>OY720639.1:93508943-94749136 GCA_963169105.1 Ceriagrion tenellum | reverse complement strand
CAATTTACCTCGGCCTTTTTTCATCTCTTTCCCGGCTGCGCTCCTATTCCTCCTTCCTTCCCTTCTACATCTGGGTTCCTTCCCTCCATTTCTCCCTCATCCTTTCTTCTCCTCGCTCGATATCTAGTCCCCCTTCTCTTTCTGGCCTCCCTCATCTCCTCATTTCCCTCCTGGACTGCTCTTTTTATTCTTTTTCTGCTCCTCTACAGTCTCCTCTTCCTCCCTACCCTACGCCATCCTTTCCAGTCTTGTCCCATTGATTTTTATGGCTTCGCCCTCTTTCATTATGTGTCGTCCAAGTCCGATGCTCTTCATCTGATTGTTTGTGTTAGGCAGGGATCAGATTGGCACAGCTGCTATCTCCCACTGTGTGCTGCAGAGACTTGCGACAAAATAGATCAAATCCTTGTGTCGATTCTTGTCGTCAGAATTGTTTTTAATGAATAGTTTTTTCGGTGAAAAAACTATTGAATGTTTAGTAGATGCCCCTTTTTTGTGAAAAAAGGATCTTAACTTATATGAAAATTGAAAAAGGCGACGCAGTTCTTTACTTTGTCATGCTCTCTGAGAGAACCTGAACAATTTTTGTCTCACATTATTGTGTTGAGTAAAATAGAAAAATGCAGCATATAGAGAGTTTTTATGCATATAATTATAAATATTTTAGCTTATATTTATGTTATAATGTTTCACGTTTTTGTTTATTTTCATGTTCATAATTTATTGAATATTTTAATCTAGTTTTATTTGGCTTCAATTAAATACAAATAAGCAATAATTCGGTGTATATGAACCATTTTGTTATTTTTTTGAATTAGTAAATCACACAACTTATCAAAAATTGAAAAAGCTCTTTTGTCTATAGTACAACTCATTTTCAACATCTTCGCAAAATCATGAATGATTTTCCTCCAAACACTCGTCCTATTTTGTGTTGAGTGAGTTGCATAGGAGGTGTACATAAAATTTTTAATCCGTGTTATTTTGACATTTTAAATATTATTTAAGGCATTTAGAAGCGTCCGTATTCTGTTTTATTGCATTGTCAATTATTGATCAATATTTTACTCAACACAAATTCACCATATCAATTAGTTGACGCAACTATGCAAAAAATGACAAGCAGTTGCTTTCGAGGTATTTTTAAAAAACATTCACCTACGATTCTAAGACATACTCAACTTTATCCGTGAGGTCATCATTAAAATAATTAAACCTAATTTACGGGTAGTAATTTGCTCGAAACGTAAATGTTATCTTTGATAATGTAGGCGGAGAAACCCTCAAGTAAAATTAAGTTTTCATTAATCAATTGCTCTAAAATTTCGTTTCCACAATAGGGTAGTTTATTTTTTTAGCTCTGCATTAAAGTGGTAATTGCTAATTACGTTTGCGTCATCAACAGGCTAAAATGTTTACGTTTCTCAAATAAGCATGCATGTAAATTTATTTTGCAATACTGTGAGCCAACATCAATTTAGCACCTAGTAATAGTTTTAAAACGCCTGTAGCTCGGTCCACACTTCGCGTAGAGTGGGGTCAGCAACGAAGGTGATCAAGAGTCGATGTAAACCGCAACTGCTCTGTCAAATGCTTGACAATTATTGACTTATTATCAGTTCTTTTTATTAGAATAGGATATCCTGCATTTTATTTCTGATTTCCCGAAGTATTTCAAGGATTTTCGTGTATAAATGTGTAGTTTCATGGCTTGGCAAAACATTGCACCTCTAGTATCAATAATATGGTTTTATTTATCGCTAGCGGAATGTACCCGTTGAAATTCAACGGATGTGAAAACATTGAACTTAATTTATACTATCGATAGCAATCGTAGTATATCCATGTATATCGCGCAAAATGTATATCTTATGGATTATATGGATTCTTCTTTTTTAATTTCTGGGCCTATATTCACCATATATGAGGTTCGGCTTCAACAATACTATCGGTCATCAAGGGGACAGCGTACCAAAAACGTTGAATTTTCACTAATTTTATGACTTTTTTTTTTCAAAATTCAAAGTAAATCAGTTTGAAAACTAAAATCGATTGTAAGAATAAGAATGTTTATTCATTTTACTTTCCAATGGTCTTTGTCGTGGCTTTGTACAACAAGTATTTTTAGTTTAAATATGCAAAAGATTAATATGGTACAAAGCCTCCATTGGCATCGTCTTAAAAACAGTAATAATAGAAATATAGATCACGGTAGCATGTTGAATTAAAACAGTTCATATTGCATATTAATAAATTAAACAATAGTACATCAGTTTAAAATTTTAATGGAAATAAAATATAACGATGAATTTATATAAATGAGCTATAATTTAAGAATAGGGAAATTTAGAAATGTCATTATTTTAACTAGAGTCACTGAAGGAGAAAATAAAGAATTTTACCAAACCTCAGTTCATGAAATGACAGCTTATTCATCAAGTAAATATTAAGGATGCATAATTACGGCAGTGTTCATTGGAACATAATATTGAAATGTATATTTCGCGTTACGTACACTCCTTAATATTATGGTTGTAATTTTACTAAACATCAATTCAATATATTGCTTAGCTCACTCTCTAAAGTTTTTTTACTCCAAATATAAAGGACAATATAGTATACCATAAGGATGTTATCCTTATCAGGGCCATTTTTTCTGTATAAATTTATAATTTTTAACAAGATTTAACCGTTTAAGTTTCAGTGAGTCAATATTAAAGATCTACCAAGGCCATGTTGGTGTGTTTATTGATATGCTGATCTGCATGTTTGCCGGCGGTTTTATTGAGTGATCGCGACTTGAATAAAGTGACTTTTTTCCATTTTAATGCTTCCTTCAGAAGTTATCCCAAACTTCCGCTGTGGGAAAACCTTACTGGTGGAATAATGGTAGGAATAATAGTATTAAGTTTCCATTTTATGTTTATTGACTTACGTCTATTCCATTTAATAATAATTTGGAACTCTTTAGAGGTGAATTGCTGACATTTCAGAGGTTTTAATCCCACTTTTATGTTCGTTTACGGTTGAAATTATTATTTTTGACGACGGATGAATTATTTCACGTAATAGTTCAGCCGCCATGATTGGATAGTTATTTCGATCGCCTTTGAGGAGTCAATTCATTCACCTTGCACCAGCTGCGTTGTAACGAAAAAGAGACCTTGAATGGTATATTGATTTGTAAAAGCCAGTTCCTAAATTAGCAGCCGGATTTGTATTTTCTTTTTGGGGAGTGGGCAGGATAGGAAAGTGTGTCCGATTCATGATTTTATCCCCGCTGCCCATGATAAATGAAATCGGTTCTCATTTTGGAAAAACGGTTTCTAATAGAGACAACCATAGGTACCTGAAATCTGTTATCCGGCCCTGAACGTTGGCAGCAGGCCATTATTTGCGGCATCTGGCCCTAAATATTGGCTGGCTGCCATGACTGCTGGCAGCTGACCCTGAATTGTCTCTTTTCTTCCGGCCGGGACTTTAATATTTGGGCCGATTCTTGTATCCTCTGGCGACCCCACTGTCTATATTTGACCAAAACGGGCTACTCTGATCTTCTGTTTAAGTTACAGCGTCTAGTAATTTGACAATTTAGCTCCTCATTCATTTTGTCCTTCTACTAGATGGTCAGCGGGTTTTTGGCTAATCGTTATTCAAATATTCTATTATTATAATCTTCTTGGACATCATCTCATTGTTCCTCATTTAGGTGGCTTGCCGTCAGGTATGTTTTAAATTCCTCAGCTCCATTTCTTCATACATACTTCAATTTAATTATCCTCCTCCTAACTCTTTCACAATTTCCCTGGGTCTCCCTTCTGTCCCCCTAGCCGACATGCCCTCGCCTCTCAGAACGTCCTCCATCTATATTTTTTTCCTCCTTCGAACCCTCACCAATTACTCCCTTTCCCCTTTCAACGTACCCAACGTTGGAAGGTCTCAAATACCTCCAGTCTGCGTGAATCCTCATTCTGCAATGACCAAGATTCCGACCAAACAGCACCACGCTCAGCACTGGAATTTTAACCTCTCGTTTCTCCACTAAACACTTCGAACTCCATGAATTCACTTCTCTTTGAAAACGCTTCTGATACGCGGTCAGTTTTCTATCTAATGTCCCAACCGCTAATGTCATTTTCCTCCAAATTACAACGTTTATAAACAAGAAACTCTTCTTTATCACTCATTCATTCCTTCCAACTCTTACATTCAGCCGCAACCAATTACTTCTTGAAAATATTATTCCCTTCGTCTTTTCATCTTTTATATCAATCCCATATTTCTCGCACCGCCTCGGTAACGATTTTATCGTTGACTGTGCTCCTTCATTACGAATGTGTGCATAGTTAACGAGCTAAGATGACTTCACAGGTCTGTGTTAGTTGACATAACGTTAAAGGGTTTTAAATAATTTAATAAGCAATATCACTATGCTATATTTAATACGAAAAAAATTCAGAACGGATGATTAAAATTTTCTCACCAAAGCGCTTAAACCGGAACAATTTTTATGTCACAGTAAAATATCGAATTTTTTCCTCTGCCACAGTAAAGTTTTGCACTGAACACCTCAGTAAAAAAAACTGAAACGTTTAAAAATTACGACATAGTCCTCACATTCCATTTTAAAGATTGCGTAGCGATTTTCACTAAAAAAGGATTTTGAAACTATAAGTTGAGTAAGAATCTCACGAATTTGTTATCTGCGTCAAACTATTGTGTTTTTATGCTCTCAACCGAGCAGAAATCGGAAACTTAGTTGACAGTAAAAATGACCACAATAATGTCACAAAACTAAAATTTCACCTCTTCCAAAAACTGAAATGAAATCTTCGTTGTCAAATGTGATAGAAACGATGGAAAGACAAGCTGTGAGAATATAAAATACAGAAATGTGTGTAGTGGAAGAGATTAGAGCCGAAACGCGGAGGCCAAGAAAGGCTGAAAAATCACCTGTAGTGGGAGACTCGTATTTCTGCGTTAACTTACCAACAAAAATGTGATCATTGGCAATATCCTGAAAGCTGCCGCAAGTACGTATGGGCATATGGGATCGTATAGCATTTAAAAGAAATTTTTAGATCGAAAACCTTCTTTACAATAAATACCTAGCTTGGATTGATGAAAATATAAAAATACTTAAATTCCAAGTGTTACAATACCCTTGATATCTATCTTAATATAATAACATGAAAATACAATTAATGCAAATCAGATGTGTCGAAAAAAATGCGTATGGAAAAAGTCTTCAATCATTCTTCGAGCGTCAATCTTTAAAAGTATCACTCCTGTTTTCATTTCATTCTTTGGCTGTAGAACCCCAAGATTGGTTGACTGCAGCCCTGTACCCTTCCCTATCTAGTGATAGTTCCTTTACCTCCTAGAGTCTCTTCCTATGTACTTTTCCTTTATTTGGTCCATGAACTTATTCCTGGGTCTTCCTCTGGGGACTTTTCCTTATATTTTACCTTAAATTATGTTCTTCACAGACCTGGTGTGTCTCAGGGTGTGTCGAATCCATCTTGTTCTTCTTTTCTGTATGGTGTTCCATATAGTCCTTTCCTCTTCTATTCTTCGGTATACTTCCTCATTTCCTACTCCTCTTCTATTCTTCTCTACACTTCATCATTTCTTATTTTTTCCGTCCATTTTATCTTCAGCATCCTCCTCCAGCACCAGGTTTCAAAGGCTAATTCTAGTCTATTCTGGTCAGCTTTTCCATCGGTCTATGCTTGCCATTGTGTCTCAGGATGTGTTCAATCCATCTTATTCTTCTTTTATCCTGTTTTTTGTTGACTAAGATTTAATTATTCGTATAAACTGCAAAAATGGACGAATAGACTTTGATCCGAATTACTCATTTTCGAAATTTCGTTTTGTGCATGAGGAATCATCAAAATTTAAAGAATAATGAATTATTAGTTTATCCATTCTTAAAATTACCATAATCATTAGTCATTACCATGGTAAACCAAATTTTTATCCCTACTAGTTAGACTCTGAAAAGATCCTATTTAGCAATCCATCTAAAGTATTTCCAACTCTATTGCCATTATTCTAAGTTTTTTCTTCCCTGCACGACAGAGGCCGTCACGTTAGCCCGTCGAAAATGGGGATATGAGTATAACATGTGCCTTTTTTCATTTTACCTCGAAATTTCTCGCGTCGTGAGGACGTGAGGACCATAAGCGCGTTGCATGCATCATGTATGTACGTGTTATTCTTGCGCAGCCTTGAAGCGACACGTCCTTGAACACAGGTTAGCGAAAGAGTGTGTGCGCGCGTGAAGGTAGAGAGAGACAAAAAATAACTCTCGTGGCGAAATCCCCGCTCGGGGGTGGAAAAACGTCACCCCTCGTCATCCCTCACCCTCCCCCGGCCCGTGCTATTCCCTTCTTCCCCCGCCTCGTGGCTTGACGGCGCCGCCGGGTCCTGTAGGCCCTGACGGGTGACTACAAAGCTTTCCCTATTTTCACCTCCCGATTCGCACCTACTCCTCCGGGGGTCCATTTCGCTGCGGCGCGTGGGATACACCGCGCCGCCATAGGGGGAGGGGGATGCCCCCCCGAGGATACGTCGATCGTATTTGTGTGCGGCTTCGGAGTGCGTCGCTCTCGCCGAGACGGTCGGCGGAGTTGCCGACAAATGAAACGTGGGAGAGGCGGTGAAAAGCGTGTATCGGGTGGGGAGATGCGTGCGTGTTGATGTGGGATTCTCGCTGGAAGTTTAATTTTTTTTCAATTTTTATCGTGCGGTATCTCTTAACGATAACACTTAATGTCTGATAACTTGCCACTTCAACATTTGGCAAATATTTTACGAGTAATCGGTGCTGTGTCGACGGAACGAAGTTACCGGCGCCAACGTTAATGACGCTAAATTAAAAGGCAAGTTGTAGTCCATTCAACGTCTATGGTGAATGATAAGTACGCGACTTTTTGTCAGAACGTTTCTTGAGTGAGTGAAAATCGGAATCTGCATCATATGCAAGCGGTTAGTTCAGAGTTGATACTTTCTATCGACCATTTATCCTCGTTTTCCACCTGAGTTGTAGAAGTCGTATCGGTTTGCAACTGAGTCAGTTTTTCGATCCCGAACCGAAAAGCTATATCGTAACCCTCGATAATATAGTGACCAAGGAGTAGTGGTTTTCTGGTAGATTGTTCAATTGGAAGGTGACGGATAATATCAAAGATCATTTACCTCTTGAAGGTTTAATGGGTAGCGACTTGTACGTACTTTGTTCTGAGTTTAAGTACGTACCTTGTTTCTCTTGAAGATCGCCGACGGTAGAAGTTCAAAACGCGGCCGCTAAGGGGTCCTGCGTTGCAGTGTCCCGTACTCGTCGATACATTTACGTCAAAGCTAGTGTCCTTATTAAACGTTGTTTCTCAGCAAATGCATTAGTTTGTTTTGAACGAGGTATCATTTAATATGGAATGCGAAGAATTTGGCTTCAATATAAAGAATAATATTCCACCTTTCTAGCAATACCAAAAAAACAACCACCTTACGTGCTACTTTTAGAGAGATTTGTCAGAACATATGTGCCATTTTTCACGGGATACGGGTTTGAACCTTAGGAAGATTTTAGTTCAAATATGAGGGTTTTTTTAAAAACAAATATTACATCAACAATAGGGAGTAAATAGTTATGCATTGTCTTCACTTGTTCTAAAAATATCATGTAGTCACAAGTGATTATTGCAATATCGCGATATAATCTACTGATTCAAAGGTTTTTTTTATTGTACGACGTGAAAAAATTGAGTGAAGTTTATAACTTATGTTTGCATATTAAGTTAATAACTAAAAATTTAAGCCACATGAAAATATTTTTATGCCATTAATATTATAATACTGTCTTAAAAACTTTTACAGTGGACTAAATATAAAACAAATTAGGAATATAGTTTCTGTGCTGAATAGGGAAAAATGTCTCAATCTACCGAAAAATGCTATGAGAGAAATAATTATCTTATTCTTTCTTTGTTGACAATACACCTGTGGTTAACTTGAGTAATGAATACAAAGGAATGTATTCAATAGTTTTAATTCGCATCAACTCTTGTGCGCGAAATGAGTTTCAACGAAATGCGCAAATTTTGAGCAATATAAGGGGCTCTCGTATGATAAATATGGGAGCGGAAACTAGCTAACATTACCTGAGAGTAATGCTATGGAGAGAATAAGAGGAAAGGACTATATGGAAAACCGTAGGGAAAAGAAGGACAAGATGGATTGGACACACTCTGAGACACAATGGGCTTTTGAAGAACATATTTGAAGGCAAAATAGAGGGAAAAGCCTGTAAAAGAAGACCCAGTTCATGGACCAAATGAAGAGGAAAGTACATAGGAAGAGATACGAGGAGGTAAGGGAACCAGCATTAGATAAGGAAGGGTGTTGGGTTGCAGTCGACCAATCTTAGGATTGAACCACCAATGAGAAATTGCAAAAGAAAATAAAATATATGACTGTTACGTATAATTCACACCAGTTTTGATTGATTAGTACTTTTGGGCGCTGGTGGATGTTGTCGTTTAATTGATGACTGCAAAATGGGCTCAATCAAATTCTTGCGTTTCCCTAGCTCCGTTAGTAGTTGTGACTCCGTGTTCATACCCTCGAGGCATGAAAAAGATGCTCAAAATCTTCTTTCTAATTATATCAATTGCGCAGATTTTTCCTAAAAATGCATGTGAAGACGCGTGCTGTTAAAAAACCTATGAAAAACTTAAAGCAATCAGATACGGCGTTGAATTCCCCGAGGAAGCGATTTGGGAGAGGCAGAAGAACGGATTGCGTGAGAGACAGAGATCTGGATCCGTGAAGCGTAGGTGAGAGTAGTTGATGAAAGAATTCAGACCGGCATGTGCATGTTCCCGGCGTAAATGGCGAATAGTTGTGGGCTGTGGGCTCGTGGACCACCTCGGTCGCCATGCCAACGGGAGAATATGTGTTCAGCGAATAAAGGAGTTTGGAAGTGCAATGGGGTAGTAATCGAGAGGTTTTACGATGCGAGGTGACTTGTTGGCGCTTCTTATTGATTGACCATCTTTGTCTCGCGCGAAGTCTTTTAAGTGGTATTACTTCCACATTTTACGGGGGAGACGGTGTTGGACCATATTATTGAGCGTTAAATGGTTGGAAACTGTTGAGCATTATATGGCTGGATCCCCATGAATTATGAATTGAGATCAATATAGCCGTATCCTGAGATTCTAGAAGATGTGAGCGAATGAAATATATTTAAAAAATGATGGTGAAGTGAGGGTTGAAACAAAAAGTTAAGAGTTTAACTAATTATATTGGCAATGAGCCATTAAACCACTGCTGGATGATCCTCTTTTTACCATTTACATTATCGAACATCTTACCGATAGAAGTCGGATTGCTTATAATCCTAACCATGAAGAGAACCACTATAGCCTTTCTAGTTGTGAAGGGTAACTATAGTTGAGAAAGATTTGGGTCACTTCTTCAATGCATCATCGTACCTTTTACCGTGAACGGAATGTTACTTATTGTCCATCGTTTACGGAATATGTGGTTGAGTGAGTTTTTGAAAAATTAATGGGCATTCTGTATTCTTACATTTCAGTGAAATCAACTAATTTTTTCGTTAGGTATACTTATATCTGCACTTAACTTTTTAAATCTGTAATCGTCCATTTAGATAATTTTTGAGGGCAGAAGGAGAATTTTAAATGTAGATGGGCCAGAAAAAAAGTCGTTGAGCTATTCTGAGGGCAGATCGGGTATTTATCCCAATTGAGAAATTTTATCACTTGATTCAATTTTTCTGAGTCTGATGTGCCCAAGACTTTTGATACTCTATTTAAAAACTTATCTCTAATATGCAAATTTATAATGCTGAAAGTCATTATTGTTATGTGTTTACATCGATTTTCTCCCAGTGATAGAGACGCTGACTTTTCCCTTAAATGATTTATTTCAAGCACAAACTCTTGCTATCACATGTTGTCGCGGCGATATATTTCAACTCTTCGCCTTATATATTTCTTACAAACAAATGTGATGCATCGCTTCTATTATAACTCCTATAATTACATTGACACTAATATTTTAACGAATTTTCTCGCCCATGTGCCCATTTCGTTGAGCAGAGTCGTGACTTCGTTTTCACACACATGTACTGGCCAAGGCTCAAACTGTCGTTTATCATGGATGCTCATTCCATTGTGTTATGCTGATTACGTCTGTAGTTTTATATTCTTTGCTGCCTTTTAAGAGCTAGCCTTTGCTAGTTTTATGAATGAGCGACTGTAGCCTACAAATAGTTTACGCATTAACACAAAACACAAAAATAATAGTCATACGGGTAGCTAAGTTGCCTAGCAAAGTTAGTAGCAAAGCTAGGAGCAAAGTTGCCAAAGGACTGAACAAAAGAAATGTTGGGAGAAGGGGGACTCGTCTTCCCTCGTGGCGAAACACCTTTTGGACGCAGCACACCACTGCCTGTTTGAGCCGGAGATGCTCCAAGTGGAGAGGAAAGGCTGGAGAATGGACGCCTTAGAACAATTTGAAATTGTTCAGCAAGGGGAGGAGTCCCTCATGAATGAACTGCTGTTCAAATGTCACTTCCCACTCCTCGCCATTCCATTCTCTAAACCGTGCATTGATTCGCTACCAGTGCCTCACCACTTACTTCCCTCCTCCCACCCAATACCTTTCTCCCCTCGCCCAGCACCACTCTCCCCTACTCTTCCTAGTTGTGTATATATACCGCTTCCTTGACGAAAAGTCTTTGTACCTGATGATAGCTTGACAGCTGAAACGCGTTGTACCTTAAAAATTTAACCTGTGGAAGAAGTACTATATATTTTAGTGTTTCATTATGATATCCTTCCACTACGTCTCGCCGGACTCAGTTACATTAAGTTTACGGATTGTTAATGATTGTGGAAAAGCTGACGATAAAAGTCTTCGAAACCTGGTGGTTTCGAAGCTGGAGGAGGATGTTGCAGATAAAATGGACGGACAAAATAAGAAATGACGAAGTATTCAGAAGAGTAGAAGAGGAGAGAACCGTTTGGAACACGATACAGAAAAGATGAACAGATGAATTAGACACACCCTGAGACACAATACATCAGATTAACAGTTACAAGGGCTATTCATCGTATCTTGTACCGTGAACAGAATGTTACCTATTGCCCATCGGTTACGGAATATGTAAATTTTAAGTAATTACATAAAATTTTGTTTATTACTCCGATAAATAATGCATAAAACAATACATTTTACTAAATGGGGAGTGACTTTAGGTAGCCGTGAAGGTCTCCATCATTTTGAAATTACAGTACATATATCAGATAATATTGCAGTTACAAGAAAACATCCTCTAGACTTTCTTTAGTGAATAACCAAGATCGTATGTTCTTCATTGTTGTGCTTACAATTTTTGAATTAAAAAGATAAACAGGTAATAAATTATACACTTTTGGTCCTATATACAAGAAACATCATTTGAATAGTCTAATGTTTGGCTTAGGCAAGGAAATACGTGCCCTACGTAGGGAGTAGGGAGAAGGATTGTGCAGTAGTAAACCAATATCACCACTTCTTAGGTAAAAACGATGTAAAACTCTATAGACAAATAAATGTCTTAAGGGGAGCAACCCAAGACGACGAAATAGAGGAAAGGAACGGTCAAAGCGAGTCTTTTTTAAGATCACTCTAACTATTCTTTTTTTAGAAAAGCGAAGTGGTTGAATGAGTTTCTGAAAAATGTATGGGAATTCCTTGGAGTGTGAAGAACATTTATGAGGGTAAAATAGAGGGAAAAGTCCCCAGAGGAAGACCCATGAATAAGTTCATGTACCAAATAAAGAGGAAAGTATATAGGAAGAGATATCAGGAGGATAGGTAGCTAGCATTAGATGGGGGAGGGTGGAGGGCTGCAGTCAAACAATCTTAGGATTGGACGATCAATGAACGAATTAATGAATTGCCGACTCTGGTGGCGGCGGGGTTAAGTCCTCGCCTGCTAATCCGAGGGTCGCGGGTTCGAGTCCCTCCTGGGTGGGATTTTCCCAGGGCATGGATGTGTGTCAAGTTCTGTTGGTCCGATCCCTGGAAAACCTGATGACAGGCTCAGCAGTCTATCGGGATTCCGGGGATATACGGGCCAACAGAATCGTCCGGCAAGCAAAAAATATTTACGATTTACACAAATAGAGTGAAGGCAAATCTGTCGAGCCACACCTTATGTTACAGCGAAAATTAGTTGCTACACTCTAACGAATATTGCTGTTTTTTGTCTATTAAAAGCGTCATAGCTGTATTGGATGCACTAAAAAACACGATGGTAGGGTTATAATACTTCTTTCAGCAAAGAGAAAAGTTCCCTTGTGTGCTCTATGACGTATTAATTATTTCCATGCTACCAGGAATTCTTTTGGCCTTTGAAGGCACTTCAAAGGGTGCTTCATCGCGCATATTCTTTTCCCAGTATCTGTGGCAGAGTTATATGAAGCTAGGACGCTGAAGTTTCGGGTCTCAAGTGGTTCCTCAATAACCAGCGTAATAAAAGCTGCGAAGAAATTTTTAATGAAATGCCGCTCAAAGGAAGTTTAGCCAACCTGCATTGATTTTTAATGTGCGGTGAACTCAAAATCGTGGCAGTATATTGTAGTCGTATGAATCGGAGACAATGGTAACAGAATGTGGTGCCAATACTCAATCCCTAACAAAAGGAATAGTTTAGTGTCATGATCAAATTTCATGAGAAATTCAGGAAAGCACTGCAAAAAATAAGCCTTTCTATTGCCCTGTAAATATGTATGACTATTTGACATATGTCATGTCCCCTCAAGTCCTTTGTCCTATTCGTCTATGTAACTGACAAGGTATGTCATCCAATCTCTAATATTGTTTCTTGTTTATTCTGACGCGTAAAACCCTAGAACTTCAACGAGAATAGGTGATGATTTGATGATACAATTTTAAAATAACTCTGTAGGAACTTTGGTCGATATCAATATCCATTAAGCATGCTTAAAGTTTTCAAGCTAGTCGGGTTCAATCTAGTAAATCTAATTCTTTAAAAAGTACGCCTCACAAGCGTTCGTAATTCGAAGATTAGTTTTTGTGCTACTATACATTACTCAACTAATGGTTAAGTCCCGTAGTTTCTGAATTTGGCCCTGAAAATAATCAATTCGAAGATAAGTTTATTTTCCGAGGAAGTCATTAATATCTTATGAACCTTTACATTTACGGTATTGTATTCTCAGATCATGAGAATACAATAAGGGAAATAGACTGTAGAACAGAGAGGCTTAAAATGTCGTTTTGTGTGGATTTGTGACCACGTAGAAGTGGTATCATGGTAGAGATTTAGTTTGTCTTTTGCTTTAAAAATATTATAAATATGAAATAGAAGTGAAGAATTTTTTTAGGTATAGAATGTTTAAAAAACAATTGCCTGAGGTCACTATAATTTTCTGAAAACTCAGGCTATATGACATTTTGTCGATTTGATATCGTCAAAGGTTAGCCATCATTCCTTCCAGAAGTCTATTTTGAATTTTATTTTGTTTATTAAAAACTGTCCATGCGGACAAGGGAGTCAGTACAATTGAAGTTTGAAATTTCTCGAGTGAATTAGCGCTATCCGTACTTTTCCTGATTTGAGTACTTAATCTTGGAAAAATGTAGTTTGAAATTTCTGAATTTATGTAGGTGTGATTGGGAATGCCTCTGTGATGTCTGCCAAATTGGAAGGTTAAATACGAAAGGAATCCGTGAGAAATGTTGTAATTAGTGTGTTTTCCTCTCATCGTTTCTCATAATGTTTTACCTTTTTAAACTTTTTAAACGCCTATTCGTTGTTAAGCACTCGCATGTTTGGGGAGTTTTTACCCATATACATTCTACTTTCAATTTTAATTTCAGTGAAATTATCATGAAGCCGATGAGACTTAATCCGATTGCCAACACCTGCAGAAACAAGTACCTGAAAAATGAGTAGCATCTTGAAAGGCAAACAAAATGCGAGATAATTGACCTCCATAACCCGCAGTATGTTATTTCCATATTTTTGTCATTCGTCAAGTAGTCATGGCCGTGAATTGGGAATATGATGATTACATTTGGGAAAGCACTCTTTTTTTATTTTATGGGACGATTCTCAGGCCAAACTTGACAATGTTCTCTCAATGGCCGCTGGTGAATGCCCGGAAGAGGTGGCCATGTATTTACTCTCTGGATAAGTAATATTAATATTATATATTGACCTTTGAGCCTTTATGTAACCTAACAGTTCTCATATTTGTTCATTTAGACCCTACTTTAGAACCTCTGATCGGACGTTGTATCGGCTTGAAAACATAAATTATTACTTACTTCGATTGATAATTTTCTCTTCAACTAACTTATAGTCTGTTGTACAATACAAAACCTAAATTATCGGCTAACATCAATCTAACGAAAAGGCTACGTCATTTCGCGGTAAAAAATTACCAGTACTCATTTATCTCACCGTCAGGGTGCCTTTTGGGGTCACTGCTGTTCCCACATTTCTGTGTCATCTAGAGTTGTCAATCTATCTTAGCTTTTCCCTATTCGATTCAACTTACCTCTAGCTATCTTTGTTATCCCCTAAATGCACATTATTCTTTTCCCAATCATTCTAGCCTTCAGTAACTCTGAGAAACTCTGTATTAAGGTAGTTTCAACGAGGTATTTCCTTAGTCTTAATTGAGATCCTATTCGAATTATATGTTCTAATTTCAGCAGCGGTAGGAAGCATGAATTAAGTATTGCAGTATTAATGCTAAAAAGTATAAATTTATGATACTGAAATTCTAAGTAATTAAATAAAAATATACAAAAGCCTTTAACTTATTTTCTTTACGAGGAACATTTAGAGCTCCTTCACAACGGAAGAAGTTTAGCAATACTGAAAAAATTACATCGGTGATAGTATGATTTATTTTCAAAAAAAGTCGAGTAAATATGCAAAATACTTACGCTGTTATTTTTTTTACGAGATCTTGGTGTTAGAAATACGTCAAGTTTTAAATAATGACTTTCTGGAATGCATACTCTGTACCATTTCCTATGTAAATAGGTTGGTATTTTTCGTCAAAAATCTCGGAAAGCAGTCTGTAAGGGGCTGATATTTTGGTGTCTTTGGAAGGGTGAGATATTTTTCTTTTGACTTGAGACCAACTTCATTGATTTTTGGGTTCAATGATATTTCACTCTGCCTCCATTAAGGATGCATGAATGAGGTTTCTCTCTAATCAAAATAGACATCTATTTAGATTGGATTTTACCTATTTAGAGTTACTGAAATAATTATTCGCTCGAAATACCTCAAATGCACCATCCACCATCTGTACGTGGAGCTTCTACTTTTAGTTTCCATATTCCTTGTCTTATATAAAACTGTGAAATTTATGGTATTTGAATCAAATTTTATTTTTAGTCCATCGAAATAATAATAAGTCAATCAGCATTAGTCGTTTTGACGGTAGAAAGAAAATCTCTGTCGAGGGAGATGTGAAAAATGCGTTACTGCTGTAGGACATCTGTGTATTTCAGTTTAACGAAATGATAAGTGGGCTTCAGCTTCTCTAGCGGAAAGTATTGTGGGCCAAAAAATTTGGTCTTACATATTACATAAATAAAGTATTTATTAACTACTATGCCATGTGTTTTTTAATGGGTACGATAAAACTAAATGTTTGACACGTCACGATGAATACCAGTCACATTTCAGCTAGTATAAGTAGACTATAGTTTAACATTTCAGATAATAACAAAAGCATTTTTCCTTGAATGGTTACCTCTGATTTACACGGTGGTTTCTTTCAGAAAATCCGATGATAACAGATTACAGTTAGAGGGTTAATTTAAATGAGTCTGGCAATATGCTTTTCAAATAAATCTATGTTCTGCAGTATATACCTTAGTAACCATATTCTGGGTGAATTAAAAACGTGGAGCGAAAATAGGTTTATGAATCTGAGGAGTAACTGACTAAATTAGAGGTTCACTTGCTGGCAAACTCCAAGAGGAGAGTGTTTGCACATAGTTGACGTGTGTGCGAGGGAGTGCAGCTGTTCGAAGGCGGGCCTGGGGGCGGCGCCGCGGGTGCCGTGGGGCGCGGCAGTGATTAATACTTATATGACCGGGGGCGGTGACGGAATATTCGAAGGGCGGAGTGCGGCGGCAAGGCGGGGAAGAATTGACGAAATCATCGTCTCCACGCTCCGAGGAATGGAGGAAGTCCTGATGGAGTTTCTCAGAATGTAATTTGGTAATGGACTTCCTAGCCTAATGGGGCGACAACTACGGTGCCTGAGCTCGCTAATTGCGATTGCGTAGTTCCAGAGAGCAACTGTATGAAACTGTTTTGGATCATTTTTCATCGAGGACACATTGGCAGCATTGCAGCATAAGTCAAAGAGGTGGGAAATTTAATTATGTCGTTCATTAGCGGAACGGATTACGCTGCACTTTCAAAGTCGAATGGGTTCAATGGCTGTGATGGAATGAGAAGAGACGCGTTGCAGCATCATCTACTTGATAACCAACCATGAGTAAAAAAAGTCGATTCATCCAAATCTGAGAGTTATCTTTTTGAGATTTTGAGAAGCTTTTTTGACAGAACTTAAAATTATGCCTAATGTTACGGAAAATAATTGTCTGTTCTTGAGATAACTTTCAAAGGATATTCAATTTTAAACTGAATTAGAAAACTAATATTACTCATTCCCCGGAAAATGTCTTCAGAAGAACTTCACTCTTAGGGAAAAATGGTGTTTCACAAGCAACTAGAGTTCTGTAAACATCTGTGGAAACTTGCCATGCTGGATGCCTTAGTGTCGTATTTGGCACACAACTGAGAAATCTCGGAATAAACATCATTTAATCTCAGCGAAATAAATCCTGCTTCATCCCCTTTCCAGTGTATGTAGGAATAACTATTTATCAAGCCATATGATCTCTTCTCGTCAAAAATCCAAGCACAAAAGAAATATGCACAATTTTTGTATAACGAGTTGTACGCCAAGGTATTTCTCTTTTAAAACGTTGAATTAGCTCTGGGAGCCGTTGAATTAATTTCATGTAAGCATATATCACTCAAGCAAAAAATGGCAAAATCTTTTTTTGCTGGAAACTCTAATGGCTGGAGGACATCGTTAACAAAGTGGTTTGAGATTATGGTTTTCTAACGTTTGCATGATTTTAGGCACTTCAGCTTTTCGTTAAAATAAATGATACATATGGTACTATTCGTTGCAAACGTGCTTCCCTGGTGCGGAATTATAATCCGTCACAATACTTTCTTGAGGTTATAACTTAACTGCGTGTTTAGTGAAAAAAACGGGCGTGAATGTCAGTGCCTTGTGAGTGAAAGCGAAATGTTATCAGGTTATATTTACATAATACCCTGCACGCCACTTCAAGGCTGGCCGTGATTTATCACTACAATGCAAAAGCAACTTTCAACAGCATGCCTCACCACAGTTGTGTCACCAATGTTACAGAAACCAATGAACTAACGCGCAATGCAACCGCGCCAACGATATAGAAGAGCCATGCAGTGATCATGCAAAGAATTTCAGTTACTTCTCCCTTATCGGACCTCACTAGGGATACGCTTGCAGTATTTAGGATCCACATAAGTTAGGCTTAAAAACAGAGAACGCGAAGATCAACAGGATACGTGAAAAACTGTTATGATAATTTCGTTAGCGTTACTGACCTCTTGCAAAAAC
This sequence comes from Ceriagrion tenellum, assembly GCA_963169105.1. NCBI lineage: Eukaryota > Metazoa > Arthropoda > Insecta > Odonata > Coenagrionidae > Ceriagrion > Ceriagrion tenellum. Next base: position 94,731,377 of record OY720639.1, on the reverse strand, counting down.
TGGAATGTGAATCGCTTCCAGACTGTCGATTATAGCTTAGACTTAATCATTTATGTAATAAATACGAAAGCGATATCATCTGCGTGGAGTGAACCCGGTAAGTTATGACAGGAACCAGAAGAATCCCAGGCTCTATTGTACATATTGGGCGTGAGCATGCTTCCGTATGAAAGAAATTATGTGTTAGTTACTATAGTCAGAGTGTATATTATGAAATAATGAGCTATTCTTGAGGGGAAGACAGGATAAATCGGTGGTATCCTCATAATTCCGCCAAAGCAACCACTTAGAACAAATTAATTGAACTATCAATTCTACCACACAACCAAAAGAGACGCATTACTAAGACATTTACTAACTTATGCTACTGTATTCTTGAGTTAAACTAATACAAGAGTTGAGCTTTAATCTTATACGCTATAGCAGCAGGGCAAGGATGTTGTTAGTGAGTTAGTAGAGCTAGAAACTTGTTAAACTTGAGTATCTTAATTAGGCTTGAAATTGGGTTCAAGCATTGTAGTGAAAATGTCGTTTGTAGGCGGGACCTTTGAGTATCAGAAGATGAGAGAAAATTACATACCAGTCTCTTAACTTACTCAAAACCTGTTTCGGGACCTATTTAGATTGAGAAGTTAGCATTGCATTAAGTCCTAGCCTCACCGTGCCTTAGAAATACTACAGGCATACCTTCAGTGGATAGAATCGTTTTCCAAAAAAATTTCTCTCATGTGAAGCTAGATAGTCTTGGGTAACTATCAAAATAACTTGGGAGCTCATTACCATAGCAACTCTAAATCAAATTATCAACTGCCGTAGGTAGATTGTTAACGATTACCACAAATCTTATTGATTTTTAATGGCAATTATCTCAAAAGTTCTACTAAAATACTTTTTTTTAATACACATTACGATACCACATTGTATACATACACATGCTGTAGCATTTTGCTGTGTGCTTGAGTGATTAGCCAAAAGAGCTTTGGAGGTACACCGGAAATTAAGCTAAAGAAATAATTTTACCATTGCTGTAGCCATTTAAAGTGTGAGAATGAAATACAATAACAGAAAAAAAATAATGATGGAATAATAATGAAAATAATTCTGTGAAAACAACCAATGATTTATCCAAAAGGCTCATTTATTTAAACATTAAAAATCAAATTAGCTTGTGAATTCCTTCGATGATTTCCATGAAAGCGATCCTTATTTCAATACTCTGTCATTTTTGGGATCTTCATCTTCAGACAACCAGAAGATGATACAACGAATAGAAGCTAAGGTCATTTTTAGATTGATGATGTTATTATTGATGGGGTTGGCGAGTTATTTTCATTTCCAACGCAGTGGATAACTTCCAAATAATCATAGTTGAAACCATTTTCTCCGTTTTGAATAAAGGCGATTCATATTTTTAAAGTAAATATAGAGGTACTTTGAATTTTTTGTGATAATTCCAAAGCTGTTTAGAGTCCTTCATGGTGACACAAAAGTCAAAATTGAGTAAATTCTTAAATCTCCACCCCACATGGTACGGTTGGATTTTTACTTGTGCTAATAATCTTAACATAATTATTACTTACTCACCCCACCTGAAATTTCCGGCATGATGTATATTTCTGCATATTCTAGTACTTGTTCGTCTACTTATCGATCGCATTAATAGTACTAACCATTAGTTGTATCATAACTAGTGTTGCATAGTAGCGTATTAGTCTTCATAGCACTGTTCTAGTTTCTGGTCTGACCGCGCATTGTTATCGTGACTACTTTTGGCCTACGCCTTGCGGCCGAGGGAAGGTGCGCGGTTCTGATTTGAACTGGGATGAGTGCTGCATGCCTGGTGTGGAATCACACCGTGCCACGCACCTTAGTGGTGGCTGGCACTATATTTCGTAGATGTAGTTCCCCAAGTACGACCTTTGAAGTACAAGGCAGGCCCACTATACCGACGGATAAACCGGGTCAGACTAGAGAAATATGGCGGTGAACTCGTGCTAAGGGGAGCAGCAGCCCATTTCATCCCTTATCCCTGTCATCCAAACCACCCACTGACTTATCCTGGCCCAGTCACGAGCTTCTCCGGTACTAGAGAAGCCATTCAGACGGCGAAGAGCGGAAATTAATCATTAAAAATAAAAAAAACCCACCGCACCGCGGGGATATGCTATGCGAGACCCGTGGAAGACGCAAGAATGGATTTTAATCTCTCGGCGGGGTCGTGCAGACGTAAAAGCAAGTCGATGATTTTGGTTTTTTATATTTTTTTTCGTTCATTCTCCGTATTCCGTGGGTCGAATGGTTGTGGAGAACGTGCGTCGGGAGGATCCGATAATCATGCTTTAGGGTGAGGCGGCTCAGTTAACGTTCCCGCCGAGAGAAAGGACTCTCGAGAATTTCTTCCCTCGCATTCGAGGATTCGGAGCGAAGGAAATTAGGAGTCGATGGAGATGAGACCTGCAAAAGGGCATGAGCGGGTCAAGCGATAGTAGGTGATTGATGTGTGAGTTACTTGATGAGGCGATTGTTAGAATACTCTCTGCATAGCTGTCCGAATTAGGCCATTGATTGGCACTTGCTAGTACATATATGGTTATATCTACATCTACTAAGACCATTTTCTTACTTGGCAAATCCAGTGATCTTCCCTGTAACTACACACTACCCTGTGAGCCACCGCATGGGCGTGTGGCTGGGGTTGTTAGGTCTCCAGCCGTGTAAACATGTAAGGTTTTGACAGGTGAAATGTTGACGTGTATTATGGAAGTGTAATTAGGGAGCTCAGTTTTTATTGTGGTCGCTTATTGTGCGCGAAAAGAACGAGTTTTTTTATCTGTCTGTTCGGAAATGTATATCTCTTATTTTATCGCTTATGTCAGACCTAGAGATGTAGTGAGGCGTCATGATAATATTCTCTGTGTCGCTCTGAAACACACCGATTCTGAATTTCTCAAGCAACATAAGCTTAGCGTGTAGCCTCCGAGTATCTATGGGCTCCCATCTTAATCCCTCTAAAAGTTGTGAGAGACAATATGTTCGCTCGAAGTAGTTTTAAACGAAGCGTGCTGCTTTTATTTGCATATTATTATTTTTTTGGTTGAATCTTTATGACTAGGGTCCTAAATGCTCGCGGCGTATTCGAGGTGTGGCCTAACCAGAGCCAAGTAGCATCTCTCTCTTAATTTTTCATCCGAGAAACATCCTATAATACGCTTAATGAAACCTAGTTTCTTTAAGAATGTGCCGCATATGTTTTGTATGTGTGTTTTCCACGATATATCAGAAGTTTAGGTAATTCCTATGGTACATAGAGATGATGGCCACAGGATGTCTCTTCTATCGTAGAAAGCTACGGAAGTATCAAGTGAGGATTTCACGCCGTCTGCCTAGGGATCAAGGTAACTTGATTGGCAGTTAACTATGCATTTGCCAAGTTCGAAAACCGCCTAAGTACCATGCAAACCACCACAAGGATGCATGGCGCGGGGGATGATTCTACGCCAGGCGTTAGGCATTCATCCCAGTTCAAATCAAAACCGCGCACATTCCCCAGTCGCTGGATACATTCTGATTAAATACTCAAAACATGCAATTATTCTTTTGAATGTACATTTTTCTCAGCTTAATATGACCTTTGGAAGACATTGAGATTATCCTCGGAGGAAGCAAGCAGCATCATATCCTATCGGTATATAATTATATATCTTTTATGTTTCTCATCCCAGCGCAGTAATATTCTGTTAAATCTGAAGCAAAAGATTTTGAAAATACTTTGTTAAAAAAATGAAAACTTAGAAGTGCAGCATCTAGATTTTCTCAATCATAAGGACAAATATTATTATTCGTTATATTACGACATGCATGAATTATTTTACATTCTGAATTATTCTGCATTATCTTCAATGATAATTTTTTCACTGAAGTAGCAATTTTTCATGCCACACATTATAATGCCATGGGATCCAGACGCAAGTTTTTGTACCGATTTGTCCGGCAATTCTGTCAGTTTCTTTTAGCTCATTGATCTGGTGAGCACACAATTAAGACACATATGAGCTTGCTGTTTCTCAAAGTTCTTCGTTGGGGTGGAGAACCCAGATAATGAATGCTAAATTTCGTCAGTTTTTTCCCTCTGGTTTGGCTGAGTTTCGTAAATGAGAAACGAAAATGAAAAATGAATATCCTTTAGAGTATATTATCAACTTTTTTTGCTATCATCTTATCAGTTGGTGTATGGAAATTTTCTCTTTTTTTATGTAAAAGACTGATATCGTACCAATGGAGGCGAGAGCATGCAAATCGATGTTCCGTTTAACGTTTTTAAAAATCTTGGAGTCTAAATACGGACTACGTGATAAATGATAGCGATCAGATGTGTGAAAGGGTCAGGCGTGTAGTCCACGACTGAGATTCCTCCGGGAAGTTCCGATAATGAATAGCCGCATACCAGACGTTTTGGTAGCGCACAAACACATGGCTGAATCGACGCAAGTATCTTGCTACTGCGTTCATTCTTTGGTCGTTCAATCCTAAGATTGGTTGACTGCAGCCCTCCACCCTTCCCTTTCTAGTGCTAGTTCCCTTACTTCCTGGTATCTCTTCCTTTCTACTTTCCTCTTTATTTGGCCCATGAACTTATTCCTGGGACTTCCTCTGGGGGCTTTTCTTTCTAGTTTGCCTGCAGTTGTGTTCTTCACTTACTCACTGTCTCTCAGGGTATGTCCAATCCATCCGGTTCGTCTTTTTTGTTATGTATTCCATATGGTCCTTTCATCTTCTACTCTTCTGCACACTTCATCATTTCATATTTGGTCTGTGCATTTCATTTTCAGCAGCCTCCTCCAGCACCTGGTTTCGAAGGCTTTTATTCTGCATATCATCGTTCATTAACTCTTTTTAAGATTTTTCACGATTCTAGTTATTTTATACCTGTTTGAATAAGTTTTGGTATGAAAAAATGCCAATGCGTTGTCTTATCGATTATGCTAAAGTTAGCAAACTGCGAGTTTGATGTTGATACAGAACGCGAGTTCTTGCAATCAGTTAACGAGTTAACGCCAAATTAGTGTAAGAGCTGCTTACGATGAACTGAGCGGGCATTTAAAACCAAAGGTAAGGATCGGGGTGAATTGAAATCCCAAATTGCGTATAATACACGTATGAGGTTTAATTGTGGCCTGATTATCAGGATTTCGTTGTAGATACTTTATAGCGCTCGAATTGCAATTACTTCTGTTAACTAAGGGAAAGTGCATCCAATAACATTAATGTTTGCTAAGATGCAAGGCTATTTATTTCAACTTGGCATTCGAAGCTCCTCTATGGAATAGGTGATTATCCTTGCGTATTCTAAAAATTTGAAATGTTGAGATTTATGAATACGAACACGGTTAGAATGAAGTACAGAAACACAAATCATGAATATTGTGTTAAATAAGATAATTAAGTTTCCCATCTTTATGTGTTGATGGAGATTATTCGAGGCCAATATTTTCGTGGAAAATTTTTTCATTAATTATAGTCATAAATCACAGTTGGCTATCAGGGATAGAATGATGTTCGAAGGGAATTCAGGCATGGACATGTATTAGCGAAAGTATTCAACTTTATGTTAATATCAACCCATTAGGGGGCACGCAAGAAACGCTATCTATAATGGTAGCAAAATCTAGTGATTGTCGAATGCACGGAGCATGACGTTATCTACATCCACGAAATACCGCGCAAGTTACCACAAGGATGTGTGGCATTGGGTGATTACACACCAGGTATGCAGAACTTGCCCCAGTCCAAATCAGAACCTCTTGTGTTCCCCGGTCGCTTGGCGCAGACGCAAAATCGGTCAGGAGAACAATTCGCGGACATACCAGAATACATCTATTACTTTTACTCTTTATGAGACAATTGGTCCAGAATCTTGACTGTAGTGGTGCTGCAATCTCCGCATTTATCCTCTTGAGGAGGAAACTATTGTGGAGGGTAGATTGATTGAAACATTTAACTTTTCATATCCTTGTTGGAGATTCGGCCGTTAATTTAGTATCATAAAGCAAGGGCCTTTTTTATATTTGCTCATTTAATATTCGCAATATTCATATTTATCGTAATGTTAATGATTTTTATTTGGAGAAGTTAAATGGATTAGTTTAGAAATGGAGGATAGATGTCAGCACATAGGTTATGTATAGTTTGCACATTTTACGAAAATCATACGATTGAACAAAGCTGGATGAAAATATCCTGATATTGTTCAATACGTATCGGGGAAGCCCGTATAAAGATTGGATTTTGAACCATTTGGCTCTTGCTAAAAATTCTATGTGAATGGCATATTGTACGTTTTTGTTAGAAATAAATCTTTGGTAATCAAACACTGGGACTGCCTTACTGCAAGGTGCGTTATTAGCTCTTAAATTAGGACTCCTCTACTGAAAAGAGCCTCCTGTTCAACTATCATCATGTTACGCTTCCGCTGTAACAGTCAACGAGAACCATGTCTAAATAATATCCGCAGCTAGAAAAGAAATAAAATTGCCTTTCCTGTCATATGCATCTAATCTTTTTCGGTGATAGAAACGAAAAAAATCTAATGTTCCACACTTTATCAGACTGGTGGTGTCAGGCGAAACTATGTGGAACTTGCTTAACATTGCAAAATGAAAGCTGTAACTCATTAATTCCACATAATTATAATGGAATTTATAATTATAATTCCGCATAATGGTTATGTGGAATTACTAAGTTTGTTCATTATCAGGAAACATTCATACTTTCATTTCACAATATTCCACACTTTGTTTTGAGGTATGGACCTGTATCAACGCATCATTTTCAAGGTACACGGAAATGAAATTTATGTGTCAAAAACTGCCATTTCCTCAAAATAATGTGTTGAAAATTGCTGTTTGCAGGCGTCATGGAACAATTCACCTATGTGAAGCCTTCTACAATGGAATAATCTTTTTCGATGCAGACGGATGACTCATCAGCCAGGGGTATGATTGGCGATGGACGAAGCTCCTCGAGTGGTGCTCAAATCGGCGAAGAGTACGCGAAGATAAGGGTGGAAGATGGTTGCCTATAGGGAGATATTTTTTCCAATCTGCCCTTTGGGGCTTTCAACTCCTCGTAGAATTCTACAGAGAGGGCGCCGCTTACAGCTTCTCCAAAACAGCGCCACTTGCGTCTCAGAGTGCTTTGTACGAGAACGCACGGCGGGGAATCTCTTCCCCCTCTCGCAGAAGTGCACGCCTCTGTTTCAAAGGAATGGAGAGGCGCCACGATGCGCTCTTAGGCTTTCGTTTATTTTTTTCCTTCCACCTCTGCGGCGGAGCGATGGGAGATACGAAGGCGTGGAACTGGGCTCCAGAGTTTTCCCCCGCCCTCCGGCCGTTCCACCCTCTCACCTATCTTGGATACGGGACGTTTGTTGTTTTTGATGGAGACCCTGGAGGAATTAGAGCTTACCCCTCCATGTAGGTTGACTGATCCGGATAAAATGGGAAATTCCCTGAGGGGAGAGATGCAAGGGAATAAAAATACATCGTCGTCGCACTTCGGGAAGGTGTTCGAGAGAGGATTTTTATCATGAGCGCGAAATGGCAAAGTAGGGCGCAGAGGGGCAGGGACTGTGGCGTCTGCCGGCTCGCCTAACTGGGTTAATATGGAGATAACGTTCGTTGGAGTTTCCATGCAGCTTCACTCACTGTATCCTCCCCCAAAACGCGATTGGGTGATCGAGAGATAAATTTGATTAAACGGCATCAGGAGATGCCTATTAGCGTTGAAATTGGTTCCTTCGATACCACAGTTTTCCCTGTGTCGTACATAGTTGAAAGCAATGAAACTTCCACGTTAAACCTACTTTTGTTCTAATTCGACTTGGAGTCACCCCAGGGAATAACTGCTTTGCATAGCACCGTAAATGCCAAACTCAAACAAATGAGGTAAATTTCCAGGACTCTGCGTTGTAGAAACATTTTCTAAGGGAATCGTGCATATTGAGAAACTAATTAACTGGAACTTTTTGTATGTTGTAAGCGTTAAATTTATCAACGATAATGTGAACTTTATCTTAGTGTATCACATTTCATTTTAATATTTAGCGCGATAAATATGTTTATTTTAACTTTCGATTAAAAATTAGGCACTTATTCCACGTATGAAATTCAGTTACCAAATATTGAGGCCGAGGAAATTATATGCTATTCATTAGGGGCACAAAACTAAATGACAAAATTAACCAACAAATCGTAGAGATCCGGAGATACTTCGTCAGCGAGATGATACGGTATTACTTTTCAGTTAGAAACTTCATGATTATTTTACTACACAACATACTGACCAGTCTTTGGCCTCACTTATGGAAGCTTAAAAGGATAGTTACCAACGTGGTTATTTAAGTTCTGGTTGTTTGAAATGATTCCAGTTGACTGAACGAAGTGAATATGTAACACTCCTATCGATGATGTAGACATTTCATGTTATTCTATTGTTCGCTTTTCAAGATGGAATATATATCACTTTCTTATAAAAATCTCCCCTTAATTTTCTTTGCTTAGTGTTAAAATGCATATCTGTTAGTCCATCTTCATATTGAACTTTTTAATTATCGCAATTTTTCCTTCCTCGGCAATTTCTTTATTACTCATGTCTTGAGATAGGTAGTTAAGCCAGCAGGAAGCACGACATGTAGTATATGAAAGCGAATAATGTAATTAGATTTAGACGCAAATTACCGTTAATAATGTTTTCGATGATTAGTGAGTAATATTTATTGGAAATATACCAAATCGTATAATTTTTAAACCCAAAGAAAAATTAATTATGCATTACACGCGTTGTTTTTAAGTTAATTACACTTGGAAACGTATTTGCCACGGCCGTTCTAGGTGAGTAGCCTATGGACAGTTTACGACGGTAAGGCGATAATTAAGTCTCAAACGTCAGCATTTCATTATCAGCATCAGTCTTAAACATTTCATTGGGAACGCTTGGAATATCCACCGTACAGTACCGACTTAGCCCCCAGTGATTTTCATCTGTTCGGGTCCCTAAAATATCATTTGGATGGCCGACTTTTGAAAATGATGATGCCGCAGTCCAAGAGGTTACTCGTTGGCTACGATAGCAAACAAAATCTTCTTTGCTGCCGGCCATCATGGACTTGTGAAGAGATGGGATTCGTGTCTGAATGTACTGGGTGAATACGTAGAGAAGTGAAATAAAGTTCAGGAAGCTACTTCGAATATTATTGCCTCTACCCAGTTCTGCGAGTAATTTATTGACTTTCCCTCGTATTTAATTATTTGTTTAACAAGCGTATCTTCAATTTGTCCGGATTATTATATATTACATTAATAAATAGCAATGAAGTAAGTACCTTTTCGTCGCACTCTAGTTTCTAGGGAGTCTAGGAGTCACACACACGTCGCACTCTAGTTTCTAGGGAAGTTTCTAGGGAGAAGTCCGGTGGAAAAAATTGTTTTCCCGGTCATATATGAAACCAAAATTCGAAATTCGGATGAAAAATTAAATATATCATAACGTTATGAGTCATGATTTTTCAAGGTTTATTTAGTATTTTAAGGAGCAGTGATTGATTGGTATTCAAATTGAAAAGAATGGTAAGTTCTTTTCTACAGTTTCTTCAGGCTCCCCCGGTAGGTTTAAAGATAGGTTTAGGAACAGTTTGAAAATATTACTCAGTCAAACAACCTTTTGTAATGAGTTACTTATTCTCCACCTATCCCCACTCTTTTATGACAAAATGTTTTTGTTGAATAAATTAACTTTCCCACCTCACAAGTCCTTAATCTATGTTGCCTTGCCTTCCCTCCAGAAAGTTAGTGTTTTTTCCACAATCCCTACACATCACGTTACTTTCTCAACAATCAAAGAATAAATACTTTACAAAAAATTGTAACTGACGTTTTAGTAAAGCTTTTATTGTAAGCTCCACAGGTTTTATTGCATATGTAACGCGTTTCAACTCACGGAGTCTTCATCTGGGGCCAGACCATGTCTTGCAGCTGATGATGATTTATTGAGTCTGTAAGTTACTCTAGTTAATATGGTAATAATATACAAGTACCAGACATGGTCTTGTAAACATGACGACATAAGCATCACTTCGTTGAAGATCTTAATGTTAGGATCCATTTAAAAAAGAATACTTTGCCTTTTTCTACAATAATTTAATTTGTACGACGCATTTCACAGCAATATTACATCGTCAAGTGCGATCGTCATGTACAATTGTGCCTGACGATGTTTTTCAGCTGTGAAACGCTTCATAAAAATTAAATAACTGTAGAAAGGTGCTAATCATTCTTTGCTACATGGATACCAATTTAAGATTCTTTTACGAAGTGACTCGTGTTGTCGTTAAGTTTATGACCAATTTTAAGTTTATCTAGCGAGATTAACACACAGCCTGACATTCCCAAGTGGCAATAACTTTACGGAGAATCGTTTTGAACTCTGGCATTTAGAGGCGTGAGGACGGAAAAAGGGGCCTGAAAGTGCGCAGTTCAACCTTCGAGGAATAGTAGCTAGCGGCCTGCATCACCCCTGAAATCAAAATAGAAATTTCCCCCATAAATTTGCTTCCTTGGTGTCATTTCCTCAACCTCTGGGGTGATGACTTTTTCGGACCTCTCAAACGCTCCTACAGATTTTGAACTTATTTTCCCCTGCGGCCGCCCGGTGGCTCACAGGAGGCGGTAAAGATAGAACTCGATGAACCCCCTTTCCCTCCCCCTCCTTAACCCTCCAGGGCGATGAGGAAAGAGGAGGAGGAAAGCAGACTTCGGCCTACCTTCTTGCGTCGGATCCGCCACCGCTCCACGCCACTCTTCCCTTTGGCGTGTTTATCTCCAAGTGTCCGTCAAGGGTGTTCTTCGCAGAGAAGGTCCCCCTTTCATCTTTTGTATCCATCTTTCCGGGTGCGCGGAACCGTGGAAGCGAAAGGACGGGTAGGAAACCAAGGAATAAATCCCTCTCTCTATCTCTCCCCCTCGGTTATCTTCATCGCTCGTCTCTCCCTCTTCTTAATTTATATCGTGGGGACTACACATACAAAACATATGCGGCACAGCATTAAAGAAACTAGGTTTTGTTAAGCGAATAATGGGAAGGTCCTCGGATTAAAAAGTAAAAGAGAGATGCTACTTTGCTCTGGTTAGGCCACATCTCGAATTCGCCGCGAGCATATGGGATCCTGGTCATAAAGATTTAACCATAATAATTATTGAAATACAAAGAAAAGCAACGCGCTCCGTTCAAAAATTCTTCGAGCGAACATAGAGTTTCACAACTTGTAGAGGGATTAAGGTGGGAGCCCCTAGAGACTCGGCGGTTACTCGCTAGGCTTAGGCTGCTTGAAAAATTCAGAACTGGTGTGTTTCAGAGCGACACAGACAATATTATCATAACGCCTCACTACATCTCTAGGTCTGACATAAGCGACAGAATAAGAGAGATACATTTCCGAACAGACAGATAAAAAAACTCGTTCTTTTCGCGCACAATATGCGACCACAATAAAAACTGAGCTCCACTAAATACAGTCCTACCATACATGTCACCATTTCACCTTCCAAAAACTTACATCTTTACACGGTTGGTGACCCAACACCCCATGCCACACGGTCATGCAATGGCTTGCAGCGTATTGTGTAGAAGTAGATGTAGATTTATTTATTTATAACATTGATATTGCAATTATACATTGTCTGGTGGCAATATAACATTAGTTTAGCTGAAAATAATAATGAAAAAGTTTTTAAAAAATACGTATGCCTACATAAAACATCAAACATTCATCTCGTTTTCTACGACACTTTTTTTTAAATATTTTAAATTTCTTGGTAATAGATTTGTGAGTTCTTCTGGTAATTGATTCCATTCAAAGACCCCGCGATTTAAGGAGGAGGATTTGGCAGCATTCGTTTTATCTCCTTAATTTTAGTTTCAGCGGGTGGTCATTTTTCCCCACAAAATTTGGTGGTTCCAGCCTCTTTTCAGGTTCCAACCAACCTGGATGTTTTAAAAAACATTTAAACATTTCCAACAACCTATTTGCTTTTTATCTATGCGTTCTCGCCGCCGATTGTTTTCCCTCTTTTCCTCCTATCTCTCTCTCTGAAACTCTCCCTCTTTCTCTCTCTCCACGCGGCCGGCTCGAGACAGAATAATCGTAGAGCCAGAATCGAAGAAGGGGGAACGGGGTGGGATGTTAGCCTTGAGTAAATAGCGTGGCGTGCCGGGAAATCTAGCAGTTCATTACGTGCTCTAGCAAAATGAGCCTCGGCAAGAAATATTCATATTGTATGGTGCTAAAAGGGGTCAAGGCTGAGCCAAAATTTCTATCTTCGTCGCAAATAGCTATTTTTTTACTGATAAATTACGATGCGTTTCACAGATTGTAATCGTCCTGCGAAAATGAGCAAAACGTGTTGCTTTTCCGCACTTTTTTTATGTGTGTATGCTCTGAGTGTAACATTATGGATGCGCTGCCGAGAAACTTAGCCTTCTGCTCCCGAGGACTGTCTCTGACGAAAATTTATAGTTATTTTACCTGTGTACACTGTGTTAAATGATGTTAATGAAATGGAAAATATGCTGAATATTCTACCGCTTCGGTCAGTCCATGAATTTTCTATTTGATTTACTAATATTTCTCCTTCCCATTGCTTCTGTATTTATATCCTGACAACTACAATTTGATCTTTTCTGTTTATTTACTTCATCTTTCAACAAAAATTAAACAAATTATTTTCTCATATAATAGGCCTACTTTCAAACTTAATTTAGAAGGCGTTTGGATAGTAAACGTTAAGCGTCTTAGTTGGCTGTAATAATAATAAAAAAAACTATTTTTTACAATATTTTGTACCTTCGTAGAAATATTTTATTCAAGATAAGAATTATTTACTTCATGTGGTGTAGCAGTTAATTCGTAGAGCGTTACACTGCAGGTCGTTCACACCCATGAGACCTTTTTGGGGCTGCCGGCAAAGCTCATGACGCTATACTTACTCGTTGAATTCAACTGCATTATCGCGATATATAATGATTTAATGATTGGGTCATAAATATTATATAAGCGTTAACTGTAACTCGCTCTAGGTTGTAGAAAAATTTTAGCAACCTTATGGTGGCTTAATACCCCGGCCAGAAACGCTTCTGGAGACGCCTATGCGCTTTTATTTTACGAATCTGTTCTGTTACTTAAAGTAAATCTGTTTTCACAGGACTCGAGAATAAGCATTTATATTACAAAAAGTACTGTAACTTATGTACGACGTTTTTTTTCAAAATTCCTTACTCTTATTGTAAGCAGGGATCCTTCAAATCTATGGAAGATTATCAAAGTAGAGAGAATTATGTATAATTAAGCCACATTGAGCACTCTCGTAAACCCTTGCAACGCATTTGACAGTGTACCATCAGTGGCGCTGTTGTCCAGGGCGAGTAATGGAGGGGAAAGAGAAGAGGCTGCGGTAAAAGTCTGAACTAAAAGGGAATATTCGGCCGAGGCATACAGCCCCCTTAAGTAAAAACTTAATAAAGTTGTGTGTAACTGCCGGTAATATTCCATTTCCCTCCCATCTCGAACTATCTAAGCCGTGATAGTCCATGTTTTGTATATCTCTCCTTGTTTGGCTTCCGTATTAGTCTCATGTTCTTCCCATTTCCACTATTTACCCATTGTTCCGATTTTTGACCTCGTAGGCTGGTTACCACATGTATATATTTTTACGTTAAGTCTTCATAATGACCATATCTTTTTATCTGCTGAGATTTTCAAAAGTTTCTGGAAATCGAGAGAAAGGAAAATAAATCCGTTTCTTATAATTTATCATTTCCAGGGCTAAATCGCCCGTGAAAACTGGTTTAAGGACCATTTCAGACCCCATTTGGCTCGTGCTATCCTCCTAGATCGGGTTCTATGCTTCAATGATGCGAGAAGGAAAAAAACTCTACATTTGCTCGCCGGAGCTTACATAATGTCTCCTTAAAACTACCCATAAGATCTCCGTAGAAATAGGGATTGATCGGTCCCAAGGAACCAAGAGTGAAAGTAAGTTGAAAGTGCGCAGTCAGATGTTGGAGGGGAGATAAGAAATGGAGATTGAATGTTGGAGGTCAGGAATTTTCCGTGGTATTTGAGGGAAGGAAGATTATGAGAGGCTTCATTGGTGGCGGGAAAGGGTATTAATACCATTGAGGTAGATGGTTGGTATTGCGGCCAATGCTAGAAGATGTAACGTGGTCGAGATATTTCCATAGTATGATATTTTGTGGAAATGGAGTACAGATGCCATGATCTCCCAATAAAATTTTTTGTTCACTTTCCACAGAATTTCATTCACCGACCAAGTTTGGTCATGAGCTATGTCATTTTGAAGGTGACCTTGAAAATGACACAGCTTATGTCACAATCTTGATAAAGGTGACCTTGAAAATGACTTAGCTTGTGTCGAAACCTTGAAAAAGGTAACCGTGAAAATGACAACTTATATCGAAACCTTGGTTGGTGAATAAAGTGATTCTGTGAAAAGTGAACAAAAACTTTTATTGTGAGATCGTGGTTTCCTGCAGCGCTTGCTGGCTGACGCCAGTTCTGCAATTTTACGATGTTTTCCACCTTTGATTTTCTAGAAATCGGATTAATCAATTCTTTAATATGCATTCTTCTTACGTACATGTTTTTATTTTTTTAAAATGACAATAATCCCCTATCCCGGTGAAGACTGTGGTAAAATCAACTAGAATCCAAAGCACTAAGCAGCCAATACAGATTCAAGTCACTTGCCTTTAATTTCAATCAGATTGTACATATCTCAGTTTTATTTAATTACTTTTCGTCATTTTAGGTCTCTCTAAAAAGTAGAAGAGAAGCCGAAGATAGATTTAGTCTATTTGGTATTGGCTTGCAAGCGGATGCGCTAAATTTGCAATTTTTTATTATATATTCCTTCGATAACTTACTAGAAATCAGCATGCATTTACTTCTATAATGATTATTCTCATTACCTCTATTTTTTATTTAAATTTATAATTATCTAAATTCCCGATGAAAACTATGGTTCAGTAAAGTAGAATGTGTATCATTAAGTGCCCAATCAAGAGTTGCTTGCCTAAAATTTCAAACAGATGGTTTTCTTGCTTCACATGCGCCAATTCGTCCATTTCGTCGTGCAATCCCAAGAGAAGTAAGGAAAGAGCAGGGATAACTGGTATGGTTGTTATTTTGGTTGTCAGGCTACTGTTTGATGACGTAATCTCCTTTTTATCTACCTCAATGGCTGATACAGCACATGGTGTGGATTCCATGAGCACCAATAAGCCCAAGTATGTCAACGTCACGTCATTATTACCCACGCAAAAAGTTGCTGTCTTGCTACCATGAACATGATGGTATGGGGTACCGGTCGGGTAATAGTAGAGTATTTTGAATAGATTTTGCTCATGGCTTGGGTCTAGAGACTAAGAAGTTGCATTTACTTCACATTCCTTCCACATAGACAGAAATGGAAACGTACCGTTTGTCGCAATTTGTGAACTGACCTCTGTCCTTTATTGAGTTCGATGCTTTCGCCGTTGGTCAGTCATGTGCCAACAAACTGTCGGGTCGAGAAGTTACTCACCAACGTCACGTCAGTCCGATGCTTAAAACCTGTGTCCATTCCAGGGTGATTTACACCGTTTGAAATATTTTGCCAAAAGGTCAAATGTAGTTCATTGAGCCAGGACAGTAAAGCAAGAACGGTCACTCGACTTAGCCTCGATAAATGAGGATTTTGCATTCCCACGTGTGTGAATTCAAGCTTTTGAGATTATTCTATAATGACTCTTGATATCACATTACAAATATACATATGGTCATATAAGAGCCTCTTATTGACGGAGGACAATAAGAAATTGAATAAATTTTAGACCCAGGATGTTACTCGTCTTTGGTGGTTAAAAATTTGGTTATGATTTTTAGTTACAAAAATGATGAAACAGTTCTCAAAAATAAGGAAAAAACGAACCCAAGGGTTAAGACCTGTTTACACGATACATCAACCCGTAGGAGATAATGTGCAAATGAACGCGAACATTCACCGTGTGACGACCCCAGCTTGTACAAATAAACGGACAGGAAAATATAGCGTCCTCTATTTGGTTTATATATTCGTACATGATCTCGTACATGAACACGTACGGGTTAATGTATCCTGTCACCAGGCCTTTACACATCTACGTGCTACCCTGCGAGCCACCGCATGGGCGTGAGGCAGGGAATGTGAAGACACCAGCCGTGTGAAATGTAAAGGATAAGATTTCGGGAGATGAAATGGTGAACGTTTATTATGGGAGCGTATTAAGTGAAGCTCAATTTTTATTGTGGTTGCTTATTGTGCGAGGAAAGAACGAGTTTTTGTTCCTATCTGTTCGGCAATGTATCTAGTGTGGCGTCATGATAATATTCTCAGTGACGCTATGAATCACACCAGTTCTGAATTTTTCAAGCATATAGTTGCAGCTAATCACTAAAATTTTATAAATCTCATCTCTTTTTTTGTGAGGGAGATTTTTCGGCTATATGGTGTACCTTGAATAAAATTTGCATTTAAAAATACAATAGGTTTGAAAAGTTACGAATAAATTAAAATTATACCCAAATTTCAATAGTAATGCGTATAAATGTGAGTCTTTAGATGTTATTTTAAAGTGGCGTCAGCTCATCGGGTGTTGGATGTAGCCCAAGGGCAATTAGGAAATGCCGAATTTCAATAGTTCGCATGTGGTTTCGAGTAGAGGAGAGCCACGATTCCCGCAAAGGGGAGCGTCAGCGAAGAATTCAACTTCAGGCAACATTCTGTGTGTATTGGTGCGCGCGAAATCCTGCATTATTTTCCTTTTTTAATCTTTTACTAAGCTCTTTTAGCCACGGAATAATGAGCTTTCAGTGGCTACAACATATAAACTTCCGAAACGAAGCCCGAATATTTACATAAATTTACATAGTTTCGGTGCGTTGTTCAGGTGACGCTTATTAAAACCGGAGTATAAGGTGAGATCTTGTGTTTTTTCCATCATGATAAAGGCACATAATGCCATTTATTTTGACAGGGTACGGTAAAATTTTACGATTTACTCCTCCTCTTTTTTATTCCGGGAAAGCATCAAAATGTAATTTTTCGCTACTCTTTACTATTCTGTTATTCCAGGGAAAGGTTTATTGAATAGCTACGCGATCGTCACTTGTAGCGGAAATTAAATTAATGCCTGCACCGCACAGACCCAATTTCGTATATGCATAATGATTAAAGGTTTATATTAACATGATGACGTTTCGGTGATGGTGTTTCGAGGAAAATCCTATAAAATGCACAAAAATATTTTGAATTCGCGGGCTGTCATTTGAGTTGTTTTCTGTTCGTATATAATTTAAAGGTAATGGATTATTCCGATATGCGTCAATTCACGAACTATCCGAACTAGAGTTCAAAAAACATCACTGACATTGGCAAGAGTGATTAACTTTATCGCCACTAAAATATGATTTTATTTGATTGTTGCGCTAATCACTTTAATTTAGAGACTGGCCTTATTTTAGTTTAATTACATTTTGTGCGGCTAGTCCTGGGAAAGGGCTAATTAATGTCCACAATCGAGACTTTTCGAAGTACCTCATCCCTACGGTAAGGACGTTATTTTCGGCCTCTCTGGTTATTTCCCAACCCGCATTTCCCCTTGTTTATGTTGTTTAATAAGTGAATTGGAGATTTTGTTTTTAATTTTAATCTCGTGGCAAGATCTCTTCTCTCCGTTAGTCCAAGCTCCAAGCTTTTCGCGGAAAAACGGAGTTCTTTTTGTGAGTTTGGACTCGGGCGGATCGTGTTCCTGTTTTCGTTGATTTGTGCATTATTCGGGTCGGTTTTAAGGGGCATTCATTAAATATCCTCTCAGTTTTAATCCCTTCAGGGAAGGGCCTTCTGTTTTTTTTATTTTTCAGCCTCGCTCTAACCCTGGCATTACTCGCCGCATTGACTGGATTCAAAGGTATCCTTTGGTTTTGATCCTCGGCTGTGATTCAGCAGGTTTCCTCCACTGGTCACTTGCCAACAAGAGGATGATGGAGGGGCAGAGTCTCGGCAGCGTGGGTGGGAGCGAAACGTGGAAGATGGGTGGCGTGTTAAGGGGTTTAAGGCGGGATATGTGGATGGATTGAATCCCAGGCTGCCAAAACAAATTTGTGAAATGTCACCCTCCCCACGATACATTACATTTGCGCAAGTGACGTGCGCGACGCCCCAGAAGTTAACACGCTAAGAAACATCTAAAATTATTTCATCAAAATTTGCGGTGAATGCTGGGCTATTTCCAAAAATTCTGACGATCTGGAGATGGTGGTGTGATTCTTAGCACAGAGACTCAAAATATTTCATGCGCATTATGCTTTATACACGTGTAATCAAGTTGACAGACTCATGGCCGATTGGAAGAACATTTTGTTATGGAATCAATTGTCATGAGATCCATTTAGTTATAGATCTCATAAATATATTAGGATTGCAGGAAGACATCTAATAGTTACTAAACTTATTCACCTGTCGTTAATTACACCGAATATTTGATCTAATCTACTACCGCCGGATAAAATTTGCGGAAGTGTAGCCTATGAATAGTTGCTAATGTAGATAATAATTAGTCGGTAAGAGTAAGCAAACTGGTCATTCGTCTTAATACAACTCTTTTGTCAAGTAATTAAGTCTCCAAGTGGTTCAATGAGCATCCGCTATTGGCTTGGCTACTTTTGGAACTCATAACTCCATGCCATAAGTTATGAAATTAGCCTTATACTAAAATGATTCGTGGTAGGAGTGAGAGCTTACACAAAAACACGTAAACTTCCAAACTCCATATGTTGCATGCTGTAATGGTAATTGCAGAGTTAGTCGTCCACGTCCATTTTTTGGTGAAATTAAGCCTTTTTTCATTTCACAACAGTTTTCTCTGTCTTAATTTTCAAACCACTTAATTCGCGCAGTAAGTAAATTACAATGTCAGCATTACAAATTACGAATTATATTCTAAAATACGGTGTATAAAACTTGGATTGCAATCATTTAAATATTATGTTCTTTCCTCCATAGACTCCCGCTGGAGCGATATTCATTAATTTTACTGGAGGTTGAGCTATCTTACTACTGCGGTCATGAATTATTTACGAAGTTATTGTAGATCTAAATGTACGCCAAACAGTGAATAAATTATTTGCTGCTGTTTAGCGACCCAATTAACATTAGGTTATTTAGTTTGATAACTGTCTTACTGAAGAGGTTTACTTGATAGAAAATCCAAGTTATAGTACTTTTATGTTGACGTAAGAATCCAAGCATCGCTTTCTTTCTTCCTTGCGTTAAATAGTTTTGCTATGACCTTCCCATTTCCACAACTGAACTCTTTTTGCATCAAGTTTTATCATAACACGCCAGTTTTTCAGGAATTATTTCTTATAACCATCCTCTAATCACATTCTCATCTTCGTAATCTCATGTTCGCGAGGCATATACGCGCATTTGAGTCCATTTACATCATAAATTCTCGTAGTTTCATAAATTTTCGTAAAAATAAATCCGATGAAAGTCTTAAAATACTTCTTTCTCGTCGTAGCAAAGGTGATTGTTACCGTCTATTGGTAGCAGTGAAGATTTAACGCCCTTCTGTTTTAACGATTTATTTGTCTTTCATTTATTTATCATTACTGTTAAATTATGTCGGTAACTAGAATTAAAATTAAATAGGATTGAAACATTTTATGATACAAGAAATACTGCCTTTAAGTCGATAATCTTCCTTCTCCCCAGCGTGATAGCCAAGTTTTGTTGTGAGGTTTCTGAAAATTTCATGGCATCCGTATGTCGTCCCTGTACACTTCAATAAGGAAGTTAGACTAATTGTATGAAGCATTTTGAATCCAATTTCATTTGCCTTTGATCTGACAGCTGGAGACTTGTGGCACTGTGGGTAATACATCCAATTAACACAGCCAGCTTTGTAAAGAGCTACGACGGCCAAGTTCTTTTCATGGCACAAGCTTGCTCTCTGGAAAATACCCGCGCACCAAAGCGCAAAGCATATTTTCTTTGGTGTTTCTGTTTCAGAACCCATAATCGTGCATACTGACATCTGAGGTTACCGCAAAATTTTCGGAACAAAAATTACGGAACTTTCTCATCGTGCGGTAACGGACAGTCCTGGCGATGCCTGGTTGGCGGCGCTGCCTTTGGCACTATCTCTAGAGTATCCAAGGTTTACCATACGTCAAAATTTTGTCTCATTCATTGGTAGTTCAATCATAAGAGTCGTTGACTGCAGCCCTCCACCCTTCCCTATCTAATGCTAGTTCCCTTACCTCATGGTATCTCTTCCTATGTACTTTCCTCTTCATTTGGTCCATGTACTTATTCATGGGTCTTCCTCTGGGGACTTTTCCCTCTATTTTACAATGAATTATGTTCTTCACAAGCCCATTGAGTCTCAAGGTGTGTCTAATCCCTCTTGTTATTCTTTTGTCTCTGGTGTTCCATACGGTCCTTTCCTTTTCTATTCTTCTGTACACTTCATCATTTCGTCCGTCCTTTTTATCTTCAGCACCCTCCTACAGCACCTGGTTTCGAAGGCTTATAGTCTTTTCTGGTCAGCTTTTCCAATGGTCCATGCTTCATGTCCAATTGTTCCTTCCTTCACATCGTATGTAGTAAGTTGCAAACTGAAATCTAAGACGTTGTAAAACAGATTTTCGGAACCATGAAATTGTGTAACTTCCTTCCTACGTGTTATTTTGCTCTATAGTTCACCTAAAAATGTCGACGGTATACGTTGACTGTAGAGTTAATATTTCGATTAAAAATCGTTAGGCAACTCACTTTATTAATTTTGTGGTATCTTAGGATGGATTTATTGGTATAATGGCCTACTCAAAGTCTTTTTAATTCAGATGTTTCATTGGTGTCTCTTAAATTCCCCAGACCCAGACGTCATACAGTGGAAGTTCGTCATTATAAATCAACAATCGCACTTTTCCCCAGATTTAATTTTAATGTAATACGCGTTTCCACTCACGGATTCATTGTCAAGCACGAGCTACTAGTAAAAGGAGACATCTTATGTATATGTCTGATAGGAGGGATTCACTAGAAGCCTTCAAAACCTGGTGCTTGAGGAGGATGCTGAAGATAAAATGGACGGACAAAATAAGAAATGGTGAAGTATACAGAAGAGAAGAAGAGGAAAGGACCGTATGGGACGTCATAGAGGAAAGAAGAACAAGATGGATTGGACACACCCTGAGACACAATGGGTTTGTGATGAACATAATTGAGGGTAAAATAGAAGGAAAAGTCCCCAGTGGAGGACACAGGACCATATGAAGAGTTCATGGACCATATGAAGAGGAAAATACGGAACGATACGAGGAGGTAGTGGAACTGGCTTTAGATGGAGGGTTGCAGTCAGCCAATCTTAGGATTTAACGAATGAGGAGGGATTGGTAAAGGAAAGAGGTGTTAAGGAAGTGGAAGAGTGAAGGTGGAAGGTCCTGATATTATTAAGTTGCTGAAATTACTGAGATTTTGACTTGTTAGTAGTTTTAACTCGGTACTATTATCTCTAAACCATCTCCTGAGTGTGTGGCACGGTGTGGTTACACAACATCTATGCATTAAATGTCGCAGTTCGAATTAGAACCTCGCACGCCACCAAAGGGGCTTTGTTTGAACCACTTGAGGTAGTCCCGTGCACGAAGTTAAGGAGTCGTGTGATACAGTAACGAAGAGTTTGAGAATTTGGTTTATTTGAAACACTTGTAAAAATCGAGTTGTTTGAAATTGTAATTTTCCTAATCGAGTTTTTCTCGCCGAAATATAATTGATGGAGCTGAATATTGCGATTGGAGGTGCAATAAACTGAATAAAAATCCCTTCAGATATTCGTCTGAGGAGTTAAAAACTTATTTAAATCTCAGTTCTTTGATGTACCACGTGACTCCTTAACTACGTGATCAAGATTATCTCAAGTGATTCAAATACAACCCCCAGGCCGCTGAGCGAAGGCAATAAGGAAACCAGGAGAACAAGGCGAGGCCAAACCAGAAACCTAGGAAGTGCTTACATGCATTTCATGATTCAAATATTACAGTTGATTGGTATTACTAATGTATTGAATTTGCTTCTAATGTGAGGTATTAATTAATACTGCTATGATGATTAATGGCCAGTTGGAGGAACGACACGTATGCATTCCATAGGGTTATGGGACACATAAGCCATAGCAACCATTCAATAAGCGTTGCAGAAACATTCGATAAATTTATCGGTTTCATAAGAGGCTTCATGACTTATGTAATGGAGTTATGAGCTCCATAAGTAGTCAAAATGGTGGAAGCGCGATGAACTGCTTGAAGTTTAAATTACTTGATAAAATAGTTGTATTGAGACGTATTGCAAGTTTGATTACTCAGACTGAATAATTATATGTGTATTAGCGACTATTCATAGAATAAACAATCATAAATGTTATCCAGCGAAGGAAGATTAGATCAAATATTCGAAGTCATTAACTATTGGTCGATAAGATACGGAAGTAGTAGGTATATTCCTGCTACCAGAATATTTTTATGAGGTCCGTAATTTAATGGATCTCATAGCTCTTGATTCCATAACAAAACGTTCTTACAACCGGATATATGTCAGAGAAATTAGCTATGACATCACTTGACAGACCCCACTTGAAATACGCTGCCAGTATTTAGGATCATCAATGAGGTAGGCTTAAAAACAGATAGAACGTATGCAGAGAAGATCAGCGAGATAAATAAAAGGCCGTTATGATAGTCTCGCTGGCGTTACTGACCTCTCTAAACCTCTGGGATGGGCAACGCTTTCAGAACGCCAGTTAAAACTTGGACTTTAACTTATATGTACTTTCAAAACCAATTCATTTTCCGACGAGGTTATTAATATCGTACGAACTCCAACATGTTACGGTAGATCAGGTCATGAGAATAAAATTAGGGGAATAGACTGCAGAACAGAGAGTTTGAAAATGTTTTTCCCTTGATCGATAATAGACCATAATGGTTGCCAATAAGGCTTTGAATTTGGGCAGTCGACAGGCAGTCTTGCTGATTACAAGCTTTGGACCATAATGCTTGATTTAAAATGTGCTAAGTAGAAATAACGTCACGTTTCGCTTGATCCCTGCATGACTCTTGTAATTCGTTTACGATGTTGCATTGTTACTTTATAAAAATTGTTTCTATAGGATTTGCAGCATACGTATCCATAGTGTATTACATGTTGGTCAAAGTTACATGTACATTACAGTGCATGTTGGTGATAACTCCCCCCTGCCAAACTCCCTTGAGGTAGCTTGCTGGTTATATGTAGATGTAATGATTGTCCATTATAAAGAATAAACCAATGGTAACTTCCACACAAGATTTATTTAAAACCGACCCAGGTTTCGACACTCCATGTATCATTATCAAATCATTATAAATGACGCATGGTGTGTCGAAACCTGGGTCGGTTTCAAATAAATCTTGTGTGGAAGTTACCATTCGTTTATTCTTTATAATGAATATTCAGATTTTCCACTAAGTTACGCCATCTGCTGGTTATTGAATTATTCCCAAGTAGATTTTAGATGAGTAAGCAGGTTAAATTATCCACGCTATCTGAGATGGGTTGGTAGATTGTTAGGGAAGAATTATTGTGGATATAGTGGCAGAATGGGGAGAGCCATCACTAACCCGCGATAAAGACTTCGTTACAGAATACATTGACCCGCACAAGTTAATGTAATCATTTTATAATAAGTTAATGTAAGTAAAGAAAATTTGCTGTGTCACTGCAACAACTTGAACAAATGCATGGATGCATGGACAGAGAAATAGAACCAGCTCTATTTGGTTCATGCATTCGTACAAGTTGCGCTTGGGTTTTTAGAGACACCTGGCGGAATATAACGGAAACGACGCTTTAGGTGTTTGTTTACCTTTGTGGAACTCAAATCGTGTGCGTAAGACTCGTCTTTTCGTTTATATTGAGCTTTGCTTTGTTTGGACTCTCTCTACCTGGCTTTGCTATTTGCCCCCTACACCTCGTGGACTCATATCAAGGGACCTATATTGACCTTTTGCTTTCTACGGACATTTCTCTAACGCTTACATCCTTCGCGCACAGGTTGGACTACCCGATTTGGATTCACAAAGTGGCCTGTGCCAGGGGGCAAGTAGATAGGCTTATCTACTTAATTAGTGAGATGTTTTATTTGCTCGACCCTAAATATTCTGTACGCAAAAATAAGGGAAGAAGGCACTCGGAATGCGAGAGGTAGCGGTGGAGATGTGTGCTGCAAGGTAGGCATAATGAAAATTTGATACCTGGTCACCATGTGTATATGTCGACATTAGGCCGGGCGATGTGAGTAGCATTGCTTTGAAGAAAGCATCCCAGTGGCAATGGAAATTGCAACTTATTTACAAATATTTCATTTCATTGCAGACCTCATACGATTGCAGACAAAGACAAGAAGTAATGACGCCTGCCGCGGATGTATTACCAGGCCGAATAGAGTAAGGTGTTGACCTCGGAAAAGAGTATGGCTGGAGTTGGCTCCGTAAGTACACAATTTTAACGAATTCGTTATTTTTTTCATTATCATTGAATGTTTTATCTGTATTAGAGCCTCTTTCTATCGAAGTAGACAAATTTTGATACTTTCAAATTTATGTGCCGTCGTATTACAACCAGGAGATGACGCACATTGATGAATATACATCTCCGAGGTCGAGTGGCTCCCTTTTGGATGTTGAGGCGGATGTACGATTATGTTCCCTTTGTTTATGTTGTCTCTGTGTTAAGAATTTAAAGCAAGCAGAAAGTGAGCTGAAAGTGGTCGGAGCGATTTTTGTTTTGCGTGACGCTGAACATACGTGTACTTGTTAGTAATACATGTAGATAAAACCAAAAATAATTGCATGTTTTCGATTTGGTTTCTTGGCAATTTAATGCTATTTCAACTCGTTGCTTTATGGTACTTGACATATATTTTGAAATAATTTGACCGCATATGTACCTATTTTCTCTTTAATGCGAAAACATACCATTTTATACTATTATTATGGTTCATTTTAAATATCAAGGTATCTTGCCGTGTAAAAAAACACCTATTTTTGTACGCTTTTCGCTTAAATTTCGAATTCTGTGCAATTATCCCAAGCCTAAACGATGCTTTAATTTAGAATCAAGTTTTATAATTCAGTTCTTTCAATGTTGATTTTAAAACTCGTATGGTTATTTTCAACGCATATTTATTGATGTACTTAAGTGTGGCCCGAGAATTTTTTTTCGACTTGTAATATTGCTAAAACGTGCCCTCAACGACTCGCAATTCGCGCTGTAACTATCCTAAATCACTTAAATTTTACAAGACTGTCGTCGTGACCTCAGGCTATGGACATTGTAGACGAGACTCGTCCCTCGATTCCTCCACCTCTGGCATAGGGGAATACTGATTGGTTGTTTGTTTATTTGGGGTGGCCACAACTGAGGTCAGGTGCGCCAATCGGGACAGGTGGGTAAGGGAAGGATCGATTGGGAATTGGAAGGGTGGAGAGAAACCCGGGGTCGGCATTGGCCTACTTTTAGCGAAAGGCAGAGAGAAAGTTTAACGTCTCATCTGACGGACGGAGTAGTGTTCTTGAAGTGCCCATCACAAGACACCCAAGTAGGGATTGGGTTTCCTCTGAGAAATATCCTCCTCAGCTTGGAATTGAACCCTGGCCGCCCGTATGGTTAGCTGCCATACCCACCCAATCCCCTGGGAAGTTTTAATTCAGTAACACCTATGCCATCAGAAGCTGGGAAGAAGAAGAAAGTGCCTACCCCTCGAGGAGGCTACCACACTGATTATTACGGCCACGAAGGGTCTGGAAAGTCTCTCAACACATTGATGATGGAAGACACGGAGATCGTGGAGGACACGGAGACGGCGTTAGGGAGGCTTATTGCGAGAAAGCTTCGCGATGTCGCATCTAAGAAAAATGAACATAAACTCACGTTCGATATCATGAAAGTTTTAATGAAAATGACGAATAGAAAAACTTAAAAGCTAATTTATCTTAGCGTTTATCGCCATATCTATTTTCATTAGTGATACCCAAAGGATATCGTACTGTCTACTTAATTTACAAACTCGCACTACACGTGTTTCAACTGATTATCAGTCATCTTGAGGTAGGACTAATCTTTCACATATCCAGACACATGTATGTAACACATGTATCAAAGTAGTGACGGGGGTGTGGGGGTCATGGTCACATTTGGCAATTTGTCTAATGATGTTTAATTCTTTTTCGAAATTATCTATAGAATATTCAAAGCTCGCTGAATGATATGGTTAAAACTGCAGTTTTATGGGACCACGGGTGGCACGAATCCGGTGGTGTGACGTAGTCTGTGTAAGTGGGTTTGCGGTATGTTGCAAATTGGTGATTATTATTTATAAAATCATGTTTTATGGGTTTTGATCTAATTTTTAAATGCATATGTCACTTGAAGAGAGAAATTTACGGGCCTGTTCAGAGCTTGTGGCGGTCATTAAAGCCCGGTAGAATAATCGGCATTCAGAATATAAGTTGAGCCTTTTTTTTCGCACTTACAATCGTGGAGTGCTACTGATGCCAATTCAAATGTTTTTTTCAATTTCTCAGGGCTGATGCTTATGACTGTTATAAATTCCCCAGACCTGTTGCTCAGAATGTCAAACGCATTTTCCGCCACTCATCTGGCCCACGAAAGCCTGTAATTAAAATTCCTCTTGTCATCGGTGAGGTATCTGCTTGGGTTGGGCTTCAATATTCTGGTAGCCAGAGAGATTGCCTCATCCGCGACGAACACATTAGGGACTTCCACCTGTCCATCTGTGAGCTTTTTATTGGGCGGAAAAGTTCATGGAATTCCGGGCGATTGCTGATGACTGTGTACTTTCTCTGAACCCTCCCCCGAACCTTACTCTCCCGTCGACACCAGCATAGACATAAATGAATTTTCACTCGGCATCCGCAACAGCAGGTCGCGTCATCGAGTTCGGCCCGCTTTATGATTATAGAAGTAGGATTCAGCGCTGGCCGGTAGACTGAAAGCCATGTGTTCTTCGTTCTTTGCACCCAGATATGTTTGGAAGTTCCATAAGGTGTCGAACGTTCGGGCAACGCACTCCCACTCCGTACTTGACCGTGGTCCCGGCATCGTTGAAAAACGTTTTTTAAAATCAATTGATCAATATCATAACAGCTTAAAGATTCTTATAACTACATATTAGACATTTGATTGTTGCGTTTTGGAAGAGAGAAGCAAAAGAAATCGCGTAATGCGCTCCGGAAAAATTCTTGAAAACTTGTGCAGAAACATTCACCGTGTAATCACTCACTCATTCAAATTGACTTCATTTATGTATACTAATTCGGGTATGAATACGTACTTACATTCATAAATGAACTCGCCCGGGTCCATTTATTGTGTAACCAGGGCTTAAACGACTGCCCCAGATAGGTCAATAGTTCCGCATTGCATCCCTTGAACCGAGCAGTTTACTTTTAGTGCAATCATTTAGACACCTGAGTAGGAACCAAGGGTCTGCTGGAAAATATTGTGAATTTCTTGAATTCGAACCCATGTCCCTCGGAAGCCAATTCTCCATCCCTGAAATAAATTATATTCAAGAATCATAATTTAATTTTTATTGCAGTAGCTATCTAGGTGCCCATCTACAAAATTGCGATTAACTGTCTTGTTATGCAAATCGTTACCGCCAAAAACGATGGTATCGTCATTACCTTGGTCCTACAAACTAAATTTTACGTTATTATAATTATATGTTGTTCATTATTGCTTTTATTATTAGTAAAGGCATAAAAAGCCTCAAAATTTCATTAGCTCAATTTTATGCCTACCGTAAGTGGTGTGCCATTATGAAATAGTGATTTTAATAATGTAGATGTAAGATAATCATGAAAATACCAAATATTACAGAGTGCAATACATTCAAATTATCCTCTTAATAACGATTTATCGAACGCCCATTGAAATGAATAAATTATTTCTGAGTTTTCAGTTCTTACTTTCAATTCTTCAGCAGTTATTTTGTTTGATCCGGGCAATTGTAATGTAAATGTTTGTTTGTTACAAAGATATACTTATCAAGTGACGCAGAAATGAAGAATTTGCAATTATCCACAGGAATAATTTTTTCTGCGTCCTAGGTTTCGATGTCTTTACAACATCATCTGGTCTCCTCCATCAACACCTGACGCTGATGTGAAAACGTCGCAACCGAGGTCGCAGTGAAATTTATTTCTGTGGATAATTGCAAAATTTTCATTTCTGCATCATGCATAAATTCCACTAAATATCGCTAGGATCTTCGTATTTTACACTTATCAAGTGCTATCTTGGGTAGCAAGTGTGCGTAGTTGCTCCAACGGAGGGATCTAGATGACTGGCTCTTGCCTCCTTGCTCTTTAACCTAAACACGGTTTTTTTAAAACAGGCTAAAACGGATCTCCTTATACTGGAGCTACTCCCGGGTTGGGTTATTCTGGTGAGGTGTGTATATATTCACTCGCGCATGCGGTTGCTCAGTCGGAAACGGCGAGTTGGATAGCCGTTCGGTCGGGTGGGCGCAGATTGGAACGCCGGGAGTGCTTTGTAAATGGTTGCCAAGAGGAATATGTCCGGAGGCGAGGTTGAGTATATATACCGCACCTTGGAGTAGGGAAATGAAGGCGTCTTCTTCTCGTGTCCAACTCGCCGCCGTTGGCTGATTCCCGTCCAAAGACAACATCGAGAGCCGCATGGGCAAAAAGATGTGGTGTGGGATGCTGTGCCTCTCGTTGCTATGGCGTCCTCTTGTTTATTTCTCCGGCGCATATACAACTAGTTTAGTCGAGGCGAGTTAATGCTGTACCATGCGAGGTGTTGCCTATGGTGACGATCTGTAGGGGCACAGAGTATACAGAGAGGACATTTTCCATTTACCCCATTTAAATTTTGTAATGCGGAATGCGCGCATCGGCCATGTTCCTAGCGCGTTAAAAACGGCGGGAATTCAACATGGTCTATGTAGTATAGGTGTATCCCCGCATTACAGGTGGTATTCAGATGTGTAATCGCCCCTATCACGTTATAAATTTCTGGCCTGAAATGAATTGAAGGTAATTCTGCCATGCATCTCTAAATTAAATCAAAAGCAATAGTTGCGCGATGAATAGCACAGCCGTAGAAATAATTTTCACTGCTTAACCGATTACTACAATTCCCTACGTAGGTGAGGAATCTTGTGTAAAGCACCTGTTAATCACATCGGGTAAATAATTAGCTTCAATCAAGAACAAAATAAAAAATTGTTGTCGGTACGTTGTGATAATATTACGGCTGTATGATAGAGAACACGAACACGGGCTTAGACAACTAGACAGTAAGGTAATGGGTAGTGGAGAGCCAGCTGGGTCCAGGAATATATGGTTTAATAAATAGTAAAAATTAAGTTGATAATGGTGAGAAAAGCCTCAAGTTTATAATTATGCAAAGACTTGGCAGTACCAGAGAAATGAGTAATATGAAAGCCAAATGATCTGATTAGTAGGGAGTTGATAGACACAGGCCATTTAAACAGCATTGTCCATTTGAACTTAGGTTCTTTTTAAACAAATTCAGATAAAATGGTACAAGAGCCTGCATGCTACTCGAGATAGACGCGAAAGTAGGATGGGGACAGGTAAATGCACAAATGTTGTTAATTCTACAGGAAGTTTAAGTCAAAAGAAACTCCAAGGAAGTTCATAATGGGGTTGCAAATTAATCACGCAGACGACAGCCAAATCAATCATTATGAGACTTTTCCATGAATTAGTAAAATTAATTATTTTTTCATTGACCACACCATTACGATTACATTTACACAGTTATAAAAAGTAGGCACCTACCATATCCTTTGCTCAGCTTCAAAAACATACTCCTGCTGACATGATTCAGCTTTAACTTATGGAGGAAAGTTGGAAAAAACAACAATCATATCAATGATGTAGCTAATTTAATTAAAGAAATGAAGAGTCATAGTCACAGAATGCTGTCCCTTCCCAGGCAGAACCAATGCGTATTAATAGTAGCATTTAATGCGCATTTCAAATGTGCATTAAAAGCACATTTTTGTCCATGCCTTAAACGTGCATTTAATGCGCATCATTAATGCACATTTTTAGTTTTTGGAGGAAAAATATTTTTTAAAGCGAGTTACCATGATAAAAAACAAAATGTTTACATGATGCTAGTGAAAAAAACTATGAAAAAAGAAGAAAAAGATATTCCCCTACAGAGGACCGAAATTCACACCTTCTGCATGGCAGTCCATTGCGTTATCTCTCGTCTACCGCTCGACTACAAACAAAGGTAGTGTACAAGGGTTTTACGCGCATTTAATGCGCATTCAACGCACATCGGCGCTGCTTGGGTTGGAATTGAATTTCTGATACCTGGTTGCATTGAGCATATAGAGAATATCCACCTTTTCTCTCCTTTTCGGATGTTTTGTGTTTCCAAGAAAGAAACTATGGCCAAACTATTAGGGAGATGGAGTAAATCACCAGGAAAGAGAAAATCTCTGTGAAGCTCTCACTTTTCTTTTTTCTATTCTCAACTTTTCACCACATTGACGTGCTCGCTTCTTTCGAAGTAAACGCGCTTACAACATGGCTGGAAGCGCATTTCGTGATTACAAGTTGAAATGCCATATGTGCTCTCTGAATACTCTGTGGTAGGGGTCTAATGTTAATTTTAAGATACAAAAGTGTCTCAGTCGTCACGACTGATACCGAGGATATGCTGTCGCGTCAGGTACTAAGTACATGAGTTTTTCTCTACTGGATGTTAGTTTGTATGTTTTAGGTTATCGCAATCCATGGGTTATGTTGAGAATTAAGTTTTTTACACATTTGTGTTGTACTATCATATAATATCAACTCATCAGGTGGGGAATATATGTAGAAGATCCAATATTGATCAATTCATTCCGATATTATACACTTGAAGGAAGAAATCAAATTTTCATGCAGAGTGTTTACGTCTTAGTTTTTGAGTACTGTTCTCTAAAGCCTGCGTTTGACACATTGTGTATTTGTTGATTTTTTCAGGAGAATTTTAAAAAAATTCTTCATTACAGTTATATTCATATTCCATTCAATGTTCTTTCGCAGCATTATCTAACGAAGATATTTTCTGTGAGATTTTATTAATAAAACTCGAGAATGCAAAGGTTTTTATTCAAATAAGTAAGTAGGTTCGTTTTTATTCCATGGCAGCTATTTAATTAAAAATGGGTGTTAGAAATACTTGATATTTTAACTACAGTTTATTGAGTACTTCAGTAGAAACTTAATTTTAGGTAAAAGCTCATCAATTCTGGTAATAATACGGGATTACCCCTCTCTCTGCTCTTTTTGCGTTCTTCTCGAGATCATAGGATTTCTCGTCCGTTAGAATGCTCAGCCAATATCATGCAAGGAGATTACCTTTGTTCGTTCTATTCCAGTTAAATATTAAATATGTGGCGATAACTGCTTGAGAAGTCATTAGCATGAATTTGAGATGTGAAATTCCTTCAAGCCTTGTTTCACGTAGAGCTGATGGCGTCCTTTAATCTTCTTACCTGTGAATCCTTACCACTACCTCTGATTAAGCAACTGAGATTCATGATGAGATAATGTCATCGATTCCTTTAAATCTGATTGCTTGCCGAGAGAGAAAACATAATTACACCTCGTCAATGGTAAACGATATTAACTTGGGGGACAGGTACTTTGCCTTCATGGTTCAGAAACTTAGAAGCCCGTTTCCATTAATATTGATGCATTACCGGAATTCTACTTACCAAAGGAATCTAAAAAAATGGATTACGATTTCAGTTTGTTATTGGAGTCAACGTCTATCGTAAATTGTGAAAAAGTAAATTTTTTCAGTATTGTTCGCATTGAGCTATAAACCTGGATTATTTATTATCACTTTTGCTGCAAAAAATCCCAATCTAACTTATCATAATCAACAACTTTCAAGAGCAATTATAAAACATACCAAAACCTTCTTCTCTAATATCAGAGATTGAAACTTCTCAGCGCGGCATATGTAGCTCCGTAGTTACGCCATCTTTTAATTTTTTGTTTCAAATTCCACGGGTACTATTTTCCATTTGCACTCTATTTCAATCTGTTGTTTGATATTTTTGTTATTAGTGAGTATTCGTATTAAAAAAATAAATTAATATCCATTTCCACCAAAACATTACTTTTGGTTCCCCTCTACACCAAAATCTTTTTTATCTCTATTTTTAATTATTGCGGCCCTAGTAACCCCTGTCTCACGCCCTAGCAACGATTCACAGTGATTTTTGGTATAATTGAAAGTCTTTGCTCGTGTTTCACTGGGATATTACATCATCTGTCACGGAAAAAATACGTTTAATATTCTTTCTACTTGTGCTTCTACAGTCCGAATAGTAAGATATGCATGAATACGTGAAATCTGAGTTGGTTATTAGCCCGCGAAAGTTAAATCTGTTCGGGCACATGTGCCCAGTTTCTGTTCTTTGAGCCGATTTTAGCCGATCAGAGACCACTCATCCTCTAACATGCGTGAGATGGATTTGATTGTCTTGTGCCTGTTGTGTGGCGAGACGACGAGGGACCTCTAGGCCATTTGCGCCGTTGTGATTGGTGGCTAGAGAGATGGGACAGTGAAAAGGGTGTTGTGGAGAACACCGGCTGATGCATTGGCTTTTTTTTAATAGCAATAAATAAACAAATAAATAGCAATAAAAGCAATAGACAAGGCACTAACAGTTTAACGTCCCACCCGACGGTATGGAATGCAATACTTACAGAATCTACTCATGTCATATCACTCAAATAGATAAGTAGAGATTTTATGTAAGTATAATAGAATACCTTAGTTAAAATTTTATTCATTTTTATGATTCTACTGCTTTGTTCTGAAGAGCTTTAAATCATGGAACTAATCTACCATGGTTGTCAGGCAAAGAAATCCAAATAGTTATTGTTGAAATTTTTCCCTGCGCTTTGAAGGAAATATTGAAGTCACTGTATTTTATAGTTTTAGAAGGAGCAAAACTGTGTCACTGTTTAGGGGATTGCAAATATCATTTGTAATTTTTTGATATAACATGTATCTCGAAAAACTATGTGCTTTGAACTTTTCTTTAGTTTGCAGTTGAACATCCCTTAACTATTCTAGCTCCTCTTTGGATCACAATTTAACTCACATAATAAAGTTAGCTAGCATTTAGTAATACATTTATTATCAGAGGGTTTTAAAATTCAAACTCTGATCGTAGGGTCACTCCATGATTAAAGCAAAGTGACCTTTAATAATTTAGTTCCAAATTCGTATGCCATTTTCATGGTTGGTAGTCACGAATCTAAGGATCGGTTTGCAGTCACGTTACCCTCGTCTCTTCAAACCTACAGCCGTTATTTACCTACATTAGTTACCACTTTAATTCTTACCACTGAAGATCTCCAACAGAGGTGAGAAGTTCTACTCAAGCCAACATAAGAACTAGATCCCCTCACGTCTATGTCATATTTATCTCATGCATCTATTCATTTCCGACCTCACTAACCCTTGGTTATACTGGAAGCTCTCTTGCTCCCCGAGAATTTTGATCTCCCTGTTTGCCACGCTGTCTAACTCTGAAAAGAAGGCTTACGGAACGGGAAAGAACACTGGGAGCGTATCGTCGGACTCTTACTTGACACCCTTGCCAGTAATCCCCTACCGCTTCTCCCGCGACCTCCCTCGACATCCCAACCCTGTGTTGCCTCTCTCTCTCCGTTCCCAGCGTTGAGAAGCAAACATAGACGAAGACTTGCGTTCCATGGTCTGCCGGACAGCCGTCCGATGTCCCCTCTTTGTCCATCCCTCTCGCTCTCGTGGGTGCGGGCTTAAAATCTCATCCCACCGCCTCGGGATACGTTCTGGCCCTGATCGAGGGAAACCGTCGCCGTATCAAAAATCCTTTCTTCAGCCTTAGAGAGACCCTTGTCTCCGCCCTAGTTTACCACTTCTCTCGTCCTATCTCCCGTCCTCATCCTTTCCCCAGCTTCCCTCCTGAAGCTCTCTTCTCGCGCGCCCCCCCTTAAAATTCCTCCGTCACCCCTTCCGGCCGACGCGATATAACGCCTCCACCATTTCCCCTCTCCAACCTCGCCCTCTCCCTCTCCCTATCTCGCCTTTTCGCTTTAATCAATATCGATCCTTTCTGGCGTTAAGAACGCATCATCAACTCTCTGTGGACCAAAGGCATCGCGTTGGATGGTGCTGTCAGCCACCTCCCCCCCCGTTTTAACGAGGTTCCAGGGAAAATCCACGTCACGTTAAAGAAAACTACCGGGTCGAACATTACGTATATCTACTCACCCCCTTTAAGCCTAACGATACGAAGAGTATCATATTCAAACAATACCCATGTATACGTTTGTGTACCCGTTGCAGTAAATGCGTCTGTACCCCTCTTGGAGTAGAATGCTCGGTTGAAAAACTTTATTGGAATTATAAAATGGCAGTTTTCCGGGTCAGCACAGTGATGAATGAAAAATAGTAATATTGCGCGATTAATTTTGTAAAATAACTCGCAGTAAAAGATTTTTATTTTAGTAATATCTTATTGCATCAAATTTAATATATATCGTTTACCCGTTCTGTATTTAATAATGAAGTCTCAGTGACTTGTGATATCTATATATATTAATTTTGTAGCGTTTCAGTCATTCTGTATCCGTTTTGTTTCTTTCTCTGTCCATTTGTGAGCTAGAAGAGCGAGGTTTGGTGCGTTGAATGTGGAATCTCTGTCTGAACCGAGTGAGCAGACTAGCTGCCTGCTAGTAAATCATCTTATTTTAATAAACTTAATTTCATATATGTATCTCTAAACGTGGTGACATTAGTTTATACAAATTTACGTGTCTTCTCTTTAACTACTCCAAATGAACGCTTTCGGGATGTATGTCTCTAGAGTTTTATTCTATTTAAAAGCAATACTTCAGAGTCCTCTAAAAAGTATTAGATGCGTAAAAGGACCCTACGGAATGTTGAAAGACTGCAAAAAAAGTCGTCCACTCCGTTTCTAAAGTTGTAGTTCAAGAAGTTTTTCATTACATTTGTTGTTGAATTGTAAAAAGGTACAATTTCTTCCAGGGAATTCCAATGATGCTCAATTAAAATAAAACAAAGAAAGTCTGTTGAGCTATTTCATAGATGAGCTGTATATCAAAGTTAGCCTGTTCTATATTTAATAATGCAGACGTAGAGACAAGTGGTATGAATCATCTTACCTGTTCATGAAGAGTGCAATGGGGGAAACTAACCTCGTTTCATCGCGACTTGGGTGACTCGTATTCATTGAAGAACCCAGAATTTAGCCGTTGTGATTGATTGCGCCTTGTTAGCGTACCGATTTTACGCATAACACTTAAACTATGGAGTTTGATTGAAACCAAGAGAGGTGAATTTTTGTAGATGAGTGATTTCTGAACGAAGCACTTTTTTTGTAGCTGGTCGGTATATGATGTAGAGAAAGGCCAACTTAATTTCACGGCGGACTGTGCAGGCCGCGACGCACCCAGTGAGAAGGTAAACCAAAGTATGATAACTGATTGATTTTAAGTCGTATAAAATAAAAATTGATGTCGGAATAGTTATTCACACTCGCACGGTTCGAAACGACTCTATAAAAGCAGTCAAGGCGCGACAGAGCCTAATAAGGCCTTGTGCTAGGATATTTTTATTTCTAATTAAAACTCTAAAACGCGAGGGTCTTTTTCATTTTCCTTGCCACCTGAACTCAAATTTTTGCATTTTACTAATTTTGCAAGCCCTGACAACAGTCTTTGCCTTAGAGGCTATCGTTCTGATGTCTGGTCCTCAATTAATCCATAAATGACTTCAAAGAACCGGCATACCCTTGTACCGAAACGATGTATTCGTATCAGAAAAATTTCCACGAGTGACTAATTATAAAAACAATAAATCCTGCTATACAAAATGCAAGCGAACACTGTGTGTGGAATAATGGCTTATCTCGCTATAAAATATAAAGTATGAATCATATCATTGATTCATTTAATGCACGATGAGTTTTTTTGAAGTAGGCGATATCACCATGTTCTGCTGATGCATTTGTGACAGTAATCGTCGTATAATAAATTATCATGTGAAAATAAACAATTTTATTAGTGACCGTTAATTTAAACAAAATGGAGCCAAGAACAACAATTCTATTCCCTTATTTGTTATTAATTGTTGCGAATTATTTATGGCTAGTTTTAATAAATTGTTGATATTCATACTTTCCATCTTGAATCATCTTTCTTTCTTTTTTTTATCAACTCGAGAATACTCCCTGCTATCCTCCATATCGTCCTACTTTCTCATTTTCTCCTTTGACTCTTCGCCTTTATCCTGGCATTCTACGTAATGACGGTTTTCTGGATCCCGCAAAGCCCCGTGTTGTGAGGCCTGTTAAAAAGATTTTCTCTGCATGCGAGCTATTGATTTACGTTTTTTTATGGAAAACTTGAACATTAACCAGCCGACCTTTAGATGCTTTTAGAAAAATACCAAATTATTTGTTTAAATCCCGTTCAGTTAAAAGCTCCATAAGCAGCTCAAAATACATCCATTTAACCATCGTTCAAAATATCTCTCCCCCTTCCCAATATATCTATTACTAAAATATATTACATTTACCCAAAAAATGCAATCTGCATTTTTCCGGGTTATCTTCCGCTTAATTTATTTTTGGGACAACAGTTTCACTGGCAGGATAGTGGACAAAATAAGAAATGATGAAGTGTACAGAAGAGTAGAAGAGGAAAGGGCCACATGGAATACCATACAGAAAAGAAGAACCGGATGGATTGGACACACCCTGAGACAAAACGGGTTTGTGAAGAACATAATTGTCGGCAAAATAGAGGGAAAAATCCCTAGAGGAAGACCCAGGAATAAGTTAATGGGCCAAGTAATGAGAAAAGTACATAGGAAGAGATACCAGGAGGTAAAGGAACTAGCATTAGGTAGGGAAGGGTGGAGGCATCCAGTCAACCAATCTTAGTATTGAATGGCCAATGGATGAGACAAAATTTTTACGTATGGTAAACCTTGGATACTTCAGAGATAAATCCAAAGGTAGCTCACCAACCAGGCATCGCCAGGACTGTCCGTTACCGCTCGAAAGAAAATTCCGTAATTTTTTTTCATGGACCTTTTATGTGCATACTTTGATCGAGAAAATTCCCTAGCTAAAAAAGCTAAATATTGCAATTAAAGACACCATGAACAATAATAGGATACAGATATTAGATATTCGTGTGCGTAAAACTTACCAGTCTCCAACTATTAGTTGTTGTACCACGTTATTACTTGGTTACGTACTCGGAATCATTTCAAGCTGTTTCAAGCGCAACCCACAGGAAAGAGGCAGAGGGCAACTTTGGGGCAGTGAAATCCACATCTTCCCACCCGGCGCACCATCAACCCAACCCTTCAGATCACCCGCTTTCAAGGATTAGGGCCGGGGTAGAGGATGAGCGCCCTTAAAATCAGGCTGCCCCTACCACCACTCGTGGCCCTTAGTCGTTTCACTCGGGCGAAATACGCGATGACGTTACGTGTGTTCTTTGGGCCCCGGATGGCTGGTCATCGTGTAATGCACCGTTCACACTACTATCATAAG
This sequence comes from Ceriagrion tenellum, assembly GCA_963169105.1. Taxonomy (NCBI): domain Eukaryota; kingdom Metazoa; phylum Arthropoda; class Insecta; order Odonata; family Coenagrionidae; genus Ceriagrion; species Ceriagrion tenellum. Next base: position 94,693,511 of record OY720639.1, on the reverse strand, counting down.
TGCGTAAGCCGTCCTTACGACGGTATGCTTTATTCGTAATGTAAATGCATGTCCATACCATGGTAATCAATGGTTCCTAACGTTGTCACTTTACAGTGGTAGCGCTGGTATCGCGAGGAGAAACTGGAAACAAATGAATAACCATTATGAAAGAAAGACAGTCATTAAGGTGAAGCAGATGATGTTCCTATAACTAATAAACATATAAATGTGTCATTAGCTGGAAAATAAATGTCGAGTCTCCAAGCGCCTCAGTATAATCACGTATTATACTGTGGTATACAGGTATTATACTGAATATGGTATTTCTTATTTGTTCATTTGCTCATTACTTCTCGTTGCGATGGCCTGGTGAGGATAGCGCGGGAACGCTGTGCCCCTTTCACACTAAAATCATGTGTACGTTGGTCCGTACGATTTTAGTCAGAAAATAGCATGACTCGATCGGTCGGGCGCTTATTCTCCCCCCTCCTGCAGATAATCGGGCAATTATATTTTAAAGACCACATTTGTTCAACCATGGAAGCTGACTGCGGCGCCACTCCCATGGAGGTACTGTATTTTGACTTCAATTACAGCCGCAATTCGATAATAACTTTAAGAGATTTCATTGTTCACCATTGTTCTACCTCCATTAACATGGGATGCTTCTCTCGAGGTAAGGTCGTGAATATAATAAAAACAGCAATTCTTCACCAACGTTTCGGAATTTGAATTATTCCATCTTCAGAGCTATAAATATATGTAAACTAAAGGCAAACTCCAACACACTTCAGCACAACTCAATATATAAAAAATCTTTTAAAAAATGGTATATCAAAACAATTCTACACTTAAAATTACCTAAGAATCACATTAAAATCATTAAATTCACATCACACCGCAATTCTGGTATCATTTTCCTGATTACCCTTGATTATTTGCCACGATAAACACTATCAAGCACCATTCTGTTATTTCTGTTCATTGCACTGATGTCCAAGTGACCTGCTATATAAAGTATATGGCTTCACAAATATCCACATGCTTTTGTTTGAAAACAACTGAATGTCGTAATGTATCACCACAGTACACAAAACTAAATCAGAATTACATTAGAAATCTTTCAATAAAATTGTAAATACAAAATAATATACAATACAAAGTTATGTTTAAATATTTAAAGAAGATTATATCGACAGTACGCAGGGGAATAAAGTTTATAAATCATGGGGTTATTCAGTAATGTAACAATTTTTTGATGTATAATATTGCTATAGGCCTTGCTAAGTTTTGAAACATCCGTTTATTTGTTACACGTGTTGGCATTTCTGGAGATATGAATCATTTCTTTGATTTGTCTTTTTTTCTTTTTTTCCCTATTGGATTCATCAAAATCGTCATCAATGGATTCATTAAAAAGGCCGCCATTCTAGATTATGAATCCAATAGGAAAAAAAGACATCAAAAAAATTGGATCTGAAGAAAGCAGTACTTCGAACCGCAGGATTCTCGTTATAATCCCCACTTTTAAGGCTAAATTACCGTAAAAATAACATTAATCCCTGTTTTATTCTCGTCTCAGGCAATAAAACGCACTTCAAAGATGCTATATTTAAGCTCTCAGAAAATCTGTAATAGGTGGTCGCGAGGCAAGAGCTACCTTAATATCCAAGACCAATCTTCCAGTACATTTGTGTATATTTAATGATCATCATTTGCGGATATCGCGTAAATATCTTTCTTTTACCTGTCATGTTTGCGCCCTGCGGCTTGGATCATTTTTTTGAAACTTTTATTCTGTCGTGGTGTGGTGGCTTCAAAATTAGCGAGACTTTGAAATGTCATTTCCTGGAAGGATGGAGCGCTCGTAACTTTTCATGCCGTCACCCATGGTTTGATGTCTTTGAAGTGTTTATCCAGCTGCGTTGCTCGCGGCCGGTGTTTGATCGTATGGGGTGGGAAGAATCACTCCTCTGGATTTACTCCATGACCACGGGGGATGAATGTTAGTGGAGATAGGACCATCAAACATATCGCGGCTGGCAGTTCGCAACGGGTTTACCCGGAAAAATTCACGTGAAGGCAACTATTCCGTGTGGGAGGAAATTTCTTACAAGATGCCGTCTGACATTCACATTTGAAGCCGAACCGGAAATGTGCCTTTGGTTAAATCCCGTTGCTTAATAAGTAACAAAATAAAACCTCAAATGCCAGTGCTAGTGTCAAAGGAATGATAAGCAGGAGCATATGTGGCTGTGGGTATGTAAGGTAGATGATTCATTCAAATCTCAATGCTTTATTCTCCTACTTTTAATGATGCAACCTGGCTAGAGATAAAAACCGAAGAGGGCCATTTAAAATGAATAATGGGTGTAAACCTTTTGGTGAACGAGACATTCACGGCGAGAAATATTACTATAACCTTGGAGTACGCATGGCAAAATGCGAAAATTGTAGGTATGAGTTTATTCTATCATTTAACCCGTTGGGAGGCACAAGAAGGCTTTCGATGTTTTAAAAAAAAAGGTTGAATATGCGTATTTTAGGTCACATCTTTCGGATAAAATTTGTTGAATATTAGGCGGAGTAAGTTAACTTACAACGCTGCTTGGTAGCGTTTACTCTTTTTGTAGTTAATCATTTTTTTATTTTCTTTGAACTTGAAAGAAAATATCTTGCATCGTGTGGCAATTTTAGTATATGAATCCATGGCCGAAGCGGAAATATATTCAGCATTTGAATCGGCAAATATTCCTCTTTTGATCAGTCTGTAGGAAGTTGCTCTAGTCTGTAAATGGCGAAAAATATTAAGATGCCTCAGATAGATAATAAATATTAGAGAATAAACATTACATAAAGGGGTTAAGTCATAAAGTGTGACATGGTTATTAAAAATAGAAATAAATTAAAGATTAGAGTTAGAGGCCAGCACTGTGGCATTATTATTCTAACCAGGCGATGATCGACGGCCACGATGATGTAATTGTAGGTAAATTACCTCAAGTATAGATAAAAAAGACCAAATTCTATATTTAAAGTTAAAATCTTGTATTTCTGGGGAGTGTCGAATGTTTGACGTTCAATTGTCCAACCGGTGACCACATGGAGAGTTTGGTTTGTTAAGCTATGCTGCAGGATACAGCAAAATCCACGACTCATATCTCTTTTATGCTCTCCAATGAGACATTTTCATGATCCACGTTGATTTGGATCATTGTTCAGTCAAATAAGTGTACTGTTAAATGGTTCCATCTACCGGTTGTTATTTTCTTTTCTTTGGAGATCGACGTTAGTGGCGAGGGTATATTTTTACTTATTCATTAAAATCGATTATATAACGATATATAACGATTAAACGCGAAGATGAAATTGCATTAAAGTTTTCCTTGCAGTCAGGGGATGCAGACTGATTTTTCTTTTTTACTCTGCAGTCTTTTTGATCCCGAAGTTCCACCTGGGTTTCCTCACGTCGGCTCTTAATCCGTTTGAAGACGCCATTTGCTCTCTCGAGAATAAAATGGATTTAAAAACTTTTGTGGGGACCCGGAGCACACTGCTCTATTTTAATGAAGTTACTTGCTGGATATAAAACCTAGGAAGAACTATTGCCGCAAACTAGGAGAAGGGAGGGGTTACGAAATTATGCTAACGAGACGTTTTCGAGGGAATCCCATGAGATAGTGCTTTTTTGCACTCAAGCTTCGTAAAAATGGCCTCTAAAGCTCTTTCCGGAACTAATTTTTTAAACGAATCCTGTCGTAAACATGAAAAATAAATCTTGAAACCCTCGCGATTGCAGAGGAGACCGATATGATTCGGCGGATATTTCACGATGCTCATTCAAAGAAAAAGGATCGTAAAACCAATCCCTATTTTCATTTTCAATTGCATATCAGGATTAAAATATGGTTTATGGTGTGTCGTTAAAAGCTCAACGCATTCACTGAAATTGCAGATGTATTAGGCGAAGCTTTATTCGTATATACATTCAGTAAAAATGCTGAGATTTTTCACCAAAAGCAAAAAGAACAATCATGGTGATCAACGTGACCCATTGGAATGTCACCCGCGGTAACACGTTTGGCGACGAGCATTTTTTGAAGCCAAGATGCCGTGATTTCAGAACCTACATCTGGGAATCGAAGTTGTGCTTGCCAATAGCCTACGGTATTACTTCACTCCACTGTACTACAATTACAGGAGCAATCAGGCACCAGCGTCCGCACCTACTCAACACTTCTTGATCCGGTGCCTTTTAAATTTGACTTGCCCTTGGGGCCGGCCATTTTTTGCATTTTTGTTGGGAAGGTACATGTATACAATTAAATTCACACAACTCCAGAACTAATTTATATTTTTTAAAGAAACTTTCATTCTTTGCATAATATATCAGACCGGACCATTACCGCTGGTGGCGGAAACACGTATTTTTACGTGAGCGGACTATAATATGTTAAGATGAACATCATGGTGAATGATGGTGCACCAAAGTACATACCTAACTTTTAGATGTGATGTTGGAGTTAAGTAAATGACACTAGTAATTATCTGTGGTGATGGAATTCCTTCCTCACTACGTAGGTAATTTACCGTTTACTGGGGTGAAGCCGGTACTGTTTTTAAGATTGATAGTTCACCTATACTGAGCAACTTTTTCAATGAAATTTTTACTGAGGAAACTTCACCTATCAGCTAACCGTATCACGTTTTAATTTTAGCGTTCCAACCACAATAAGCTCTGAAGAAAACAGTCAACTTTGTGTTACATTCAACCCGTGAATTGGAGTGAAGATTGAACAACAAAGTTTGCCGTGGTAAACTCGTAGACGCTGGCCTCTTTTTTAACTCAACTCCATTAGATTCATGCTTGGACTGCTTCTACACTTTCTGTGCACTTGGGAAACGCCGTAGCCAACTTCTGTGCTTATTAGATTTTTCTTAGCAAAGCGCTAACAACTTCTTCAAACCATTGCAATCTTCATTGTATCTTTTGGTGGCCATCACCTCGATCTTGATCAACTCGTCAAGGTTTTATATTTCCAATTTTTCTTAGGTAATAACCGTATAATGAAACGTACCTGATAAATTTCTGCACAGTTTAATTACTCTGATCTTTGTTTCGACCAGCTGATACCATTAACAAGGAATGAATGATGCCCCACTCGGCACCATATGTACTCCTGTGTATTCGATCATAGTGATACTGGGAGCAGATCGTCATAGATCTTCAACGATATTTGATTTACATAAAGAAAAGCTCCAATTTTGCATGGTCCTCCAATTATGCATGGAGAGATATAACTTCATTCTAACAAAATATATGCATTCCAGTTGAAATGATATATTAATCAACTGGCGCCTGTTCCAGTGGAGAATATTTTATTGTTGTTCTGAAGTGGGAAATTATGCTGCTTAAAAATTAGTTAACTGAAATAATGAAGTGTGTGGTATCTATCTCGTGAATAATGTCAAATGGCAACATCTTCAGGTATGAGGCACTTATTACTTCAAAGAAGTATATTGCCATAAATGTTAATCTTTAGACGTTCGCCAGATGCTTTGCTACGCAGACGAAATAATTCTTTGCTCACGAGTTTACAGCTAAACTAAGTTTATATCCGTGCGCTATTGATTTTATTACATTCTTACTAAGGGTGGTATGTTAACAATCTCCTCTAAAAAATTAATTCAAGTGGATGGGGTGCAGATTACGGAAAACGTAAACTAAAAGGAAAAAGAAGAATTTTTCGTTGTTTCATTGACAACTCATTTTAATTTTTGCTCATTAATTTATTTATCTGGGCAAAATTTTCCCACCTTAACAATATTTGCTTACGCGAAAAACTCAAAAAACGCTAGATAAGCAGAAATTTCTGCACGAAGCCTCATCCTGTGATTAACTGGCGGTTCAAAGGGCAATACGAGTTGCTATTTTCTCTCAATTTTAAGCACGGCATATTTTATTTCCAGAGGCCTTTGATGATCTTTTCAGCTCTGGGTTAGTTTATTTAAGAAAAAATGGGTATAATGTGAACTTCACCCTAATTTTGTTTCTCTAAAGCACCGATAATAACCAATAGTTGGAACCTGCATATTCAGCGATTGTCGTCCAAAGAAAATTTCGTTTGGAGAAGCTCACTCGGGTGTCGTTGCAATAGGCTCCCTTCTTTCCCTTTCCTGTGGTTTCCCTCCTGGGACTCGTTCACCAATGATACGACCTTCCCTACATAGTTTTATTATCTAGTCTACTCCTTACGACTTGCCAAGATTCCCTTTACGTTCCATTTGGGGATCTTGAGAGCAATCTTCGGCTAGGACTCTTTACTGGGCACGTTTGAGGCACATTTTTACTTTTAAACTGCGGATTTTTTTCCTCTTGCGGGCATCTTTTTTTGTCAAATTTTCTGCCTCTGACATCATAAGCGTTATTTAAAAGTATCTATTCGAGGAACCCTAATAAATGATCCGCAGATATAAAGTATAAGACATTATCTCAAGTATTAAAGCGTGAGAGCACCAGGCAATGGTGCAGGTAACAAAGCAAATGATTTCAAAGTTTTAAAGCAAAGCAATAAAGTGCAGTTGGAGTACACTAAATAGCAAAGGAAATAAAAACATTTAGCAAAGTTTTCATGAGTTGCTTGGGCTATGATATATAAATCACTGCGATTTTTTCCCTACGCTGTGGAATTAAAGAATGAATATTAGTACGATTTGAATAATTTGTGATGTGAGCATCATGGCGAAGAAATTCACTGGTGCCATTGGATTTCACTTTTTCTGGATGATGTACGAAAAAGTTGTAAACTCATATTACGAAAAGAAATATAATAAGTTTCATGAATGCCATTTCATTGAAGCAAATCGATGGTTTATGATGCCAAAATGCATTGTACGTTGTATGTGTTGAGTTCTCAAAAGACTAAAGTACTATTTTAGACTATTGTGACTACCGAAAGTACCCACCCTATTGAAAAGATTACATTTTTCAATTAAAATAGAGGTATTCGGCTGTTCCTCGTAAAATTTGAAATATCTTATTTCGTCATCAATCGGAAGTCAACGGAAACAGGCAGGTCCATTTAATGTGATTGCTTCCTTGAATACAAATGTAACATTTGCCTCTAATACACATTAATGTACAGTAAAAACATGAAGAGGTCGAAAGGGCTTTGCGTTCGTCGTAATTTCCGAACGTGCCAACTTTCTTCTTCCTGGGAACGGCTGTAATGTTTCCTCTGCTGTTCCTGCGTCATAGCCGACAAAACGATCCATGTTGAGATTCGCTTTTCCGCCTCTTGGCTTATTTCTAGTAAGGTGACGCAAACACGGAGTAGCAAACCTCCTTAACTCCTTATTCCAAGAAATCGCTCACCTCTTGCATCCATGAAGCTATAAATCTTGAGAGTTATCGAGTTTATGTCCAAACAATCGTTGATATTTTGCATCTTGGTCTAAATGTGAACCACGAACACTATAAAGTTCGACATAAGACGGTATATAGCTAAGTATCCATTAATTGTAATGTGAGGTACGCCATTCACTGCTCTCAAATACCAAATTTGAACTATTTGTGATTCCGCTGTTACTGTAGCTTCGTAAATCAGGGGGGAGGTGGGGTCGCATCATGAAGAATGTTTTTTTCCTGTTGATTATGCATTTCTCAAATACCTTATGATTTTCTGAGGGACATGGGTGTATAAATCTGGAACGTCTGCTTTTTTCCTGCATTAGCCAAGGAGGAAAATGATGGAACATTTCTCTATTAATGCGCCATTAATATTTCCGGAAATTTTTGAAGTGGTTTTTTCTTACATCAAGACACCTTTAACTATGCTCTATTGCAATACCAAATAAGTGGAATGTACTTTATCTTAATTATCCGATTCTCTATGGAGGACGGTAGGATAATGCCCTCTCAGTGGATGGATAAAATAGGAGCGGCTAATAGTTAAGTCTTATATGTTATACCTGCTTTTAATAAAAAGTAGCGTGGGAACTTTTTTCTCCTTGATAATTGCATTAGGAGATCAGTTTTTCACAGTGCAGTAAGTGGAGAGAGTTTAGTCAGTGTATTAATGTATAGATTTCATCTGAGACTACGAGGTCTCAGGTTAGAGTCCCCATGTGGGATCAGAAATTGCAATAGCCTTCAGAATTAGGTCAGGGCGGAGGGATCGAAATATGAGGAGATGGAGCTCCAAATTATAGAGCAAAAGTAGGCAACTCAACGAGCCTTATTATTGTTCCAGTTTGGACGGAAAAGTCCCAGTTTAAACGGGCTGTATACCTCTGCCGAAAATGCCCTTTTCAGTTCTGGCTTCTACCGCAGTCTAGGCGAGATCTTCGCCATCCTCTCCATTACCCACCCCGGACAACAGCGCCGCTGATGGCACAGTGTAAAATGCATTGCAAGGGTTTACGAGAATGTTCAATGTGAGTTTATAACAGGTAATTTACGAAGTGGATCAGCTTTCGGGCGTTCCTCCGCGTGATGTCCATGGTTGACTACTGTTTCTCCAGCCTTCCTGCTGGCGTCTTCAGGTCTGAAGAGGCGATGCATTGTTCTGGTCCGTCTTATATAGCCGGGTCTAATTGGCGGGATTTTCTCTGATTGGATCATTGCTGGTTTACCGTATTTCTTTTTTAAACATCCTCTTCCAGGCGGTAGGGAGATTATAGCCGTCCTCCCGATTGAAGTTTTTAAGGTGCTCTGTGATTTCATTGGCTTTCCTGATAAATCTGGGGTAGTAGTGACTTTGCTTAGATAGAATCCTCGGATACTCGAAGTCTACCTTTAGGCCGGGTTCAGACCAAACGTGCTCTATGACGGCGAGAGTCGGACCTGCTTCTCCGTAGCTTGTTCGTGCTCTCTTATCCTGCATTTCACAGATCTCCTTGTCTTCCCGATGTAGGATTTACCGCACAAGCCTTTCAGTTGGTATACGCCCTCGAAGAGTGCGTTGGGGAGTTTGTCCTTGGAATAGGTAGGTTGTCTCCACATGGTGGTTTGGTGGTCTAGGCAGGTGGTAATGTTCAATTTTTGATAATTCTTCATAGAGTTGAAGGATTTCTACTGGTAATAAGTCCTAGGAAGTTTTGAAATATACGTCGTAGGCGTCGTGGCGATCGCCTGCTTTTCAATAAATTCACGTTACTTCCGCGATCAAAATGATCTTGTAAACAGCAAAAAGTGAAACGTTACAACACTGATTGTAGATATCAATTCCTATTCTTGAGCCATAAGTAAAACTGATTTGCTTTAAGTAAAAGGATAGAGCCGTAAAATAAAAGTGCAAAGTTGTCTTCAGAAGCGTTATCGGCGGTGGTATCCAGCCCCGTTAAGGGTCTGTTCCTGGATCCCACCGGGCTGTCAAATTTGTCCCGGAATGTCTCCGCTCAGGTCCACTATCCATATCACATAGAACTGCTGAGCGACAAATGCACGGCGAGAGTCACTTGAAAGAAAAACATTGTATAATATCGTACCAAGTAGCCTCGATGGATATTGGCTGTTCTTTTTTAGTTTTAACCTGTTGGCTGAACGTACCAATTCCGGGATAGCTAAGGAATTGCGAGGCGGGGTTAAGATTTTGGATATGCCTCAGGTTTTGGGAACCCGAGTATGGCAAACCAACCTGATACCATGTGTTACGGCTTTGATCGAAGTCTAAGTATTACTGTTTAGAGCTTATCGTGGGTGAACTATGTCTTGGCCTGGATGAAAAATTTTCCTTAGCAAAGGGTTGATTTACACTGTCGAATTACTTCCGCAACTTTCTTGAGAGTTTGCGGAGAATTTATCTCTAGGTAAAATTCTTTTATAATTAGTACTAAGACAAACTGGTTTCTGTCAACATTGCCTACTGTAAACTTCTGCAAACAACTTTCCGAAACTTAAAAGCTCTTCAAGCGGACTTGATGGGCCATTTACCAGTGGCATTCTCAAGAATGGTTTGCTGTCAGTAACTTGAGCAATTAACTTGCCAGTGTAAACCCATCTTTAAACATAACTGTGTTTGTTCAAGTTGATATGAGAATAACTAGAATAACGTACAATCAATCTTTAGTGATTGTTGGGCTCAATGAATATAACTTCTAGCAATTCTGTCTGTCTTCGCTGTGAAAGTCATGCATGATATGTATTAATGAAGCTTTCTTAGAGTAAATCATTTGAAAAAACTTGAGACAATGTATTGCATAAATGTTATTGCATGATGTATGATGGAGGCCCAAGCACCTATTGACCCCTTATTTACTGTATTGCAAAACTCTCCCACTGAATGCAAAAATAAATTGGGCACAAATCTGCAACCTATGGAAACTTGTGCGCCTGTTATATTGTATTTTAAGTTCATCATGTGCTCCTAACCTAGATGCTGACCATTTATGCTCTAAATTCTATTACAGTGGGTCGCACAGTTTAAGTCATAATGGGTTAAATTATGGAGCATGAGAAAAATTTATATTTTAGTCGGATAGGATCATGGCATGCACACCAGATTTAACATGCGTGCAGTCCACGGACGTCGGAGTCCTAACGTCTCAGTTTCAGTTATCCTTGGCACCCCGACAACCGCTTGAAGCGCGGGGTAACCCTCTTCAAACCGCAGGGAAATTCACTCCCAACCCCCGGGAAACCAACGCCGCACCCGCCCGATTTAAGTCTTACTTCTTCTCCCCCCTTTTCACCCCGTCCTCTCCCTTCCTCCCTCCGCTCCCCAACTTCCGCCCGTGGCACTTCGCAAAGTGGGTCAGTGGCTAGCGGGCGATAATGGCCGGCGGTGCCGCCGTTGGGGGGAGGAGGGCTAGGGTAGGGAAGAGGGAGTTTGAGATGATCGCGCTGGGGGAGGATGGGGAAGGGTCGGCCAGGTTTGAAGTGGGGCCAGGGAGGATGAGGATGAGAAGGAGGGCTAACTAACTGTCGGGAGGGGCACAGGTGGGAATGTTGTGGGCTTAGGAAGAAGAGCACTCGCTCGGGCCAAAAGGCCGGATTGACGGATGGCGGTGCAGTGCAGAGAAATGGATGCCCTCTCTCTCTCCTGTGTGTGGTGCGAAAGACTTGGGGTTTGCTGATGCTGGAGAGACGCAATGAAATGCTGGGAAGGTATATTTGCCAAGGGGCAGCAGGAATGACTTGCGGCAGGATGGCCATTCCCTTATCTCTTCAATCACTTGATTCTCGGAAAAAGATAAGTGTACCGAAAAAGATTAATGAACGAATGATTAATATATTTGTGCTCTGGGTTAACCCATTGGAGTAAGTAAATAGGAAATAGTACAAGTAATAGCACAATAGTTTAGGGAAACCATATTAGAACAATATAACAAAAATATTTAAACAAATACACATTAGTCAACTCAACAAGGTTCATTCTTGAGGTTTTAAATACAAGTAAAGTTTATCTTTAAATGATTCCAGTGAAGAGGAAGATGTAATTTGAGAAGGTAATTTATTCCAAAACTTAGAAGTGGTGATAAGGAAGGAGTTTGATTTTAACAGTACTCTCGTTAACAGGTATGGGTGGAAGGCAATCATAATCAATTTAAAAGTCTTGTATTACCGAAAAAAATTGCTTGAGTTTTAGTGGAGTTTAACTGAAGGCAGTTGATTTTAGCTCATTGGCTGATAGAGCGAATATCAACGTTAATTGCATCATTAAGATATGGGAGTTCATCAAGAGAGGAGTAAATATATATTTGTAGATCGTCTGCATAGACCATATACTTAGAATGTCTAATGCTCTTATCCAGATCAAGAGTGTACAAGGTATACAGGAGAGGTCCGAGAACGGAGCTTTGAGGAACACCGTATGAAACCGGGAGCCAAAAGGATAACTCGTCTCCTGGGCCCTCGACAGCTTGAGTTCTACCTGACAAGTAAGAATTACACCAATTTAAAAATGAGAAGCTTTCGAACCCTGGCTTTGAAGGTGGATGCTGCAAATCAAATGGACACATAAAATACGAAGTGAAGGGGTTAACAGAAGAGTAGAATGGGATATTTACTCTTAAAACGCTCTACCTATAAGAAGATCAATATGGTTAATACACATTGTGAGGCACAACAGGTTTGAGAAAAATGTAATTGATGGAAAGGAGTTCCTAGAGGAAAGCCAAGGAGCCAAACCATATTGACCAAATAAAGAGGAAAGTACATACAAAGAATTATCAGGAAGTAAGGAATTTATGATCAGATAGAGAAGGATAAATGACTGCAGTCAACCTATCTTATGAATGAACGCCCTATTCATTTTTTCTCGAGCTTTAGTCTATTTTTAAATAATCGTTTTTGAAATTCTTCTACTGCGTAGAAACAAAGATGAGACATCCAAATATGGGAGGCTATGGAATTATGTATTGCGCAAATTTGAGGAGACGAAAGGAGAGGTGGTATAATTCAGCTGTACTGCTACTGAAGTTATGTGTATGCCTTTAGAGACGTTACCGGCTTTCAGTTAAAAAACCTCAGGGCATATCACCTTCCTTTGCACGGCGGTATGTTTATTGAACGTTCGTGAATCAATAGACCTGGATTGAAGGATTGCTGTGGCTATCTGTCCTTTTCACCTTCAAAGACCTTCATCCTACGGAAAAGCAGGATCCTAACTGGGCGGGCTACAGGATATTTACTCACAACCACCTCACTACCGTGGTTTTTGAGTGAAATGCGTCAACAGTCATAGTTATCACTCGGGGAAAACATGTAGGATATCCTTAATCACGCTGTAACAAAGTAATATTTTTACTATAGCAATGTATATTTTTGAGTAAATTATAGAATATCTCAATAAAATTGATAAAATTTGCCAAAGCACTTTTATGTTTGGAACTTTTCACCGTGGTAAATATTCTGGCGAATACGATCGGTTTTTGGTGAACGCCATGACTCTAAAATAGCATGGCCAAGGCAGAGTTTTAAAGTCCAGAATATGATAACAATGTGATTATGCGTTTTATTTAATTAAACTTTATTATCTACTACCAGTGAGTTCATACCTTAATTTGCTTTTCCAGTTCGCAGCTTCACTAGTGATCGCTAAAAGTAATCACCAGCTATGACATTTAAATGTAACTACATTTTCTCTTTGCAGAGAATATTTAGAAATGTTAATGTCGCTCAACATCATCAAAGACAAGCGAAAGGCTTCAATATTTTGTAAGAAATGAGGAAATGAAGAGTCTCACAATATAAGCACTTTTTTGGATACCGCAAATTAGACGTTTGACTGGGTTAATTACTGGCGCGTTGTCGAGGGATGTGGGTTTGCATCCCGGTAGAGGCGGATGATGCTTCTTCTGTGGATATATCTCCCTTCTAAAAATTATAAGGCATTATTCAAAAGAGTTGGTGAGAAGTGTTACTCGTTTTTGCACTCTTACGGTTTGTTCAGTGCAATTGGAGTGAAGACCAAATCTGAAGCCTGAAACTTGACGATTAAAAACATTTCCGATTCATTGTTAATTGTCTATGATTATTACGGCTAAGCTAATGCCCTCACTGATGGTATATAATTGCGATATTCCCCGTATTACTAAATTCGCATACACCTATTATCCTTCCAATGTCGAAATATGCGTCCATCTAGTTCGCAATAAACTCCTGATCGAAGTGGATGTCAGTCAGGATTAAAATGTGTCCATCTATGAAGTCCTTCAATTTTCTTCGTCAGATGATGAATTAATTGAGACTCTCTTCTTGAGTCATCACGAACATTGTTAAATCTGCAGTGGAAGCTCAACAGTTTTTAGTCGATGAAATTTAATTAGGTCGGAAAGAAGTGAGAACCACATGGAATGAGCAAGATATTAAAGCCTGCAAGGTCTAGAGGCCGCGGTCGAGACATTGGAAAATTGAGGCCATTAATTTGCTCGGAATGTGACCCGGAAATCATAGATAAAGGGTTAGTGGCTTTTTTTCACGAAATCAGAACGATTGCCCGGCTGCTAGGGAATATATCTCTCCTTGCGTGCTCACACCGCTATACAACGGAGCAATATATTTGGATTTGGTTAAGTTTATCCTTTTCCGGAGAAATTCTTTGTTTATCTACGTTATGTAAGCCGTCAGTGGATAAAGATTATTATGTTGTGACTGTCAAGATAGTTTCCGGTGGGTTTTACGATATTGTTCATTTATGATTTCCGTGGAATTCCTCGATCGGTTCAGCGTTGTTTATATAATCGTGAGAAATGGACAGAATATTTGCAAACTTAGTTTATGAAGCATTTATGTTTCATTCAGGAGTTATTAATGTACTTAACATGTGGCAGTTTAAATTAAAAATGTTACTTTTGACCATTAGTGAACTATCGGGTTGGTATGGGAAAAAGAGTGGTAGCTAATTTAATTTCATATGTAACAGGGTTTTTTTCCTTTCTCGTTTGACGTCATGTGTATCAAGCTGAGGTATTAGGCATTTTGGCATTTTGGGTGGAAATTAGTTTTATATTCTCTAAATGCGAAATATTTCCAAACTTTAATTTCAAGACAAAAATGGTTATCCGCATATAATCTTCTGTCTAAAACAATTATTTCAGTAAGTTTCAAAAATGACTTGCTTCTAAATATTAAGATAGCTCTTATGACTATATGAGATGAATTTAAAATAGTAATTATTGAAATTTATTTACAGTTAATAGTGCCTTATATTTAACCTAAGTATGGAATACTGGTGTGAAAGCAGTGACTTATATTAGCTTGCTATGATTTGCATTGGGTATATCAGTAAACTGGGATTTAAAAAACACATTGAAGGTTGTAAACTGTTAGGTTTGGGGTATGCTATCTCATTTACAATATATATTTTTCTTTGGGTTTTAGCTTTTCGATTTCGAATTTAATCGATATCCAGATTCTCTAAGGAATGGATTGGAAATACTCTTTTCAACATTAAAACCGACCATTTTGAAAACTAGTGGTTTTTGAAAAAGTAACTATCCCTGTTGACTATAAAACCTAATACTTCTAAAGAGTACTTTGTTTTATAAGAATGCGCCTATGCACGCGATCCTTTGATTGAAGACGTATGTGGAAACTCGCATTCAAATATATAACGGCACCTACCAAGTACTCCAAATTTTAGGGTATTTTCTCCCCCCTAAATCACCTATCTTAATAAAATGCTCAGAGTTGGCCCTAGTTTCCAAATATGGAATTAAACTACGATAGAAAAACATGAACATTCGGAGATAAACAGCTTAAGGGTACTCTGGCACTCTGGTTTTCGTTTTCTTGGTCTACCTAAAAATACAAGGAAGTTGCTCAATAGCTTATAAAGTGAACATACATTCAGTGATTGTTAAAAGTATAATCTGTACATGCAGATAAAAATGATGAACAAACTCCTGCAGAACATACTAGTTTTGGCTCAATAAGTTGTACAATAAACCTCAAGAATTGTGCAATCATGAGCGAGTTTATTAGTGTAATCTTTGAATTAAATAAGAAAATAATCTGTTGAGGAAAAAGATGGATTGGTAAATAATAAATATTTCTAATACTTATGAATCCATATTCTTGTTCCAAAGATGCCCGTCTCACACAAAGATGCTTCTTTCCCTGATAAATGAAAGCCTGATCGTTAATGCGCAAATCCCGTGGTTATCCTTCAGCTCTCTCAGCAATAAAACAAAATTGCGCTGTCCGTATTCACTTAATGAAGATTTTGGGGATATGGAGTGATTATTGGAGTTCATCAAACCACATCAATGCTACAGACTTAAAAGTTAAGCCTTTGGAAGAAAAAGAACTCTATAAAAATTCACTAAAAGTAGAAAAAAAGGCATGAAGAGAGGCTCTAAAGTTCAAGCTGGGGCCAAGTGGCACGGAAAGATCGGAGACTTCTGGTCATGGCGGTAACATTGTGTGCGCAAGGGAGGGCGGGGCTGGATGTACCTCTCGTTTTCTCATTCGTGCCTTCATTTTGGTGGGGAGTCAGTTCTCAGGAATTTGAGGAAAACTGAGCGAAAGGTGAACGAGGCATGGAGAAGAGATGGCTGAACGCATCTTCGACTTCAGATGGCGGCATTTTGACCGCAACGGCTGCAGCACCGTCGGAGACCGAGCGAAACAGCTTGACATTTCTAGATTTTTTTAGTGCCACTGGGAGGTCGGGGAACGTGGACGGATGGCATAGAGGTTATCTTCTGTTACGCCTCAGAAATGAAGGTCCTTTCTTTAAGGGGCAGCGGAGATATGGCGTCATAAAAGGGACGGTCTGGCGGGCGGGGTTCATATTTTTCCACCTCTAGTGTAACGAGAGAAACTCAGGGCTGTTCATTTTCGGAAAAGGGGTTTCGGAATGCAGATTATGCCTATTTCATAAACACAAAATCACGCTGTTCTTTATCGGAATAGGTTTAGTGAAAAGGTCAACCGATCCTGACGTTATATTTAAAGTCCTTAGAAAATGTTAAATACCTTGGAATAATCGTAACTTCAGATGTATCGTGGGGAATACTCATACATAATACATACGTCACAGCGTTAAAGAAAATAGGATTTATCAAGTATATAATAGAAAGGTCTTCGGATGAGAAAATAAAATAGAGGTGCAACTTCATTCTGGTTAGTCCCGACCTCAAATGCGCCACGAGAATTTGTGATCCTGGACACAAAGATTTAACAAAAAATCGATAAAATACAAAGGAAATCTGCGCGCTTCTTTTAGAAATGCTACGAGCGAACATATAGTGTTTCACAACTTTTGGAGGGATTAAGGCGGGAGGCCCTGGAGGCTACGCGCTAGGCTCAGCTTACTTGAGAAATTCAGGACAAGTATGTTTAAGGTCGGCATAAATAATATAATTTTGACGCCACACTACATCTCTAGGTCCAACAGAAGCGATCAAACAAGAGAGATACATTGTCGAACAGGTAGGTGCAAAAATTCGTTCTTTCCGCGCACAATAAGCGGCCATAATAAAACCGGAGCTCCACTAAATACACCCACATAAAACACGTCACCATTTCACCTCCCAAAACCTTAAATCTTTTCACGGCTGGTGACCTAACATCTCCTGTCACGCTCCCATGTGGTGGCTCGCTGGATTAGTAGTATGTGGATGTATTTTGGAAGTTCGTCTTAATAAACCACAAAGATCACGCTCCTCCACAGATTTCATTGTAGTATACATATATAAGTTAAATGCATTTCGACTCTCGGAGTCTTCATCAGGAGCAAGCCTTGTATCCAATGATGATTCTTTGAGTTTGTGAGTTACTTTAGTGCATACGATAATAATTTACAAGTACCAGAAATGTTCTTGTAAATTTGACGACATCTGGCATCATTTCGTTGAAGATCTTAACATTAGGTTCCGTATTAAAAATAATTCTTTGCCTTTTTCTACAATTATTTAATTTGTACGACGCGTTTCACAGCTTTACTGTGTCGTCAGGTACAATTGTACCCATATCAGCCATACAGATTTGCATTGATGTTTTTCGTTATTTATTCAAAACAAATTTTTTTAGACCTTGGAAAGGTCAGAATTATGAAAAAAGTACATTTAGAAATGCTAGCTCTGAAATGGACATAGATTGGCATTTCTCTTCTCATCATGATTGATGAAGACATTTGTTAACATTTTTTTCTGTCATTTGAAGAATGCTAAAAAGTAATAATAAGTTAGTCCCATAGTCAGAAATGCATCCCATTTTACATAACCTTATATTGTGCTCGATTGCCAGCCTAAAAAGCACTGGAAGTTTTTTGCAAATAATATCATTTAATCACCTCAGTATTGTGAAAAGTTTGAACGAGTTTCCTCTAAATTTCCGTAGAGTTTTTAATGATACTCAAAAATGTATTTTGAGCAATCTGCGCGAATGTTGTTTCTATTAAAGTTTTAAGACACAACTCCGAAAACATTACCAGATTCTTAGATATTGTTGTACTAATAACGTTTTCTCGAATACTTTGCGGGGTTCATATATTTACGACCGTGGAATATTTGGTGCAGTTTAGTATCCTATTTTGCACCCTGGTGGTGGCTTAGTTAGTATTTGTGGATGTTATTTAAATAAATTACAGAATTGACCTTTTTCAAAATTTGAGAGAATTTATCATGCTCAAAATTTCTGACTATATATTTTTTTATAATGGTCATTCTATAAAAATTAAAACAAAGTCAATGTAAACGGTGGTGATTTGTAGGATACAAACCTTAACTTCTTCTCACAAACTGAATAATTTATCTTTTACGGCTGATAACTTGTACCATTTTTAAGTTCTATTTATATATATTTTCTAGTACGTTTGAGGGACGTGGTCTATCGGTATTTTATTGGCCGATTAGTGGTAAAGTGGCATTGTTTTAATATTTCATCCCGAAAACGATGCTTATTATCTTTTTTCTGGATAGCTTAAACAGAAGTGAAGCTTGCACGGTATTCTAAGTGACTGTAAATTACGTTCGTTCCCATTCAATGGATGCGGCCGGAGCCGGGGAATAATGGAGCGATACAACTCCCCTTTACCTAGCGTAGCAGCTGCAGGAAGATCCTCTGAATCTCTCTCTCTCATTCTGGCCTCAGATTTCTTCCACCTCCTCCGACCAATCCCACCTCCGCTTTTTTCTCCTCTCTCTCCCTTCCTCTGTCATTGGCTGAATGGAAACGCTAATTAATCGGTCTACCCTCGAACGGAATGGAACGCTTGGGTTTGAGATCGGGCAAGAAACTCAATGTGTGGATGTTGTGTGTGTGTGAGTGCTGGTTGCAATTTTCGAAAAAGATGTGACTGAGGTAACAGCGGCGCAGCGTTTTGCGCTGGCGGGGGCGAGAGGAGGCGTGCCCTCCGGAAATGGAAAGAGAGAGAGAGTGAGAGAGAGAGAGGGAGGAAGTTTTTTGGTCACCCAATTAATTCCGGATCCGTAATTAGGGCTGGTTAAATTTTTTTCCTCCTATTTTCTCTTCTCTTCCTTCGGCTGAAGGCACTTTCCTCGTCCCGTTTTGTCTCCTCCTCCTTATCAACTAGTAATCTCACTTCATCCCTCTATTTCCAACTGCTCGTTCGTTCTCTCTGTCTTTCTCTCTTCAAGCCTCTTTTTTTATTCTTTTTATTTCGTACCGATCCTTTGGCAGGATGGAATTTACGACGGCCTGGGTGGGGCTCGACCGTCCCCCTTCCCTCCCTCGCCTCACTTTTTACCACCGAAGGTCACTGCAGTGGGTAAAAGTAACCGAGTTTACTGCCGGTGATCACCTTCCCGGGGTTCTTTATCCATCGCTCGCTTTATTTTCACGGCTTGCTCGTGGCTATTGTAAATTCATTCCGCTCCATTTGGGGGGAAAAAATGTACTTTCTCCTGCTCCGTTTTGAATGGATTTCCTCCCCGGGGGGCGGGAAAGCATTTAAACTCGAGGTTATTATCAATTTCACTTATCTATGACGCGTATACCGTGTATTCAAGTTCATTGACTAATCATCTTCCGGGTAAATGAAAATTATTTTTTTCCGTACCAAAGTTATCAATTTGCAGTTTTTGCAGTAAAACGATATTCTTTTTTTTTAAGGAGGGGAAAAAGTTTTATTCCTCTCATATGAACGAGATGAAAAATTTAATTAATGGTAGAATCTTCCTTATCATACTCATAATGGATATTGTGTTGGCTTAAAATGGGAATTTTGGGTTGCAAAACCCTTCAATTTCGGTTTTACGCAATCAATTTGTAAAATTTACTCTGGAGTTGCCTGAAATTCTGCTTCTGAATGTGGCACGTACTCTCTCTGCTTTAGGACGTTCTTGGGTCTTCATGAGAGATAGTGTCACACAACTTCGTGATTTAATATTTAAAAGAATAAGTTTCGTTATGCGATTTCATCCCTCCTGGGAAAAATGTACTTTATTCTACTCCGTTTTGAATGGATTTCCACCCCGAGGCGGGATATTGTTTCAACTTGAGGTTAATGACGATTTCACTAATCATATACACGCTTATACCTTTTATTCAAGTTTATGGACTGATTATCTTCCGTGTAAATTAGATTGTTTATCCGTACCAGAGTTATTTATTCGCAGTTTTTGCAGGAAAACGATGTTCTCTTTTTCTGAGGGAGGGAAAAAAATTTTTTTTTCCTCTCCCATCAACGAGATAAAAAAATTTATTAATTGTAGAATCTTCCATATCGTACTCGAAATGAATATTTTGTTGGCTCATAATGGGAATTTAGGGTTCCAGAACCCTTCAATTTCGGTTTTACACATTCAATCTGTAAAATTTACTCTGGAATTATCTGCGATCCTGCTTGTGAATGTGGCGTGTACTCTTCAAGTGCTTTCGGACGTTCATGTGTCTTCATGGCCTATGGAAATTTGATTGTAATCATTTTTGTTTTAAGAGATGTAGCCATCATAGTGTGCTGTAATTCTGTCCAACTACTCGCTCCATTCTTCTGACTGAATATGTACACTACAAGATGTCAGCAGAAGTTTTCCTCGCAACTAAACCACTTTCCAGGCATGTTAAGTTGCAGCGCCAATCTTTCCTTGTATTAATCTCATTAAACATACGTATAATCCAATAATGTTAATTATTACTAAGCTACGTCATTTTATACCCCACTAAATACTTGTATAAGGAGTAAATATTTAATTTCATTGGGAATGAGATTTTTCTTAGTTTCCTGGCTAAGAAGTCAGGATTTTATATCGTAATTCATCTTGGAGTTCGTAACAACTCGTGCTAGTGCTTCGTTATGTGATTTCGCTCTTCAAATATGGAACGTTATGCTATATTTGTTATCAAAATTGCTCATTCCATCTTATCCTTCTTATGTTTTTTTAGAGGAAATTAAAATAATTTGGTCACCCAGTAGGTATGCCTTTCTCAGAAATAAGCCTGTATCAAATTATTGGCTCACAGATTTTTTTCCTGTGATACACGACCCTAGATTTGGACTAATAGTTTACTTTACGTGGTTAAATATTTCTGACTATGTGAAAACCAATTAAGATTATTTTTTCAGTTATAATGGAACAAAAATGTAATAGAAAAATTGTATTAAAGTCCCTTTTCTGTCTATGATTATAAATGATAATTAAAAAATAGCTTATAAACATGATGGTAGGCGAAAATTCTCTGTAAAACTGTGGCCTAGGCAAATAATGAATTGATCGGTAATTTTCCACGCAATTTTTAAATGCAACTGACCGGTTACGGTATCATAACACCATACGATAGAATTTGAATACGATTCAAACTTGGATACTGCTATTGTAACATCAAATCCTGTCGATTGTATTAAAAACTGTTGATAATTACTGTGTTATCAATTGTTTTACTAAATACATAGCCGTTTGATAGACACTTCATCATGCAAGTTATATTTTAATGTCTTGGGCAGCATTAATATCTTAACGTTTTCCAGTTTTTTAATTATTCATGGTATTTAGACCTATGCAGTACCATGAAAGCGACTAGTGGGGCTTGTGGTTGGGGTAAATGTACCCCACGCTTGTGGCTTTCGTTCTAGTTCAAATCAGAACCTCGTGCGTTCCCCCGGCCGCTAGGCGCATACCAAAAAGCAGTGAAGATAACAATTCGCGGTCAAACTAGAAACTAGGAGAGTGCTACGTCGGCGAACTTGCTAACATGCAGTACACTGGTTAAGATACTGAATAGCATACCATTAACTCATGAAATCTAAGAGATAATAATTTGTGCCGATAATATACTCGCGCGGGACATTGAAGTAGTGTTAGGTTTCATAAATGATTATATGGTATTAAGCACAAGTTCAAAGTCTCCCTTAAGTAATATTGACAAGGTGTATTCATACTATAGTTTTGGCCCTGGTATTGTTTTGTTTGGCGCCTTTCCTTGGTGTGTCCGCGGAGTTTCAACGTATTACATTAAATAATTCAACAGAGTTTTGTATTTTTCACAAAACCGACGTTTTTAAAGCAAATAATATGATTAATGGAAAGCGCCTCCTTGCCTTTTCACGGCGAAAATATTCTTATCGTAAGGTACGAAAATGATTATCTAGTTTCCCATCGTTGGTTTTCGCGGCTTAGATGCGAGAATTTCTTCATTTTTTTCTAGTATTAGCCACTTTTCAACGTGTTGGCTGTATCTGCCGATAACAACTTCGCTCTCGTCGAAGAACTTGAAGATGCCTTTTGGAGCGCAGGCGAAACTGTTGTCAGCAGATACAACCAACGCGGTGAATACCTGGTAAATGCCGGAATCCTGGCGTGGTATAGTGATGCAGTGATAGTATTGTGACACCACTGGAATACTAATGGGATTATTGCCTAGGTGTTGATAAAGCAATAAGGTGAAGAATAAATTACTTTAGGTTTTCGGAGCGATTTTCGTTCACGCATAGATGTGCGTGAAACTTTGCAGACGTCCAATTATTTGTAATTTGTATGTATGAATGTGAAAAAATAGCATGTTTTCGATTTTTTTCTTGGAAATTTAAAGCGATTGGAGCCTGTAACCTTTCGGCACTTGGCAATTTGGCATAGATTTTAAAATTGTTTAATGCAATATTTTTACAGATTTTCTCCGAAACGCTAAAAAATACGCTTCACATTATAATAATGGTTTCTAGCCAATATAATTGTCTCAAGCCTAACAAAAAAATAACAAGTACAGTGGAACCTCGCTTAAAGAGCACCTCGCATAACAAGCAAAATAAATTGTAAAAAAATGATTCGCTGAACGAGGGACGTTTCGCATAACGAGTCCAGCACTGCATAGCGTTGCAGACGCCTGACGACTCGAAATCAGCCAATCCGAGGAATGGTTGCGTTGGCTACAAGCCTGCTGCCGATCAGTCTGTGTTTAGTACTCGTTCCGCTTGGATCTTAGTGTCGCTTGTGGTCACACATTTTTCCAAACTTGTTTTCAGACGGAATTTTTGTATTTTTTTGTGCAAAGTCTAATAACCCTTGCACAAATGTTCCCGAAGAAAAATCCGCGAGGAGATAGCTATAAGAGAATAAAAATAACCGTAGAAATGAATATTAAAACCATTGAAAAGCGAGAACGAGGTGTGAGCGTGGCTAACATAGCACGCACATACAATCGGTCTACATCAACGATTTTCACTATCCTCAAGAACAAGGACAAGATTAAGGAGATAGATGCTTCAGGGGAGTGACAAGAATATCTACGCAACGGTTACGTATTCTAGATGATGTTGAGAGGATGCTTCTCATATGGATAAACGAAAAGCAACTGCAAGGCGACATTATTAATGAGAACATCATTTGTGAGAAAGCGAAAGTGATTGTCGCCGACCTCGTTAAGAAGACTCCAGGATCATCAACAGCCGAAGAAGAAGTATTTAAAGGAAGTTGTGGGTGGTTTCAGAAGTTTAAGAGAAGAACCGGCATCCACACCGTTGTGAGGCACGGTGAATCAGCAAGCTCCGACACAAAGGCAGCAGAGAACTTCATCGGCGACTTCAAGAAGCTCGTAGATTCTGAGGGTTCCCTGCCACAACAGGTTTTCAATTGTGACGAAACAGGTCTCTTCTGTAAAAAGATGCCGAAGCAAACCTATATAACAGCAGAGGAGAATGCATTACCCGGCCACAAGCCAATGAAAGACCGCCTCACGCTGCTATTTTGTGCCTATGCAAGCGGCGATTTCAAAATTAAACCGCTGCTAGTTTACCATTCAGAAACTCCGCGAGCCTTCAAGAAGTGTATAGTCCAGAAGAGCAGGCTAAATGTGATGTGGTGATCCATCAACAAGGCTTGGGTGACCCGTGACCTTTTTACTGATTGGATCAATGAAGTGTTTGGTCCTTCAGTGAAAAAATATTTGCTTGAGATGAATCTACCCCTTCAAATCTTGCTTGTTATGGACAACACTCCTGCCCATCCTCGATGACTACAAGGTGACCTCCTTGAAGAATTTAAATTCATTAAGATCCTGTTTCTGCCTCCCAACACCACTCTGTTACTCCAGTCTATGGACCAGCAAATTATTTCTAATTTTAAGAAGCTCTACACTCAAGCACTCTTCAAGCGTTGTTTTGAGATAACTGAAGGGATTAATCTCACTCTCAGAGAGTTTTGAAATGTCACTTTCACATCGTTGCCTGCCTCAAGATGGTCGAAACGGCGTGGGAATGGGTTACTAAGAGAACCCTAACTTCTGCTTGGAAGAAGCTTTGGATTGAGAGCATTGTTGAATGTGACTTTGAGGGGTTTGAGACTACCTGTGGAGCCTGTAGTCAACGAGATGGTGTCTTTGGCCAAGATCATGGGACTGACGGTGGATAACAAAGATTTCGACGAGCTTGTGGAAGAGCGCAGCCAACAGCTGACCACCAAAGAGCTTAGGAGTTGCATTGTGTTTCACAGCAAGATGTTGTGGTGGAGAATTTGTCCAAGTCGGAGGAAGAGGTAACAGGAAACCAACAATCTTCTGGCGCAATAAGAGAAATGCTGAAAGCATGGGATACTGTTGCATCGTACATTGAGAAGCATCACCCTAATAAAGCAGTGGCTAATTTGTTTAATGATAAGCGCGCTACTGATTTATATTATGATACTGCTGTGTACATTTCCACCAAATTCTGAAGCGTCGGCAAAAACAAATGTCTCTACACAGCTTTCTAGTAAAAAAGATTTAGGTGTGTTTCATATATAGTACCTACATTGATTTTTTTTCTACAAATTGAATTCTCATTCCAGGTTCGTTCATTCCGCGATAGAAGAAAAGAGGAAGGTGAATAACGCTCCTGTACAACGTATATATAATTTTCTTTGAATAAACAATGTACATAAATTATTTTGAGTATTTTTTCGGCATGGAACGCATTATCGAATTTTATATTAATTTGTATGGGAAAACCTGTTTCGCTTAGCGAGTGTTTCGCGTACGAGTAAGAGACTGGAACGAATTATGCTCGTTAAGCGAGGTTCCACTGTATTTAGTCTCAATTTTCTCTTAAATTTCCAGTTCCGCTCTGTAAACATTGATCATAGCATTGCTTAAATTGTGGTGAACATTTGAAATGTAAAAAGTTATATTACCATATGAATTCCACATATTTCCAGCATTTCGATAGATGTCCTTAGGAGAATTGCTATGGAAGTTTTTTTTGACCTACTTGAAAATTTGTGAAAATGTGCACTTACTGACTCACTATTCGCGCTCCAATCGCCATAAGGCTAATTCCGGTTACTCTAGATCCGTGATCATTGCAACTTCGTCTAGAATAATCAATCATGAGAGCTTCAATCGACTGGTAATTTCTTCAATCGTGTTTTGTTTGTTCTTTGGTGATCTTAGGTTGGCTTAAATAGGAAAAAGAGAAGTTTGTGTCATGACAGTGAGATATTTTTCTTTTTGACAAAGTTTTTAAGCTACGGGTAATAGTGAAAGTGTATGAATCATGACTCTAAATTCGTAGTCACTGAATTAAACTGACCTGACTGAGGCGATACAGGGTAGACAAAAGTTAAATAAAGACAAACACAGTATTTGAAATGAATAACTTCTCCCATAGTGGAGCATATATTGCATTAAACAAGAAATTACAACCTTGGGCGAAATACCGTGATATAAGTGTTGAGCGTTCTTAAACAAAGTCCATTTGATGAGAGCTGCAATGAGGTCCCTTTTGGTGGCCAGGGAAAAGCAGGGAGCTTTGTAGTGAAGTCGATGCCGGTCACGAAGCGAGAGCGCTCTTCGTCACCATGCAGATCTGAACACGAAAAGTAGGGGAAGCTTCGGAGAGAGGAGGATGGGTAAGAGAGGGGTAGTACTGTTGCCCGTGGCAATTGGCTAAGATATCCCAGTATTGCTAGTTCACGATTCATACCGAAGCTATAGAGGGCCTTACTAGAGTTTAGGGTAAAAAAATGATCCACTGGGACAATCGCGGCCAAGCGATTCGCGAACCAAGCGATGAGGGAGTCAGATCCTGACAGTCTGTGACTTACGGCGGTTCGTGACTTAAAGGCTTTGAGTTACTTCGAAGGCTAAAGGCCCGGTTACACGCTACATTAAACCCATACTTGTTTATGTATAAGTTCATGTACGAATGTACGGACCAAATACAGGAGGTTCTATGTTCCTGTTCATGCGTTCATGCATTCATACAAGTTGGTATGGTTAGACGGTGAATTTTTGCGTTCATTTACGCGTCAATGCGTTCCCGCATTAACTCGTACCGATAAATATATCGCGTAACAAGGTCTTAGGAGTAACGAGAAGACTATGCTGAAATTTTGGCGCAAGTGATGGAACTCTTAAGTTGTGCTGATTGCAAATTGGGTACCCATAGCGAAAAGAAGTCGTAGTTAAGAAAATCTTATGTCTCTCTAGAATTTTTTAAAATCTAAAATTCATTTGGTGTCTCCAGAGGAATGAAATGAATCAAGAACTAGGCGTTGATCATCATCAAGTAGAATTGTGCTTTACTGCCTATTTATTCGCTCAGCCCAGTTGCCGGATATTTTGATTTTGCGTCCGATATAATACCATGCAGTTAAAGTAAAGCTGTAAGTATTCAGGAATATATGCGCCACATGGCACCGGTTTGCGTTCAGAATTAGGGTTATATGTTACCGTGCGGAATTTTGAGGAAAACCACTTAGGGAATCCCAATGTTTTTCGTTTTGCTTTCCGGTAGATTCTGGTAATCCGTGTGCTCCTGAGATCTTAGTGAGCCTCTCTTGACTTGCAAGTTGGTTTTTCTGGGGAAGATACAGGATGTGGTTGTGCCATTCACACCATGCAGGTAGAGAACCTATCCAGGCGGCACTTGTGCACGTGACCGCGGATAAAGCAAGGACTTACCCCGCCGCCATCGGGGCCGTCAGTCTTAGTTTGACACAGGTACTATATCAGATGAAACGCTCCCAAGACTGGCGAAGTGAAATATTCCATTTTAAGAACCGATGAAGGATAAAAAAACTACTAAATGTTACAGAGATGCATTAATGAAGACGATCAGCTAGTATATCCAGACGGGAAAGAATTACGAATGAAAGAATAAGAGATATAATGGGAATCATTCACTCAAAAGTCAATGACACTAAAAAGAAACAGCTTGTGTGGTATGGTCACACGTATGACAAACGAGATATTACCTAAGCAAATTTTAATGTAGAATCCACGAGGTAGAGAAAAAAGAGGAACGCCCAGAGATAGTTAAAGAAAAGCCATAGAAAAGGGAATAAGAGAAAAGCAGTTGCCAGAAGGCCTGTGGATGAATAGAGAGAAATGGTGGTTGGGCATCGGATAGCGTCGTAGAACTTTAAAAAACCGTCGTAGAACCCAAAAACCCAAGATATGGATCAAATACTTAATCGTTTGCTGTTTGATTTTCGCACGCTATTTAGTCCTCTAAATTTATTTAATTTTTTAAATCCGATCTGTAATTCATTGGTATTTCTTATTTCATTTTTACTTATTCCTTTGTTTGTAATGTGATTTTCCGGATACCACACCTAAATATCGTATCCATACCTGTATTAATGGAAATATGAATTAGGTATTAATTGTGTAAAGATTTTTATTTGCTCTTTACCCTTCGCAGCCATTCAATATAGCATGCATTGTTCAAAAGCTTTTTTTTCCGATAATATCGGAACCATATCCCATATAATTGCCCCGTTTAGAAGTTTAATAAGATCACGAATTTCGTTCGCTGCGATATGTGACCTTACATTGCGATTTTCATCATTGTTATAGCTGATAGTGGATAAAATGCTGCCTGTGTTTCAGGTGCAATAAAATCCGCTTCAATAATGAAAGTTCAGCATGTATCTTTTAACGAGTTCGACAAAAAAAAAGACGTTACGAACGGCATAAATTTCTCAGGGTGAGGAAATGATTTTGACCGATGAACCCTGCAAAAAAAAGTAAATTGCCTGGAAATAAACGCAGACATGTGCTGCTCGCGGTTCGCGTGTTTTTCTTGTTTTTCTTTTTTTTTCAAATCGATTCTCGGATTCGGGAGCGAAGAGGATTAACCGCAGTGGAGCCAGCCAGTCAACAACAATGGGTCGAGACTCGAGTTGCACTCGTGTGAATGGGATGGAACGCTCCAATTGATTCATTACACGATTTTAGATATGCAACGAGGCCGCACGGCGGGGGTCGTAAAGTTACGGGGCCTTATCACTTCACGATTCCTTCCAATATACTCCCCATCCCCCTCCCTATCTCGTCCCATTTCATTCTGCTTCTCACCTCTCCACGGTTCCCATTAGGCCGAAAAAGCATAAATAGCGGAAAGAGTTCGGGGGATTGTGGAAAAAATAAAAAAATGAGTAAAATCGAAGCTACCCGTGCACCTCTCTCGAACTCTCTTGTTTTAGTACCAATCTACTGGTTTGTTTTTCTATTTGATATATCTCTCTCTCTCGCCCCCCCCATTCGCGTTACTAAGACAACGCACCCAAAAACTCCTCCCCGCTTGGTCAGTGCAATCATCACACGCCCTGTGTTATCTTTCCCTCAGTGTGGCTGCATCCCTTGATGTTCGGGAATACACCCTCATTTGAACATAACTGAGGGATTTCTCCATCATGTACCCGGGTTTTTTTTTGGCGCAGAAAAACGTTTTCATCACTGGTTAAATGTTTGTCGACTGTGTTTCGGGAGTGTGGACTTTTTCAGAGGATATGTAAAGAAGGCTAAACGCGATGGAAACAAGTTATGGTTATAATGCCAATGTACTGATTTCCTAAGGAATGTTTTATTAACTACCATACAAGAGCTGAATTTCCGTGAGAAAAACTAGCAAAACATATTAGGGTGAAGCATTAACCTATGTAAAAATATGTTTATGATTTTATGGCAAAATTTACTTATGTACCCGCGAGTTGTTATGTAGCTGATATATTCACCAAGGGTGTATCTAGAGTCAAAAGAAGATATTTTGCAGCTTTACTTGGTCTAGAAAAAGAGGAAGCTGTATCCGTTATATTGCTTGATGATCCATTTACTTAGGAGGTTATATTCTTGGTTATTTTATACAAATTCTTGAAATAACTTTGTTTTATATTTAACTTCTTAGGTTATGGTGCCTTAAGTGTATTATTTATTTTTCATAACGTTATAAACACAATTTTCCCTATGGAAGGGTAAGATGGTAATATTATGAAGTCAATTTTAATTGGTGCTGTTGTCAAGATGATTGTCGTCAGTATATTTTCAATAGGTATTTTTTATACTAATCCTGACTTGTTTTTGCTTTTCTCTTAAAATACGGCCTTAAATGCTATAAATTACATCTGATATAATAAAATTATGAGGCTTGCGTAGGCTTAAAGTTATATAGGTGTTCAACTTAAAGCAAAATGCTGCTCTCCGATGGCAAAACATTAAAACTAGACTCTCATCACTTCTATACAAAATACAGTACCGGCAGAAGATTGCCTCTGCACACCTAACTAAAATATGACATGCAAGATAAAAGGGCGTGGAGAGGGAATTGGATGACACCAGACGGGACAGACACCACAGACAGGCATGAAGGCGGGGAAAAATTCTCAAATGAGTATTCACTCTACCCTGGTTTGGCCTATTCTCGATTACATTGGGATGTTGCGAGAATTTGGGACCCTGCACTGAAAGATTTAATTCACTAAGTAACCGAAATACAAGGGAAGGCGCACATTTCGTTCAAAACTGCTGCAAGCAGACAGAAAGGTGCATCATGGTTAATTAAAGGAATAGATTAGGAACCAGAAGAGAATCGGAGGCTACTCGCCATGCTTGCATTACTTAAAATTTTCCGATCCGGCGAGTTTCAGTACAACATGGAGAATGTTATTTTATACTCCTGCTATATCTATGTTACAGGTCGAAGCGACAATATAAGAAGTTGGACTGACTTGTACAAAAATTCCTTCTATCCTAGAATTTTAATTGACCATAACAGAACCAGACACTATCTTAAGACACACCATTTATGCTCAACTCATCTCTAATCTTTCCTTCCTTTTCCCCGTTTCCCTCACCTTCATTAAGTGACTGATGACCTTATACCTCTTGCCACACGCCTCTCCGTTGCATAGTGTGAAGATATGAAAAAGAGTTTGGTGGAAAGGACCCGCAGCACAGACAGGAATGGAGGAAGGGGTGCGAAAAACTGCTACAGCTACAAAAAAAATGACTGTATTGGATGACAGAATACGGTCGCGATGACATCCCAAACACACGAAATCAATCCTGCACTATATTATATGCGGGTGTCATGTTTATCAGCTTTGGTGGTGGCCGAGTGAATTCGTTGGGACTAATTTTGAGGTTGATGGATTTGGCTTCACGGACCATGCTAAGTAGGAAGACGGTTATTCTAATCCTCAATTTTGTATAGGCAGCAGTGTTAATGGCTCCTCAGATATCTTACGCTATAACTAGGCACACTAAAAAACCTTCAGTCGCCGAAACGCGTTGTACCAGCTAAAAAAAAAAAATTGCTGAAAACTCCTTGAAAATTAATCATTCTAGATTTCAAGCCATCAACAAAATTTGCGAAAAAATTCGATTCGTGACATCGATGTAAATATCAGCTCTAAAATCAACGTTACTGTAGTCGACTCCTCGGTATTCATTTTTATACAATCTTTAATAGACGCATTCCCTTGACCAATCTCAGCATTAAATATTATATTTCGTCTTTCAGATTACGTCATATTTGTTTATGCGCTCTTGTTTCACGCACGCAATTTGCTATCCGTTTCAATTTGCTATAATATTTATTTTTCCAGGTCAATTTCAAGTTTTGTGAGACTGAGGAAGCTGTATTCACTCTGTTTCTCAATTCATTTTCCAAGTTTCCATAACAATATATTTTGTTTCCAAGGTAATCCAAGTGAATTACTTATTTAGAGACAATTCCACCGAAAATTGGAAATGAAAAGTGAAATATAAATTTCTTCTTACAAAAGTGATAATGGTTTTTTTGACTATGCCTAATCATCATGAGTCTAATATTTATACACAATCATCTCCAAAACAGCCACCTGGTGATAAATTATATGCAACATATAAATTATATGCGACATATAAATTATATGTGATATATACTTAAGTATTTAAATGGCCCACAGGGGTTACGTCTGTAACCCTTGGCTATTATGTCCGTTTCTTTTCATTTACATTAGTGTTCAGATTATATAGTAGTATGTGAAGTTTTAGTTTCTTAGTAATAATGCTGTATATTTGTGCTAAACAGATCCTATCCAGATTAAACAGATTGTACTAATCAGATACAGTTTTAATGTTGCTCATAGACTCAAAGAATATTTGCTGTGTTTATTAATGTCGTACATGGATGTAATTTTTATTTTACGTCGGTTACCGTTATAACTCAACAT
This sequence comes from Ceriagrion tenellum, assembly GCA_963169105.1. Taxonomy (NCBI): domain Eukaryota; kingdom Metazoa; phylum Arthropoda; class Insecta; order Odonata; family Coenagrionidae; genus Ceriagrion; species Ceriagrion tenellum. The sequence continues at coordinate 94,662,215 of OY720639.1, read as the reverse complement.
TGTACTGAGCACTGGCATTTTTCTATATGATCCAAATTGTTTCAGGATATTAATTAGACTATTGTCAGTCTTCACATGCATTTGAGTAACTACAATACTTTTAGGAAAGGATTTACTAAAGTTAATGTATCAGAAAATGTGAATAAATGTTATGTCAGTTAGATCCTATGGATTGCCCTTTCGATAGAGCATTGCCAATTCCTTGATTTTGGGAGTATAAACCCATCGGCCATTCTATCTCTCTATCTATCTCACACATCATTTTCTTGGTTTCTGCTCCCCTCCCCTCTTTCCTATTCCTCCCACGAATTATCGATTGGGACCGCACCCACCGTCCAATAATCGGATTGCGTGCGGAATTGGCTAACCAACGCTCCCTGCCGCCACACCTTTTTCTGTTCCTATCATAGTTTCTCCTCCGTCCCTACTTCACTCCTGTTTGCGCGCCCGCACTCACGGCTAGCTACAAGGGCTCATCTCAAAGTTCCTTCTCTCTTTCTCCATCTTCCCTTCGCTTCGGCCGTCCTCGCTGTGCCTCGCCCTCCTCTCAGTCCGTTACGTTCGTCCCCCCCAAGGTCTCCCCTCCCTTTTATGTGCTCCTGCTCCTCCCCTTACATCCCGTGGCATCGGAGATGAGAAAATATCACCTCTTATATTGCCTCGCCGAATATAGTCTCCCGCAAGATTCCGGTTTTTATGAGCTCCCCGTGTTTTCTCCTCCTTTTTTTCAACCCTTTTCCCAAATCCTTAATTTTTCCCAGCAAAGGTTTATATATTTCTTGTTTGCCTTTTTTTTTACAAGAAGTTTTCAACCATCAGTACACAAAATATCTTTAACTTATTAACTAAAATGTATCTGGTTTTACTCCAAACACCTTATAAGTATCTATAGTTATGCATAATAAATACCTAAAAGTATTGATGTTGGAAAAAAAATTATTAAATATTTGAGCTTCCTTTTCTCTTTTTTATGCTGTACCTTCCAAGAGTTATTTATTTGGAAAATCTGAAGCTCCCTTAATAACTAACCTTTATCTTCATAACGATGTTTAAAATGGCATGTAGGTAATGAGCATGTTTAGTCAGTTGGTTATTTTAAGGATTTTTGATAAAGGTAAGAGATGTTGAAATAACGTGTAGCCTTATATCGCAGTGAAACAATGAAACAATAGTCTCAGCATTAATAGGGCATTGACTTATAAATCAATACGTTATCGCTCTCATATGAAATGGCGTACGAAATTAATTTTAAACATACAATGAAAGACCATTATAAAGCCTACGTTTCGAAGACAGCTTATTAGCATATAAAAATCCATTACTGAGGAAAATAAATTTGATTTTTCAAAACTTCCTGTCGAAAATTGAATCATCCAAGGTATTGAGGTCTGTGAGCGTATATCTTGCTCTCGGTGGGTAGCTACCACTTTGTGATTTTGGAGTACTGGCTGAAGTACCAGGCTGTGCACAGGCAGCAACTATTTATTTTTAAGATTTAGTTGCATGAAACTCGTCAAAAAAGTATATATGGAATCTGAGTCAAGTAGAACGCAGAACGTTTTGTCGATTTATAATGGTAATAATTAAAAATTTCCCGTGACGTTATTCATCATTACTATTTTAAGTCATGATGGCTATCTACCAATTGTAAAATTGGCGGTGAAATTTAAATGATACAACATTATTGGTGCCCCACTTACACTGCCGCAAGACTGTAACACATTGATATGCAGGCAGGCCTTCAGCATTTAAAATGGTTGTTGTGAAAAAAATAAGTTGCTTGTCTCGAATTAAAATTTTGTGACTTTGTTGATTTTAATTTCGTTTCTATCATGCCTGTATTTCCATGCATGCTATTATGCTACCGTGGGGCAAGGAATTCGTTGGAAATAGTTTTGATCTTTCCCCAACTAAATTAAGTCCTTTTTCTCTCTATCTGTATTTCGTCCTGGTTCCCTGAGGGATCGACAATTCTCATGCCCTTATTTCCTCTTCGACCCCAAAGACACATCCTTTTGTTTCGGCGTATTAGTTCAATATCAGCGTGCTGTTGAGTTTGAGGAAACCTGAGTCGTATATTTGTGTTTTCCTTTCTTCTTTAGTCCCCCATCCCGATGAGCACTTACCTCACCCAACGTCGTAATCCTGTATATTATACGTGGCCGCTCGGTTTACTCGTGCGGGACGAGGTACGTGAATGGGCGTAGAGATTTTTTTACACACCTGGAAGAGAAGAAAGAAAAAAGTTATTAGTATTCTGCTCCTGCCTTGTACCACGTTCGCGCTACTATAATTTCATCGTCTGCACTGACCTTTCCGCGTGAGAATGAGTTTTAAAGGTGGTTTCGGGATTTTATGAGGTTATTACCAGTATTTTAGGGGATTATTTTAGCAATAAATCCGCGTTCTTCAAGTATTCAGTTCATACTTGAGGTGAAGCTCTTAGTTAGATGCGAATAATTTTCATAATATACAATTATATGCATATTGAATTCTGCGTTATACATTTAAAACCATAAGCATATTTAATTTTATGCAAATTCTTTTCACCAAAACGACAAATAACTATAATTAATTTAGAAATACCAAGTTCATAGAGACAATGTATAGCTTTTTATGTACACATATTGGTGGATACCATTTATGTCGTCTTGGGGAGCTTGAAACAAAAATGTTACTTACCAAATTAAATACATTTCTTAAGTCTTTGTCGTCATGCAATTATTTGCCATGATGCCTTTATATTACGCGCTGGATACGGTTTAGCATTAGTTTAAAACTACATATAAGATTTTATAAAAAATTGCTAGCTTTAACGGAGATGGCCTATAAGATATTATGTCTCAGAATTAAAGTAGAATTTTTTCTACAGATCGTAGCATACATCCAGTAATGCAAAAAGAGTATATTTGCAGTCTTATAAGACAAATACGAATACCATGCTGTTTCTTTTTATGAAAACGGCTCCAAAAAAGGCTTCATGTGGGCAAATTCAAACATAACTGCCATTTTCCGGACCATTATGGTATTTAAATGAGATTTGTTGGTATGGGAACCTTACGCAAATAGTCATCGAGTCGTAATTATTAGCTCTTTCAGCACATAAAGATGAAGGCCGTGAATTAAAGTCGAATCCTTGAATGCTCCAATCGAAAATATAAAGTTGAATAACTTCACATCAAGATTTTATCATTTATGATTTATTGTAAAATTAATGCCCAGTTTTACGGAAGGTGCCCTTACTTTAAGCTTGCAAATGAGCATATTATCGAGATACGACGCTGGCAACGTTGAATAATTCAAGGGGGCCACTTCATTATTTCAAACTTGAATTTCTCAGCCCTTCGAATGGGGACCCTTTTATTCTCTAGGGGTGCTGTCTTCAGGGCCATTTCTGTTCCCTCGCTCGCCATTTATCATGCAGCGCTTCCTCGGCAGCTTCTTGAGAAGGATTTGAATCGAACGGTGATTCGGAGGATCCCAGCGATCGGTTATCGGGCGGTTATTCCTAATCCCCTCGTAGATGCATGAAACGCACTTCCAACTCGAGCCAAAATATGCCGACGGATAGCCGGAAGCCAAATGATTACCTTTCACGTGGGTGTAACGTATCGCTTCTCTCAGAAGAAAACTTGAGAACCAAATGCATGAAAATGCCCATGACTGAGAGCCTTGGGGGTGGGGGGAGGTCATGCATAATCTGCTGGAAGGCGAATCATGAGAAGTAAACATAAATCTTTGACGAGGAACCGTGGCATAAACCGTTGGCTCACGGAAGACTCTTGGTGATTGATCGGATCTGGTGTTAAGGTTAAAGTCTTCAAAATATTACTCAGGCAGTATAAATGAATTTTATTTTCTTTGGTTTCCTGATTTTCGTGAGTAACTCAAAACTGCTATTATATCTGCCCGACGCTTTTACTCTGTAATTCACATTCATGGTATGGAAAACTTGGTAACCTATGGTCCACCAATTTTAACTTGCGCAGTTATCTTGACGACTTGGCATAATAGTTATCGAGAGCACTTGCGTTGAATATGTCGTTGGTCTCTTCTTAAATTTATTATTAAATGAGCAATCTCATAATTTGAACAACTTACCTTTCTGCTAGCGCAGATTTTTTTAACAAAATATTTGCTGTAATTTGTTTCAGTGTGAAACTGATAAATTTACTTGAGTTTATATATTAATTCTTCGTGCGAGAAAAATTAATTTATACTTTAGCTAACCGAAGACCGCGTTATGAACGTGCATCATTGGGAAGCTGTTGAGGAGTAGGTTTTGAGACTTGAGCATAGTGCTGGATGCGGATACTGAAGATTTAATGGACGAATATGTTCATAAAGGAGGTAGCTTTACTGCAGAATTGGTAAAGAGAAAGCCATATAAACCACTTTCATGGATACAAGCTCCAAAATAATTAGCCTCACTTTGTGTCGTAACTAATTTTTTAAGCAATGTGAAAGGAGGGATGTATTAAGAAACTCTCCGTGAGGAGCATAGAGGGAAAAATTCATTGGACAGCTGAAACGGGACTTGAAACAGGAGACCTAAATGGACATAAGGATTTAGCGAGGGTAAGGATGGAATGGGAAGCTGCTGTCAGTATATCTTAGAATTGAATGACCAATAATGTTGGTAGGGTCTAAAATTATTCTTAATGATTTATGGGCCACATTTCCAGCATTGAAAGTAATTTTGGAAATGTTTCCCTTTCGTAGGCTCCATTTTGAATTGTTTTTTTAAATATAATTTTCTGAGCAAAATTTACAAGTTTTTCTTTTCTCACAAAATGACATTATAACGTTTGAAGGCCTTTCATACAAAATCGTAGTACGGCGTTCATTTAATAAGCAGATAATATTTAGCTATAATGGAGGCAGTATTTTTTTGGTTTGTATATAAGTCCTAAACTTCTCAGGAAAAAAGCTGACACATTGAATGAATAGTGCTTCCGTGGCTTTTTTGTTTAAAATCTCTCTTGTAAAGCTCACTCTGATTGGGAATAAGCATGCGCAATTGGTGTGTGTTTTCGTCGAAATGAAGCTTCTTTAAAAACGTCGGATCGAGTGACCACGAACGCGGTTTCAGAAGACCCGCAATTTAACAGCATTTTGAACGACTCATGTAGCAACTCGGACTCATCCATGCGAAGTCCGCAGCATTTAACCAAGTCTTTTGGCACTTGTTCCTCCTCGCAAGAGGTGGCTTGAAAAAAGGCCCCGCGAAGCACAGACTTGATGCCTTTAATCGCCTTTTTCACGGCCGTTTTGGGTCATAAAACCTTGCGGTTGAACTTCGCAGTAGTTGAAAGGATTCCTCCCCCCCCCTTTTCTCTTATTTTTGTTCCTCTCCGTTTCCCAATGCGCCGGCTCCTCACGCCAGAGCATTAATGCCAAAGCAATTGAAATATACCCTGCAGTCGTTTCTTTTCCTCTCCCCCTCGAGGCCATGAGGTCGACGCCAGCGGCACCTGAGGCGGACGCTTTACGCTTTTATAAGTGTCGGCGATTTCGGGTCTCGGCGGAAACGTTCGGATTCGATCACCGAGTAATCGCCAGGGCGATCAACGCAACGCCCCCGAACACACATTCCAACAAACTGCTCCGCGGCCTAACTAGTCTGGGATCCTTTCGGAATCCGGGAGGCTTGAGTAAAGGGGATGTCGGGAGTCCATCGGGGGGTGGGAAAAGGGTGGCGGTTAAATGAACAGGAAAAGATAAAACGGAACAAGGGAAGGGTAAAGAGTTAAGTTGGTGGAGGGAGCGAGAGGGAAGGGAGGGAATAAAAGTCTTATGGAGCGATCACGAACAGGTTTAATGCGAAGAGAGGGTCAGATGGAAAAAAAAAGTTCTCTTTACTGAGTCCCGCGGCAGTGGAAACAAAATGTCGCCGGAAGAATTAAGCAAATTGTTAGTGATCATCGAATGTGAGCCGCTGTTTGTTCTCCTTTAAACCTCTCGAATCCGAGTGCTTTTTTTCCTTCAAATCGTCCAATATTTCGCTAAATTCGAGTGCAAAATCGTGTTTAAACATTTATTCTAGCATAGAAATACAATAAAAATAACTTTTCGTGCTCGAATAGTGATGAATGTGTTCCTTTTCACAAAATGTTACCAAATCCAATCCATCAACATAAGTACTGAATGAAAATTTTCTAACATAGCGGGTGAAATACAATGAAATTGCCACGAGAAAAATTCGGCCTGGACCGGGAATCGAACCACCGAGGATCGAACCCTAAGATTTAGTTCCCTTTTATCAACCAAAACTGCCGCGGGAATTATGAAAAATACATGGCGTAGTGGTCAGCGTATTGGTCTGGAAAGCCAACGGTCCGTGGTTCGATTCCCGGTTTAGGCCGAATTCTACTGGCGGTTTTTCGTGGCAAAGGAATTTTTCTCGTGAAAAATTCATCGTATAAGTTCTGAATGTTTTGGTTGCTTGTTAAATCGTTTAGAGTACTATCGAAACATTTTAGATTTAAGGAAGTGAGTACAGGCATTTGGATAATTATGTGGGCAACCTCTGTTGGGCAGTGGCCCAACTGGCATTCAAGGCCATGCAGTCAACTTAAAGTTTATATTGGCACTACATTGCTGATAAGTAGTGAAGAGATATGAGATGCTTTGGTGTAATTTAGCGGAAATGAAAGGAGTGAGGAGATGTTCGTGGGCTTAAAGAACTCTGAGAAAAATCTGAGTAACCGTATTGAATGGATGTCCTATCTTGTCCCAGTGGAAGATTTTAATATAAATATCCATGGAGGGATAAGCTTTTTCGTCACTTATAGTCCCTATGCTATTCATTCGGCCATAACCACGAGGACTCAGTACGGCTTTAAAAAGTCACGTGGAGTATGAATGTTATTTCAGAATGATCGGAGCTGGATATCCGTGACCGCTAAGTGCCTAAAACTCGAGACAGAAAAGTCAAGCTTCTTATGTGTGTTTTTTTGTGCAACAGGCAATTATATGATTTTTTATGACGCGAACATGGCAACATCCTAGAATTTCAAAATATTTTAAATTTTTTTCTCACGAATAACCGTAGATTGTTGATATCCTTTTAGTGTTATTTACGAGTATGTACAATCAGATGCTCCATTAAGAGTTCACCGTCTTTTTTGTTACCGGTAGTTTTTAAAAAGACTTAAACATAGTTACTTATTTAAAAACACTAGCTTGTATCATCCATGACTAATCAACACTTCATTCATTTTTTTCGATAGAAAAAGTTTTCCTTCCTTATGCCGTAAAACTTTCTTATTATATTTTTCAATATCTTAGGTTACCCCAAATTTTGCCTTGTAAATATTTGAGCTATAGGACGTTTGTAAACTTACCTTAAGATACGTCACTTATTTAAAGTGGCGAAGGTTCTGAATGAGAGACAAGAAATGTAACATTAATTAGCTCCTCATGATAAAAATGAAAACTGATAAAATTAATAAATTCATAAAGAAAGAATATGGTAACAGCATTGCTTGTGTTTACCACGTAATAATTTTTTTGTGCGGAGAAAAAAGATTTCCGCATTGATCTTAGCTCTTGTGTCCCCTAATTTTGCGAGGTAAAAGTTATATTTCAATTTTGCCCGTCCGTCTCTCGAATTTTATGTATTTGTTCCAGCCTACCATAATTGTAGGGATGTGGTAATATGGTCTCCTTTTCTCCAGAGAAGTCACTCGTCTCAAATAAACTCAGGAGAGTTGGTTTATTCTCTTGCGCTGTGCCGGCGATTCTTACCCCAATTCTTTTGATAGGCCGATCTCACTGTCAGCCTAATCATAACATATCCTTCACGAGCGTAGCTGAACTACGCTGCTCGCATTGTAGTTTCAACATGAAGCTTGTTATATGAGAGTTTCAAATGCTGAACGCGTATTCCAGGTGGGTTATATTTTTGTGCGAATTATTAGAATAAACCTGACAACTTTATTTATTAACCCCTACTTAATTAAAAAACATCAGAATAGAAGCTGGTTAGTCCATACCACGCTCATTTAATGTAAAAATTCAACTTATTTGTCCCTTCGCTAGGGTGCTATGGACATGAAAGGGGAGTAATCAAATAAAAACTAAGTTGGAGGGATAAATTTAAACCAGGCCAGATGAAATAAAAGAAAATTAGGTCGAGAAATGTCTGGGCGTAGAGAAAATATAGGGTGACCGGGAAGAGTGGTGGGCCGTAGTCAACCGATGTTGGTATTGAATGACTAATGATGATTCTGATTTATTACGTGTTTTGGAAAGGCAATGACGCAAAGAAATGGATTGGCTCGAATATATTTAAGAGAAGTCTCATCGCGGAAGTATTAATTTACTTGTCGTGAATCGGCCAGGCGGAGTTGAAAATAGACATCGTCTTCGTGTAAACTATCCGAGTGAACCCTCGTCTGGAGACCGTGAAACGTAAACTTTGCTAGTTTTAATGTCCATTGGGACTCATCCAGAATGCGGGGGAGATTTGTAGTGGGGAAAATGTTTCGGGACCGGATGGAAGATTGAGGGTGGCGGAAGGTAGTTTAGGTCGAGAAATAAGGACAAAATGATGGAGGGGTGTGGCGTATGAGGGGAAAGGAGACGAGATTTCATTGGGAAAGCTAGTATATTTTGGATGCATCGATAGTTTATGCCTTGATCTTTCCCTGCTACATATTAAAAAATGAGCCTGTAGACATATTATTGGCTTAATTATCTCTGATTGGTGAATTCAGCCAATTTTGATTAGCCATCAAAATTTGATCATTTGGACATATTCATAGACAAGAAATCAGTCCAATTCTCAAGTCGTAAATTATTTAGTTGTGATTGGTGAACTACTAATTGAATGTTTTATTGAGTACGCGCAGTGCGGGAAATTTAAGTGAAAGTACATGGTTGGGCGGATAAAGAACTATTTGAGTCATTGATATATGCAAAGGATTTTAAGCTTATATGCTCTGTAGCTACGATGTAGTTATGTGCTTAATCCTTTCCTAGATACAACTTTGCCCGTCACTGGAGGTCGGCCGTAAGAAATTATGAGTCAATAACTCACTTAAAGTTAATGTACTCTTATTTTACCAGGAATTATAGCAAAATAATTAATGAATAAATTGCTACAGTGAATATATTTCTATCTGGGATTGATGGAACGTAATGAGTGAATCATGCCTTTAACATGACTCGCAGTTTCTAATGCGACTGAACTCTTGTTTAGGACTACACCCTTGTCGTGGAAGGGCTTGTGTGCTTCGATGATCCCTAGAGCTGAACTGGCGGGAGCAATGCTCCTGGTAGGGCTACCCATCCCAGAGAGGTTGAAGGTAAGGAGACAGATGACTGATCCTAAATATACAATTAATTATCTCCTCATAGCAAAAATGAAAACTAAAAAACTACATAAATTAATTAAGAAAGATTATTCCGTGCAGCGTCTGTTTTTCTGTTAGGTGGTTGCAAACGGCGTTTGAGCCCAGTGGAGCGGCCTCTTTCAAGATGGTGTCACGTAAACAACACTATTGAGAAAGCCATGGAAAACTACTCAGTTAAATCCCTTGTTATTATGGAGGTTTTCTTTTGAAAATTTATCCTGGCAGCTACGGGTCTCGGCCTATTTGGCCTGGTATCGTGCCCGCCAGCAGAGGGGGTAAAGCCCCTGCAGTCAGCATGACAAAAAATTCTTGCATGGAAGTAGAGACAAAAGAATAGAAACAAATTCAGGAGCAGAGGATAAAAAGATGCAGTAGAGAGATGCGACAATCAGAATAGGCTCGAGGTACGTTAAGACGATACTGCGGGCGGGCAAGTTTGAGAATATAAAAAAAGAATTGTAGAGGGTAAGTGTACACATCAATTTCTATAGAGCGAAATATATCGGAGGGAATGAAAGCCAGCGTAGGGTTGCATTCGCAATGAAAAGAAAAATTGATGGAAAAGTGGTCGACGCAGAACAGGTGAGTTATAGGATAATAGTTCCTGAGCTAAAAGCATGTCAAACGAACCCAGTTACAATCCAAGTTTATTTTCCCACCTCGAGACATAAAGAGGAAGAGGTTGATAGGGTACACGGTCGATGGAGAATCAGTATGGGCCTTGGTAGGACGGGGAGTGCAGCAGGGATACCCCTTACCGCCGTTGCTTCTAAACTTGTAGTAGTTGTATTTTATAAGGGTGGGTCGACAGCGGGGTCATTAGCATCACAATGTGGCCCCTATCTTATCGCCGATATGTTTTCATTATACGAGGTTTAATCAGCCAATTTCTTTGAGAAAAATAATGACACGGTCGAGGCTTTGAGCATTGTCGCCGAGGATGGAGTCCATGTCACCATCAATGCTGAGTCTGCGGCGCGCTTCCCGAAATTTATCGCATTGAACTATGATGTGTCTGACACTTATTAGAGAGACTCAGTCTTCACATTGCGGTGGTATTTTATTATCTTTGAAAATAAAAGAGTGGATTGTGGCTGAGTGCCCTATTTTTAGTCTTGTTATGACAAATTCTTCTATTTGGCTCAGCCTGTTGGACGACAGCCACGAGGATATCGTTGCCTTTGTAGCTCGTAGGTTATTATTGTTAGTCATCTCCCACTACCATTTCCCCTCTCTCATCGCTACGTCCCTTAAAGCGGCTCTCAGATCGTCCCGTGTCACTTTCATGTAGTCGATTTCTCATTTCTGGAGAGTATCTTTTGTTGCAGCATCAGCTTTCTCGTTTTTCTTTACTGGTATTCAGAAGAGATAGTAATGGGCGCATGGGGAGAGATTAAGGTAGAAATAAACGTAGGAGGGGATCTTGTATGACTAAGAGATTAGCAGATGATCAAGCATTGGTTTTTTTCAGTCAGTCAAAGAGTAGCAGTCTATGATGAATGCGATAGAGGTGCAGTGTGATAGATATGGCCTGGAGATAAATCATAAGACAAAAGCCATGAGATTCTTTAGAAACAAGAAAGCGGGGCTGAATATAAGGGTGAGATGGCACAAAATAGAACAGGTCGAGCAGTTAACGTATCTCAGTAGTAGTATATTGGAGGAGAATGGATAAAGTGGCAGGGAAATAAGGTGTCGACTTGCTAAGGTTGAAGATGTATTTTCAAAAAGAAGAGAATTCTGATAAGAGAAGAAAATAAATGGCCGCTAGTGAAAACTCTGGCACGAAGCGTGTCGCTGTATGGGATGGAGGGATACCTGGGGACTGTTTCTCAGAGTTACAAGTCACGTGACTATATTTGAAAATACGCGCTAGTTGCCTTTTTTTGAATAACAAATGAAAAATGACCTGCGACGTATGCACAAGCAGTAGATGTAGCAGCAGATGTAGACAAGCAGTAGAGTAGCAGCAGATGTTGTATGTGTCTATTGTTAGCAATTCATATAACTTCCCTTTTTTGTTTCCTGATTGGCTTATTCACGTATTAATTGTCTTGCACACCACTGTATTTCATTTCTATATTCCAAAGGAGTTCACTCCTAGAACAATAAACGAGTTTATTATTATTATTATTAAAAGACTCATGTTTATCAGTATTCGTTGTTGTATTAGGACATGGAGGTGGCGGAGGGAGTAAATGTAGTCTTTGAAAATAAATCCATTTCAAAATGAAAAACAATTGTAACTTTCCACTCAGAATTTTTGATCTTTGCCGACCATGGATTCAGCACCTTGTGCCATTATCAAGGTATTATGGCATTACAACGGTATTATGGTAACTTCCCTTGATAATGGCACTTGGTGCTGAAACCATGGTCGGCAAAGATTAAAAATTCTGTGTGGAAAGTTACAATTGTATTTCATTTTGAAATGGATATATATCGCTTCCACAAAGTTGAGCCTGATACGCTTATATATATTTGAAAATAAATTTTTGAAGCAAAGAAGAAGAGTTTGTTACAAACGTACCAATTTCAAAGTAAACTAGCGCGTATTTTGAGCTTGATAAATTGTTTTTCGGGCGAAATTCACGACGACACAGCAGTCGAGAGAAAATAATTAAATATCCTGATGTTTCACATTATTTAACTTATTAGTAATAAACAACTACTGATCAATTCGTTTCTGTTGAGTAATACAATCATTAATAACTGGAAATACGAACTGTAAGTTACGATAAATATTATTAACGTCAACATACGGTATGTTACCATTAAGTTTTATTATGATATTACGTTGTAATGCCATCACTAGTGATTCGATAAAAATAAAACCAACTAAATGTTATATCTTGAAATGTAAGGTTTATTAATAACTACCATGTAGAGCTCATCCTTCAAGAAATACCACGAAATAAACGATTATATCTTATGATGTTAGTTTACCCAAAAACTCGCATTCACTTAGATCTTTTAAGGTACGTTGTGATTTTAAATTACTTTTCAGCACATAATCAATCAATCAATCAAACAATTTGTATTTGCCAAAAAACATTGCACTAAGTTTTAAATTTGATATATTGCAAGGTGCACGCCCAAAATGTATCGTAATCATCATAATACGAGTTATGTATGGTCTTGATTAGGCTCGCCATTTTTTTTGGACTAGTACAAGTATTCGGTTAGGTATATCTGAGTAACCCATCCGCCTTGTGAAAATAGTCACGTGACTTGTAACTGGTAGACTTGCAGCTCTGAGAAACAGCCCCTGATCTTTGCAAAGGGGGGATGCACGTAGACTCGTGGCGTTTGAGATGTGGGTTTGTAAAGGTATTGAGAGGGTGAGCTGGTTAGTGAGAAAGACGAACGAGGAGGTATTGGATATGGTTGGAGAGATGAGAGAACTGGTGGCGGAGGATCGGAGGAGGAAGATGAGGTGGATGGAGGACGTTTTGAGAGAAGAGGAAATGTTGAAGGGAATAGAGGAGAGAACAATAGGAAAGAGAGGAAGAGAAAGAAAGTGGATGGGAATTCTGGACGAAATAAGAAGAGGGAGAGGATATGAGGAATTCGAGAGGGGTGTAATGGCGTATCATTCGCTGGAGCCAAAATGGGAAAAATAGCCAGTAGGATATAAGCTGTCCAATCAGCTGGTAGAATGCTCAAATAAATGAATGAATAGAAAATTATAATTTATGAAGGGTGTAAACTTAGATCGGTACGGAATAGTATTTATTCCCGTTAATAAATTCCAGGTGAAGTCTTTACTTTAATACTTGGTTACGTAAAGGTTTAGCGCCATTATGTTTTTCACGAGTCTGTCGTTCTTCTCATGAATAATTAGTAATCTGAGCATGTTTTAGTTGTTGCCATTTTCCTCCTCACTTCTTTTATGCGATTCAAGTATTTTATAAAAAGAGGATGGTATCGAAACCTCGTACCCTGCGATTCGATAAACCAAGATAATTTGTTGCGATTTAAGGTAAAATTAAGTCATTTTAAATGCCATCCTATGTTTACATACTACTCTGACAGCCACTACAATGGGGGTAGGACAAGTCATCTAGTTTACCCTTGCTCCCTAGCCAGTTGCGCACCTTCTGCCGTGGAAAAGGGACCGGAGAATTTTTAGTCACCAGTCATTCCTCCGCTAGCGTAACAGCCCGAGCAGGGTGCGGTGGGAAGAAGTCGGATGTTCTTCTGTTTGGGTTATAAAAGCTTGCGCGGGGGTGCGTACAACCCCCTCAGCGAGCGTGTGAGGGAGGACAGAGATATATGCGGCTGGAAAGTTGAGGGGTAGTAGGTTTTGTGTGGCGTCGGGAAAGGGTGTGCGAAAAGATGGACGGTCCCAGGTCGCAGGGGGTGAGACAGTTGTGAGGGGGTGGGATGTGGTGGGTGAGGGATGAGAAAGGTAAGTAGGCCGAGAGAGGGTGGGGGGAGGCGGGAGGGGAAGACCGTGGTGGCAGGGTGGGGGCAAGGGGGATGGGAAAAGGGGAGGAGGGTCGGTGGCAGAGGGGGTAAGTTGGAACAGATGGCGGGGAACGGCAGGAGGTGGGAGCAACAGGTCGCGTCGGGAGTAAGGTTTCCAAAAGGTGCAGGGGAGGAATCGCTGGGATGGGCGTGAGAGAGGTGGGTCAGGTTTTTGGAAGGCAGAACGACTTGCTGCGTTTGAGGATTGGGGTTGAGGATGTTTTGTTTGGTCTCCCGGCGTGGTAGCGGGATGAGGGGGTGGCCGTATGTGAATCGTGTTGGGGGAGAGGAGAGATATAAAGGGTGGGTCGTGCGAGAATTTCGTTTGGGGTGGGGTTGTTATTTTAGGCGTGGTTGACGCGCGTTGCGGTGCAGGGGGAAGGTAGGAAATTGGGGGATTCACATGCGGGGGTGGTTGTACGACCCCGTGTCCCGATATGTTTAGCGTGGAGAATGGGAGACGGGAATTATGGCGTCGTTTCACGGCGAGGGGAAGCTCCGAAAGGCAATCCTCCCGAAATAGAAACGGTATCGGGATTCGGCTCCGAGCCGACGTATAAACAAACTTAATTACAAGGCTGTTTATATAATAAGCACACTCAGGGGTTTCGGAGACGTAATTGCTTTGTTCTGGAAATAAATTTTAAATTTCGTACGTCTCGATGAGGAATACGTGCCAAGCTAATCTTGAGGGTTGTTGGAATTTGCGATCCTGGGAAATTATACCAAGGAAATGTTGAACTTCTACGGGTTCATTTCTAAACGGTGATGATATATTTATAAATTTGCCTGCATTGAGACCTTATTCTGTGAATTTCTTTTTTGTGATTTTTTGAGAGATCTAAATTTCATACTTACCTTAGTTGTTTTTACTAAATGACTCGTTCATCGCGTGACTTAGGTATGCATCATTTTGATGTTACTCATTTTTATGAATATATCTTTTTTATTACTTTTATCCATATAATGCTGTAGTTTTATTTTTCAATAGCGTTAAATTCTGCTTTTTGCAAAGTTATGCACTCTTTATATATTGCAGTCATTGCAGATTTAATGAAGGGTACCGGGTTCATAAAACCGTTTCTAAATTAATCGTATTCTACATCGCCATGAAAAGCGTGATTTAATAGTTAAAGAGCCGTTTTGACTTATCATAAAAATATGAGAATATAGGAAGTTACAGTGTAGAATTTCGGTGACAAATGTATTTCACAACTCATCTCGACCCTTTTAAGTGTATTAAAGTAATGAACGAAAAACTATCGTTTAAAAAAACCAGTCAAAAAGCCACTTTGCCTTTTAATAGAAATATGCAAATATAGGAAGTTAAAGTGCAGATTTTCGGTGACTAATGTATAATTATAACTCATCTAGACCCTTTTTTCCGTATTAAACGTGATAAACGAAAAAAATCGGACAACGTATGCTGTAAATCCTTCTAACATGCACCTATGGCCTTAATATTAAAAATTAGTGATACAATTCTCTCGGCTCCTATGGCGTGCCGCTTTTTTATTATCATAATTCTTTGAACCTCAAGTGTCCCTGTTAGAAGAGGAATGTTAACAATTGTACCTTGATGACATCATAAAGTATCGAAACCTTGTTCGGTTTTCAATTAAACAGTGTGGAAATTACGACTGAGTTCTATTTATTACCAATATGGATATACAATATTTTCACAAAGTTACGCCTGAAACTCTTTAATACAAAACCAATTCTCCAGCACAATTACGTATATATTTATTATGACTTATTGCGTACAAATTATAATCTTCCATTCTCCCGTCGTCTTCGATTTCCCCAATGATCAGGGTGCTTATTACTCCTCCTTTGTCCCTCACATTAAGACACCCTGCATTAGATAGTGACAGATTTTCGTCGCACTAGAGCATTACGATCGGATGGCGAAACGCAGCGGAGGGGATTGGAGAGGCGGTAGGTGGGCTTACAAATAAATATCTCTGGCTCCATTGTCATGACCGTACGCCGAGATTTTCGTGGGCTTAGCGTACGCCTCGGGCAACGGCCCCGGTCTAGCCCGGTCATGTTACTTCCATTCCTCCCTCCAGTGAGAACACAAAGACTGCTTACTAAACCTGTGAAATTCGCTGAATGTGTCGCTTCAATCTTCCGAATGTGTGATTTGCAGCATAAAAAAACAGATTCACCTCATACGTTCCGAGAGCAGATGACTAGATTGGACTTCTTACATGCTAGGTTGGCTAATTTTGTTGGAGGTTACCGAAATTTGAATTAATTTCCTTGATGAAGAATTGATGGGATAGTTGGTAATGAAAAATTGGAATGAAACCCGGCATCGGTATTAGCGTGCTCTTAGCGAAGTGCGCCCGAGGAACTACCGTTTATCTTCTCCCCCGACGCATAAAGTACGATCCTTAAAGTTCCCTCCCCAATTAACCCATGCTGGAATCAGGATTTCAGAAAAAATCTGCCATTTCTTAGATCCAAACTGTTAACCCTCTGTTTGGACGGCCAGTACTCGAGCCACCAGCTCCATCCGGACCTCATTTGTACACAATTACATTTCATGATTGAAATCAACTCAAACACTTCAAATGTTGGTACGATTTTGTTTTTTGTATGATTTATTTTCTCGGATATTATAATTAAGTGGAATGGGTAGAGCTTATTTAGCGAAAAAAAGTCGATTTACCGAAAAATTTTCAAATACATTCAAAAATATGCTTAGAAATTCGGAAATACTTGAAAAATATTCCTAGAAAGTAAGTAATTTCATGAAAAAAAAGATGTAATGCAAAGAGATCAAAAAATAAGATGTAATTTCCTAGAAAGTAGGTAATTTAATGACAAAAAATAAGATGTAATGCCTGTAGAATAGTGAAATTCTTAATACAGAGCTTTAAAGGGTTCACCAAAGTTTATTTTCTTTCGCTAGCTTTTCATACTCCTGTAAATACATGCAAAAATATGTTCTGGAAATAGGAAATACTCTATTTCATGAGGAAGAATTCGATTTAAGATTATTTGAATAATGTGATTCTTTATGTAGAGCTTAAAAGTAGGCACTAAAATTTTGTTTTCTTTCGCTAGCTTTTTGCACGTCTATGAATACTATTGGTTTGCTCTAAGAGGAGGTCATACAGGAAAATGTTTATCATTGAAACCTATCGAAAATTGGATAAAGGTTTCTCGGGTCTTCCACCGGGTGAGCAGGTCCATGGGACCCAACGTTTTGGAGAACGACTTGTCCTCTGTCATCAGGGGGGGTTCAGCTTCCGAAAGCTGAACCTCCCCTGATGATGGAGGACAAGTTTTAATTTACGAAATAAATTATGACTTAAAAATACAGGGTAATTCTCTGGGCGAAAAGGCAGTGAAATGTTACGCGTGCTAATGGCGCCTGACTTCACTGGCCATCTCATCGAGGGCAACTCAACGAAATCCCTTCAAAATAAAAGTTGGCTCTAAGGAGCAATATTTCATCTTTGTAAAACATTACAGGGTCATTAGCCTTAATAGTCTATAGGTTGAGACATTGGTTCCCGGTAGTGATTTTTTTAGCTCACTTGAAAATAGGATCCTCATGAACTTTGGTGATTGTTTTCAATAATAAAAAATCTTCCTGTATAAGCTCCGCTTTGAGAAAACCAGTTGCATTTACAGAAGCGTGAAAAGCTAGCAAAAAACCCTGGTATAGTCACTTTCAAGCCTTGTATTAAAGAATTACATTATTCTGATAGCCTTATATCGCATTGTTCGTCTTGAAATTGAGTATTTCCCACTTCCAGAGCATGTTATTGCGTGTTCATATTTAAAAAATTCGAAAATCGACTTTTTTCGTGCTAAACCGGAATTTCAGCCAGCATCCTTGTTTCCAGTTTAGCCGCACATTGATCTCCTGAGTTCTCTTTGGTCCACAGCCTGCGGCCAGGAGCTTTTACGGGGTGAAACCGTGAACGGGAATAAGTATTATGTGCGCAGTGTGGATACCGTCCGTAACACACCCTGAAGGTGGCCTGAACGGTAGTTTATAGATTCAGATGAGGATGTAAGCTTCATAGGCTTCCTTCTCTACCGCTATATTCAGATAGCCAATCCCAAAGGCTTGTGATGGACTGCATGTTCTCAAAGAGTACCGCACAAAAATGGTAGTAGAAGAGTGCTCGAGGATCTTAATCCCTCAAAACGTTCTTCGACATTTTGTTTACTCGTAGCAGTTTTTAACGAGGCGTGCAGCCTTTCTTTGTATTTTTTAAATTTTGTTGGTTAAATATTTACAATCGGGGTCCCAAATGCTCGCAGCGTAATTGAGGTTGGCCAAATCAAAGCGAAGTAGCATCTTTCTTTTACTTTTTCTCTTAGAATAGCTGCAATGCTATCTAAACTGTCGTCTACGAAAATGGAAATACGTGGAAGAGATCCCTAAAAGCCTTCACTCCTGTCTCAACGAATCCGCGGAAATCTTCAAGTTCAGTATTAAATATAATTTTAAAAATGTTTTTCTACGCGTTAGTTTAATAATCGACCACGATTTCAGCGCGAGGGTGTTATTATCAATGCTACCATTCGAGAATTTTAATTCATTGTTGTCTGAAATGCTCTCTCGCTATTTATGGGAAGCCAAATCTGGAGAGTGTATTGCTTATTTGAGAGGCTGTGAGTTGAGCTTTGGGACGGTTTCCCATTCGAATCTCTTACCGCCTCTTGAGCACGTCCGGGAAACGAGTACCTCAGCAACGATAAGCCACTTGCCGCCCGGGAAACACATCTCCCACCCCGTCCCATTGCTCGATAGGTGTAATAGCCGGGAACTCTACAACGTCCCTCTCCCTCCATTCCCGGTTCCCATCATCGGGTATGCATAATGCTCCATTCATGCTACCAAAGCATAGGTATCACTTCGGTTTAAATTGAACTATACAACAATTTAGATAATGTAATAAAAGTAAAGAGATCGATCGGAACACAAACAGTTCTCGACTAGCCTACTTAAAAGTCTCATTAGCAGCCATTATGGTCTGTTATCAATCGCGGGAAAAACGACATTTTAAACCTGTATGTTCTGCAGTCTATTTACTTAAATTTATTCTCATGATCATATCTTCTGTAGTCTGTTGGAATGTGTAAGATATGAATAACCTCGTCAGGAAATAAATTGGCTTTGAATTTACGTAAAAGATTGAGTCTAATATGTAATCGATGATCTGAAAACGATTCCCACTCAAGTTGTTGAAAGAGGTCAGTAACACTAACGAGACTATCATGACGACCTTTCACGTATCTTGCTGACCTTCTCTGCACGCGGTCTAACTCTGTTTTTTGAGCACACCTCATGAGGATCCCCAACACTGTCAGTGTGAGGAAGGATAATTGTTTTGGATATCCCATTGTTACAACTACAGAGGCGAAGCTGGTCCAGGATTGCTGGAGCGAGACAACTGTCACTTTGAAAATGGCTAGAGTGTTAGCTTTCATTTGTAAATAAACTGATGCTAGGGTTTTTTCCACTATAGTCAAGATTGTAGTCTGAAACAAGACATTTACTAAATATGACAAAACGTTGAGTGTCCTTGTTGAAGGAACAGGTGTGAACTTTTGGTCCTTCCGGCTGGATCTTATCTCCCCGCTATTAAAGAAAGAAACGAGAAAACGGAATTAAATTTTAAAAAGTTAGACACATTAGACTGTTATTCTGATGGTAATAAGGTTCTTTGCTGACAAGTTGACATCTGGCTTTTTTTCTTCTTCGACACCGGCTAGGTATAATGACATGACGAGAAACGAAAAATGTTTTCAGCAGCGCGTGACATCCAGTTGTAGCGACTTAACAAACAGTTCAAATTGAAATGCGAATGAAGCAGCAATCCGGAAAACAACCCGCGGAAAGTGAATTATGTAAGATCTCAGGCTTTCCCGGCGAATGCTTAGAATAGCCCTCAAGATGAATGACAGGCTACGCCATCAAAATGTCGGTACCATAAACTACCATCCCAAGAGTTTTACATTCCAGGGCCAATTTTGTTGGCAACAAGTTTTTGTAGAGAGATACTTTAATATGCAAGTCTCCACTTGACTCCATTCCGTCCTTGCTAACGACTAAGTTATCGGTGCTTACATACATTATTCCCATTCCAATTCTCGAGTTGCCTGCTTCGACTCATTTGAATGACGCCACGCGTATAACGGACTCGTTTTGGTCTCGCAAACCTCCTACTTAGTATCAATAGATATCAATCAATTTAGGCTAAAGGAAAACTGTTCATTTCAGTCGAGTCAACCATCCAGAGACTTCACTTCACGACTCCTTCCCCTTGTGTATATTCCCCCTCTAATATCCTTCCTAGCAACGTTATCACACAAATTCTAGTTCCGTTTTAGCCGTAATGTTATCGAGACCTTTTATTCGACGACCGTACGCAATGGTAATGCGAGGCCGGAATCGCCGGCCACGGACGTTTCACTACCGGACTCATGATTCCTCCACGTCGTTTTTCCCCCCTGACACGTGCCCGTGTGACAGGCACGTGGGTGTCAGGTCTAATGTCCACCCTGGCGTGAAACACTTCCGGAAAACAACCCGCTGGAGGCAAGGAAGTTCACTTCCACGAAATCGTTTCAACGCAGTTACACACGCGACACTACTCGTGCATACTGGTAGATACGATGTGCAGGTAAATGGATACATTTGATGCCAAAATTGTGCAGTTAGAAGGAGATAAATTCTTTCGTGAACTCATGCGTACTCGGAAAATGTGCGTTCAAACTAACTGGAATCTGGGATTTCTATATATTCTCTCTATAATAAATAACTCTCTGAAGAGCGCGGTTATTTCTATTTATGTGGGCCACACCAAGAGTACGTGTCTAGTACTTGGGATCCTTACGGAGCAGGTGTGATTTTAGAATAGATTTATCCAACAGATGCGTTTAAATATGAGTGATACATTGCCGAACAGATAGGTGCAAAAATTCGTACTCTCAACGCATAGTAAGGGGTTATAATAAAACTGTAGCTCTATTAAACACTCCAATAATACACCTCACCTCCGAAAACCTCTTTTGTGTACACCTTTTCACGTCAGGTGTCCAAACACCCTCTTCCACACGCTCATGCGGCGGCTCACAGGGAAGTATGTAGATGTAGAATAGATTCGCGTGCAGTGACGGGTGGCCAGGTTTTGTACAGCAATGACGCAAAAAGTGTAGCCATGTGCCGAGGCTATCTAAAGAATTTCGAGGTGTAGTCATTCTCACTGCGTAGATTAAAGAATAGGCTTAACCTCCTGAGTGAATTCAAGGTGGCTGATATCTCAGAGGAAGTTAATAACTTAATAAAAACTCCGCACTGATAATGTAGGCTGGTTCACGTGCATAATAGTAGAGAGACATAATGCTGGAGTGAGAGATTTAATATATAATATTTTCCGCTCTCAGTGATGGACCGCATAATAGAAGGTCTCAATGATGTTAGTGGTAGGTATAGGTTTTTTTATTTATTTTTTAGGTGTAATAAATACATTTACAGTTCTTAACGCCTCCATTGAGCGCTAAATATACGTGCCGCTGTAATATTTCTTTGTTATCATGGCCGTCGAGGCATTAAGCTGGATTGGGTATTTGGGGAGGCGACCGACGGTTAAGGTCATTTGCGCCATAGGGGATAGGTAAGGGAGGAAGGGTGGATAGAAACCCGGCGTCGGCATTAGCTTGCTCTTAACGAAAGGCGCCAAGGGGACCACGGTTTAACGTCTCATCCGACAGACGGAGTACTGTACTTGGAGTGCCCTCCACAAGGCACTCAAGTAGGGACCGGGTTTCCTCTGAAATACATCCGCCTCTGCAGGGATTTGAACCCTGGCCGCCCGTATGGTAGGCGAGTACTCTAGCCACCACACCAACCCGATCACCCAGGCATTTGATTGCATGATTTTTTTAATGATTTTTTATGCATGAATTTGTATCTAAAAGTATTCAGAAATTAATAGCGGTAGTATAATTAATCGGTAGTGGTATCGTAACCTATTACCGCATATTGGAGTATTAGCCGACGTAGCACTCTCCTAGTTTCCATTGAGGCCGGACATAACTCCTCCGACCGCATTTCGGTCTTCGCCTAGCGGCCTGGGGGGCATGTAAGGCTTAACCTTGACCTGGGACGAGTATCGCATGTCTGGTGTAGAATCACCCAGTGCCACTCATCCTAGAGGATGAATGCTAAGCTTTTCGCTGATGGGTATGTAGATGCTCGAATGATTGAATAAAATAGCCCAAAGGAGACAATTGTAACCTTGAATTGGTGGAAGTTATCCCTCACAGAAGAATTAAAATAGCGTTGTTAACTGCACTTGTAAAATTTTATTGACAAGACCTGGGTTTCAACACTGTACCATCTTCATTCATAGGTCATAACTAAAGACATGAGGGTTCCGACACTGTGTCATCTTCATTCATAGGCCATAATTAAAGACATGAAGACGACGCTAAGTGTCGAAACCCGGGTCGTGCCAATAAAATCTTGGAGATAGTGTTAACCAAGTTTTTTTGATTCTTCCGTAAAAAAAGCTCCTTTTGTATCGTTGCATTATTCAACGCTTTAGCAAAATATATATCCTTCACCTGACTACTTCTCGCCAAAAATTATATTGCCTCTTAAGCTATCGTGACTGCCGTTGCCTCAACTGTGTACGTTTTTACTTCGAATGTAAGCGTATTTTTTCTTGTAGGTGGTTAGAGCTAAGCACGCGTGGAGACTCCTCAGTTTTGGCAAATAGCTTTGCTGTGATATCGCGTGGGAGACAAGAAATATCTAAGTAACTCCTTCAAAAGACTTTGTTCTTTTTTCCGCAAAATCCGCTAATTATTTGCTCCTTGTTCACGAGTTACGCTGTTTGCATTTGTCCACGAATTTCATCATTTCACCCTTGACTGTGCTTTCTGACGCTGATCCAATCTGAGGAGTGAAGTGCCCTGAATATGCAGCCCTAAGACTGGTTTTAGGAGACTACGCGGTTAAGTGGGGATTTTGAGGCCCGACGGAAGTAGCGGTAGAATAGAATTATCATTACTTGTGATCATCTAAATATGTACGATGATATCAAGCTACTCATGGAAAGGCCATCCCCCTGAAAGTGGCAGGGCAGTAATATAGGTAAACAATCTTAATAATTTTTTATGAATTATCGGAGGAATTAGTTGTGATAACTAGCTTTATTTAGTATTATCCAGATTACATGGATTATATGCGAGAGTTTTCCATCGCGTGTATGCGAGAAGAGTATCGGAGTAATGATTGGAGGCATTAGTTGTGATAACTAGCTTTATTTAGTACTAGCAAAGGTACCCGTTGAAATTCAACGGGGGATGAAAGAAAGACAGGGCATAATAAAATAAATTAATTAATACCTCATCATTTGCTGCTAAGAAATGAACTGGCAGAAAGCTAGTAGATCATAATTCAAATATCTATATTATTTATCTTCATAATGGGCAAGAAACGTTAGTTAACTTTATCATGAATGCCATCCTGAACGTTTCCAAGTAGTTGAAAAAGTAGCAGGGACATGCTAGAATCAGATACGTTGCAAACGATTACCCGTCTTCAGTGGGGTTAGCATGTCATTTTTAACGGTTCTTAGTGTTACCCGAAAAACACCACGGTTAGGTGACCCATATAGTTTCGTGTCATTCTCCTGTTTTACATGGGTCCAACTTATAATCCATTGTTGACTTAGTAAGATTCATGATTTTTACATTAAAAACGCGATTTCTAGGGAAATTTTATTCGTATAAGAAAACTAAATTAAAAAAATAAGAAACTAAAATCTTTTATGTATCTAATGGCGAAAACTATAGCCTTCTATCTTTAGTAGAACTAATTAAAATATGCAAAAAGAGAGACCTCTGCACTTGAACCCAAATGTTTAGACATGAGTTTTTCAAACACATATGACACCAGACGGCCCAATACGCTGTCCTTGGGGCCCAAGGACCTTCCTTATAGTCTCAATATCCTTAGAAAAGCTTTACTGATCCCATGTGTGAAAATTTCACTAAAATCGGTTCACTCATTCAATATTTTTGAGGCTTTTAAGAAGGCATTCTTTTGGAACCTTAGGCCCTCTGGGGCCCCAGCGTGAATTACGACCCCATGGTTGTTGTACATTCAGTATAGGTATATTTTACGTGTTTCTAATACAGGCAAGAAGTATCTTCCAGGGCCAATTTTTGGTGGTGAAAGGGCCCACTTGAGGGCCTTTTAGGGCCCCAGTGCCCTTGTTCTATAGCCTATGCGTGAACCAAATATATCAAGTATCTTCCTGCCAAATTTTTTTTCAATAGATTCAGTGGTTTATGAGTGATTGAGTAACAGACAGACACCACTAGATTTTTATATATTAGTAAGATTATCCAGCTTATATTGATTATATACGAGATTTTTCCATCTTGCGTATGCGAGAAGAGTATCAATTTCTAGTCAACTTGCCGCCGGGCTTGGCTGAATTAAGATAATTTATAGTTGCCTATAAAATGTAAAGCGGTAGTCATGGAATGTAATGCGTTTGTGGAAGAACATTGCGAGATAACTTCGCGAAGCTGGTTAGTAGTAATCGCACTACAACAGTCGGTGATCTCAATGCAGTCCCATTGAGAGGTTATTGTGCAGATGCATTGCTCTTAATCAAGATTTTCTAATGCATCAGTCTAAAAGAACTATTATCTTTTTCAAATGCCTTGGGCGCTAGTAGGCCGGACTAAAATTTGTGGGAGTGAGCCAAGAGAAAGTTGCTCGTCACGTGACTTTACAATGGCCAATCAGGGTACAGTAGGCGTGGCGTAGAGCCCCGAGAATTCAGTCGCTCTCAGACCTCCGTTGTGTGAACTTCGCGATTTTGCTTGCTGTGTTGCCAAACCTCATCACCACAGGGCCTCTCTCCCTGTAAGCCACGCGGTTTTCCTGGCTGAGGGATGATAATCTCGGCAACGTCGAGCTAGAACACCCTCCCTCTCGTTGGCTGTTTCCCGCCCCCCGGCAACGGAGGTCTTTGAACAATTCCGGACTCGCACGAAAGGCGCCCGACTCCCGCAAATTTTAGTCTAGCTTCCTATCCCCTAAGAAATTTGAAAAAGATAATAATGGTAGCGAATAATCACCTATGTACTCAAACGCGACTGATCAGTTTACGTTTTCTATTTCCTCGCTATCATTTGCTAAATGTATTCACATCTTTAGTCAACTAACGGATTATTGGTACATTATTTTAGCACGCAATCCGTAACTATGATACTTGCTCAATATTTACTCCTAGTTTAAATCGATTATGTTGTTAATTCTCGGTACGTAATCATATGTGTCGATAGAAGTGTTGACTTCGTCTCATCCAATGAAAAGTAGTATTAGTTAATAATAATTTATGTCTTAGAAATTTTCTCAACTATTGTTTTGCTGCCACCAAACTCTTTATGGTTAATTTTCTTTCAAACATCACACATTATTTCGAATGACTTTGCAGTAAAGGTATTACCTATGTCAGAGGTGAAGATATTGTTGCATCAGGCCTCATCAAATGTTACCGAAACTGACCCATGTTTGTCTGCTTCATTAAATAGAGTAACTTCGTTCCTTTGAGAAATTTGTGTGCTAGGGCTTGCAGAACAGTGTTTTATTTCTCTTTCGTTCAAGCAAAAATATAACGGAGGTCATTTGATTGAATATTGTACGACTTTTCTCAAGTAGTCATTCGTTTTATCATCCCTAATGATCAAGTCATTGAGCAGAAAATTTCTTTTGGTCATAGGAGTGTGTTTTTATGACTAAAGTGACTTGAAATGTAGGAGACGGCAGTGGAAATGTATGCCTTGAGTGGACGAATTCCATTGAAATAATTTAACGAGTGAGATTTGAAGTGAGGGATGGAATGTGAAAGGGTGATACATTGATAGATGGTAACAAGAACATTTTTTGCCGATTCTATGGAAAAGGAGTTATCGATCACACGGGGGTGAATGAGATTATGAAGGTTTAAATGGGATTCGAAAGAAATTATGAATGAGAGAGCCTGGCTTTCCCATTTAATTTTTTGTTGGATTAAATGACATAGAGAACGTTTTCGTGGAACATCTTACTCCCAAACAGATGACACGCTCTCTCTATCTTCTCTCCCATTTCGTCGAAAAAAATGAATCGCGAGGTCCGCCGATAAGAATTGAGAGCCCAAAAATTATGTACGATTAGCAAACACGCGAGAGTAGTTTTCTTTTTTTTTTTTAAAAAAAAGGGCAAGTCGTGGAATGGCGATGGAAAAAAGGACTTCACCTGAATACGCATGATTGTAAAAAGGACTTCTGTATGGTTCGGGGTGGAAGAATGATAAACGAATCCCGTTTTGTTTGGCGAGATACAGCTGGCAAAATGGCAAGTCCCTCTCTCTCTCTCTAAAGGGCAAAAAGGATTGAAGGATTCGACGAAAACATAATGACGGGGGGAAGAAAAAAAAAGGTTGTGAAAGTTTGGCGAATCCCCCGAACGAACGTTTATTTGGCTTGGATAATTGACGAGAGAGGGAGAGAAAGTCCATGCGATGATGATGGGCGTAGAGGGAGAAATTCTCATATTATGTTCCAGGATGATGGTCCACAAAACTCCGCGTCAGCCGCCCAGTAGGTATCGGCCGTCGCTCCGTCTTCATTTGAAAGAGAAAATATACGCCATCGCGGCCGAGGCCGGAAATTAGCTTCCACCCCTTTGTATTCCCCACCGGGAATGAAATTCCCGTCAAAACTTCCCCTCTCCGGCCTCGTACCCCACTCAACCACGTCATTTCCCATCACGATTTCTTGTAATCCCACGGGGATGTAATAGATGCCATTTTTTTTAGGTTTGCGCAGCGCTTTGGGCGATGGGAGTTGGCGAGGGTTTTGGGTGATGTTCAACCTTTCAGTCTGTAGAGCTCAAGGGCAAAATGATACGAGGATTGGTGTTTGTTTTTACCTGCGGTTGT
Organism: Ceriagrion tenellum; assembly: GCA_963169105.1. Classification (NCBI taxonomy): domain Eukaryota; kingdom Metazoa; phylum Arthropoda; class Insecta; order Odonata; family Coenagrionidae; genus Ceriagrion; species Ceriagrion tenellum. The sequence continues at coordinate 94,635,403 of OY720639.1, read as the reverse complement.
GCGATTTCTGATCACCGCGGCCCCTCTCCATCCATCTTATCTTTGATCAAGTCTTTTTGAAGCATTAGAAGCAGAAGAATAATCAGAAAATTCGTTCATGCAGCCATTTAGAATCAATAAAATAATTGGAAAGGTTTTCTAATTTCCCTCCTGTCATTAAGTGATTTTGGAACTGAGCGCAATGAAACGTGCCGTGAGTGTGCTGCAAATTTATTCATTGAGTATAATAACACATCTCATCACTGGGTATCTCAAGGACCGTCTCTAAGATAAATGTGTATTATACTTTTTCAGTATTTTTTGTGTATAGACACGAGATATGCTTTCAGATACAAAGAACAGAGTTCAATCCATTATTAAATTTAGCATCTCTAGGAACACCTCAAATGTTTCAAATTTATGTGACATTAATACCTACATTAGGATTTTATTTTACATCATAGTGGTGTAATCTGCCTAAGTGTACTTATCAGTTTACGTGAATTGCATGATAATCCGTAAAACCTCTTTTATGTAAGTCGTGCTTAGTAATGACTAGAAGCTACTTCTTGTGTGTGACTTCAAGCTTGATTTTGGTACCAATTTTTAATTCCAAAACATCGCTAGTGAAGCCACTTCCTTTTGGTTATCTGTAACATCATTCTCCAATCACGGAATGTGGCTATGTATGTAACCCATTAAGATACGGTATGCAAGTTAGAAACATATTTGTAGATTATCTCTGGAGAATAGGGGGATTACAAGGCAAATTGATTAGCACGCTGGAGACATCGGGAGACTGATGTTAAGGACGCAAATATTTTCTGAATCTAAAGAGAAAATGTAGGTAAAGTGACTCGGCTTTCTCTCATATGGCCATAGTTTCACGAAAAAATTTCCTTTTTAGTATTCCACCCCGTTCTATACTTTGCTTCTCACACGTTATTCCAATTACCGCCGTGGTCCACTGCATTAACGCATTAACTGTTATTATTTTTGTATGGGTATTGTGGGTTCGAGGCCCTTCGGAGTGTATTTTTTCTGTCGAATATATTTCGGAAACGACTTAAGATGCCTAATCCCTTACGAGTACAACGTTTACTATGACATTTTTTGTTTGCAGCCTATTTCCTGAATATTCAACAAACCTTTTATGGGGAATTTTTTAACCCAATTACGGAACTCTATGCCTTCCCAGAAAGAGTTCACTGGCAGAAGGCGTGTCATTTGCCCATTATTTCCTTATTTTGCAGTCCGAGGATGCTTGTTGGAGAGGACAAAGATCCGATTGTTAGTAGAGGAGATTCCTCAATAATCATAGATATGGCGTAGCTAATCGCCCCAGTTTATTATTGCAACTTTTTTTCTAGAATTTTTCTCTCTCTGTAATATCTTATTCTTTTGATTACAATCCTAGGATTCGTTTGCAGTAGCAATTCTCCTCCTTTCTTCTCTGTGCTGGGCCAACTCCTTCATTAGGTGGTATGAGGTACGTCCCAGCTCATCCAAAATCTGTAAAGTGTATTCCAGTCTAGGCCTGCCTCTATAGTTCCTCCCTTCCACTGTGCCCTCCATTATGTTAGCGATATACCCTGCATGTCGGAGAATATGGCCAATCCCTGTTGCTTTTCTTCTTTTGAATGCATCGAGCAACATCGAGGCGTCTCCCCTATCCTTCTTGTCACTTAACTGTCTTGTCTACCAAGGGAATCTTCAGCATTTTACGGTAGAACCACATTTCTAACGCATCTAACCTTTAACTTTCTGATTCCCCGAACGTCCACGTTTCACAGCCATAGAGCAGCACACTCCTCAAAAACGTCTTGATATGGTTTTTTCTTAGTTTCAAACTGATGTAATATGTTTGACAGAATCAATAGAAAGTGATGAAAAGCATTGGCGATCCTTTCAATTTGTCTGTTTTATAGCTTTTTTATTAACTCTGTCGCCGGTGTAGTTTCTTGAGTAGGAATATCGTATACTCTTCTTCGGAATTAGGAATAAAGACACGATTGATTCATTTCTACATTTACATCTACATAATACCCTGCGAGCCGCCGCATAGGCGTGTGGCAGGGAGTGTTTGGTCACAAGCCGTATAAAGTTATAAGGTTTATGGAGATGAATTGGTGACATGTATTATAGGATTGTATGTAGTGGAGGTCAATTTTTATTGTGATCTCTTATTATGTGCGGAAAGAACGATTTTTTGTACCTATATATTAGGCAGTATATCTCTCTGATATTATCGCATCTGTCAGACCTAGAGATGTAGTGAGGAGTTATGATAATATTCTCTGTGTCGCTCTGAAAAATATCAGTTCTAAATTTCTCAAGAAACCTAAGCCTATCATGTAGCTTTTTTCGCGGCAAACCTTTTTTTTTCAGAGGGATTGACCTTGGCGATCGACTATTACGTCATTCTCTTGTATCTTTGGTGAGTTTACTTTGTTAGTGAAGGGTAAACTTGGCGCCGCGCGTGTGTCGAAAGAAACGAGCGAGAAATATGGGCTTTATGAAAACTTCCTCCATTAAATAAAAAAAATTCTCAACTCGACAAAAACTCATTAAACCTTAAACTCCTCCCCTTCAGGCATGAATCATTGTTGTGGGCAGTAATGCATTTTAAAGAAGCCCTTTGAAAATGGCCAAAGTTTATTCCGATTTTTTTCATTCCCAGGGAGCAAGGCCCGCATAATTCAACCTTTGATATGAAAAACGCCGCCTGTGGAGCTATCGCAGTTGCGTTTAGCACCAGCGCGCCGCGTTCCTCATTTTTTCATTATCTACCCTATGCTGGGCGTGAAAAAATCTCCGACAATGAGACGAATTCCGACATCTGAAGCGTTCAACCGTAATTAGAAGGAAAAAGGTTTTTTGGGCATATTTTTCCTTAATTTTAGAAGATTCCTCATTTTTCAAAAGGAAAACATTGAAATTCGGTGCCAATCAAGCAGCGCCTGTTATACTTGGAACTATTTTGTTAGAAAAACCTCTAGAAAAAAGTAGAATGGGTAATTTAAGGAGGAAGTCCAAAGAAGAATACGCAGGGCAAACGGCATTGAGATAAATACCCTTTCAATACTTATGAATATTTGGCCCAGCATAAAGTTTATGTAAATTTCACAGAAAATATGAATTTAAGCATTAGCCAATGTTAGATCAATAAATTTTTATATAATAAGTTTACTAAATGCAAGAAGACCCAATTTTACTTAAATGCGCGACGTCCAAATTCTGAAGGGATCTTTTTATACCTTAGCTTGTTAAACGGAATTAAGTCGCGTGTTTAGGAAAGTTAAAGCAGGGAATAACGGCAAAATATTTTAGATCCATTGGGAATCATATGGCAAGTCTTGGAAAGGTGAATGTTTTTTCTCGGGTATTTAAAAGCTGGATTTGAGGAAATTGTCCAGTGTCATCATAGATGCCGTGATTTGTTGGGAATAATTACTTTTATTCTGTCTCTTCTCTCCGTATGAACCATTTTCAATTTCTTGCTGCTCATAATTGGGTGTGTTGGGTTAATAAGTAAATTTAAAGGAATCAAAGATAATAAATATATATTAAAATAATTTTTAGATTGATGAGTGATAATATTATGAGCAAACACATGAAAAAACAACAGTGCTGTTTACTTCATTGAACGCCACTGCATGTTTAATAGCACGTAGTTCTCAAACGTAGATTTTCAAGTGATGCTAGCCTGTATATCTCATTGTTGACGCGTCGTTATACATCATGCGTTTACAGCGAATCACTTGTGGTTTCATGCATGCATGAGCATGGAACTTTCCCGATATCCTCCTAGTTTTTGAGATTGTGCACACATTTGTTTTGTGGGTTACCTACACGATTTCCACTATTGCGTAAGCATTCAGTTGTTTTCACCTCCTCATTCACCTGCGAGGGATTCCAGGTATTCGTGAAGGCCTACTCATCCATTCTCATTGAAAGTCATGTGCTTCGTTGGACCGAAAATTTAAAAGCGGAGGGATCAGTGTGATGTACAGCATTTGAAAGAGAATGACGTCTAAAAAAGTTGGGGGCACATCTGTTAGTTCCATTCACTCGTTGCTGCGGGGGGGAGAGGGCATTGGTTACATCAGAAGCAAATGTAAGAGGAAATATGTGAACGGTACCGCCAGGTACGCTCAAGCGAAAGACTTTTATCCTCATCTTTATTCTATTTTTTTAATTGTGGAACACAAAGCTATTTTCAGTCGGCGTCGGAAGTAATTCGAGAACCGCGGCACATTTCCCTCGATGAAATAATTAGCTAAATTAGGAAAATTGACTGCAGATTGAAAAGTATCAACTGGATGAACCCTTTGAGTAGCGAGTCTTTTTTGTTTGTCCTGACTCCAGGAGTGATTTTTACAAATGAAATTACTTCCGATTACAATTCAATTACATTTTACTCAAGTTTGTTTGATGAACAATCAATGAAAACAAGAAGGCCATGTATTGCACTAGCAAGAAAAGAAGTACAAGTATTAGACTGATTATGGTCCAAAATATTGTGGTATAAGAAAAAATATAACAAATATATTAACTTGGAACAGGACTATAACCAGCTTTGAACGCAATAACTTCCGTCAATGGAACCAACTACATGTGACATACACGTACTCAAGGCTGAGCGTAGTTAGTAGAATGATGGATTAGGTGGCAGGACTCTTCAGAGACACTATATAGTGAAAATTGGGCTCACCAGCCACCAGGAGAGATGGAACAACATGTTACAATGTATGTGAAAGGGGGAGTGAACCTACGCATTTACTGATTCAGTGCAAATTTGAAAGACGTACGTGTACGATCATCCTATGGATGGCCAAGCGGCACGAGGACATAAATGAACGTTCGCACTGCTCAAAGGGTTACAAGGGCTCTGAAGAGTGAAAAAATTAATAAAGATGAACTTGTGGTCAAAAAGTATTTTCCTCCGTAAAATTTATTCTGTGAGCAAATACTTTGGTTCGTCTTGTAAGAAATATCGAATTGCTCATGTTAAAAATGGTCGCATAATTTGTTGAAAGGAGATAATTTGTGTAAACGTATTTTCGAGCACCGACTGATGAGCCCGAAAATTGCCCAAGAGTAATGGAATTTTTGCCAGAAATGGAATTCGTGTTAATATAAAGCAAAAAGGAATTTTTATGGATAACATTTTTGGAAAATGTACTAGTCACTTAATTAGTAAATACTTGGTATTTTCTCACTTAAATTCTCCGCGTATTGATCTCTAGCAAAGTACTCAGTAATTGAATAAATGTACGTATAATCATTCCCGGCCGTGATTAAAAAAACTGTAATTTAATAATGTAATGTATATAAAACAACGGTGTGGTCTACCACGGTATTGAAAATTCGTAAGATATTAATAAATTCGTTAGAAAAAAATTGGTTTTGAATTTACATAAAAGGTTAAATTTCATTTTGAATCGGCAGTTTGGAAGTGATTGCCATCCTCGGTGTTGCCAAAGGTCTGTAACACTAACCATATATCATAACAGTCTTTTGCGAGTCTTGCCGATCTTTTTTTCGTGCATTCTTTGTTTTTTAACTTATCTCATGAGGATCTCAAATACTGGCAGATGGATTGCGGTGTTTAACTGCATGACGGTGTCTTCCCTCATTTCAGCAAGCCGATTCTTTTCGCGAATGTTGGAATGGTGTTTCAGAGCGCCACAGAGAATATTACCGTGACGCCTGACTACATCTCTAGGCATGACAAAAGCGATAAAATAAGAGAGATACATTGGCAAACCGGTAGATATATAAACTAGTTCTTTACGCGCACATTAAGTAACCGCAATAAAAACTGAGCTCCACTCAATACACTCTCATAATAAAAGTCACTATTTCATCCTCCAAAACCTCATCCCTTACGTCTTTATACGTCTGGTTTCCTAACACCCGCTGATACACGCCCATGCAGCGGCTCGCAGGGTAGTATCCCTTGGGGTGCGGCGTGACGTGATATCACGTCATGGTATTTTTACGCTGGTGCTGATGACGTGTTATCACGTCATGGGTACAGTAAGTGTTCCAGCTTTCACTAGGGGGGCTAGTGAAAGTTCCCTAGTAAAAGCTGGAACACTCACGGAACCCTTGACGTGATATCACGTCATGCCGCACTCAAAGGGGTATGTAGATGTAGAATCATGTTGGCTACCGTTGCTTAGGTTTCCTGCTGGTCTCACAAAATAACTCTTTATTTTTTCAAACCATTATCTGAGGTTTTTCGCCCCAGACATTCTTTGTTTTCCTTGATTCAGCCCTTTTTTCAATTTATCCTCGCAAAATTAGATGTAAAATACCCTGTGTGTCATTACTTGACCTTATTTAAGGATACATGAGGTAAATTGTAATTATTTTTTCCTCTTATGATGAATGCTTAATAATCTATATTGCAGTCAGAGTCCATGGTAAGACTGCTTTCCACATGCTCCATTTGGTGACCGTAGGGTTGAGCTCAAAGAAAAAGATGCGGAAAATAAAATGGGACGGTTCATTGAAATTCAGCGCTCGCCGCGCCCCTCCCCCCCCTCCTTCCCCTCCTCTCTTTCCCCAACCCCCACCGTCTGACCCCCCCCTCCTCATCCCTCGTGAATTGGGTCACTGCCTGATTTTTTAATACGCGGAAATGGATTAGGCGGTCGCATTTCGCCCGGATGCATGTACACGCACAAACGTTGGGAGCTTATCGAAATGGTTTCCGGAACGGGAAAGAATTTATTCGGCAGCCCATCTTCATACATTCGCAATATCGTATATAACCGGGATAGAATACCAAGCCCACCGCCGGCGCCCGACGAGCTATGGGCGTTGAAACGCGGGCAGTAGGAGAGGGCGATTTGCCGCATCTCTGCAAATTTAGTCTCCTCTCTAGTTCTCCTCTTTAACCACTGCTTTAGCCTTCTGAATAGACGCAGCCGCTGTGCATTACGAGTGTAATCCCATATGTTGCGGACGTTATACCTCACGTTAACAAATATGATTACGAGGGGTTGTTAGCCTTATCATTTAGAGTAAATTTGATTAGGGTTCGTGAGAAAAGATGTAACATTTAGGAGATCAATTATTCTGGTAATTTCCATGGCGCAAATGGTAGGGTATCCATGAGAATGGTTAATCATGTTCATTATGCTCTAAATATGGGAAATTTTATCTCTGCGGCCTATAATGTTATAGACATAGGATAAAATATTCCAATGAGTACAAAGAGTTCGAGCGTCAGAACAGTCATATCCCAAAAAAAAAATAATTTCCGATTGGCCTTATTGTGGTGATTACGGGAGCATTTATTAGCCCTAATGACGATGACGCAGAGGAAGCCATCTGAACGTGAGGTACAATGTGGTCTTCCTTCCCCGGCTGGAAACCCGATAGGATTTTAATGTTCATGTTGGCCGGTACAACACCAAATCTTTCATAATTACCCACCCGATTCCAACCACAGCATTCGAAAATTCAACCCAATCACTGAACTGAATGGGATCCCCCATAAACATTAAGGACGCCGCGTCGGGGTTATGATCACAATACTCTCTCTTCCTGTGATTCTTTTTTTGGATGGGAAAATCACAAAGCACGCTCTCAAACTCTCAAAAATAGTCATTGACGTGCCCTAACAGAGACAACTGTGGACGGGAAACTGTCGAAAAGAGAAAATTTTCTACAATAGTGGCTGGGTCAGTGTAAATCGAGGGACTACACAACATTATGAAAAAAATAACAAGGATGCGTATCGGGAACGTGTATTTCTGCCGCAATGTGGCCTAAAGATGAGCTAATTGGGAATTCTAAGGTTCTGGTATGTGCTCCTTCTGACGCGTGGTGCTCAAACTTTTCACGGCCATTAGAGTGTCCGTTTTATCCTTAGTTCACTGCATAATGCTTGTATGCTCGGAATCCTTTCCGTTCATTTTTGTAACAACAAGGGTCAATGTTCGGACGAAACAGCCCGCCCTCAACGTTGCAATATTTCCGAGGCCAAACCGTAGCTCCTTGGTAACCGTGTAAAATCACAACTTTCTCCCCAGGACGAATCCCTTAGAAGTCTTGATTCGTAGTTCAATTTCAGATTAGTTGACTGCAGCCCTCTACCCTTCCCTATGTAATCCTAGTCCCTTTACCTCAACGTATCTCTTCCTATGTATATACTTTCCTCGTCATTCAGTCCATGAACTTATTTTCATCCCCTCTATTTTACCTTCAATTGTTCTTCACCAACCCATTGTGTCTCAGGGTGTCCTATCCATCTGGTTGTTGTTTTCTGTATGATGTTCCATGTGGTCCTTTACTCTTCTACTCTTCTGTACACTTCATCATTTCTTAATTTGTCAGTGTATTTTACCTTCAGCATCCTCCTCCAGCACCAGATTTGGCAGGCTACTGGTCTTCTCTGGTCAGCTTTTCCAATTGTCCATGCTTCCAATCCATTGATTACGACACTTTACACATAGTTTTCACAGGAATGAAGTGAGCGATTAAATAAGAGAAACACACAGAAACACCGATTGGTACATAAAAAGTTTCACGCAAAATTAGCGATTGTTATTGTTTTAGTGTTATCGTAAACCTTATTCTAGGAAAAAACGTAAACTAACAACCAATTATTTCAGTAATTATATCTTTAAAATTTTTCTACACGAGCTCCTCCTTGATCTTTCCGTAAGAGCGACCCTGTTACCTCATGCCCTTAATATCCTCTCTTCACTCCAGTTTTAGTATAACTAATTCTGGGAAAACAAATCCTCACACTGTAGTTGGTTTTTGTGGTGCATCGAAGGCTAGGGCCATATCGCTTCTCGCACTGTATCGTGCTATAATACAACGAAGTATGGGGTAGACATAGAGGACAAAATGGCGAGGCAGCGTCATCAAGAAGGTGGCCTAGTCATAATTTATAAAACATTCTAGACCTGACAGCAATCAATGCCGTTGAGATTTACAGGGCCGTCACTGGAAGAATAATTTCACGAATAAATTTCATCCTACTACTTTCAGAGAAACTTCGCAATAGTTACACGACTAAGAGATGGAATCAGGAACAATCTTTCGAAGAAATGATAAATGCAAAAAAGCTAAGGTGTCAAAGTGTAGAGAATCGTATATAGGGAATAAAATGTCAATTCTGCAAGAGGCATGCGGGAAGTGTGCCTATAAAAACTGAATTCATAAGTATCAAATCCATTAGCCCTTCGTTGCACACGTTGGGTCTGTGAGACCCAGCGTGCATACTTTGTTAAAATATTTCCTAAATGGCTGGGCGATGTAATTTGATATTCTCGGGAGCTTCGGACTGCACCTTAACCATTCGTTCTACATTATAATCGTAATTGTGACGTTAGCGTGTTCAGTTTACGAATGCTTTGAAGAAGGTGGGGGTCTCACGGACCCAACGTGTGTATTCACGTAGCAATTTTGTGCTATTCCAAATGAAAGTTTGTTTGTCATATTTCAATACGTACGTGTTTTTCTTTATTCTTCCTAACGGAATAAATGTCGGAAAGTACTTTCTCTTTTTTGAACAGTATTGTATCGTATTTGCCATTTTTTCGAATTGTTGTTTTTTATGATATTTAAAATGGTTAAATATTACTTTATATGTGCATAAAGCCAAATGATTTATTTTACAGAGGCTTTCCATTACATATACCACTACAGAGAGACAAACTCATATGTATTAGAGAAGGAAAACAGGAAGCGACTAAATATAATTAAGAAAAATTAAAATTATCAATTTGGGTCTGTGAGACCCAACGTGTTGATCCGCGTCATAAAAGGTCACTTGTCGATCGTAGGGTTAACGAGAAACAGTCCGTTTTTTAGTTCTTCTGCTTTATCTTCGGCATCCTCCTCCAGAACCAGGTTTCGAGGGCTTCTATAATTTTCTAGTCAGCTTTTTCAATAGTCCATGTTTCAAGTCTTGGTAGCACTTAAATATTGACACTTGGAAATAAGCCTGCTCCCGATCCAATTTCTTGAGCCATGCGTCGGCGGGGATGGACCGCATGGCCGCAGCCGCGTTCTTCAATTGGGACGCGGGCTTGTCGTAGAATTTCCTACAAGGAGACAAGTCATTAAAGAGCCGGTGGCCCCTAGGTGGTGTTCGGTGGGATCTGGTGTTTGTATAGTGAATAATTCGGGAGAGTCCCTCCGGCCTCCTCCGGGCGAGTGATTCTGCAGCCAACATTCCGAACGTTTACTCCGCCTTCGTCTTCAGAATGACTGAATCAAACTCCTGAAGGCTATGATGTCGATTGTGGATTCAGCTATCGAAGCGGCGGCAGCAGAATTATTCTCCCGGCGAGTAGGTACGCGTGAAGACTGTACCCGAGGCTTTAACGTAGAGGTTGGCCTGATGTAACCAATTGCGATTGTGATTTACATTTGATGGCACTGAGAATGCATAATGGAAATACTATGCAGGAAATTTCTTCATACTTGTGCATCCGAATGTATCTCTGCGTTTCATCTTTCGGTTTAACTCATAATAATCCTCTCAGTGTTCCTTAAAACTAATATGAGCACAACCAACGACTTATATTTGTGGAATATCGAGGAGCATTCGCGATTGTTATCTTGTGCCTATTTGAATTTGACTTAAGTAAACGACGATTATTTAATAGTGCACATCATGATGACCACCTACTTATGAATGCTGTAAACCGAAATATTACGGATACCGAACGACACGCAAAATTTCAGATTTTCAATATGTAAGTTATTTCTTATAATTAATAATGTATGACACGCATTTGAAATTAATGTCGAGAAAATGTGTTTGCTGTTAACTTCCAGTCCAATTGTGAAGAATAATTACAATTTATCTTGTGAAAGTTCATAGAAAGTATCCGCATGTTAATTTTCCACACCTAAAACTATCTTCTACTTTCCACTGTCTATATGAGGTTCTCCCAACTGCTGAGAAATACACAGTTTCTTTATTCGTGGCAAATTTTATAGCCTTCATTTTGAAGTTTATATTGATTTTGTCGTAATATCATAAAGATTAATGAATTTTAAAATCTAATTGAATAGAATTTCCGGGATATTTTCACTATCTGGAGAAGTGTAAATCGAAATAAAACTTAGGACTAAAGTGAAAGGCACGAAATAAAAGACCTCAATAGAAATAACCGGAGTATTAAAATTTTCTTCGAAAAATGAACGAATTTTTTAACAAGCATTCTTACGCAGGGGTGCAAAGATACACAGCAAATTAAATTTATTTAGGATAAAGTCACTTGACTACTTCGGAATTATGATCAGGATCTCCTGAATGGGTGATTATTTGTATAAACCAATTACTACTGCTAGTCGCACTTCAGTGAATGACAAGATGTCTTGCTGGTTTTACTCGATACCACCTCTGAACGGTAAGTACGAAATTTGATCTCGAATCCCGTTCACTACTGATAGATAAAGATTCATTAATTTCAATTTCCACTCTCTGTAGTGAAGTAAGGGTAAGGAAAGAATTCATATTTGCATTTACTATACTCAGTTTTCCCAGACGTAACTTCGTAGAATTTACTCAACGTTGTAAATGAAAGTAATATTTTTATTCCGCATCAATTTTATTTTAGACGACCCGGGAATTGACGTGGCAAGTCTTCATCAGACCTTTAGGTGTGAAATGCAATTTATGTGGAATAACAAAGTTTCTTTCATTCACAATTCATTTAAAACACCAAAATTATATCTGCGCACATTATTCCAATTGAAGAACCCGGTAAATTTTGCATGCTTTAATTTTTTATTGCTACCTGCACCCGATCGGGGGGACGTAGTTCAAGGTAGTTTATCTCCATAAGAGGTTGAGCGCATGTAGATAGACCCAATATCCTTAAATAACGTTTCAGGGCACTAGATCAGTTTAAATTCACATCATTCACACGGAATTCATTCCCCATTCATTCTGAGTCAGGATTCGAACGTCACCACAAAAATCTATCTGGTTACTCTCAAGAATTACGGAGTTTCCTTCATTTTTCTTTATTGGTCCGTTTGAAAAAATATATTAAACCAAGTAAACGTGTAATATCAAGACGTTTCAACACCTCTTGCGTAATAGGAAACCTTCTAGTCAAATTTATCTCGGAACACGAGTTAATGCCAAGGTTGATCTTGATGTCCGCCTTCATTTTGGGACCAAAAAGTTGTGTCAAATTCATCTCGAGTTCATATTAATGCGAAATTACGCCAAGGCCGTCTCGTAGGAACCAGTAATTTCGCGCTTCGTTAAGTTTTGTCGTACGAGCCACGAGAATGAGTTAATTTATTCTCCAACCTCGAAGATCACTCTACATATGCAGGGTGAATATTTTATAGATAGGCCGTGTAAGTTTGTCTTTTTAGTTGGTTTAAGTATTTTGACACCCACTCGCCTAGAGGATCCTTCCATGAGACATTTGGCAGAGTGATATATTTCATCTTCTTTCTGGTACTGCACTTCGAGTTGCTGCGACGGTGTGTGACGAGGGGTGTTAAAGACGGCCACCGTGGGAAGAGAAGGAATAGGGAAAGGAATTGTGAGGTACGAGGAACGAAAAATGTGGTGCGTTTGGATGATTAGTGGCTCGTCCTCCGTTTAACACATTAATTTGTGTGGGAAGTAGAAATTATTTTTCAAAACTTCAACAGTTCCTATCTCTTATTTATCCACATATTCTTGTCATATGAATACAAAACAAAAAAGGACTAAGATGATATGATATTTGTCTTCCAACGTTGGTAGAATGCCAATTTGCAGCAGGATTCGTGAAGTACGAATATCAAACGGTTGCGCGTCACGACAAGCGGCAGAAGAAACTCATTTTAAGATCCTAGACCGTTACCAAAATTATTTGGTTTTCTATGAGAGTAGGTGAGTGACAGGTAAGCTTTGTACAACGGAATACTAAGAGGGATACACTGTTAGGAATGTCTCGCTCCATGAAATTAATTGCTCGGAGAAAGAGACATTAGTGCGAAAGAGTGTACTGTGTAAAAGAAATGAAAGAATATTGAAAGGTTCGCCACAAAGGCAATGACTGAACCGCCTGAACTCACCCAGGATGAAATAGGATTGATTTGCATGTCTATGCCGGTCAGCAACTGCCGTCAAGGTAACTGCTTGTCTGCCACACAAGACGTTCTACCCTCATGCTCACACAAAACAAAAAAGTGCCAATCGCACAATAGAGGGCAATACTATATCATGCATTTCCATTTGGCCGACATAAGGTACTTAAGTAAGGTGGGAATACAAAATAATACACCATTTTCATCTCGGTCACTGAAGTAAATTTCGTAGGGCTCGGCTTGAGTTAGAAAGGATTATTCGTTTTGTTGTTTTTTCCCAAGAAAGCTTATGGCAAACACTATGAAGTGTCCTTTGCCGTCGAAACATGTTAATAAATAGTACTACTACTAAATCTAAGCCCACGAAATACCGTGAATGCCACCTCAAGGGTGAGTGGCACGAGGTGATTCCTCACCATGAATTCAGTGCTCGTCCCAGTTTAAATTCAAGCCTTGCACGCTTCGCCGGCCAATAGGCGCGGTCCAGAAACCGGTCAGGAGAACGAGAGTTGCTCGTTGAAATATACAAACATGCTTGGAGTATTGTAAGATTTCAGGCCTTCCTGGAGATTGCGTAGAATATATAGCTCTCGTGTTTCCAGCCGGGTGATGTTGTTTTGAGGCATGTAACGTCGTCTGTTTTAATATTTAGCATTAAGAAGTATATAATATTTTGTATTTAGCTGCAACAACCACACACGCCCGTCTGTTTTAATTTCTCGTGGCCGACTCCTTATCTGCAAATGAAAACGTGAAGAACCACAGCATTAGCAACTAAGTACATGGCATCGTTTATAACACGCTAAAATTAACCGCCGCCTCACATCCTAATCCGAGGTTAGGGGATGGCACGGTGTTACAGGAGCCAACGCTTCGAAGGCGTAGTTATTTATGTTGTGTCATACCAATCTGAGGATTGAACGACCAGTGGTGATGCTGTGTGATTGGGGTGAAGTACCTTGCAATTGATCCCCTTTTCCTACTCTTATATGAATAAGAACAGAGAAGAGGGTTTTCAGGTTACATTTACATCTACATACTACCCTGCGAGCCGCCGCATGGACGAATGGCAGGGTGTGTTAAACACCAGCCAGATTATCAGTGCTTGGGAAACCAGCCTTGAAACTTGCACTATAATGAGCCTGAAAAGAGGATCAATCAGTAGCAATTTGACCCAATCTTACAATTATCTGGACAAAGCATTCACTCTGAGAACGACGGCGGACTACTCTTTCGAAACGTCGCTGCCACAAGCAATGATCACTCACTTGGAAACTTGAGAGCTCCAGACCCTACTACTAAGTATTGTTATCAATTTATTTTTTATTCATAGATACTATATGATATTATTTTATGTAGAAAAAAGTATGCATGGAATAATCTAACACTACATCTACTTCGTGAACTGTTTGCCGCCTCATGGATAGCTGCAAGGGGATGACACTACACCAGGTACACACTAACTCACTTCTGACTCCACTAAACGTCAAACAAACTGTCATTCTGTTAATAGCTATTATGTCAAGTATACTACTTATTTATTTAACTTATTTATGAAAGGAGATATTAATCAATCAATTACAACTTTGCCGACCCTTGAATATTTGGTCATTCATATATTCAACTCACAGCCAACATTTCGACAAATATATTGGTATCCTCAGAAGCTTTGCAGCACAAAACAAACAGACTTACAGCCAGGTAATTATACGAGTATTAGTACAGAAGTTGAGGAATCGAAAATTTTCTCGCAAAATTACCTAATCTCAAAAATTAACGCACAGATTTTGCTAAAAAATAAAATAAATAAATAATTAGAAATAAAATTAATAATTTGCAACTTTCTTATGGAGATATTAAATTCAATGCGGCTTCCATCGTTCTACTCTAGTGGGATAAATAATAAAGACTTACTTCACTACTTATAAATCACAGAATTGGGCAAATTCCACGAGTTCAATATGTTTTACGACCTACTTTTCGTTTGTTAGGGGATCAAGAAGTAAGTTTACCATGTGTGCAGCGCCGTATTTAGGGAGGTGGTGAGAGTAAAGAGGTAATGGAGAGACTGGGCGTCGGATGCCAATCATTGGTGGTCAGCGGAAGGGTGCGGGGAAAGGTTTTCAAGGGGTGAAGGGGTGGTGGTGATAGGGGAGAGGGAAGGTTCATCTACTTCTACATCTACATACCACCCTGCGATCCGCCTCACGGGCGTGTAGCAGGGGGTGTTAGGACACCAGCCGTGTAAAGATGTAAGGGATAAGTTTTTGGGAGGAGAAATGGTGACGTGTATCATGGGAGTGTATTTAGTGGAGCTCAGTTTTTATTGTGATGGCATATTGTGCGCGGGAAGTACGAGTTATTGTACCTTTCTCTTCGGCAATATATCTATCTTAATTTATCGCATCTGTCAGACCTAGAGGTGTAGTGAGGCGTCATGATAATATTTTCTGTGTCGCTTTGAAAAGGTTAGGTTAACAGAGGAATAGGAAATATTTCAAAAATTTTCTTATTATACTCATGGAATCTGCTCAAATTTGCGATTTATCAGTGATATATCGTTCATGCACAGTATCGTTCGAACCTTATGAATTTGTACTTATATCACCGTTGAGTAGCATGCAATTCTCCAATTTCGGTCATGCTAGCATAGAAAACGTTCGAAAAAGATTTTGCAAATTGATTGAATTAGTATTCCATACATTTATGAAAACATAAGAAAGAAAGAGTTTATTATCTGTGCAATCTTTCATTACCATTTACATTATTTGCGGCTTCGATCACTGCTATTTTGATGCCGAATTGCTTGTGGAAAAAAATGAAATTCCATTTCAGTCTATAATTTGATTCATGCGATTCAACCGACTGTGATTCCCTGAAGGGGAGGCCAGTACTTTTAGCCACCACATCAACCCTTGTTTTGTTCATCCCTTGACCGAATACATTTCGCTGTGGGGAGGGACGCTGGGTGAGGATAAGGTCGGGCGTTTTACTTTTTTCGCAGGAGGGGTCCAAAGGCAAGGCCACCAGAGGGCGTGAAGAGACTGGTCCTCTCGGAATCTGTGTGAAGGGATGAGAGGGCGTGCGGATATGGATGACTGTCCCATTTTAGGGTATTGATTCTCGATTGCGGAGGGGAGGGTGTGGGAAGTGAGGAATGAGGTTGAAGGGGGAACGGTAGAAAGGGAAACGCCTCCGTGTGGGGGAAGGACACATACATACATATATTTATTTGACTGCTGGGACATTCTGTCCCCTAGAACATTTATTTATTTAATAATAACTACAGAATTAAAACTATAGTAGCTGTAAAAATTCCACCTGAGTCAATAGACATAAATGATATCAGCAACGTCGTTAAAAGTAAGCTTAGACTCCTCGCAGACGACGCGGTTGTGTATAGGGATATTAACAATTCCGAAGATAGCGACTCGTTAACAATCGACCTACTTGCTATTCATGCTTGGTGCGAAAAGTGGCAGATGGAACTAAACATAAAAAAGTGCGTAGCACTCAGCTTTTTGAAAAAGAAAAATAGGCCAGATAGGGCTTACAGAGCTAATAGTACGGAAATTATTCACGCCGAGTCAGTTAAGTACTTAGGGGTCACAATTACTCACGACATATCTTGGGGAAAACATATTCGGGAAATATGCGGTCAAGCATACAGGAAGCTAGACTTTATCAAGAGAATACTCGGAAAATGTGATGAGAAGGTGAAAGAACGTTGTTATTTATCAATCGTTAGGCCTCATCTGGAATATGCTGCCAGTATATGGGACCCCTATGAAGCGGGGTTAATACCGGAATTAGATCGCGTGCAGCGAAGAGGAGCTAGGTTTGTGAAACGATGCTACGATAAGTTTGCTAGTGTGTCTGGACTGTTAGAAGAATTATGATGGGAATCGTTATCACAGCGTAGATTAAATTATAGGCTTAACATCCTAACTAAATTTCAGGAAAATCATTGTACTGACGACGTAAAAAACATACTATTAACCCCCTCGTACTACGCCAGATTAGATCGCGCCAATAAAATTGCGAGAGCTAGATTGTAGAACCTATAGATATAAAATGTCATTTTTTCCGCGTACCATTCGGGACCATAACAGCTGTGATCGTCGTCGTGAATAGTTCGAATTTTGACAATAGGCAGGCAGTAGATCTTTCTCTTGATATTCTCTACGTTCTTATGATGCATGATGTAAATATTGATGTTCTTATTTATGCATTATATTTTGAATCTGTAGTAGTAGTCTTTGTATCCCTTGCATGTTGGAACGATTGACGATAGAATGTTTCTTGGTTATTAGATTTTTAATTGGCGCTTTGCATGTGTGGTTCGCGGGTTTCAATGTAATTTCGGTGTTCTACCGTATCATTCATTCATGCCTGGTGTGGAAGCACCCCCTGCCACACACCCTTTGGGTGGCTTGCAGGGTATGTGGTAGATGTAGATGAATAGACTCGTCGATGATCGTAATAGACCATATTAAGGATAAAAAAGGAATAATTTAGTCTCGTTTGTAATAACACGGACCTACAGGGGTATGCTTTTTTGATTGTAAGGGCCATTTCCGACGTAATTTTGTGCTCTAAATCCGAATCTACTCACAACAATTGGATATCGCGTCAGAATTTTGAGTTATATTCTAACCTTCAAGGATCAAAATGGCAATTTTCAGGTCTTTTTGATACCTGAGAAACCAAAGTGATATAGCAATTCTGCAAATAGATTCAAAGTCTGTTTAAAACATCTTTAGGATACATCTATGAAACCCAGAAAAACTGTTGCTTTCATTCCCTGCATCTTATATTTCAAATTTATGCACTCAAATTATAATATAGTTGAATGTATGTAAAGTTGTTGATAGTTGCCAAATTAATACAGGTTATGGTAACAATAGATTTTCTAGATTTCACAGGTGTATTCTATGCATTGTTAACTTAGACTTCGATTCCGTTTTCATAATTGCTCTATTGTCTTTGGTTTCTGAGATATTCAAGCTCAAAAGGACCTAAAAATTTCCATTTTGACTCCTCAGAGTTGAAATATCTCACAATCCTGACGCGATAGCCAATTGTGAGTAGATTCGGATTCAGCGCACATAAGTACGTCGGAAATGGCCCTTAGAATCAAAAAAGCATTCGGGACCCTAAACTTTGCAAGCCTGTGTAATTTAACAGAAAATGATTGCTAACACATTGTTTTGACCTTAATGGCAAACATGAGCACCAGCTGTCAAAAGTTGAACACAATTTAGTAATTACTAAAACAAATTTGAGGCCTGATGATGTACAAATGTTGTATACATATAAGTAAAATATATATGTACAAAATGAACTGATTCACTCATCTGTGTTAAATTATAGATTCATAACATTTTCATATTACACTGATTTATATGGTGATTTATTACATCAGGTTTGTGTACAGCCGCTTCTTAAACAAATTAAATTTCATTGATGACCTTATTTATTGCAGTAAGGAATTCCAAATCCTATAAGATGTTACGTAAAACTAT
This sequence comes from Ceriagrion tenellum, assembly GCA_963169105.1. Classification (NCBI taxonomy): domain Eukaryota; kingdom Metazoa; phylum Arthropoda; class Insecta; order Odonata; family Coenagrionidae; genus Ceriagrion; species Ceriagrion tenellum. Next base: position 94,616,822 of record OY720639.1, on the reverse strand, counting down.
CTACCTTACGCAGTAGGATGAGATAGTATCGTCATGGTTTGGGGAGAGAGCGGGAGAAGGCGAAGAACGGTTGGAAGTGGGGAAAGTAAACGCATAATAATGGATCGCGTCACCGTTTTTACCCTCTCCCTAAGCGAGCGAACGAAGGAGTGGGGGTATCTGGCTGAGGGAGGGAAAAGGTGCTCTTTCAATCTTTCTCCAGAGAGAAACCCTATTCCCCATCGCCACTCTTTTTAACGCGCGCACTAACTCAAACGGAAATTTCTTCATCCCTCTCGTTCTTTCTTGTTTACATCGCGAGGGCTTAACCGAGGTGTAACTCAAGCCGGAGCGGTTCCGCGCGAAAATGATGCGGAGCGATAAGCTATTCATGGTGACACTTGATTTCAGTCTTTCTCCACGGTGTTAGTCACGAGTCGCGGATGCTTGTTCCATCGCGAAATGAAGAAACATTCGTAATCCCTTGAGCTAAGTTGAGAGTTTTTTCATGCTGACAGTTACATATTTCTCAGATTGAGTGGTAAATATAGTTTATTCGCCGGCATTTAGGTTTGTTTTTGATGCCAGCCAACTTAAAGGGAAGTGTTTGTTACGACTCAAAAAATGCACTATGATATTATAAACAAGTCGTGCCCATTAGCGTACTCGATCAAATTATAATTTTTGAGTATAACACAAGTAATTTGTTTGTTTTGTATTTCTTGAATTTGAAAGCTAAATTATCCTTAGTTTTTAATGTTTTGAGAATTTAATGAGAGCATTGTTGCCCTCTCAATACTTGCACGCCGAAGTATAAGAGTTGATTTTAAAGCTGATATGCAAAGTATTTAATTCATTTTTTCCGATCTTAGTATCTCGTTCTCATTTCATTGACGAATAAGAACTTGAAATCAACCATATATTCATTGTAATTATTTCGTTTTCTCTATAAATACCGTTACTCTGTCTAAAGTTAATACTGATTAGTTCATTTTCACCCTTAGTACTCAAGTTATCACTTTGGCCTTGTTTTGCTCACCGGTGAAGTGACAGATTTGAAAAGCTGCTGTGTCTATGACCCATCCGTTACCGGTAAACACTATATTGTACCACGCAAGTTCTTATTTATAAGAAGATGTGATGAAGTGTGCAGGAGAGTGGAAGAGGAAAGAACCATATGGAACACCATGCAGAAAAGAAGAACCAGGCATTTGACACACCCTGAGACGCAATGTGTTTGTGAAGCGTAATTTAAGGTTAAATAGAGGGAAAAGTCCCCGGAGGAAGACCCAGGAATAAGTTCATGGACAAAATATAGAGGAAAGTGCATTGGAAGAGATACAAGGAGGTAAGGGAACAAGCATTTGATTGGGAAGAATGGAGGGCTACAGTCAACCTATATTCCGATATAACGATCAAGTATGAAGTTCTTATTCTGAGGGTGCTCAAATAATTTATTGGAATTTTCCTTGTCGTTATTGTCTCTTCAATTTTATTCCTTCATTGCTTTGCTTTATACAGTCTCAACGTGCCCTTATCGTTGACCCTCACTCTTGTTTCCGTCAACGACTAAGTGATAGATTTGAAACACAGTCAGCCATCCGTTCAGTGCCAGGGTAAAAGAGTCAGTTCCTTCCTCACAAAATACAGTGTTCAACGGCAAGATTTCGCGCTCCAAGGGATTTTTTATTTTTCGTCGGAGCACACCTCATCCGAGTGACATTGCTCTCAACGGGGACTACAGAGGAAGGGGGTGAGTTTGGGGAGAGGGGGAGTAAAGAAGAAAAGAGGGTTCGGAGAAACCAGCGATAGGGTAAACAACCATTCTGGGGAGAAGAGAGGGCAGGTATCATGGTAACGGGTAACATGGTAACGGTAAAAGGGAAGGAGGCGAGAGAAGGAAGATCGACTGTTTGATGGATGAATTGATTGATCGCGAGGTTGGAGACTGGAACGCCTTGAGTTCTCCCGTGGGGTGCCAGGGGGCTGGGGGGGGAGGGAGGAAGGAGGGATAAAAGGGGGAGAGAGAGAAGACGGTGGGAATTGTGGGTTGCGCGATCTCTCAGTCTGCCCGTTTGTCCTCTCTCCCCCATCTCTCACCCTACACCATAGCCCTCCTTTCCTTAAACTCCGATCTCCTTCCCTTCCTGATCCCTATTTCAACCCTTTCCCCGAAAATCAAACCTCCCGTGGGATGTTCTCTGTATCGCTTCCCAAACAGGAACCGTCCTCTCATTCCCCTCAAGTCGCTCCCTGTCCTTTTCTAATTTACGGAATAAACTTCGCACCATCAAATTTTTCTGGTGTCTGTCTGTTATCGTGTTGATCAAAGTTTCCTGAGTCGCCAGGCCACGGAGCAGTTCACAATTAATATCTGTGGTTTTGTCATACCCCTCGTCAAATTTAGTAGGAACCAATTCTAAACGTTGTTTCATAGTACTACCTGCTAAATGATTGCTACTTTCGTTATTCTCAAGCTCTAAGTCTGGACGAGATATTGCAATAATGGCGATCTTAGACTTCGGATGGTTGTGTACATAACCTGAGAGATTACACTCTTTTGACTGTAAGATCCTCACAGGTTCTCATTGAATAGGCTTATGTTTTCTTAATCTATGTAAACGACCTCAATCCACCTGTACTGGTAAAATTTTCAACCGTGAACATTGAGGAATATCTCGTTAAATATCTCGTTGTGTTGGTGAAAAACGTCCTTACATCTAATCTTCATGCATTAAATTTGAGCTTTTTAAAATAAATGAAATATTTTCATAAATATCTCATTAAAATCATTTATACTCCCCCTTATATGCTGTAAAAATTATTATTAATAAGTTTTTAAAAATAAATTTAAAAATACGTGGGTTTTAGAGTCATAGATCACCATGTGCTCACGTAATAGAGTAGCAAATAATTACCTCAATCGTTTTGATATTCCTTCCCTTTAATGAGTGCAGATTCTCTTTTTTTACCATTGTTTGGAGTCAGTATGTGATATAGTCAAAATCGTGATCTTAGAATTCAGAAGGTTGCTCATATTTAGGAAAGTGATAAAAAATTCACATTATGAAGAGGACCCTCGATATTTTTAGTTTATTACATTCGAAATTGTGCCTTATTATATTTATCTATGTAATCGATTTCATGTTATTTACTCAAATTAGTGAGAATATTTTTTTCCCGAATAAGTTATCTCATCAGTCCACATTGTACTCACTATGCCACTCAAAAGTAAAAATTCAAGGAATGGCCGTGTCGCTCTTCCTTAAAATGAAATCTTTATTTTACTGTTCATTATTAACCTGTTACTCTATGTATACCATTTATTAGCACTTTGAACGATGAATGTTACGTTTAATGATTACTTAAATTAGTCAGGGACCTATTGAAAAGGAAATCTTATGTATAAATTAGTAGTAGACTTATAAAATGTTTTCTAGCTCTTAAATGAGTCCTCAAGTTAAAAAAAATGGTGTCTGTCAATAATTGCTTCCTAATCAAAGTTTCACAATGGTAATAATAATTAAAGTGTCTTCATCAATCGAAAGCTAATAAAAATGGCTAGCTTTAATTTCAACTTGAGAACATTCTGATGAGCTAAAACCAGTCCCATTAGGGCATTAGTTAATATAAATTTTTTAAATTGATATAATAATTTTCAAGGTTTTTTTATTATTAATTGTTTTCACTATTTTAGCTTTGATGTCATTCTTCCGTCACAATTTCTCTGGTACATATGCAGTAACGTTTTACAATGTAGTATTTTTCGTATGAACCTTGCCAGCCATGGTATTTGCTATTTATATACATATATATGTATTACGTATCACTTATTTATATCATCAGAGATAGTTTAATTAAAGTTGAAGAATTGCAACAATAAACTAAGTTGCTACAAATGCTGTATAATAAAACCAGTATGGGAAAGGGAACCTAATAGAGCATAACAGCACAAATTAAGATAGATTGCTGAGAGAGATAAAGCAGGACCAGGTAGAGGGAGAAGTGCGAGAGATTAGAGGAAACTTCAGTTGCTTAAAGAAAAAAATGTATGCCATCTGTATTAGAAAGAGATCATGGCCGTTGACAGTACAAGGATGCCTAAAGGGTGTTGGTATCGAGCAGTTGAATTTCTACCACATCCTCCCTTGTCCACCCGATTTCCCTCTCCAAAAACCCATCCCCGGCCATCTCACACTATTCTATCAAAAGAAAGCAGCTATTATCCACGACTCTTAAGAGAAGCTATTGAAATAGAAAAATGACCTAATAATCTGAACAGAGATGATGGGTATAAACTTCCATTAACGTGGAAGAGACTTTTGGAAAAGAAAAAAACTGTCAAGTTGAGCCTTTAAAATAAAAAAATTAACAGCCGAAATTTCAAATTTTAAAGAAGGCCATTGTTGTTCGGACCTATAAATGCCCAACCACCAACGGCAAAGAAACAATGAGCCTGACGAAATCGGCAGAATAGCACGGCGAAACTGTTGCTCTTAAAGAAAAAATCATCGCAGATACCAAAAGATTTCTCAAGATTAAATCATGAGCTGCGAAAATTTACGAAAAAAGTTCATCTCACACTATTCTTCTTTTCCAATTCTGTTTCCCTCCCTCTCCCTCGCCTTGCCAAACAAGAACACGCCCCCTCAGTCTCTCTTTTCTCGCCGACGATCTTTGTTCTCCTCCTCCTCCTCCTCATCATCATCGTCCTCTCCTCCTCTTCCCTAAAGGGCACCGCTTGACTGTGGGTACCTGTTGTCCCCGTCCTCCTACTCCTCCCCTAAGCTCTCCTCTTATTCCCCGTCAAGTGTAGATCGCTGCTTTGATTTCCCTGCGCCTCCACATTAAGTGTTGATTGAATCGTAATCGTCTTCGTTCTTCCCTTTCCCCCCAGGGAGGGGGCGGTTGCTATTTTTGAGACACTTCACTTATATCTCTCTCTCTCCCTCTCTCTCAAGGGAGAGGTTTTGAAGCAGTGATGAGGGATGGAGTTGGAAGGGGAAAGAGAGTGGTGGGATGGGCGGGATATGGAGTATCGTCGTCCTGGTGGTGCGGGAGAGGAGGAGGAGGAAAAAAGTTGACGTAATGAATGCGTGGAGTGTCTCCGTTATGAGAAGTGAACGAGAGGAGAGTCGTCTATTACCATAATTTCTTTCGAGATTGGGTCGTCGATTCTTTATGCCCGAAGGAGAAATCTGACGGAAGAGAGAGAAAATCTCTTATTTTTGGGTGTTTCAAGTTTATGAATGATCATGCTAACTGTTCTCGGTGGTTAAAGATGTGTATTTCTAAAGTAACAACTCTCTGCGGCAAGGCCTGAAGAAATATTGTCTTATACTTTTTAATTGATGAAAACACTTTTGAAATCACCATTTGTAAGCCTATCGTAGATACTACTTGGTTTTCTGTATTTTCAATTAAAGTTAAGAGATGTTGATGGAAAGAGCACTTTGTATTTTTCCATAATTTATTTGCAAACGTACTTGGAAAGCAATCGGAAAAATACACGGTGTTCTTAACATCATGATTAATTTCCACGAAGTCACGCCTGAATTTGCCGAGTTTACCGGATGTTTTTGTAGGACAGAAATGGTTTTTACGCATCATCGTTAACGGTTTAAGAATACGCTGCAAATGCCGTGAATCTGGTATTTTATTAGACGCAGCCAAATATGATAACAGAAAAATAAAAGTCTTCATTGGATAAAGAACCGTATTTATGGTTGATTCAGAGTTGACAGTCTTAAAAAAATTGTACGTTGGAGTAAAGAGTGGACTGAAACACAAGTGTGAAATTGCCGTTTGCAAAACTTACGTCGACATTACTTGGTTTTCTGTACTACTTGATCTTTAACAGAAGTTTATTCAGCACAGAAAAGGTTTTTACGCATTATCGTTAACGATTTAAGTATACAATGCGTATGCCGTGAATCTAGTATTTTATCAGGCTCATCCGCATATGATTATAGAAACAGAAAAGTCTTAAATAGCTAAAGAATCGTATTTATGGCTGATTCAGACTTGAGTCTTTAGTGCGCTGAAGTGAAGAGTGTATTGAGCCACTTATTTATGGACCTCTCTGAATGTATTAGGAGCAATAGCGGGCAAAAACTATTACGCCAAAAGTTTGAGAGTCGAACTATACCGAAAAGCACTGGTTTCATACAAAACTTGTTGTCGGTTTATATCACACGTAATTCCTTTTGAGATCAAAAGTGCAACTGTTTGAATGATTTAAAAAAGAAGAAAGTGACCCATTTTGTATCATCCAGGTTTTTAAATTGCATAATAGTATTTTTTTAAACCGTAATGACGTGCAATACATTTATTTGGCTAACTTAGGAAAGTGTCCTCACGTGATTAATTTTTTTTATTACTATGATATCCTGATAAATGTAAAAATGTAGTTGGCTTCTTGTTTTGTTAATATAGTATGCAATTCTTAGTAAATTATCCTTGATTGGCTTGTAAGTCTTCTATTGGCAGATTCAAGAAGAAACAGCATTCGAGCGTAGCAAGTCTTGTCACTCATTTTCCAGTCCTCGATTCAGTACAAGTCTCATTTCCTTATATGTATCCCATTATAGTTTCCAGTCGCTGAATATTATATTCTGCTCCGAAGTCTCCATTAATTAAAAATAATAATTTGTCTTTATTGAGCAAGTTTAGGATTGTAGGGTCCGCTCTTACAATTAACTCATTTGACGAACACAAACATCTATGTCCTGGGCAGTGAATAATCTACCCAGGCGAGATTCGAGCCCGCGACTCTCGGGTTAGCAGGCGAGGACTTTACCGTGCCGCCACCGGGGCTGATTAAGGTCAGCTTCTGCACAACTTGTAAATTATTAAATCCATTGTAAAATAGGTGGAGCGCGAGTCGTTTCAGCAAATGAGTGCGGGCGCGCGATCCTCTCGAACAAGCAAGGAACGGCAAGCAAGCAACGGAGCAGATCGTTGACGAGTTGCTCAATCAAGTACATCTGAATCGTATCGGTGAGATCTTACATGGCGTGCATCAGAATGATATCAGGGAGACATAATTTGTGTGGGAAGACAACAAATATTGTAATTCCTGAGCAATTTAATAATTTTTTCCCAAATTTAATTTTCATACGCAAAAAGTCATTGTTTTTCATTTATTTTGTGCATGTAATTTATTGTACCTTTTTTGAATATGTGTGCCAACGTGGAAAAATAAAGAGGCATTGCAACGCATGCCGGGCACAGCTAGTTATTGTAGAAAGCCCCAAAGTAGAATGTGTTTTGTCTTTTTGCAACATTTGATGCTAAGACAAAACTTTCTGCGAGTGCGGGTAGTTATAGTAATAAATTATTCAAAGAGGTTTTATAGGTGAGTAAGCAATTCACACATGATCAATTCTTTGTGTTTATTGAGCTTAGTGACTAGCGTTACAGTATTGTTTCAGTGTATACGATATCTATCTGCAGCCCTCATTTTCGTTCTGCGACAATGTTGCGCCGTCGCTCGATTATCTACTAAAGATATAAAAGTAATATTGGATTTAATATGCACGCGGAAAAAAATGTGCTGAAAGAATAAAAATTTTAAATAGGTAAATTTAATCCTCACAAATATAAGACTTCAATATAGAAATGGATAATATAAATGAATTATTGTGCTATTCCATGTAACAATGCAATCCTGCGCGTTATTTTTATGGCGGGACTGGGATATATATTCCACGCACCATTAAGATTTTTAAATCAGATCTTCCGGGGGAGAAAGATAGGAGGAGAACCAGCGGTTTATTCCCGAACGCCGTCAAGCGAGGCGGAAGAGGCGCTAAATCTCGCGGCAAGGAAAATCCCTCCCGTCTTACTGTCGCGAGAACCGTGTGAGAGGGGAGGGTGGGGAGGAAAGGTTGTGGTCCTGGGAGAGGAAAACGGAAGAAAGGAGGTGGGGAGGTGTGGGAGGCGTACGACCAAGGAAGGCCATATTACGGAAAGGCTGAGGGGTGGGAGACTTTGAGTGGAGATGAAATCTGTTCCCGTCTCTCTCTTCCCCTCTTGGTCTACATTTACATTCTGAATTTGCATGTATATTGGACGTGCTGCGTGCACTAGAACAGGTGCATAGACGTGTGTGCGCGCCCTTCCGCCGAGGGCCAGGGCCCCCACTCCCAGCCCTGCATCGCTTCGCCCTCACACCCGCCCCACCCCTCCGACGCTCGCGACGGTCGTCTCACCTCATCTGACCTTCCTACCTTTTCTTTCTCCTCCTCGGCCCTTCCGTCCTTTCCTCCGCGTTCCCCCTCTTCCCTCTCGCGAGACTCCCTCTGCGGGTTCCGCAATGACAGCTCTACAGAGTTTATGCGCGCCTCGAATCACGTGAGGATTCCAGTAAAAAAATAAAAAGTTACGGGTTAGGAGAAATAGTAAAAAAAAGAGAATCTTTCCGACGGATCTCGCTCAAATTGAGTGGATGAGGACGTAGCCTAGAGACGGATGTTCCCCTCCCCTTTGACTCCCTCGCACGTCCACTCCCCCCCCTGTAGTATCACCGGATTGTGAGGAGTAATAAAACGATTTTTTTTACATCTTTCTGTTCCTTTTTCATCAGAGTGGGGAAATACCTGTGATCCTGACTACATTTTTTTCCTCCCCAGGATCTCGGTATATTAATCAAAGTTTATGTATGCGCTTGCATGTAAATTTGTGCCAAGCCGTCATTCCGTCGCTCTTATTTTGTCAGGGAGCAGTAACCCATTTCGAGAACGGAGCCTTTCGCTTGAAAAAAACTTTCCTAACGGAGGAGAGCGAGTATAAAACTCGTGAAATAATCTTTGATCTTAAAGGAAATCACTGAATGTCTGAGGACTGCCTATTTCCCAGCGAGTATATCTTTGTCCAATAATGTGCGCAACTAAGCTCAATTAAACTCTTTTGGATGTCGAGTTCTCAATTTCTACCGGCTCATTTTTCTCATCCATCAGAAATTTGTTTCCATTTTATTTTTTCACTATGTCCCGTAGAGCATTGCTACCTCTTCAAAATTCATTCCTGACGTATATAAACATACTTTTTACCTCGGGAAACAGAAAATCTAGAGAATAAGATGATGAATTGCGGTGTTTAATTGTTCTTCAAAACGTCACGGAATAAAGGTCGAAATCAATCAAGAGCATAGTGTCATTCATCTAAAATTATGCTAAGCATCATTTACAAATTTTTAAGTAAAAACACTCTTATTTGATGAAGCCTTAAATCGTCATAAAGAGAAAATCTTCATACGTAATTTGTATATTTTAGTACATGACACAATTGCCTTGAAAATATTTGGAACTTGGGTTTTGGTTTTGGGTCTTTGTCACTACGTTGATGACTTGCGTCTGTAAGTGAGCTTTTATCGTCTCACTTTTTTATATGGATCCATATTAAAACAATCCTTGTACTTTTCCACCAATATTTTTTAATTGACTACTCGTTTCGCAGCTTTCTGCATCCTTAGGTACAATTGTTTACATGTTATTTATTGATATTTACTATAGTAACCAACGCCAATAAGCTGGGGGTGAGGGGAGTTGGAGAACAAACTAATTTTTGGGTGGAAAGTCAGGGGAACCTAGGTTAGGGGCTTGTAAAAAGGGAAATTTTTCGTAACTATCAACAAATAACATGTAAACAATTTGTACCTGAGGATGCATCAAGCTGAGAAACGCATAGTAGATTAATAAAAATTGGTGGAAAAGTACAAGGATTGTTTTAATATGGATTCAAGTATAAAATACTTTCACGAAGTAACGCCTGAGGGTGTAAAGTATATTTTTTTATGGACTTTAAGCTATGGAAAAAATATTTTTCCCCTTAAATTTTCCTCTAAAATATCACAAAAGGAACGTCAAAATCAGTCAAGTACATAGGGTCAAAGAACTACGCCATAGTGTCATAGAACTATCCCATACAACTCCAGACTCTTACTTGCCGACTGAAATATCTTTCATAAATGTGGATTAAGAGAATATTTAACGTTATCAGATCTCAGAAGACTATTATTTTGTGATTTATTCTCCTTTAATCTCGCAAGAGAGTGTTTGGAATCGACCGACGTTGTGTGTGTGATTCAACAGAGCGCATCTAGAGGAGTTAGGAATACTCCTACTGAGTTCCTTATCCTTGAGGGCATATTGGTTCATCTACTGGCGAAGAGCATGAAGTGCTTACCGACTTTATAATCTACTTACTGCACCATGCAGTGTGAGAACCGTTACTTCAATTTCTATGTAGTACGCCCCTTGATTGTATTTTCCCGGCAAAACGAGGCTCTGTAATGAGCAGAATAAACACGCGTCAACTTTTTCGGTGAATTTTTATTATTTATCCACGTAGAAACCTGAATGAGAAAGGGATTAGTGAAATCCAGGTCTTTGTAGAGGATGTTATTCCTTTGAAGAAGTGCATCAGCTTTATTAAGTATCCGAGATTAAGAAAAGAATGGAATACAAAGACCGTAATTATGGAATCCGCCAAGGAAATTTTAATCCTCCCTCATAGAAGTCTAGATTCTTTGCAGCCAACTGAAATATTTTTGAGAAATGTGGTGTAAGAGAATATTAAACGTTATCAGATCTAAGAAGACTATTCTTTTGCGATTATCCTATCTCTTTCATTCTCTCTCCCTCTATCCATAACCCCCTTCTCTCGGTGGGGCGTATGAAAGTGTTCACATATCCACAGAATCATCAGGGTTTGAAATTAAATCCCTGGCAGTCATCCAAGAGAACGTATTTTTCTTCGTGACTTTTCCTCCTTTTTGAAAAAGTTTTTGTTTATCTCACTATCTTTCCTTCCTCTTTAGAATTTTCGCTGCCTTAAGTCTCGCAGTGATCGCGGTGGTATCATCAGGTGTTGAAGGATTTACTCATTACTTCTTTTCTTCAAGTTACGATTAGTTCTCGCGATTAAACGCCCAACTTTCCTTATGACTTTCAAGTCAATGCAATATTAAAAAAATAGCAATAAAAAGAAAATTTTCACCGGTTCACCGTTGTCTATTAAAAATTTTAAATCAATATCAACGTTTAGCGTATCCCAATTCCAATTTTCTTATCCGTGTATGTTATTGATGATGTATTTCAATAAGAATGGTATTTTTTCAATGTGGTATTTACACAAATCGTAAAGAATTTTTTTTCGGTACAAACTTAGCCATAAGTTCTTGAAATAATAACAATAAAACACGTTACGGTCTGATTTCAAATTAAGGATATAGAGAAATATTAATGCTTAATTCACATATCATCATCATCATCTGGTGTTCTGCCTGCTGGCAGGTCCTGTACACCACTGCTGTCTCCATCCGCTTCTGTCCCGAGCTTCCTTCTTTGCTTCATCATAGCTGATGTTCTTCATCTGATCCACCAATTTAATTCTTCTCCTTCCTCTCTTTTTCTTTCCTTCAATTGAACCCTCAAGTGCCACAGTTATTATACTTTTCCCTCTCATCACATGGCCCAACAAGTTTCCTTTTCCTTATTTCCTTTAGGAGCGATCTTCCTTCTTTTACTTTGCTCAAAACCTCTTCATTTCTCATCTTATCTACCCATCTTACTTTTTCCATCCTTCTCCACACCCACATTTCATAAGCTTCTATTCTATTCCTTTACCTCTTACCTAATGTCCACGCTTCACATCCATACATGAAAATGCTCCATGCATAACATTTATCTAGTCTCTTTCTCAACTCCAGATCCAGGCTTTTATTGCATAGCAAGTTTTTCTTCTGGCTGAAGGCCTCACCTTTTTTTCACACATGTTCTTCTATTTTATTCCTCAAGTATTCGTTATATACTTAGGAATGTAATCCCTTGCGTTGTGATCTCGGCTCTGAGTCAACATAAACAAAAAGTAAAGAGCCATAAAACTCATTTTTTGCCCACTCATATATTTAGTTAATTATTGCAATATTTATTTGTAGTGTGACTTTTGGGCATATTAGGTGAGTTTTCATATTGCTGTGATACCGTAAAATGGTTACGGTTGGCAACAACTATAAATTTTTTTAACGTTGTTGATAAAGCATTATATCTTTGAGTGACGCGAAATTTTTACATGGAAATATTTAGTAGCCGTATGAGCGAAGTTAATTTAGGAGTACAAACTGAGTGGTACTGGTGAATGTAGTCAGCATTTAAAGTTATTAAAGTGTGTCCCACAACTTTTGTTACCAAACTTGTGTAAACGGATAATGAGTAAAAACGATATACTTGAGCGAGAAGAATTTGTAGGAGATGCATAAGACTTTCATGCCGTTAGACCTTGATTCATTCTCTTCTATGTATTTTGAGGTTAAGGGCTACATAAAGATTGAACGATGTATTTTTTGCGCTCAAAACATTTATGTTATCATGCTAACAACTTTCAAATCATGCAAAATTTTGTATTGGAGCTTTTTGGCGCAATAAGTCTTGTTTAATTTATGATATTTTTAACCTTGATCTCTTGGCGCCTGTGCCTTTCACTGGGAATAGGCAAATTTTTTCTGGTTTCCCAAAATAACTCGTTTCATTCCCTACATTCTGCATTCTTACAATGGGAGGTAGAATTGAAAGGATTCTCATATCCAGTGATTTAACGTCTAGATATCGACGGGCGTGTGTACGAAAGGCTTAGTTTTCTGCATCCTCTAAGCTCTATTCCTTTGAAGACGATGGGCATCGGCCGGCTGCTTTGGTCCATTACCCATAGACCTCTTGATTTCGGCAGTTACGGAACAGTATAACATACGCCTTTGTCTCAACTCCAAGGAAACATGTAAGGTGACTAAAAAGCTTTGATCTAACCCCGGAGAAAAATCTCTCTCGATGGATCAAAGTGGAAATAAACACAATAGACTTAGCACTTCTTGCCTAATAAACGTCCAAAGTGCGTATATGCGTTACGACGCAAGCGAGATTTTTTTTTCAGGCACGTCTGGCGGTACAGGGGAACAAGATTGCCGCCTTTTGATTTAGTGTAATCGTAGCATTTATCCTCCCCACAAAGCGGGAGGCCGTCTTTACTTGGGCGCTTTTCACCTGCTCCCCTCTTCTTTAAACCCTCGACGGGGATGCCGTTAGTCTCCCAACACCCCAAACCTCCCCTCTCGCCCTGTTTTTCCCATTCCGGTCTCCCATTTTCCTCGCCAAAAACCACCCTTTTCCCCTCCCACTTCCTCACCTTTCTATCTCCTCTTTAAAGTTCTCGGCGGGAAGTGTGGAATGGCTAAACCCAATCTCGCTGTAATAAAGACCTTATCTAATCCACTCCCTACTCTCACCCAAGTAGATTCAGCGCCTCTTCCCCACCCTACTCGCTGGCTTGAAGCATTCTCATCCCCTCCACCTTCAGTTCTCTGGGATCTCCTCTCTACTCCCATCATTTTTTCCCCTTCCTTCAACCTTTCTTCCCCTAAAAACTCCGCCCTTCTTCCTCTATCTTTCTCCGTTCCCGTCTTTCTCTCCCCTCTGTCTTTTTATCTCGCCAGCATCCCTCTTCCTTCCTTGTCCCGCAAAACCTCACGCCGGTAAACCCTCCACCTCCTCGTCCCTTGGCTTTGATCTCTTTTTTTCTGTTGTCGCACAAGACGAACTTAAAACGTCTCGCCGTTCCCCTCGTACCCATTCCTTTATTCGTCTTTCCCCCGCGTTTGCCTCCCATTCTCTCTTTCTCTGTTTCTCGTCTTCATTCAGCCTCCTTCACGTGCGCATCTCTTCTCTTCGATTCGCCTCCTTCTCTCCCGCTGTCATTAACATTCTTCGTGTCTTCCTTTCACCATTATTTCCATCTCGCCCGTTTTCACTCCCTCGCAGCCAGTCCTTTTCCCCGAGTCTTGTGATCGCGATTACAAGGGTGAAGGATGAAGTGATGAAAGGAGGCGGAATTGGTGGGGGAAAGTCCCCTCCCCTTTGCCTTTGCCCTCGTCCCTATAGTACGCTGTAAAGGTGAGGAAATCGGGTTTTCATGAGTGACGTGAGTCGTGTCGTAACCATCAGATGCTGCTCAGAGTGATTCTTTGAAGCAGCAAGGGTGTTCTTTTCTAAATGGTTGACTGATAGCTAAAATGGTGGTTTCCTAGTTAAAGTTGATCCTTTACTAATGCCAGAAATGTCGCTGTTATCGATAAAAGGATCATTCGAGTGCGGTCCACGTGAAAAACGAAGTCTTCTTTCTTTTAACTTCACGATGAAGTTCCACGATTTCTCTCCGGGTTTCGTTGAATAGAGGGAAAGTATTAATTGAGAAAGGTGCCAACATGTATACGGGAAGGACTACATAACGCCATATATACATTTTTTGTCTTTCGAATGTCTGACATTGAAATTTCGTAACTTATATGAAAATCTTACTAAAATCTAAATTATTACAATAGATTTGTGCGTTGGCCAGTATAGTGGCTAATATCTATGACCTCTTTTCGAATAGTTATGGTTTTTTTCTGTTCATATTGCTTAGAATAACCGTAACTTTTCTCTGCCTCTCTCCTAGTCTTCTATTATTTTCGACTATTGTGGCTCGTTTGTTGTAACCAAATGGTGCTAATAGGTATTAAATATTCCCCAGGCGCTATTAACCAAACTCCTCTGAGTGTTCGTTGAACGCTATGATCATAATGTTTCCTCCAGAGAGCCTCTTTATTCCAAACTGATCAATGGTGGCATAAGAACTTTCACAGATATTCGAGATGATTAAGTACAGTGACAGTTCTGTTCTTAATATTCCGGCTATGAATGCAAGCGTGTAAAGTAATGCGTTATCTTAGTTTAAATAGAGGTAGTTTAATAGAAAAATATTGAAATTTCTCATTTCATATTTCGGAGTTTTCTGAGTAATATCATACTGCTTGGAGGTATTTTTTCGCTTTGTTGATAAATCTAGTTTCGAAAAATATCGCATCATCATATATCACAGTTTCCAGCCACTGGCCGGGTCTGCTTTGTATACAAGCCTTTCCACTTTTTTCTATCTTCCCACTCTTTCTATTTTCCTCTCCAAACCTCCTTCCGTTTCTCTACGCTCTCTTCCACGCCTTTCAACCATCTACACCGTGGTCTTCATCGTGGCCCTTTCCCTTGGATTTCCATTCCGTGTGTCTTCCTCGGCATTCTGTCAGTTTCCATCCTCTTCAAATGCCAAAACCATTTCAGCTTAGATGTCTCTATTCTTTCCTGAAGCAGTTTCTCCTTGACAATCTCTCTCATTCTTTCTTTCCTTTTCCTATCCATTTTGGTTTTTCCTGCTCTTGTTGCGTGGAATTTTATTTCATATGCCTGCAATAGCTTCACATCCTGTCTCTTTAGTTTCCATGTTTCCGACGTATACCTCACGATGGGGATGTAGTATATTCCGTCGCTAATCCCTTTGCTCTATTGTGGGACATCTTTGCTCCACACCAAGATCCTGACACTTCTGAGAAATGCTTCAGCTTACCTACCTCTTTCATTTATTTCTCTATTAATTCTCCCGAAGACTTTCACCTGTGTGTCCAAAATAATTAGTCACGGACATTATCGTAATAATGTCCATGACCTTTCCATTTATTGTCTATATGCCTTCTATAGATATTGATCAGCCTTATTCTGCAATGGTTCGCCGTACGGCCCCAAGGATTTCCTGTAAACTTCTGAGAATTTCACAGTGAAAAAATTACTTTCCTGGACTGGAAGTTGACTTTGGAACCGAGGAGACATGGGAATCTGGACTCCTCGATTTCGAGTACTTTTACCAATAAAGCTGCCTTGACTTCGTCTTTCACTGAGAATCTCTTCCAGGCTTTAAGGTGGCTGGAGCAATAATCTTGAGTCATTGAGTGCATATAAAATGACTTTTAAAGTACTTCAAAAAATAATCGTTGGACCATACTTCATATATATACATCTGTGTGTAATCTTTATTGATTAGTCACTCAGCCAGATGCTGAATATTTATTTAATATAATTGTGTAAAGTTCTTATATTTTTTTGCTTTCCTTTTTTGGCTGCTGAGTATTTTTTATTTTTTGCAAACGTAAACTAGGTGAAGTGTATTATACTCCCTTATGAGTTTATGCGGCAATGACCTACTTCTATAGGTAACCTCAACTCAGTTTTTTAATAGAGCCTACCTAAAGCTTTTTTAATTAATGTACCAAGAAATTGTCGTATGCAATTATATTCTGGAAAGTAATAAATTATTCATGCTGCATAAAAAAACGCTTTGTAATTTCACACGGATTTATTTGCTGGCTCGACGCGTATTACCACTCAGTGGCATAAGCAAATAAATCGGTGGGAGATTACCAAGTGATTTTTATTCAGTATGAATAGACACAACTTCCACGAAGTTTTCATATATTAAATGATACTTGGCGAATTTAAGAAAGTCTATGATCCAGAAGGTTGAGTCTCTCAATTTGACATCCTAAAAGAATATGGATTTGAATCATATACATGCCTTAGCCAAAGAAGTATTTGATTGGTGAAATTGCGACCTCATTTTTACCTCGCGACGTTCCGAAACGTGAAGATAGATGGAGAGGAGAATACGTTATCAAACTGTAGCCTAACAACCGAAATAACAATCATATTGTTTATCCCTTCCTTACTTTCCTTTCGATAGCCCGTGGGAATGGAAGAATTTGCGGATGTAAAGCTAGAATATCTACCACCTGTCTGAAATTTAAGGCAAATAACTCCTGAAACACACATTGGTTACTTAGTGCTATAGATTCAACTCCATTTTACCTTAGTTTTCACCGAGAATGCGGATTAATTATAATTAAAAAAAATTATAATTTGTTATTGACAAATTGATAAATAGATAATATATTGAAGGAGAATCATAATTGACAAGTAAATAAATGCCGATTTATAGCATGCCATCGATGGAAAACGTAAAATTGTAAAATTAGCGCGTCAGCCCGGGAAAACCAGAGGAACATTGGGGTTAACAAAGATGGTGGACAGACCACATCCACCATACTGCTTTTAGTGTCAGCCACCCGAGTCCTTGTACATCTAAAATCCAAAGATTCCTGCGATATTGAGTGGAATTTATGGATGACGCAGAAGTGAAAAATCTGCAATAATCCACAGAAATAAATTGTACTGCGACCTAGATTTCGATTTTTTTACATAATCACATGCAACCTGAGATATTTCTGTGGATAATTGCAAAATTTTCATTTCCGTATCTTCTACATCTACCTCAATGCTCCGAAAAGTATATTCGCAAAGAACGTGTCATTTCTTCATGATTTGGGCGTAAGAAAAATTACAATGAGGTCAAAGGTCGGCCTCCAGGCAATGTTTATTTTAATCTTCACCAGACCTCTATGGATCGGATGGCGATTTTCGAGTGAAACTTTAAAGAAATCTGTTCCCTTTCGATAAGACCGGCTTTGAAGTCACAAATTAGATAGCCACTCCTCCTCCCAAATCGCCACCTTTCAAACGGATCTCGCTGACTTTCGAATCTCTCCCACTCAACGCTGTCCTAGTCTGCTTATCTTTCCAGGTTACCAGAGATTCTCGCTGCCGCCACCGTCTTCGTTGCTCACGCATCGTCAACCTTATCTTCCGTGCCTTCTCCTCCTCGACCCCCCTCATTCCCCTCACATGCTCCATAGCTAATCAATCTTCTCCCCTTCTGTGACCTTTAATGATGACTTTGAAGTATTCCCTGGCGTAATCCCTCACACGTCCCTCCGCCTCTCCACTCGCTTGCAATCGCTCTTATTTTATATAAAGGAAAGAGTGTCTTTTCTAAAACATTTCACTCGCATTCCTTGTGCGTTTCAGTCAGATACTTACCTCTGTTATTCAATTCCGAATAAATGCTTTGGTGGAAAAAGAGTATAGGATATCGATTTAAAACGTCAACATTATTATTATTTTTTTCTCATTTTAAAATGCTAAGAAAAAATTATTTTACAGGAAGATGGTACCAGATGAAATAAACGGAAAGCTCTTTCATAGGCCTAACAGAATCCTCTCAGAGTCAGATTCATAAGATATACACCTTTCTACAGTCATTAATTGTACAGGGTTGGGGTGGAAAATAACTCTAGTAACATTTATACGGAATTCTAAATATTTTTTATTATTTACCCCAAGTCAAGAATGATTCGAGTAAAATTTCTAATGCATAGGCTTTATTGTGGTTGCCAAATAAATGATAACTACTATTGTTCCTACACTGTAAATAAATGACGGTTATTAGACGCCAAAAACTCAGTCTATAGCCAAAAAATGTGAATTTCATTCGCAAATATAAGGAGAAAGAATATTTGTATCTTTTAGTCATGTGATTTAAACATTTCAAGCGTGATCGTGAGCGAAAATTATTAAAAAATAGAAAAAAGAGACGTCTGTAACGAATCCAATGCTGTCTTAATGTAAAACGTTGTTTATAAATGGTCTTTAAAGTCCTTAATTATAATGTACCGAGCCTATTTATTATGCAAGTCCTCAGAAATATATGGGGGCAATATTTTGTTCCAAAATGACTTGGAGTTTGAATGGATTGTGATGGTTTTTGTATTGTACTAGTGGGCAATTGTGGTTTTTAAAACTCTCAAAACTATTATTGACTATCTCCTGTGATGAAGGGTTTAAGTCACCCCAGGATATCTTGTTTTTCAGATTTTAAACCCCCCGAAAAAGTTAGATTTATTCATTTGCTCTAGGTACTATTATATCAATAATCATGGTTGAAAAAGCTGCCATTATAAGTAAGACAATGTCTTCTTCTCTTGCGCCTCTTCCTTCTTTTGCGTCACGCATGGGCGATTACCCGTACTATCATGTCACACCAATGAAACAATCAATTAATTGAATTGAATTATCGAGTGAAATAAAAGCCGATAAAATAAACCGATTGATCATCCACGAGGCAACTTTTACCTGAAGCAGTAAATTACTGGTGCAGTGGTTCTTTATGCGCACCATTTCATATTAGACCCATCATGGTTGCCTAATTCAGCTAGTATAATTTATATTGACAGCAGCAACACTTACTTGCCGTAAAATTGCGAAAAGGCTTATAATAGACAGCTCCGTATCACGTCTTCGAATGGGAGAATTGATCTTGCTCCTAGAGTTTTGGCAAATGGAACAAAAATTTGTATGAATCAGCAACCAAGGTTGTCAACTTGATATCAACCTATTGTGTATGTGAGGCTAACCGACCTATTGAACCTATTTATAGTTCTTGACGATCTTTCTGTCTGCTTTAATGTTGTCCTTCTCAGAGTAATATCTTTGCTAAAGTATTCTACTAAAACGAAGAGCATCCGCTTGAAACCTTATGTGGCGTAGGAGGCCTGTCGTGCCAATTTTGAGAACTCTAAATATTGTTGCTGCTCGCTATTATATTATCCTATGCAGGAAAATATCTGTGGTGTAGTATATTTCCTGCTCCATCAATCAGGCATGATAGTATCAATCAGCTCAATCCAACGAAAGTTACTTAATTTTCTGTGTTTCTTGAATTGGCTTTATACATACTCCAGTGAACGCTACTGTATCAGTGTTTAACAACCCTTTCGTCTCTTTCGACTTTGAAGTCGACTATTCAAACGGTGAACGCAAAAAAGTACGCGTTTCGGGTGACTGAGCGCTCCGTTCCGTGCGGTCCAATCAAAGGATCCGTCGCGCTCCGCTGATTGACAGCTTTATTCCTGAATCCTAGCAAATAACCCACATTTTACACTGCCTGTCATTTGTGCTTCATTATTTTCATTCGGAATTTACGGGCATTAATGCCACATTATTTCCGATAAATGCCGCACCTCAATCAGTTTGTACCGGCCTCAATTTTTAATATGAAGGGCACACATATGACTTGAATTTGTCTTGTAAATTATATTATCTGGATGTTGAAATCAAATACTCTACAAACATTGGACTCCTTTTCTTGCTGCAAGTTAATCTAATTATATTTTATTTGAGTCAATTCAATATTTTGCAATATTTGATGTTACCTAAATTTTTAGGTATTGAAAAATCAAATAACGTTACGCTATGGTTTGTGACAATCTTTGTGTGGTATCGGGACAATTTATTTAAACCTCAGGAAGCTCCATTTACTTTGTTGTGAGGTCAATTTAAAGGCACTGTGATAATTAATGCATTGCCGATGTGAATTACACAGGTTCAAATGAAAAACATAAATGTTACTCAGCGCTCGTAATTTTATTCACCTCTTTGATACTTAAATAGGAATAGAAATATAAAAAATAGGGATGTATCATAATTATCATGGTATGATGTCACCGACTAAGGATTGAGTAAATATTTTACTTTTTCCTTGTCAAGCTCCTAAGCCTAAATTCCATTAAAATAGCTTCATAGATACACGTGTTGTACTGTTAGCTGCATATAAGCTTCATATGTTTTAAGATAAAGCTCTTTTTTAATCTTGTCATCAAAGAATATCTGGATAAGTTTCGTATTTTGATAGGGTGGGATTTGGAAGCATTCTGTACATTAAAAACGAAGTATCATGTAATTCTCTTTACTTATGCACTTCTAAAAGTAGCTACTTAGAGGCATAAAATCCATGCCTATTTATTTGTTGTTCAGTCATATTTTATGCCTATTTATGATATCTAGCAGAGGCCATTAAAACTATTATGACAAGTTCCAATACTAGATCTCGGTAACGTCATTATTTTTTTTCAGACTGAAAGACTGGTCAGAGGTTAATTTGGCTTTCCTCATTTGTGGATCAATTTGTGCGGATTTCATGAATCAAAAAATGAGATCGGTAGAATAAATTCTTTTTGAACAGTAAAGGATTTAGTTATATTCTTGAAGGACTTGCATGTAACATAGTATATTACAGCTTGAGAATCAAGAGAAAACAGGTGGTAGCATTTATCTAGTCAATTGCGTAATGATATGCATAATGCATTGCATTGCGAGTGATTTTACCAATAAAGCAACATTTGCGCTCCATAAATTATCTCTGACATCTCATGTCATCCGTGGCAATGGGCCTCAAAGATCCTTGAAGAGAATGTGATGAATATTGCTATTTGGCTAATACGTTTATCGGGTTAGCCTTTGGTGAATATATTTTGAGGAATAAATGAAAAACATTTTCATGAATATTGAGATATATGTCTAAGGAAGATTAAATACTATTTTTCAGTCACTGGGAGACAGGCTCACCCTCAAAAAAGTTTACTTCACTGCGGACAAGTACATTATAGCAGTAGATTATTGTGGTAGTAGTTTTGTAGTAAACTTCCACTTTTTTAGTTCCCGATTGGGTCATTGAGAACTCAGTATATACTTTTAAATCTTTTTTAAATCTTATCGTTAAGAACATCTGGGTTAGCTTCCTATTTTGACAGGATGGGAGTTGGAAGCATTCTGTGCATAAAATACGAAATATCATGTTTTTCTCTTTAATTATACATTTTTAAAAGTACCTACCTAGAGGCAGAAAATCCATGCCTATTTATTTGTTGTTCAATTTCTGTATTGTATTGCGTCATTGAGAACTCAGTTTTTTCTGAGTACCCAATAACTATGAACTGATTCTCTCAGAATTACGAGTGACATTGGTGTGGGACTTATTTCTCATCTATTAAAGCGACACTGCTGTTTCCAAGCGTGAGCTTATTTGTCACACAAATGCTCCCGCAATCAGCGTTTAGCGTAAGATATATCAGGAGAGGGAATATTGATGAAAGTTATTCCTCATGGCTTAACAGAAATAACTAATTTCCCCAATTTAGTCAACCCCGAAAGGAAATGGTATGACATATAAATAGATAATAGTATCCCAGTCATTACCGCCCTTTGAGTCGTGAAGTCGGGGCTACTGCCCAGGGCCTCACACCTCCGAGGGCCCCGCATATTTGAGGGATGAGGTTATCAACGGTTGGAAAAATATCAGTAAAAAATCAGGTGTGGGCGCCAAATTACCGTGACTAGTTCGGTCCCTATCTGCCTTGATCGTCGTTCTTAGTGTCTAGATGCGGAAATGCGGGTATTTTATAGAATTTTCACTCTACTTTTAGAATTTAAATTTATTACTTTATATTAAAGATCAAGGTGCATATAAAACTAATAAATAACTTAAAACGAATTATAAATCAATCTACGGATTGATTTTGATATTAAGGGCTAGAATAACTATATTTTTGGGTCCATCAATAGTTGCTGATGACCGCACTAATCATCGTTGCCTAGGGCCCTTCAAGGCCTAGTTACCCGGAGCCCTGCAAGCCCTTGGGACTGCTCTAACCACAGTTTTAGTTTGGTCATCCTGAACAAACGGGAGAATAGAAGTGATTGTCAGTTATTTCCTTTAATGGAATAAAAAAACTCTTTACCTGAGGGTAAAGAAATACAAAAATAGATTAACGAAGAACACTGAAAACACAACTTCACATTGTGTTTCTGTATCCTCAAAACAAGAACTGAGGGGAACCATTCGTTACACCAAACCTCGTCCGGAGTCCGTAAGTGACGCTGACGGGTCCGAGTTTGCTGTGATTTCATTCGAAAACTATGTCACCGATTGTGAAAGTTAATTTTCCAACGGTCTCGCTATTCTTTCGACCCTGCGTCGAGCGATCCATGCGTAAATGCGTTTTCTCACGCGCATGGGATCGTGCAAATAGATGCGTTCGTGTGCACGCGACGCTCATTTATTTTTATCCTCTTACGCCCTCTAGTGACCCCGATTGTGCCCTCGCTTTATCCATCCCCTCGCCCCCTTCCGTTGATTTCAATGCCCTGGCAAGCGGAAAGGGTTCGGTTGGAGAGATGGGTTGAGAGAATACGCGGGGTCGCTTCGGAGTGACGAGTCGGAATTAATGAAAAAGGCAGCCAAGAGAGAGAGAGGAGGTTTTGGGGAGTGAGAGTGAATTGGAGGTAAATGGTGGTTTTAGTGTTAGAGAGAGAGAGAGAGACGTGTTAAAAAAATAATTGTGTATCATTCACGGAAGAAAAAGCGTGCCTCTGTTGGAAAAAGTGGAATTCGCGTCATTGCAGAACCTTCCCCCTCTCTCTCGTCCCGGTTGGCGCTCTTATTTTCTGTGCTTTCCACCCCTTATCAGATGCCTTCATCCCTCCTCCTCTTCTAACTCTCGCGGGTGAAAACCATCCCCCTTTTAACCATGTCCACCCCCTTCATTTCCCTTCAGTCGCAACTCTATACGTGTCTACCCTCGCCCCCTCCCTCCTCTCTCTCGCACCGCGGCCACGCCCATTTTCCCTTTGACCAGCCAGGTTTCATAAATCCCATTAGGAGGTGGATGCGTTTGAAGGGTTTTAGTCCCTTCCACCGCTGCGAGAGGGAAGCGGCGAAGCCCGCTCGCACACTTTTGTCCCCGTGTGTACGTGTGTTAGCGGGAGAGCGAGAGAGGGGGGTGGAGAGATGACGGGGAGAAGAGAGGACGAAACGGATGTCACAGTTATACGCGAGACCGTTGGATGGGGAGACGGATAGCGAGGAGGGATTTTGGGTGGGCACAGCCCATCCATGGTTTTCAGGGCCCGGCGGTCTGGGTTTTCATGGAAGGAAGGCCTACGCTCTGAAGGGTGTGGGACGAGACACGGCTGGGGTCGCTTGAGGAGTTTTTGAAGTGGTCGGATTGGGTGTCGGGAAAAGGGGAGGAGGGGTGGAGAGATGGATTGAATGCGGTCTGGGATGGAAGGGGTTTTTGGCGTCGGAGGAATGGAGTGCATAATGGATTGGAGGAGGCGTGAGGAGGTTTTTGGGGCCGGGTGCGAAGATCCCCCCGCGCTGGAGAGTGGGTCGGGACGAGAGGGTGGTGTGGAGTGAAGGAGGAGGAGTAGTTGGAAATAGAGTGTTGGTACTCTCTGTCCGTGCATACGTGCGCCGAAGGGTGCAATGGCAGGACGCAACCGGAGCGTATGCAGTTTCATGCATATTTATGAAGTCGGAGGCGTCACCATACAGTGATGAGCTGTTTATTTTAGCCGCCTCTAATTATTTAATGGGACTAGTTCCCGCATTTTTTGATCAATCTTGAGGACTGGTATATTCTGGGAATTCCCATAATCACCCTGTAAACCTGTAAAAATTTGAAAACTTTGTGAAAGTTTCCGTATTTCGAGCATAGACAGGATTTCAAAAAGACTCTGGTTTACCTAAGGACGCCGTTATCGAGAGTGGAGAGTGTATATAACAGACAAAAATAATACCTCATGACTTAAGAGTAGTCGTCAAAATTCTTCTTTTTTTAATGAGGATTGGGATAATTGGGGTTGGGAAAACGAAAATTCTCCACGCAGATCAATTTTCTTTTGCTCATTAAAATATGACAGAAATGGCGCCTACAATGGCGAGACTTATCTGAATTTCTAAAAATTATTTTATATTTTCTCGCACCTGGTTTTTACTTACAGCTTTCTAAATTCATATATATATATATATATATATATATATATATATATATATATATATATACATATACAGAGAGAGAGCAACGACTAGCACTGGGATCGACTACTCATATTTGTTTATGAGCCAAGATTACGTGTATGAAAACAAAAAAATCTGTTCAAGGAGCCTATTTTAGAACGAATCTCGAAGTTGATCAAGATAATTTGTCTCTTGGTTTATTTTTAGCGATGATATCTCTTTACAGCCGTAGATTCTGGCCTTATTGAGTATTTTTAATAAACAAAAATGTGTTCGATTTTAATTTCTGTGGCCACTATAGACAAATTTACAAGATATCAACCGAAGAAACAAATGTATATTGCCATATTTTTATATTTATTATTTTAAATGTAGATTTAAAGCATGAAAAATACAGTAATATAGCAGAATAATATATGAAATTTGTTGCATTTGCACATGTTTATTCCAATTATCCCACCCAGAGTCCACAAATGAGATGAGAGGAGAGTGAATACTTAGATTTACTGCTCATAATACGAACGGGTCCACAGCGAGCGTAAAATGAGCAACGCATTTTACGTTCCACTTTTTTCGTGCGTCTTCGAACAGAAGCGACCATTTTTAACATTTATTCTCCTTCAATTGACTATATCCTTTTTCGGTTATATCATTATATGATGGTCGTATGTGCATTTTCTATGTATGAATCGTGTTATCTCCGGGAAGACCCATAACAATGAACTGTTATTGTAATGAGATGATGGATAACGTAGTTTTCCACTAGAGATTTATTAATGTACGACCCGGGTTTTTATATTTGCGCGACATAATCTGGTAAAGTGCTTGTAAAGCACATTGATTATTTGCACTGAGCTTGTAATACACATTTTTTTACTATTTAAGCAATATGTTTTAAAATCTCTGTACCTGATGATGTCGCCCAGCGATCAAAACTGGGTCGTAAGAAAATAATAACTCTCTTGTGGACAAATAATTTATTCATCATTTCATCATGAAGGAATTCCACCAAGGTACTGCCATTACCATTAATTCTGAACTATGACTATTGTTACGAAAAAAAGCTGCGATATATATATTTCCGATAAACCGCCAAAAACAATGTTAACTCTCGGTGCATGTGTCGCTAATAGCTTTAAGGAGTCGAATCCGTTCGCATCGGCGGAAAATGCGAAGCTGTATTTCCACGAGACCCTTGGCTACTCGGAATTGACCGTGTATTTGAAATATATAGGAGAGCCCGAGGGGAGTTTTGGTGATGGACATTCTGCGGTCTGGAGGAGGAAGAGGTCGCCTCTGAGCCGGTTAAGCGAACAAAGGGGAAGAATGGAGGAAAATGAAATAAGGGTTTATTCGCCCAGAACGGGGGAATGTTATTTATAACCTCTGTTCGAGGTAAAAGTAGTCTGTCATCGCTCCCTGGGAAAAATCGGCAGCGGAAATTTTCTCTCCCTGCCGATTTGCGTCGAAAGAACGTGTCTTTGGCTCCCTTGTAATCTTTTCGCCCTTTTTTTCTATAAGTATGTTAGAATTAATGAGTGGAAACATACAAGTAGTAAATATGTACGAAAACATGTGTCCTATATTAATTGTTCCAATGGAAAAATTGACCAGGAGAGACTAGAAGCCTTAGAAACCTGGTGCTATGCTGAAGATAAAATGGACGGACAAAATAAGAAATGATGAAGTGTACAGAAGAGTAGAAAGGACCATACGGAACACCATACAGAAACGAAGTACAAGATGGATTGGACACACCCTGAGACGCAATGGGTTTGTGAAGAACATAATATAAGGAAAAATGAGGAAAAGTCTTTAGAGGTAGACCCAGGAATAAGCTGAATAAGCTCGTAGACCAAATAAAAAGGAAAGTACATAGAAAGAGATACCAGGTAAGGGAACAAGCATTAGATAGGGAAGGGTAAAGGGCTGAAGTCTACCTAAATTAGGATTGAAAAACCAATGATAATGAACTTAATTGTTGTATTTACAAATGGACCGTCGCGTCGGATTGAGAGTTAGGCTGTAGAATACTTACAGTCACGCGCGATCATTGGAAAAAGTACCATCTACCACTTTTCAATTTTGTGATTATCTACAGCATGCGTATCAAGAGCGATTTTCCTCAATAATTTGATATCATATAATATCTAACCCCTCAGCAGATGTAAAAATCTCATATCATGTTCATGTTGCTCCTTTCGTTGCTACTATTTTTTCGCAAAGCCGAGCGGAATGGTAGAAAATAATATAATAAAGAGTTATACAATTGTTGCATTTCTATGCGGACAGTACCAATAAAATTGTAACACAGGTTATGTTTTACCTTTATATGGAAAATTGACTCAATTTTGCTGAAGGACACCGTTATCGAAGGCAAAAAGCGTAAATGAAATATAAAAATACCTCATGGCTAAGGAGTAGATGTCAAAATTATTTAATGCCAATTAAGAACACATATGTTTCACCTGTATTTAAAAATATACTCAAATTTAATTAATGACACCGATAGTGAGTGTAAAAAGTGTAAGGAATTCATAAATTACGTTAAGACTAAATTTTAGCCTTAAAAATAATATTTAATGACGATGCGGACTTGGTCATTGTTGTCATAACATTGAAATGTTCTTGAATTTCAGTTCCAGGGTATTTTTCTAAAAACTATTTGGCCAAGTTCAGTTTTTGGAAAACCAATGAATAACTTCCAGCTCTTTTTTAGCCTAGGTACCGGATATTTGCACGTTTTCTGTTAAAGCGAGTCCGAGAGCGCAGGTGTGATAAACATTATGTAACTATGAAATGAAAAGTGAGCTCCTGTAAATTTATCCTTATATCATTGTAAAAGTGAGCATTTATACGGGAATGATAAATGTTACTTTTCCAAGAAATAGGTCACCAAGAAAAGCATTCATATTTCATTCTTAATACATTCCATTTCCTCTTGAGAGTGAACACACCCCCTTTTATTGTTTAGTTTAAAATTACATGTGGGGTACAATACATGCTTTTAAGTAGATCTGATGACGCTGTCATGATAGCAATACTCGACAATTGCTCAGTAGTAATAGTAGAGATTGATTATTTGTAGAGTGATAGTATGAGAGCAAAAATATTTAATGATAGGAGTTTGCGAATAATATTTTGTATCAAGGCATCTACTGCAGGCGATGAACGAGTAATATTAATGTCACATTTTGTATCTGAGTTCGACAATAACTATTTGACTCTAATAAACTTTGATCTCGGAGTAATCAAAACTACTGACGCTTATTCCATTAGTGTAGAAAATGCTAAGTTCATATACAGTTTAGGCAAATCAGGGGTTAATATTGTTTGACTAATAAAATTACGCAAAGGCATGAGAATTATTTGTCTCTCATTGTTATCCTCGAATTAAATTTTTAAGTTGATGCTCAATAGTGCTTCTTTTAGTTCAGTGCTTACGGATTGCTTTTTGAAACACTTTTCTTGTAATGCAGTCCTTACAATTTTATTATTTACAAACGATTTCTCTGATTTACATTTTGAGTTCTCATACGTAGGTTTCAACCTGTACAAAATGATATTATATTAGTTTTGCATCCAATGGTACATATGTACTTGGCTCACCCAAAGCTCGTTCTTTGGGTCATTTTATGCTAATCAATACGATTTATCTAATGAGAATTCATGATCTTATTTGAAATGCAGGTTTTTGGATCAGCAACAAATTTATACACTAATTGCCTGAGTGTAGTCAACCCAGCACGCGCTATACCGTTTGTGTGTCAGAGTGTTCTCAGAATCTAATTCATTTCCTACGGACAGGCATGAGTTTCGATTGCATATTTCTGTGTTACTCTTCGTTTTTTTGTTTACATAATTTTGACGAGTGGTGTTTCATTCTCTAATTTTTCCGGTAGAAGGTGAAATAGCCGAGAGGAGTCATAAGAGTTAGAATTGAGGCTTCGATAAAGTGCTACCCACATCGAGTAGCCAAAATTCCTTGGTCAATGATACTGTAATCTTTCCTAACTTACGATGTGTAACATTTTAAGCGTCGATTTCAATCGAATCCCTTATTTTTAGTATGTAGTTTTATGTATTTGGAATCTTCCATCGTAATTTCTTGAAATATATAATATGCAGCAGGATTAAATGAACCAAATAAAATATATGCATGGAGGATCTATAATTATTTTCATTAAAATTAGGTGCTCTTTTGATAAAACATAGTGGAGACCAGGGAAGTGAGTTACCATAGACAGTGCCGAAATGTGGGAGAAGTTCGAACGGTCGCTACCACCGGCGCTTAATATGAGTTCTGTCCTCGCTGTTGCCTTTTCAAGGGTGCCTCTCAACGAGATGTATAACATTTTACATATTTCCTGCTAAAGAGGTGACTTAATTCCTTCGTGACTGTGAATAGGGTGTTCTAGCATCATTGGCATTCGAACCCTTCCTTTGTCCTCAGGAACACGCCACAGGCCTAAGGGATGTGGACGTGGAGGAGAATGGAGGAAGTGCGGTGGAAGTAAAGGAAGTGAAGCGAAGAGGTGTATGATGGCACAGGTCATATGGGACAAACTTCTTGAAGAGAATGAGAGGAGGCGGAATAAGTGGTCATAAGATGTACATAAAAAGGAGTGTAGGGTTGCTGAAGGCCGTGTTTGAGGGTAGGAAGCAGGAAAGGAAAGAAAATGAGTAAGCATTGTGGACTAGATTGGGAGAGGTAGGGTGAGTAGTGAGATGTAGAATGACATAGTTTAAGAAGAAAGAGAGACCTGCACCTGTAAAAGTTTCAAGGGAATTTACTCTCTCCCACTTTAATAATCTTTAACCGGTAGATTTATATAATAATAATTAGTTCGAAATCGCACGAAATTTCGGTAGCCCATATTCCTAAATTCTGCCAAGTTCAGTGATGGCCTAGGAATCAAATTGGTTGGAGCATGTTACTTTTTTCTTTAACATGTTGGAATACACTGAATATGGTATTAAATATTTTAGGAAAATGTTTTGATCTATGAAAACATTTATCTACTAGAGTAGAAATAATGAGAGGAAACTCGAATGACATGCATAACAAATAGCAGAGAGGAAGTCAAAATTAAGCATTTTTATGTAGTTTTGAAGCCTTAACCTTAAATGAGGACAATAGAGTATTTAAAGTATTGGTAATGGTAATTAGAGGAAATAAGTCGGCTGAGGAAGTAGGACTAGACACTGCTTGCAAGGTTTGGTTGGGGGGTAATATTGGCTGGAAGAAATTTAACGGAGGCATGTGAAACGGGATGGAGTCGGTAATAAGGCTGTAGATGTCGAATGCAGTGAGCAAAGGAGAAAATTAGATTATCGCAATTGGTGGAATGGAATATTTATTGCGGAATGAATAAAGACGTGTAGACTTTTCATGGAGTAAATTATGAAATATCGTATAAATCGATGTCAGTAATTGAACCAGAGCGTTAAATATTGTTTGCCAATCAAAATCCAACTTCAGCCAATAGATTAATCAAAATAATAAATTTTGAATATGTTGAGGAGTAGAAAGGCTATTCAATTAGATATTTAACACTAGATAATAGCATTAGGATATCAGGAGGACAGGTTTTAAATATCTTTTTATCCCCCAGCAATAAGGATACACAGTAATGGCAATTAAGATTACATTCACTGTTTGTTCTTCTAGTAATCCAGTTTGTTGGATTGAATTGGCTAAGGATTGGCTCGAGCCAAAACCACGTTAAATGATATGCATGCTGTGCCAAGCGCTCATGTTCCATTTTTCGTGCAAGAATTTCACCACAGATCACACACAGCATTAGTTAGAATCTTGGGTGCCATGTCAGATTTCATTCGGTTTGGCCTCCAACTGTTGTTTCTTGGTGGTATGCATTTGTTAGCTTCTGATTGGGTTTTTGTATGATCGGTCGCCAGTTCCAAACCCTTACGTCAATCTTACAGAGCGGGTACTGACGTTCAGCTTATGCTTCGCCCCGATCGACACTCCGTTACGCACCCCTCTAGCTCTGATCTCTGCTTCTCCCCGTCCTTTCGCTCGCTCCAATTATTTGCCGCCCGACGGAGCCAATGACGATCGTCCTCTGTTGATTCATTGAGGGTGGTGAAGGCCTTGAGATTACCTGCCTTTGGAAGCACTCCTTCTCAGCCTCCTCGTGATTGAACTTACGCCAGTATGGTATGGCTGCGAATCCTTTTACCGATCTGCGAACCCTACGGGTGTACCCAGCCAGGCGACGCCCAAGCAGATGGCTAATGAGGTCTTTAAGTCGACCTTTACAAGCTGAAGGTCATAGGATACCTTCCCGACCTCTGATTTGCTGTCGCAATGACCGAGAATCTACGGTTCTCGGTCGTTACGACGTTCTCCCGCGCGTATGGATCCTCTTCGTCTTGTTCTTTCCTTCTCCCCTTGACTTGTCCATCTTTCCAGCTCAGTTGGGTTCGAGGCAACCCCTCGAGTCCTGAAGAAGTGTCGCTTTTCTTTGAATGTTTAAATCCATGCTTTATTTGTAGCCATAGATTTACCGTGGAACCCCAGAGCGAGAAAGAGCGTTGGATTCGCGCAGCGAGTCAGATCAGACTAACAGGTACACCTTTTTCGCCAGTTTTTCCAACTTATCTTTCGTTTGGCGACCCCGAACGTGGTACAAATATTTTGGTTGTATTATTTTATTTCATAGCGTAAATTTTCAAACTTTTACCTAACAGATTACCCCAATAAACACTGGCGAGCAGGTAAGTGTTGGACCTACGAGGACTTACCGATTGAAGGACATAATAGATTTTGGAAGATCACAGTTTACATCCTCTGGCTCATCACAGACGCAAACTTGTTGTGTTTACTCCTATGTCAATGCGAAGAAATGATTTAAGAATAAATTGAAAGTATCGTGATTTTTATACCTAACAACCCAAAATTAAGCTTTCTAAAATTGAGTGAATCTACCAATGAAAAATGTTATAAGGAGTTGTTTGTAGAAAACTTTGAGAAGAAAAAGAGGCATACTTTTGAGAGACTTATAATTTGTCTGTCCTCTGAAGACAATGAAAGAAGAATCTAGTGGGAAAATTACCGAAGAAGGCCAAATTCATAAAGAAAACTGTGAAGGATGAATGAGTGAAGTGATATTCTTGGTAATTGATCGGATATCTGATACGAGAGTAGAGGTGTGAGCGGCAGCAAGTCAACTGTCAAAACGATGATTGCTGATGATGATGAGCCATACAGAAGTCAGTTGTGTTCACTTTACAGTAATCAAACCCCTATTCGATTCTCTTTTTCAGTGGAAAAAGGAAACTGATCGTCGAGCTGTTGCTAATCCAATGTCTATCTTATTCTTCTGAGGAAAACGGTAAAAGCATGTCTGCATTACTGACAAATTACAATATTGATCAAATTCCGCGAGTACAGTATTTCATATAGACCTTATTTTTGCTTGTTACAGCATCATCTGGTACAGGTACGTTATTCATCAGGTAGGTGTTCAGGCATCAGGTAAGTATTCCATGTGCACTCCATTATGCCATATATAGGGAGGTGGCATTGTACATATGATGAATTTACCAGAGGGTGCTCTAACAAGAAAAACCATGATCGTGAGTTCCGTTTATTTGGGTTTTTCCCACGTTGATTCATTTTTATGGACAACAGTTTTGCTTGCATTACAGCTAGCGTCGTCAGATCCTGAACGACGCAAGCTGTAACACAAGCGAAATTGTTGTCTTTAAAATTGAATCAACGTGGGAAAAACCAGAATAAGCGGAACTCATCAAATCATCACGAAAGCCTTCGTACCAAAACCTAGTCCGTATTTCTCCATATCGGACATTAAAATTCTCTACTAATGGTCCACTGAGTAGATTTATTGCTTACGACCCGGGTTTCGTCACATAATGACATCTTCAGGTTTTCATCAGAGTTTCATCATTATGTAACGAAACCCTGGTCGTAAGCAATAAATCTATTTTGTGGACCATTACTAGAGTATTTTAATTTCCGATATGGAGAGGTTCCACATAGGCAAGCCTGAAGTTACTGGTTATAGTTCGTATTTAGTAATGTACTCGCGGAATTCGCTCAATTTTTTATTTATCAATGATGTTTCGTTTCCACGCAAAATTGCCTGAATTTTCAGTACGCCTTATGTAATTGACGAGCTAATGAAAGTAGAATTTTGAATCCGGGAGTCTGTGTAATAAGTGAAAAACGCCATCGACTCGTCTTTACCCACGGGTTGAGTTGAAGCTATGCGAAATCAATCAATCAACCTCCTCTTACCTCGACTCTTTGTTCCACCATTCCATGTGATACAAAAAGAAATAATTTATGTGAAATCAAAGGAAGTTGAAAAAAATGATTGTGATGGGATTAGCAACAGTATCACAAAAAAGGAAACGAGGTCACCATCAAAGCTTTGTGGATATAGAAAAATATCTCCCGTTCCTCTCTCTGGAAAAATTTGCGGTGTGTTTCTTGTGGAGCCGGTGTTTATGTCGGGAGTTGGAGGAAAAATAAGAAAATCAGGACGAAACGTTGATACTGTTTTGTTTCTTTCTTTGTCATCCGCTCTCGAGAATACGGCTGAGATTAGAAAAACGAGACGGATGACTGGCGTCCCGGCGTTTTTTTGGTAATGCGCTACCAGCAACGTCGACGCCGCCCATTGGCTTGGATGAGAAAGGTAACTAAGGAAAGACATCAAACAGTGTAGCCGAAAAAAGGTGGGGAGGGGTAGAAGAAAAAAGGTGGGTTTTAATGGAGAAAAAAAAACTGAGTAAATGCGAAGGGGGAATGATACACCTAACCCTGGGGGAAAAATCACCAAACCCGGCAGGTTTTCACGGTAAACGCGTCACCGTGTGTGGTTATGAGCGAGAATGTGTACGTTTTTGATAAAGAACCAAGAAAAAAATACAAAATCGGACTCGGTTGGCGTGGGCTGACGCTCGGCGGGTGGGCTGCTTTGCTCTGCCCCGCTAAACCGAGGAAGGAATCCCCGCTGACAGCTAATGCTGGGGTGACAATCGCGTTGGGGCGGCACCGGGCGGCATTCGAATTCGAACGCGTCGCTGCGGGACGTTGAATTTAATGCGGCGGAAGTATCAGCGCATGAACGTCAGCGCGTAATAAAAAAATGGACGACCAGGTGATTTCATTTCCCTCAATCCACGTCGGATATCCTACTGTCAATTCTGATTTTAATCCCTTCTTCCATGGCCATCGATTGTATCCGCATGGTCAGTCTTTTCTATCACGAGAATGGTTGACTGAAGGTGTTTATTATTCCCTACTCCATGCTTACTCATTTACTCTTCTGCTGCGCTTTTTCCCTAGTTTACACTCGTTTATCTTACGTATTTGTTCCTTGGTCTTCTTCTACGGCCCTTTTATTTTCGATTCTATCGTATTTCGTACAGATTTATCTTATTTCAGAGTGTTTCCATTCTTCATTATTCTTCTTTTTTGTGCGATACGTCGAAGAGCCTTTTCTTCTTTTCCCTCCCCGTGTCTTTGGATTTGTCCTTCCATTTGTTCATTGAAGTTTTCTCCGCTTTGTATTGACTTTAAGAGAAAATTCAACGGCAATATGATGAGATGCTTTCCCTTGTTGGAGTCCTCAAAAAGGTTTAGTTACGTCGTGAAGGAAACATGTGGGAGGAAGCGCTAGTCGAGTTAAGGATCTAGAGAAAAATTCGCTATGTATGAACGAGATGAAAGGGAACTTCTGAAGATGTCGTTATTTTAGGATTGAAGAGGCCCAGACGTTGGTTTAGGAAGGCTCGTTTAATTGCTGTCAAGTATATTCTCATCAATCTTATGAAAATCATCAGTCAAGTCCAATCAACCGCCATGAAGCAAAAAGTGAAACGCGGCAATGATGAATCAAATTGGGTAACATATACCTTTCCCCCAGCATAGAACATCATCATACCGAAATTAGGGTAAAGAAATGTAATAATTCAAGATTTCAGGCTTTCCCGGAATGCTTAGAATGCAAACGAATACTTAGAATGTAAATATGTCGGGTTGCCAACCGGGTGAGGGTAGTTTGTGGTACATCAAACCACAAACTACGATCTACCAAAGATACACCACAAACTACCATCACCCGGTTGGAAACCCGAGAGCATTACATTCTATATGTAATAATAATTGTAGAAAGCCTGTATGAGCATATTTCTTTTGACATTGTTCCTAGGTCTTTATCTTAGGACCTTCCATTTATTTCTCCTTCCATGGTATGTCACACCAATTTACCTTATTTATATTAAGCCAGATTTATAATATTTGTCGAAACACTATCGCCACCCCTGCAAGAGCACACATTAAATATCCTCTCTAAACTCAATGGGCCCTTGCTGGGTAATATGGCTGAAGGAATCGAGTGACCTATGGTAGAAAGGAAAGGGCAGGGTCGTAGTACAACTACGACATAGGTTAAGTATAGAATCAGTTTTTCCTGTTCTTCTATGCAACACTTATGTGGCTTTCTTAGTTCTTCCTTACAAATTTCATTTTTGTAAGTGCGAAGGAGGTTAACAGTAAAAACGCTTTATGCAAAGGAGAGCAAAAAAGGCAAAAAACATGCAGCGATACCTTTTACTCATATTCTTGCAATACATTAGAGCAAAATATAACGTTATTTTAATTTTTTGTCTCTACATAGAGAAAAGAATATTAAAATTTTTCCCCGATGATGTATAAAAAAGGAAAATAATTATTTTTTTTGCCGACGGTACAAAATAGGTCAGTCGGTGCAGGTGACATAGAAGTTTATTCAAGTAACCTACATGTAATGTGTCATATGCTAAACAGAAATTGATAATTTTATATTTATATGTATACAAATTGGTTCAAGTTAAGGTGTATTCTATATATGTTAATTGAGGTCCGTGATATTATACTTTTATTTATTAATTTGCTTATAATTTTTCTTATGTTCTTCAGAAGCTGATTTTTATTCAATCAAATGGTTTTTAATAGTTAAATGTTCTCAACAGCCAAAATTTGAGATTGTAAGTCCGTATTGCATGGTTAAACGGATGGTTGACTCACAACAGGTGCACCTCAGAGGCTACCTAAACGGTTCATTTCTTTTAATTATTATTCTTAATTTTTTAAGAAATATTTTTTGGAAGCAATTAAATGTATTTATTTCCATACTTAATATGTGAGTAAACACCATAAGAAATCTTGTGAATTTGGCAAGGAAGTTGTTAACAACTCAAACAATCGCGAATTGGTACTTATCCCGAATATGACTTGTGATCAGCAACCACGAAAGCAGCTGGTGGCTCAAACTTAGTTCCTCCACAATACTGTTTCGAAGTCGTCAAAAATACCAGTATTTTTGGCTGAATTTTTATTATGTAGGTTATATTCATTCATTAGCTTCATAATAATTTCAATTTTGCATTAATTCAGAGTACTTTTATACTTTTTCATCGATAAAAACTTGTAATCGATCACTGTAGGTCGTACGTACGGAGACCACTACAACTCCGCGGGGCTCCAATCAAAAGACGCCCTAGCCATTCATCCCAGCGTTTTAATGCTAAAATTAGGGCAACGGGAGATGTGGGGCCAGGCTTGGAATCCACTCCCAGACATTTCTCTATCATTATGAAGGCTAGATATGCCGCAACTCACAAGCAGACAGGTAACTTGGGTTCCCTTACTCCTTAATAATGGATTTTTCGTTTCAAACGAGTCCTATCAGAGTGGAATAAGCTCGTGGAAAGGACATCCAAAGTCTTGACTTGTCTTCTTCTCTGTAACTTTGCAGTGATGTTGAAAGTAGCTCAAGAAACTCGTTACTAATAGCATACTTTTATAGAAGTTTAAATCTAATTTTGGTCTCTCCGGAAGATAAATTTTTTAAATTCAATGTTTTCATCCTTATGAAAATTGTGCTTGACTAGTTATTTTAATACCTTTAAAAATAATAATAATCAGGCATTTGTATGTTCCATGACAAATATTAGCGCTTTTACACGAATGTCAATCACACCCTTCACACTTTCAAGGCTTTTGCGTCATCATTTAGAGATTGCTATGAGGCTCATGCGTTTTAGGTGACGTTACTGCGTGAAAGCCGCAGTCATAAATGTCATGTCATTAAACTGTGGAATTATGCAAGTTTCTACTGTTTGAAATGTTTAAAAGAAACTGGAAAAATCTAAAGAATCTATGAACGGAGTAGTTACTAGCCTAAACGTTCATATAAAATCTCAGATTCTTGCGATATTGAGTGGAATTTGTGCATGATGCAGAAATTTTTTTTTCTGAAATGATCCACAAATTTTACTGCGTCCTAGGTTTCGATGTTTTTGCATCATCATCAGGTGACAAATGAAATTAAGTGCACACAATATATAGTCATTGAAAAAGAAAGGGGGAGAAGTTAAGAGAAAATAAATTTCATAGTTTCATCGTCAACATCGCTTGCTGTCTGTTCAGAAGGTTCTTGAAATGAGTTCGAATTACAATATGCAGTTCTCGTCCGCACAGTAGTGTGGGTTGCATATATCTCCTTGTGTCCTAAATTTACATATGATATCTAGACATTCAGAATTTTACAGTCTCCCAATTTGAGGTAAGAACAGCCTGAAGCATCACCAGGATTTGATCCCAGACATCTCATTATTTCAACCGTACATTCTTCCGTC
Organism: Ceriagrion tenellum; assembly: GCA_963169105.1. Taxonomy (NCBI): domain Eukaryota; kingdom Metazoa; phylum Arthropoda; class Insecta; order Odonata; family Coenagrionidae; genus Ceriagrion; species Ceriagrion tenellum. The sequence continues at coordinate 94,579,781 of OY720639.1, read as the reverse complement.
TAAACTCTCTGGCTGATTCTTTCATTATTCTACTCCCATTTTGTAATTCCATTCACCCAACAGTTGAAATTAAAGTTTTATTTTTTTTCTTGTAATGCGCGGTAGCTGATATTGAAATACCCGTTAACACATACTACCACCCTATCATTTAAAGTCGTTAATGCGGTAGGAAAAAATCCCGCATTATGAGGAAATTCTTGGCTGCGCAACTTGAGCAGTGATTTAGGCTTAAGATTTGCATTCATGAAGGCCCGTTAAAGAGCAGAGGCAACGAGGATTTAAACGGAACTAGCGTTGCGGCAGCAGTCATTAACTGCTCTTTATGTGTCTATTTTAATTTCAGTGACCCGCGCAACTTTTCATCCCAGCTAACTTGATGCTTGTCGTGAATGACGTAGCATTGATAAAGACTACATTGTTCTAAAAATCCCACGGTACGTAGTTCTGTCATAGCTAGCTTTTTGCTGCAGTTTTTCACTGTGTTCAATTATTCAAATTCTCCCTCAAGGCATTCTCTTTTACTGAAAAAAGCATTTCTTGTCTTACACTTGTGAGTTCTATTCCGAGTATAATTTTTATGTCATTCTTTTAATGATTTGGTTGAAATTTTCCGAATGTTTTAGTTTTCTTTATTACCCCTTCTTTCTGAGTTCGTCGACGTAATCTGAATCTGTTCACTGAGACAAATATTTCGGTCTTTGCTGTTTCTTTTTTTTTTCAAGGGGATAACCGTCTTTGTGTGGAGAATTAAAAGAAAGGGATGGCAAAGATGTGGAGTGCAGTAGAAAAAAAAGAAGCGGTGGCCTAGAAGTACGAAGCGGAAAGAATGAGGTCAAAACTAAAAATAAAGAAATCCTTGCGTGGCCCAGGATCACGGCAAAGAAGGCCGAAAAGTTTGGAGAAGATGACGTGGAACGTTTGTACTTTACTGAAGTAATACTCTTGCTTATACCTTAATACTTATTCATGGCCTTCTCGGTTGTAATAATCCAATGCGCTATTTGACGGATGGATTGCGCATGACTGTGAGGTGTATATATAGCCATTTTTTAGTCTCTATACTCTCAAAGCTTTAGCTTCCTTTTGTGCATGGCTTCGCTAAAATCTCTATTCGTTCAGATTTATTTTGTGAAGTTTATCACTCTACTGGTATTATCACGGAATTCTGTTCATTTTTTGAAAGTAAATTATTTCTAAACTCAGCAATATCACTTATAATTTCGGTGTTACATGCAGAATAACCATGGCAGTGAGGCATGCATAACAGAATTTTAATTAGGTGGTGATTAAATTGGTACACTCATTATATGTTATTGAGGAAGTCTTCTCGGGTCTTCCACCGGGATATTAACTGTCGACGATTCGGAGTCCGACTCGTACTCCTTTCTCTAGCCGAATGATGATATTTACCGTAGACTTCAACGGACGCTATTGTTGGCCGTGGTCATGGGACTCGAATGGTCAACAACGGGCCAACAGGTACAATTTGAAGTCCGCAAACGTTTTAATAACGTCTTCCATGCACCTCTAAGGGAAAAGCCCTGGTCTCGGTTGAAATTCCTTCTTTCTAGTTGGATTTAAATGACCTCCTTGATAATCCTATCCCAATAGCCTTGGGAGCGGGCGAGCACTTTAGTCTCATGGAAATAGATGGAGTGATCCATGGTTATGCTGTGTTCAGCAATGGCAAATTTTTCAATATGTGCCAGACGTCTGTATCGTTAGTGATCCTTTACCCTTGTGTCTATCGTTCTACTCGTCTCTCCAATGTACACCTTGCCGCATTCACAAGCCACTCGGTAGACGCCTGATTTCTTCAGGCCGATAGGGTCTTTTGCTCGGACGATGAAATCCCTGATTTTTTGGGGCTCTGTCCTTAGTAAAGGACTCAAATTTGCCCTGGCTCTCCATAAGATCCCGTCTTGTAGTGTCTTTGCGTAATTAAATCACTTTTAACCCGGATACAATGACTGAGAAGGTTAAAACATTTGAGTTGTTTTTTGCTGGCAACGAAAACACCGCTCCAGAAATATGAGTACATTTAAAATGCCATTTTTCCACGCCCAGTAAGGGACCATAATAGTTGCGATAGATTAGTTCCGGGAAACTTTGAAGCTCACTGGATAAAGTAGGTTTTGCACATGTGCTAAATGTCTGAACATCAATATAAGCTACTAATTCCGCATGAAATACCCGGCAAGATATATCTCCTGCATGACTTAGTACCTTGCATTACTATTCTTTAGTCACATTAATAATACTAACCAGTAGTTATTAATAGTATACTGCATTGCAGCATGTTCTTTTACGAAGCACTATCCTAGTTTATGGTCTGACCGCGTATTGTCCCCCTGACTGCTATTCGCCTGCGCCTGGCATCCGGACGAGCGTGCACGGTTCTGGTTTCAGATGGGGTGAATGCTGCATGTCTGGTGTTGATTCACCCCAAGCCACACCCTAGTGGTGACATGCACGGTATTTCGTAGATGTAGATGGGTACAAGTTGGAAACTTTTCAGTGAATACTATGAATTCTTAAATATGCGGTGAAAAATATCTGTACGGCTTTTTTACGGAAATAATTTCGATATCAAGGACTTTTTGTGGATGCGATTTTTAAAAAGGCTGTGCTTTCCTATTAATTCATTTTGATAATTCATTTCACGTATTTATCGTGAAAATTGCCGTGTACGTCGAAAGGTAGCTGTCAAATATGTTATCGATCAATTGCTGAGCTAACTATCGACTGTTCTATGAGAGAATATCATTTATATGCATCGACACATGAGGATGAGTTTCCTTAGTGAGCTCTGGGACGTGTTAACCTCTTACGGAAATTAAACTCCTTTCCTGCCTAGACTAAGATTCCAGTACCATATGACTCCGCTGGCTTTGACATAGGAAGCTCATTTCCGTGATAATTCTGTTTTCTCTGCCTTACTTGGCTAATTGTTTTTAGGTAAATATTTATACATGTTTCAGTTTCATGGAAAAAGAGTACACTAGTTTCCGCTGGTGAAATTTATGGGATAAATATTTACTTTATGTGGAGGAGAAAAATATCGCGATGGCAAACGTATATTTTTATAAGTGACGAATGCCTTGAGCCATTTCTAAAATGGTTTCCTATTTCATCCATTATGAATGCCCGATGGGGAACATGTACGTCTTGGCATATCAACACTAGTTAGGGGAGACAAATCATAGATTAGCTGCATAAGCTTTCTAGTCTAATTAAAACCACCTTGCCGTTGAGCATAAAAAATACAACGAGGAATGCTTCAGAAGTTCAGGCGTCACGTTTTTTTTAAACGCGGAATCCTCAGATGGATTGCTGCATCCCGCGGTTGACATCGCGCGTAACTTCAGTACGATCCCTCGCTGAATAAGACTTAAGTAAAACGTCGGGGCGGAGTGACGTGAAAACAAATCAAAGTAAACTCGCGAACGGACGAACTAAAGACAGGCGAAGGGTTGGCCGTTGGTAAATAGAGAGACCTGCAAAGAGATTTCAAGGCCTTGACTCGACCACCCTTTCCCGAAATCATAATTACTATCGTCCTCCCAGAATTTGTCGCTCCCAAACCGGAGGTTTTTCGTCATTGATTTCTCGGTTACGAAAGGAAAACAGAGCAGTATCAGAGGATCTGTGAAGCATGCCTTCCGACCTCAAGGGAATCAGTCTACCGTCGCTTTTGCTACCTTTCTTCTCCTTCGTCAAAGCCTCGTCTTACGAGGGACACCGACTCGTCTCTTCCTGTCCCCAGTCCCTCGCTGTAAATTCCTCGAATTTCTTTACTCTTTTCTGTCCTTTCCTCAGGACTCTCGGTGTTTGCTGGAGGTGTTCATAGTGGTGGTTTTTGGTAGCTGTTGTAAAAGGACGGAAAAGGGATGACAGGCTTAGAGATTGCGCGTATGTGATATTTAAATTCATAGACCAGGAAAATAAAAAAAATAAATTCTTAGCTGCAATTTCATCGCGCAAAACTCAAGGGGGTCGTATTGAAAGAGTCCTCTCATCTCATGTTTCAAAAAACTTTTATTGATTCACAATTTATGGAAACAATTAGAGGGTAAAATAAGTTTTTCAAATTTACTCGGAAAACTATGCATCGTAGAGAAAAGTGATGCGCAAAAGAATTGTAGAAAATGAATTTATCTTAAAAATGAGATTAGTTAAACTAAAATCGGTTAATAAACAAAAGAGTTATTGCAAATAACACGAAAAATTGCGATTTTTAAAATTGATAATAATTTTAACTTTTTTGGCTGAAATCGTATGAAACCTACAAAAAGATTAGGGTATTGCCATACTTTAAAAGTATGCTAAAGATGGGTCCTGTTGGTACAATAGTTTTCGCACAATTCCATTTATACATCTCGAAAAACAAAAAAAGTTGAAAAATTTAACCCTCTCTAGCGGTGTCAATTTCCAACGTAGAATGATTCGAAAATCAGACTTTTTAATTCGAAGACTTAATTAAACAGTCTATTAAAAATTTGATCTTTTGAAAATTAATTGTCGCAAATATTACATCAAAAAGCCCACTACCGATAATGCATTGGGCGAAGCAACGTATAAGTAAAGCAGTATTTGCCCTAGAGGCTTACTCTTCTAATGGTCATTCAATTGTTGCCATGCAACGAGTATTCCGCGCACTCTTCAATATTGCTGCCCGAGCTCGTTTCCCTGGTCAGCAGTCCATTGTTTCGTAGGTAATGCTTTAATATTGTATTTTTATGTAATATTTGCGACAGTTAATTTTCAAAAGGTCAATTTTTTAAATAGACTGTCTAATTAAGTCTTCAAGATTAAAAAGCCTGTTTCTGACTCATTCTACGTTGGAAATTGACACCGCCAGAGTGTGTTAAAGTTTTTAACTTTTTTGATTTTCGGGATAAATATATGGAATTGTATAAACATTATTGCACCTACAGGGCCCATCTTTAGTACACTTTTATAGTATGGCAATACCATTACCTTTTTGTAGCCCTCATACTATTTAACAAAAAATGTTTTAATTATTATCAGTTTAATAAAAATCGCAATTTTTCGTGTTTTTTTTGCGATGAATGGTGCAAGAGGGAGAGGTAGGCCGAGAAAGTTGTGGTTGAATGTGGTTGAGGAAATTCTTAGGAAGAGAAATATTTGGTGCCTTAAAAACAGGAGGGCGTGTGTGAAGCAGTGTAGGGGGTAAATGAGGCAAAAGAGGTTTGCAAGGATAGGTCAGTATGGAGGAAATTAATGAAGCAGAGTTAGGTGTACAAATATGTATCAATGAGTGAAAATTTGTGACTGTGCCTGCCCCGGAATGGAACAGCGTGATTAGTATGTATGTATGTAACTTTTTTATAAACCGGTGTAGTTTAACTAATTTCATTTTGTGGATAATTTTATTTTCTACGATTCTTTTGGGCATCACTTTTCTCTACGATGCATAGTTTTCCGAGTACTTTGGAAAAACTGATTTTACCCTCTAATTGTTTAAATAATACGTGAATCAATATAATATTTTTGAATCATGAGATGAGAGGACTCTTCCAATACGACCCACTCGAGTTTTTCGCGATGAAATCGCGGATTAGAATTTCTTCAAGTTTTGACTCAAAATTCGGGTTATTTTCCTGGCTGATCGTGCATAGAATAAAATATTAATTTCGTATCGCAAATAACTTGATGCATCGCATGCTGTAGCTCATAATGGTTTGACATACTGCTGTATAACGCATTTGGCACGTTATAGGTCACATTTAAGGTAGTTCGAGCGAGATAGCTCTCTATTCGTAATCGAGACCATATTCCAATTTTACGTTATAATTTCAGCAGTTCCAGAATGCGTAAATTTAATATTGCGGTAATAATGGTGCTATAATATATATTGATATGACTAAATTTCTAAGCAATGAAGTAAAAATATCACATAATTCTTCCATTTTACTCAGTTCTATCATGCGGTACGTTTAAAATCCCCTCACAACGGAAGGTTCCTTGCGTTTCTGAAAAAAATACTGCGGTGACATTATGATTAATTATCAATAATTGTCGAAAAAGTAAACAAACTAACACTTCATTTTTTGACGACATCTAGGTGGTAAAAATCTATCGTGTTTTAAATAAGATCTCTCCGAAGTATATTTACGTACCTTTTAAAAGGGCTGGTATTTGTCGTCGAAAATCTTGGAAAATAGTTCAATAAGCGGCTGATATTTTGGTATCATTGGAAGATTAATATATTTTTCATTAAAATGAGACCAAATGCAACGATTTATAGGTAAAATGATATTTCGCTCAAACTTCCTTCAGTGATCTACGTGTATCTCATAAATAGAATATTTCTTCAGCTTGATTAGTTTGCGTCACTCGTATCGCCTAAAACTTCTATATAGATAATAAGTTGTTAATAATGATTCAAAAGGCGTTGAGTGGCCACTATAAAGGTTTTCATGGCATGGTGAAGGTTTGGCTATAGCATGGCGTAGGTTTGGCTAATTGCTTTTTTGCATTTCTCTTCGATTCACAAAACTGTGAATTCAATCATAAATTCATATCGATTTCAAAATTGCCTTTATTATTGCAGTCATATCGAATATCGCCCAACACGTGACCTCATATTCAGGATATTTCAACGCGATGCAGTGTATGATATCGATACTCAATATCAAAAAACGACATCACACGCATCTTACAAATGAAAGCTGATGCATCAAGCTGGCCTATGATATGTCTTTAAGGTCATCAATTTTTCAGCGGGAATTTGTTCGAGAAGGCCAGGAAGAGTAAGGCGATTAATCGACCCAAGAGATCCATCATGGAAATACATTCTGTTCCGTCTTCATAAACAATTTCATTTGCGAGCCTACGCTGAGGCATGTCACGAGGAGTGCCAAAACACTAACCATGAAAAGAATAGGAAAAAAGAAAAGATATTGCTTGAGGAAATGGTGAAAAGTACACTGCACATTACTGGTGAGTCTCGCTCTGTTTCTCTTCAGGCCGTTTTACAGGAGGATCTTTAATACACAGTGAGATTTATTTATGTATGTGCATTGAAACTAGCGACGAATTGCTAGAATACATGCGCGAATACCGTGCTCGCGTTTTCGCAATATCAAATTATCAAATTGCACAACTAAGTGCTTCGTGTGAAACAGCCTTATTGGTTCGTGGAAAGGTGGGATTTTTATGACTATCAGTTCTGCCATGTGTCTTAATTATTTTGTTACCACTAATTAGCACTAGATATAGACCGCTGGATTACAACAATATCTTCTTCATATCACCCGACCACAATTCAAGATTCTTGTTAATATATTGATGCTTAAACACATAAGCTTTTATCGAAAATCGACTTTTCAAAATAAGGTGGCGAATCATTCACGAGAATTGTTCTATAAGACCCATTATTCTTATCAAAGGTTAGGAAATGACTCGTTTGAACGCTTAAATTTAACGTTATAACGCATTCCGAGCTTCAAATGCATATTTCACTATATGGTTTTTCCCCATTGAAACTAAAAAAAAGAGCACGAGACTGACTTTTCTCCGGTCATTTTTTGCCCGTTCGCGTGAAGGTATGCGTTTGTAAACTCGTGCCTCTGTATGCACGGATATAATATATTGCGTCGCGGGAGAGAGAGAAGGAATTATTAATTTTGTTCCCACATCTGTCATTCAATACCGGCGATGAAATTAATCATGCGAGAGCTTTGTGGCGTGAATGATAAATTATTCTATTGTCATTGTGTTTCGGAAAAAACGTTATGTAAAGTTAAACCAGGGTGATAAAAAAATAGGGAACATGAATAAATATGAATCCAGCGATATATTAATGCATGCGTTTTAAAAATGAACAGAAATATATTGTAGATCAAAGACAATCAAATGTAATATCGTACAGGTGCGCGTTTATCAAGGGAGAGGATTATCGCTGTTAAATCGAGCGAATCAGCTCTTTTTAGGTCGCGATTCGACGACACAAAATTGAATGTACACGTTGTGAGGCGGAGTTTTGCAGGAAGAGCGGGGTTTAAAGTAACTAGCGAATTCCATCTGTCACCGCTCGCCATGTGCACACAGCTTCTTACTCTTCGGAATCTGCGCTCGTTATAATAAAGCGGGAAGCATCTCGGCGGAGCCTGAGAGCACACTGAGCAGCGGCGGATATAAAAAAAAAACGTGGTGTGCGGGGTCTCTCCCGAATGATGAATGGTTGTTGCTCTGCTTTCGACACCGTCCGAGTGGAAGGTGCAGCGGCTCGTCAGGGCGGGGGTTGGGGGCGCCGGGGTGCTGTGCCGCGTCCACGGCGGCGACTTGTGCACTCGGGTTGATGAACGGGCACAAGTCCGTGCAGTGGTCTCGTGAAAAAGGGAAAGAAGAAGTTGGGCCAATTTTCATCGCGGAGGGGTCTAGCGAATTTTTTTTTCTCGAAAACTTCATCCCGGGTGGTGCGGTGTGGAAGTTGAAAAAAAATTATGAGTGATGAAAAGGTCACTGTCGGCTCATATTGATCTTGTTAAAAATGGGGAATATGAGGAAGAAGGCAGTTTTCATGGCGGCGTTTATGTCATTTTTTTCAAGCCACGGGTCCGGTTCGAGATTCGTGTTTAATGATTATTTGCCGCGAGGTTAATTCCAGGTTTGAAATTTCTCGTGCGACATCGGTTCGGTAATTGGTTTTTGAGTTCCAATTCCATTTGAAATGCGATAACGCCACACCTTATTTTGGAGACTCACGTTGCATCATGCTATCATCATTGATTTAGTTACGCAATTATTCTTTTAAAATTTGATTTGACACAGGAATTCACAACATATCTCAAATAACCAAAACACCGTGTGTGAATATAATAACCACCTGGAATCAAATTATATTTACAATGGTAATATTTTCCGAAGCATTAGATATAAGGTTTCATTTTTCGCATGGTCGCATTGTCATAAGCAGAGAATTTGTGATCTTTTCGCTGACTTAATCGGGTGTCAGATATAATTTAAAGGTGTGGTATTGATTAGTAGCCTATATACTTAATGAAGTGAAAATACAATGTGTTGAAGGACGATTTTGCCTAAACAAGAGAATGCTAAGTAGTAAATAAATATAATATACGAATCTCGAATCATCCATTCACGAGCATTATAATGCTTCGGAAATATTACTGTGTGTCTTTCTGTACGCTCTATGGATACCTGAATTTTAACTTAAATTTGTTGTTGAATTTTTCCCAGCAATATAATAGAGTTAAAATAGTTGTTAGATTCCTATTCCTAGTGAGATTAACCTTTGGGAAATACGAAAATATTTCATTTCATGTGTCCTTATTTTAACAGAATACTTTTTGACGTATATGACTAATATCATCTCCCGCCAAAAACTTTTTTCTATGAATCCGACGCTGTGAACTATCGCCACAACTGAAAAGAAGCAGTTCTAAGATTACTTTCTACTTTTGTTAATGGCTCTTAACCACCGTGCGCATTACGTTTCACGTAAAAGAAGTATTTTTGGTGACAACGAGTTCAAAATATGGGCTTTCCTAAGAGCTCTGAATTTAGGGTCAATGGATTCCTATTTCCAGGCGTCTATTGTAAATGAAGAGACTTGATGTGTGTTCCTATTTTGGATTAATTATTCTTTAATAATTTGCTCTAGATAAACTTATAAATAAAACATTAAACTGGTTTTTGATCTACCGTTATGATGGAGTGTCTAAGATTTGTATAATCTGCAAAGCTTTTTCCACCGATTATCGGCTTTCTAATCGTAATTAATCGCCTAATGGCCGGCTGCAAGATCATTTAGTTATGGAATCATAGTTATGAGACCCATTAAGCTATAGATCTCATAAAAGTATTCGGGTTGCAAGAACACATGTACTAGTTACATAATTTATTAACCAATAGTTAATAGTTTCGAATATTAGATCTAATCTTCTACCACCGGATAAAATTTATGAAAGTTTAGCCCATGAACAATTGATAATGCACATTATAATTAGTCAATTTGAGTTAACAAACTGGTCATTTGTCTCAAAACAACAATTAATCAAATAGTTAAGTCTCCAAACGGTCAATTGCGCATCCGCCATCTTGGCTACTTATGGAACTCATAACTGCATGCCATAAGTTATGAAACCAATTTTATCGAATGTTTCTGCAACACTTGTTGAATGGTTGCTATGACTTCTGGGTCCCATAACTTTATAGAACGCATGTGTGTCCTTCCTGCAACGCCATAAAACATGATGATGATATGATATAGGTTGTCATGCTTGGCATTCACCATATATTTTTTGTACTTACATTTAGGAAATAATCGTTGAAAACCACATCCGTGTGTAGCATATCATTAGAGCAGGATGATGCTCACCTGCAAAATAAAACAAAATAATGTTATTAACAATAAATTTGTCATATGTATACAAACACCGAATCGAGTGACCTTCATGATTCTTGAAATCAGCACTTTCAAACTTATGTAAGGTGACTGTTAAATTACGCCATCATTCTTTTTTAAGTGCTCGTTAATATTGAGGAAATTCAAATTATTAGAATTATTCATGGAATTGCTATAATCTTATGAAACATTAACCTGGAATAATTATCAATAAGTTGTCACAAAGCTGATGGACTACCATATTTGTGTGATGCTTTGGTGTTGAAATATTAAGGACTACCCTAGGAAGCGTCATGCACAGCTATGCACAATTTCGACAATTTTGAGTGATGAACGTCTTAAGGCCGATTTACCTGGTACACTTTATTGTACAAACGAATGAATGAACTCTTTCGTGAGGAAAATTGTACCGTGTAAAGCGGAAAATTGTATGATTGTCTGAATGGCTTAGCGGGAAATAGAATCTGCTCTATTTCCATTTAGTTTCTTTTACATTCAATGATACATTCGTTTGTAAAATATAATGTACCGTATAAAACGGCCTTTATGATGGGTTGCCCGAACGTTAGTTATGGAAACAATAGTTATGAGATGTTTGAAGTTCTGGAACTCATAAAAATATTCGGGTTGCAGGAACGCATCTACGTGCTCGATAGTTTATCTATAGATTGTTAATGGCTTTGAATTTTTGTTCTACTCCTCTGTCGCTGGATAAAATTCATGAAGGAAGGTTGTCATCTATGTACTTGCTAATACACGTACTAATTAGTCGTCAGAAGTAAACAAGCTCGGCATTCTTGTCGTTATAATTCTTTTATTAAGTGAATAGGTCTCCAAAAGGTTAATCGCGCTTCCGCCATCTTGATTACTTACGCAGCTCATAACTCAATTCCAAAAGTTATGAGACCGATCATGAAACCAATAAATGAATCGAATGTTCCTGCAACACATACTGAATGGTTTTCTTGGATTATGGGCTCCATATTTTTTTCACACATAATGTATTGCTCCGGCAACCGGCCATTAAGCACCTAATACGAACATCTTTGAAAATCCAAATGCCCGCCATGATCTCAAAAGCCATCCTACTACGCTTCTATCTTTCCTCCGATGTGGCGCCTCTTCTTAGCGAAATACACTGCAATGTTCTTGAGTGAAGAAATGATGAAGTTAGCAGATGAATAGAAGAGGAAAGGACCATATGGAACACCATACAGAAAAGAAACAGATGGATTGGACACACACTGAGACACAATGGGTTTGTGAAGAACATAATTGAATAAAGAGAGAAGTCCCCAGAGGAAGACCCAGGAATATGTTTATGGGCCAAATAAAGAGGAAATTACATAGGAAGAAAAACTAGGATGTAAGGGAACTAGCATTAGGGTGGAGGGCTGCAGTCAACCAACCTTAGGATTGAGCACCAATGAATGCTATCGAGTGATGAACGAAAAGATTATCCAGTTGTACGTACATCGTCAAAAATGACCTTTTAGAACCACTGACTTGGCACACGGCAATTCGATACCTTCAAGTTTGTTTGTATTACATCTCTCACCACAAACGTGAAGCGATTTTGAGAAACCGCAGAATGGCCATAATGCCTAATTTTGCCGCACAAGCAGTTATTTTTCATCCCCGCGCATTCCGCAGCCGCATTTGGCTCAAGTGTACTCCCCAAACCATAATCAGCGCTCCTCTGCGTTCGGCTTCTCACTCTCCGCCTATCCGTGCTCATTAGTCCCTCATCTCCTGTCAGCTGTCCGAACGGTCGGCTTTGAGGGAGGCGGGAGCGAGAGAGGGGCTCTCCGGTTCCGATAGCGGTGGCTCGCTCGCCCCATTATTCATGCGAGTCCCGCTTGATATTCGTACCGCCGACTTCACAGCGCTTCCGTCCGCTCCTGAATTCGACGCAGTCACAGTTTGCGGCAATTCGACGTACTTGTAAGTTTCAGATATAGATCGGATACAGCGGAGATCAGCTTATTTGTTAAAAATTGTTACGATAAACTTAGCAGTGTTACTGAATCGTTTGAGGGAATTAGGGTGGGGACATACTCAACGGTATCCGACGAGATATTTATTCTGGCGACTTATTTAGGGTGGGGCCTCTATCTGATCGAAGGGGAAAATATCGGTAAAATCTTTTACGGATGTTTGATATAGACTACCTTTTGCTGGACGTTCAACGTATTATACTACAGCCAAACTGTTTTGGTAGAAACGATCACAGGCGCAAGATTAAGAAAATAGATGAACCGATAGATTTATAATGTGTTTTTCTCCGCACCGTAAGGAACCATAGTAGTTGCGATGGAGCAGTTCAATGAAATTTTGACCCTCACTAGGTAGAGTACATTTTGCAATTCTACTTAATATCTTACCATCAATGCTAATAACTAATTCCCGCTTGAAATTTATGGCATGATTTTGCTTTCTCATATTTTAGTACTATTTATCAATCGGAGTGATAGTACTAAACATTAGTTGTACTGTTACTAGTTTTGCATGTTAGCATATTCGTCTACGTAGCACTCACCTAGTTTCTGGTCTGATCATGCTTTGTTATCCTGACTGCTCTTGACCTACGCTTATCGGCTGAGGGAAAGGGCGAGGTTCTGATTTGAGCGGGGATGAGGGCTCTGTGCCAGGTGTGGAATCACCCCGTGCCACGCACTCTAGTGGTGGCTTGTATGGTATTTCATGGATGTAGATGTGTGTCTTTCTCGTGTATTGATAGATGTATGATGTCGAATCAGTTTGGTGAGTAATGTGCGATCATCCTCTGCCGAGGTCCCAGGTTCGACTCTCAACGGTGGTGTAGACTTTCGATTAGAGATCCGATACCTGCTCGGATACTGCTTTGACAGTGTTTTAGGAGCAGTGTTCTGTTCTTCGTCATGCAGGACGTTAAATGTCGTGCCTCGTGGCGCCCTCAGTGGAGTGTATGCTTTCGCAAAGATTCTTGATGCTAGCCAGGGAAGAGTTTTTGGAATTTCAATGCATTTTGTGTCATAATCATTTATTAAATAATAATTTTTAGCTTATTTCGAGGGTCGAGGTTAAATTTAAATCATTAGTTTTCTTTTTCCGACGTTACGGAATATAATATATTCCATATGCCGGGCTAGAATGCTAGCATTCTGGACATGAAGGTCATTCTGAATCAATAAAATTACAATTGGCAAAGGAAAACTATCGTTTTAAATGTGACCTAAATCCGCGAAATATGCTAACAATTCCGACAATAGAGCTCCTGCGAAACGGGGGAGGGAGTGATGTTTAGTGCCATTATCAGTCAGAATACCTTTTCAATTGATACCAACACATGCGGATTGAGAAGTGTAATGGCTCATCTCTCGACCTGTCATGCCGTCCCGTTTCGGCTCATCTCACAATGGGACCTCGAAATAGGTTACCTCATAAAGTCACAACGGTGTACTATTTTCACCACTTGCCCATTGGCCTTACGTTTTCGTGCCTCGTAATTTTTTCGCGAAGGAGTTTGTTTCTGCTACCTCACTCCCTTACCCTCCATCCTATCCCTTCACTCTTCCACTTGTATTTGTTCTCCTTGCCTCGGAGCCCTGCGCCAGGATACTTTGCAATGGCAATGGGCTGATTCCGTTACCTAAATTCTCATCACCCATCATACGCCCCTTTATGTAATTCTACCCTTATCAACCTCTCCCCCTATCCTCTCGGTCTCAGTAGTTGGGGGATCGGGTTGGTGTGGTGGCTAGAGTAGTCGCCTACGACACGGGCGGCCAGGGTTCAAATCCCTGCAGAGAAGGACGTTTTTCAGAGGAACCCTATCCCTGAGTGTCTTGTGGAGGGCACTTCAAGTACTGTACTCCGTCTGTCGGATGAGACGTTAACTCGGGGTCCCCTTGGCGCCTTTCGTTAAGAGGAGGTTAATGCCGACGCCAGGTTTCGATCCACCCGTACTCCCTTACCTAACCCCTATGGCGCAACTGACCTTAGCCGTCGATCGCCTCCCCAAATATCCTATCCTATCCTCAATAGCCGGACGACTCTTAGAAAACATCCATCCTCTGCATCAATACTCAGCCAAATTTTCGACTCTCTTGATCGTATAATAATACCATTCTCGGTGATTTGATTAGCTCATACTCATGGTACTGTGGTCCAGGTTGGTAGATGAACTAATTGATGTGTGGGAATTGCCACCCTTTGGGTCGGGCAACTTCTCCAGGCCCCGCGTCTCCGAGGATCCCGCATACCGGCGGAAATCGGTAATCACAAGATGGAAAAATATAGCTACAAATATCTGGGGTGATAGCCACGTTGCCGTATCTGATATAGGTCACTTTTTACCGTAATCATTGCTCTTTTCCTCAAGTTACGGAAATTCCTGTCCCATTTAGGACTCTAATTTCCTTTTGGAATTAGGATGTATTAACTCATGAAAACGATGTACAATTCCACTTAATTTTATAGCTGTTAACTCGTTTCAACGGCTATAGTGTCATTCTCATGACTGTTAGTATTGAGAATGATGCCATAACTGTCGAAACCGGTTGACAGCAATAAAACCTTGGAGAATTGTGCATCTTTTAAATTACTGTTTTTCAACAGTCTTTTATATTACTAGACTGTTAGTCTGGAGAATGACGCTATTGCCGTCGAAACCGGTTGATAGCAACAAAACCTAGTGGAATTGTACATCTTTTGCAATATGAGTTATTACTTCTCGTCCCACAACGTGACACCACAATCAACTGATTTGATTCGAATGTATTAGTTTCTATAAAATGAGAGGTACTTATAAAGTTAATAAGTAAATTTAAAACAATTATAAGTCATTGTAAGAATTAATTTAATAATTTAGGTCTGGAATAACGATTTGGTTAGCGCTCATAAACCATGGTTGCCCATAGCCGCACAGATCATAATTTCCTAGGCTCCCGCTAAGTATAACTTCATGAGGCCCCGCAAGAAAATATTGCTCGGTGTCCCGCTAGCCGAACCGGTGTGTGGATGATATAAAATTAATATTTTTCTGTAATAACGTATTTTTAAAGTTCTTTTATGGTTTCAGACGATGTGAGCTTATGCCGGCACTAAAAATGGCGTTTTGACGGCAGACGACGAATCAGGCACAAAGCATAGGAGAAATAAAGCAAAGAAGCAAATGAAGAAAGCAGTGAAGAGTGCTGAAGATTACGAGCCCCATGGGATTGCGATGCACTGGCATCTCTTATGTGTGTAATTCCGGTAATATTACCGAGTAGGTGCGTACAATGGGAAACAATGATGAGTGCAAAGCGGATTTGCAGGAAGTTAGAAGAAGATGACGCATCGTTGAACAAGTGGACCGTTTCATAGACTAGGGCAGCATACACGAGGAGGCGTGATTATTCGAAAATTGTGTGCACCACCTTGTCAAGCCCGGTTATATTAAGCTGGCAGGCTTTTCTTCATCGTCGGCCGAACTAGGTCATAGTAATCTGATTATCACTTGTTCTATGGAGGACGCATGCTCTTAAACTGTGTTCTAGCGTGGGGAGGTAAACGGCACTGCCAAATGGAAATTAGCATTGGCGACACCATTGCTTTGTTTCTGGTGTAATTTAATGACTTATCGTAGTTAATCAATGAGAATGTGATGTAAATAATGCCATCCGCGTGAATGAATACAAGTTGGATGGGCGAATGGTGGGTGACAGAGTTCGCAGGTAGCTTTGTCAATGCGATTTTCTCCGATGACAGCATGTAAATGTACCTCCGCTCATTGAATATTCATATTTAACCTAAAGATATGGATGGGCTCGTATTAGGCAGCCGTTGCCTGTTTTAGCCGCCAACGAAACCCCGACACATAAGGGTTAGTTTTTGCCTTTATGTTGTAGACGAAGAAATATTTTTAAATTACGTGAAGTAGGCCATTGTTGGAATGATTTACTCCCGGAGTGTTGTGTTAAAGCCGATTGGGAAGATATCAATCTCGTAATTATGGTGTCTCGTGGTACAACAACGGACAAAATTTTGGTGAGTTTTAACCTTTCAAATCGACAACTTAAGCGCCTGATAAGTTGCTCGCGTGTGTGCTTGACACTAGTGTCTGTTTTATTTATGTACGTGGTATTGTAAAAGTTTTGTGAATAAAATTTGAATGTAAAAATATTGCTTCTGAAGAGCTTTTGGACGATTCTCGTCGTTTTTAAACTTGATTTGAAATCATTCATAGCTGCTTACATACTAACCACGCAGTTAGGATTGAGCTTTGATTTATAGAGGAGCTGAGAGGGCAATTCAAAGATAACATGTTCAGTAAGGTCAAATATGAAACCTTTATTGAAAAGAAGCTATTTTCGGAAATTTACCGCGATGAAATCATTTGATTCGGCGATATGTGATTGGTGATTAAATAATTTTCTAATTTGATTGGTGGTGAAGCTGAGTAAAAAACGTTAACTGTAATTTTGAGATCGGGAATAAAAATTTGGTGCAATCAAATTATATTTGTGTTGGTTAATTTTCTCTCGTACCGTGCGCGTTGCTCCTAAAAAATTCTCGTTTGTAATTTGGAACTAGTTCATTTTTCCGTTTATATTTCTGGGTTACAAAGGGGGCGAAAGAAATTATGCCTTCAGTTTTCAAACGTTGATTTTTGTCGTCGAGATGTCCCTATTTGGCAACCGCCCCTTCCCAACTCACCGCTCTCGTTATCTCCTTGCTTTGAGAGAAGGGAAAAAAACCTGTTACAGGATAAAAAAAGCGGATCTCCGGGAGTGGTCATTTTACTGACGCGGCCGGACGGTTTGGACTGGCGCGGTGCGGCCTGGGGGGAACCTCGAAGCCCTTGTTTGCCGTCCGGAAAGGGAGAATCGTGTTCCCGTTCGATCCTCCGAGACTTTGATCCGCACTTGTCGCCAAAGCAGCATTAACACCCACTCGCCCAGAGGCGGGCGGGCGGCGAACGGGAGTTGGGGAGTCCTCCACTCCCTCTGTCTCCCGTGACACACACTCGGAACACGGACGCAGCCACGTTCGTTCCCACCGCTGTCCTTTAATCCTCCCACCACCCAACCACCCCCCTCGCGACCACCCTGTCCCGTCTCCACCTCACTTTGAACGGACATCTCCCAACTTTTCCCTCCCTCTATCTCTCTTTCTCCCGCAACCCTTAATCCGTCCACGGGACTCCTACAGAGAGATGGAGATATCGACACTCGCCCCCCCTGTGTGTCCCATCGTGTGTTCCTCTGCCCTTCCCACTTTCCTCCCTCGACTATCCTGTTTCTCCTTCCTCTCCTCCCCGCCGCTTAACCCCGTGTCCTCCCCTGTGGGTCCTCTCTTCCGTCTTTTACAGCGCCCTATCTTGTCGTTCGTGATCCATTGCCGCTCGCTCGCCCGAGTCGTTGGTCGCAAATCTATTCCCAAGCCAGGTTAGGACCTCGTGGTGGCGAAGGGAATGTTATATAGCGAAAAATTAAAGGATGGTGTTGGTGGTTATTGCTGGTGGTGATATTTGGTTTTCAAATAGGGAATAATGTCGAATTTGCGTACATAATTGTAATAATATGTGTTAGAAGACAAGAATATTGACTTCAAAAAATAAACATTTAACCCTCTATGGGCGGAATATTAAACATCAGCATGGAAAAAATACTGATACTATATTAATATTTTAAAAGTGCTATTTAGGCATTTGAACATTGCAATTCATTTGATAGTAACATTGATTTTGAAATGTGACGTATTTGCATTGTATATATTTAATATAAAATTATACTTTACATAATAACCCTTTACTCGAGGACTTTACCTCGCCTACTAAACCGAGGGTTGCGGGTTCGAGTCCCGCCTGGGTGGTTTCTTCTCCACCCAGGCCATGGATGTATGTCAAGTTCTGTTGGCCCGGTCCCTGGAAAACCTGATGACAGGCTCAGCAGCCTCTCGGGATTCTGGGGACGTACGGGCCAACAGAATCGTCCGGCAAACAAAAAAAAAGAAAAAATATTTACTCAAGATATACTTCAACATTACCTTCATAACGTACCTTTTTTTAACTTTTCCTAATTAGTCCTTCATATGGCAGCTGAAACTATTTATTTCAGAGCTCCACCAGGCACGCCATCGTCAGTAAATAGCGTCACACATTCATTTATTCAATTATTTGACCAACCGCCGAAAGAGATGCTACTTTCCACACACTTAATCCGAATTACAATTCTGTCTAGCGCAGTAACTAAATGGAAAAGCCTCATAGAAAGCAGATATTTCAATGATTTTGAAACGTAACAAATTTGACTCGCTCATCCATAGAGGGTTAACACTTTGGGTGCTGTGTACATAATGGTACGTCCTCTAATATTTTCTGAGAAGGACGATCGACGTACTAGAACGTCCATGGAATATCATTATTGAACAGCAGCTGGACGTAATGCTATGGCTGCAGTCTTCCTGGTAGTCATACATATGACGGTAAAAGTGCCAAAATAAATTTTAATAGTAAATAAAAGTTCATTAACTTACGTTTAAGAGAGTCTTTTTGTCACAATCTAGGTAGGTGTGTAAAATCCTCAGTTATACTCAGTGAGAGGACCTTCATTTTAAAGTCCAGCACGCAAAGTGTTAAATCTCTCTTTCATGTCCGACGTACGTTACATATGTATATTGACTGGAGTAATTTTCCGCTTCAAGTAAGTTTAAATGGAAGGTATTAAAAATATTTTCTCCGGGAATTTCCTTACGTAATGTCTTTCTTCGTCTCAGTGAACGCCCTACCTTTTTTTATACCGTCCATGATGCGTCATATTTCATTACGATTTTCACTTACATTACTTATGAGGTCTGGTAAAATTATAACGAAGTTTTTGTGTAGAGTTAGTTGATTTAATGGTAGTTATAGCTTATTGGTCCTTATTTCCTTCAAATTATCCTCCGTATTATTTGATGCAGTGGTGTTTCCACTTTCCGAACGGCTCTAGAATGCTTATCTGGGTATCACCTGCATTTATCGTGGCAAATTCTCTTTAATGCCGCCAACAGTCAAAATGACGGTCCTACTAGTTGTGATTTTAATTTAGGAAGCGTAAATACGTCACACGGGGATAGTTGGGGTGTGTACGGAGGCTGTAAGAGGGCAGCCATTTGATTCTTTACACAAAACTCACGGATTGATAAGGCTTTGGTCGGCCGCATTGTCTTGCCTGAGGAAGGTCATTCTGCTCAGTTGTCATCAAAATGGGTGCAAGCTTTGCTTTAGCCTGATGCATGATGAATCTCACGGTCAAAATGTTACGATATGACCTACTCGAGGTTTCAAACTCTCCAGCAGGTGCTTTGATAGACAGACCACAGTTGGTGCGCAACAGATCCTCAATTTTCTGAATGATACTGCCATTGATTGGCTTCGAAGGCCTTTTTGGCCGAGGAGCGTCTTGAACTGATTGATGACTAATTATGAATTGCGTAAATCATTCGTAATACTGCGCACGACGAAGGGGCTCAACTCCATAACTCCTTCTTCTGAAGTTTGAAGGTTTCCGTTAAAGATTTCAACAGTATCACGCACAGTTTCATACCCCAGCGTTGCTCCTGAAACTAGGACATTTTAAAACTCGCCACGGCGACTAAAAAACCTTTCACTTAGCCTTGTATATTGCGGAAAAAAAAACAAAATGTTGAAAATGGTAAACCATGGTTACTCGCGAGGTATCGAAGAACGCAGCGCAACCAACTAGGAATCGCAAGGACTATCCTTTACCATCCTCAATAAACAAGTGTCGTTATTTTTTTAATTGACCTCCAACTACCCTCTATTACGGCCTTCTGCATTTCTCTGTCCCTCTTCATCCACCTTAACAAAAAAGCAGCAAAAATTCGCGCTCAATTACGTTTTCGCTGACCATTGATGGTTCTAATCTGATTGCACAAGTAAATATACTATTATATATTAGTAAACTAGTAAAGTAGTGAAATATGAATAGCGCTAGATGAGCATTCGTCTTCTTTGTTTTACTATCTATTTCCCTTTTTTATATATTTTATAATTAACTCCAAATCGTTATAATAGTCATCATCTAGTGATATGTTTTCTCATTTCAAGTCTCTATGGTATTCACCTGTCTGAACGGTGAATTTCATCATATTCTTTCTGTGTATCTTCCTATTGACAGATCTCAGACAGAACTATTGTCTCTAGACATTTCTGTTTTTAGCGAGGTTCTTCATTTCCTAGCATGTTCATCCTGTCATCATATCTGTCATCACACCAGGTCTCCTCCTTCCTCTTCCTCTATTTCCGTTGATCTTTCCTTCTATAATGGCTTTGCAAGCAATCTCTCCTTAATATGTGGCCTACCCTGCTCTTTTAACTATTCATTATAGCTAGCTCCCCTCCAATCGAGCTCAGTACCACCTCATTTTTAACCCTACACGTCCATATTTTTCCATAGCCACGTCTCAAAGCCCTCTAGGCATTTTTGTTCCCCTTTTCCTCATTATCCACTTTTCCGGTCCCTGCAAAACTGTGCTCCTTGTAAAGCGCTTGGCAATATTTTTCCTCAAATACTTTTTTTGTTACTTGTCGTCAGGAGTTCCCTAACTTTTCCGAATGCTAATACTCCCTAAGCACTTCTACACTACATTTCTTGTGCACAGGACCCAGTCCGGGTGATTTTGCTTCTCTAGTACTGAAGTGACGTCACTTGCTCGATTTTAATGCCTTCCAGTTTGATTTTTACTTCATTTCCCTCTTTTGAGTTCCTCATAAACCTTGATTTGTCAATATTATTTGTATTCGACATTTCTCTCCTTTCCTCTGGATCTCCTGTACCATTCTTTATAGTTCCTCTCCTCTCTCTAATATCACAGCCTGGTCATCTGCATATTGGACGGTCTTCCGTTGATTTCCTCCAAACATTATCCCGTTGATCCTTTTCATACCTTCCTCGATCATTTTGTCCCCGCATATTCTGAAAAAACAGTGGAGAAATGGAGCACCCATGTCTCACTCCTCTTCCAAGAATAATCTCATCAGTCTTATCTCCTTCGATCCTCACCTCTATCCTTTGACCCATTTACAGCTGTTTTCTTTCTTTACATTCTATCTTTCCAGTTTACTCCCATTTATTTTAGTAACTTCCTTTAGCTCTTCCCAATTCACCCGATCAAATGACTCCTCATAGTTAGTGAAGCATATGTACTTCTCCTTGATCATCTCCAGCACTCTTTCTGTCGGTATTTTGTAAGGTGCTGAATTTAATGCGACTTATGAAGAGATGACTGTGGGTTCGTACGAGGATATACCTAAATATTATACTGATTGAATTTTGGGAATCTAGTTTTTCAGCAGTGAAGGCGAGAATCGCTCTACTCAAAACTTAAGAGAGCTTCTCCTCTTCCTAGAATAATCTCATCAGCCTTATCCTCTTCGATCCTTTCCACTACCCTTTGACCCATTTACAGCAGTTTTCTTTCCATTTTACTCCAATTTCTTTTAGGAACTTTATTAGCACGGACCATTTCACCCGATCAAATGACTTCTCATAGTTAGTGAAGCATATGAACTTCTCCTTGATCACCTCTAGCACACTTTCTGTCGGTATTTTGTAAGGTGCTAATTTTAAGGCTGCTTAAAAAGAGATGACTCTGGAATCGTACGAGGATATAACTAAAGTTAGACTGGTTGAATTTAGGGAATTTAATTTCTCAGCGCTGAAAGCGAGAATCGCTCTACTAAAAACTTAAGAGAGCTATTTTTGTGGCGATTAATGATGTCATCATTAGAGCGAGGAGAAACACACGTTTGTACCTTTCGAAAGTTATCCTCGTTATTTTCCCTCGAGGGGAGAGGAGGCGCATTATGAGGAGGGGTAGGGTATGGCGGGAAGTGGAAGAAGTCAAAAGTAGGACAGGAAAGGGGAAGAGTTCAGGGGATTGACTGGAGAAAGTGCAGGAGTCAGGGAAAGGCACACCGTGGTCGGTGGACTAATTGCGGCTCATCAGTGGCCAAAGCGGATTTCGGAGGCCTTTAACGAATTGGATGGAGTGGGTTTCATTTATCCAGTAGAAGATGAGAGTCAGGCTCCGCTTGCACGTGAAATCTGAATCTAGTGATCTGAAACGCTGAGGGAACTTGAGCTTGACAGACTTAGCCCTCCATGGACGAGCGAGTCAAATTTGTTGCGTTTCAAAATCGTTGAAATATCTGCTTTCTGAGGGGATTTTCCATTTAGTTGCTGCGATATACAGAATTGTAACGCTTCCGATTAAGTTGAGGAAAGTTGTGTCTCATTCGGCGGTTTGTCATACATTTTGATGAGATGAATGTGTGACGCTATTCACATGCGATGGCGTGCCTGCTGGAGCTCTGAAATAAATAGTTTCAGCTGTCGTATGAAGAAAAAATTGGGAAATTTAAAAAACATACCTTTTGAAAGTAATTTTGAAGTATACCTTTTGTTAATTTTATAATGTTAAATATTATTTTAAAATAGTAAATATACAATACAGATACGTCATATTTCAAAATTAATGTTATAATCAAATAAATTGCAATTTTTAAAATGCTTAAATATCACATTTTAAAAACTAATATTATGGCAGTATTTTTTCATGCTGATGTTTCTAATTCCGTCCGTAGAAGGTTAAGTAGTGACATGCTGTGGGTGGAGTAATCATAAAATTATCAGATATAGTAAAATAACTTGGAATTACCTTAACTTCTGATATATCGTGGGAAACACGAATGCTAAACATGTGCGGCACAGCCTTCGAGAAAGATGTTGTTAAGCGTATAATAGGAAGGGCCTCGGAAGAAAAAGTGAAAGAAAGATGCTTTTTCGCTCTTATTAGGCCATGCATAGAATACGTCGTTAGCATTTTGGGCCCTGGTCATAAAGATTTAACCAAATAAATTAATAAAATACAAAGAAGTGCAGCACGCTTCATTAAATACTGCTACGAGCGAACATATTGAGTTTCACAACTTTAAGAGGGATTAAGGTGGGAGCCCCTAGAACTCGGAGACTACATGCTAGGCTTGAGTTGCTTGAGAAATTTAGAATTGGCGTGTTTCATAGCGACACAGAGAATATTATCATGACGCCTCACTACATCTCTTGGTCTGACCGAAGCGATAAAATGGGAGAGATATGTACATTGCCGAATAAATAGGTACAAAAACTCGTTCATTCCGCGCACAATAAGCGACCGCAATAAAAACTGAGCTCCACTGTGTTTGTTCCGGACACAGTAACCCCAGCGTTTAAGAAGCTGATTAAGGGCGAGGGAAGACCTTTGCTCTAGAAGAACGTTACGCTGTTGTAACTTTATACATAAAAACTTCATATTGACTACGCGTCTTGCCTCACAGTGCCACATTCAGGCGATACCTAATGATGACTTTTTGTGCATCAAGACGTCTTCTACGGAGTGATATCATAAATTCCTATATCCTTTCTCTAAGTTTGAAGTCTTCCAGAGTCCAGAACGGAGACTATCATGATTAGAGGTGGATCGTTCGCAAACGAACGAGTCCGAAAGAACGGGTCCATGGATTGAACGAATGACCGAATACCGGCTTCAATGGAACGACCGTTTCTTTCGGTCCTTCGTTCCTTTCGGTCAGTTGTTCCTTTCGGTCAGTCATTCCTTTCGTTCCATCGTTCTTTTCGGTCCATCGTTCCTATCTTTCCATCGTTCCTTTCGGTCCGTCATTACTTTCGCTCCTTCGATCCTATCTTTAAGAGTTAGAATGTTCATCATAATACTCCAAAAATTCATCTGCTGATGCTAGCAGTTTAATAAGTAGTACTTGTTTATTAATATAAACTACACCAATTTATAAAACCAAGTAAAATTGGGTAATATTACCTTCCATCTTTTATTTCATCCAGTATTCATCAACCCCGTCATTGATGTATACTAAGTATTTCTAGTTTTTTTACATCCTTTAAACACTAAGGAAATGTCAAAGTAAAAAATACATGACCAACAATCTAAAATGAACTGTGAACGAGTGCAAAGAACGGATCACCAAAAGGGCCGGTCCAGGGTGGGTGAACGAGTTCCCCAAAAATGAACGGGTTTTGTCGATCTCTAATCATGATGCCACTTAAATTAGATGTACTTATTCTGCCTATTCTGCCTATTCTGCCTAGCAAGCTATTATCAGCAATGCCAGTGTATCACACTGAATCTCCTTTAGGTAGTTTGAGCGAAATATTATTTCACCTAGAAATCAATGAAGTTGGTCTCGTTTTCAAGAAAAATACCTAACCCATCCGACGATATCAAAATATCAGCCCTTTACCGCACTACTTTCCAAGATAGTAGAGGAATAATGCCAGAACTTTTACCAGGGAAATGGTACTTTTATGCACTACACAGGGACATTATTTAAAAATAAGGAATTTATAACACCTAGATCTCGTCTAGAAACTAACAGTTTGTAGTTTGTGTGCTTTCTCAACTATTTTTTTTATTAAACCATTTACGTTCCATAGTTTGAGGCTCAACCATTTGGAAGATGAATTTCACAAATGAAAAAGTAACTTTTTTTTTTACAGTTTTTTTCACAGATTTATTTTCCTGGTACAACATGTTTCGACAGAGCGGTGTCATCATAAGGCACCTAGTACTTGATGTACAGTGATGCAGTAAATCTGTGGAAGAAAACAAAGTTACTTTTTCATTTGTGAAATAAATCATATTGTCACCGGCGTAATTTTTACAGGATCACAAGAAACCTTCCGTTGTGAAGGAGTTTCTAACGTATCTCCCTAAATAAATTTATTAAAATTAAAGACTTATGTGGTTATTTTTATAGAATTACTTGATTTTCAGTCATATTAAAGTATATTATTGCACCATCAATAATTTAACATTTTGTCAATGCATCTTACAGCTGCATAAATTAAAATGTATGATTGGGATATGGTCTCCATAATGACTAGGGAACTATCTCGCTCAAAATACCTTGAACAAATCATCAACTTTAAGTTAAATCTAGATAGAATTTTAATTGTCTCTCTCCTAGTCCGCAGCGCCCATCCACGCATGACTGGAACTAGATTCTCATTGCGCCAGGGTCCTTATGGGAAGATAAGGATTCCACTGCCAGCGAGGATTTGCTCTCCCCTGCTTATCCGAAGGTCACGACTTTCAATCCCTCTCGGGAAGGAGAGTTAATCACAACGTTTCATTGGTGGACGCGGACGTGCGTGTTCGTCCCGTTATGCATAATGAAATTATCGAATCGTTCCCGTTACACTGTATATAACCAGTGAACGGAAAAGGAATTAATATTCACGTGGCATAAAGATTGAAAAAATAAACCTCTTTTATTGGATCCTGTGATAAAAAAAGGGAAGGGCTTATTCAAAATCTTTAAAGCGGAAGGAGATTTGTCTTGCTCTAAGGAGAAAAGAAAGCAGGGGTGCCGCGGAATTATTGAATGGTCTCCTCCCTTCTCCCTCCTGCCGAACTTCAATCTACCCCCCTCCCCCACGCCCCTCTCTCCCCCGAACCGGGCAACCCTTCACCCTCCTTCCCCGCGTTGAGTCCCCTCGCTTTCTTGGCCTCTTCCCCGCCTGCCCGACCGACATATCCCGACTTCTCCTCCCCATTTCCCTCCTGCCTTCATCGCATTATTCAATCCCCCGCGTTTACCCCGCATTTCCCTCCCCCGTCCCGAACAACCCCCCTGTATTTCCCACCCCTTCCCGTTGGCCCCGTACTACGCCCACACCAGTGCCCTTCACAGCCGCCCGACGCCTTTCACTTTCCAGCGAAGAGAGAAACTTGTGCTCGGGTCTCTCCGCAGTTTCCTCCTCTTTCTCCGCTACATCCCTCTCTGACCCCTCCCCCCCTTTCCGTAACCTCCTCTTCCCCCCTTACCTCCCTTCCCCCCGCCCTTACGTTGAGTGCTTCTCCGATAGCGGCCAGAGAATAATCTCTCGCGCGGTGGAATTTCAAACCGCGTCGCTGGCGTGCATCTCGAGTCTTTTCAAGAGGTCCGGAAGGTGGATGGATGAGGCAGAAAGATCTTGCTGCCATAAGTCAAGCTATGAGAGTCTTTCAGTGGTGTACATTTCGAGACCGTTCTACATTTCATTGACAGTATTAACCTTTGCGGAGAACGGTGTTGCCAAACTTACACCCCTGTGCTCATCTTTAAGCTAGATATGTCATTATATGGGTGGCTTTCGGTTGGGTGGATCGTTCTACATTTCGTTGACAGTATTAGTCTTTATGGAGGACGTTGTTGCCAAATTTACTCCCCTTGTGCTCATCTTCAGGCCAGAATTAGGACATTCTCTGGGTGGCTTTCTGTAGAATGGATCACTCTACATTTCATTGACTGTATTTTACTGAGAACCTTTACTGAGAACGTTGTTGCCAAACTTAAGTCCTTTGTTGTCATCTCTAGGACAGATAAATCAAACTTTGGGTCGCTTTCGGTGGGATGGTTCGTTCTACATTTCATTGACTTTATTCACCTTTACGGAGAACGTTGTTGCCAAACTTACTTCCGCTATGGCCATATTTAGGCCAGATAAGTCATACTATGGGAGGATTTCAGTAGTGTAGATCGTACTATATTTCATTGATAGCATTAACCTATATGGAGAACGTTGCTGTCAAACTTACTACCTTAATGCTCAGCTCTAGGTCAGATAAGACATACTATGGGAGATTTTCAGTTATGCAGTTCGTTCAACATTTCCTTGATAGTATTAACCTATATGGAGAACGTTGTTGGCAAATTTATTCCCCTTGTGTTCATCTCTAGGCGAGGCGGGTAACAATTTCAGAACCGCACTTTGTTTGAGAAATTTACTTTAGGGAATTATATTAGCATAATAGAGGACTCATCCGTTAGTATTCTTCGCTGGACTTTGTTACTTTGTGAGTTACTCCTGGCGACTTCGAAACTGCGGCCGCGTCAAGAGTTTTTGGCTGTTTCACTGGATTTGCCTCCTTTAAATCATCTCAAATTACTTCTCCTCTCTCCCCCTCTCTCTCCCAAGAATGCGCGAGTGACGCAAGTCAATTGTTTCCCAATGGTTAGAGGTGCTTGAAAATTTTTGAATTTTTTTCTGACATTTGTTGATTTGAAAACCAAATTGTGGTGTTTTGCGTTTTTATTATGTTTTATTAATTTGGTGTTACTAATTTCCTCAGAGTCTCATGTAAGCAAAGGAGTTATATTAAACACACTGTAGCATGAATATCGAAAGCATTCGAGATATTGCTCACGATAAATTTTATTTTTTAAACAAGGAAATTTGCTGTTTACATCTATGGAAAAATAGTTTACACCTGCAGATCAACAAAACATGATGTTCACATGAAAAAAATGCGTATTGACTCGTTAGATATTAGGAAAAACAAAACAAGTTTCTTTCTTCAGAGTTGTCTGAGAATATCTTTCTAAGTTTAAGTAAGTCAGCTTAACTTTCATCAAGACCGTTCAATTCCTTTGGGAAGTAAAATTCCAAAGTGTTTAAAGTTTTATAATAGCATCAGTACTTACATGCTTAGTAAACTATTGTCAAAATGTACCTTATTCGAATGCTAACATTGAGTGTCTCAGCATTAGATGTTGGCAGTCTCCTCCTGTCACTTACCACCAGGCTGCACTTTGAGAATGATCTCTCTGAATCCACATTGGAACACGGGAACCAAATACACTGGAGGGCAGCTGCTGCATGTTCTTTGCGTGAAAGTTTTAGTTCTGTGGGAACCTCTGCAATATTAACCTTTCCACAGTCTTCTCTGCCAAGTTGTTCCTTAGCCAAAAATGCTGTGGGCTTCTAAGAAATGCTGACTCCCTCTCTGAAGAAATGGTGCATTTTTTACTGTTCTGTAGTTCTGTGGCAGTTTTATTCTTACCACATTTTGAGGATCAAACAGTGATCCCACAGACTGAATTATCTTTCTTGCGGGATCTGTGGTCTTTAAATGATTTTATTTCACCAGTGCAGATTGAGTTGCATGGACGAACTTTGCCTGTGCTGCCGCTTTTGCTGTCATCGGAAGCTGGTCCAGTTCACAGGTGACGGCCTGACTGAAGGTTCCCTCAGTAAGAATTTTGAATTTCACTTCAATATTACTTAATTTTCCCACAAGAAGGTGTATTGTCGGGTAAGTGGGGCCCTCCAAAAATGTAATTAGTTCCATTAGAGGTGTACAGTTTATTGAAATGCTGACTGCCTGTAGTTTTATCATCTGGATGTCTGTTGATGAAGCGTCTTTTAGGAAGGCCACTCCTGCATTACCATCATCCAAAGTTTTGAAATATTCCACCAAATCTTCAGTGTGAGTAGCGAGATAAATAGCAGACTCAAACCAAGAGGTCCACCTCGTGTGAACAAGCATGGGAAATGCTGCAAACTTTCCTCTATCTTCAGTACCTTGATCCTTTTCTTTCAGAAATTCAATGTGCCTGATTTTGCGTTTTCGGGTATTTAGAAATGTTCTTTTCACTTTCGCGATGGCCAAATTCAACTCTTCCATCTGATGTTCAAAAATTCTGCCGATTAAATTAACTTTATGGGACCAATATTGGACATGGTTCACTTCTTCCATCAGTCCTTGCAGAGTCTTGAAGCACTTCATGTCAGGTGTCGAATTTGTAACGGCTGCAACGACATTCTTTCGTTGAATTTCATAGACGCCAATTGTGTCTATTATAGCATTAGCACAATTAATGCCGTTTGCCGTGTCAAGTACTGCGGATGACGCCAAGTGCGTCTTCTGTTCCGTAGACGCAACAGAAGCACGAAGCCAAATGTTGAAAACGCCGTTGCCGTTTTTGTCTGTGGTATCGTCGCAGAAAATACTAACGTATTTACCTGGGACTTTCTTCTTTATTTCTTGTCTTTTTCTTTCTCCGAGCATAGGAATATACTTTTTTCTTATTATATTTGCAGACGGCAGGTCACCATTTCCACGGATATATTTATGCATCCAATCTCGAATAGCAACATTATCCAGCTTTTCAACTGGGATATTAGCTTTCACAAATGCTTCTGTGGTATCCAAGATAAATTCTTCTTTTAAATCTTTGGCACGCCCAGCCTTCACTAGTGTTTCTTTTAGTGTAGCCACCCTAAACGCATTCACTTCACGCCCTGATTTCTTTTGCTTTTTAATTGCTTTTCGGCCTTACAATATTTATCGAGTGCATCTTTCCTTTTGTAATCCTACTGGCAATCACAGTATTTACACAGTAACACATTGCCCGATACTACTTGGCCTTCTGATTTAAATTCGTTTTCTCGGTCCGATGAAGTAATCTGTTGTTTCGGCATTGTGTCTCGTTTAATTCGCTCTGACTTGAATTAACTGACTGCCACATTCTGTGGAAGACAGAGTAAAGACACACTTGTGCAATTCTACTCTATTCAAAAGAATATTTTGTATTCATCCATTTTATGGTAAACCGATAGCGCGTCTTTCCACAATGTATCGCACGTGCATACATTGTAACTTCGTAGTGGCGGCAGTAAGAAACTTGGAGAAAACTTAATATCGTTGCAACACTGCCGATTGCCAGCACCTTGCTGAACATGTATATTAGACAGTAATTTAATTTCGCGAATTTATTACAAAAGCATTCAACCGGAATTCGCGTAGGCAAAGATGTCATGAGTGTACAAAAATATAGCAATAAATACTGAAATAGTAAACTTGTATATTGTAAATTTATTTTAATCATACCAAAGTCAAAATTTCCCTCTTTTAGAAACGATGAATGTAACGAAAACTACTAAAATCCGTGTTGCTTATTATAACTGCCCAAATTAGCGTAATTTCGTTAATACGAGAAAAATTAGCGTTATTTGTAAGCGCCGTTTTTTTCACGTATTACGAAAAACAAACACCTCTACCAATGGTTATAGAGTTTTCCACATTTAGTTGAAAGTATGAGCCTCATGGAGAGCGCTGTTGCCAAACTTAGGTACTTTTTTCTCTCCTCAATGGCGAGGAGGAAACCATTTGCAACGCTGAGTAAGACGATATTGGGAGACTTAGTTGTTAAGCTAGTTATCGGCTCTTGGTGATGCTAAGTTTTTTCTGCTCTTGGCATCTCACCTCCGGTCTCGTGGATATTTTTAAAGGAAACGCCTCTTCATTCATCCATTGGTCGTTCAATCCTAAGATTGGGTGATTGTAGCCCTCTACCCTTCCCTATCTAATTCTAGTTCCCGTACCTCATGGTATCTCTTCCTATGCAATTTCGTCTTTATTTGGTCCATTAGCTTATTCCTGGTACTTCCCCTGGGGACTTTTCCCTCTATTTTACCTTCAATTATAACCTTCACAAACTCATTGTGTCTCAAGATGTGACCTATCCATCTTGCTCTTCTTTTCTGTATGGTCTTCCATATGTTGCTTTCCTCTTCTACTCTTCTGTACACTTCACCTTTTTCTTATTTTGTTCGTTCATTTTATCTTCAGCTTCCTCCTCCAGCACTAGGTTTCGAGCGCTTCTTGTGTTTTCTGGGCAGCTTTACCAAAATTCCATGCTTCCGATCCATAGAGTGCTACATTCCACACGAATGTTTTCACATACTGTTTCCTGGTTTGTAATTCTATCTTCTTTGAGCGCAGTAGTTGTCTTTTTCCCATGAACGCCTTCTTAGCGTGGGCTATTCTCCGCTTGCTGTCCGTAGTACTTCTTCCGTCCCACGTGATAGTACTTACAAGGTGGATGAAGGAATCCTTTTGCGCTAATTGGTCTCCTCTCAGGGTGACTTCTACATTCATCTTCTCTGATCCGCAGACTAGGATTTTAGTCTTTCTCTTATTCTCCCCTCTCCATGCGAGTCCAATATTATAATTTAATGGTGAACACCCTATATTTTTCTGGGAGTCGATAGATGACATCTGAGCTCATTCGCGCCTTTGACTACCTCTCATTCAGGAGAGTATACGATGCGACGATCGCTCGGGATTGATTTACTGGCGTCAAACGGTCGGAGAAAATGTGTTTTTACGTCGTACCTGTGTTTTGCACATGCAACTCTGATCTCTGCTGCTAGTTTAGTGATGTCCTGGTCGGTCGTCTTAAATATCATGGGATCAAAACCCTCCTTAAGGTTTTGCAAGACTTTCATTTGTGCGAGACTTGAGTTCATAGCTTGCCTTGCGTAATGCGTTGGGGCAGCATCATGAACTTCTCGGACATCGTGGGTCTCGACCGGAATTCGTCTCTGGCGGTTGGACACATCAGTAGGTTTTCAGCAATTTTTCGGCCGCGGAGTCGCCGTGTACCACTGGTTGATCAAGATCACTCAATGGGTAGCGTATTTTCCTTACCCTTTTGTTCCTAAAGAATGTTTCATTCCTTTGCATACGATCCCCAGGGTTGATTACAGGGTGATTCAAAAGTCTTGGTATGAATACGGAAAATCATAACTTTCATTTTTCAACATCGATACACGAAGCAAAGACGAAAATGTTACTAAATACATCCAGTTTTATTTGCTATCGCTACTAATGTTCAATGTGACCTCCATTTGAAGCACGGCACACATCTGCACGATAGGAGTATTTAGTAACATTTTCATCTTTGTTTCATGTATCTATGTTGATAAATAAAAAAGTTCTAATTTCCGTAATCATAACAAGACTTTTGAATCACGCTGTACATTGCTGAACTCGACATGTACCTATAGAAATTATTTCATCCGAGAACGACTGGTTGAAACGTGCAGTACAATGACAAATTCAGAGGACAGAAATGACGTTTATTTATTGAAGTTCATAGCGTTGACTTTGCTTTCTAACCTTAGCTGTTGAAGTTTATTAAAATATTTAGTTACCTTAACTCCTCTTGGAACCAAATTTACCCGAATTTCAGAGATAAATCTCCGCTACTGACGAGATCATGTCCGAATCGACTTATAGTGAACCGCCCTTTTAAGTCGGTACTACTCTCCAAGTGGCACCCATGTGGGAAGATTCCGCTGTAAATTGTGCCTCTTCCGCTGTTCGTAGCCGGACATTTGGTTCTGAAGGCCAGTATTGTTTCGACCCCACAAAAGGTAGCATTTATTCATCATTGCCTTCCCTTCTTACCACGAGGAAGCCGGTACGGGGCGGGACACACCACAGGCCGCTTTGCGGGTCGGTTTATTGTGTTGAAGCTCTGCGAGTTATTCTCGGGGTTTGCGATGCCGTCCGCGCGCGTTTTATCGCGTGCAAATAGGTCAAGTTATTTCCTCTCCTACGGTTTACACTTCTCTCGGCCCCTCAACCGGGTGGTCAGGCGATGCAAGCGTTCCGCTGGATTACGCCATCGGGGCCGTCCGCTGCAGTCCACGTCCGGTGTAACGTTCGGTCTCGGTTACAGCCATTGTTCGAGTGGAGGATTTTGACTGCTTATGCCGAGCGTATGCTTAATGGCGGTTGCTAGGCCGGCCGGAGTTTAGTATCACAGAAGAAATCGGGAGAGGAAGTAACGTGAGCCCCGGACCGTTTGTTACCATTACAACGGGTGGGTAATTGAGAATTAGGGAACGGGGATGAAACCTTCGTCACCTGTTGACCTATTTCAGATTAAATGTGTCTCAAGTTTTCAGTTTAGCGTCCCCATCCCGTTCGGAAAATCCTGTCCACCATAGACATGTCATGTCCATCGTGGGCATTTGATGACAAATCATGTCCATCATGGTAGAGATTTGTCGAGCAAAGTGATCTCTCGGAAAATATAATGAATGATGGTGATCGACAAGGTCACGATCAGGCACTTCAGTGAAAATCAACGTTATTCGTGATGGTGGCTGTCAAAATCACCGTATTGTTGCTGTAGATTAGTGGTAGGTAATAGATTCCGGGCTTTATTCAGTGAGCTAATCTTCTAGGTAGCCTATAAGCTGTATTGCTCTCGACTAATTAGCCTAGAAACTCGGCTGTCATTTTCAGGGTGGTGTGGTAGGAATCAGTGAAGTTCATCCACTAACTGTCTTATCGTGCGTCAAATAATACCATCACGAGAGAAATGACAAAATATTAGCGCAGTAAAATTTGCTAGGCCACTTGTTTTGAGATTTGTAGTAGCAGATTTTTTGGAGGGAAATAAGATTGGCTCTTAACCATTACTGAATTGTATTTATATAAATTAATCTATCTGGTTTGTTCTACCGACCTCATGGTACAATGTGGTGATCAAGTCAGGTTTCAAATTGATTTCTCCCATGTAATGCTCCAACTTTGTTAATTTCAGTTCCTTTTTTCCCTTACGTTTCACCATGTGAAATTATTTTTTTAATGAAATGTTTTAGTTTATCACATATTCTTGAAATCTCACCGTATGAATTGATTAAGTAGCACTTTCTTTAAATAGATTTTCAGGCAAATCCTGTGAAATAGCTAGGCCTGCTTCGGTTCAACGTCCATATGCTTCATATTTAATTTTTTAAAGTATATTTTTCTCTGTAAATCCAAAGTCGTGTAATTATGATGATCGAAGTCCTGTTTTTGGTATCGGTCAGAAATTTATTCTGATATATTGCAACCCGTTATCTGCTCAAGTCTTTGTATGTCGTAATATTAATGCGTCATCGATAGGTTATGCTATGATACAGTTGGTGAGAGGATTCTAGTCGTGAGTTGTCTGATATACCTGGTTTCTAATCAGGAAAGATACTGTTTGCGGCTAACCACGGAAAACGTTTTTTGAATTATCTCTTTCATGGTTGAGAGG
Organism: Ceriagrion tenellum; assembly: GCA_963169105.1. NCBI lineage: Eukaryota > Metazoa > Arthropoda > Insecta > Odonata > Coenagrionidae > Ceriagrion > Ceriagrion tenellum. The sequence continues at coordinate 94,545,696 of OY720639.1, read as the reverse complement.
AGATATTTTCTCCGCCCGAAAGTTGAAAATTAAAATGTAAAGATGTGTGCGACAAGTGTCTTAGTGTAAAGTTTGAATCGTTGAACGCGATTTAAGAGGGTATTTGTCCCAGCCCTAGTTTCGCCTGATGAATCTTTCAATAAGCACTTGCAAGGCACTTGGCTTTCCCTTCTGATGTGCAAACTCAGGCGATGCTTGTTTTCTGGACGCTGTTGCTACAAAAACACACCTCCAACGAGAATCGTCTAGGTTTTCCGCACACATTGTGGTTTCATCGTATTCGCACCTAAGATCAATCTGAGTTCTGGGAAGGAATCCTCGATTGAGCGCGGAGCGTCTGCTGCATAGGAAGACAAATGAACAAGGACGTGGATTGAGAGGGGTCGGCCGGGAGAGTAATGGTTAGAAAGAGAGATAGGCGCGCGAAGGGAGATGGGAGGGCAGAAATGAATGGGAAGCGGAGACAGTGGGACAGACAAATGGCTTAATTCGGGAGAAACTGGGGAAATGGAAACTCCTCACCCCCCCTCGCGCTTGAACCACGGTTCAAGGAGGAGGAAGAGGGAAAAAAACATCAGAGCCGGGTGTAATAAATTTGGTGAAAAATTAATCGAATGGCACCCATTAAAAGCTGTTCGGATCTAAGAATTTCCTGTGTTGGAAAACTTCATAGATGGAATGTGTCCCTAATGATGACAGCCAAGTTTTATGGTCATTTACAGCGTTTTATTTTGCACCGTTTTTACGACGCTCAACGCTGGTGATTGCATCAGAGTTTTATTCGCTTTAGATGACCTGCCAGCACTCTCGGAATCTGAAAGAACTATGGGATGCACTCTTTGTCTTCACGACTCATCAAACCTTATGGTTACGATTACCTGTTTTATGGGCAGAGATAGGAGAAATACTATTTCCACTTTGGCCTACACGAAGGTTGTCTGGCTGCATTGTAATACGTTTTCATTCATAAAAGACTGTAAGGGTTAATTGGAAGTAACCAGGGTCGGAATATTCTGTTAATATAATTCTAGAAAGATGAAAATTAATGGTTAAACTCGTAAGTTAAAAATGTTTGCAAAGAAACGCTATATGTTCCTCTTTTTTTCGTCTTTGGTTTACATTAAGGAGGTTAAGAAACCGATTTGGATAAACCTTCGACCATCAAGAGAAAATCCAATATGATGTATTGATCATTGACTTTCTAAATGAGATAAATATTTCTGTACGATTTGCTGTAAATAACGGAAGCTTTTGTACCTCGTCAAGTTTGAAATTCATCTTCAGTGACTAAGTTTTTCCTACGTTATGACTACTATCGTAGCTTTTTTATTGTTCTTGATACTGAGGCAAGTTTTACGTTTCCCACTACCAATCGTCTTTTTTTGTGGTGTGCTAGTTTTAAATTTTAAAAATTCACTTGATCTTCACATTCATGATAAATATGCTCCTATATCTTCAATCTACGGCGAGATGAACACATAACCCCTTATTTTAAAAGGCTCTCCTGGCTCGATCTTAAATCAAGGAGAAAATATAACATGGCCTGCTTCATGTTCAATCTCCTCAAATATGGGAGCCGTCAGTATATAATGGATCTTTTTCTCCCAAGTAGTAAATACACTAATGTTGTTACTGCCCCTGACCCCTGTTTTTTGTATCCCCCCCAGTTCCAGACAGCTACAGTCCAGAAATCGTTTACGGTTGTTGCCTCAAAGCTTTGGAATGACTTGCCTAAACTGGTAAAAGACAGTGCATCACTGGTAATATTTAAGAGAGAGATTATCTTACACTTACTTTCCGGAATGCTGACCATGTAACTCATTTATCAGTTCATTGATGTGATTAATGTCCATTGATGATTTCATCAGTTCATTGATGTGATTTTTTTTCCTTTTCATTTGTTAAGCTAAATTTCCTTTATAAAAGTTGTGTTACTTGTTTATTGATATGTTTAAGGTTCGTTTTTCTGTTAGAAGAAGAAATTCAGTTCTTTTTCCATATTGCTAAATGATAATGTTGTATATGTCTATTGTTAGCAATTCATATGACAACTTCCCTTTTTTGTTTCCTGATTGGCTTATTCCCATATTAATTGTCTTGCACACCACTGTATATTATTTCTATGTTCCAAAGGATTTCACTCCGAGAACAATAAACGAGTTTATTATTATATATTATTATTATATCCGCTAAGTTTTTACCTTTGAATAAAATTTTCAGTAGAGTAAAATAAAGTATGCTTGGGTGAAAATAATTAATCCACGGCATAAGTTTATCATCATAATACATTTGGTGGGCTGAATTTTGGGATAGTTTTTCAATTATTTTTGATGGAAGGATGCTTATCAGAATTGCTCTGATGACCCAAAAAAAAACTTAAAGACATTTTTCAAAATCTATATCTGAATTTAAATGCTGTTCGTTGCTCAGAGGTTTGTTTTTAGTCTGAGTAAATCAACAGAGATCATTAAAACTTACAAAGGCGATAGATAGATATTATAAATGCCACGTATTGAGTTTTGGGGCTTGTTGAAAGCAATTACTACGTTTCCTATTTAACATTTTCTCCTGTGGTTTTGGGGCTTTAGCGCTAATGAATTATTTCTCATATGCATTCCAAATTTCTCTGGTGTCCATTTTAAGAACACGAAATTTGTAACCATGAGTTTTTCCTCAAATTTGAACGCATGCATTTTTAATCAATTATAAACGTCCCCATATACAGTGGATTTATAATTATTTAAACTTTCTTACATTTACATTTGAACGGAGGGGACATTGACACCTCTGTTTTTGTGGATTTCTACAATAATTATTACATCGTTGGTCGTATTATTAATCTGCAGGTACTAAATGGTTCAGTTCGTCAGTCTGATTCGATTTTTGTTTTCTTAAGACTCGATTTTACTTTCTCTTTTATGGCAAGGCGTAGCGGAATCAGAATAGTTAAGGCGTATTATTACAACGTTGGAATAAAACCCTTTGGCTTGTAGCAAAGGGTTTTATTCTACAAGGGAGCATATTCTTTCAAAAACGAAGAGAGAATCATATCCTGAGTTGGAAATTGTAACTGTTACCCTATGGTAATGGCATTTGAAGTGGGCGATCAAGAATATTCGACGCTCAAATTTCCCCTCTAATGTATCGATCAGTCGAAAATTGACGTAGGCTCTCTTGATCACTTTGTCATTCGTTACGAGTTATTGCGGTGCATGACAGAGTTTAACCTGTCGCCTTCTAAGCTTATTCAATGCAGATTGCTCTGTCATAACCTTCCATTGAATTCAACGGGGAGTGAACCCAGAGGAAAAATTTTGGTATTGTTCGTTCATGTAAATCACAAAGAGTTAAGTACCTATTTTGTGACTGTGCTGGAATTTCTCGGGTGATCCAGAGAATGGGGGAGTAGGGCCACGATAGGGATCACAAATGGAAGCAATGAGAGGCGCTTAGCAAAATATAGTTAAACATCATATACCATACGGAATGCCTCGAACGTGAAATTCATCGGTTGTTCAGTCCTAAGATTGGTTGATTGCAGCCCTCTATCCTTCCCAATTCAATGCTGGTTCTCTTACTCTCAGATAGATATTTTATATTTAAGGTAGTTTGAGCGAAATATCATTTTACCTAGAAATCAATGAGTTTGGTCTCATTTAAAAGAAAAATATATCACCCTTCCATTGACATCAAATATTTACTCCTTACCACATTACTTTCCGAGATATTGCCAAAACATACCAGTCCTTTCCTTTGGGAAATGGTACGTGTATGCACTCCAGAGAGACCTTATATTAAAATGAGGCATTGCCTACCCTTAAATCTCGTAAAAAAATCAACAGTGTATAGTTTGTGTTTTCTCAACTATTTTTTAAAATTAATCCTATTGTCACCGCAATAAATTCTTGGGAATCACTGTAAACCTTCCGTTTTGATGGAGTTTCAAACGTACCGCGTGAAAAAAATGAGTCAAGTTAAAGACTTTTTTTAGATATTTTTATTTGATAACGTACAATTTCTGCCAAGTAAAACTATATTATGGCACCATTAATAATGCAATATTTAATTCGTGTGTCTCACAGCTGGTGAAATTAAAACGTATAATTCGAATATGGTCTCTATTATAAGGGAACTATCTCGCTCGCACTACCTTAAGGTGAATGCATTTAAGACACTGAAAGGAAAGAAATGTGAGCGAATAAGTCCGTCACCTACCACAGAAGTTCCATCTAATGGGAAGGAAGATGTACAAAGAACACAAGCGTAGAAGAGAAGCCGTCTAATGGCTGTTTGCAAGAATATTTAGTTGTTGAATCAATATTAATGAGATTCATAAAGTTACAGATCTAAAAAAAATATTCGAGTTGCAGGAACACATGTGCCAGTCTACATAACTTGTTTCCCAATATTAAATTGCTTCGAATATTTGATCTAATCTTCTACCGCTGGATAAAGTTTATGAAAGTTTAGCCTACGGATAATTGCAAATGCACAAAATAATTAGTCAGTACTAGTAAATTAATTTACCGTTTGTTTCAAAACAACTCGTTTATCATGTAAGTTTACCAAGTTTATCAAATTAAGTCTCCAAGCGGTTCATTGCGCATCCGCCATATTGCCTACTTATGGAACTCTTAACCGCATGCTGTATGTTATGAACCAAATAAATGTATCGATTGTTTTTGCAACACTTATTGAATGGTTGCCATGACTAATTGGTCCCATAACTTTAAAGAATACATATTTGTCGTTCTTGAAACTGGCCATAAGAATGCATTCATGATGAAACGGCCACTATGGCGCTGAATAAAGATAGGACTACGAACGAGGTACTTTCTACTCAGTTTGGTAAATAAATGCTTTCCATGGACTTTCCCTTGAGAATTTTTCCCCTGCTTTTTCTTCATTCATATTCTCCACAAACCCATTGGATGCAGGGTATACCCAATCCATCTGGTTCTTCTTTTCTGCTGGGTATTCCATGTGGTCCATTCCTCTTATACTTATTTGTGTGCTCCTTCATATCGAATGTTATCCGTCCGTTTCATCTTCAGCAGCCTCCTCAATCACCAGGTTCCGAAATATTCCAATCTTTTCTGGTCAGATTTTCCAATGGTCCGTGCAATCGAGCCATGGAGTGCCTCGCTCTCACGAACGTCTTCACATAATCACCCTCATTCGCATTCCAATCTTTATTGAGAGTCCTAGTGGCCTAATCGTCATGAACGCTTTCTTTGACCGGGCCTTTCAACGCTAGATGCTCTTCGTACATCATCCTTTTCACTCGACGGGACTTCCGAGGTAGGAGAAGGCTCAACTTTCTCTCCTCTGCGGGTGTCTTATGAGTTCACCTTCTCTCCTCCGCATTCTACTATGTTGCTGTTCTTATTTATATATTTTAAAAAACTTGGGCCCATGGGTTCTGAGATCTTTGTCTCATATTTTTGGAACCATGCTTTTTTCTTCTTCCTGTACTTTAATTCCCCTCTAAAGCTCGCATTCTGTACCTCTCTTGTTGTATATTTTAAATACTGCTAGTGAGAGATTGCGTTATTGAGGAACTCTTTTATTTAGTTTTGCTGCAATATTTCTTCCGGCTCTAATTCGCATTGTGACGATCTGCTTTCCGCATAGGTGGCAAATTTTTTGTCTGTGGTAGTAATCCATTTCGAGGGTTCTCGGAGGATTGAACGTCTTTTTGTACCCAACGTTTCGCCGAGTCAACCAATTCTACCCATAGTGGCTTGCTCACGAGTAAATTTTCCGTACTGCTACTATAAGATAGTGCAATATGCGAAATTATCGTCATTTGTAATCGTAATTGATAGGAAAAAGATGCGAGTGGTTGCCAAGTGATAGCATTTGCACAGATTTTCAATAAAATTCAACTAGTATCCATCATAAGTTAAGCTTCAAAGTTGCTAAGTTGGGCTGAGAAGAACATTCAGGATAATAAGAATAATTAATAAAATCGATTAATACCAGAGAAAAGATAATAACCAAAATATGTTTCACACATTTAGTCTAATAGTTTCACTTTCTTGGAAGAAAGAGCGCAAACGTTCTGCAGGCAGACTTCCAATCCTCAATTATTATATAGAGGATGGACATTTTTTATTTATTTTTTGTGACTTGAATTTCACGCTTATATTTAGCATCATTCCTGTCTTGTTTAATTCTGGTTTCCCATTACCATTGTTAGTTCTACCCACTTTTTTGTCACCTTAGAATGTGGAATTATCCAAAAAGCCTACATATTCTTTAAAGCTTCTTCTTCTTATATACTGCATCTGCGCGCGTTCTAGTACCTTGATGTAAGCGTGGTATGCGTTCTAATCTAATACCAATTCTTTTGAATTCAGGTAGAGCTAAACTAAGTTTATTTCTGTGTCAATCCTGGGAAAAAGGGTTAATGATTTTCTTGCTGGAAGCCAAGAATATCACCCACAGCTGGGGATTAAGCGATGAGTGATATAACTCATTGTAAGATTGTGTCACTAGCACCAGATTTTGCGTTTTATTTTAGTTGCTGGTAATGTTGAAATTTCTATTAGCATTGAAAGAAATGAGGCATTCATAAAGAAACATCTCGAAGCAATATTTCGCTATATTTTAGCGCGCTGCATTAATATATTTATCTCCGCAGTCAACCTTGCTAATTGTTGGGTTTGAATATCCCGCAGGGCATGGGGTGCCTCGCAGTGGTAGTTTGTTGGGTTCGTATGATGAAATTATCATACATAATTGAATAATGATCTTGGTTCATCCATGCCTCGCACTGCGCCGTTGCGGTAGCCGTATTCAAGCGCCGAGGGGATTCCCACGCGAATTATCTAAAAATAACACTTTCATGTCAATCAAATTTGTTCAGTATACCTTCTTTCCCTAAATTGCAATTGTAGCCTGGAGCTATTCCTACAGGTTTAAAGTGTAAAAACAACCGGGGTGCATCCCAACAACAAACAAGAGGATATTTTAAACCACTACCTACAAGGGTGCATCGAGGATATTATAAACCACTACCTACTTAAAGAAATCTAAATCCACATTATGCCCTGCGAGCCACGTAAAGTGTGAGTGTCAGGGGGAAATCTCGACTGGTGTAAAATCAAACGAAACTTGTGGAATAACTCGGAGAGTATCCAGCCAATCTCTGATCAACAGTGAAATTTGCGGTCCTTCAATTCAACTGTGATACATTTTAGTTTCTCTCAAAGAGGCCTCTTGGTTTGAAATCATTAAAAAATTATATGTAATATTGTAGACTATGTGATGAAATGGATTCATAATAAGTTACACCATTTTTACAAATGAGTTAAATTCGAATGAGAAACCACAGTTTGATATATTTATTACTTATTTCACATTTGTAATATTAGTAGCATTACTGGGTAATCAGTGTTGAAGCTAAATGCGTATATATTTTAGGAATATTTGTCAGTATTTTTGTCAACCTTATCACTACTATCACGCAACCTATCTAATTCAACGCAGTATCACTCAAATCTTCTGAAATATGAGGCACCGTCAGTAGTGATCATTTGACATCTTAGTTACACTTTAGAAAAATTCCGTAACAATTGCAGTTGAACCACGCGATCGCATAGATAGCCTGACTGTTCGTCCGATTCTGTTTTATAATCACCGCTCCTTGGACAGAAGTAGGTGAGTTGATTTTCTCTGTGGCGATGTATAAGTATTTAGCTGCGCTGATGGGGATGACCATCTTGATATAATAGCATAGGAAAATAGTTCAGAGTTCGTTTGAAAATAAATATAGGAGACGAAAGAAAGTAGCATGACAAAGAGGGTAATGAAAACGTTACAGAGACTTGATCGTATGCTAAGTCAGTTTCTATCAGCATTCATCCTATAGTATTTTCTCTCTTATTACTCTTATATAGTCACTAGTACCTATTCCCCTCATTCAACCATATTGGAATTTTTCTCCGCCATTTTATACAAAAGCCTAATTATTTCAGAGGATTTAATGGTAACATTTACAAAACCGCATACTTAAAAACACACACGACCCGGGTTTCAACGCTTAAGCGTCAACTTCAGGTCTGACTGCTTTCAGACCTGAAGATGACGCTTAAGCGTTGAAACCCGGGTCGTGTGTGTTTTTAACTACATATATGGTTTTGTAAATGTTACCATGAAATCCTCTGAAAAAATGGAATACCACAAAATTACCAAGGAACTTGTATTATCAAAAGCCTAATGTCTATTGTTTACGCATACAATATTGAATAATTTTTTTATGTGACCATCACGCAGGCTACCTTTTGTCCGGCTCCAACCCCCACGACCCATCTAGACCCCGACAGGAGAGGTCTGCCCTGCTAAGCCAAAAGACAGTAACTGACAAAATTATGCATTTTTAGGATAGAGTGGATGCTGCTGTTTTCAGCCTTGAGGATTTAAAAAAACTAAACAATGAATCGTATTTGTAGCAGTTTGACCGATATCACGTTCTGATTTCACCGCATCTACAGTATAAATGTCAGTTTTCTTGACGAGATAGCAGTAACTACAAGTTTTTTCTCCAGAAGAATCTCATTGATTTTGTTCCAGCATGGTTAATCTTAATTCCATATTTCTGGAACTGACAATCTATGTCTTAGTTAAAGCTTTAATCTCTTCGAGGATGGACTTGAACATGAAAACTTTTGCATAAAATAGCTCAGAACTAACAATGCTTCAGTTTATGTATTTAAGTCTAGCAGGGAAGAGGTATTGTTGCCTCTAAAGTTAATGGTTGGAGGTGTAACTTTGTGAAAAGACATGACGAAAGCTTTCATTATATGTTGACTCGCATATTATACAAAATACAAATGCACCTTGATAATGATTGCTGTGCAGTAGAAACCTAGGTCGGAAATAAACTTTTAGGTGTGCAATATGCTAAGAAATTTTTTCGCCATGAGTGTTGCTTCTTTTTGAAAACTCTGTGGCTGGCTAGTGTATGCGGTGAAGTTTCAATTATCGTAGGTTATGTGGACTAAGAACTCCTCCGACAGTGCAGAAGGTTTATTTGCGACCATAGTTTACGTCCAAAATATATTCCTGCTCTGTCGAATATTAGTCCGTGTGCTAATGAAATTGGATTCTGGATTCCCAAATTAATGAAGATCAAATCCATAGCCGTATTCCGAGGCTCGTTTACGCAGAAATAGCTGGGTACAACCAAGCCATGAGTATTGCCCTTCGGATAATACGGAGCCTCGGCAATCCCGAACTCTGGTAATAGAAGCTTGTACCGTACGACTATAACCGCGTTTTGTAACTTCAATGGAAACGTTTTCTCTCTTCTCCGGGAGGCATCTTTGGGTTGAAGATACTTGCTGATTGCGAAGTAAAACGTTGTCTACGATGAAATTCGATGACACAGAATAAAGAAAATCATCTGATTTAGTGGTATCTGAAGGATTATTTTGGATAGTGCTCGTATTGTCTTCACTTTGAACAAATTCAATCTTTCAGTCACAAACTTAAGGTAGTTTGAGCGAGGTATCATATCATCTATAAATCGATGAATTTAGTCTCATTTTAATGAAACATATATCTCACCCTTCCAATGACACCAAAATATCAGCCTTCATATTACTACTTTCAGAGATATGCTAAAACATACCAGGTATTTTACATGGGAAATGGTACATGTATGAACTCCAGAGATTTAAAAAAGGAGGTATTTTTTAACATCTAGGTGTCAAAAAACTAAAAGCGTGTAGTTTGTATGTTTTCTAAACCATTTTTGAAGAGAAATCACATCTTTCCCGCAGTTATTTTTTCAGGATCATAAAAAAAACCTTCCTTTGTAAAGGATTTTTAAACGTACCGCGCGAAATAAATGAGTCAAGTAAAAGACTTAAAGAGATACTTTATTTAATTTATTAGAACTTCAGTCGTTTAGAAGTATAATATTGTACCATTTATAATGCAATATTTATTTCGTGCTTCCTAGAGCTGCTGAAATTAAAAAGTGTAATTCGAATATGGTCTCCAATTATAACTAGGGAACCATCTCGCTCAAACTACCTTAAGCCATTTACTTGGGAGATGATTGAATGTAGGGGGATGAAGCTAAGGCTTACGACGCAACTATATTTTATCAGTACTCGTCGCTAAATAAATTTTTACTATAGGCGCTCCAATTTTTTCCATTCATGACCATTATTTGCGAAAATCGCGACCTTGATAATCGCAGTAGTTGTCAAAACCACAGTCGGAAATGAAAAAAATGGGGAATATACAATGTAAAAGTTCATTTGGTGAATAGGGATGAACAATTAGAGATGTTTGAAGCGTGATCTGGTGGAGTATCATAATTAAAGTAAGAAAAATTGGTAATTTTCCACAACATAAACTTTTATGTGTACTTCCATTGGACCTGAGACTAACTACGCGCCCCGAGACTCCCCACATCACAACTATGCGTGGTTTAACACATACCCAACCCTTAGGAACCAGATAACTTCGCCCTCGTCTCCTCCCCCACTTAGGTGGCCATCCGTGTTTTCCCATTTCCCCTTCCCTTCCCAACCTACCGTATTCCTCCTCCCATGAAATTCTGTATGCATATACTTGACTATGAATTGTTAATATACTTGTTAAACGATGAGGATGTAGTACTTCGAAACCGGTCGCATTAAAGTTTATATTGTGAAAATTGCAAATTTTCTTTAATTTAATGAGGTATGAAGACTTCGTCCCCAATGGAATTTTTACTCTTGACGTTAAACACTTTTTATTTGTGCCCATGGTTTTGATAATCAAAACCTTGATAATGGTCGATAACTGATTGTCGAAACAACACGGTCGGAAATAAGAAAAGTGTTGAATACGCGAAATAAAAATTCATTTATTTATGAGGGATGAAGACTTGGTCCCCAATTGGAATTTTTACTCTTCACGTTAAACAAAAATGTGGTGCTATCGAAGGATGCAGGAAATCAGGCGAGACAGAATCACCAATTAGGAAGTGCTGAGAAGCGTACAAGAAAATAGAAGTCTCTGGAGACAGATACAGACAAGGAGACTTAAACTAATGGGTCACATTCTACGATGCAATGATTTTATAAAATTAATAGCTGAAGGTTTTATTGAGGGGACAAATCGTAGAGGACGTCCTAGATTAAGCTATATGAAGCAGATCATCAATGACTCTAGATGCGTCTCATATGGTGAAATGAAGAGGAAAGCTGAGCAAAGAGCGGAATGGCGTGCTATTACCAACCAACCCATGGGTTGATAACCGAAGAAGAAGAAGACGTTAAACACTTCTTATTTGTGCCCACGATTTTGATAACCGCAACCTTGGTAATGGAATGCCACATCGACATCGATGCATCGGACTACTAGATGTCTTTTGGCCGAGACATAAAAAATTGAGTGATTGAGTGGTGAGTACTTTTATATTACTGGAAAAAAGCTACTACTCGATGCTTTTTAAAGTGATTATCGAAACCGCGGTCAGAAATAATAAAACTGTTGAATACACGAAATAAAAATTTATTTATTTATGAGGGATGGAGACTTGGTCCCCAATGGAATTTTTACTCAGGCTGCTTAATATTTTTATTTGTGCACATGGTTTTGATAATCATAACATTGAATATGACTAAATGTGATACAATCTATGTAAATAAGTTATGAAAATCAATATTTTTATGTTTGATCTTGAAATCTGAGGACATCCCTCTTTATGAAAATGTCATAGTTTTTAGTGTACTGTCTGATCTCGCCTTATTTATTTGTAACATGACCAAAATCTAACAAGCCACATAGTATACTGCTCCATAGGACATCAATCCTAGTATTATAAATTATTATTATTATGACAGCGATTATCGAAACATTGGCCGGAGGTAAGAGTAAGAGAATAAGTGTTGAATATACAGAGTAAAAATTCATGCATTGATGAGGGATGAAGACCTGGTCCCACGTACGCAAATCCACACAAACACACGCGGGCGAAACTGCCGGAGACCATCTGCGCGCCGAAGAGTCTGCTTCGCGGCTGGCGCGGTGGGAAGTTACAGGCGACTGGCGTTGGTTGCGAGGTGGCCGGACCACGTGCGCTACGGCGCGGGAAGGCTTTAAGGGGGGAGAGGGGGAAATGGTGGTGGGAGGGACGGCAAGCGTGGTGCGACTGACTGGGGTGAAAGGGTTACTGTATCTGTTGGGTGGGCGAGATGGGAAGGGTTTAACGGATGGGAACGGGAAGGGATGCCGGGGGATGAGGGACCCCACACATTCACACACACCACCCCCGAAATGTTTGCATGCGTGGCGGCTGATCGAAGGACTGACGGACTGGAGTATTCGACTCCAGAGAGTCGGGAGGAGGAAGGTTTGAGGCGGAAGTCATTGGGTGGAGGGGTAGGGGGGGGGATGGAAACGGGGTGCTTCGGGTAGCACCAAGGCGTGGGACGTAAAACCGGCGGGGGGAGGAGAGAAGGGTGAAGGGGTCGAGGAAAGATGAGGAGAGGGGAGATATTTTATTTGCGGGTGGGGGGGGGGAAGAGGTGGCGCGTTCCAGTTGCCATGGCGTTTGGGACGGATCGAAGCGGTCCCTGACGTCACGGGGCGAGGGAAATGACGTCAGGGCGCAGACTCCGATTGGTGAGAGATGAGGGGGAGGTAGGAAGAGGAGGATGCGAGAGGAGAACGTAGAGGAGGGAGGGCGGGGAGGGGAAGAGAGGAGGGAGGAAGAGGTAAAGAAGGAGTGGGGCTAGGGATATAGGAGGGGCGGCGGTATAAGAGGCGAGACCCGCCCGCCTCGCGTTCTCTGGTACGGACACGTGAATGATTTTTTGACCTCCTCTCGAGGTTTTTAAGCCACCGTCTCCCTCGTCCGAGAATAGGCACGCCAGACCATTCCGTTTTCCATCCCTTACACCCTTCCCGTCCTGTCCGAACGCACGCCCCTGATCTGGCGGTTCAATCCGGTGTATCCTCAGGGGTTGAGAATGATGTGCGTGTGCTATATGAGCCCTCTCTTCCTGCAACCCACGCTCCCCTCCACCTTGTGTCTGTCTCCGTCCCTGGGTTGTTGCATCTCCATGATTGGATGGTCCCAGTGTTTACTCTGCTGCCTTCGCTTCGCAGGTTGTGGGGGGGGGGGGTGTTCATCCTGCTTCATAGCGTTTACCGTCTCGTCACGATCTCTGCGTATGAGGAAGATTTAGGGAGGCCGTGTCGTATGGATTGGCCAGGGAAATGGTGATGGTTACATGCATACCCGCCCCGCAGGTCCTAGGCGCGGTAGGCACGGTCAAAATAGTCGGATTCTCGGTGATAGGCCAGTGAAGTTACCGATTTAGTTTCTTTGCTATTTAATTCTATTTTAACACGTAGCTCTATGGTAGATGGCATATTTTTCGAAATAATTCGATGACACCCGTACAGTTTTTCTTCTAGACGCAAAGATATACGTTTCATATTATTGTAATGGTACTAAATAAGTTTTACTGCATCACGCCGAATAGGAAATACGCTTATGCGCTTACGAGTTTCGCTTTCGCCCTAAACCCAAGTCACAACAATGCTTTCATTGAGAGGAAAATTTTTAAGTATAATTCTTGCATCATTTGTGTCGCAGGATCATTCCATAATTTTTCTGGTTATACCTGAAGTCTAGGTGGCTGTATTTAGGTGAAGTGTGGTCCAAGATTTTTTTTTGGTTTAATTGAAAATCTTTTAAAATGTACTGTCAATGACTCACGATTCGCGCTCCAATGTGAAAAAAATATGTTGTAATGAATTTTTCAAAACGAAAAATCTACCCTCTATACAGCTATTACATACAAAATACCCAATTAGCGACTGTGCATGCTGTAAAATACCTTGGAATTGAAGTAACTAATGCGCAGTTAACAAACTGTCTAACTCTCGTGGAGCAAACATATTCAGGAAATAACTGGTCATGGTAATCGTAAATGGGAATGTGTTAAATGAGTACTTAGGAGGTAAAATAATACCGTAAAGTCAGAGGAATCAACAACTTATCCCTTGTTAGACCCCACTTGGAATAAGCTGCCCGTGTCTGGAATCCTCATAAAGTAGGATTAGAAACAAGAGCTAGGACGCGTGCAGAGAAGACCACCTTAATATGTGAAAGGCTGTTATAATATTCACGTTAGTGTTACTGATCTCTTGCAACAACCTGGATGGGAATCGCTTTCAGACCGTCGATTGAAAATTAGCCTTTCAATTTTGTAAATTCATAACCAAATTATTTTCCGACGGAGCCACCAATATTTTCCAAACTCCGACATACTCCAACGTAGGTCAGATAGTCGCCTTAAAGACTGTTTCTTCCTCTTTGAAGTCTCTTCCTCTGTAATCACTCCCGAGTCGGTCGGCCTCACCTGGTGGTTCGTTTCCTGTTCCAGGCCATTTTTTTTCTCATGGCAATTTCAATTATGAGATGTAGTTAAAAAATTACTTGATATGGCACGACTTCTACTCTAGCTATGCTTCTGTTAATGCTTCCAGGAAGAATTACGACAATGTAACAAGAAGGGACATAAGAGCCGCAGTCAAAATTAAACTCTTGCGTCAATATCGATTATTGAATTACAATCAGCATTCTGATTTAATAATTTATAATACCCGGGTTTGAAGCAAATTATGTTTTGATTGATAATCAACAGAGTCTTCTAACACAAAAAAAAAATATTATGCTGTATAGTCGGGCGCTAGTTAATGACAGTCATGCAATACAATTAGCGGAATTTACATTAAAATTGTAATTCGAATAGGAGAAAAATTGGGTCAGTATACTGTTTCAATTTTTTAATGTGTTTGGGCTCTAATTAAGTAGTTTCATTACCTCTAGTATGTGGTTAAATCGTTACGAACTCTTTTCGTATAATGAATCCCAGTTTATATTCTCTCACCATGGAAACAGCTGTAAACATTTTCCTTCTGCTCCCTAAAGTTTGTACTAGAGCTAATTACCCGTAAAATATTAATGACATAAAATAAAGCTCCTCTCGTAAGAAGAGACTGGAGTAAAAGTTTTTCTTGTCATTAAAGGGGGCTGATTATGCATGAATAAATAAACGACTGCGTCAAGCGTCATTTCGAAGAGATATTGTACGTTTGTATCCACAATGAAAAGAAATACTTGGTACGTCAAAATTCAACACAATTTTTTTGAAGTTGTTTAAGAAAGTAGAAAATATCTCTTCACAGCTGTCCCATAGTTTTCCAACGTGATTCAGATCTGGAGACTGCGGTGGCTAAGCTAGGAGTGTCACTTCATTCTTCTAAAGAAAGTTTCACAGTCTTGGCGGTATACTTCGGATCATTGTCCTGAATCGATTTTCATTTGAGTAGCATCACTTTCTCTGAATATGTCAGCAAAGCATCCATCAATATACCCTTATACATTTCGGCATTCATTATTCTGTTAATTCGATGTATTGAACCCACACCATGCCAGGAGAAACGACCTAAGAACATAACATTGTCATCCGATGTCTAATAGTTTTGAACTGTGTTCCTAGGATTTTTTCTTGGTTCAGCGGACTTCTCACATACACTTTCCCGTCAGAAGTAGCCCTATTTAACTTGTATTCTCCGGACCATAGATTCATCTCTATCTCCCCGCATTTTTGCAAAGACCAGTCTCTTGGACATGTTCACTTTTCACACACACGTTTCTCTCTTAGCGGCGTGACTATGAAAGTGTGCAGCACGGAGTCCTTTATAAGGTTGATGTGGATACAGTCACATCATATTTGTTAAATAATGTCTGCTTAAGATACTTGGAGCGAAATATCATTTCACCGAGAAATCAATGAATGTGGTCCCTTTTTAATGAAAATTATCTTACTCTTCAAAATATAACAAAATATCTGTCCCTTACTGAAGTATTTTACGAGATTTTTGACTAATAATACCCGACCTTTCACATGGGAAATGGTAGGTTACTCTCTCTAGAGAGACCTTATTAAAAAAATGAGGCATTTCTAACACCTAGATCTCGTCAAAAAGTTAACAGCATGCATTATGAATGTTTTATACACTATGTTTGAAAATAAATCTTATAGTTACCGCAGTAATATTGTTCAGAATCCCTAAATACCTTCCATTGCGAAGGAGTTTTGATCGTACCGCTTGAAATAATGAGTCAAATCAAAGACTCGTGTGGATATTTTTATGTGATTACCTAGAATTTCAGTCGTATAAAAGTATATTTGTGTAGTATTAATAATGTAGTAAATGAAGTATTAGTAATGTAGTAATTACGTGTGTGGTGTAGCAACGCTATATATGATCAAATCTTTAGTTGTGTGAAAATGAAAAGTACGTAGGGGAACGTAAATCTGTGACAAGAGAACTCCGTGGTATTCTGCAGTTACAGCCGTAGACTATAAATTGACTTATTGAGTCATATTTGTATTGAAGATACCAAGAGCGTGGAAGGGGCAAAGCATTCTGGAGAGTGAACTCCTAGGTTAATGAAGTCTTATATTTTAAGGTTATTATTGTGAACCTTTGAAGCGGATTATTCCATGTTTTGCTCCGTCAAAAACACTGTGAAGGTAGTTTTAAATTTTAGGTTAAATATATAAAAAATTACAATTTTTGAGTGCACTCTTGTATCTTTTTATATTTATGCGTTCGAAACTAAAAGTTTCGTGTGCCCGGCGGTTTTCAAAAATGTTTTGTCATGGAAGGCCCTAATACTTGAGCATCTTCAGGACTTTTAATTGAACAAAGCTCAAACTAAACGAGATCAAATTTTGATATGAGCAGCAGAGAATTTAAAGATGCCAAAAATTTTAGCGAAACCTCGGCTATTAAACATAACGCGAGTTAATCAAAACTAGAGAGGTTTTATTGATTCATCCCTATCTCCTTCATTTTTGCATGGACTCGTCTCTTGGACATGTTCACTTTTGACCCATTCAGTTTTGTCTTAGCGATGTGGCTATGAAAGTGTGCAGTACGGAGCCTTTTTTATACAGTTGACGTGAACACAGTTACACCATGTGTGTTCGATAAGGCCTGCTTAATGAATGAAGGAATAGTTTATTTTTGCTCTGGGTTAACCCATTAGAGCAAAAACTTTTACAATATCACATTCTGCTAAAAAATAGTCCATAACAAATAGGAAATAGTACAAGTAGTAGTAAAATAGTCACCAGACACTAATGTAGAACAATATAACGGAAATATTTTAACATCTACACATCGATCAACTCAACAAGATTCAGTCTTGAGGTTTTAAATACAAGTAAAGTTTATTTGAAAATGATTCCAGTGAAGAGGAGGTTTTAATGTAAGAGAGTAATTTAGTCAAAAACTTAGAAGCGGTGATAAGGAAGGAGTTTAGGTAGAGGTTGGCGCGGGCTTGGGGGATGTGAAGAAAGATAGGGTCAAATCGGGTCAATCTATGGAAAACACTTGTCCTGTAGGTAAATAAATTTTTGAGGTAATCTGACGTTTGGTTACGGAAGAGGGAAAAAAGGAAAGACCCCAAGAAGTATTTTCTTCGGGAGTCGAGTGATAGCCACTTCAGGTCAACAAAGTATTTGCTTAAGGTGTGCTGGAGACAGAAATGGGTTCTTCTCGACTTCCAAGTTAATCCATCGATCCGCATGCAAACACGTTTGGCGAGATCGACCATGGTTCTCAGGTGTCGGCTTGTATTGTTTTCATTTTTGTAGTTCTTTCTGGACGCGCTTCCGTGATATTTTTAAGTTTCTAGTGATTTTGTTCATTGAAATTCCTCCTATCCACATTTGAAACAATTGGTGACGTTTAACCTCACTGGTGGCGAAACGTCGACTATTAACTATTAAAAAAGTTGATCAAATCTCGAGTACCTTTATTGACGTATTATTTTTATGGTTGAAACACCTGAAATTAACGAACATAATTAGTAGTTTTGAAAAAAATGCCCTTTCATTTGAAGAACGTTCAATATTTATGGCTTATTGGGGATAATAATGATGATGTAAATGGTTTTGTGATACTCATTATCGAAATTATGCTGCCGAAAGAAATACCTCGCTGGCTCTATATTTTGAGCGAAATTGGAAACGTGAAACGTGAAAACTGATTTGTTCTTGACAGTTCGTCTTCTCCGCCTGTTTCACCAGCATCTCCCCATGCTAATGAAAATGCCTATTCAAGTGACTCTGCTTCACATAATACTCCTACCACCGGCATCAACAATTCTTCAATTCCTGTACCAAATACCAAAATGGTTACTATAAATCAGTCTGGGGCCCTTAAGAAAAGTGATTTATGACTGGCACGAACTCCTAGGGCATATTACGAGAACCGGAATAAAATTCTTAAACTATTCTTGATTATGTATTAATATCCAGAGTCTTAGGCATAAGTGCCTGGAACTTGAAACCCTTATCATTCTGCCTCCATCTATTATAGTAAAATACCTCATTACCTCAAAGATATTCCATCAGCAACTTTATTTAAAAGGAGAGTGAAAAAATTTCTATCTAGTATATGTTATTATGATGTGAGGGAATACTTGAAAGACGGACTTTGACTTACTGTAGACATTTTTACCCAATGATGAATTTCTTATTTTGTTTTTATATCTCAGGAAGAAATTGCATTTTTAATGCTCATTTAATAGCTTTAAATTGCCTTACATAATATTATCTGCTTTTTATATTAATGAAGTGTACCTTTACCTACTCACGTCGCTATGCATGTATTACCCAACGGTGAAATAAACTATTTTTATTATTGAATTTGGTTTTTCCAATCAATAGAAGCATAAAGTGCATGAATAATAAATATTAAGCTATGTAATGTATCGATAGTTTACTGTGTTAAGTTTCCAATTTAGATAACTCAATAGTAAACGTTACGGCACATAAAAATACTAAACGATGATTTTAATTTTATCAAGTAATAAATTTAGGGAGATTTTACGTTTTCTATCATCTTTGTATTTGTAGCGGACTCGCGTCTCATATGTTTTATGACTGCTAACCACTCGAAGGGAAGCCGGAAAGCGTTTTTGTAAACGCTACTGCCTTGCCACTGCTAGGAAGTGACGCTATAGCTCGATGGTTTCGTCGCCGCAAAGACATCTTTCCTTTCCTCAGGTGTGCCTTCTTTCGCTTCAATATCTCCTTCTATGTCAATCTTAAAGGCCTCGTGTTATACTGTGCGCATTTACACGTGGACAGGTTTTTAGCCTTTTATAATTCTACAACCTTGGTGAACGGGTGCACCGCAAAGCATAGGGCCTCTCTTGTTGGAGTAATTTCACCGAGGGACCACGCTAATTTTCCGCTCTCGTGCTCTTTGCGATGCAGGCCTCGACGGTGGGCGTATTTTTGCTACCGCTTCAATCCACGAAACAGTCGTTCGCTTCCCCGGCGGTTGTGACGCCTCCTGTCGGAGTGACACGGAACTCACTAATTGCTCCAGTTTCCTTTCTCTTCTAATTAATCCCCCAAGAGAAATGACCAGAACCTGTTTAAAGCTAGAGGAGAAAAAAAAGAAGGGAAGAATTTGACTCGCTGAAAAACTCATTAAATCCACCTGCTTGCTATCAGACTCGGCGTTGTGTTACCGCGGTTCCTCACTTTCAGAGAGGAAGACGGAATTTTTTTTCAGCTGTTGGTAACAATGGCTTGATAGTCGACGACGGGGGCAATTACGCTCTTGTGGAGGCCGAGTTAAATATTACAGCGTTTTGGGTGACGTGATTTTTTTGTACATGTATGTAACAATCATCCTAAAATACCCGCGAGTCCTAGATTTACTTTATTGGTTTAAAGTATGGGGACTCGTCCCGTGTGTGTGCTCGGTTCATAGTTTTCAGACCGAGTGCCTACGAGAATAAAATAGTTATATCCCGAAAAGAGTGTCGGTTTCCAAATATGTAACCATGGACACTACAGTGCACATGCATGTAACTCATGAGAGGTAAAGGGGTAAAAAAAGAAATGGCTTGGAGAAATAATGAACCCTAGTAGTATCTCAGGAGATTGGAGTAATTTTGGTTTTTGTACAAATATGTGTGAAAAATTGCATGGATGTTCTCATGAGTTACATGCATGTGCACTGTAGTGTCCATGGTTACATATTTAGAAAAAACTGTCTCTGGCGTTCATGAATGTATATTTTGGATTGCTATCTCGTCGCCAAAAACTGTTGTCTAGAATTCCATAAACAAACAACTTTTTGGAATATGGTGCTGCCTAGTGATGAAAGACAGAAGTTCAAATGTAAATACAGCCGATAGTTTGTAAAAAAAAACACGTCGTACTGGTTTTACTTACAAGTAATCATAATGCAGTGGATAAAAAATGCAGTACTACACGCGGGACGTAATTATACACTTTTTAAATATCGTTCGGTCTACAGACATATTTAATTCCTCTCCAAAATTTTGTTAAATAAATGCACAATTAACTTCTTAGTACTTCGTGAATATCCCTATACGGAAATTTAATAATTATGCAATAGATATTTCCTCTCTAGCATTTACAAATTAACTTTTAGGTCACAATAATAGCAAGATATTATTTAAAGCATCAAGTAATTCATATCTCCTCGATCGTTATTGAATATTCACCACTGTCTTACGTTAACAACAATTAACTTCGTCTATTTACGATTCATCTGAAAAGACTTTTTTCGAAGTGGCACCAAGGACTGAGAGAATTAAAAGTGGAAATTTAGGAAACACGTTGCCTAGAAAACAAAACCAAACATATAAATCCATAATATATATTCATGCTGGCGTTAGTCGGTGGAATTCCTTCTGAAAGAATAAAAAATAAATACTTGGTTATGATTCCACACTTTATTTAAAGCAACACGACCTAGGTTTCTGCATATCATGCCATCATTAGGTACAAGCAGATGTTATTTGAATTAGGTGTGACGAAACCTCTGGAATACTTAAGCATTTATGTGAGGAAAACCATTGGTGTGCTTTGGAACCTCAGATTTTACATTGTATGAACAAAGGGCATAAACAAACAAAGGACGTTTTAGAACAGTTAGAAATTGTGAATTCCCCCACCAAACTCTGTAATGTCCATATGCTTCCCTCCCATTCACCTCTCCCCTGCCACCTACCTCTGCGGCTCTCAACCTTAATTCCTTTAACCTAAAACCTCTCATGACTTTTATCCTTAAAGGTAGTGTATTTCTTCACCTAGGTTTCGGCATATCATGCTATAAGGGGCCGTTCAAGTATTGCGTAAGACAATTCGTGCCATTTTTGACCTTTGCCCCTCTCTGTATGTAAGACAATGTAAGATTTTCCCAACCCCCATTCCCTCTCATTCTTATGTAAGACGTTAGATAATTTAATTTACTTTCCGTTGAATCTTAGCTTTGATTGAGCACGGAGGTAATGTAGCTAACCAGCCAGGCGACAGAATAGGAGCATTTGTGTAGCGGTGAGATTATGTAAAATACGCCATTAACGAGCGGATGCTCCATGTGATGGATGGCTCGGATGAAAAAGTGAAAGGGAGATGCTAATCCGCTCTGGTTAGGCTACACCTCGAATGCGCCGCGAGTATTTGAGACCCTGGTCATAAAAATTTAACTAAAAAAATTAATAAAATTCTAAGGAAAGCAGCGCGCTTCGATAAAAACTGACACGAGCGTACATATGGTCTCACAACCTTTAGAGGGATTAATGTGGGAGCCCCTAGAGACTCAGAGGCTACACGCTAGGTTTAGGTTGCTTGAGAAAATCAGAACCATTGTGTTACAGAGGGACGCAGAGAATATTATCATGGCACCTCTCTACATCTCTAGGTCTGGATGAAGCAATAATTTAAGAGAGATATATCGCCGTACAGATAGGTACAAAAACTTGTTCTTTCCGCGCACAATAAACGATCACAATAAAAACTGAGCTCCACTAAATACACTCCTATAATACATTTCACCATAACCATCTACACTTTCATTTCAGCATCTAAATTTATATTTATTTTACTGTTGACCAATAAATGGAAATGGAGTGTGATCCAAGAATTTTTTCGACGATTTTCTATATTGCTTTGATTTAGATTGCTGTTATGTAATTAAATAATGATTGGTTGATTGATTGATATGTTATGTATTGTTTTAGATTATTGTTATGTAACTGAATATTGTTAAGAATGACCTTCTAGTCCAGGGTGTCAAAATTCTAGCCCTAATGATGGTATAGAGTATATTCCGAAACGTCGGCAAGGGAATACCAGCATTTTAAGTTTAACCTAAACCCTAGATATAGACAAATAATTATTGTAAGTAATGTGATATTCCTAGTTACTATAGCTTATTTCATTTTAATTTTCAAACGCGTTGCTAAGCGCTCAAGAGTAAGCTTCCTGTCGTTAATTATATTGAAAAGAATCAAATAAAATTTATCGTATCTAGTGTCGCCCACAAAATGATATCGTATGCGATATGATGCCGTATGATCTAATCAAATAATTATCTAATAATGATGAATCAGTGTATCAAGTCGATATCTCATGATTGTGCATGTATCTGTCGAAAAAAATACAATATCGCTCGTACGGTGATATAATCCCGGCCCACACGCCCTAAGGACTAAGTAGACCTGGGTTACCACGTGGAGCCTCTCAACTAAACTTTTGACGTCTTCAACTGCTTCTATACCTCTCTCCTTTCTTAACTCTGCCGGGTGAATCCCATTCCGAACACGCTGGACGAATTAGCATACGCTTCGAAAGTAGGGCGAAGGATCTCAATTGTGTGGAATTTTTTTCATTCATTTTCACTCCTTTTTCCTTCCAGCCACCATTCCTTGTCTATCCCCCTCCGACCACCTCGAAGGGGGCGAGGAAGGGAAGCCTCGGTTGAACTTGGAATTGGATCGCCGCCCTGGGACTGCATCCGTCAGCCCTCGCTGGATTTTTTCGCCGATTCGGTTCTCCAACGGGCTTGCTCCTCCACCCCCACGCTGCAGCCGGCGATCGGAGCTGACCAATACATGGGTGAGTGCGACACACGTCCGTTTCGTTTGGTTCCAGATGGTTCCAGTGAGATTTGTTGAACCGATTGAGAACAGCAATACGAACTTAAAATCCTCGAGAGAGAAAAATTACCGTGAAGTAATGAATTGAGCGAAAGCACGTAACGCTCTTGAGAAAATAAAGCCTGTCTAGTTGGAATAAATCTAATTTAAGAATGGAAAGTATGTCCTATTTATGAAATTGACAGTATTATACAAGACTTAGTGGAATCCCGCAAATTAAATGTGGAGCCTTATGGTAATTTTCCGCTTTATTTAGCCTAAAGCTTTAATGTGCTTGACATTACCCAGAGGTACAGTGTCGTTACGTGATGGTGACGTTGCACTGTCTTAACAAGCAGTTAATATTGTTGCACAGGTGCTCATTTAGAAAGAACAAAATTTAATCCTTAAAAACTACTATTAAATGATAGGAGTCTTGCGTAAGCCGTCTAAGCCATAAGGATCTATGTGTAAGCTATCTAAACCTTTGCGTTTTGTTTAATGTTTTAGTTTCGTCAGCAATTTAATGACTCAGAATTGAATGTTGCTTTGTCATATCTCATTTTTTGTAAGCGTAATACCGTTAATCATGAGGATTTGATTGGATTTTAGAGAAGTTCTTCAGATGGCTTTATCGAAATTGTCTTTTTTTGGGTATCATGAAAAAAAGGTGTTTTTTTTAGTTTTTCGGCCGGGGTAAGAACATAATCTAAAAAACAAAATCTCTGTAAATATTTGTTCCCCTATTTGCTACTATTTCGAATCAAAGCAATCTTTTTTAGACGTTACCTTTGCATACAACCTTGAATTATTAGCTAATTATGAATTATGATCATACAAAAGAATGTTCTTACATACAGACATATTTATAATAGATAGTTTTAATGGTTTTATTAGTTTTTGGCCGGGGAAAGAGCCAAATCAAGTACGTACAAAATGTCAATAAATATTTGTTCCCCAATTCGCTACTATTTCGGACCAAATAGTTCTTTTTTTGACGTTACTTTAGCTAACGACTTTGAATTATTAGCTAATAATGAGTCATGGTAAGTGCATGAGCAGCTTTGCCAATGTGTCTAAAATAAGATAAGCTACATACTTATTCGAATGGGCGCATTAAGTGCTTTTTGTTAATTTATGTATAATCTACAGCCCATCCTAATGGTCGGATGTCAAATATTGTGAATTTTTATTACCTTTTTACCCATGTTTTTCATGCAACGTAAAATTGCTCTTAACTCGGTATCATGTGGAAAATTTAGGCTATCCGTGTGAAAGTTTGTCCCTTTTTAATTGCTTACGTGTTGTTTGTAGTTAATTATTGTACTTATGTATGCTATGATATTTGTTGCATCCTATCCAATAGGAAAGGGAAATAAAGAAATAGTCAATAAATGTCTATGTAATTTTTCCGGCCATGGTTGCTAAGTTGTTAACTTTCTTGTCTGGCAAACCAAGTTTGTAGGTTTAGATTGCCCCTTGAACATGAAAATGTGTTAATTTAAATATTGTGGTCTTTGGTGAAGCGTTGTTATGTCACATCTCAAGTTGATGTACCTGTATGTACAGCGTACGACTAAACACGTTATCTACTACATTTTTATATCCAGATGGACACAGCTTCATAGTCAGTCTTAACAAATTCATCACTCCTATTGAGGCTTCAATAATTCTTATTCATGTTTGGATAAATATGAGAAAATACTACGTGATGCTACATCATCACGATTGTAAAAAATAGTGGAAGTGTAAATAAGATAAACGAACACATTTTTGTTTTGCACGCAAGCAATTTATAAGAAGAGAAAAATTGTTATTTACATTTCGTTTGAAAAGAGACTAGTCCTTTTCCATCAATTTGATCAAAATTTTAAGGTACAGTTTTGCGGCATTTTACGAGCTCAAAGCAGAAGTTTAATTCTTTTTTTTAATGACTCATCCTGGATATGATGGATATAAGAGTGAATCTTTCTCCATGAAATAGCTTTTAAACTGCAATGTATTATTCTTGCACTCGCTTTTCCTTATCCTTCGCTTCTATATGAAGTTGGTATTTTAGGATCCAAAGATGTCCATTTTTTTTACTGCTCCAGCCATTGCAGAGGGCGCTTTCGGTTACAACCAAAGCCTAAAGCTGTTACAATGGCGTTACTGGTCCGCCATCTTTGTTACCCCGATTTTATTTTAGCTCATACCAGGTGGCACACTAATTTTGTGATCCATCAACGTTTTACAGCAATATCTCTCAAGAAATTGCATGTATTTTCTTCTGAGATATGCATTTTCCTTAGCTGTGTAATTTTTATTTGTTTAAATTGATTATAATTCTCATTCTCGGTGAAAACTAAGGTGTAATTGGGTAAATCTCCGCTTGCGTCACACACCTTTCAAAATCTTCTTCCGGGAAAGTGGTGTACTTCAGGGTAATGACAGTTAAATACATTTCTTTTATAAAAATCACAGTATCAGACCAGTTTTAGACGAAAGCTGTGAAACTACTGGTTTGTGAGATATTCACCTTAGAAATTTAATAAAAATACACGGTAAATCTCCGCTTCCCAATTGGAGCTTTACCGTGTAATTGTATGAAATCCATAGCACTAAGTAGCCAAAACATGATTCAAAGGATTACTTGCCTCAAATTTCTAATACATGATGAATATTCTTGCTATAAATCCGCTAATTAGTCCATACCATCATATGTTCCGAAGGAAATTAAAGTAAGAGAATGGATAACCAATATGGTTGTTAAATCAGTTGTTAGGCTCTGACCTCATAATTCAAAAATATTTTAACGATTCACGATTTATTTTAGCAATTAGAAGGCAAAATATGTTTTTCCAATGTACTCTGAAAACTATGCATCGTTGAGAAAAGTAATGTTTAAAAAACCGTAGGAAATAAAATTATCTACAAAATGAGATTTGTTGAACTAAAATTGGGTTATAAACAAAAAATTTATTGCAAAGAAACCCGAAATATGGCATTTTTTTTTTAAATAGGCTGTTTAATTAAGTCTTCAAGATGAAAATTCCGGTTTCTGATTCATCCTACGTTAAAAATTGAAAAGGCTAGAGAGGGTTAAAGTTAATAAATTTCTAGATATTCGGGATAAATTAATGGAATTGTGCATAAACTGTTACACCTACAGAGTCTAGCACACATCTTGAGCACACTTTTAAAGTATGGCAATATCCCTAGCTTTTTGTAGGTTTGAAACCATTTCAACAAAAAATGTTATATTTATAAACAATTTTTTTAAATAGCAATTTTTCGTGTTTTTTAAATTAATTTTTTTATATGAAGCGCTTTTTGTTAAAAAGTCTCATTTTGTAGATGATATTATTTCCTACGATTTTTTTGAACATCATTTTTCTCTACGATGCATAGTTTTCCAAGTACATTGTAAAAACAGATTTCACCCTCTAATTGTTAAAATAAAACGTCAATCAATAAAAATGTTTTGAATCATGAGATGAGAGGACTCCTCCAATACGACCCCCTTGAGTTTTTCGCGATGAAATTGCGAGTAAGAATACCTTTAAATTTTGACTAAAAATCCGGGTTTTTTCCCTGGCTTAACAGTTTAATGACGCAGTGCCCTCTCCATCTAACTCAATGGCTCTAACAGTATAAATTTTATGATTTCCCTGGCAACTACGACATAGGCAACAATGGTAAATTATTATAGAAGACTTTATGAAACAGATAGTTCATTAATAAGAGGATAAAAGTGAGTTTTTGCATTTTTTTTCACTCCACCCTCTCCATGGGTGGTTTTCGTGTACTTAATGGCATACTCATTTTGTACGGAATACCTTGGCAACGTTTTTAATCCTATGTAACTGTTTTGGTATTTTCCTCTTTTCGATGAACTTCAAATGATTTCAACGGACACTCACCTAGTGTGATATTAAGTTGCTTTGAAATAGAAATGATTCTTTTCCTCATCGGAGCCTACAGGCAGCTTCCTCTACGGCGTAAGTGGGGAATATTGTCCCGTAAAGTCCAAACACACTCACAGGGGTAGAAGATGCCTCGGTAGCTTAACTGGCTTGAGCACTGGGTGGGAATCGAGGGATCCGGGCTCGAGTACCGATAAGGTGGATGATATTTCCCCTGTGGAATTTCGCACGTTTGTTCATTGCGGATGACCCCGTAAAGTTATCCGTGGCTAATCTCAGTGTATTTAAAATCGGTCAAATGAGTTCCCGGCGGCTTCGACGACACCAACGCCAGTAATGTGGACGGCTAAACAGGCACTCCACAGTCAGTGTCTTAATGTGCCTAATTTATCTCATGAATATTTCTTCCTAATTTGAAAATATTTGAGATACTGATGTGTAAGTGTGGAAGGAAATTATTATGTGCCGTAAAAGTGATGGGCCATAAATAAGTTAATGGGCAAAGATCGGTGGTGGGGTGTGCTCATTTATGCCGGGAGCCAAGTCGGTAAAATCTGTTGCAAAGGAGACAGGAGGGTACGGGAGGGAGGGTGTCGTGGGGAGAGGGTTGAAGGGGCCGGGCGGTGAATAAGTTACGCATGGCAAGCTGTTGCAAGGCGGGGTGCGAGGCTCCGCTGCCGAAATAATTAATGGGACGGAGAATAAGGAAGAATGCAGGGCGCGGATGGGGTACGAAATGGGGGCAAGCGGTATGTGTGTGTGCACGTGGTAGACGGGGGTAGGTGCGAGTGAATGCGTAGGTAACGAAAAGAGAAACGAAAGCGTAGAAAAGAGACTGTATCCGGGGATATTCTGACGCGTAAAGAGATGACTATCTCGGCAAGAAAAATAATCCATGAATATTATAGTAATAGCGATGATAAATCATCTCAAACGGAAGGGGATGCTAGCCGCAAATGAGAGCGATTCAACCCTCATATTGCGACCTAGCAGCCGACAATCGTCCTGCAGATCGTATCGACTAATGCCTAGTTGCAGGAACCGCGCATAATATTTATGCGCTGTTTCTGCAACTACAATTTAAAAGAGAGAGAAGTGGGTAGTATGGGAGGTGATGGAGGAGGTTAGTGTGATTTAGTGAGTCCCGGTGGAAAGAATGCTTGAAAAAAGTAAATACATGAGGACTCAAGATCTTTAAGTTGGAGGGGAGAGGAGGAGGGGAGAATTGAAGCGAGAATGCCGGCTTTAAAAGTGTGATTGAATGTGGAATTGTGTGAAGAAACGTAGGTGGCGACTGGGAGATACACGGAGAGTGAGGGCGGATCGTTGCAGTTGGAACGGTGGCCATTCATACGTATATTCAGGGAACAGGTACTCAAGCTGATGTAACAACTAAGACATAGTTAGCATGGGAGAATGTACAGTTTCATTCTCATCGTGCTGAAAGTTTGCTGACTGATAGTTCAAGGCAGGAGAAATATTGTAGACTATTTTAAAAA
Source organism: Ceriagrion tenellum (assembly GCA_963169105.1). Lineage (NCBI taxonomy): Eukaryota > Metazoa > Arthropoda > Insecta > Odonata > Coenagrionidae > Ceriagrion > Ceriagrion tenellum. Next base: position 94,517,287 of record OY720639.1, on the reverse strand, counting down.
GGTCCCCAGGGCCCTTTTTGTGGTCTACGCTACGTTTTTGGTTTTTTGCTGAGGTTTCATGATTTGCTTTTTAAAATTCCTTCCACTCAAATTAGAGGATTTGAATTTTTTTTATTAAATGGTTGAAACAATGAAGTATTTAACTCTTTCAATGAATTATCTTTTCCACTTCGTAATTGTCTGAAAATCGCGTTTTTAGCTGCAAAACTTACATTTTCCTCTGAAATTAACAATACCATATTCGCTTGACGACCAGATTTCGGCCTTAATGCATTTAAAATTTATTTTGCTAAGTGAAGCTCAGTAGGAATGCTAATCATTGGGTTTTTGAGCAGCGGTTTATGTTTTACTCTTTAAAATTACTATCACTCAAGATAGAGGGTTAAAATTTATTTTATATTGATACCCGAGAGCATTATGCTATTAATATTAGTAGCATCATGTCCGAAAGAATGAAGTTTCTCACTTATTCGGTTGATATTCTTTTACGGATTTTCCTTGACAATCAAATACACAAACAAATATAATCAAAGTATGATCCCGAGCAACGCCGGGTAATTCTGCTAGTGTATTCTATAAAGTTATGAGACCCATAAGGCATGGAAACCATTCAATAAGTGTTGCAGAATCACACGATAAATGTAATGGTTTCATAACGTATGGCATGTTGTTTTGAGTTCCTCAATTAGCCGTAATGGCGGATGCGTAATGAACTGATTGGAGACTTAATAAAAAGACTTAATAAAAGAGTTGTATTAAGACAAATGACCAGTTAGTTTACTCTTATTGACTAATTATTTTGTGCGTTAGCAATGATTCATAGGCTATAATTTCATAACTTTTATCCAGCGGTAAAACATCAGATTGTATATTCGAAGATGTTGCGTATTGGGAAATAAGTTATGTGACTAGTTGATGTGTTCCTGCAACCCGAATATTTTTATGAGATCTATAACTTTATGGATCTCATAACTTTTGATTCCATAACTAAAAATTCTTACAACCGGCCATAAACCACAGGAGCGTTTATGTAACGAATGTTGCCGGTAGGACTTTTATCCTGCCGATATACATTTGACCTGTAGCAATGTAAATTACAATTACGGGTGAAAGATAAACAGTTTAATGTGTTTGGTTGAAGATTCAATACTTTTGATTACTCAAAATGAACGCTCAGGATCAACAATAGTAACGGGAGATATTTTGGATGCTGATTTAGACTGAATTCATGAGCGTGCACACTCCTTTGAAAAAATCAGATATAATCGCCGAGTAAATTAGAAATTTATCTTTAACATAATTTTTAAATATTGATCTCAATAATATGATACAAAATATTGGCTCACAATATATAGGCTCCGTTTGATTAATTTTTCTTAAATAGTACAGGAAGCGGCAATATAATGAGACAGTTAGTAACAGGAGAGAGAGTATAAGTTTAGCTCTCAAATGCATATAAAGATATGAAAACCTGTCCAATAATGCCAATACGTGGACTGGTAAATTTTAAGGCATTGATTCTTGAATAATTTACACCAAATGGTTGTTGACTTATTCGCTTGGTATTAAGCCCTTAAGTTGTGTCTCACTAGTTAAAATTCACTAAAATGTGCTATTGCCTACCAATCAAGAGGTTTTGCAAAAAATTGGTACTGAGCCATTAATTTAGAAAGTAGTGTTTGGCTGAATTCTCGAAGTATGTTTTTTAATCTCGACCAGAAAGGTGTAACCCGCCGAGATATTAACTTTGAAATTGGCACTATTTTGACTGGGATCTGAAACCTAATCTCCAAATTGCCGGTTAAATGTGCAAGACAGTTACCGCACCTTTCTATCTTAGTTTGAGGCGAATTTTAGTGTACGTTAGTGCAAAATATACACATTTTGAAGAATAACACGGAAATTTTCATTAATTACCGCGGATTTTTTTGTGATTTACCTCAACCCCTGAAAATAACGGTAATCATCATTAAAATTCACCTAAGTTTTAGATATTTTTCGATTTGGTATATTTCAAACTTATTACATTTAACAGTGTTTGTATGTATGTTTCACAAGGCGTAATTATACCTAATGTAAGGCAAATTCAGCTCATTTTCAGAATATTTATACTAGTGAAATATTTTTGAGGCTATCGTATGAACGGTTGCAGCCAGTTTGAACAAAAATGTCTTAATCCACGGCAAAACAAGTCATAAAGCTTGTGTGCTGTCCTGTTTTTTTACATTTTTTATTTGTAATATAATAATTTATCAACAATAAAAGTTTAAATATAATTTATCCCTCACTATTACTATTGGGTTTTCAATTATATGAATCATTATCTATTAATTGCTGAATATTTAAAATTACGTTAATTTGCGAAAATTATTTATTTATTTTTTAAATTTATTTTCACTACCCCGAAAACAGCACAACGGGCCAATTTACGTCGGGTGAATAACGGTAACAACTGACGAGACACAATTACCCATGTCCTGGGCAGATAATATTCTACCCAGGCGCGACTCGAACCCGCGACCGTAGGGTTATCTGGCGAGGACTTTACCCCTCCGCCACTGGGGCCGACGAATTGTTTTGTACCACAAAAAATACCTCAAATAAAAATACGGTAATTTATTTATCTCTATCTTTTTCTAATATATTTATATCTAATTATAACTCTCAAAATTTTTATATATAGATCTTTTTTAACTCCCCAGTAATTAGTGAATATTTTGGTAACGGTGGGTATTCTCTTTCGAAGACCGTGCTGCAATGGTGGTTCAATCTGGCAGATTCTCCGTGGACTCCCGTGCCAATACACTGGGACGATGAGAGAGGGGTAAACGTCGGGGTTAAAGGGACATGAGAGCGGCGGCGAGGGAGGATAAAGGGTGGAGAAAGTATCAGTATTTCCTTGATTGAGCTTAAATATAAGCCTGTGCCTAAAATTATGTATATTTAAGCCTGTATTGAGCATGCATATATACCTTGCCTAAGAGAATACGTTTTAGATATACCATATCTTCACGAAGGATGACGCTAGCTGCAACGCAAGTGAAACTGTTGTCCATAATAATGAATCAACGCGGGAAAAACCCGAATAAACGGAACTCACAACATCTCCGCGGAAGCCTCCGTGCCTATAATTATAAATCCCAAGTTTTTATGAATGGATTTTTTTGTAATTCCTCAGTACTTAGTGAGTATTTTGGCAACGGTGGGTATTCTTTTTCGAAGATCGTGCTGCAATGGTGGTTCAATCTGGCAGATTCTCCGTGGACTCTCTTGCCAGAACACTGGGATGATTAGAGAGGGGTGAACGTCTGGGTTAAAGGGATGTGATGGCGGTGGCGGTGGGGGAGGAAGAAGGGTGAAGGAAGTGGTGGAAGAAGAAAGCAATTGGCGGGTGAGCAAGGATAAGGGATTTAATAAGCTTCGTTAATCATTGGTGATTAAGTTCCACCCTCCCGTTCTCTCCTTTTCGAGGAAGAAGGAGCGAGAACATGAGCGTTCAAACCTTTTCCTTCCCCCCTCTCCCGACCCGGCGACTCCGCCCGTCAATTTTTTCGATTTCGCCGCGTCGCAAAAATCGCCGGGTTTTCTATCGACGCTGAAGAGATCCACGGATCGGGTTCTTCAAAATGCCCGTCCCCTTGATTTTTTTGAAAGGATAATTAGTTCCCTCTTCCTGGTTTATTTTAATATTTTTGCACGACGGAGTGAACTTGGCAGGATATCCGGATCGTTTGTTAATTGGTGAAAAGTTTTCTCATCCAAAGGTCTCTTTTAACTTTCCTCAGGGCTCATTCGGAGGATAATTTTATGTCGGATCTCTTTAATTTTTCTATCGCAAAAAAACTAGGCCATATCTCCCCTGATCATGAATTCATTACTATCTCTTCCTGAATCCCTTCTTGATTTGATCATCTGCCGAATCCGCTTATGGAATTTTAGTTGCTAAAAATTCGTTCTCGGCATTGTTTATTTCAGTTTTCGCCTATTCATTCGAGGGAATGTGCATTTTTGAATGGAACTAATTTTGGATGAAGTGAATTTCCTATCTAATACTAAATAATACTGAATTAACTTCATCAGCAATTGTATGGTTAGAGCAGATAACCTTTGCTTACAAAAGTAAAGCCTGTTTTTTTCACTAAAAATGATCCATCTAACATGAATTTTGCGAGTAATCAGCCCAAAATATTTTTTTTTCAAGGTGCTTTTTTTTGCAAATTCTTTCCATTTTCATTTTTTTGGATCAATCATTTCAGTACCTCGGATATTCTGCTACTCATGCATACATTTTCGCGCAACTCGTTCTCCATTTCATTCAATATACCTGGTATTTTAATTTTATCGCATTTCATCCCTAATAAAGATTCTTTAATGTATGAAAACATCAAAGGTTTATTAATGGCTGTTCTACAGTTTGCTCTCAACTGTCGCTAATTTATTCAGAGAGCTAAATTCCGATTACTATCAATAAATAATTCTGGATTCAGTTGCAGGCTGTTAAATTTATAAAAACTTCACAGCACTGACAAATATTGATAGTTTCTGCAAAAACTATGTAAGCCTTACTTGATGTATCATTACGGCATCTCATTTGTATAGATTAACTGCAGCCTCCCAGTCTATTCTTTCACACGTCGATTGTGCTTTATTGCCTGCATCTATTTCTGTTTTCATTTTTGGGTTATTATATATCTACTGAGTTTTCTCGATCATTATTTTCAATGATTAACAGCGAATTCATTTATTATTTTCAGGATTTGTGTAGTGTATCGACGTATATTTTACGCATAAAACCCTAATAGAACCTTTTATTGTCAGCTTGTTAGTAATATTTTTCTCTGCATAGTTTAGGCCTAGTTTCTGAATTATTTTGTCATATTGTGGCAAAACATTGCATTTTCCTAGCACTGAAGACCAGTGTTCTTATTCTATGACCATTATTTTAGTATGTTTTCTCATTCATATCGTAATCCAGCAATTAAATATTATTGACGCTACCATTTTAAAGATAGCGGGCTGCCGATATGATCATCGTGACTCTCTTGTTTTATTTGAACTTCTGGTCACCTTTGTGATGACAGACACTTTTAAAAATCGTTGACGTTTACCTTGAAATCATTTGCGAGCCAATCATTGAGTGAGTGAAGCTGCCGTTCCCCCAAAAGTAATTTAAATGGTGGCAAAACATTGCACCATTGGAAAATTAGATATATGGCTTTAACTTGGAGTTCCTCATATAAAATTAGAAAAATCACTTCTTTGGTAAACGGCGCAGTTTTCTGTAAGATTAGACCGGCGACTTTTTTGAATCTACTTTAACTCTTTTTCTGATTTTTTTGTTAAATCAAAGGAAACGTGGCAATAGTTGCATTTTTTATTATAAATAGGAGGATTACAGTTCCTGTTTCCTTCTCCAGATGTTTGACTTTATCTCTTTTCTTACAGGCTTGAGAAAAGTAGGGCGATAATTAAGCCATATGACGTGCTAAACTGAAGCGAGAAGAGGAATGAAATAGAATTTTCCTCTTCAAGTAATGAAAAAATAATGAACTTCCACAAGGTTGAGCCTGAAACCATTGTGAATATTCTGCTTTGTTTAATGGTAAAATTGACCAATACATGCATAGTATGGTATTACTAGCAATATGGAAACTCACTTACTTACACTTGGTGGAGGGACAGCATCCACAGCTGAAACCGGTTGTTTTAAATTAATTAGTTTTTAATAATTAATAAAATAATTAATTAAAGATTAGTTTTAAATAAATTGTGGAAGTAACAAATTTATATCTTGTTTATTATTTTGGTCTTGCGAGACAAAGTTACCAGTTTTTGCTGTGTAAATTTGGGAATTTTGTATGGTAACGTGCTCACGCGGTGTTTGAAATCGTTATCTTTCTTAATTATGGTAATTCTTATTGATCAACCATTGAGGTAGAGTGAGGTGGCACTTGCTACGGTGGTTAATGTTAGAAGATGTCATGTGGGCGTAGCCTACTTTCCATCTAATTTACCCCAATTTTCCTTCAATTCTTACGGGCTGACGCACTAATTATGCAATTTTTTTGTATGTTTTCTACCAATAGCATATTATAAATCAGCATGAATTTGCTTCTTGAACACGCATTCTCCTGAAACATCTTATTTTATTTATTTTAATTCATGATTATCCGCATTCTTGGTGAAAAATCTGGTAAAATAGAGTGGAATCGATTGAACTAAGTAGTTTTAATTTTTTGAGAGTTACATGCCTTAAATTTGAAACAGTTAGTGAACATTCTTGCTTTACACCCTCTAATTCGAACACTTCGTCTTGGTATCGAAAGAGAAGTATGGAAAGAGCTGGGATAAACGACATAGTTGTTACTTCGGTTGTCAGACGACAGTGTGATGACGTTATTCCATCTCCATCTACCTCAATGTGATTATATCATTGTGGCTTAGTTTGTCATTCGGGAAGGCAACCAACAACTACTACGAATTGCTACATTGGGACATGTGGGTTGCAGAGCTAGGGAATACATGAAAGGGTGGAGAAGAACGGACTACCAATAAATTTTTGTACAATAATAATTGGTGGTTTCAGGCGTAACTTTATGGAATTCGTTTACATAATGATGATAACTTGTAATTTCATTTTTTCGCATGTTTTTATTTGAAACTACCCGGGTTTCGACGTTCAAAGTCATCTTCAGTTCCTAAAGATGACGTTGAACGTCGAAACCCGGCTCGTTCCAAATAAAGATATGTGGAAAAACAAAGTTATAAGTTATCATTATAATAGTATAATACCGTTACTGTTAATTTACTGTATACTTCAGCACTAAGTTGCCTGGCTGGTGTAACTGGTAGCATATCTGGCCGGAATTCGGAAGATTGGGGCAGAAACCCTGGGTCAGGTGAAACTTTTTTCTGCTTCAATTCGACTAATTTTCATCTTCCCCGCTAAAACCTTTGTTCGTCCTACTATTACTATTCCTGCCCTAATTTATATGGTTTAATGTATTAATTTGCGCCCATGGGCGTCATGCTTTCGTTTCGTTTCGCCAAAACCTTTGTTCGTCCTTTAATGTGTTACTATTCGCACAATAATAGAAAAAAGATGTCACAGGCGAGACTAGTATAAACTCAGGTAACACCGAAATAAAGATAATGCACGAGATTTTAATATTTCTGCGGTTCGACACAACCGCCTTCTTCAGAATATTAGGAGATAATCATCCCCTAATTCCCCACGCCCTTGTATTCCCTCCCGAGCCTCCCCTTTTACCCTCGTCTCCCAAACCCTTTTCCCTCCTATCGCCTCCCCGTTTAAACCACCCTCCCACCCTCGCAAATACCTCTCCCCCATCGCTCCCATTTCCTCCCTTGCATATTTTATAGCCTGCCAGCCATCCTAGCTTTTCATCTGACTTTTTCCCTTTTCTCATATCCCACCCCCCATCTCTCTCTCGATTTTTCCGTGCAAGCGCACAGCAGTTCGCCCTCGCGAATCGCCAGTTTATATCTGAAACTAATGTTTTCCCCCTTTTATTTATGATTTTACGTATTTTTTTCAACCCCTCTACCTCTCTGTTTCTCCTCTTTCTCGTCCTCTAAAGCCCCCCTTATCCCCACGTCCCGCCCGCCCAAAAGCGTGCACAGTTCATTGCGTGCAGGAAGAGGCGTGCAGCCGGCGTTCGTTCGGGGGGTGAGGAGTGGAAGGGGGTATAGTCGGGGAGTTGGGCACGCGGAAAACAAAAGACTTCTTTTTTCACTCCTTACAAAAAGGGGCGGCGGGAGGGCTTTTGGGTGGAATTTCCGCGGGAGTATGTTTTGGGCTCAGCGGGAGAGAGAGAGAGGGAGGAAGAAAAAAGAAATTACGGTCGTTACGGCAACGCGTGGAAACTCCCCGTTTTGCAAACGGAGCGGAATGCATCTTTGATTATTCAACTCTCGGCTCGCCGTTTTACAGCGCCCTTCTTATTTCGTCCTAACGCGGGATTTCGCATGAAAAATAACAAAAGGCGGGCCTAGGGCTCGGCCAGTAGGGGGAGGCGGCCGCTATGCTGTCTTGGATGAGCGAATGTAAGGGACCATGTATAATTACTTCCCGTGGTTCGCTTTTCAGCTGTTTTTCGTGGTTTTAACCCTGAATTGCCACAAGGTCCGTAGAATATGTACAAATTGATTCAATCTGAGTTGTTTGCGAATTATCAATATGGTTGATAGCGACAGAGCGGCTGCTGTGACGTCACTGACGTTATTACAGAGAAGCGTGTACAGATTTTTTTAAAAATTGTGCGACAATTTATTTTTTCTCTATTTAATATGTTCCTACGATTTCATGATAATGTTTTATGTAATATACGAGCTCCATTACTATATTATATTTTTTATATGTTCATAGTGGACGACGAATGTTCAAGAACAGTAAATATTTCTTAATTTATATTTCTTTACTTTTCCACGTAAAAAATTAGTCATAATCACGCGTTTCGGCTCAGTAGCTAGTGTAGTAATCTCATCGTAATCTGATAAATGCTTAGCTGTAGCGTGTAATCTCAGAGTAGTTTTTTCGTGAGGAAATGTTTATCAGCTAATTTTTAGTACTTATTTATTAAAATTTTTTATCTTCGTGCATAAAAATTATTCCTATGGGGTGCGTTTATTCTGAGCTACTTCATATCTCAATTAAATATTACTAACAAGCTGACAAGGAGAGGTTCCATTAAGGTTTGTTAAATGTGAAGCAGGTACATCAGACGAATCCTGAAAACAATAAATGAATTTGCTGTTTGCCAATTAGCTTGGAGGCGTCTTCAGGTATCTTTTACCTGAAGACGCCTCCAGGATAGTGGGAGAAATTGTCAGAATAACAGTGACGCGGCAGTATCCTTGAAGAAGAAATGTACCTGTCAGTACCTACTAGCCGCGGAAATCAAAAGTTTTGTTTGGCTTTAATAAAGTAACATGATATTCATCTCTAAGATATATCATTGATGCATGCTTCATGCGGCTAGCTTATAAAAGTGGTATCCTTATCGCTATTATTTGAAATAAATACCTATAGAAATAAGTATCAAGTAAAAAGTACCCAAGAAAATACGGTGTGCAGCGTTATGTTGTTTGATAATATATTTTATTATGTCTTGACATCAGCCTAGTTTTACTTCATGCATCGTAACCGTAATTATGGTAATATTAAGTTGGTAATAGCCGAGGTGGAGATGAAATGATTCGAACCCGTGACCCTAGGGTTACAGCCTTGAACTTTACCCCACCGCCTCCGGGAATGAGTATATCCGCGAAAATATGCTGCAGTACTTTATTTTAATCTAATATGCTATCCATATGCAACTGATAATGCTGGCGGCAGTAAATACGAATGAAGAGCCTTGAAATAACCTTCTTTGTAAAAGATATCGACTCTTAGGTCATGACTCAATAATCTGCTTTTAAGGGGATGAGATTGAAGAAATGATGTAAAGAGCTCAAGCGAGGAGCCAAGGCGAATCTTAAGAAGTGTATCAGTGTAATGACGTTTCCCCATTCAGATGTTTCGGGAATAGATCAGCAAAAGTATATATGTGAAAATAGTTTTTTGAAATCAATGAATTTTGCTCTTGATTTCTCGTTATCCATCCGTGGTTCGTGACGGAGACTTCTAAGAGGACGCCCTGGGTGACTGTTTCACCAGAATTCGTCCCCATATTCCCAGTAAGGGATTACTGCGCTAGATACTGCCTCTAAATACATACTTTATCTTCACTAGCGTTTTTCAGTGCACTTTGTAGAGTTACAACTAAGGGGAGAAATGATGAAACTGTTTCATGATTATGGTGAAGCACAGGTGTTGAATTTCTAGTCTTGGCTATAAGTTCCAATCGGTCAACAACGGATACATTTATTTTAACGTTATTTATAGTTCAATTTATAGTAAAAGTTACAAAAGTTTTGTCGCTCTAATCAGATAAAGACAACTTTTTGAACAGCAAAACCTATATTAAGCGACTACCGACGGTTCTGCTGAAAAATGGTCGTTTAGAGGGGTGGTCGTTCAACAGAGATTCAGTTTCTAGGAGTACATATTGTGCAAATGAACGGGCGGCTGACTTGAAAAAAAAATGGAAGAACTCTCGCAGCGACGGATTTGTTAAAACCTGTACAGATGCCGTTTATTTCCTCACAATTTAGCTGCTCCTGGGAAACTTCAATGCATATTAATTTGATGTACACAGAGTAAAACCTGAATTGACCAGCGGAGGTTACGATGAAAAATGGTCGTTGAGAGGGGTGGTCGCATGATGGGAGTGGTCGTTAAGAGGGATATTTCTGTATCTATTTTTTTTTGTTTTTGTGAGTATCCGGAATTGGGATAAAATGGCATATATGTAATCTCTCGACCTTAAGAATTTCACATCTAATTTTAAACCTTGACTATAAGTTCCAATCGGTCAACGACATAAACGTTTATTTTTCACGTAAAAGCTCAGGCTCTGACCCTTCACTGCGATCCGTTCCATGAGTGTAGGCGCGTTTGTGTGGTATCTCTATCCCCCTCCTCCTATCACCCGCCGTCGCTTCCGCTCTACGCTCACCGCCATCGGCGCTGGCTCGGTCCAGCGTTCGCCTCAACCCCCGTCGACTTTTTCTAGCAACCTTCATCCCTTCTCTTTCCCCTCCCTCTTCAAACCCAATCTCACTTCCGTCCAGAACAGCCTCTTCCTCCCATTCTCGCCAATACACACGCACACACGCATACACCCAAGGAATAAATGAGCCGCCAATTTGCCCAATCCCGACCTTTTGAGCCCGAGTGGCCGGGAGATGGTTTTTTACGTACTTGGATCCCCCACCAATCCACGTTACACGAGAGGGTTTTTTTCTCTCGAACCCCTAGCATCCAGCCTCACCTGTGAAGGATGATCAACAGGGCTACATTTCACCAAACCGACCCTACTTCCTACCGTCGATTTCGTTTTTTTTGGATACACCCAAATATTTAAGCTTCTCCGGCTGAACGTGTTCTCCATATCATGATACTCCTCTTGAACAAATTAAAATGTAAACTTTACCCGAGATATTTACATTGCCACGGTGCTGTATCCATAATACTTAGGCCATCTCACAGAGATCAATTGATTCAAAATAATTAATGAACCTCCAACTTCCTCGATAGGTTTCTCAATGGTGGACTACCTTGGACATTCTAAGTTAATTTTGAACCTATGTTGATCATTTTAACAAGCGTTAAATTTGATCTGTACGATATGCAAACTGAGCAGCGCAAGGAAATGGAAAAAAACGGAAGCGCAATGAAAAAGGAAAAGGTAGATGGATTGTTCCTAAGTTATTGCTGTAGGCTGAGTGTTTTGCATGCTGCTGAGTATTTAATATACTTGGATTCCCTAGTCATTTCTCATGTTTAAATATAGTGTAAGATACTTTCAGCTGATTTGACAGAGCTGACTTAGAAGGAAATTTTTTTCTTCCAATTTTACAATTCTCATTAATGAACTTTGTATCCTCAATTAGTTTTACCGAGGGAGGTCTTAAAGAGGAATGCAATCACACTTGATTTAAATGGAATTTTTAAATCAAGCCACAGATTTAGCAGCTTGATTTAAACTGGGCATCAGTTACTAGGCGGGAATTATATCCCTCGGGGCGATTTCCATTGCAAATGCACCAGATTAGAGTATATACTGCGCTAATAGAGACATATCTAACGTAGAATGTTTGCCCATTAAATTACTCCCTTCTTTTTGGTTCTGTGCCCAGATTAGGAAACGTTTTACGGCAATTCTTGCAAATGTAGTCAATTAACTCCGATGGATGGAGCGTAGAATAATGGAGTTAGACGTTGTTTGCCCCAACTTAAAGAACCCACTCGTCTAGGCAGGCAGGAGAGACGATTACCATTCACGAAATAGGGAAACTCCTTTGCCTGTCCAATCTGAAGTCTTTTTTTCTGCGCCGCCATCATGAAATGGGCGAGGAAGACCGCGTTAGCGGAATTTTTAAGCAGGTCGGCCGACACCTCAGGTCAAGCAGAGGGTAAGATAATTTGAGATAGACTTAATGCTTAATGGTGGAAAGAAGAAGAGGACATGTACATCGGTATGTCTTGAAAGAAGGCTCGAAGGGACACTAGCAAAAAATTCTTCGCTAGTCGGTAGTTCAAGGCTTCATGTAATCAGACGGCAAGCATTACTTAAAACCGTATTATGCTGTTATGAAAGCGTTGCGCATCTTTTGCTCTGTGTTCACCAATATCTCCTGTCAGGGAATTCTTCTTCTCGAAATAAATACGTTTATTTAGAGTTAGCTCATGCTCCTGAGATAACTTTTGCAGCCAAACAACGGTTACTCATGCTTTCTAAGCGTGTATGGAATTGAGGCATCCCTGGGCGTTAGTATCACAATATTTTCGTCAGCATTTTGTCATGAAACAGATTTGTTTGCGTTGGATTCTGCATAATTTTTTAATCGCTCAGAAAATGTTCGGAAAAATTCGGAATGTTACACAACCATTTGTTTGCCAAAAATCTTTGAAGAAATGAGAAATAACAAACAGTGACGCAGAATAATTTTTCAGCACGATACGTTCGTGAATGTACAAAATTGTTCCCCTCTTTACTTTATTACATGGAAGCTTAACTTGGCGTAGCTGCCATTCTGTATGCTAATCGGCAGAGGAAAGTACAAGCCTAAGCGTATTGCTAGAAAGAGCATAAGAGCTGACTTGGTGGAGTAGGTATGGAGTATCCGAAAAGTTTTTACTTAAAAGTCACAGGGGGTGGGATTAGAAATGAGTTTGTTACGAAAGAATTTGGAATGAATACTCCGGTAAAAGATATATAAACGAAAGGAGCGTGGTTATCACCGAGAAGAAACAAAGAATATGTTAACAGGAACATGATTATGTACTCTTTATTCCTCATTGTACTTTGAATATGACATTTGTATGTTAAAAACGTCCCGTACCTCAAAATGAAGTGTTGAGCATTAATATTTGTTTCATTTCTGTCACCGTCTTAACATAAGATATACCGGAGGGGTCATTTTGACCGAATTTTTATTTCATTATCAGAAGAATATAATGTAAAAATATAAACCTTTAATATATTTTACATTCAACCTATTAGTACCAGAGGAGTCATTTTGATCACAGTCTATTTCTTCCCAGTTTAATTCGAGTTTTTTCAGTATAGAATGGTTTTATTTGTCTTTTGTTGAAATATTATGGACAGTTCGACTGTCAGGCCTAAATATCCAACGGTTCACGAATATTCAAAGGAACCGGATTTCGCGCGGGGACTTTGACCCGGATCGGAAGTCGTGGGTCCAGTTCCTCATGCGCCACATACTATATGTTGAAATGGCATACTATAGTACGTTGATATAAACCTTTATTCTTGAACGACTGTGTAGAGCAATATATTTTAGATATTATCGAAGCAATTATCATATTATTTCAATTAAAAACGCCAATTGTCTTTAGAATAAAAAAATATTTCTAAGGAGACAAATTGACCCTTTTCGGTAATTTTATAATTTTGTTGAAAATAATTTTATTGGCCCTTGATATGCTCAAGAATTACATAACCACAAAGCAAAAATAGTCTACAGGAGTTTTACGTAAACCCTAAGGCATTTCCTTGTTGTCAGGGGAACCTTAATACAAAGAAGCAATGTGTACAACAAAATTATTACTACGGGTGTAACAGAATGAAAATTAATACAGTAGATATTTCAAATAATAGCTACATACATACATACCAATCACGCCGTTCCCTTCCGGAGTAGGCACAGTGACAAAGTTTCACATATACATAGTTGTACAACTATGCTTCAATAATTTCCTCCATACTGACCTACCCTTACAAACCTCCTTTGCTTCATTTACCCTCATGCACTGCTTCATAGACGCCCTTCTGTTTTTAAGACTCCAAATATTCCTCCTTCTAAGAATTTCCTCAACCACATTCAACCACAACTTTCTCTGCCTACCTCTAACTCTCGCACCATTCATTTCACTCTTATATATTTGGTTCCTTATTCGACTCTCATCCATTCTCTCAACATAGCCAAACCAACGAAGCTTCTTCCTTTCATATATGTAAATTACTGGAGAATCTAATCCACATTCATTTAATACCCACTCATTCCTGACTCTATCCATCCTACTTTTGCCGCAAACACTCCTCAGATAACTCATACCCACGGCGTTTAGTCTACTCTTATGTCTATCCTGACATACCCATGTTTCACTACCATACAACAAAGTGGGGAGAAGTACACTTTTGTACTGCTATGCCGCAATTTCCGGTACTTCTTGTGTTATCACTGCTTCTGAAAACTTGAATGGTTAAGGTGGATGAACGTTTTGTTTGCTTAATGGAAAGGAGAGCTAATTGACATGGGATTTGAGGGATGGAGAGATGAAGAGACCAGGAAAAGTATTGGTGTATTCTAGTGGGGATACGTACGCATGAGTAGTTATAGGGGACTCTGGAGGAAGGATATACCTACATACTACCCTGCGAGCCGCCGCATGGGCGTGTGGCAGGGGCGTCAGGACACCAGCTGTGTAAAGATGTAAGGGATAAGGTTTTGTGAGGAGAAATGGTGTCATGCATTATGGGAGTGTATTAAGTGGAGCTCGGTTTTTCTTGCGGTCGCTTATTGTAGGCGGGAAGAACGAGTTTTTGTACCTATCTGTTTGACAATGCATCTCTCTTATTTTACCGCTTCTGTCAAACCTAGAGATGTAGTGAGGCGTCATTATAATATTCTCTGTGTCTCCCTGAAACACACTAGTTCTGGATTTCTCAAACAAGCTAAGCTCAGCGTGTGACCTCCGAGTCTCTAGGGTTTCCCACCTTAATCCTTCTAAATGCAGTGAAACATTATATGGTCGATCATAGCAGTTTTTATCGATTCGATTTAGAGATTCGTGCAGCTTTTCTTTGTATTTTATTAATTTTTTTGGTTAACTATTTATGAGTGGGGTCCCTAATTCTCACGGCGTAACCAAATTGTGGCCGAACCATGGCGAAGTAGCACCTCTATTTTACTTTTTCATTCGAGGGTCTTCCTATTATACGCTAAAAAACAAAGTGTCTTTAATGCTGGCCGGCATGTGAGTTTTGTATAAGGTAAGATGTAATTTCCGGTACTTAGATTGTTAATTCAGCTACTGCAAAACATAAATTGTACGGATGAATGGACGTTTTGTTTGCTTAATGGAGAGGAGAGCTAATTGCAATGGACTTTGAGGGATGGAGAGGTGAAGAGACTGGGGAAAGGATTGGTGAATGCAGGTGGGGAAGCGTACGCATGAATAGTTTTCGGGGACTCGGGAGGAAGGATAAGGGAGGGAGAGAGAAGAGTGAGTGAGAGAAGAAACGGGAATGGGAAAGAGAGGACGTGGGGCGGCGGAGGAGTGAAGGGTAGGACGTTGAAAATTGATTGAGCGTTGAATGGGCTGCGTGCGGGTCGATGGAAATGGTAGTGAGGTCGACCGTGCAAGAGGGAGAGGGGGGAGGAATCGAAGGCAGGGGAAGGGGTCGGGAAGGGATATTCGGTCGGTTTAAGGGTATAAAATATAAATAAAAAAAGAAGGGAATCGAGAGAACGCAAACGCGTGCCCGTCCTGCCGGAAAAAATGGGTAAGGGGATTTCCCTTTCATGTCCAACTCTCCTCTTCTCCTCCCTCCCGTGTTCCTTTGTGAGGACGACGTGGATTCGGGTGTTTTAATGCTAATGCACTCACGCCCACGATCACCCGAATTAGTCCGAGTGGAACTATGAGAGGATGGTAGGTCAAATACGCAACGGGAGCGTTCGTTACGAGGGAGTCGGTGGAGAGATTTTTTTTTCGTCTTTTGAAGACATGAGTCACCGTCGTAGTTCCAATGGGTCGAGCGTCTATTCACATACTTATGCTTCGTTCTCGTTCTCTGCGGAATCTATTTCCGTGGCTGTTGTGTGGACGTTGGTAAAGCGGAATCCGAATTGGAGGTAGGACGGTAGTTTAATTGATGGAGACTGCCAATTTGGCATTTATTCTGCCGAGCGGAAATTCGGGATGCCACATCTCTTTTTGCTGTGGGATTGGGGTGGAGCGAGGTGTATAGAATAGCTTTTTTTCGCTTTATTTCCGGCAGAAATCAGCAAAGAATTAATGGAAAGCTCAGAGAAAGGGCCGCGGGATGTCTGGCATTTATTGCAGCGAGGCTAACAATTTGGATGATGATTTTAAACTGATCACTTAAGTCTCCATCATATAATTTTATGCTTTGTATTCTGCTCTGCACTACAAAAGATCTTTCTCATCTATATTTTTCCAAAATTTATTTTATTCTCATTATTATCCGCGTACAGTGATAAAATGATTTGATTGCCTCACTTAATGCGGAAAGTTAGATCATCGTCTTTTAAAGGCCCTTTCTCCTCAGAAGAAAAATAATATTTTTGATTATCCATTTTTTAAAATTCGATGCATATATTATAGCCAAATATACTATCAGAAAAAAATACGTGTTGCCCCGAGAAGAACGAAGAATAATGCATCCGCGCGACTGTCATGAAAGATTTTTAGTTTTCATAATCCCCTATGTGATTTGATGAGTGTTCTGTTTCTCATGCAACTTATATCTTTTCTTAAATTCCCATATTGGCTATGATTTCATTCTATCGGTGATATGAAAGTTTCCTGTAATTTGACATCCTAGATGGGATAACATAACAGTTATTACAGCATCAGTCATCAATTTTTGGAAATTTTTGAAAAAAGGTATCTTGTAAAACACCTATTAAATTTCCACAGAGAGAATTCGATAACCTGTCAAGAGACGTAAAACTTATATAATGGTAAACCCAAGTGAGGTCGGTGTAATTAATTAACCGTGGATATTTACAGTGTTTTTTTAAAAACATTATCAAGGATTACCTAAATGCTGAAGTGTTGCATTACTTTTTCATGTACTATTATTTTCTTAGAACGACTCTGTAAAGGTCTATGAGATGCCGCAATGTTTGAATTAATTTATGAAAATGATTTGCAAGAGTTGGTGGGTCAAGTATAGCATCACCGCAGGCGAGTGAGATGAGTAATCCACCTATTAAAGAATTTTTTTTTTTAAATTTCCATGAGAAGAAAAACTTGGTCGGCTTTAAAAAAGCTTAGTCCGGCAAACCAAAGGTCCGTGGTTCGATTCCCGGTCCATGCCGAATTTTTCTTAAGGCAATATCATCAAATTTCACTTGCTATGTTATAATATTTTCAAATAATTTTGAGGTTAGATAAACCTCCCCTTTCTATAGTCAATACCGTTTTCATTCTTTACCTCACTTTCATCGGAGAATAATAATAGGCATCTAATTTAGCCTAATTAAAAAATTGCGCCAGTGAAAATTTCATCAAAGCTAAAATTCAAGAAAATGATATTAATTAAAAATTGTGTTAAATTACATAGGTAAACCGTTCCGCCCCATGTTCCCATACATATTTCCTCTATGTATGCTTTGGTAAATATATGGCAGTAACAGAGAAGCTTACACTTCATTTTCCGCTACCTTCTTGATATTAAACCTAATGACACCGCCTGTAAAATGATATGGGGTAATCAATAAAGTTATAGACCACTTGAAGAAAATTCTTGTTTGAAGTGCAATTAAAGTGACCAAAATTTGTAATCAAAGAAACTCAAGTTAATTGGAAAGCTCACTTATTTCCTTTATCGTAATGTCACAGCAGAAAGAGCCATGCATAAAATAATTTTTGACTTAGAGTAAGACATTGCGTTTGGTATAGTTAATAGTCAGGTGACTGATGATTATTGGCCAACGTATTTTTGCTTCTTTAACCCTTAACTAGTATCTTGGTTTTTGGCCACGTACACAGTATCCTTGGGTCTTTTTTGACCGATTTTTATCCGATCCGATATCTATCCGATTTTTCGAATTGCTCGTGAACAACAACCGTCATCCGCACCGTCTCCAATTCAACTGGCCTACTCCCCCCTCTCCCTAAGGATTACATTGTAGCCAAGGTTGCTGTGAGCGGCCATTTTAAGACTACAAAATCAGAACAAATTAAAAAAAGGGTCGTCTTAGCATCGGGTCAAAAAAGACCCGACAATAGCAGTTAAGGGTTAAAATTATAAAAATATATTATTAGCGCAAATTTTTTCTACTACAACAGCTTTGACCATGAATTGCCATATTATTTTAATTAAACATAAAATGCAAATATGGGGAGTACATTTATCTCTTCATCCTCATGTTCACTCGGATTTTACTTTAGATTATTCTTTATGACCTTTCTAATTCACGTACTCCTGTGAGAATTTCTTTGTTACAACTGTGACAAAGGAAGATGTCACCGTCTTCGATATCTGAAATATGTGTACTTTGATGTTTTTGCCAGAATAATTCATAAAGGAGTTTATAGCAGTTAAAGGAGGTGATCATTGTGTCTGGTCCGGTAAGCTCACGGCATTTGTCACTGCATGAATTATCCATCATTTTACACGTATCACCGCTGAACAATATTCCTTTAGTTTGATTTTCTTATAATTTTATCCTTTAAAATTATTTTTTCCATAGTAATGTTTCTCCTTATATCCTTTTACTCCTGACATGCGTTTCTTTTAAAATACTGCCCTGTTACAAGTAATATATCAATGTTTTTTTGTACCTGATGCCTAACTTTGTTATGTATAGTATCGGGCCGAGAAAAGTGAAGTTAACTGTTGCGTAATTTGAAAATTTTGGCATAGCATATTTAATTTCTGGGGTGGCTAATAACTGAAAATATCTAAAAATAGGATTAGCTAATGGATCAGTTCGGGCTTCTTGATTTGACAAGTTTCATTGATCGCAAATTTCTGCTCTGGCAGTACCCTAAACTAAGCCCTCAAAATGTTATAAACGTAGCTTTAAATCTGAGAGAGCCGCCGGAATGCCTAAATATTTTTTCTTTCCTTAAGAAAATGAGAAGAAACATTTCTGTAAGAGCTCCTGCTTGAAAAAAATCACGTCTCTGTGAATCATATGACATGTGGTGATCCTTGAAAGAAAGCTTCAGGGACAGAAATATTTGTCCATCGCATGTATTAAAACGTGTGTATTTTAAGGTTTTCCCAACAGAGATCGGTCTTCAAATCGGACGTTGGTACACGTATATTTTTTTACAAAATATTCTTTCAAAACTTGATTTATCGATTTTCTACCTAACGTTGGCTATTTATTGTAACTTTGATATTTACAATCGTTGTGGGTGAATAGTGTTTCAATATGATCGGATGTTATGCTCATAAAAAAACCAAATAGCTAATGAATGTGGAATGGCCAATATATGTACGGTTTACTTAGGTGTACAGACAACGGTATTTGTCACCGGCAGCTTTGCGAGATATGCCTGGCGCTAGAAATGTCTCCATGTGCATAGAGCTTATAGATGCGGATTTCTCAATCATGATATATCGCCGTCGGGTGTTCTTCAAGGTGAGGCCAAACGCCTCTTTTGGTTTGGGAGCTGGGATTCTTATGTAGTGCCCCGCGAGATGCTGGCTGAGAGAGCCAAATGTACGAGGGACTCTCGAGTTGACGAACTCCTCTGCCAATATCGATCCAGGGAAAAGTCAACCAATGGAATCGTAAAGGCCGCCCAACATTCGCTACCTCCTGAATCAATTTTGGGTTTTGTGGGAATGCAGTGCTCACCTCATGCACTACTGTTACGCTTAGATTATCAACATAATTATGTTACACCTTTTGATAAATATCAACGTCCTGAGTCTTAAAAGTATCCTTATGGGTGTGCAACTTGTGAAAAGTGTTACGTCCGATAGAAAACAACCGCTTTACCTCTTTGGTTCGCGATGTGTGAATGTAAAAAAAAAAAGAATTCTTCCGTAGTTAATTTTTCTCTTTAAGGGCTTGATCGGTAATCATGGGTCATTTGGTTGGCATTTTTAAATTTTGACCTAAATAGAAAAACATTTCTTGAACCCCATTTCATTTTAGTAAGTCTGTTTATGCGTTCAAACTTACCATGCAGGCAGCAATTGAAATGATACCAGGGTTATATTTTCAAGTTTTAGATTTTTTGCGTGGTAATCGTAATTTAGGTTAAATTGTATGGAAATATTTTTTTCGTATAATGAACTCGGCGTGACAGCTTGATATTTGCTCGATAGCATTATAAATATTGGAAATGTATTATTTTGCATTTCAAAAAAACCTGCACGTACGTAATCAAATTTTCACGAAATTTATGCCATGTATCATATAGTCATGTGATAAAATACTTTAGAATTCTCATATAAATAAATAGGTATAATGTCTCTTTTTTTCATTTACATCTAAAGATACCACTGATGATGACTCGTGTGTAAAGTTTTACATACATCTGTACATAACCAAAATTGCGTCAACCACGTAAATGAACATATTTTTCTGAGTCCTTGTTCCAGAAATCGCTGGGTATATATTTTACGACATTTTAAATATTTTGTTCTTTAAATTCATATTTCTGCATTGGATGATGATAAATCATATTTTACCTGCCCGTTATAGTGAGATTATTTTAACATGATAGCTTGACTATCATAAATGGCACTGTAATTTTGTTTTGGTTTTGCATGTTAACGAGATTGAACTTTCTCAAATGATCCCCTAGATTTTGATACCCTATCCTTCCCGCGTGAGCTAAATGGTGGAAGAATAATTTTCCCCTTACACATGCAGTACTTTAAACGTAATTGGAAAATAAGAATAAATAATATATTAGTAATTATGATATAATATTTATCGCTTAGTTCATGCTTGGTGAGGAATGATACCATGTCACACATCCTTGAGTTTTCTTGAAGAGTATCTCTTAGATACAAGTGTGTAGATATTCGATGTTCAACCCATAGTCTCTGTCTATTCCAGTGCTAAGTTGTATATCAGGTTTTCAAATCTACCGTTCCACTGACTCAGTAATTGAGTTTTACATTTTCTAAGGGACAATTCATCCAAAGGCTTACAAATTAGCCGTTTTAATCTACGAACTCATCCCTATTACTAGCGCGCCATTACAAGGGAAACACATTGGAGTTTGTAAACACTGCATTATTAGCAAAAATGCGGCAACACTCCTGAACCGATGGAATGATATAAAGCCTATGCAATAAAACATGAAAAATTACAATTAACATCACATTATCGAAAATACAATATTTCTTCTAGCATTCATTATAATTCTTACTTCTTATCCGGTTCGTGAAATGCTACATAAATAATCTAAAATATTCCTTTGAAATGTCGTGATTCTGAATGTTTCGGGTAATCAATTCTGTTGTTTATTGCAGGATATAAAGAAAGAATACTACAATATTAATAATGCACAGTATTTTGGAGCGTAAAATTTCCAATCAACATATGGTGATCCCCTGCCTTCATTCCTTTGGTTTATAAAGCTTTCATGCAACTACAAGGGAAATTCATTTTTCAGTGACTTAGATAAGAATGAATTTTTCGCATTCTTGTCGATGAGAAACATGATCGTCTCACCCAAAGTGTCGTCATAGTCGAGCCATCCGTACACGTGAAGTAAAAAATTATAAATGGACTCGTAGGTCTTATTTATTTCTCCCGAAATCGTTTTTCCACCGAAACTCGCCTAATGTTCACTTTCGCAATTTTACTCCAAGTTGTATATTTTTATGTCGGCCTCGTGCGTACCAAACAATCAGCACGATCTCCTTCCTCTGTGTGGTTTTTCCCACCCCAAGATTTCCTGCATTTTGTGTACTCTTTCCCGCTTCAAAATTCTCCACGAGCATTGCATAGTTTAATGATAATGATGTTTATTAATCCACAATTTTTTATTGCAATAGTTATTTATTTACAATTTATAGGGACTGTAGGCCGCCTCAAAGGCCACTGGTCAGTTGGGAGTTTGCTTTCCGGGAATTACATGCATTGCCTATTTATGAAAAAACTTCAAAATCTCTTATCGGTATCAATCGTATCTAAATATCTTATATCATAATTGTATTTTTTTGCGCCAAAATAACAATAACAGATCAATTACAAAATAGTCTCATGGAGCTTACATTGCAATTATACATATACAGTGGTATAAAACAACAATACTGTAAGACAACGTAAGATAGCATGGGCACAGATTTATTATAAGACGTCTTGTGTATGTTTATATATGTTAACATGTCAATATGTGATATATTGTATTCTATGATACAATATATCAACATATTCGTTGGACAGTATTAATATTTTTGGTAGTTTTAAAAACTTTTTCTTGTTTTCAATGATT
This sequence comes from Ceriagrion tenellum, assembly GCA_963169105.1. NCBI lineage: Eukaryota > Metazoa > Arthropoda > Insecta > Odonata > Coenagrionidae > Ceriagrion > Ceriagrion tenellum. The sequence continues at coordinate 94,494,969 of OY720639.1, read as the reverse complement.
TTTTTATTTTTTGTATTAATAATCTTTAATATTGGTGCATATTATATGAAATACTTTTGGTCCTAAGAACGAGAAGGATCTCTTGTACTTGATCGATTTTGGAAGCGGAGTCTTTAAGCTTCCTTCGTAAATAATTAATTGGTTCACTTCTTGACGCTATAGACATGTTGCCACTTATCTAGTAGAATAATTTTAGGAGCTTTAAAACAACATGTATTACATTGGCTTATTATAAGAAGTTAATTATCCCATGCGAGGAGAAGAAAGGAGAAATTTGCTTCTCTGCCATGCAAACTTAAGTGCTTTAGCCATCTGATGTATACATTAGATTTCAATTTTTTCTTTCTCCTGCAGCTCGTATTTTATCTCAATATCGAGTATCATATCAGTCTTGTTCATTGCTGTGAATTCTACCCTAAATATGACTATCAGAATTTAAATTCTGCTGTTGTGGTATTGATTATTGGTGTATTATTTAGAGATTAATATTTTTTACTAAGTCAAACTTGGTAATCAAAGCATACTCATATTTTAGTGATAACTCATGTTTTTTTTATTCCCACGCAAAAATATTTTAATGGTATTTTTTAGTGAGTGGTGTTCTATTAGTAATATTCAAAGTGTCGTTTTAGATATTTCAATGGACATTGGCATCACTTATTCCTTTGGGTTATGGCCATAGAAAATTTGCTTTCATGACGTTATTCCTTATATTATTTTTTAAATGTTATTCTCAAATAATTGCAATCAACATATGTTGATATTTAAATGCAAATTACCGAAAAAGGCATTTACACCCACTAATTTATCGACGTGAAAACAAAAATGTACGTGTTATGCTTAATTTTAAAGGGCAAAAAACCGGGGAAAATACACATTCCGTTCTGTAGTTCTGTACTCTAGGGATCCCATCCTTTAATCCAAAGAGAATCAGCCCCTATCCTGGGTGCGAAAGTTGAACCCGCCACCTTTTGGGTCGCCAGACTGGCGCAGTAGCAACTTTGCTCCCGCGGTCGGTCAACTAAAAAAGGTTAGGTCGGGGAAGGCAAGGTATTGGAGTAGTGGGCGCGTCCTTGGGGAGAGAGGGACTCGGTCCCCTTTTGTGAAAAAAAGCCGGGAAACCCTTTTCGCGGACGCCGATCCTTGTGCCTCCTCATTGCATTGAGGTGCCTCCCCCGCCCGAGCGCGGTATCAAAGGGCGCCAACCCACTTCATTCCTCCCTCCCCCTCTCTGTCTCTCCGCTCCACTCTCGAACCCTCTTGAAAACCTTTTCAAGACCTCCTCCTCCGTAAGAAGGTGATTTTTTTTCCACGTATCGGGTCTCGCGAGCCGAGTCCCCCCATTTGTGTGAAGTGGGATTTTTTTGTACCCCGGCCCCTCTCCCCCACCCCTCCCCCCCCTGTAAACCCGGAAAAGTTTAGAATCGCAGGGAGGTTGTGGTATGAAGTTAAGTTTGCGTTGGTAGAGCTGGTGTAGTGTGATAGAGCTCGGATTTGTGCCTCTCCTGTTCTCCTATGTTCTCCTTGTCGGCTCCGGTGGCGGCAACCCAAGGGTCGCGGATTTGAATCCCACCTGAGTAGAATATTCACTGCTCAGGACATGGGTGTTTGTGTTTGTCAAGTGAGTTAATTATAAGAGAGGACTATACAGACATAAATTTGCTCATAATAAAACCATATTGTTATTATTATCCTGTTACTGTTAAGCTTCGGTCGTACGGGATACAACGTGATCAATTATGGTATCCAACCATTGTCGCAGCCCAATGCAAAAGGTTACTTAATTTCTTATTAAAATGAGGATTCTCTCTCTTCTTCCTCCATTTTCGTATGGGGTTGCGGGTTCGAATGCCCGCTTGGGTAGAATATACACTGCTCAGGTCATGAGTGTTTGTATTCGTCAAGTGAGTTAATTGTAAGATAGGATATGTACAGGCTTAAACGCTCGTAATAAGGACAAATTATTATTATTATCCTGTTACTGTTAAGCTTCGGTCGTTCGGGATACAGCGTGATCAACTATGGTAACCAGCCTTTGTCGCAGCCCAATGCAAAAGGTTTCTGAATTTCTTATTAAAACGAGGGTTCTCTCTCTTCTTCCTCCATTTTTGTATGGGGTCGCGGGTTCAAATGCCTGCCTGGGTAGAATATTCACTGCTCAGTATATGTGTGTTTGTACAAGTCAAATGAGTTAATTGTAAAATGGAAACTTGAAGCTTTTACGTAGTGGAAGGACGTCATAATTAACAAGATAAAAATTTGTGACTTCCACAATTTATTGAACACTAGCAACCGGTTTCGGCTGTCACGCCATCATCAGGTACAAAACTTCTATTCACTTCTTTATATACCTTACATAGGCTCATGGAAAACATTCAGTTTGATTTGGGGAGAGGTTGGTGGGAAGGGGTGCATACTAGTTGGTGGGATAAGGTGAAGGTGAGCTGCGGGATGAATCATATGGTATGAAAAGAAAATTTGAAGGTACTGGGAGGGTGTTCATAAGGCTAGTTGGGAGGCAAAGTAATAAGTAACAGAGGGAATCGGTTGGGGAATACAACGTCGTTAAGTAGGTATTGGGTGTCTTCAAGGTTTATCAGCCGTTGATTCAAGGCATCCACCTTCCGTCCCTTCCCGAAGAAATGGAGTGTATCTGGTATGAAGTCACTCCGATGGTCCGTCTCCAAAAGGTGTACGCTAATCGAGTCAATTGTAAGAAAGGAATGTTCAGAGCTTAATTCGCGCGTAATAAAGACAAATTATTATTATTATTATTCAATCACTGTCTAGCTTCGGTCACACGGGATACAACGTGATCAACTGTAGTAACCCTCCTTTGTCACAGCACAAAACAAAAGGTTACTTAATTTCTCATTAAAATGAGGGTTCTCTCTCTTCTTCCTCCATTTTCATATGGGGTCGCTGTTTTTTACTTTTGTCCTCCAATCTTTTCTTCCATCTGCTATTCCTTCGTTTGGCATTTGCTAATTTAAGTCTTATAACAAAGAGACAAAGGGTGTTATATTTTGGTCTAAAATGCACGATGACAATGCATCTAGGTCTATAAAGTGACAATGCACCTAGGTCCTTATAATACTGTTTTAACGGTTTGAATTAGCAATTTCTGTCATCATGCACTTAGCGTGTCGCTTTAAAAATTTTCATTATTCCTTCACTTTTGACCAAAGGATTTCTTCTGACGTGGAACCCTGAAGCTACCATTACTTAGGAAGAGTGATATAGGTTATGGATGCAAATGTAGAAGAGAAAAATTTCACTAAATTAATTCGCTATTAATGTCAAATAAAACTTTTTATCGCCATCAGGAAACGCTGCAAACCAATGCACCAACCTATTATGTTTTCAAAGGCAAGATACATCTCCTTTGAAGTAAAATACATTTTAGGTTACCATGAGGCTGGAAGAGTGATATTCCTCACTTCAAGTGGTGCTTTCATCGTAATGTTTTGGTTTTTACACATTTTTTTCATCTACTACTCTTTACTTCATGAAGTTAAAATATTTTACCCCAGGTTATGACCGGAAAATATATTCAATAAATTGAAGGTTGTTGGCTGAAATGCGAAGATTATGAATAAGTTAGTGTACGGAAGCTTTTTATTTCTGTGTTTGAATGTTGCGCGTATACTTCAATTAAAGTAATTTAATGTCGTATTTTAGGTCGCAGTGACATCCAGACTCCAACAACACATATCAAATGGAACGGGGATTGTCATTGAGAGTTTTTTGTGACAACTATTTATGTTCAACAATGATACTCAAACGATATCGCACTGTCTACCAAATTTGGTAGACAGTACGATATCGTTTGAGTATCATTGTTCAACATGCTGTTCTACAACATCTCGCCGGAGAAAGTGGAATTTATGTTCCAACTGTCTCAATACTGCATAATTTTCCACCTGAGCCAGCCCGGACCCTTCGATGTACAGTTTGCGAAAATAAGGCGGTAGAGTGTTGTAAAAGAAAAATGACTTCAAATTTTCCACACTTTTTATTAAAATGCCTAACCGGTTTTGATGTTACAACATCATTTTCAGAGGTCGGGTGACAGAGACACGACCCTTAAAGATGATGTCGAAACGTCGAAACCGGTATTTCAGTGAAAAGTGTGGAAAATACGAAGTCATTTTTCCTTTACTATGCCTAAATTCTACAAAGTACAATCGTCTACAATCACGTATAGAGGTCGAGTCTCTTGGAACCAATATAATACCCATTCTCCTAACCACAGCGAGGGTGGTTGCTTCTTCCAAAAATATATTATTGCAAATTTAACGAAATGGTATTTTTCTTCCTAAACAAAACCTGCTACAGTTCCTTTCGCATTCACATAATTTCCGAAGCCTTCTCTTACCGAGAAACGCTCTACTTTCCTTATCAACCCACAGGCCCTTTCTCTGAAGTGTTACCCTTTTCACGAGCTCTAAAGCCCCCTCTACCTCCCACCGCACAGTCCTGAGCCCCCAATATATTTTCGGATCGACGAAAAAAAAAGAAAACGAAGGGAAAAGTGTGGAAAAGAACGGCTGGGGGGTTGAATTGGGGCGATTGTAGAAAATGGGCGGGGTGGTGAGAACATAAAACCATCCCCTCCCGCCGCTCCGATATATCTCTCGAATAAGTTGTGGTCGCACCCCTATCGAGATGTAGATACACATACGCGTGCGCGCTCAGGAATAACTCACGCACGCCTCGGGTTGCCCCTCCCGATATTTTTTTCCGTTGTGCGAAATCGACCATGCTCTTTGGGTGGCTATTCATCCGAAATAATCTTAGATCCATGGTGTCCGGCTTATTAGTATTGTATCTCTGAAGGCAAGGTTTCTCCTATGCATGTAGTGGTCGCAAAACATGGAAACATTTGCTGAGAAGGACCTATTCCGGTCCAATCTTAGTTAAATCCCTACCAAATTGTTCCGTATTGGGGAGTAAGGTTGTTTCCACGTTTGACTCTTAAGGTTTCCCATAAAGTCAACAGTTTCGGGCGAGATATTGTGGAACTGCATTATTAAAATGATGAGCAGTAGATGTTTTACTGTCCACTATTTTTAATACTGAAAACTTTACAACACGTGTTTCGGTACTTTGTTGGCCATCATTTGTACATGACACTGTACTTGATGATGGCCAATAAAGTGCCGAAACACGTGTTGTAAAGTTTTCAGTATTAAAAATAGTGGACAGTAAAACTTCTAGTGCTCTTCATTTCAAGGTTTCCCATGTTGCAAACCTATGTTGACAATTTAAAAAAATTGTATAATTGTTTTTCGGATTGGCTGCGAACAGTATCCGTGTAATTTGATTCAGCTTCATCTACATCTACATATTACACTGCAAGCCACCTTAAAGGTATTTGGCCGGGAGTGAGTTATCACCAATATGGGCTTTAATGTACATGTGACTTTCACCAACATGCGCTGCACTATAAGTAAGTCACCAATGCTACGGAAACTATTGAATTAATTTATAGTGTAACAAGGTAAACGGTATGAAGATTCGTGCAGGGATCAATCGAACCGTAATGTTATTACTACGTTGCCGATTAAAAAACAAGCTTTTGAGAGAAATTCGTCTAATCAACCGGACTATCTGTCAACTAACCTACTTCAAAGTCTCATTGACGGAAATTATTCCGGCCTTCATTTGGATCATAGTCTGTCGTAACACAACCGGTCTTGCCGATTGTTCTCTGCTTCCTCATGTTAAACCCAGTAATTATGGGAACGCGGTGACTCTATGATCTATTTTCACCCCTTGCTTCTTATTTCAATCTACCCCTTCCATCAGAACCTATACCTCTTTAAAATCACACGTCGAATAGGAGACTGCCACCAAGTTTCGCTGCATCATCACATCTCAAAACCGTCTATTCTACATCTACGTAATACCGTGCAATCCACCACTATGGTGTGTGGCACGAAGTGATTCCACACCAGGCATGCAGTAACTATCCGTTCAAATCAGAACCGCGCACGTTCCTCCGGCCGTTAGTTGCTGGACAAAAGCAGTCAGCATGACTATACGTGGTCAAACCCGGAACTAGGAGATTGTTACGTAAACGAACATGCTACCATACAGTACACTATTTAAGATGCAATTTTTGAGTATTTAATAATAATAATATTACAAATAAATATTTAATACGCATTTACAGTGATTGTTTTGTGTTTACAGAGATATTTTAAAATTATATATAAAAAGAATACTTTAAACCAATAAGCAAGAACATGGAAACGTGAACAAGAAAACCAAGGGGGAAAAATACACCTTATGTAGGCGGAAAATATCATTAGCATTATTAAAATAATAGTTAGTATTATTAATGCGACTGGTAAATAGTACTACAAGGTACTACATCACACCGGTAATTTCACGCTAGGTGAGTTGTAAATAATGATGGTAAGATATTAAGTACTAGCTCAAAATCTACTCTGGCTTCTGAGGGTCATAGTTTCATAGAACTATTCTGTCAATATCGAATCCTACTAAACATGTTGTTTCCTTTTTCCCTCTTTATGCTATTAGAAATCTATTATTATTCTCGACCCTGTCCCAGAATTACTCCCTGTCCCTCTCGCTCAGCTCCTTTCCTCACATTCATCAATGCGTTTGTTTACACTAGTCTTACTCTATCAGTGAACTAGTTTCCTAATCACACAACGCTTCTCTCTATGCTTTGAATTTCACAGTATTTGTCCCTATTCGGAAGGATAGCAAGAGAGATGGATGTCTTCAAATTATGGATGCAAATTATAACTCGTTAACCTTTGGTCCTTGGTCAAATTAATAATTATACTGCAGAAATGAAGAATTTGCAATTATCCACAGAAATAAATTCTGCTGAGACCCAGATTTCGATGTTTTTCCATCATCGTCAGGTAACAAATAAAGTTAAGTGTACACAATATATATCCATTGAAAATGAAGGGAGGAAAAGAAAGGATTCAATAACTATATATTGTTTACACTTAACTTCATTTGTCACCTGATGATGATGTAAAAACATCGAAACCTGAGTCTCAGTTAAATTTATTTCTGTGGATAATTGCAAATTTTTCCTTTCTGCATCATACATAAAATCCACTCAATATCGCAGAAGTCTTCAAATTTATTATAAACGTATGTTTAAAATTCAGGCATGTCAGCTGGAGAAAAATAGGTAACTTTGCCGGGTTGGGGAGTTGTGTTCTGAGAATAAAAAAAAATTGTCAGGCGGAGTGCTTTGCACCTATGCAAATGTAAGAAAATATTTTTCTGTTTTCCAATTAAACACTAACTGATTGATAACAATTGTGATAAATTTACAGCTTAAAGCCAGTCCCTGTAGTAATTCTGGTAAAGTGCCACCCTAGCTACGTATTTCGGTCCATATCTCACATTCGAGTATAAGTAAGTTAAGATATGATAATGCTTTATTTGATTCAGGAATAATTTTCTTTGGTGTAGGTGTGTACATTAGCAATAGCAACTCAGACATACCTGATCATATCAGGAAAATAAATGATCACATTCAAAGTAAAAATTCTGCAAATCAATCACATATGGAGATATTCACCTCCAAAATAACTGCTCACAACTTGTAACAAATAGGTACTAATACAAGAATATATACATGGGAGTGTCCACATCAAGTGCATATGTTCATTAATTCGTTTCATTCCACATGTTCACATATATATAAACATTCATTGAGATAAAACGGAAACAAACATTTAAAAAAATATTACCACTGTCTTGATGTAGTTCATATCTTGAGGAATCAAATTCCATGCATGACAAGAGTTTCCCTAAAAGGAATTATGTTACATGGTGGTCTGTGAGTGGGTATAATTAACTTATTTTTACATCTGGTAATCCTTATTTTTTATTAAATTGTCTAAATAGTGCTGGAAAGTGTAGGAGGGAGTTACAGTTTTTAAAAGTTTATACTTTAATACACCCAACTGTGGTTTTCTACTTAGTTCGCTTTCCAAGATTTTTTACTAACGGTAGTATGGAGAAGTATGCTCATTATATTCTACATCGCAGACATAACGTCCTTTGATTTTCTGTAGTTTGAATAACTGAGATTTTGAAATATTTGACATAATTTAGTACATAGCACACTTCAAACATATGTTTTTCTGAACTGCTTCCTTGTCACCATGATTTTATGGCCAGTAATTACTATTACGCGATGCATCACACATAAACATAAGGAACATTATATGGATGTGTGCCACCGTGACGATGCTATGTCTGCGGTGTAGCATACAATAAGCATAATACTCCATACTACCGTGAATTAAAAATCCTAGAAATGGAGCAGAGAAGAAAACTACAGTTGGTAGTATTTATGTATAAACTTTTAAAACCTGGAACTCCCTCCTACATTTTCTAGCCCTATTCAGACAGTTTAATTAAAAACATAGATATTCTGTAGTTTCAGACCTGATAGAGTGGAAATGGAACATAACTGCACTATGAAAAATGAGCAACTTCCACTGTGATAATATTTAATTCGACCGGTTCCGCTTTTTACAGCATCTTCAGGTACAGCACCTGAAAATGCTGTAAAAACCGGTCGTGTTAAATATTTTCACCGTGGAAGCTGCTCATTTTTTCATTGTGCAAAAAACAAAGTTAACCAGATATAAAAATAACTCAATTATACCCTATCACAGGACCACCAAGTACCATAATACCTTTTATGTATACTCTTGTCATATATGGGATTCGATTCCTCAAGGTTTGAAGAGCATCAAGAGAGTAGTAAGATCCAATAAATGTTTGTTAACATTTTACCTCAATGACATTTTATATTTATAGGAAAATTCTAAATCAATAAATAAATGAACGTATTTACTTGATGTAGACACTTCCATTTATATGGTATTGTGTTAGTACCTATTTTTACAAGTTGTGAGCAGTTTTTTTGAAGGTGAATATTAAAATATGTGATTGATTGGTAGAATATTTACCTTGAATGTTATAGTTTTTTCCTGATATGATCGCGTCTGTCTGAGTTTTATTGCCGTTGTACACCCCCTTCTTCAAAATAAATTATTCCTAGAGAAAATTAGGCATTATTTTATCTTTTCTTACTATTATTTGTATGTGAGATGCGGACTGCAGTAGGCAGTCAGGCTGGCTTTTTACCAGAATTACTGCCGAGACTGGATTTAAGCTGTAAATTTATCACAATTACAATCAATCGGTTATTGTAGAATAATTGGGAAACAGTAAATATTCTCTACATTTCCATAAGTGCAAGACACTCCTCCACCAAACATTTTTTTTCTTATTCTCAGAATACATCTCCGAAACCCGACAAAGTTACATATTTGTCTCCAGCCGACACACCTGAATCTTTAACTTATGATTGTAATTTCACTTAGAGGCCGCAAAGTTCAAGAGTTTGAATAAAGTAATTATACCCATATCACAGGGCCATGTGCCATAATTCCTTTTATGTAAACTCTTATCATATAATATTGTCACATAGGGGTGGGGCAATGGAAGAGGAAGAGATAGGCTAGTGAGGGTTGGTGTTCAGAGGGGGTGGAATGAGTCTGGGGAGGAAGGTTATCGATTCTCGCTTTTCAACTTTCTCGCCGACGCTATCCACCCTTTTTCGATGGCGGAGGGCGAAGGAGTCGTTGGCTCTTGCTTTCTCGCCCGCCGTCCCATTACAGACTCGCCGGGAGTTAGTCGGGGTCTCGCCGGAATCCCGCGAGCGAGAGCCCTTTAGTCGCATCGGTTCGGTCTTGAGGGAGGAAGGCGGCTGCGGATTCGCCGTAGCTGACGAAAACGAGCGTGCGGGGAAATGGAGGGGATGATATGGTCGGAAGCGGCGTCCTCCGCCGCCGAACGGTCTCACGCTTCGCCTCACACCCCTCGGGGCCTTTAACGCTTTCCCGAGGCGCTGATACACCGGAGGAGAAAGGGGACCCAGTATCCACTCCTCACGCGTCGGGCACATCATGATGTTCATTGGTTTCTTTTTCCCCGTCATTAACCGCCTGATTCTTCCAGCCGGGGAAGTGTGAGCTTCGCTTGTGTTGTCGCGCGGTGCCATTTTCAGCAGATGGGTGTAACGCTGTCAACGATCCGGCAGTGTCTACCATGGTTGCATATTTTGTATCGCTGAGAATAAATAAGTTTTCCTTGGCTTTGTTAATGCTTTGATTATTTTTTTGCAAACGAGAAAAATTTTTCAAAGTTAAAATATTATTTTAAAAAACAATTCTCGTGCAATTATTTCCTGGGTATAAGAGATGCAGGCCTTTGTGGAAGCAAGTAATTTTAATAAAATCTTCTTATTAAAGAATTTATTACCAATGCCAATGGTTTCAGCAATTCATTTCTTTTGCCATTTTTGATAATATTATGCCTCAATGATGACAATAAATTGCTCAAAGTATTGTGGGTAAATCGTTATTGTGCGGATAATACAATTTTTTTAAATTGAAAGCATCCTCAATTATCCTGCAGTGGGTTAAAATAGAAAACTTAAGTTATTGTTAGAACATTGACTTATTTTTATTTGACAATCTATTGCATTGCTGCGTCATTTCCGTTTATAGTTCTTCGTCGTTTAATTGAAAACCTTGAATAAGATAAAATATTATGAAAACGATTTACACTTCCACTTAGATTTTTATTGCTGTCAACCAGTTTCAACGGCTATAGCGTCATTTTTAATACTAAAAAGACAACCGTTAGTCTTGAGAATGACGCTATGGCCGTCGAAACCGGTTGACGGTTATAATTAACTTATTGGAATTGATAGCGTTTTCATTATGAGTTATACTTTCTTGTTCCGCAGCGTACCGCCTCAATCAATTAATTTGACTCAAATGAGATGTCGCCAATACTCACTTATTGATATTTGATCTAATATTTGATGGTGCATTGTCATAATTGTTAAATACAATGTGGATTAGTTTGAAAAACATCCGAGATGATACCATATTACGCTGTAGACATGAGTTTAAATACTACTTATTTGGTGATAAATCGATGTCTCCATCTATCCAATTAGTGGAGATGAAGGGATTTGGTCCTTATCGGCCCATCGCATATGCGTTGATTGAAGAAAATCTCTCTTTTGAGTTTAATTTATTTATCTAACTGATATTTAAAATACCGTCAAATTTCAGCACTTACACTATGCCTGATAGGATTACTCAATAATTACGCTTTTTTTCTCTGTCAACCGTAATTTCGATGCGAGAATTCATCTTGGGTTCTCCATCAGGTCAGATTCTCCGTAATGACCTCAAATGGGGCTGAAAAGTGTAGCTTTTGCTTTAATGAATTTCCTAACCAGCAAGAAGAGACTGCTCCAGCGGAGAATACCTACAAGTACGTCGGATAAGTATCAGGTCTCATAAGCACACGTCTCAAATCTTTTATCTTTTCGTTCGCGGCTTGGATTCGTAAAGAGTTTTAAAAAATGCGCAAAGGAGTTGCGAGGAGGTAACTGGTGCCCACTCGTGCATTAACCTACGAGAAAACTCGTGTAACCAGATATCTGGATTTAAGATAATTTTCTAGCATAGAAGATAATTTTGAATGGGCTTCTGCTTTTTGTCGTGGGAGTCGAGAACTATGTCGATATCGAAGTGATGAATGAGTTTTGACATGAATGAAAGACCGGCCTCTTTCTGGTATTTAAAGTTGCGGCAAACCGTGAATTTTCTGGGAAAAATCTAACTCTGTGTCATTATATTTACTATTTAAGGTAATCTAAGTTGTTTTATGATTAATATTACTGGAGTAATAAAATAGTGGCATAATGTCAAAAGCTATTCAATTGACGAACCTAATGTTTCATTCGCTGTATTGGTTTATAAACACTTTTATTTATATTTAATTTATACAGCAGAAATGTACGTTTTTATTTATGTTTACTTTATGTAGACTCCAAATATTTGTGGAGACAGATTGATGACGTATGCCTACCATGGAAAAGAAACTGGTATAAAATAGTTAATAAGTTTCAGTTACATTTTCATGTTTTTTTATTTAAAGTAACAGCTATACATTAATTTTCGTCGCAATATATTGTAATTTTTTTAAATCATTAGGGCGAATCAATATTATTTTCCTTGCCGTGCATCCTCGACTCCCGATCATTCGCAGCACTTCATAATGCCACGCATGTCTCGAAAGGTTTTATACGGGGATCAGTTCTAAAAATTCTTTTAATTTACGTACAAATCCTCATGCTCTTGGGCATTGCTGCGTCGCATGAATATTGTTTTTAGCCTGAAAACGCGTAAATCAATGAAGGAACGAGCGATTTTTCTCCACGCGATAGCTACAACCGTTTGCTTTCCGTCTATTTCATCTGTCCTGATGCTCTCGCGAGAGCAAATTCCACGCGTCACACGTTCTATGGGGACCTTGGGAGTGTTTGGGGGGGTTGGGTGACGGTGGGTGAGTATTCATTTCTCCGGCACGATTTTTCTATCGATATACCAATCCGTCGAATCTTATCAGTTTCATCTCCCGCCTCTCCACTATTTCATCCTTCAAAGTCCGTCCCCTACCCGCCCTATATCCCCTCCTCCTCTGCACACGCCCCCTTTTCTATTGACCTTCCCCGTCCCTTTTTCCGTCTCCTCCACCTATACAGTCCTTTTTCTCCCTATATTCCGACCCTCTCTTCTGTCCGTTTCCACATCCAAACACATACACACACTCAACACCGCACCGCACCCCACGGCGCCGGCATCACATCCACACCCGCCTCCTTCTCCCTCCTCCCTCTCCCTCCCTCCTTGTACCCTATTGAAGCAATCGGTCGATAGCTATCGCTTGGTCGACACCGAAGGACGACTGCTGGCCAGGATCGATTTCTTTCGGCCGACCGACCGGCCGGCCGGCAGTTCGGCGGCCCGTCCTTGCCTCCCCACCGCCGAATACACCTCCCTCTCCCCGTCCCGATCCTCCTCTCTCTCTATATTCCTTTTTATCCCCTTTTTCGCCCTTTTTTCTCTCTTTCCTCTCCTCGCCCCAGCGTCCTGCGTCGTCCTTTCTCCTGCCCGCAGTCCCTTTCTTCCGCTTCCTTTGCCGTGAAATGCCTGGCGCGGCCGAAAGTTGGGGGAGTTGGAAAATGTATGTATTTACCATAAGCCACCGACGTAGCTTGGATTTCGTAAGGGGTGGGTTAGTGAAGTGTCCATGTTGCGTGTGAGCGGCTTGCAAAGGAGGTTAATTTTTTTATAATAATTAGGAGCAAATGTGCGTGCTTTGACGTAATAGAGTGCTATTATAGCAACCTATATTTAATTTTAGACCAGGGTTGAAATTCGCCATGAAAAAATCATTTGAATTGACCGGGATTCGAACCCGAATCTCCCAATTGCCGGTCAGGTGTAACTGGCTAACACACCTGACCGGCAATTGGGAGACCCGGGTTCGAATCCCAGTCAAGTCAATTGATTTTTTCATGGTGAATTTCAACTGTGGTGCATATTCACCCGTGCGAGTGACTTCGTACCACATCATTTTCAATGCAATGATTGAAAATTTATAAAAGATTTTAGCTTTAAAAACGTCCAAATTAAAATAGAAGGCAGTTATTCACCCTAGAAATGTACAAAAATCATCATCAGCCGTCATCAATCCGAAGATTGGTTTGCTATAGCAGTCATCTTAAATCTCCTGTCTGCTTACCGCTTCATTCCAACAAAATAGTTACTTTTGCGTCCTTCATGTTTTTCTTATTGCCTGTATTGGCCTTCCTTTTATTCTTCCCATTTATTTTTCCTTCCAATATTTTTTTCCTTCGGCCGCTGTGGCCGCTGTCGTCCTGTAAGTTGGTCTCTCCTTCACGGAGTTTTCATTTGACTCCTTTTTGAATCTGACTCTTTGCAGAACTTTTGAAAAAAATTTCAATTAATAATTTGCTCAAGCAGAAGAATAAATGAATGAAATACCAACTGTAACAATCGCTAATATAACTTTCTCCCTTAGTACCCTTTTAAATTTTTGGGATGGAGGTCTGACCCGGTGAATTTCACTGCCCGGCTACGTCACTGCGTAAGATACATCCTTCCGCGTTCAGGACTCGACATTGTCCAACTTAGTTTAGTGGTAAATTCGATGAAAACGGTTTGGTTGGAGGTGGCCGAGTTATAGATTAACATTTCATGATATGAAATCGTTCCATTGTAGCCAATGAATTACACACTGTATGGTCTTAGAGATGGAGAAACTTAAGGACTGGGAACAGGTATGACTGGACGCATAGAATATTTTCACGTCGAAAATGACCGAATTTCATTACAATATTCCCGGGTAGCAGAATTTTTAATTGCATCAGAGGGGTGTGGTTGCAAAATTATTCCAATCCACTATATTCAGAACTAAAAAAAATTGTTTTAAATGCTGGTGATTGTTGCTTTGGTCTGCAAAAGACAACGTAAAATATTCATCGCAGGTTAGGTCCAGCGATCTTCTTTTCCGAGGGCCCAGGTTCGAATTCTTGTAGTTATAGCTCTTTCACATAAATATTTCGATCTCTAGTTGCTATAGGTACGAATGTTCTTGGTGTTCGTAAGAGGCAGTAAAGACCGTCTTAGATTCTGACTGTAAATTAGTAAAGTTAATCTTAAGATAATGACTTCGTATCAAATATCCGAGCTATTAGTATTACAAAATCCCTTCTCAGTTTTTAAGACTTCATTAAGCAGAAATTTTAGGTTGGTAGATGTCGAGAATTTGGAGTGGAGGGTATAGCATGATTCAAAGTAATGCATTCGCTTACCTTGCTGAACAGGTGATGGTGCCTACGTCTCTGTAATGACTTGTAAACCTCGAGATTATTAATACCACTAATTGAGAAATATAACAACTGGTGATTAGGCTAAATATGGTATAAATTGAGCCTCAAAAATCCACAATGTGCCATAACATCTGGCGATTTAATGGCACACTATGATGTGATTCCTAACACGTAAACTCTATTTCTCTTATCCATTCAGCCACGAAAGAAATGTACTAGCTAGGGGGTAATAATGTGACGGGGAGTATTTTTGGGTGAGAATCGGAAGATATCGGTCCAATAAGATAGCTATCAACATGAACTTCATGGATTTAATTATATTGATTGTTATCCTCAATACTTATCTGGAAATTAAAATGTGATCTAGCTAGGTATATTGGAAAGTAACTTGTGAGTAACTGATCATTTTAATTAAAATAAATAATTTCGTCCTTTGATTTTTATCCTTATCAACATATAACTTCACATTTCTGAAGGTTAGATGTAGAATGAATGCGAAAATTGATACAATGTAAAATATTAAAACCAGTAGCAACCAGGAGAAAGAGAAAAGATAATGGCCTCTATAAAAATGAGAGGACGAAAATTTATCAGGGACGATTAGGAAATGGAGAGTTTAGTTTATAAAGATTAATTCAGAAAGAGTTTAGATATTCGTACACGTAATGAGGGTAGACAAATGTTAACTCACAAAACCAGTTCTTGGCCGAATGGTTTGTATTTTCAAGAGATGAAGAAAGCAATGATAGATATGGCGATAATGAGGGACCAAACAGGATAAAACTATCTTAGAATATTGATAAAAAAGCTCAGGACCACGTTCCACTATATGAATGCTTGAATATAGCATCTTTGAAGTTCGTTTTATAAACTGAGACGAAAATAAAATTGGATTTCCGGGGTATTTTTACTGTTATTCAGCCTTTTAAGATGAAATTTGAATGTAGACCCTAATATAAATAACTTTTATTACAGCAGAAAAACGACTATTTGCACGGGAAAGCATATTCAAGCTTTTTATTAAAACTTTTTGTAAGAAGCTAACAGTCCTGGAACATCGATTAAATATAAATATAGGCATCTTACTGCCTATTTAAAAACAGTTTTGGCGTATTACTGCCGTAATTGAAGTCAAATTTCAATAGTCTCATGCAGATGGCGCTGCAGTCGTCTCCTAATCTGGACAAATGTGGTTGTAAAAAATATAATCATGGAATTATCTGCATATTTTGTACCTTACTTTTGATTTTCAATAGGTAACCCATATCATCAGCGATTGGAGGATATTTCAAAATGAACATGCATAAATATGTTATTTAGGATTTGTATTGACTCACATTGTCAAGCTTGATCCACCTTAAAGGGCTACCGGCATAAGGAAGAGAGGAAAAAAATAAACCTGAATGAAAGAGAGGAGGAGATAACATAGCGAAAGAAAGAAGAACTATGGGGAGAGCGAGGAAAGAAGTGAGAATAAGTAATGGTCCTAAACGCGATGGGATATTTTAAGATTGCAAAAATCGAGAGAAAAAGAAGACATGCAGATTACAAAGATGTGAAAATCAAGGAGGCGATGACGACGTGATGACAACAATTAGAGAAAACTAAGGGTAGGAAGAAAGCTGGACCTTGAGATGTGGGAATAATTGGCAAGGGTGAGATGAAAGAGTGCATTAATTGATTTAGCGTCCTCATTAATGCGGGAGGAGATTGAGGCGATAGAAATATTTGATTTAGCTTTAAAAATCCTCGTTAACCTTTCGAAGATCTTTTTATCTTTAAAAAAACGTAAAAAAGAGACCGGAATCATGGTCCGCTTACTCCTTAACTCTTTGAGTAATTAGAACTAAGCACATTTCCCACAACGCTGTTTTGAATGAAGCGATGTTTTAAAGTTCTGGCGCATAACTTCTCTCTGTATTACAGACTATCTTCGTTCTCCTTAAAGTATTGATTTCTTCCTTTCCCTCAGAGATGATATTCAGTCACTCATGAAAATAGAGTGAGGCTCGGGGAACTGCCGGGAATTAAGATGTGCTTGCGGAGAAAATAAAAGGACTGATCATCTATGCATGACTGCGTTTGTACGAATTTGAATCTGTTCCTGATAATAGCTCTAGATTTCCACGGTCGAGTAGGTTTCTATGATCCGTCTGGTCGAAGCAAAATTTTGGGTATTTTAAAATGAAGAGGCTTTTTTATTGTATCTCATCCAAATTAGTATTCAGTACTGAAAATGGTTATGAAATCATGACGAAATCGAGTTCCTTCCACTGAATTTGTAGAATCGGAAATTATAGCTGCAGGAAAAACCCATAATTTATGGTATTTATCTTCACTGGTGCAAAAACTAACGATAAAAATTATGATAGGGTTAATGAGGTTCATCGTCTGTGCCTGAAGGGGCGATAAAACCGTAGAATATCCTTCGGAAATAATCAGGCTATTTACAAAAAATACGGAGAATTTAACCAAAAGTATTTTGTTTAAAAATGAAATTAGTTTTTCATACGGTAGAGTGACGTAGACGATTTTTTGAAGTGCAGTGAGTTACGATTTAGGATTTAAAAAATTAAATACCAATAAGTTAAATTGCCGATTGCATGGATATTTACGGACGGAATTGACAATTACTGTGAGTTTCATTCAGCTATTAGCCTTATCGCGTTATAATAAAAGTTTTTTTTATGTATACACTGACCGCATTTACTGGATAACGTTGGTCAGTTAATTTTCAAACCAAACAAATGTTGTAGCCATATTTATCGATGGAAATAAATTAATTGATTCATCGCACAATTCGAGTCGCTAGAATCATCATACTTATTTCTAATTTCTCAGAAGCTATAGCGTCTTCTGTTTGGTCTATTCTCCTGCAACTGGGCGATATTAATGTATATATTTATTTATGCGCATTCCAAAAACGGTGAAGTAATAAATTCGGTATGTGTGGATGAATAATTATTTTGTCACGCAGTCAAACCTTTTAAGTTGCTCATTTCTAGTCCACTATCTTCGTTATCCGTGAAATATATTTCATCAGTATTCCACGGTAAAATAAGTTATGAGAGCATTAACGCAGCCGATAGATGTATCTCATGTTCCCAGTACACATTTCAAACAATATTGGATGGATTGAATATTTGGGGAGGTGACCGACAGATAAGGTCATTTGCGGCATAACGTACAGGTAAGGGAGGAAGGGTGGAGAGAAACCCGGTGTCGACTTAAGCCTGCTCTTAACGAAAGGCGCCAAGGGGACCGCGGTTTAACGTCTCATCCGACGGACGGAGTACTGCACTTAAAGTGCCCTCCGAAAGACACTCAAGTAGGGATCGGGTTTTCTCTGAAAAACATCTTCCTCTGCAGGGATTCGAACCCGAACGTATGGCTAGCCAGTACTGTAGTTACCACACCAACTCGATCTCAGTTTTAAAACGAACGGCTGGATTTCACAGCTCTTTTGGATGCATCTGCGTCGGTTAATGAACGGGCTATAAGGGCTTCAAGCATGAATATGTTCCACTAAGTTATCCCCAAGAATATGAGCTACCTTTTAAATTACGACTGTACTTCCGTTGCGCAGTCATTTATCCTAGCTGACTTAGGGAAGTTAAACCCACCGCCGAGTTCGAGATACATCTTTCAAAGAGTTCCCCGTAAGACCTCGATATCAGCTAGCACTACCAATTTTTAGGGGATGATCATTTCTTGAATCGTCCCTTGCGACCCCATCGTAACGGAGATTGACTTCTTCTTAACGAATGCGGCTTTGTGGAGAGTCACGGCGGAAGACTCGAAATGAGGACCCAACAAATCAATCCCTCAAACGGAAAGGTTATTTTTTGACACTAGATGAGAGTCGCATAATGGAGATTATTTGCCATGGATCTGGGCTCCCCGTGGGAGTAGTGACGTCGGTTTTGGTTGAGCGTGTCATTCATCCGAATTTTATGATCAAAATGATGATTAGAACGCCGAAATGAAAGAAGTGGAGGAGGGAATAAATGAGGAGATATCGGGTAGCAGAAAGGAGACGAGATGGTAGAGAGAGAGGGAAAGGGCATGAACGGAAAAGAGCATAGAAGGTAATCGAAGCTGAGGCCCTCCCATGGGAGCGGATGGACCCAATATGGTGGTCCCTTTATCCGACGGAGGACCTTAGAGGATTCATACGAGGCTTTTGCCTTCTTTCGGCCAGAGAAATCCCATAACCGCGAAAATTGGATTAATCATGGGGATGTTCTGCCAATCTTTTTTTCCATCCGTGAGAGGAGGGCTGTGGACTGAAATAGCAGTTGGTAAATCAAGGCCATTTTTACACCAGGTGCCGTATCAGTTATGGTGATATGGGTTCGGCCAAGGTTGGGGAACTTAAGATGAGGTTGGATGTGGATCAGTGTGTGTCTTGAAAATTATATTTTCTTTATACGCCAATTAATAAAGAAAATGCATTTGATAAATATAAAAGTCCACATCTAATACTAAGATGAAATATCACCTGAATGACTAGAGGTTAAGGAAGACCTCAAACTAGGTAATATCTGGTAATCTTTGGGTTCTGCGAGTATTTTTTGTATTATTCTTGCGACAGTTTCGCCGTGCTCTCCTGCCGGCTTCGTCGGGCTTTTTAAACAACAATGATCTTCTTTTTTCTAAATAAACAAATTCGGCAGTTGATGAATTTAGAATTGATAAAAATAAAAAGTAATTCCAAAGAAGGGATCCATATATAAGGGAGTTTATAGCCATCCTCTCTATTTACATTTTTGGGGCTCTTTTCAATTTCAATTTCCTCCCTTATAAGCCGCGGAAAGTAACTGCTTTCTTTGTGTAAGACTTTTGAAGCCTCGATGTTAAAGGCGTGACCTTCTTCTAACGTAGTGTGCTCAGCCACAGCAGAATGATAGCAGTCTTTCTTCCGGATTGCTCGTTCATGTTCTTTTAATCTTCATCCTATAGATCTTTTAGTTTGGCCCACGTATGTTATACCGCAGCTGCAGAAAAGTTCGTACACACCCTCATACATTGTAGGATGTAATGGATCTTTTTCTCCTCGTAAATGGTCTTGAACTCTGGAGGTAGTGTTGTATCTTGTGATGACGTTATGCCTTCTCATAATTCTGCGTATGCGATCAGTGGTACCCGCAATGTATGGTAGCATAACATATCCCAGAGGTTTAGGAGTCTCTACCTCTATGGGTTTCTGTCGAATTTGTTTATTTAGAAAAAAGAAGACCATTGTTCTTTAAAAAGCCCGACGAAGCCGGTAGGAGAGCACGGCGAAACTGTCGCAAGAATACTACAAAAAATACTCGCAGAACCCAAAGATTACCAGATATACAGCATGAGCTGCGAAAATCTACAAAATAGTTAATAATAATTAAAATGAGCATAGAGCCAATGTCCGATAAATAAGACGTACTCACAAATACACCTGGTAAAGCAGCGACTCACACCTGTGTCTTGAAATAAGTACTAATATAGTCCCCTGCTTCAGAACTGCTGAATTTATGAGATGACAGACGGCAGATTATTGCTTAAAATTGTTTCTGTACTGTGAATTGATTTTTTTCAAATTTGCTTGACTGGGGCCTATCAATGTATTCCCTGTGTGACCTCAAATTGTATTTAAGGATCATATAGTTGAGACTCTGAATTATTAATTTCAATTCATTGGCAGGGCACTATCACTTTCATTCATTGACAAATTATTCGGCAGATATTGATGAATAAAGTAGAAAAATGTTTATCAAATAACTTAGCAGTGGCAATAGTGATATTGAAACTTATCTCTCATTCCCCGCAACTTTGGTTGAAAACGGTTTATTAAACAATCCGCGGGCTCATTGAATAATTAATCAATGAATAATTATTATCTGCAGTGCTCAAACTCCCTTAGAATATAACCAACCGCCATGAAAAAGGATATTTATCAATGCCTCATTGAAATTCTCAATCACATAATTTCATCAGCCATTCATTGAATCCATCTTTAAAACGCAATCATACACGTTCTCCTCACAGATGAAATTGGAAACGACACGAATCAGGGTTATAACCGGAACATCCAGAACGACATGTGCCTCGCGTAGATATTCATACAGGCCAGAAATTATTGCCCTATCGATCGCCAATATTTCGCTCCGAAACGTCAACACTTCACTTCCCGGCCGGTCAATTCACTGCCCAGTTTGGCCCCGCGCATCAAGCGAACCCAATAATTATTGAGATGACGCCGCCCTTTACATACACTCCACACGCCGCCGAACGCCGGGGAGGGGCCAGCCCCACTCGAAAACAGCCACGGTCACATTTCCACGCCCGTCCGGCGGAGTCAAAAAAGTTTGGCAAAACGTGACGTGGGTTCGTAAACATCAGTTAGGGATTCGAAGCGGAGGATTCGAAGGGGAAATAAAAGGGGTACAGGAGGAGGAGGAGAGAGAAATAGATATATAGATGGAGAGAGAGAGAGAGAGAAACGGGGAGTTTTCAATATAATTCTCCGTTTCAGCCGAAATTTTAGAGCTATTTAGGAGAGGAGTGGGGGGCGGATTCAGCGTCATCAGTATTCATAAAATGTTGCCACCCCAAGGATTTGGGAAGTGGGGGAGCGGAGAATGAAAGATGGCGTTTGGTGTATGGGTGTTGGTGTTGGTGGCGGGAGGGGACGAAATTTGGTGGAAGGCTTGGCTCGGGAAATGGGGTATGGTGAAAGGGAAGGGTATTCGAGGGACTCCGGCGACCAAATATCCCGCGATGAATTCCAAAAGGTACGAGTTCTAAATCCGTAATTCGCCAGTACAAAATGAATTTCCTGCAGGAATATTCCACGATTAAACTATAACGGCCCTGTTTTTCCCCTTTCGACGCGTGATGGCTGTTTTAAGTGCGCCAAACCCTGACACGACGAGTTTTCTTTTTTTTGAGGGGAAGGGCAGTTGAGTGTTTGATTGCTTTATTTTCCTTTTTTTATGGGAATTGTAAACAGGCGTTCGCTCTTTAAAAGTCGATGATTATGGGGAACATGAACGATGCATATATGTTTGAAGAGAGGACCAAAAAATAACCGATACATCTCGATGCTTAAATGGTCCAGCTATATGGGGATTTTTTTACGGCAAAAATGTTGGAAACATTTTTCAACTTCAACAAACTCTACCTTTAATTTTTTGGCCGGACATAAGGTCCGCGTTTTTAAGATGATGGATCTGTATGTGGTGATAATTCTGCAGTCAGGTAATGTCCGCTATAACTTCAAAGCCTGGAACGAATTTACAGTGGCAGAATAGTTGATGAATTATTTACTGTGGAAATCGACACGTAACCGATTCGAATTTTTTGAAAATTATTTCCTACAGGGGCAACTATGTACATGATACCATACTTGGGCTATTTTCCGTTAAAATTAGCTTCCATTTCTATTCATGGAGATACGTCCTCGTCATTACTTTACAATGGGAAAATTTTTATTTCTTCAATTCCTCATATTTTTAATGACGATGGCTTCACTTTTCTTCTTGAAAAACTCTTCCTTACCGGTTTAAATATTATACTGCAGTCAAAATCAATTTATTTTCTGACGAAGTTATCATTATCTTACGAGCTCCAACATACTACGGTAGATATGATCATGAGTAATATAAGGTAATTAGTTTGTAGAACAGAAAGGTTTAAAATGTCATTTTTCCTGCGATCGACAAGAGACCACAAAGGCTGCGCTAAGACTCAGGTTAAGAGGAGCTGTCGGAGCTTTAGATAATAAGCGCCGGATGAGAATGAGGGAGGCTGCAGTCAATATCTCATTCTGAGGACAGAAAGACTAATGAATTAGTGGTGTTTAAGTCATCGGTAGTGCTTCTGCTCCCGTAACTCTTTCCATCCCTTATCGTGCTTCCCGTACCTCTTTAATAGGAAGGGTTGGTCGCGTGATATTTGAGCTGGGATTTACGAATACATACATTCGTCAAATCCTGGGAAGTTCTCGGAATATCTTTCAGTGATGGTCGAATCCTTAAAAGACAAGTAGGTTTTAAGTAGGGATTATGAGTACCTACTGTTATGTATGCGTACCGATCAGAATATATTATGTATTTTTTCCATGCGTATTTGCAATAAGCTCATCAGCGGCAGATATGGTACCATTCTTGCTCTTGAAAATGTAGATATTACATGGTATATTTCCTACGTTCGGCTCAAAGCTTTGTTGAATGGCAATCTCGTACAGCTGGTGCAATTGCCTTTTGCTTACGTATTGCCCTCAAATTTGTTTCCACGAGCACCGTAATTGATTGCTTTAATCTTCGTAATCGCACCAATACCATTTAGATTATGATTATTTATTACTGATATTTATTGTGTAGATTACTTAAAATGGACCAATAAGGATAGTGCAAAACAAAGATATTTTATCCCTGTGCACATATGGATTCTTGAGTAGAATGAAATTGGCCAAGATCGTCTTTCAATTAAAGTTCTACTAACAGCGATGGCAACATTCAGCGCATGATCTTCTGAGAGTGGCAATTATTTTAGTTTAATCATCAACGCCTGCGACTATCAGTTTGTTTCACAAATTATATCAGTTTGGTTACTATCTTACTCCCTATACTCATAACCTCCTCGGTCTTGGCGTATTGTGTACAATACACGGACGTTTAATTTTTTTCTCGCTTAGCTACGCAAAATATTGGCTACGCCCCATGCTGATAAATGGCAGCATCATTAAGAAGCTTGATTCATAGAAATCGCCTGTCGCGTGGCAGAGATATTAACTCTGCAAACATGGCTTACAACTGAAAATGTAAGTATGAAGAATTTTCCAAAAATAATGCTGGATATGTCTCGGGAGTATAAGTTCAATGCACCTTTGCAGACCAGGTTGAATATATTGATAGGAAAACTTTTGAAATTTTGCAAATTAAGGGCAAAAAATTTTAAATAAGACAAAATTAAAACGTAAGTCTAATAATTTATTTGGATTTAATATCTTCTTCTTATTTCGTGGGTCTGTCCTGCGACAGGTTTTATCTGAACTGCTCTCTCCATACAGCTCTGCTGCCTCTCCAGCTTTTCATTAGCTCTTGCCCGTCGTTATACCCGCCATCATGTTATTTCTTCTTCTCCTCTCTTAACCTCAATTTTTCCTTCCAGTATTCTCTTTAGAAAGCAGTTTTTCTCATGACGTGTCCTACCCAGTTCTTAGTCGATATGGAAATTGGTATATATAGCGAGGTATTTGTACATTGTATCGTGTCTTTCATGGAGAACCTGCTGCCTGAGATGGATCAATAATCTCACTTTCCTGATTCAATTTTGAATGATTGCGAAATTACGCCAAAATCTGAATAAAAACAATACGGTATGAATTATATTCTATAAATTGTTACCAAATAAATACTTTCAAAAAAGATGTATACATATATTTTATATTGTATATATTTAGTGTAGTATCAGGTAGTATATTTATGTAGTTTCATCTCTGAAATCTTCTGCGAACAAATTTAGTTCTTTAAAATGTTTTTTTCTAGTTACAGCGACACGAGTGCACATGATATAGCGGTCCTTAATTATCCGAGACTATTTGTAAAGGAAAAGAAAACGCAGTTTCCCTTACTTCCTTGCTGGAGAGCAGGTGGGATCATATTTTAGGCTCATAATCTTGTTCGCTGTTTAAATAAACTACTTGGGTACGAGAGCTTAGTCAAACTGATGGGTAAAAGTAGGACAATATTTTTAGCCGGAAAAAAGGACTCAATTACTGTATTTTTTTCAGAAAGAGGCGCTGTGGGATATTCATGAGTGCCTGCTTAATAGATAACCACAAGGCGGAGGGATTGGGGATTCAAATTTTACGCATTCATTTACTGAATGAAGAGAATGAAGAAAATTGCCCAGCGTAGTCGGAGGACGACCCCGCTGCACATGTAGCAAGAGAACTATGAACGGTTAAAACTTGAGCACGTTAGTCTTCAGTCGGATAATATGTCATAAAAGATGGTTTTACGTCTGTTTTTCCCGCTTTTATACGTTCTTTTTAAGCATTTTCTCGGTATCAAAATCAGTGCTGATGAATTCTCCCGTAATCGGTCACGTCACTAACCGATATACTGACGACATATACGAAAGCTGAACTCTCAGTTAACATCAAATTAAGGGAAATTCTCGGTTGTCTTGTGTCTAACTTTAACCGGACTTTATTAAAGTGGGCCATTTAATTGTCGTTAACTCGGTCAAGTACGTACAAGAATGATTTATTCTCTTGACTTATCAGATGCCAGTTTGACGTCTGGTAAACATACGCTACCTGCCACTAGAGCGTGAAATTAATTACTACCTCCACTCCTCTGACCCCCCATCCGACTCTTCCCCGACTGACACCATGCTGTGCAACCACCTTAAAGCATTGGGAGGTGATTTGCGTTCTCCACAACGCTTCTACTCGTTTTTTGCTGCTGTTATTTTCCAATCGCTCTCGTTAGACCGAAAACGTGATTGTCGCTCTTCAAATTTGGCCAGATGCTTTAAACCCCTCCAAGCTTCGGTCGAACGAGTTTGTGTTGTTGTTGAGTTTGCGCTTTTGAGTTGCGATCTTGTGTTCAATGTACACGGTACTCCCTACGATTTTCGACCCGCGTTCCTACCGACGCGGACATGAAAACATTTTTAGAGGCGTTTATTTTCGACCACATTAGTCAAGCGCGCCCGATTTTCTTCCTTTTTCTCTCCCGCCTCTCCCCAAGAGAAATACGTGATTCACTCCCACTCCATCCCGGCCCACACGCATCGGTTATTTTTAAAGAGACGGTTTATTCAGTGGGACGGGGTTTTTTGCGAGAGGAGGGGTAAAATGATGGTGAACACGAGGGGGAGGAGGGTTCCTTCACACTGAAAAGGAGTAAATAACTCGCTCCGACGACTAGCGTAGGAAATGGAGGAGAGGGAGAGAGATGAAAAAATAGGAGACTTGGGAAAGCTACAATTTGCATTTTCGGGGTTGTTGGAAAGGAAATCAAGCTGAACAAGGAAGGTGGATGGGGAGCTACGAGAGGATTGGCTATGGGATGCGGCAGATTTACGAAGGAACTGAGAAATCGTGGAGAGAGGAGACGAATGACGAGGCTATTGCACCCTTTAAGGCTTCTCTGAGGGCGCCAAGAGTGTGATGCGAGAGTGACGAGAAGATCAACGTTACGAATGCAAGTATTCGAGTTCATCAGTCGATTGATCGATGACTCGATTAGCCAGCAAAAATAAATCGATTATTTTAATAATTCATCTACATGTACATACTACCCTGCGAGCCGCGGCATGGACGTGAGGCAGGGAGTATAAGGACACCAGTCGTGTAAAGATGTAAGGTTTTGGGAGGTGAAATGGTGACGTGTATTATGGAAGTTTATTTAGTGGATCTAAATTTTTATTGTGGTCGCTTATTGTGCGCGGAAAGAACGAGTTTTTGGACCAATATGTTCGGCAATGTATCTCTCTTATTTGATCGCTTCTGTCACACCTAGAGATGTGGCGTGGCGTCATGATGATATTCTCTGTGTCGCTCTGAAACACACCAGTTCTGAATTTCTCAAGCAAGCTAAGCATAGCGTGTAGCCTCCGAGTCTCTAGGGGCTTCTACCTTAATCTCTGTAAAATTTGTGATACACTATATGTTCGCTCGTAACCGTTGTTAATTAAGTATGCAGCTTTTCTTTGTAGTTTTTAATAATAATTTTGGTTAAATCTTTATGACCAGGTCCCAAATGCTTACGACATCATTATGCGGCATCATCATGCGGCGGAATCATGAGGCGGCATAAAGGCGGGTTTATACATGGAAGTCACTTACATGACAATAGCCTTGGAAGTCGCTTGAAAGCGATACTTCGATGTGTAAGCACGCGTTTTCATGGCAGTAGAAGTCTATAGTGGTGGTAATAGACCGAGGTTTGCACTTGTATGGAAAATACAGTGGCTTCCAGTTTGCCAACAAGTAGCATATTGATTCTGCGATAAAATCCTATCGCGGGAGATTTAAAAAGGAGCTGAGAAATCGTGGAGGGAGGAGACAAATGACGAGGCCATTGCACCGTATGAGGCTTCTCTGAGATCGCGAAGAGTGGCATGCGAGGATGACGTGAAGATGAACGTTACGGATGCTAGTATTTGAGTCTGTTAGTCAATTAATCGATGACTCGATTGGACAACCGAAATTAATCGATTATTTAAATAGATAATGAGGCGGAATTAAGACGAGCTTACAGTTGGAAGTCACTTATTTTTCGGATCGTATTGCAACCATAATCCTTTTGGCGCGCGCCCATGCATCCGAAATATTTATTGGGCTTATGGGAATGAATGGTTGAGCTTCAAGCGGAGTCTAAAGTATGAATACGTAAGGGAGATAGTTGTTAAGTCATGATATTCCTGAGGAGTGGAAACAGTCTTCCTGTAGAATGAGGCCGCGAGGCTCGGTGAGAAAAATATTTACTTGATCGGTCGCAGTACTGCAATATAGAAGGCAAAGGAGGGATATTTAACATATTTATCCCAGGAGGGATATTTAACATTACATACCCAGGAGGGATGTTTAACTGATTTTTATCTCTATCTTTCCACGCGCAATGAGCGACCATAATAAAACTAGAGCTCTAATTAAAGCACACTCATAAAACACGTCACCATTTAACCTCCGAAAACCTCATTTTTTTTACCATTACGCGGCTGGAGTCCTAACACCCCATGCCACAATCCTATGCGGCGGCTCGCAAGGTAGTAAGTTGATGTGTCTTAAATAGTAGGTTACATTTCCAATAAAAACGATTTGCTTTGTTCTTGTGTCCAGTCTGTTATGCGCTATATCTAATTCTGTCTCGTCTTCATGCTATTTTTGTCACACTGATTCCCTAAGCCGTACCGCAGCCAGTGCAAAGCCTCGGTTGACTGGATCTCTAATGCCTGGTCAACTACAAACTTAAACTATTAGTGGAACGGCTGCAGCTATACCACATAATGAGATTAGGGGTAGGCATTATAAGCCACGCCGGCGAGGGTGAAGGTCTGGTAGCATCATGGAGCGAGGCAGGATTACTGGTCTAGTGCTTACAAGGGCTAAGCGTAGACGAAGAGTACTTTTTTTTCTATTCCGAAGAAGCAGACGGTGTCTACCTGTCTTTTATTTGTGTTTCCGGTCGGGTAATTCATTTATATTCCTGCCTCAGCATCACGAGCTTGTCTCCCTCCAGTCCGACTTAAAAGATTAATAGAGTGGGGTGCTAGCTCCGTCCCGTCGTTTATGGATCCCGCAAACCCCACTCGTGTTTCTCTGTCCGAGCCAGAGCCGGTGCCTCAAGCCCGTGAGCCCGTCTTTCGTAGTTATCGCACAATTGCTAGTGTGTGTTCTCCACGTCTTACGCATTATTCCTACCAATCACTATATCAGTTAAATGGAAAGTCCCTCGTAAGCTCCCAAAACTCGAAATGTTTCAAATATCGCAATAATCATCATTGGAATTACGGCAGATGGCTGGTAGGTGTTTCTTTTTGGGAGGTGAAATGGTGAAGTGTTTTATGAGTGTGTTTCAAGTGGAGCTCTGGTTTTACTATGATCGCTTATTGTGCGTGGAAAGATAGAGTTTAAAATCAGTTTAATATTCCTCCTGGGTATGTAGTTGTGACGCGTTGCCTTCTATATTCATATATTTATATATTTCATATATTATTTTCAAGTAAAATGCTAATTCTGACGCTGTTTATAAAGAACCTTCGAACTCTTACGAACATACGGATATCTTACGATCTCCAACATACTACGGTAGATCAGATCATGAGAATAAAATAAGGGAAATGGATTAAGAACAGAAAGGTTTAAAATGTCGTTTTTCCCGCGATCGATAAGAGACTATAATGGCTGCGTTGAGACTTTGAAGTAGGTTAGTTGATAGGTAGGGTAGCTGATTAATTCTTATGCACCCTAATGCATGTTTCTAAATCTGCCGAGTAGTGCTAACACCATGTTTCCTGCATGAATTTTGTGTCCCGTTTTCATGGTTAGATTATAGATTATTTTTGTAGTGTCTGTAGCATTTGTAGCGTACCAATTATGCGTTGCATGTTGGTGAAAGTAAATTTCTTAACTGTAGTTCATTTTGGTGATAAGTCAGCCCCTTCCAAACACCCTTGTGGTGGCTTGCAGGGTAACGAGTAGATGTAGATGTAGATATTGCAGTACTGCGGCCGATCAGGTAAATATTTTTCTCACCGAGCCTTGCGGACACGTTCTACAGGAAGACTGCTCCCACTCCTCTTAAATATCATGACTTAACAGTTTAACCCTTGCGTATTCTTACTTTAGACTCCACTTGAAGCTCAGCAATTCATTCCCCTTAGCTCATTAAGTGCTACGGATGTATGGGAGTGCGCCAAAAGGATTATGGTTACAATTCAATCCGGAAAACACTCATCTAATGCCCTTTCAACGGCCGAACAAATCCGAAATAAGACTTAAATTGCCATCTTTTTCTTACGTTTCTAACTCTCCCCCATGAGAAGTTAACATCTTTGATGATGGCTACGAAGATTTAGCGGCACGGGTGTAAGGAAAGCTCGAAATAGCATGCGCCGTTAATATGCTCCTTGACGGACGTTAAGAGACCAATCAGCGTCACGGATATAGCAATTCGCTTCCATTCTGTCATCCAATCCCGTTTTCTGAAGCTTCTAAAACGATCTTTGGAGAATTAATGACTTCCGTGGCAATGTTTTCTGGTTTTATGACTGAAATATTAGGTTAGGTATGAGCTATTTTTTACACAACTCCCAAGTTCTTAAAAATGATTACATTTCCGCTTCCGTGACTACTCAAACTAATTTTGTTGTACTTTTTTTGTTGTAACTTTGTTGTAATGAAGAATTGTGCATATTTTTAGAATTCTAGAATAAAATTGAAGCATTTCTTAATGGATGCAGAATCATCGAATTCAAAGATTTTGAAAAACTATATGCATGTCAAGAGATGATCTATTGTATTTCGTTGAATTAAACTGAAATAATATCGTCAAATCTTTTCCCATTTTTTAATCGTTTATTTTTGCCTGATGTTTTGCGAATAACTTTCCATCCCATCAGTGAAAGCACTATTGGTTTAAAAAAATTTAAGAAAGCACTCGTTTCCGTTGATTTGAATAGCAAAACCTGGTGCGATCAGTTTTCCCGAAACGAATACCAAAAGCAGAGAAACAAAAAGCCACATTATAATTTAGTAGAAATTTATGGTAAGTTATGAAGCAGGATGTGTGACTGAAAATGGAATAATGGGAGGCAAATCCAGCAACTCACTGGGTGAAAAAAATGAATGCTCCATCCCTCGAAGATATCTTTGCGTTATTAAAAAAAGCGAAGTGGGAGCACAAAAAACATTTACAACGCATTTCCGAACTTCTGTGGCGAAACTGCAGAGGTTTTTTCTCCTCCTTTTGGCGCGCTCAATTAACCTGAATGAGATTTTAATGCACACATAATTCTGGGAAATTTCAGAGCCGCCAGTTTTAGGAAAGCCACCTCAATCTCTAACGAGAGATTTTAATGGAAACTAAATACAGGTAACGTGACTCGACAAAAGGATTTCACGGGTCGTTTACTGGCATGCCTGATTAATTGATGGCAGGGGTTATATTCTACGCAAGAACCTTCACTAAATAGGAAGTTATTAGATTGTTCTTCAAAATATATTTTTAACCCTTTCATTAATTTGCCGTTATAATTAAGGGAATTAAGCGCAAAGATACCTTTAGATTATATTTTTCACGTCCTTATAATAAAGCACGAAAACACCTCTATTTTATATTTTCCACGCCCTTAAATGTTTTATACTTTTGAGATTAGTTTGACCTTAACTAAGTTAAAAATGTATGGGAACAAGTAAATAATTTTTATCAAAAGAGGAACTTGTTTCGCATGCATAATCCTTTAAGTAAAACGATTACTATGATAGTGAACTCTACGTTCCAGGGTGCATTAAGAGGTAGCGTGCGCCGAACTTTTCCCAACTTCGAGTCAATCAGCCGGCTCTAATTTTGGTCTGTTATGGTTAAAGAAAGAGCAATTCAGTCATGAGTGTATTTGTATTACTTAGGCTAAAGATTATTCCTATATTTAATTGGACTGTTACTTAATTAAACTTTCGTGTAATAGATGTCTACATAGCCTATTAAATGTACTAATTACTGCTATTTTGTATGAGACAGAAGATCAAGGATGAAATCTGGGAATATTTTTGGAAGTCCACCTTCTCTACCAAACTTGGAAATCTATATGCAATACGAACTACGAGTTACGAATCGAAATCTCGTGAGAGTGTTAGTTGTACATATAATTAAGTGACTCCTCAAATATCGTCATAATCTGGTATTCTGCCTACTAACAGGTCCCGTACACCAAAGCTGTCTCCAATTCGTCCTGTTCCGGGCCTCTTCCTTGGTTTCCTTGTATCTTCTTTTAATTTTCACTTCGTCTGTCATTTTCAGCCTTCCTTTTCCTCTTCTCTTTTCTCCCTTGACTGCTGTATTTAAAATGCCCTTCCCTCTTAAAATATGTCCAATCCAGTTGCCCTTTCTTTTCTGTACTGTTTCCAGCAATGCTCTTTCCTCCCTAACTCTTCCCAGCACCTCCTCATTTCTTACTCCATCCACCCTTCCTCCTCTGTTATTACACAAAAACTGGACGGCATTTATTTTTAAACCGCTGAGGAGGTTCTTTCTGGAATTAAAGTAAGAATTCGGTACTGGCGTGTCAATTGCCTGAGGATCACGTTGTAATACTTAGATAGGCTTCGTAATTCAAGTAAAACATGAGAAAAGCTATTGCTTATTCTTCCTTGAGTTCTTTAATGGGATAGGATGTAGGACTGCGGTGTATCAGACGAAAGAAATGTGAGAGAGCGAGGTTGTGATGAGGACGGAGAGATTAAATTTTAGCTACCGTTTGCTTTTGTCTCGGCCGAGTGCTCGGAACCGGTCGTCCAATATATATTCTACGTAAATCTTACAATTTTTTGTTAGTTCATGAACATTATTGAAAAGTTTTCCAAAGTTGAGGCTTAAACTAATGTATTTCGAAATGAAATCGTGAAATTTGTTTTGGAAGTCCACCTTTTCTACCAAAATTGGAAGTCTATATGCAGTATACACTACAAGTTACAAATAAAATTCTCCTGAGTGTTGGTTGTATAATTAAGTGCCTTCTCTAATATCACGCAAAAACTTGAAGTACTTATTTTTCAATGGCCGAGGAGGTTTATTCTGCAAGTAAGGTAAGAATTCGGTACTGCCATGCCAATAGCCTGACGTTCACATCGTAATACTTAGATGGAGTCGTAATTCAAGTAAAACATGAGGAAAGCTATCTTATTTTCATCCTTGAGTTCTTTAATAGGATAGGATATCACTGCGGTGTATCAGATGAAAGAATTGTGAGAGAGCGGGGTTGTGATGAGGATGGGGAGATTACACTTTTGCTACTGTTTGCTTGTGTCTCGGCTGAGTGCTCGAAACACAATGACAAATCGATATGCTGTGCGTCGTCTGGTGATGGGTGGTGCGGGTTGGGACAGCCATGGTAACGTTTGGGCGGGCTGAGGGGAAATGGGAGAGGAGGGGAGGGATGAAGCGGCTTGGGAGGGAGATTTCAGGGGCTTATACTCTCCTCTCTTTATGTTTCATTTTTTAAGAGT
Organism: Ceriagrion tenellum; assembly: GCA_963169105.1. NCBI lineage: Eukaryota > Metazoa > Arthropoda > Insecta > Odonata > Coenagrionidae > Ceriagrion > Ceriagrion tenellum. The sequence continues at coordinate 94,462,447 of OY720639.1, read as the reverse complement.
CTACCTCGGAGGCATTATTGTTTAATTAGCGCGCGAATGCGGGACTCGCAGAGGCTTTGATCCCCTCCCCAACCCCAGACCACATTTACCTACCCCTCGCCCCCCTCTCTCTTTGAGCGAACACAACGGGGTGTCATCTTATCGGGGCCAAGATGAGATGATTAACGGTGAGCGTGGCGCGTTTTTTCTTCATCCGTGGGATTTCGGTGAAGGCACAACTGTACCGCTGAAATGCTACCTAGTCATGAGTGCTCATTGTGGTAGATTGAGAGGAAATCACGTCATCAATATGATGCCACATATAATTTCAACTTAGTGCTATGGTTTATGTACGATTTTACCATAGTTTACGCCGAGAAAGCGGATTATTATTATTTTAAACGAAAAAAAATATTTAAGGAGAATGTATGAAAAGAATAGTAAACGCATACGGATTTATAGTTACTGAGAGATAGAGGACACACGCTAGGCTTAGGTTACTTGAGAAATTCAGAACTGATGTTTTTCAGAGCGTCACAGAGAATATTATCATGACGCCTCACTACATCTCTAGGTCTGACAAGCAATAATATAAGAGAAAAGCATTGCCAAACAGATAGGTACAAAACCTCGTTCTTTCCGTGCACCATAAGCGACTACAATAAAAACTGAGCTCCACAAAAAACACTCCTATACTACATGTCAAAATTTCATCTCCCAAAAACTTACATCTTAACACGGCTAGTGACCTAACACCCCCTTCCACATGATCATGCGGCGGCTCGCAGGGTATTAAATGTAGATGTAGATCCAACTGTAGCCTGGCAACCGAAACAACAACCATATTGATTGCGTAATAGTGTGGGGACAAGTGGTTTCATCTGGATAGCTTGACGGATTGGACGAACTAGCTGATGAAAAGCAAGAATATCCACTTCATTCATTGGTCGTTCAATCCTAAGATTGGTTGACTGCAGCCCTCCACCCTTCCCTATCTATTGTTATTTCCTTTACCTCCTTGTATCTCTTTCTATGTACCATCCTCTTTATTTGGTCAATGAACTTGTTCCTTGGTCTTCTGGGGGCTTTTCTCTCTATTTTTCCTTCAATTATATTCTTCACAAATCCATTGTGTCTCAGGGTGTGTCCAATCCATCTGGTTCTTCTTTTCTGTATGGTATTCCATATGGTGCTTTCCTCTTCTACTCTTCTGTACACTTCGTCATTTCGTATTTTGTCCACCCATTGTATCTTCAGCATCTTCCTCCAGCACTAGGTTTCGAAGGCTTCTATTCTTTTCTGTCAGCTTCTCCAATGGTCCATTCATCCGATCTGTAGAGTACTACGCTCAACACGAATGTTTTCATACTGTTTCCTAGTTTTAGTCCTATCTTCTTTGAACACAGCAGTTGTATTTTTCCTATGGACTCCTTCTTAGCTTGGGCTATTCTTCGCTTGATGTCCATTGTACTTCATCCGTCCCACGTGATGGTGCTTCCGAGACAGGTGAAGGAATCCACTTTCTATAATTTCTCTCCTCTCAGGGTGAATTCTACATTCAGCTTCTCTCTTCCGCATACTAGGATTTAGGTATTCGTCTTACTTATTTTCATGTTGTATTCCTTGAAAATTTGGTCCATTACGTTTATTGACCTTTGAAGGTCATCGCGATTTCCAGCTATGACTGCGATATCATCTGCGAAGCGGAGCATATTTATTTCTTCACCGTTTACCTTAACTCCGTTCAGTCCAATTTCTTGTGCTTCTCGTATGGCCTCCTCCAAGTACATGTTGAACAGTGCTGGTGAGAGGTCGCAGACTTGTCTTACTCCTTTGTTAATTTTTTCATCTATCTGACCTCCGTCTCTCATTTGCATAGTAACGACTTGATTCCTGTATATTTGGTAGATAATTCTTCTGTCGTCGTAATCCATTCCCAGTTTTTTCAGCAGTCTGAGTATTTTGTTCCACTTAACATTGTCGAAGGCTTTCTCCAGGTCTACGAATGCGACATTAAATGTCTTGTTCACATGAATCGTTTTCTCCACTATTACTCTCAGGCTGAGTATGATCTCCCTGGTACCCATGTTCTTCCTTAATCTAATCTGGTTTTCTGAGAGGTTGTCTTCAATTTTTCTTTCCATTCTTCGGGTTATTATTTGTGTGAGTATTTTGAATGCATGTGACATTAGACTCAAGTTTCGGTGCTCCTCACATCTCTCATTCCTTGTCTTCTTCGGTATCACTATCATTACGTTCTTTGAAAATCCCCTGGAAGTGTTCCACTTTGGTAGCTATTTCTGATTATCTCGTATAGGTCATCCTTGGCTTTACTTCCGAGCGCTTTGATGCTTTCTCCATTGATATTGTCTTCTCCCGGTGCTTTGTTTTTCTCGAGGTCTTCTACTGCTCTATCGAATTCACTCCTCAGTATAATTGGGCCCCGTCTTCTTCTTCAACCTCGCTCTCGTCCTTTATTATGTTTTCTTCCAGCGGCGTCGGCCCTTGGTAGAGTTCTTCGATGTATTGCTTCCATCTATTCGTTATGTCTTTAACCTATATCAGTATTTTTGCGTCTCTGATGTTGTTGGTTCTCGTTTTCTTCTCTCCAAAGTGTTTCTTTTCTAGCTTGTATGCTGTTTCAGTGCTTCCTTTCTTCATGTTCTCGTTGACTTCCTCGCAGCAGCTTTCGATCCAATTCTCCCCAGTCTTCTTTCATTCTCTATTGACTCGGTTCCTCAGTTTCTTGTTGAGGGTTGCCTCTTCTTCGTTTCTGGGGTTCTTGTATTTTCTTCTTTCTTCTATTAGCTTCCTAACCTCCGTCGTTATCCATGGCTTCTTCGTGCTGACCGTCTTACTCACCAGTTGCTCCTCTGCTACTTCTGCGATTGTCCTCTTCAGGTCATACCATTTTTCTTATAAGACCATTTCTGCCTCATTTTCTAGTTTACCGTCAACGGCTGCGGCGAATCTCTCTCTATTCCCTTCTTTGGCCAGTATTTTCGGGTTACACCTTGGTTTGCGTTTTATCTTCTTGATTTTCTTTAATCGAAGGTGGCTGTCCATGGCTACTAGGTTGTGGTCGCTGTTTATATCCGCACCGGGATATCTCTTACACTGCTTTACTTGGTTTTTGTATCTAACTCTGACAAGTATATAGTATATTTGATGTCGGGAAATACATCCTGGCATCTTCCATGTGTATCTCCTAAGCGGATGGTGCTCGAAGAGAATGCTAGCTACTACCATATTCTTCTCATTGCAGGACTCTACCATTCGTTCTTCATTGGCATTTCTTTTCCCCAGTGCGAAATATCCTATACCAGTGATGGGCAAACTACGGCCCGCGGGCCAGATGCGGTCCCCTGAAATGTTCTATCCGGCCCGCGCGGCGTTATTCCTAATCTGACGAATACAAAAGAATACAGGCTATAAGAAAAATAAATATTTTCCTCTTTTTTCTTCTCTTTTGTTTTATATCGGGAACGGCATACACATTTATTGATTTATCCTAGATATTGGAATGTTATGTTGATAGTGAGAGGCACAGGCTGCTGGCAACTGTGAAACAGTGAAATCGGACTTGCAACTTGAATTGATTGAATTACAATGTAACACTCAACTCAAACAGTTGTTTCTTAATGTTCCAAAATTAGAGTTCTACAAGTCTTTGTCGAAATTCACTTTCCCAAATCTGATATCACATGCCCAGAAAGATACTTCTATGTTTGCTTCATCATATATATGTGAACAGTTGTTTCCTACAATGAAACTTCGAAAGAGTTGCCTTAGAAACAGACTGACAGATCAGCATTTAACTTCTCTTCCAAGAATAAGTGCAACCCAGTTCGATCCAAATTATGATAAACTTTTAGAAATGCACTCACAGTTTCATTCGTCACATTTTGCTTCATAATATTTCAGTTATAAATAGGACTTAGTGTCACAAAAAACACAAGAATTTGGTAAAATGCTTCATTTTTATTTTTTAGTAAATTACATTGGCCCGCCTTAAGTTTTTTTTTCCTTTCCTTTGGCTCCCTCTTTAAAAAGTTTGCCCATCACTGTCCTATACTATTTCCTTCTTTTCCCTCTCCTACCACTGCGTTTCAGTACCCCATGATGATGAGGTTTTCTTTCCCCTTCACTACCCCGAGGATTTCTTCAGCTTGCTCGTAGACTTCTTCTATTTCTTCTTCCGTATGACTAGACGTCGGCATGTAGACCTGCACGACCATTGTGTCCGTCGGCTCTCCTTCCAGCTTCACCATCAGGATCCTTTCGCTGTACTGCTGGACTGACTTTATTCTCCTGCCCCATTCTTTCTTCAGTATGATGGCTACACCTGCAATCCTCTGGTCATCTCCTGAATATATCACTTAGTATTCGTCGCTCCTGTAGTCGTCTGCTCCCGCCCACTTTATCTCGCTGACTCCCATTATATCCACCCCTAACCTCTCCATCCCTATATTCAAGTTCTCCAGCTTCCCGCTCACCTCTAACGATCTCACATCCCATGTACCTGCACTGCACTTGTCCTTACTGACTGATGTACCTCTCCCAGTAGTCCCCACCCGGAGATCCGATTGGGGGACTATTGTACCTCCAGAATATTTTACCGGAAGGAGTGTCATCACATTATAAATAGTTATAATGCAGGGCTGCATTTTCTAGGGAGTTTCCCAGTTGCCTTTCACATAGTAGTACACCGTCCGATTCCGTGAACCATCACTCTCGCCCGAAGCTCTGGCTGTTGATACCGGCCCGATCTCCTTGATGTGCGCAATCAATGCCTTATGCTTAGACTGCTGCCTAGCCTATGGTGGTGTCAAATCGGATAGCGTGCAAAAGTTGTTTGGCAAGCCAGGAAAATTTTTGCCATCGCTTGGGAATATCCACTATTCGTGCGAAATTCCGCAGAGAAAAAAATCATCCGCCTTGACCGGGATTCGAACTCGGATCCCTCGATTTCCGGCCGAGTGCTTTAGCCAGTTAAGCTACCGAGTGGATTTTAGTGACCTTTATGGGACCAGATGTTCTCCACTGCTGGACGTACAATGTAACAACTAGTCGCGACTATTTTCAAGTTAAATTTCATGGTGTAGTGCGGAGTACGATTTTGGTACATGGGCTACAGAACTTTCAAATCCTGCGAAACGGAAGCGGAATATTGTTTAGTGTGGAGGGCGTGGAGGTCCAGAAAACCGTTCTAATTACTACAAACACTAGAGATTCTAGCTGTGGGATCACCCACCCCTACCTGACGTTCCATTTCGATTAGTTTCTTGTAAAGCCATTGATATGGGTGATTTTAGCTATTTGCCTTGTGTGTTTGTGTGGTTTATTTTTCGCGATGAAGGTTGGTTTCCCTGTCTCTCTCTTGCTGCCTCCCTTTCCTTTCCTCCATCCTTTCCCTTTGCCTCTCCATGCCACGCTGATCTGTGACAGGAACTTCTCATGCACCTCTACTTCCATGTACCGATTCAGCTAACTGGACTTTGAACTACTAACTTCGTTTTCTTTTGGTCCATAGTCATTCTAGGATCATCAATTTTTCTGAGACTCTGGAGAACATAAGTGCCAGCAAATATAGGAACATACAGGATCCAATTTAGGATTGCAAACCAGGTTAAATGCTTAATGCTGGTCAATGTTTTGAAGTTAGGCTCGAGGACCGTCATCCGGGCAATTTAATCACGCATGAACGAGCTGCTCGGGTAGGTCCATTTATATCAAGCGGTTGAAAAATTATTTAAAGGCAGTTTAAATATTTATAAAAACTAAATATTTTATTAATGATCTTGTCTGTTAAAAACCACATTTATTTTATCTGGCCAAAATATGGCAGCCAGTTTTTAATCTTGGAGCATATCACTTTCTACATTGGATTTCACATTTTTTGCTCTACGTTGGTCAGCTCTAGAACAGACATAGGGTTTCAAACCGGGTTAAATGCTTTATGCTGGCCGATGTTTCGGCGTCAGGCTCGCGGATCGTAGTCCGGGCAATTAAATTATGCATGAATGAGCTTCTCGTGTGATTCTATCGATATCTAGTGGTTTTAGCAACTATGTACTGACATGTTAACTGTTTTATTAAAACAAAATATTTTCTTTGTGATCTTGATAGTTAAAAACCATATTTACTTTATCTGGTTAAAATTTGGCCGCCCCTTTTGAATGTGGGCGCATATCACTTTCTACATTGATGTTAACTTTTTTTGCTCTGCTTTGGTTAGCTCCCGCTCAGTTAAGAAAACACGTTTGCCTAATGAATATTAAGGGCAGGAATCGCTTTTATCGGTCCCTGTCCCCTCCCTCCACATTGCATCTCTTTCCTCCCATTTCAGTGCCGGTGTCCAGCCATATTCCTCAGAGGCGGCTTATGGGATAGGTTGTTGATTTAGAAAGAGTAGTGACATTGCAAAATTGTGCATCTAATGTGTAAAAACAATCTTGCCTATGTCCGTTAAGTTACAAAATGTGTAAGGAAGAGGGAAATTAAGAATATAAAGTAGCAATTCTAAATGTTTAACTCCTATTCTAATTCTATCTTCAATATAAGTAGATCAAATAATTAAGTTTAAAATCACGTATTTTTTAATCTAAAAATTTATCCTTATGACTATACTTGAAATTAGTTTTTGATTGACTACTTCAGCGAGAATATTCTCATAACGTTTATTACCACTGAAAAAAGTAAATTGATTACAAATTACGTTGTTTTAGTGTAGAAGTTAGAATGTTTTGACTTAATTGCTACATTGATGGTTTAGCGTTCAAAGAAAACAAGGCTCTAATAGGAGTCTGGAAGTTTTTTTTTATAAAGAAGAAAAGTTAATGTCTACTTTGTAGAGAAATAACAGTTATGGCCTACATATGACCTTCATGTTTCCCTAGTGCTATATTCAATTTGTTATAAGCGCCGGAAGGCTCGCATTGGAAGAAAATTGCTGGAAACACTTCTGATGTAATGTTAGTTCTTATATAAATGGTGTGAGACATTATTCTGCGTAACAAGGAACATCTTTAAAAATCTCGTACAGAAGTGAATAGTTGATGACTTAGGAGGGGCTTACTATTAAAGAGGTATTTCTTCGTTATTGAAAAAATGTAACTTTAAATCGGTTTTAGTGAATGGGTCGAGTAATTTAAATATATATTAGGATGAGTTACTAACTCTAAGAACCTATTTTTCGAAACACATTAATTTACACGTTTTTATGTTCATCAGCTGTGGATACTCAGGGGAACTGCAGTATGAAAAAATGAGCAAGTTTCATTGTGTTAATATTAATTTAGACCGGTTTTGCTTTTTACAACATCTTCAGACCTGATTGTCACTATCGTAATAAATATTATCACAGTGGAAGTTGCTCTTTTTTAATACTGTAGTTATGCTCCGTTTCCACTCAATCAGGCCTGAAAACACAGAGTATGTACTCAGGGGAGCACATACTTTCACTTCAGCCAACTGAGAGATATATTTCAGATTTTTTTGCAATTTTCATCTGAATAATTAAGGAAAAGTATGCAATAATAGTTCAATAAACGTTTTTCCGCACGTTTCTGTCGAGGGAAAGAGTTTTGATTGAGACGTCAATTTTCATGTCGCCGCTATGTATTCCTTCTTTTGATCTCAAAGTAATGGACGAGTAACTTTCTTTAAAGAAACGTTTTCCCCAATGACGCTTACGAATACTGATGCTCATGCTCTCATCACTCCATGCAAGGATTTTATTTTTAGCGAAATTCTCGGTCAAGTATTCAAGCCATATAGATTTGGCGTTCAAAACAAACGTCTGAAATCCATTTTCCCCATGTCTGTTCGAATTTCTTCTCCAAACTGGCGGAGCCTCTGCACGATATTAGTGAATTATTCATCTAACATAGCCATGCGAACTAACTTAGACGACCATCGACCGATTGGGACTCGAAAGTTTCGCTTTAAGCACTCAAAAGGCAATGAAAGACCAGCCTCCATCAGTCGAAGTTGCCATCTGCCCTCCTCCTCTCTCTCTGGGGTAGCATCACTTCCTAGCGAAAGTTTTGTTTTTAGGAGGAGCAGTTCTCAGCCAGAGCGCTATAAACTACTCACCACGAAGCACTTGAACAGTAAATCTGTTCCTCTGACCCGTAGACTGCCGAGGAAGAGGTTACAGAGAGTCCCTCTTCCTTTCACTTCCTAAACCTCTTCCTTTTCATCGTACAAGAAAATGATGCGAAGCGACGATAGCCAACAGGATTTAGATTGGGTAGTCCTTACGTGGATATTTATGAATGCCTATCGTCCTCTAAAAATGCTCCAATCTTGCCGACGGAAGTCGGGTAAGTTGATTCGTTCCACGCGGGTAGGACTTGACGTAAAGATACATTTACACGAAAAACCAAAGGTTTGAAATATTTATTCTGTGCGAAAAAATTTTCATCCAAGCTACGTCTAATCACGCTCTTGAGAGTCAAGTAAAACGATCAATAATTGACTTTGTAAGAGATACATAACCTCGCAACCACTGACAATATCAATCATTTCTACCCATAGGATTGCGACAATACTTTTAATGGTTGATACAATAGCTTGGCGAAGTCAGCTCTATTGAATTACTTAGTACATATAGTTACTAGAACGTCTATCTATGGAATCAATAGTTATACGAATCTCTTAAAACTATTCGGATTGTAAGAACGCATCCGCCAGATCCAAAACTTATATATCAATAGTTGATTGCTTTGAATTTTAATCCTGTTATTCTACAGTTTGGATTAAATTTATGAAGTTTTATGCTGTATATAATTTCTTAAGCAGGTAATAATTAATCAGCAAGAATAAACAAACTCGTATTCATCATATAATTGCTCAATTATGAAAAAACGCATTATCCAAACGGTTCATCGCCCATCCTCCATCTTGGATACTTCTGCACTTATAACTCTATTCCATAAACAAGGAGACCAATGAATTAATCAAATGTTTCTTCAGCCCTAATTGAATGGTTGCCATGTTTCATGAATCCCATGACTTTATTGGATACGTATCATTGAGGTAAATGGAGTGGGTATTACGTCATCAAAACTGTAGCCTGTCAACCGAAACAACAACCATATTGGTTATCCCTGCTCTTTTCGTACATTTCTTTGGATAGCACGACGGAATGGACGAATTAGACGATGAAAAGCATGGATATCGACAACATGTTTGAAATGTTAGGTCTTTTTTAATTAAATTTAATAAGTTAGCATGTTAGTGTCTCTGGTTTGTGCAACATTGGCCCAGATTCGACGTTTGAAATTAAATAAAATGTACATAGCAGTAGGTCAGACGATCTATGCTTAGCAAAATACTCCCCTGACTACCTAAACGCCCCTCTATATTTGCATTCGTATTTGATTTTGGCATTTTTAAAATGAATTTCGAGCTCAGTTACAATTATCTCAATCCTATTTCACTGCAACGCTTTTCTGGGCTCTATCCTGCGGAAATATTGCACAAATATAATTTAACTTTGTCTCAAGTGACAGAGAAATTTTTTTAGGTGTGGATTTTGGTCATAGTCGATGCTTTTTTAACTTTTATTATAATAGAAATTCCATCAAAATATATTTTATGCCAATCTGTCCAAATCAGAATCAATTTCCTGTAGGAGTGTGTCTCTCTCTGTTCGGGAAAGAACAATTTAACTGCACAAAACAAATTCTCTTGTTTTCATTTAACAAAATATTATAATCAGATTGCATTACTACGAATATGTTTTATGGCTGTAAAAATCAACCCGTGATTTGATATTCTTCCTTTTTATTTCATGATGGTACAGGACTCAATTAAGCCTCAGGTATGTTGCAGTGACTATTTTCCAATTTTCCAGTGAGTTTTTCCTTTATCCTTCATAGCTTAATGTTTTCCCAACCTTTATACACGCTTTTCAAATTAATTGGCTGGTAGTTACTGTAGATTCTCCTAATAGATGGCCAACTTACCAATCTTTAGAGTGGGAGAGCGACCTCCGTCTGACGTCACCCACTTAAAATGAACTCGTAGTTCCCCCACGACGCTCCGGTTGGACGTTAAAAGGTCCACTTAAAAGGGCACGTAAAACATTTTTGGTGTTTTTAATGTGATGGAAAATAAATATTATGGCTGGGAAATCACTAAGTAAGGAATCATGCGGCAGTAGTTTTTCGGCGAACGGCGACGGAATAGGATGGCGCGAATGATGGGAGGGTAGGTGGGAAATGAAAGGGAGGGTGCGGTAGTAGCCTAAAAGTAGTTAAAGTGCAGGAATAACAGGAGGGATAGAGCCCCTTGCGGTGTTGATCACACCCTCCTGGTCGTAAATAGTGCTTCATATCCCTCCATTACAGAATTAAACTCCATCGCTCCAGTGGGCCACCACCTTCTCTCAGGCTTTCTGATCTCGAATAGAAGAGTGCTCCAAGGCATCATCTTTGCGCCGCGCCATTATAGCCCAGCCGCCCTCGCCTCCAACTCACGACCGTTTCCCTTTCGTGCCCTCTCGCCGCTGCATTAAACCTCTTCCTCCACCGACTACCCCGCTGTACCTCTCCCTGACTGAGGATATGGCCGCTCAATGATTATTCCGTTGTTCTCGCTTGATAAAACGTAGTAGGTGCGCTCTTGCCTCGACCCATTCGTCATGCGCCACTCTATAAATTTTGCACCGATTGCTCTCGATGCACATCCTTCGCGTGTCGAGAGCCCACAACACCATTCATCACCCTCGCGAGATTATCGCACACAATGTGGCGTTTCTTCGTGAGGAATCATTGGAAATGCAGGCTAGCAGTCGGACGCTTTGACTGACTTTGGATAATTGAATGCAACATAATAGTGTGAAGGTAATGAATGAAGGTGGGCAAATAATCCCCTCATTCGACCACGTTCGGCTAATCATTCCTATCTTCCCTCATAACCAAAGAGGGCAATCTGCGTATAAAAAGTTCTCCTTATCACTTTCTATGAAAATGATGCCTTATGGGAGTAGGTATATTTATCTCAAACCCTGATTTTAGTCTCAAAGGCCACTGTGTTCGATGAATCATCATTTTTTGCCCTTTCCTTCTGTTGTACAGCCGTTATCTGCCTTACCTACTTAGCTGTTCAAAATGAACGTTATCTCCAACGTGCAAAATGTCTGTGGTCCTTAGATTTTTTCCCAATTTTTTCCCAAATCTCTGTCTAAGAGACCGATGTCACGACGTGACTGACTTCTTTTTAGATGCTGAATTTCCTGAATTATTTGGCGGGAATAAATATCACATGACAAGGAAGATACAAAGAATGTATAATTTTACGATGACACTTTTCTTTTCCAGTTCAAATTCATGTGGTTACTATTTTCGGAAGAGATAAGCGCACTTTACAGGAAAATCTAACAAGGGTATATTGTGTCCACTAAAACGAACATCCACAGAATTTCCACTAACTTTCATCTATTGCCAGCCATAGCAATAACTCCCTCTTCCACGCCCACTACCAGAAGTCGTTTACACTGGTTTAGAAATCAATTTATTCGTAACCGAGGTTGTGGAACTTAATTGAAGACGTCAGAAAGTAAATATATTCAAATGTATATCACCTAGAATAGATGAACTGGCCTTGGTATAAAATGTATATAATAATAATGCACGAAAATATTTAAAAAAACACGAAAAAAATGTGCATCTAATGGCGTCTGTTAGATTGTCATGAGTTTTTCACTGAGGTTACTCAGCTGGGCATATCAACCAGCGAATGCTGACGATCTGGTGAATTAGCAAAGCACGAGTCGCATGTGAGCACTCCGCGTGGCAGGATACCTTGGGGGGATCGGAGTCTTCTTCTTGGGAGTCGGACTTACTTGAACTGGACGAAATGAAGCTAGCCCGCAAATGCCTGAGTAGGAATCAGGTAAGAAAACAATTTAGTATTCGTAATTGAGTTAGGTACTTCCCAGTGTAGACATTTCTTCTTTATTGTTACTCTAACCGATATTTTGTCGTACTATAATGATATTATCGTTTTTCATTGTTGCTGTTGTTAAACCTCTTTCTCTACAAGAGGGATTTGTTTTATTTTTGGATGTTCTTTCATTAATTAATATATGTGCTTCTTTATATTTATTTTTTCGATTTTCTTATGTCGGTAATTTTGCTAAGGCAAATAACTATGATTTTCTCGTTAACTTCAAAGTTCCTTGTGGATTTTAAGGCGCACTTGATGAAAGCAAATAAATTAGTCGATTGTGCAAACGGTAAGCAAAAATCCTTTTTTATTGCTTACACCTCACCGTTTATAGCTTTGAAAAAATTTCTGGTGCTCGTGGAATAAGCCCAACTAGAAAAGGTACGCGTGCACGGACGAAATTTTTTCGGGCTCTTCGGTTGGATAAAATATCCTAACCTTACAACATGTTGTGCTAAAGACGAAAAAAGTTGGTTCAAAATAAAATATTTCAGTGATAATGGATTTTCTCGTATATAGTTGCTTTCCGTTTATGGCTATTCTCACATGAAAAAATTCGTAATGTAAGTATGGCTTGATATAATGAATGTGGCAGATAGAAACATCCTATCATCAAAGACTACCGAAAGTTTGTGAAGGTGTTACACAATATTAATCTGTGGTAGGAACTTTCAATTTTCCGCAAAAATCCCGTATTTTAAAGATCCCTTATTCATCAGCCAACTTTCTTCGGAGGGTATTTTTTGCCTCTACCAGTGGGACTAATTCTGAAACTTAAGGCTGGTGTCTTTGCATCCTACTTCTTTTATTTGTAGCAAAGTATTAATCAGTTTTACCTGATTGCAGGATATAAGCTGCAAAATAAGAAGCCGGAGAGCCAACTTCTGGGCGAATTACACGCCATTTATGAATTTTATTTTTCTGCAATTTTCAGTCGCTGGTTCCCCTCCCTTTCATATCTGAAAATTGATGACGTGCGATTTTAAGTATGCCCGCGTATTTTGCAAATACAGAATCTCTTAAACATGCCTATTGTGTTGGAATTTACAGATGAAATTCGGGCTGCTTGGATTTTCTAAGTGTTTTTTCATGAGGTAGCTTTACGTTTGAGCACTACTGATGAGTTATTGAAATACTCTGTTGACTCATTTAACACTCATGTTACTCAACTACACCACTCATTTTACGGGCACAATAACGTTACTGAATGGTGCCGCACATATACCTATCATAATTTCTAGTTCATGTACGGTGATGTTTAAGTTCATTTGGCCTTTATCGTGTGGAAAACTTTCTTTCTGCGGTCCAATGCAATTCATTTCACACTCTGCTCCGCTCGTGTTCACATTTTGGCTCGCAGCTAATGCCGAGATCAACGCAGAATGGAGGGCGTGCTCAGGAGAACGTAAAACATAACTGCTTGCTGGAGCCAAGTCCCATAATTGAGTTACATTGCATTCCATTCATTGTGAATCAGTACTTCAACTAATTATTTCTGCCCTCAATGAATGAGGACATAATTGAAGCTCTTATTCAAGCTTGCTGAGGCATTTTGCAGAACTCCATGGTTTATTCGTTGTAGAACATCCGCTTTGCTGTCAGTATATAGCCTGGGGTGATTGTTCTCCTTGGCATATGCGGTTTAGTGTAATTGCTCATCTCACACGATAAAAAGTTCTACTTTCTATTTTTTGTTTTTTTTGTTACTTTTTTTTCTTTTTTTTACTTTTTCCTACCCTTACGTCGAATTATAAGGTTCAAACATCGCTGTGACACTGATGAGTGGAGACTTAGTTGCAAAATTGTAGTCGATTTTTCATCTGCGCGGCGTTAGATTTTATGAGTCATTTATTCAAGTATAATTTGTATTTTTCTTCTTATATTCCTCATTTATAGTGCAGATACAGCTCGATCTGGCAGTCAATTGGCAATCTTAAATTTTGGGAATGGCAGTCAGACTGGGCATTCAGCGACTAAAATAGTAGCGATTAGGAGTGTGCATTTTTGGGATCATTTTAACACACGCGGAGTGCTTACTATGCAAATATTAGGGTTGCTCCGATTTATCGAAAAGTAGTCGGTAATCGGTCTTATCGGCCATTTTGCCGATTAATCGGCCTTTTTTGTTGTTTATATTACATATAAATAAGGATATGTTTTTAATAAAAAAGGTAAGGCTATATATAACAATCAGAGATTTCTATTACGTAGTTATTAGTTTAATGAAAGAATTTAATGTAACATTGCACCTTCAAAGTATTGAACCATGCTTATATGACCATGAACATATGCTTACAAATTATAACAGTGTCTTTATTATTTTTATATTTATCCTTTTATAAGCACTTGAATATAATACGCATATTTTATGTTACCTAATACAAAGGTAATTAGTAATCAGTGTAACTGTAAAAATCCTTACAGCGTCATAATAAATCATATGGCGTCAACCTTGTAACTTGCGATAATACAATTTAAATGTAACGGCGAAGTGATGAAAAAGTCTCCGCTAGGATTTGAGATCCGTAAGTAAGCTGCCCATATTGTGGAGAAAAAATGAAAACCCAGAACAGAAAAACAGAAGAACTTTGCGCTTTTAAGATTAGCTGATACTTCCTTTAGTTTCTGCAAAATTGCCATCACGAAAAAACGTCGTTTGGCCGATGTAATGCCTCATGTGCACGAAATTCTTTAAATATTATATACATCATTTCAAGTTTTGTCCAACACCCGTTCTCGCTTGCGCCTTTAAGGCAAATTTTGAACTTAACGTACGGTTTATCATTCACTCATGCATTTATTCACATCAAGCACCTTGTCACTGACGCTTGGATACGGAAGATGGCGAGAGAAACTCGTACTGCATTGTAAGCTACAAATAAAAGCTACATGTGGACTGGATCACTTAACTAATATTCTAACTAACCTGCGTTCACACATGAGTTAAAAATGATGATAACCAGTGGTAACCCAAGTAAATCCAGGGTGGTTAAAAAGATGACTAGGTTTAGCGCCAACCTGCGTTTACACAGCGAACTTTTTATAGGGTTCTACATCTACATCTGCATCTACATACTACCCCGCGAGCCGCCGCTTGGGCATGTGGCAGGGTAGGTCACAGGCCGTGTTAAGATGTAAACGTTTTGGAGGTGCAGTGGTGACATGTCCTATGAGAGTGTGTTTGGAGGAGCTCAGTTTCTATTGTGGTCGCTTATTGTGCGCGGAAAGAACAAGTTTTTTTACCTATCGGTTCGGCAGAGTATCTCTCTTATTTTATCACATCTGTCAGACCTATAAATGTAGTGAGGCGTCATGACAATATTCTCTGTGTCGCTCTGAAAAATATTAGTTATGAGTTGACACGGTTAGAAAGCTAGTAATGTGAACAGGGCATAATCGGCCAGGATTTCGGCGTATTATGCAATTTTCAAGGTAATTTATGAAGAATATTTCCAATATCCACCGAGTAACGCCGGAGTTAAGTGTCTTACGTCCAATTGTCTTCATTATTATTATTCTTTTTCTCTGCTCTGCTCATGTTGAGCTTTGAGAATGTATTTACCAAATTCCAACGTGATATGTGCTCATTCGAAATTCTCCTCATGCCGCTTTAAAACAGTTGTCTCGCCCCTTGTCGGTTTTCATGCGGTCGCCTTGCGCAGGTATTCCTCCATTCTGGGAAGGATGGATTCGGAGCTGCCGGAGGGATGAGGTGGCGCGGTTGGAGTGAATGACGTCTGACTGCACCATTTTGCCCCGGCGGGGAAGGGACGCGCTCGGGGAGGAGGGTGAGGGGGGGGAGAAGGAAGCATGGCCCGAGGGATGGATGACGATTTTCGCCGGGTTCCGCAGAAATGGGTTTCAAGGGTCTGCGCACTCCGGCGTGGGATGCAAGAGTGGAATTCGCGGCGAGTATCGCCTGTAATGTGGAATTCAATCGCACGCCATCCGTTCAATGAATATAATATTATTGGTAGTTGTACGATAGTCACTCTGCTACAGAAATCATGAGATCCTAAAGGCAAAAAAAACGTGGGTGCCTTAAAGGAAAAAACTTGTTTTTTTTTTTTAGAGAAGGCAGGCATCTAAGTTCCATGGTATGATGGCTCTAATATATGGAAGTTGATTTTCAATAATGAAAAAATAACTTGGTTATCTTCAAATTATTTATTTTCTAAGTACAACATGTTTCGACACAACGGTTTCATCATCAGGTGACACCGTTACATGATGCGCCAAGGACTGGGTGAACTAAATGTGGAAATTTAGGCAACACGTTGCCTAGGCAAGGATTCCAAACATTTGAATCCATTATTATATTAATGAGAACACGCATGGTTAAACAATATGGTTGTTATTTCCGTGTAACGATTGAAAAAGAAGGAACCAGTAAAAAAGAGATAACAAATAGAATACATCAGTAAAAACTCGCAATAAATAAAATGAATAGCATATTATGGTCAAAAGACATAAGTAGGAAAACAAAATTGCAAATATATAAAACAATTATTCAGAGTATACTCCTTTACGGAGCAGAGACATGGGAAATGACCAAAAGGGATAGGCAGAGACTGGAGGTCGTAGAAATGGATTTTCTAAGAAGAAGCAGCAGAAAATCTAAACTTCAAAGAATAAGAAATGAAAATATAAGAAAAATTATGCAAGTAGAAGAAAACACCATACAGGAAATAGAGAAAAGACGGCTAAAATGGTATGGACATGTAAAAAGAATGGAGGAGAAACGTTGGCCAAAAAAGATATTAAATTGGCAACCACCCGGAAGGAGGAAGAGGACGACCACCAGAAGACTGGACAAAGCAAGTCACCCAAAATATGAAAAGGAGACAATTAGAGAATGAAGACTGGAGAGACAAGGAGGCTTGGAGAAGAGGATGCGAGAGACGGCCGACGGCTGTATAGAGCTCGTGTATAGTCAGGCTTCATATAGTATGGTCAGGTTGTCAGGCTTCTGTTTAAGGACGTAGTGCCCTCTCAATTTATCTCCGTGATTCATGCCCATCGCGATATTCCCTTTTGGGGGTTGCCTCAGTCATTGTCGTTAGTTGTTGATACCTGGCTCCCTTTTCAAATTGCGTCCACGATGACGTATTTACCTCTTCCGCTTCCTTCACAGTCATAAATTGCTTCAAGCATGTTCTCCTATTTTTTAGGTTCCGCCTCCCTAGAGTATTTTCTGTCATGTTCCCCTCACTGTCTAATTTCTATTATTGCGAATGTGCACTCTCTGCCACAGTCTTCCGTATGTGCTTGCTTGCTATTTGTAACGGATTTGATAGTTTTGATAACTTTGCCTTTTATGCTATCATGGCTCTGGTAGCCTCAATGTTAAGTCTCATATGAAGGTAGAACGTTCATGTTACTCTCATAAATGCAAATATTGCCTCTACTGTATCTTAAGATGAGGAACAAAAGATAATTTTCGGGTGAAACATGTCTTTACTCTCCTGCACCGCAACAATTTCGCATGAAATAATCCGTAAGTTACGTAGGGTAAATACCCAATGTTCATGGTGTTCATCAATGAAGTGTAATTTTGCATTACTTTTTATCACTATCAGTGCAATTAAAGGTTCTAAAATTAGTCGCAGAGTGCAGGAACGCTGATTGCAATGAAATGAAATTTATTTTGTGCGGTTCTCCTATCCGCCAGGTATAAATTGCTGCGGTTTTTGTTTTCCAGCGTATCCCTCCCAATTAAAGCTTTTCCTGGAAAGGTTCGGCAAAAATAACACAGCATTACTATGTGTGATGTATGGCACAATTGCAGTACCGCGGTAACACTGACGCGGCACTGGCTATCCATATAAAGCATTTTAGCATAGTGAGGATACCGGATTGTTATGATGGATTGATCGTTGACTTCCCACTCCTAGGGACTTAGATTCAAATCCTGCCAGTTGCGGATATTTTTCTGAAACTTATCGACCAAGTTCAGAGGGGACCTTCACCTAAGATAGATGGGCGGCTTCTGTTAAATGTGGGCTCCCATGAGTGCTGGGTTTCACTCCACCCAACTTCCCTTCCCGAATATATCCTTTACTAACCAACCTACCCACCTATCATTGAATCACCTTAGCTTTCGTCACCTCCATTAAGGTGAATAGAGCTATTTTCGTTTACGCACAGATTGTCGTGAAGCTTTGAAACCAAGATCTTATTAGTAATATGTACAGATAAAAGTGAATCAAATTGTAAGTTTCGGATTTTGTTTCTTGTAAATTAGATGCTATTTTAACCCGTAGTCTTACGGAACTTGACACATATTTCGAAATAATGTAATTCTTCCTGTTCATATTTTCCTGCAGATACAAAATAAGACGTTTCGTCTTATAACAATGGTTCTTATCAAATATATTGGAGTCATGCCCAGTGAAAAAACATGTATTTACTGACGATTTTTGCTCAAGTTTTGGATTTTGCGCCGTAAATCCATGTCATAACAAGGCTTTTATTAATACGAATTTTAAAAACTATAATTGTGGCTTCATTTATATTAATACCTATATGGTTACTTCTACGGTATAAACAGATGTACATAAGTGAAGTGTAATCTAAGAATTTTTTTCGACTTACTGCAAGTCAAAATGAATATGTGCACTCATTGATTCAAGATTAGCGCTCCAACTACCTTAATAACCGTCTGAACAACAGAATGACATCCTAAGCGCTGTTGTGATATAGTATCGTAAAGCGGTGTGAAATAACTATATCGCGCTTGTTTGGGGGAGAGAATTTTTTCCCCGTCCCATTTTCGTAGCGGTCTCAATTCCATCCCCCGCATCACTTTTCCGGATAGATTGCCATGTCGCCAATCTTCCCGTATCTCTTTGCAGCGCAGTGGGAGGGAGTGAAAGGGAAAGATAAAAAGAACGTTCGGCCCGTCTAGCACCCTCGTTTCAAGGTGTGTTGTCGGGGGCGGGTGGTGAGAAAAGGGGGATGAAAATACGGAGGACTCGGGGAAATCCTTAAGTTCGCTCCCCTCCGCGACCTCCCCCGTCTCTTTCCGAGGGAAAAAATCACGCGCGCCCCAGTTCCTCTCGCTTTCTTCCCAAGCAAGCGGTACGTGTGCTGAAAGGGTGATCGGAAAGGTGTTTTTTATATCTCTTTCCCTTTCCGTAACTATTTTTTTTCTGTTCTCCCGTCCCGTCGCATTTGAACTTTTTTTTTTCTATTCACCACATTTAAGTGTTTGCTTTCGAGTCGTTTAACCTCTTGGCGCCCACCATTTATGTGAGTTTGATAATATTTGCCGGTTTGTGTCCCTCCTCTTGTCTTTACCGATCGGATGGCGAGACGAGAACGGAGCCGTCAGTGTGTGTTTATGTTTGGCGTTGAAAAATCATTCGCTCATTTGAAGTTGACGCTGGCCCTTTTAGGGTATAAAACCTCTCTGTCCCGCCGCGAGTGGGGGACATTGGGAGGTGGAATGGGAGCGTTCTCCTATCAAGGGAGCACTTTCATTCACCGTTGGATGGAATATGACGAGAGTGACAGAGTAACTGGCCAGAGAGCCGGGCGTTTATCGGTAGAGTGAAACGGAATGCTATCGATGGATCAGAAGGCTTTCTATAAACTGGCCTGGGGGAAATTACGCGACCCTTACCCAACAAGGCTGCCGCAAATTGTATTTCAGTCGAGTGGCGAAGTTTATTCTGTTTTAGAGAGAAATTTAATCGCGAACATGCTGATTGTTTCTCCTAGTAAACAAGTGTTTTACAAATCTACCTCCACGCCTTACCTTGCCTACCTTCATATTTCAGACCAATGGCAATATTTTTCTAATAAACAAAAATTACTTACTCTCGGGACTCATATATCCTGTTCTCTATCAATCTATACCCTGTATATATATATATACCCTGGAAATATACACGATCAATATATACCCTGGAAAAAACATTTCACTTTTGTTGATATAAATACGGTGAAAGTATAAAACTTAAACAGGGTAAAAATATAATTCCTATTAATTTTTTTCCTTTTCAATCAATGTTATCATTTACTACACTCCATTAGGCTTCATATCATTTCAATTAATTGTTCTTTAGGCATATTTAATGCGGGCAATGCTTTGATTGTTAGTCAATTGGGTCTCAGGGTTAAGTTTATTAACTTTAAAAGTTCATTTGATAACAATTAGTGCAATAAGTACTGGAAGACGTAAAGGTAATTCAGTGTAAATGGTCCCTTTAAATCTTTAGAAGTTCACCAGAGAAAAAGTTAATCGCGACCTTATGCAGATCCTATTTTATTTAGTTCTTTCTAATTCAGTGGGTGCCTATTCATTTTTTTCTTTCCGTGTGGTTTTAGAATGTTCTCCTCGTAATTACATTTATCAAAGTCTGTTTCCATTTGTTTTTTTTGGCCTGCCTCTTTTATGGATGCGGAAATGACCGCAATTTTTGAAACGCGCAACTGCTATTCTAGTTTCAGAGGGTCGAAATCGTCCTCTTTATCTTGACCCTCGAGGGAAAATACCCGGCGAAATTTTTTTTTCGTAATAATTAACGTATTTCTCTCTCCCTCTCAGTCTTTCTCCTGTTCACCCTGAATGTCTTTGACAGAATCGTAAAAGACTTAACGAGCAAAGCCGTCCTCTCCGATATTGATCCGTTTTAATGAAGGCACAGAGGTCCGCTCCCGCGAATTACGACTCCAATAACGTATAACGTGAATACCACCGCATAAAATGGATCCGTGCACCGTCAGTCACAGAGGACACTCCGCGACCTCTGCTCTTTTCTCCGTCCCTTCTGTCGACGTTTATCTTTTTCCGGATACTGAGATCACAGACTGGCCCCATTTTCTTTTTAGGGTTTGTGCGTTGATGAGCGATGATAGTGGAGTGCTAACTCGGGCTTTTTGCATGCGGTCATAATCTGACCCATGGGCAATATGAAGGCGATACTTTTTGAATAACCGAATTTCGCTCGCAGAGAAAACTGTGAAAATTACTTGCCCTTATACTCTGATGAGGACTCTGTTATTTAATCCTATTTTGGATGCTGCGTATGTGACAAATCGGGAACATATAAATGTACCTTGATTGTCTGACTTAAAGATATTCGTTGAAGATTCGAGATATCAATACGTGTCAGTCCGATTGATTGGTTTCGGTGTTTATGGATCCTAAGCCGTTTGATTCCTGGGCAGCCATACTATATTCTCAGTAATGTGATGTTTTCTTTAAATTTTACAAAAGCTTTACATGGTTTTAGGGTCTCGTAATTCTGTGAGGGAAAATTGATTGTTTGGAACTCGACTATACTATTAATATATTAATATACTGAATGCTTAAATGATCGTGGAATCCCCCATTTTTTAGAATAACCCATTAAAGAACTATAATATTGAAGTGGTAACTCGATCGTTTTCCGTGCGGTTGAAATTTGGACAACGGATGAATTAGAAGAGGTCGCGATCATTTTGTAAATCCAAATTTTGCCCTACGGAAAAACTTGGTGAAGATTACTTGTTCTTTAACTCTTGTGAAGACGTCGAAATTTATATTTAATTTGTGGTGTGAATTTAATTTGTAAAGTAAGTGTCTTATTTGTCCTAATATTAATACACTTAAGATTGATGTGTTTGATTGACGTTATTTGAACAGTCCTTGAGATATCAATACGTGTCAATCAGGTAGAAAAGCTACTGTAATGATGTTGGAATCCTTTAGATTTCTCGACTGTATTAACTTCCAATTAATGTGATTTTTCAAAATTTTGAGCGAGGTGCAATTGGACGATTGGCCTTAAATCCTTCGTGCACGGTTGGAATTCTTTTAGAATTCTGTGGTTTTTGAATTGGGAGTGTTCTACTATCTCTTTTTCCTGTTCACCCCCAGTGTATTTGAGGGAATCGTAATAGACTTTGCAAATTGTACTACAGCCGATTTCCGAAGTTTATTCTGTTTTTAACTGCTGATTTTTTGATACTAGTGAACGAGTGTTTAATAAACTTTCTTATCTCCACATTTTATGGTCTTCTTTTCGTCAGATCTGAGCATGGCGTCGGATCTCTCGCTTATTATTTAATTTTATTTATGAGGTACTGTTTAAATTACAACACTGTCGCACAAACATTGTTGAATGCAATCAATTTCTATAGCAAATTTCATCCCAATGGTAATAATAAATAGCCAATGTTCAATTTGACATCAAAGATTCACTTTAATGAGTGACACCATATCTCTTGAGGCGAATTTTACCTTATCTTCACTCATAAAATAAAAATTATCAATGTAGATTTCACATAAATGACCCCCGAAATATCTCTAAATCTCTTTTGGTTATCGCCCAAGATCTCTGCTTATGATTTATTTCATTTAGTTGTAGGCTTTCAATTATCTAGCAGAACAGCACTATAGTGTTATGTTTGAAACATTTCTCTCGTCTCACGATATTTCAAAATCAATACTTCTGCGTGTTGGCATATGTGTTGATGATCAGTTATATTCACATCGTATATATGTTAGTTTATTTCAAAGGAAGACGTATTTTAATTGTTGTTGCGCAATATGTATAAATTTCACAAGGTAAAATAAAGCATCGAAACTGATCTGGAGAGAAATTTATTTTGTGTTGATTATTACAAATGGTTCCTCAATTTCATAGTGACGCCGTAAAGTTTATAATAGGGAATGCAAAATCGCTCTAAAACGAAAAATTCAGCTCCAAATATATTCTATGTTTTAAAGCTTTACTGCGTGTAAATCCATTGTCTATGTAGTAAAGGTAATGCATTTTTATAACAAGAAATTATTTAAGGTATAGATAATAAGTTTCGACGATCAGTTTCCAGGTGAGTACTTGACATTCAGAACTATAAAATTCAGGCAACTGGGTAGGTACCTGAAGATGATGGTATTGCGTCGAAACTCTCGCTTATTTTTTCTAAATTTTATCAATGAGGTACCGTCTGAATTACAACTCTCTCGAACAAAATGTGTTTACTCCAATCGATGTGCAAGTTAATCGCGTATAAATTATAGCTGATTTGCCTAGAATAAAAATACACCTTATGCGAGACTCGAACTTCGAACCTATATGCTCTGTCTTTCTTTCATCCCCCGTTGAATTTCAACGGGTATCTTTGCTAGTATACTCTATTTGTGAATAAAGTTAGGCTTTGCTATGAATAACTATTGTTGTTCCATAATTTTGTAAACATGACCAAGCCGTGGAGTTGGGCGACTATACCGTGTTTTTTTCAATCACTTATGGCGAATATGAAGCAGGTGAACGAAATTGATCCAAAATAAATGTCATTTCGATGGTATACAAATTCTTTTTGCAAATATGCATAATATGTCCTACCAATCGTGTTCAGTTTTCATGTGAAACACGTCGAAGTCATGGTCTATAATATTTTTATGGCGATAGTGGTTGTGCCTTGAATGTATCCTGTGGGAAAAGTAAATTTTGTTTTTACTACGTTGACAATGGATTTACCCTTTGTAAAGCCTGATGATATCATATAGTACATCACCATGAATAAAATCTGGCGGAAAAATACGTTGTGCCTTTACCACAGTTCCATCTCCAAGTACCCAACGGCAGTCGGTGACTACCAGATGCTACTGATCGTCTACGGTGTTTCATTAAGTGTGATGCGTTACATGCTGGGGTGCTACATTGCAACCTCACCGAACAAAACCAACCAGTTTCACGCAAGGATACTCACTAAATGATAAACGTTTAGTTGGCAAAACTTGGTTTAATGTACTTTTATGAGATTTTATTTGTTATCATCCGTATTTCTTTAGATTTAAACGATTTTTGTTTGACTTCCGTTTCTGAAATTTACCATACGTTTGACGTTGAAGTTTTAAAATAATGTTTGTGTATGTGAGTAAAGCAAAAATTATTTTAGGGCATTGGAATTCGTTATGAATCATCATTTATTTAAATTTTTTAAGGAGATGATGGAATTTTTTGTGACAGAAGGTAGAATGTGTCACTGATTATTATATTGTGGTATTCCAACAGGGGAACACAGGGAGTACGTAACTCAGAAGGTCCGACATGTCGGGTTAAAATCAGTAAAGTTCAATAAAAGACTAAAAAGTCTTAATTACTGCATTTATTAGAAGTAAATAGGCACGTTGTTGCGTTGGCTATGGCTTCTTAACTGAGCGTCGAGGCAACTAATTATGGAGACGAGACGTCGGGCACGACTATTTTTCTTTCCAAATGATAGTGTGTAAGCTTCTAACACAACTTTTGGATGCTTATAGCTCATAATTCATATGAAAATTTCAACCCATGAGTTCATGGTTTTCGTAGGCTCATTATTTCTATGATAGGAACTTATTAGTGAATGGATAATTTCCAGGCCATGCCCTTCTTGGCTAGGAAAACGAATCCCGTTTCCATCGCAGTATCAAATTAAGGAAGGAGAGCGGTAATCCCCTTCATCTATATCCATCTATCGGTGCTTTGCTGAGCTTATTTATCGATCCGTTCAAAAATGGATCAAAATAAATTAAAAATTCCTATTTCCGAACTCCTTTCCATGCTTACCGTGACGTCCCTTCCAGCTTTTATTATTTTTTCCCCGCCGGCGGCGCCCGAGTATTTGTTTGTTTTATTCTGACGGTTGATTCCTGTGTCGGATATGGGGTGGGTTCCAAAGGGCTTCTTTTTTTCCAGAACGGTCCGTCAAAGTCCTCCACAGGAACAAAACAAGGTCGGGCAGTGAAGTCCAGACAGATGGAACTAGGCCATTGTGGACACGCGGCTATCGCTATCTTTAACAAAAATAAAGAAATCCGACTTCCTGGGGAAATAAAAGCTCTATGGATAGAGTACTATTCCTTACTTTTTGGTATAATCTCTACTCATGGAACATGTTGGCCCCGTTTTCATGAAAGAGCATGAGATTTTAATGTAAGTGCAAACCCTCTCATCGACTGCCATTATCTTTCATTCCCAACAAAATCCGATGGTTTTCTAGCGGATCCCAAATGGTTGATTGACTATTAGTTTTTTTGCAAGCTTCGTTTCTTTCTAAAGTGTTGCGCATATTTCTCACAGTAGGACCAGCAGATGGGGATGGAAAATGTGTATCTGAACAGTAAAATGTAATCCATTACTTCTGGGAAAGATGAGGCAAGTGCCTGTCATAAACAGCGACTGGAGTTAATAAACCGTTGATAATAGTGGAGAAAACCTTCAAAATATGGTCCTGGAGGAGGATGTTGAAGATAAAATGGATGGACAAAATTAGAAATAATACATTTTACAGAATATTAGATGAGGAAAGGACCATATGGAACACCATACAGTAAAGAAGAACGAGATGGATTGGACACACCCTGAGACACAATGGGTTTATTAAGAACATAATTGAAGGTAACGTGGAAGGAAAAGTCCTCAGAGGAAGACCCAGGAATAAGTTCATGGACCAAATAAGGATGAAAGTAAGTAGGAAGAGATACTAGGAGGTAATGGAATCAGCATTAGATAGGGGAGGATGGAGGGTTACAGGATTGAACGAACGACCAATGATGTAGTAGAGATACAAATTCCAAGAAAAATACTAGGTCCTAGTACATCAAAAGAGGGCCCATATATAAGAAATGGAAACCAGGCACAATAAAACGAGATGTTAATGATGTAAGGAAAAATCAGCAAAAAAGGTCGTTCAATCCTAAGATTGGGTGACTGCTGCCCTCCACCCTTTCCTACCTAATGCTGGTTCCTTTACCTCCTGGTATCTCTTCTTCTGTACTTTCTTCTTTTTTTGGTCCATGAACTTATTCCAGGGTCTTCCACTGGAGACTTTGCCTACAATTTTACCTTCACTTATGTTCCACCTGCCTGGGTATTATATTTTTATAGTATACCCTTCAATTATATTCTTGTGGTTTGGTATTATAATTGATGAAAATGATAAGCACAAATTATCAGAAGCTGGGTCGCTCAGTCTTACTATGTGGTTATTTTTTCTAAATATTCCACACTTGTGCATACGGTCACCACCCAGTGTTTTAATGCTACGATATGATAACCCCCTTTGAATTCTATTGAGGATTTCTTTTTGGTTATTGCTTGCTATAAAATTTCAGTAATCTCATAATAGGATTGAGCTTATAGCCTGATTGAAGCTATTTAGTTGAAATTTGAACGTTGATTTCCTTTGGAACCCATACGATTGACCAATACTGAGCAAATTTATATGTCAGTAGGGTGTTTTACGAAAAGAGCATATGTACCGCATTTTTATGGGCCTTTTAGGTCAGGTTTAAAAGGAACATTTTACGAAAATATTGATAGTATGCCAAAATATCCAAATAGATGCACAGCTTGAAAACATCACTGGTACATTTTCAAAACTTCTGTTAAAAACTTGATTGATTTCTTCAGACATTTTTTTATCGTATTAACAGTGCTGAAACTTACAACTTTCCTCAAAGAACACGATTGTGGTAAAGTGGCCGATCATTCAATGGGAATCGGTAAAAAGACCAACTTGCGAAGATATAGGTCGAATTGAATTTAAAAAATGCCTGGAAAATCTCTGCCGCCCTTCGGGTTAATGTGACAGGTCAATGAATCGCACAAGGAGAATGTCAAGGAGCCATTTCCAAGCTCGTCCTTTTTCCATCTGTCAAATATTTCTTTTTATTTCGGCTGAAAAGAAAAAGTGATTGACTGGGAGGGTTCACAATGTGTGTCCATCCGTCGCGTAAGTTATGAGCACACGGTCTATCCTCATTGTGCAACTCCATGGATTCGAATTTTTCCGTTAACTGTAGTCCTTTTTAGGAAGAACTTTATTGTGATTTTGTTCCCCAGGCTCTATTTTATTGTTCGTTTCATCGTTATGTGTTAACTACTCCATTTGCTAAGTCTATAATCTTAATTTTAGAAAACTTTTAATGAAATTCATTAAATTTTACCTGTTTATAATCGAGAATGATTATGTGCTGCTAAAACTTATGGTACTTACCTAATATTCAGCCGGTACCTGTTCCCCACGCCAGCAGGTCACAAAACTGCAAATAGAAAATAAAGTGTTAATCTCCACCGGCAGTAGCCAAAAAGCATGGTTATATCCATAAGCTGAATGGAAATAAGGGTTTAAAGTTATAGAACCTACTGAGGCAATTTGGGATTGGTAAACGAAATAGTATTAAGGAATGAGGGTACGAATGCTGCATAAAGAGAAAAATGTTTAGGACGGAGATTGTCTTACTATACAACATCGGCGCAGAGCATTAACAAGGAAAAGTGCCGGAAGACAGCGAGGTACCAAATAGAGTACTTATTTGTCAGAGTGAGTTACCGGCACCAAGTGAGGCGATGGAAGAGCACATAGAAACAGCGCTTGTAATCAAGTGGTCATAGATAGATATCTTGAATACAGAAATATTGAAAGAACAACTGCCTTGGGGGGTGTGTTAGTAACCTCACGGAATCATTTCTTGCACATTACTAAGGAGTCACGTGGTACAATTACGAAGGGTACGAGATGTTAGTGTATTTAAACATTTTTTTTCATCAGCACCAGGGTTGAAATTCGCTATGAAAAAATCATTTGACTTGACCGGGATCTCGGTCAAGTCAAATGATTTTTTCATAGCGAATTTCAACCCTGGTGTACATGCACCCGTGCGAGTGACTTCGTACCACATCATTTGTTACATGCAATGTTTGGAAATGTTTTTTCATATTCGTATTTCATTTTTTTAATGAACAATGGTTGATTGTCCATCTGTTGGACACGTATGACTATGTTAATTGAAGGTAGCCTTAACACAGGTACTACCTTGCAGGCTGCCTAAAGATTCCAATTTTTTTCTGTTTTAAAGAAGTTTTATATTTTTTCTTTTCTTTTGTTGTAAGTAATATAAATCAATTTAATTTGTAAAATTCTCAAGCATTCTTTTTGATCAAGTTTTTCTCAAGGTAATATCATTAATGGAACTGAATCTCGCCTTTATAGACGCGCTAAATAACATATCAGATCCATCAATTATGAATATCTGTGGTTTAAACTCACCAAAATCTCTAACTGTTCGTTGTTGTACCACGTGACTCCTTAATTACGCGCTTGAAATCATTCCAAGCGGTAGCGGTAGAGATTCCTCTCCCGCTTTCGTCTGAGTTGCACTGAAATTTCCTCGTACATTGAGTGACAACAGTAAAAACTGAGCTCCAATTAATACACTCCTATAATACACGTCACCATTTCTCCTTCCAAAACCCTATCCCTTGTATCTTTATGAGGCTGGTGTCCTAACACCCCCTGCCATGCGCCCATGTGGCGGCTCGCAGGGTATTTTGCAGAAATATTAGGTAGATATTTTAATACTATTATAGTTAATAACTATTTTAATTCTTTATATTATAATAAATGAGTGGAGGCGAGACGATTCTGGATCACGAATATGAGCAAAAACCTTAACGAGCTTTACCTAATAAGAGCTTGTAACAACTTACAACATCAGCACCAACCAATTTACATGGGAAATGGAATGTGTATACACTCCAGAGAGAGCGACTATAAAATAAGCACTGAGTAGTTAGTATTTTTCCGTACTATTTTAAAAATGCATCCTATATTCACCGCAGTAATTGTTTTCAGAATCGTAAAAAAGCTTCCGTTGTGAAGAAACTTTAAACGTACCGAGATTTTGCGTCACATATAATTATTTTATTGTAGGTACCATAAAATATCACAATAGTTACATCTGGATTCTTTTAGCAACATAAATTAAAAAGTACATATTTAATTAAATATCCATTGTGACAAGGGAAATATCTCGCTCAAACTACCTTAATAATAAATGCTACGACTTTCTGTTCCGCAAGTAGTTTTTTAAAAGATACAAATAATTTTTGTACTTATCATTATAAATGTGCTGTAACCAACGTTGTACTTTACTATATTGCACTACTTGTAGTCTTAAATCCATTTGCTAGGGCCGCAGAAAATTTCACCTGCTCTCGAGGCCCCGTGGAAGGGTCGACCCTCATTTAGCTGGCCCGAACGCGGAATCCGAACCTCGGCGTCGACCCCTCCTCGCGAGTGGATAATGACACCAACTGACCAGTCTCGATATGGTATATACATTTTAAAAGTTAAGAATAAATCCAACTGTTAATATTCACTGCATTACTACACTGAAAGACATGGCATTTAACTTTTAGGAGTTACAGACGTTTGCTCTTGATCTACGCGCAACAGACACGTGAAATGTCAAGTATATATAAAGACACGTATATATGGCTCAATTCCCATATAAAATCAAGAATTTAACTATTATATGTCGTATGCACGTAAAATTGTTACTGTTTCACGCCCGAATGTGATAAAAATATGGAAGATAACTTGTAGAAGTAATAGCTGTCTGTTCTTTCCCTAAGAACTGCTGGAATGCGTGTTATGAACCGTAGTGAGGCTGGTCAGTTGGTTGGCCATTACCCACTCGCGGTGAGGGGTTGACGCTTAGGCTTGAATTCCGAGTTCTGGTCAAGCTAAATGAGGGTTGACCCTTCCACGGGGCTTCGAGAGCAGGAAAAATTTTATTTGGTCCCAGAAAATTGATTTACGCCCGACTTGCATGTATGTCATATTTTACCAATACGTTCCTTTCAGGGATTAGTACACAAAACACTTCAATAAATTCATGCCATTACATATGGCATGTGCTCACAATATTTTAAGTTTGTAACAATCATAAAACTAGCATTTATAGAATTAAAGATGGACCATGAAGCTGTAGCGTTCAGGGCCTACGCGTTTAGAGCAAAGTCTACCTTCGGATTCGGGGTAAATGAAGACGATGGCAAACTTAGCCATCGAAGCATCAATGCTGAACTTAACTTTCACCTCTTGGGGTACTCGAGGAGTCAACCTCCAATATCTCCTCGCTGGGGAAAAACTGTGATCCACTATGGACGTCATAGTTAATCTTCTGACTTACAGAATTAATAGCTCATGCCTTCGTTAACTAGTTGAGAATAAGCTATAGGGCATGCCCGCTGTTTTCAGCATGATTAACGCCAAAAGTCAATAACCCAAATAAGAATACACAAATTTTAATCTCAGGTTGACATTCGGTGTTCCGAGGGTGTTTATACTGCGAGTTAATATCCTAAACACAGTATGACACTCCCTACCCAGTTTTAATCATCACACTATGCCATAGACTACAAAAGGATAATCTGCAGTAAACCTGTTCAGATTTCAAACTGAACAAAAAGACATTCTTTCAGCTTCATTCAGCTGAGACATTCTTTCAAGCCAACTTTTATGGGACTCTAGGTTTATTGAATCGTATTAAGATACCTACATGAGTTTTTTTCTGGCTGGACAAATGATTCCAACGTCAGGACACCGATCATAATATGACACTCATTTGGGCTACCTTTCAAAGAGGCTCCTCGTTATGACGCGTTTCGGCAGCCCTTCACTGCAGCTTAGAAGACAATGGATAGATGACTGTATCCCGCGAGCTCAGAGTTCATTGCAGGTTTATTCAGTCCATGCCTTAGCTGCCGAAGTCCGATTTGGAGAACGTTCTGACGCGAATCTCCGCAGAACCTAGTTAATTGCACAATACATTCTATGCTTCTGCTGGTGAATGCTTCAGGTATTCATTTACCTTTAATATGCATAGCAATGTATACCCAAGCTGGAGCTTAGAACCTGATTGTATTTTCACCCACGGTAACGACTTCCATTACCACATAATGTAGCATAACGAGAAGCAAAGCGCAGTCTTTCGAAACTAATCTTTATTAATACATATATATGCGTCAGTCGCTGGGGAAAAAGTGTGATCCACTATGGACGTCATAGTTAATCTTCTGATTTATAGAATTAATAGCTCATACCTTCGTTAGCTAGTTGAGAATAAGCTATCGGGCATGCCTGCTGTTTTCAGCATCAAATCACGTGCATAATAAGTGAGAAAATATTCAGGACAGTATTGGGATATGTTTCCATTCCGCAGTAAAAATTTACTTTCAATTTACATTCCGCCAGATGACACGAATCCGTGACTGAGAAATTAAAACATTACTTTGCAGTATTAGTAAAATCTTCTCGGGTTTGGCACCGGGTAAGGCTAACCCGAGAAGATTTTACTAATATTATTCGCCGGGAAAGCCTACGATCTTTTGTTACTTTGCAGTGTTTCCGCTCCCCTCCGCTTATTTTATAAATTAAATATCCAAGAAATGCTGATGTTGGGTATATAACCAAATTGAAAAATTTGTAGATTTCCATGCGGAACTGTCTCCACCCAGTGAAATGATCATGGATTCCTGCATTTGTCCATAGTAATCTCCGTGTAAAAGGATTGAGGTGAAAAGCAGAGTTTGCTGTCAGCGTACCTAGACTTTGAGGTGCTAAACCTGAGTTGATTTTTAATAAGTCAGTTCGAAATAGAGTGCCCAGTGACGTCTATTAATTTAAATTTTTTTACTTTATAACAGTGAGAATAAAGAAAAAGAATTTTAGTGATAAAGAGCGACTTCATTCTCTAAAAGAACTTTACGGTGTGTGATCGCTTTACAGAGAATATTTTATAACCGTTACTGTTTTTATTATGTATTATAAAACTTGAGAATAAACGTGGGAGATTTTTGCGCTTGCTTGGATTGAATCATGATATATTAATTAGATAATACCCATTTTCCTGCTTCATATTTCTTGTGGTCAGAAGTATTTTTCATAGCGTCAATTGTTTCGAATGATAAAGAAATATATGCTTTATTACAGCTTGGGAACGAAATTTTTTTCCCTAGATCATTTTCCAAAATATCAAAATTGTCATATTTTTTAATGATTCTCTATTCTTTAAGTGATACTCTATTTTATTCGTACTAGGACCTATAAACACGGTACCGTACAACTGGGTGACGATGGTCCTAACACGAACATTTACTATCTGAAAGGAATTGGCGGACTAGCGGAAGAGGGAGGTGGACGACGGTGGTTGGTTTATATACGAGATACCAGATGGCTCCACCAGTTTGTATTATAACCACGATTCCGAGTTTAACCTCCAGTTGATTACATTATATTAGTCTTCATTGCTATGACATTAGTGCTACAACATCTCAGCTGCTGTGCCGTCAAGGTTAATTATTTCATCAAGTAAGTATTTTTCCTTGCTCAAGGAATTTTTTGCGGGCATTAATTCGTTGATAAAACGTAAATATCTTTTTTTCAATTTTTTTTTAAATCTCGGGAAGGTTTAAAAAGTGCAATTAGCGGGATGAATTTCGGATATCGAACTTCAATTTTTATTTTATATTTTTGTCGTTCTATTTACTATTTTTCTGGGTGCCATGAAGTTACCAAGTAAATTTGGAGGCCGGAAGCATAGGCGTAGGTAATTTGGGAAGCAAAGAGAGGCAGTTGCCCCCGCCAAATATGTTTGTAATGTTACAAAATTTGCGGGGACATTTTTAGTTACTCTACTTAATTTATCTCAGTGAATATATTACATTAAAGTGATAATAAGTAGAATATTAAAGAAAATGGAAAATATGAACAATAATTCTGTGGTCGCAAAATTATCTGGAAATGCTCCAATACTGCCTATCTACCCGGACCCCCAATAATCTCTGCTCATCAAAATGCTCAAATTACGCTCATGGCTGGAAGATACAGAATTATTCTCCGGGAACCCGTGAGGAGGCAGCCAAGGCAATCTTCACCAAAAGATGCAATGAAGATTGCACTCGTTTTGAGAAATGACCTGCTCCTTGATCTGGGGAATCTAATCGGCACGTAGGGTTGGCAGCGTGTTTGCTAAGTGCACAGAATTTGCAGGTGGTGTCCGAGAACAAAACTAATGGGGTGAAGTTTTAATGGGAGCCAGTTTTTACGAGATTCGCAAAACGCAACGTAAAAATTTGGTGTATATCTCCGCCTCACTTAGCTGGGTGAAGATATAACAAGATATTCTGAGCTTATAATTGTTTAATTTATAATATTCTAACGTCGTACAAGTAGTTGATAGATCAAATTTCAGTAAATTTCAATTTCATATTTCAGTTGATAGATAAAAGTTCAAAATCAGTCATAGTTTCGTTGAATAAAAAAGAAATGTTAGTGCAGGATGCCAAAGAAACCTCAACAGCTGTACTGACTTCACTTTGGATTACGGTATTGAATGAATTCAATTGCTTGGTAATCTCGAAGTAAAATAGCTACTTCAATATTTTTGGTAAATTAAAAGAATGTAAATGAAAGGTTCAGAATGAAGTTCATCCTGTATTTTATGGTTCTCCCTTTTTTTATCGCCTCTATTCTTTCTGCACCCGAACTATTGAAGCACGAATATCCCTACCGGTGTTGTGTACCACTTTACCAAGGAAAAAGAGTTTCTTCGCCCAGCGCAACCGATTGTAGGTTAGCAATTCCTTGTTTTGATAACCGAACGGACTCAATCGAATCTTGCTTGAATAAATTATGAGGGCCTGAATTTCAGCGGGCCGCGCGTCCTATCGAGAAGCCTTCGCATGTCCGGTGAAGAATGTAGTACCCACGGCAATCGATTTGGAGAGAGATCGATAACTCGGCCGAATCTCTTGTCTTATCCAACTTTTTTTTTCACCTCACTTCCCGGCCGAGGGAAATAACCGTCCTGTCTCGGGATGAAAAAATACTGTGTCACAGAGAAAGAGCACGCCTCACGTGATACACAGTCCGCGTAAATGAAAAGAGATACACTTTAACGGGGTGCAATTCTCCTTGTAAAAATTTTTTAACTAGTCTAGAATTCGAACCTGGTCTACTCACAACATTTTATTGCGGCGAATTTCATCTCTTTCGCCTATACGCATTCTTTAATAACTCAGCTGAAGGTAGCCTCAGTGCACTCATGGATTATAAAAACCTCACCACTGGCAGAATTTGAACTTGGTGAACAGAATTTGAATTAAAATTTCTCGAAGGCCTGTTCTTTTGGCCTACCCATGTCAGGATTCCTTGTATTTAAAAGTCCATGCTTGGGTAATACCAAAAAAATAAAGCATCACGAGCGTGGATCGCAAACGTATCGATCTTTTCATAAAAATTCACGTTTGATAGAGAATATTAACCTTTAATTTTTCAGTTTGCTATCCTCTACGTCTGTCTTCTCGTCATAAGATGCCGCTTCAATGATTTTCTCGCAGTTGAACGTGGTGAACTCATTAGTGAATTTATCTTTGATGCTGTCACCTTGTTCTTCAATATTACCCGTAGTGATAGTCTCCATTACGCCCTTGCCGACTAATTTCTGGGAAAATTGAGAAAGAGGCATAATATAATCCTCGAAGCATGTATGAATTGCTGCGTAGGGGGCGTGGTTCAACCGAGTTGTCACATCGACGTCATCACGAGACTTAGGAAAATTATTCGGCTGCGAAGTGGTTAGATTTTTTTTGGAGAGAACTTTCCGTATAGTTTTATGGGCTTTTCCACTTAAGTACTTAGAGTATGCTTATGTCATTAATCATATCCTACTTATGAAGGCCTAATTTGATGATATGATTGTCTCTTAAATGGCTTAGCTTCAATTCCACCATATGTGATGTTATACACATGGGTTCTTACATTTTTCATTTGAGTAGGCTATATTAATACCAACCCGTTGTCACAGTCAAAAAAGTTTAATTCTCGATGTTATATCTATAAATCTGACTCAGCGTAAATAGTTTCCTCCATACTGCACTTTCATTGCTTGTTTCTTCAACCTCAGTTATCCTGATGCATTTCTTTATGCATGCCATCCTGTCTTAAGACCCATAACATCGTAATCTTAAAAGTATGTTCCATCATACTTGTAAATGAATTTCACTATCTACCCCATCCTCTCAAAATATTCGCTTGCCTATCACTCTGACTAGATAACGTAGGTATTTGCAGTTGTGCTAAATATCTTAACATCATAATTAGTCACTAACCTCGCATCTAATTTCCGGCATGACATACTCTTGAACTATTTAGTACATTGTAGTGCTATTTATCTGTCGCATTAGTAATACTAATCAGTTGTTGTATCTTGAGTAGTGTACAGCATGATAGCATGTTCTTGTACGTAGCGCTCTCTTAGTTTCTGGTCTGACCGCGCACTGTTATCCTGATTGCTTTTGGCCTGCGCCTGGCATCCGGGGGAACGTGCGCGGTTCTGATTTAAACTGGGATGAGTGCTGCATGCCTGGTGTGGAATCACCCCGTGCCACACACCCTTGTGGTGGCTTTCACGTTATCTCATAGATGTAGATTTATGTTTTGTTACTCAATTTTACTCCATTCTCTTAATGTATCCAAACCAACGAAACATGTTTCTTTTATGTAGTTTTGTTCATTAGAGGAGAATTCATGTACAGTAAAACATGCCTCCGAGACCACCTTCCTTATGGAGGCTGTATAACGTGGCCAAAAATGCTTCCGCTGACGTCTACTGTGTATTATTTTACAACTTTACTTTGGTACTTGAATTAAATGCTTGCGCAGGCCTCTGGAATAAGGATTACTACCTAAAGCAAGTGCCGTAACTTTTCGTTTTTTGCCTGCTACATAACTATTGCACCTCGGGAAATACGTGAATCTGTCGAAAATTAGGTAATCACCATGACACGTAAGTAGTAATTATTATTATCATTAAAATCTTTGCACTCATAGTAAATGGGAATCTTTCATTTCTCTCTGTAGGATTGCCAAAATGTTGACAATTGTGCGTTATAACATCTCATGAAGATTCTTGTGAACTCCTGCAGCGCATTTACCGCTGTGTATCAGTGGCGCTGTTTTCCGGGGCGGGTAATACAGAGGAAGAAGAAGATCTCCCCTAGGCTGCGTCAGAAGCCAGAACTAAAAGGTCGTTTTAGGCTAAATACACAGCCCCCTTAAGGCATTTTGATATGCCAGAAAGGGAACAATGTTATTTATGACTAGGAAGTAAATAAAGGAGCTTCCAATTTTATAGATGTATTATAAAAAGAGAACTCACTTTGTGTATTCCGTTCTATTTAATTTTTTCCGACCATGGTTTCGAAGATATCTGTCATCACCAAGGTGATTTTGTAGTTTTTCTGTCTTAATGATGACAGATATTGTTGAATTAATGGTCGGGAAAAATGAAATTGCTTGAAATGTACAAAGTGAGTTCACTTTTCATGTGTCGCTTTTCCACAAAGTGAAGCCTGAAACTTTAACTCATAGATGTATACTTGTGCAGCTATATACTTGTAAGGGTGGATGGCTGCAGTCACCCAATTTTAGGATTGGAAGACCAATAAATGGATGCGATTAGTATATTTCGAAATTCATATCGCAGTGCGACATTGAAATGTGATTAGCACACATTCCCTATCCTTTCCCAGTTATTTCTCATCTCGTCCGCAGCACCATCCCGCAGCACGTCACTAACCTCCCCCCCTTTGCCTCCCTCGTGTTCATCCTTACAAGTTTCCTTCCTTTCGCTCATTCCCACCATCTCCCTCTCTCCAGCCTCACACCACCGCCGAGCTAAGTTCCATTAAGCGGCGATAGATGGCGTGTCAGGTGACGTAAATGCGACCCCGACCAATCCCTTTTGAGAACACGTCGCGCCCTCTTCTTTCCCTCTCCCCCTTTCTCCTCCTCCACCTTCCATTCGAGACCCGTCACGTGATCCCTCTCAGAGGGCGCGATGCAGATTTCAGTGCCGCTTTAGTGACCTTGATATCGTCCGGTCGGTGGTTGGGGTGGGAATGATGGGGTAGGGCAGACCTCAGAGGATTGAGAGGGGTAGGGTTTTCATATGCACACGTACGTGGCAGGACGCGTGACGATCTATTGGCGACTCGATCTTCAGACCGATTGGAGAAAGATGGGCACTCGCTCTGCGTTCCGGAGGGGATTTCTTCACCAAGGGTGATCCTTTTTGGGTTGAAAGATTTATACCTCACACGTGGGTCACAGGGCGTGCATCAGTCCGGCCGCAGTTTGGGCAACGCGTGTCGCAATAGGTTGTACCAAAAGGCTTTAAGGCCGCTTGACGCGGTACATTTTATTGCACAAACGAGTGTATCATGGATTGTACAATAAAGTAAATGGAATTAGAGATGATTTCTTCCCCGGGGATGATCCTTTTTGGGATGAACGACTTATTCCTCACACATGGGTCAAAGGGCCTGCATCAGTCGGGCCACCGACTGAGTAACGCGTGTCGCAATAGGCTCTACTAAGGGGTTTTCAGGCCGCTTTTCGTGGTACATTTTATTGCAAAAACAATGCATCATAGATTAAAATTTCCACGAGAAAACTTCGGCCTGGACCGGGAATCGAAGCACAGGTCTTTGGTTTGCCGGACAATTGCGCAGAACACTACGCATTTCAGGCCTGCGCACTGGTCCGGCAAACCAAAGGTCCGTGTTTCTATTCCCGATCCAGGCCGAATTTTTCTCAGGGCAATGTCACCGTATTTTTACTTGCTATGTAAGAATATTTTTATCGTAGATTGTACAGAAAAATGAATGAAATTAGAGCAGGTTCTATTTCCCGTTCAGTCATTCAGGTAATTATACATTTTACCGCTTTACTTGGTACAATTTTCCTCATGAAAGAGTTCATACAACCTCTAATCAGGTACTTATGTACAAAATCAAATTACATTGCTGCACCTAGGCACACATTTTTCAAACTAGAAGCAATTTAATCGCACATATCAAAGAACACTCCTCACTATTTGCCAAACAACTGCATTGAGAAAAATCAGGTGAACGATGTTTCTCCCGGAAGTCTAAACGTCCTTCCCCGAGGCCTAAAGATGTACGCTCTCGAGCAAATTGAACTTACCAGAAGCTCGAAAAACCCTCATAACGAAGTGTATTTCGTGTAAACCCCCCATTCCTATCCTACAATATTGAAAAATGATGACCTTTTTCGCCACACCAGCGCACTATTTTGGTTTCTCCTGGCCCATGCCTTTCTCAACCATCCCCGAACCTTCATTGTTTTGCCTCTCTCACAGAATCTCCTCTACCACAGCAATAAATGGATGATTAAAGTTAAAAAAAACATTCTGCGCCTCATGATGCCGTGAATTGGCGAATCTCGTAATGCTTTTTAATAAAGTAGAAAAGTACCGAATTATTTATATAGACGTTCAGAATTTCCATGATGTGAAGCCTACGATAATGAAAGTTTTAAACGATTACGTTGAATTTTGTTTCGATATTATTATATATCTGATATTGATCTCACGCGTATTGGAATGAAGTATAGTAATAGAATATACTCATGAGTATAGTATTTAGTATAGTACTAGAATAAGCATATGTATTACTTGAGGCAAAATTATTATGCATTTTAGATATCGAATTAATATTTTTCTGGCCGCAACACATACAAATTCGTTTGTGGACTAGCGTTTGTAGCATACGCCACAGGTCATTCTGGAGGCTTTATTTTAAATTAGTATTTCATATAAGCTCATTAATAAGCATGAACTTGCTCATTTATGTTGGAATCTCTGGGAAAAGTTCAATGAAAGGAGCACCAAATATCGAAAATTGTAGAATTGAACACGTTTTTAATTCTATTCTCCCATACAGCGGCGATTGCACCTTAATAATCACCGAAACGTATAGTCGGGGCAGCGGCACCACAGGCACCATGCGGGTTTACTTATCTTTAATACGTAGGGTTTGACTTACAGAGGCATCTGACATAATATAAGGTTCAAAGGACATAAAATAAGGTTTTGATTAAATGGAGAACTCTATTTTTGCCAGAGAGTACGCGGAACTCTTCATGGAGTAAAGGCGTGAAAGTCATTTAAGCATCTAAATTAAATGTTGAAGTACTCGTTTGTTAATCGATGAATTTTAACGATTCACCGAAATCATAATATTATATCAATTTATTCCTCATAAAACTTACAGTTCAGAATATAAATAGGTGCTTTTGAACATGCAGGATTATAGGCATCCCAGAGAAAAAATATTCCTATTATGGGGTTTCCGATTCCTTCTATACGCTCGTGTTCAGAGAAAACTATAAAGATTTAGTTAAGAAAATTTAACTATTGTTTTATGAAAGATTAGATGACTTAGATATTCCACGTAAAAAAAATTTCAAGACGACCCAGGTTTTACGTGATGATCACGTGCCACGTTTAAATCTGAGTCGTCATAAAATAAACTTATGTGCAATAATTAAGCCATCTTAATATTGAAAATATTAAGTTAATTCCAACAAGTCACGCCTGAGACAACGGAGTATAATATCCAACGCGGTTGATGCGTTGATAAACAAAATATAATATGCCTTTAAACTACTGGAACATTCGAATGAAAATCCTTGACTAACTTAATTTTCAGACCCAGTCAGTCAGCAATGCCGTTCACTCACTTGTTATCCTATTCTACACTTTGATATCTCGAGCGCCATTTGAAAAAAAGGGGGAATGGGGAGATTTTTAGGAGGAGTGGGTGGGGTTTGAGCTCATAGACGATGAAGTCTTTTCTCTGCTGCCTGCCTCGCTCTTTAGCATCGCAGTAATTGAGAGGCGGGTAACGACGCAGAGGCCGTTTGAAAACGCCATTCCCCACCCCGCGATAAGGAATGAAAAATCACTCATAAATCAATCCACGCCAGGGTACGGGCTTGAGGTGGGGGCGGAATTTTTGCGTTATATTATTTTTTTCTCCGCTGCCTTCCGGAGCGGGGACCGGCTATGGGGCGGCCCGTTCTTTTTTTTCCTCTTCCATCCTTCCGGTGCTGGCGGTGGTAGGTCGTGGTAGGGTGGGATTCGGGCATTCTCTTGGACGAGAATGGGGGGAG
Source organism: Ceriagrion tenellum (assembly GCA_963169105.1). NCBI lineage: Eukaryota > Metazoa > Arthropoda > Insecta > Odonata > Coenagrionidae > Ceriagrion > Ceriagrion tenellum. The sequence goes on along the minus strand of OY720639.1, from coordinate 94,422,709 downwards.
AAGGAGAGGCGTTGAAGAGAAGATAGAGAGAAGACCTTGGGAAGAGTAGTTTTTCGGAACTGCAGGGAGGGAAACGATTGGGAGCGGCGGCTGTTAAGGGGAGAAAATGTGGAAGGCGTAATGATTTGCAGAGCTTGCATCCAGGGAATTTGAGCACAATATGTTTTAAACGTTGTGGTCGAGGGAAATGGATTACAACCCCTTGGTTGGGAGCTTTTTAACTCCACTGGAGGTTTTCAATCTTGGAATAATTTTTACGCTACCGACTTTTGTGACTGTTGACCAAGCGTTCAGGTCCTTTTTTATTGTGTTTATGGTAAATATTAGTATTATTCTAGTCAAATTTTTGTTATTTAAATTTTTTGTAACAAAAATTTGACACTAAAGATAGGATTTGAGGAATGTCAGAGAATCTCCTCCCGGTTTTCCACACTTTCTTGGACCCATCTCCCTCTAGTGTATCATTTTTCGCCTCAGCATACGATCTACCCTTCTTCATCCCGTCCATGAAATGTATTGTCCTTCTTCCTCTTCCCCGCTTGCCCAACATCCTTCCCTCTACCATACTCTTCAGGAGCCCGTTGCCCTTTATTACATTCTTCCGCCATCTACCCTGCCTATCCCGGATTTCATTCAGAAGTTTCCTTTCTTCGCCCACCATCTCATGCACTTCCTCGTTAGTCTTCCTCTCCGTCCACCTCACCTTCTCCATCCTTCTCCACTTCCACATCTCAAATTCCTGCAGTCTATTTTCGTCCTCCTGTCTGAGGGCCCGCGTTTCTGCACCATACAACGCTACGCTCCAGATCAAGGTCATTGTAGTCAGCAGTGTATATTTTCAAAGATGCCATCCAAATGCTCTCGCAGTGTATCTTTTAAATCTTAATGGGTCATCGGTCAGAATTTATGATCAGGTCACGAATATTCAATGTTAATGGAAGTTTTTGTTATAATATTGAATTCTTTAAAGACTAGCAGAAGGAATTTTAAGAATGCTGCAGTTACGCGGCCATTTGATTGGTCGAGTTGGATTTGATACTACTCGATAGCATGGCTTGAGCCTTCTGTTTAGATGCCGGACGGCACCTAAAAAGAACATCATTTTTGGATTAAATTATTTTCAGCGACTGAGAACTGTAATATATATTGACATTTAGAAGATAATAAGGAAATTTTAATGGCACCAATGGGTCTTACACCTTAATTATTTTACAATATCATGAATTTTTATTAGTTTTCATAATTATTGGCCTAAATACTGATTATTGACGCATTTAAAAGAACTTAGCAGATATAGCATACATGTGCATGGCGATGTACGTCCGTCTTGGGCCTGGCCCATAAATTGACAAGGTTTGCAACGAAAATGAAAAACAGTAAATCAGATCTAAAGAAAAAAGTAACATGTTTTTTCAGGAGTGGAAAGTACAAAATCGGCTTATTTGAAAACGTCAAATACAATACCTGGAGCCACTGAATATAGAATCACTGTCGAGTCTGGGAGACACATAACCTCAAGGGCATTCTTAGGCACCTCCTACCCCTCAAAAGCTAACTTAATATTATGTTGTGAAGAAGTTATGTCAAATTTCAAGTATTTAAAATATTTTATTGATCAGTAAAATAAATGATGAAGATAAAATAGCATTTCGATAGCCTAGTATTTTGTTGACACTGCACAAGAAGAAATTTTCAGGATAAAGTGAACTAGCCTCGTTATCATCTTTTCGGATTAGCCCGCAAGTGCGTATAAGTGTGAAATTCCACGATGAAAATCGTTCGCCTTTGCCTTGTTCCCTTGATCTCCTCTGGAGAGGTTCATACAAAAACAAAAGCTGCACCAAGCTGCACCAAGGGTTACATTGCTCAAACTGGAAGTAATTATCACACGTGCCTTAGGTTACACCAGAAGTTACTGATCACACCTCACTATAGCTAAACATCTGCGTGAGAAATAACATGTGAGCAATTTTGCCCCCGAAAATTTACATGTCCTTTCCAGAGGCCTAATGATGTACGCTCTCGAGTCATTACTTCGTAAAGGTAGTTCCATGGCGTGTCCCGGTATCCTTAAAATTCGTCAAAAAGAGTGAAAAACTCATTGCCTTCCAAGTTCACTTCAACAACGTGGACAGTGACATACGGGAATAAAATGAGCCCTTTCATAAACTTGTAGGAAGGCATAAAAAGCTTAAACTCAAATCATGGAAGGAGTCCCGGAAAAATTTTAGATGATCCAACCTAACGTGATTATAGCGAGTAAATTACTCTATCAAAATATCACGACACGAACTACTTTTTTCGGCACCTTACTGTACTTAGTTGCGTGACAGAGTTAAGTTTAGCATTGTATGGTGTAGGTTGAGTATGTACAGTATTAGCTAATGGTGTAGCGCAAATAATATATTGTAATACTTTATTCATGTTCAACTAAAGAGAATTTTTCTCGGGATGATGTTCCGTTCTGTTGAAAAACTACCTTCAATTTCGCAATGCAACTGAAAATATATTTTGCGAAGAAATTACGAATATTTTCTGTATGTAGCTGTGCTTAATATTTGCTCATACCATGATCTAATGTTGGCATATGCGCTTATGGCTTCAGAAAAATATAGTTTTTTTAAAATAGGCCTTACCTCGCAAACGTAAAAAAAAACAAAAGAAACTGCATCAATGCACGAATATACATGAAAAAATTCTTAATCGTTAACACATGACTTAGTCCTCATTTTACTGTTTAAGATATATTTATGTATGCATATATATGTATAGGATACTTTATAGGATTTTCATTGTCTAGTATATTTCTTTATAGTTTCGAAATTTTAAATATATAGTTCATCCCAAGCGATAGTAGTTGCGTAGTTAAACAAATGGCGAAGAAATTGTTTTTTAACATTACCAAATAATTGATCTCTCAACATTAGCCCAAATCAGGCATTTTAAAATAAATTTCGGGTGGGTATGTTTCTCTATGTAGATCATTCCTCTGTGCTCAAACTGATGCTTTCTTTGTGAAATTATTCCCTAGCTAAATTTATCACGCCTCCAAGATTTGAGAAATGAATGAAATATGAAAAAATTCAAATACTTGCTTCATCATTTCCTTGCTTCGAGCATGAGCATGTAGCCATGCGGGGCCCGTTATTAATAGACGCCGAGGCTAACGTCAACTGAACTCAAAATAAATGGTTTGCGTCACCTTTTGCATCCGGCGCGTTCCATTGAGATTTATGTGCTGACGAATGAGCTTGGAGATGTGCAGGCGTCAGCAGTGCGTAATTGATCGAGGTGATAGATTGGACAGTGCAGCGCAAATTAAATAACAAACAAACGCCGTAACATATGAACGACATCGTATTGCATTTCAAACATTACATTTCGCATCGAAACATCATGTCCAATTCGTTGCATTGGATCCTAAACCGCAGGCATTGTGCTTGCATTTGAATAGCTTGGGGGATTTAGAAGCATTTCATCTCGTGTTGATTTTCACTACACTCCTAGGCTCTCTGGTTACTCTGTAAAGCTATAATTCATGTATTCCATTTTCTCTTCATCGGTTAATACCAGTTGCAATGCGATTACGGATATATTTACGATGCGGTTTAGCGTAATTAAAAATATTGGAGATATTGAAATCGAGTTTCTGCGGTGCTATACCCATTGATATTGCAGCGTTCATGAGCCCTATTCCAATATTATTTTTACATCAGTTCAAGTTTACGTGTGCGTTTACGTTTATAGCTGCGAGTGACCATAACTGCTTGGATTATTGTAGGAATAGTTTCAGCGGCTCTCAGTGAGCATGGAGGTGGCCACTATAATATTAGACGTGTAAACACATCAATTTTACAATAAAATCAGAGTCGTTTTCTATCGCAAGGACTCAATAAATACCTTTTCATTAGAAATTCTATGTCAACCTACTCTCGCGTCCCTTTTTTGAAATTTTGATTCGCAATTGGTGAAAATGGTTTTCACGTTTCATTCGGAGCTCGTTTTTCTGTCTACTAATCATTTTTAAGATTATTGATGGATACTTATCCTAGGGCCATTTGTCCTAATATCCATGGCCAAAGCGCATTTTAGCTAATCCTTAGCTTACTACGCATGTCATAACAAATTGGAAATGTCAGAAGCCAAAAATAAGATCTAATTCATAAACTATAAGTAAATTCGTTAAATTTCAAAGTGCAATACACTTTGGAATTAAATAAAACATATTGAATTTGTTAAAACTAAAACAATAACTTTTCGATAGATTTATGAGCAGTATAGCCTTATTTAAACTTGGATATGTCTTTTACGTATAATTAAGAAATGATGAAGTGTACAGTGGAGCAGAATATGAAAGGACCATATGGAACACCATACATAAAAGAAGAAAAAGATAGATAGGACACACCCTGAGACACAGTGGGTTTGTGAGGAAAATAATTGATGTTAAAATGGAAGGTAAAGTCCCCAGAGGAAGACCCAGGATATTAGGAATATTGGAATTAGTTCATGGACCAAATAAAGAGGATATTACATAGGAAGATATACCAGGATGTAACGAAACTATCATTACATAGGGGAGAGTGGAGGGCTGTAGTCAACAAATCTTAGGATTTAAGGACCAATGAATGGACGAATGTATTTCTACGCTGACAATTATATTAATACTGACTTGTTCAAATAAATTTGCCGTCAATCACCCATTAATTGCGGGGCTCGTTTTAATTATATGTTATTCCTTTGGGCGTTCCTTTTTGGAGGTATGTTGAGTGTTTCTCCTTAGTTTTTAGAAATTTAGTGCTTATTTTGACGTTTGCTCTGCATCAAAGTGCAACGACGGTCGATTTTAATGATGAATACCTTGGCAACTATGCAGTTAATCGACCCTTAATTTAACTCGGAGACTTTCAACTATGTAAAATTTTTGAAATCACAGTTTTCTTTGTTTCTGTAATAAGTTTATTTTATCAAGAAGGACCTAAAGAATCATGCAACATTTCCAGATGCGTAATTATGCAGTTGCTTTGAATACTTTTTCAAGTTAAACCATTATTTTCCGCCTTTTTGTTTTAGATTCCCTGTGAAAATGTGTGTATGGAATTTAATCCAAAAAGCCGCAACAAGAAGTGGATATCCGAACAGTGAATAGTTGTAAGTAAGCCAACAATACTTATTCTTCTCGCATTCCTAAACAGTACGAATTTCCAAACATTGCATTTAACAAATGATGTGGTACGAAGTCACTCGCACGGGTGCATGTACGCCAGGGTTGAAATTCACTATGAAAAAATCATTTGACTTAACCAGTTACACCACCAAGCCATCTTCCTTCAAGGCGAATTTCTAGGGGGGTTTATGCGAACTAGATGTTCAGGCCTCAAGTCTACATTGTAGCATATGAAACGAAGTCGTGCTTACAAAACCACTGTCGCGGTGGATTAACCCAACATTGTTGTTGCTAAAACGACGAAATTGACAAATTTCCAAACATTGCATTTAACAAATTATGTGGGACGAAGTCACTCGCACGGGTGCATATACACCAGGGTTGAAATTCGCTATGAAAAAATCATTTGACTCGATCGGGATTCGAACCCGGATCTCCCAATTGCCGGTCAGGTGTGTTTGCCAGTTTCGCACGAACCCCCCTCGAAATTTGCCTTGAAGGAAGATGTCTTGGTGGTGTAAAGGTTGTAAAGGACCAAACAGGGAATGGGAAATAATTAAAAACATTTTTAGAGACTTCAACACATTCGGAGATGGAGATTTTGGAGAAAAGAATCTGTTAACACTAAATTTTAAATTGTTTCCTGCCAAGAAAAGTATAATCCTAACAGAACTAATGGAAACTTTCGTGGAAAGTCAAACAGGTCAGAAAAATCGGCGTTAATCGATAAAATTAAAATAGTAAATAAACAGTTACCCTCTAACTTAAAAAAGTAAACATGCATTTTTTTGGAAGAATTCTTTGGTGAACGAACTATAGATAGACACGTTCGTGTTCTTTACGCTTATTTTATCCTAGTTATCTTTTTACGTTACTATATAGCTGGAAATAAAGACTTACTATGCATTCATGTCAAACAAATGAAACCATAAACTAATCTAAAGCCTGCAAGTGTAATTCTATACGATAAGTTTGAGAGGAGGATTTTATTGATCACTAATCTTGAGCTGAAATTACGTAATGTTCTTAATTCTAGCTCAACTGTTCGTGGCCATTCTGATTCTGCTTATTAGCTAAATTCAATTATTGAAAGTCTCACATGGTGGGAGGTTGACATTGTAGTGACACAAACTTTGCTATTTTCACAGCACATTCTGTAATTAATTGTGGAAATAACGAAGTTTGTGTTGTTATACTGCACTATAGCCGCTGAGTCTCGAGGGGGTTGGTTTTCTGGGATGAGAGACGGAGTAGAAGGAGTCTTTTGAGTGGGGGATCGTGGATACCGTGGGCGGAGTGGGCGATCACCATGGAGAGGGCTCCTCCAGGAGATGAATTGATAGCGCGACGTTATTCTGGCGACGTGCCTAATGGACGATGCCTTGCAGCCGCACAGCCGAAAGGGGAGGGACGGGTCGCCTTTTCGGCTCGAGACAAAGCGGGATGTACAGGAGGAGAAGGATGTAAGAGGAAGAGGATTGATGTGTGCGGGAGAGTGTCGGATGGGAGGTTTTTTTTTTTGAAGGGTCGAATGGATGCCGCTGAAGGAGGAGGATTTAGCGTTTGTTAGCGAGGGCAAAGGGACTTTGGTCTTAAGTGCGGGTGTGCGGGTCATCAGAGGAGCCAAGGATGACGCGGGGAAAAGGTTTCTCTCCGCCCTTCCCAGACTCGCTAAAAATCTCCTTCAGAAGTCTCTCCTTCCTGACTTTAAATTCTTTTTAATGATGTGGGAGGAGCTCGAGCCTCTCTCTCTTTCGTCTCTCGAGGGCAGTTCGAATTTTGCCGAAACGACCCGCGATTTTGGCTTCCTTTTTTTCTATTAATTCCTTAAAACGTTCTTCTAACTGTTAAATGCGCCCGATATTTCATCTTACCCGCGAATGTGCGGGGTTTCTCAAGCCAGGGAAAATTCTAGACCCGGGCTTTCAGTGTGAACGCCCCGCTTTTAATCCGATTCCATTTTCCTTAATACTCCTTAGATCATGCTCTAAGAGATCCCAGCTCATGAGTGCTCCATTTCTAGTAGCGTGAAAATTCCGCGAGCAATCACCTTTCTGTTTCATACGTCCGGCTTTATGTGCAATTCCATCGCTCCTTTGGATCCGTTCCTTTTTTAGCTAAAGTGATAGTGCACTTAAACTGGATGCTTGCACTTTTCGAAGCACATACAGAGTGTGAGAGTATTTCTGCACTGCTTTTAATTTCTGCCGGTGCAGTTTCTGTAATATTTAACGAAATAAGAGTGTCTGAACGCCAATTATTGGTGTTATTTATTAGCTTTTTCAATTTTCTCCACCTAATATTATTTTTATTAAAGATTTTTTCTTATGAACCGTTTACCACCATTTTCATTCATCACTAAAAAGGCGGGTTTGCTTCTAAGCACAATTAATGGATTTTTCCGGTGATAGGGAAAGTGAAACCGTATTAATTTATGTGCCATATTTTTTTAGTTTTTGCAATGATTTCACTACATCTTAGCTTTTTTTACTTTTGCTGTCATCCTAAACAGTTCTTGTTAATTTGAGAAAGAGATTTAATCAAGTTTTCATAATTTTGTTGCATAAGTTTGTCATAAGTTTGACCTGAGGCTCATTTAATTACTGAATTCCATGCTTTTAATTCTGTAATAGTGCCCATTCTCTTTGTTATTCAGCATATTTTGTCTTAAAATAAACATTAAAATTTCATTGTGAAAATGGAAACAAACGCGGGGATAGTAGAAAACTCTTGTCCGAAACTTAAAAATGTAATATGGAGTTAATGAATCGCGAATGGGCACCGTTATAGTTTTTATTTTGGCGTTGGCTTGAAGAAACTTGTATAAATATATCCACTGTGTTATCTTCTACCGTGAAAGTCGATTTTGTTCGACTATAATCTTTTATACTAGCAAAATTTTGCTAAACGGTAATTACTTAACCTGTTTTCGATGAACGGAGATGAAACTCAAAAGCGAAGTTCACTTCTTGAAGCCTATTTGATTGACTATGTCATCTGTGAAATTTTTATTCTCAACCGCCGTCGCAGAAATCGGCCATTTGATTTTTCATAAGCGGTATTCCACCGATAAGCATCTTTGAGCAACAGAAATGCCCTTTCTTTGGGGGAATATTTTCGTGATGCGATAAAAGCGTAACCAAGTTAGTAACCTCCTCGACCCGCACGTCTCCAGGCGTGCTTCGACACGCAAGCAAACAAAACACGCGATGCACAAGTGGTTAAAGTCGAGGCGATTTGCATAATTCGACATTAACGAGTTGCAGTAAAAGGGGAGAATGGAGGTAGGTAAAGAGAGAGGGGAGCGTTTCTAGGCTGACCCTATATCTCTCCCTTCGCCGAGGTCACATAAAATAAGTCAGGCGACTGGTGAGATTCCCCGGTGAGATATGAGTTTTATCGTAAGATTTGGTCTGGGTTGAAATAAGAAGGCGAAGTTGTCTCCATTCTCCGAGGACTAGAATTTTCCCAGATGCAGGTGCTCTTTAACGTTTAGATTCTCGACTTTATCTTGATCACTTGGTCAAATGTGAAGTTTTCTCAGGTGTGTGAACTTCCTAGTGACTGGGATGTGCGTTGCGGACTGGGATTCGAACCTCGACCCTTTAATTCTGCACCGAGTGCTCGAATCATTCTAAATACCCAGCTTTTCTCTTCCTGTATGAATTATTTTCGAGCCTTAAGGAGTTTCCCCTGCGACTATGTAAGTCAAAACAAATATTATATTTCCAACCTTTTCATCAAATGTTTTCTAAGAGATCCTGCCTTCGCTCGTGGAATGCGTTAGCTGTTAAAGCCCAAAATTATGTCATCAATAATGCCAATATTTCCGCGAATACGTGTTTAATGACACATTTAATAGTCATAGACGCCGACACTCAGTGCCATTTCAATGGAATTATCTTTTTGACTTCAAATTTTACACTAATTAGCTGATTTATCAAAAAATAAGGCGGCATTATGTATTTCTTAATTAATATTCCGGCCGTTGTACTACTTAAAAACCGTTTTGAATCTAAGGAAAAACACATTAAGCTTTTGCGCCAAAAGTGGTCGATACCTACATTGAATTAAGCACGCTATCAATTATATTTAAGAATGCATGTATTAAAAATACCTTAACAAAGGCTATCAGCAAATAGGAGGCGAGAGACTGTCTTTGTTTTCCTAAGAATATTCTATCGTTGATTTGGACCGCTCTGTACCTAGTATACTTTACGTACTCTTTCATAATTTAAAGCACAACATAACTTGTCTGTTGAAAAGCATGTATCTTAAGCTACGTACAACTATTACTGTATACATACATTAGAGCAGCAAATAAAAGATGCTTCCGTGTGGGGCATACACATTCTTTGCCGGCCATTGTACGTCCAGTAGTATGAAACCTAACCCCATCAGTCGGTACGCATCAAGGCCATTCCAAAATAAAACTGTTGAATGCAAGAAGAATTTGTTGGCAACGAAGCCTTTCAAGAACTTTCAAGACAGAATGTCCGTCGTCATGATGCTTCTACTGACGACATGTCGTTTGAGATAGCTTGTTTTAAGAGTGTTGAATGAAGTGTGACGCATATTTGATTGTGTGAATCGGCCTTAATTTGGCAAAATTTATTTCAGTGTAAGATCATCACAAATACATTAAAAATGACAAAATCATATAAAGTTTCTACAAAAATGGCAATCTACCAGGAGAATTTATATTTACCGCCGATTTTTATTCGGACAATAGAGTGATTTTATATGAAAATATCTGGTTATACTTTGTGTAAATAGCTATGAAAGTATAAGAACATTCATTTGTACATGTGAATTCGCGGGGTTCAAGCACATAGCTGGTATCAGAAATCCGAGTAAAACTATTTTAGTCTCATTCTCCTTACCCGTACTGTCATAAAAATAAGCATATCAGCACTTTTTACTCATGCTTTTATTGCGTGTATTACTTAATGAATTAGGCTTCTACCACACTCCGTGTTTCGTATTTTTTGTGCAACTTGTCCGTTGTACAAAACCTACAAAGGCTGGCCGTTTTTAATTAATATAAGGTAAAGTACGACGGTACATTCCTCAGCGACCCGAATTCTCGGATGCACACTCAGAAAACCGAGCGAAAAGCATCCTTTTTTCTCGAATGAAATACATCCTCTTACATCCTGCCGTAGAGCATGGAGATGGTGTATTTTTTTGTACCAAAAGTTGAATTACCCGTAACGGAGGACAAGTTTCTCTATGGAATTTGTGGCGAATGGAGAGGGAATGATCTCGTTACTCCGGAATATGGGCTTGAGGAGAGCTCCCAATATCTGCCGGAGATAGTATTGAAGTAATGATCATTGTTATGATTGCCGTGTCATATTGTGCTCATGAATACAACATAAAATGATGGATTAAGTTAGTTGAGTGGTATACTCATTCTATGTCGATCATCGTCAAAAGGGTTATTTTTTTCGCAATAAATCGACCTCCATTTCGGAATATTCCACTTTATTGTGTTTTTTTATGCGCTGCAATTTTTCTCACTCAAGAACCATCTCAATGAAAAATGACTTCATCTTAAAAAGCGAGTGTCAACGTCTGCATTCCATTTCTTAAGACAAGACCATAAATGCCATGCGCCCTGGTAGAGTCAGAGTTAGTCTCTTGAAGTCTCCCTCCCGCAATCACTCTTTGTCGTCGAACAAGTCAAATACATAACCTAAAGGTTTGTGCACAGGGATACATCTGGCTTTGGATGTAATTCGCAAGGTTGCCGGCAGTAAATTTCTTCGTCCCAAAGATTATATCGTAGTCCATCATCTACATCTACATCTTCGAAACACCGTGCAAGCCATCACTAGGGTGTGTGGCACAGGGTGATTCCACACCAGGCATGCAGCACTCATCCTAGTTCAAATCAGAATCGCGCTTGTTCCTCCGAATGCCAGACGCACGCCTAAAGCAGCCAGGGCAACGGTACGCAGGCCAGAAACCAGGAGAGTGATACGTAGAAGAACATGCTACCATGCAGTGCACAACTCTAGAATTAACTACTGGTTAGTATTATTAATGCGACGTATAAGTAGCACTACAAGGTAATATCATGTGGCATTTCATATAATTGTAATCAAGTGGCAGGTATCAGAGCATTCGCTTAGCTACCGCATCGGTACCAGTGCTGCTATAGCGAAGAAGAGTTGGTTGATAAGATCACGAAAAGCATTAAAAGAGAATAAAAGAATAGATCATTATTGTTTGTATACGGAGCAAAGTACCTGTTAAACAGTTTTAAGAAAAGGGTCCAAAAACGCTATTGACACCATTTAATTCTGCCACCGCTTCCCGGTATGTACATTACGTGGCATTAGTCACCACCTTATATGTCGCCATCAAAGTCCTCTCTATTTTTCCGCCGTAATGATTATTGATTGTGTAGTATGAGCACAGGCCTTCAAAAATGAACTAAAGCCATTTCCCGATTCTAGTTGTTCGCTCAAGGTGCTATTCGATTGACATTTTCAAGTTCAACTGTCTTTAGTCACTTTTTTTCTTTCTCATCAATCAGGCCAGTCGCCTTTTCTTCCCTAATATCAATATTTTTCTTGCATTATCTTCTGGGTCTTCTTGCAATTAGTCCAAAAAATCAGTAAGTTGTTCCGAGCAGTCTTACATTAACATTTTCAGCCCTTCTTCTGACATTCTTCTGACAGCCATTCTTCTGATAATCAAATTTTTATTTTGATCTCTCAGTCAACAGAATTTTCTATTGGCTATTCTCCTATTGAGTCGTTTCTTTTATGGTCTACTTAGGTCTACCCTGAAACTCTACGGAGTGTTCTCATCTCTGTCGCCCCCATAAAATATTTTAATGTTTAAGTTTTTGGATTTGCTTCGGATGTCAATGTGACGACAAGTTTAATGGCAACCTGTATAAAACCTGGTTTTTGATTCCCCTCCCGTTTTTATTTTTCGTCAAAGTGACGCTCATTGAGTTGATTCCCTTTTCTTGCTGTCGATATTCGTTTTCGATATCCCCCACAGTGGACATATTTAGCCTTAAATTTTTATACCACATATTGACTCCCGGCAGTTGTTTTCTTACACTTGTACACAACAATCACGCCCTGCCCTTTCAGGGAGTTAAGCTTGGCTCTCTACGTTATACCTAGAGAACTGGGTTGGATTTTAAATATTTCTTCCATACTGACCTATCCTTGCCCATCTTCTTTACTTTTTCTATAGACACGCTATATTGTTCTAATGACACCTAATACTTCTCTAGTCAGAAGTCCCTCTCTTCCACCACATTTACTCATTACTTCCGCAACTAAAGCCTTACTCTCATACCATTCACACCACTTTTATATATATCTTCAGTTATTCGAATCTCTCCATCCACATCGTTACGTTTTGTTTTAAGGCTCCAAGTGAATCTTCCTTAGGATTGAGAAAAGGACAATGAGGATTTGTTATCGCGATATTCCGACCGAAAGCACGACTCACAGCGAAGCAAATGCTAGGCGATTAGATGTTAGTCCTAGAGAACTGGTTTCGATTTTAAATATTTCTTCCGTACTGCCCTATCTTTGCAAAGCTTCTTTGCTACTTAAACAGACACGCTCTCTTGTTCTAAAGACACCCAATAATTCTCTCTCCATAAGTCCCTCTCTTCCCCACCACATTTACTCATTACTTCTGCGGTTTACTCCTTCTTTCCACACCATTCACTCCACTTTCATATATCACTTCAGTTATCTCTCATCTCAGTTACCTCTCATTCAGCTCTCATCACCCACGTCCTTACGTTTTGTTTTAAGGCTCTGGGTGAACCTTCCTTGGGCTGGGAAAAGGACGATGAGGAATTGTTATCGCGATATCCCCGACGAAACGACGTCCCACGATGTAGCAAAGGTTAGACGATGAGATGAAAAAATTGTGACAATATCGGACGGGGTGTAGTGGCTCGGAGACGCTGGTAGTCAACCACAGGCGCAGCGGAAATGTTACTCCGATGTCTCGAGGGCTTATTCGTTTCATTTAGCGGTCGACCTGCTGCAGTAGTTCTTCCCCTCGCCCTGCCCCCCCCCCCTACCCTCTCACGTGTACCGCACGCTTCAAAACATTCCTTAACTGGGTCAAACACAGCGAGATCTCATCTGTACCGAGGGGAGAGCAACGCCAAGGTAATTCGTTTGAGGCTCCCTGCGTATTTTCGCGGGCTGGTATTTTTTTCTAAAAAAAATCTACATGGAGAAGAGCGGAGCGGAGGGAATGATAAAGAGTAATGGTTGGTTAATAGAATTGAAGGGAGAAATTAAGAGACGGTCTTTTCCTTAATATCCTTCGGGCCTTGTGTGTCCTCCATGGCAAAGGTGGGTCACAGTTTGGTGGGTCGCCTGATGTAAGGTCGCTCAGCGTTTCATGGCGTGCTCTTTTATCTCCGTTATTTTATTTTCTTTCAACGAGAAAAAACTCTTTCATTTTGGAATGTAGTTTTGCGATTTCAAAAAACCCAAAGAGGTGTGGGTAGAGGGAAAAGAATGTCAAACGCGTGGAATAATAACAGCCTTGGTCTTTTGGAAGCGAATGTCCGGGTAGAGTTTTGGGACCTTCCCCAGGCCTTGGCACGTGGAAGAACCTCGATTCAACGGGAAACGAGGCTTCATGAAAAGTCTGGACAGCATTTCCAGGTGGCATGGTGTTTAGTACCGTTGCTTATCGTGCAAAGCCAAGTGTAAGGAAGCGTTACGTTATTTTCATTCTGTCTCCAAGGAATCTCACGAGTCAGAAGTAACTCCTTTGCTACTTTCCTATTTTTGTTAGCACCGGGAGGATTCATACAGAATAAGAGGGAAATTGCGTTCTGAGGAGCCAAGGCGCCATCAAAGAATTTTTCACGCTCGTAGAGATGACAATCTCTTTGACTGTGTGCAGTCAACGAGGATTTTCAACGTCAACGAGGAGTCAACGAGGGTTTCTGAAGTTGAAGTAGAAAAGTCATAACTATTTTTTTTGCGTAATTCTCATGGTAAAATGTTATTGCTAATTAAAGAAAGAGAGCCCGTGATAATAAAAAATCAGTCATCATATTATCAATAAATACAATTAAGTCAATAAACAATCAATCAATTGATAAAAGTTACACTTACATTAAACCCCCACATGTAGACACCAATGCCCTCATACATACCTAACAGAAATATATAATTTGCAACTTACGCCTAATATACAACTAATTTATATTGCAGCATACAATAATTTATATGAAGTGTATGATCCCTCGTCAAGTAAGTTTTGTCATCAGCATTACAAGTTATGAACTCTACTAATATTTCATGCATATAATGGTTCTTGAAGTTTTGAGAAATACCACGGTTTTTCAATTCCTGCCGTAACATGCCGAAACTTTAACGGTGGATTTTCTTGCTACTGGTGCTGTAAACATTTTCAGTCAGTTTTTGTGACTTTAAACCCATGATGTATGCACAACCCTTCGATAAATAACGGTTAAGATGAGATGTTAAAATAATGTTCATGATTTCATGATAGGTGCCACGTCTTATCTGAAGAAATTAATCATTCTTGATGTTGTGAGCACCAGGTCACAGATGCCTTTTTTCCCAGTAATCATCTGAGTTAATCCCAATGATAAGTATAGATTGAATAAACAATTCCCGCCAAAGAAAACAATGGTATTTTTTCCTAGGCTTGCCATAACGACTGTGGACGGCATGCGCGGCAGAAGGCTGCAACAGCCTGATGCCGCCAGAATGAAAATAAAAAGATTTGACCTAGTTCCTTGTCTTTGATGGCTTAGACTAATTATTTTTGTATCTGATGTCGTTGCTGCCGAAATGGAAGGAAAAAAATTAGAAGAATTCAATTAATTTTTTCAAAAAGGACACTGCAGGTTCAAGAGGATTTGGAAATATGCTTACTCATCAGACTTTGCCTTTTACTTTATTAACTTTCTTTCTTCCGTGGATTCACTAAGTGTAAAAGAAGAAAAGAGTACCCTTAACTTCATGTAAACATTAACTTCGCTCGGTGAAAGATTTATAAAGACCGCATGTCCAAAAATTTTAGCTTGCTAATTCTGTTATATGGTTTCGTTCCTTCGCTCCATACTGTTTCTTTCCTTCTCTCCTGGCAAATGGCCCTGGTTACGTCTTCGGGTGTAGTATCTCTTGGATTACGCTGGTTTAGGTTCAGCCTAGCAAGTGTTTTTCATTTTTTTTAATTTTCAGAATGTTCACTTATGCAACTAGAATTAAATTTGAAGAAATGCGCAATTATGAATTTTTGGAAAAAGAATGGCTTTCCCCGGAATAATTATTGCATCAAAGAAAACAAAATATGTAACGTAGATTCAATTAAATACTTAGGCGTCACCATCACTGAAGACATGTCATGGGGGAAACACATCAGGGAAATAACTAGTGTAGCAAACCGTAAATTAGGATTCGTAAAAAGGGTTCTAGGCAAATGCGATGAGAGAGTACGGGAAAGAAGCTATTTTACACTAGTCAGGCCTCATTTAGAATATGCCGCTAGTACATGGGATCCGTACGAGGAAGGTATGATGAAAGGATTAGAGCGCGTGCAAAGGAGATCTGCTAGGTTTATTAAAGGCCGTTATGAATATTGTATTAGTGTTACGAGGTTAATAGAAGAACTAGGATAGGAATTACTATCAGAACGAAGGCTAAAATTTAGGTTAAACCTTTTAAGTAAATTCGAAACAGAGTTGTTCACAGATGACGTTAGATATATATTGAGAACCCCTGCATATTATGCTAGGTTTGATCATATTAACAAAATTAGAGAGAGAGATAGATTTAAAATGTCATTTTTCCCTCGTACTATAAGAGAGAACAATAGGCAGCGTAGCAAAGGGATAGGTAGGTGAAATATAGTAAGAGTAGTCTGTAGTGCATGATGCATGTAATAACAACCAATAATCCATTTCATATTATGTAGATACTAACCATCTAGCTACATGTGACCATATTATCTAGCATGTCTCCATTAAATATCCTAGCTGCATGTCAACAGTGCATGTTTGGTGATCTTCATCCCCTGCCACACACCCTCGTGGTGGCTCGCAGGATATCACTTAGATGTAGATGTAGATGTTATGAATATATTAGTTGAAATTGCCATAAGAAAAAATCGGCCTTCAACGGCAATCGAACTGCGGATCTATGGCTTCCTGGCCACTGCACAGGCCACTAGGCTACCCAGGTTCCAAATTGCCGTAGCGGTTTTTATGGATACAAAGGAACTAGATTTTTAATTCATTGAAATTGCCTTAAGAATTACGAAGCCTAGGTTGCGTAATGGTTCGCGCATTTGGCTCGGAAACCCAAAGGTCCGTGGTACGATTCCCGCTCTAGGCTGATTTTTTCCCAAGACAATTTCTACGTATTTCGCCGCCGTATTTGCAGTTGGCTTGAATACTATTATACTTATAAATAATGTTTGAATTTTTAAATGGCACTTGGGAGCTAATATACGCGTTTTCCTGCTCTGAATTCATTCAATCATTCATAAACAAGAGTTATTTTCACACTCTCATGCTTGAATTCCCACACACAATGCCGTATCGACTATAGATATTATTTTTTTACACCTACGATATAAATTGTATTTGTTTACTATCAAGTTACAAATAAATACACTCCCATAGTACATGTCACCATTTAACCTCCAAAAAGTTTACATCTTTACACGGCTGGTGACCTACCACCCCCTGCCACACGCCCATGCGGCGGCTCGCGGGTAAGTATGTAGATGTATATGTTGAAGTTACCAGTTGTCTTCCGGTTTCGCCTTCATATTTCCTTTATGCAGGTGATCCTTTGCGTAAATAAGCGCATAGGATGCATATTTATGAACAAGGAACATAGACCATAAGTTAACTTTAAAATATTTGCTCCTTAGATTTAAATTATTCTCCTGTAGCTGACGTTCGATAAGTACCCATATTTTTTCTAAATCAGGACACGAACTTTAATGTCACCTTGATAACCTCTTATTTACCGCTTACCTCTTATTTACCCCTTACTTACCTCGAAAACTGCATATTGTCTTTGCACCGAAAAACGGACTTCAAATATGTGATATAAGAATCATCTTCAGAGACATGTGTGGTTTAAAAAAATGAGATATAGAAGCTTAAGAGAATGAGCGGATAACAAATATTTCTCACGCCAATTATAGGATTGTATAAATTTTTTCTACCTTTTACTCTCAAATCGAATATTAAGATTCAGAAACTACAACAAATTACTACGATTACAACATTAATGGCAGAGTGCAACTATAAACATTTAATAGTTCGATAAAAGTAAATCTGTTTATTTTTTTGGTTTAAGCAAAAACTTATCAATTGATGGCTTGTTAATTTCTTTTAATCCTTAATCAACAGTACAAAAGCAATATCACTAACTAGTCGGCTTACTGATTGTGAGTAACCTTAAAACAAACTCCTGTCACATGGCAACCAACACCAATAACTTCTATATCTAACAAAATCTGTACCTTCATCAGAGCAATGGAATGTTTGCTCGTATATTTTAATCTTCCTCTATTCTGAAGTAGGTAGAGATTTTTCAATGGGTCTTTTGGAGCAACTCTGAATAGTCTTTTTCGTAATTGCTAATTTCATTGAACTTGCTTTTAGAGTCAATAGTTATTTTACCCGTATGCTCTATTGAAAGAAAAGTATCTTTTCCGCTTGTAGGGGAGCTTTCAAGGAAAGAAATAGTCGGCTGATAGTGCACTTTCGATTCTCCTAGTAGCATATCCCTTCCCTTTTGGGAGTTTCAATTTTTTTTTAAATCGTTATTACTTCTTTATCATTTTATCTAAGGGGAGACCAGATTAGAATATCCGTGAAATACGTTGACAGATTAACTGGATAAAAGCCATATTTTTATCTCTTAAAATCTTTTGAAAGGTCTCCTCATTCTTTTCCTTCAATGGGGCTCCGTGCAAGTTAGTGTCATATACTCAATATTCATTTCGCTTATTTTCTCTCTTTGATACGTACTATCAACCGTTATTTACTATTCACCAGGCTAAAAAATGGTTCAATTCCGTTCTAAGTACTGCATTAAATTCTAAAATGTCACTACGAGGGTACAGGATTTTAATGATACACTTTCATACTGATTTTGGACTAGATTTATTAAAATGCTTTGAATGCTATATTCAGAGTAGTCATAAATAGCTTTATAGTACTGCTTCTTGGAGCTCGTGGGATTGTATGTTGATGCAAAATATCTCGGTAATATGCGCTTCTCTCGTCCATGCTATGATTGTAATCTCCAAACAGACTTACCAAGCACCTTTCGTGCCTGTTCCTCTCAGTTCATACATTTCTATGACCAAATTAACGCCCACGGCATCTTAGGATCAACCATTTGCTTTAATCCATCCGTTTATCGAGCATTACTACATATTTTTGAATGATCAAGGTTCAGTGCATTACATTGAGGTGCAGGCGAGTGATATTTTTGCGTTGCGTATTGAGTGTTGTTTTTGTAATGATCGAGCCGTTTTTCGCCCGCATGATGAATTTTGTATTTACTCCGGTAAAATAATCGCTGTAAATATATATTGGTAGCTTGTGAGATTCTTTATTCATCTAATTAATACAATATTTGTTACCTACCAGCAAAATAAAAGAATCGACGTAAATTACAATTTGGCAAATCTAAGCACATTCTTCAACAGAAGTATATCAAAGTACTTACGCAATGATATTTTTCAATATTTTATGACGAACTCCTGATTTAGATGAGCAAAGTCTTCTCTATAAATGATAGACCATAAAGAGTTGACAAAGCTATCAGTCTTGGAGATTTCATATTTTTTATAATCGGATCAGTAGTTTTTAGTATTTTTAACGTCGTATAAGTTTGGATGTGGTATCTTTTTTCTTTTACTTGGAGTTATTTTATAAATGCCGCAGGCTTCATAGTATCAAAATCTCACCCCATTCTTCCAAATTCCTAAATTTAACGTTTTCGCTGAAGTTGAGTTTTTTTTTTTTAATTGCCCGGATTATCTTTTCGGTCAGCCGCAGTTTTAAATCAGCGGATAAAACCTTAGCGGTCTCCACTGATCGTGAATAAGTACCGCAGTTTCAATTATCGTTTCCTGCATTATTCCGTTCGTTTAAAGTCTCTCTCCATGTACTTTTTTCTTCTTCAGCCCACTCACACATATTTGGAGCATTTTTTTCGCATTAAAGCGCACGTCGCGACATGATTTACAGTCGGAGATTATGTGGCAACAAAAAAAACGTAGAAACGTAGGCGCGTATGAACTGTTCCTACGTATATATTTGTCATCTTCTCTTGTTTATCTTTTTTTATTTCGGCTCCCAGCGAGTGTGTGTGAGAGAGAGAGAGAAAGGGAAAGAGGGAGAGAGCTTTAGGCTGTCGGATGTTAAATCCCCTAATCCCCAATGAAAACTCCACTCCAACACCACCGCCTCATCCCCTCCCCTCACGACGGATTAACGGCAATGGGAGAAACTGTTACCTTCCCAATTTGCAGACAGAGAGCTATGTTACGGCGCGGTAACATACTCACCCTACCATCCCCTCACACACAAAATGTACACACGCTCCCGTCTCCCTCGCCCTACCCACCCTCGAACACGAGGGTGACCCCGTGTGTTTTCCCTCCTTTGTTCGATTTTATATATTTTTTTCATCCAGCGGGGAGGAGGATAGGGACTCGAGTTAATTGGGAATCTCCGTGCCTTGTTGACGGACGAACTTTCTAAGTCCACACATGGTTTGGTGCGAGGGTGAGAGGGAGTGTTATCCGTCGTGCCGAAGCCTCGCCCACGTCTCCCTCTCTGAGGGTCAGGCTGCCATTAAAACTCCCGTTTCCTCCTGAAGCCCGGGAGGAACGCGTGGTCGACGACGAATTCGGCGGAATGATGGCAGGAGATGGCTTGTATATAATCGGGACAAAAAGTAACGGTGCCGCTCGTTCAAGCTAATGGGGCACGTCCCGGTGACAAGAGAGTGACCCTCATATCTCGCCCACGTTCTGTATCATCCCTTAATATTTCGTCATCGTTCGGGCGAAACGAGATGGATCGTTGCGGTCAAATCTCACCTCTAAGAAAATCTTACGGGCAACGGAGCTAAGGATGTAATGGCTTCCCATGGGAATGGATTATGGCAACGGTAAAGTTTTAGAATGTAATACCTGCTAAAATGTTTGTCTTAATTAGTCTGTGAAGCAATAATTTTTGTTATTCTTCCAGTGACTAACTTTTACTTTCATTTTGCTAGCCACGTGCGCTATATTTTTGAATTAACTTTTCAAATTAGATATCTCATTCTCCTTAAGCTCAAAGGAGTCTTAAACTGGTTTTATTTTATTAAGAAAAGAAATATTTACACCTATTATGTTGCTATTTTCATTAGTAATTAACAAAAATTACAAGCTAGTGAGGCACGTCCGGATAACAAGAGAGTGTCCCTCATATCTTGCCCACGGCTTATATCATCCCTTAATATTTCCTCATCGTTCGGGCGGAACGAGATGGATCGTTGTGGGCAAATCTCACCTCTTAGAAAATCTTACAGAGAATTAAGCTAAGGATGTAAAGGCCTCCTATGGGAATAGATTATGTCAACGGTAAAGCTCTAGAATTTTATACCCACTGAAATTCTCGCCATAATTCGTCTTTGAAGTAATAATTTTTGCTATTTTTCCAGTAACTAACTTTTCCCTGCATTTATCTTGTCACTTGAGCTACATTTTTGAATTAACCACCAGTATTGTGAGGAGGGAAATTTATCAAATTTGATTTATCGTTCTCCTTAACCTCAAAGGAGTTTTAAACTGGTTTTACTTTATTAAGAAAAGAAATATCTACACTTATTATGTTACTATTTTCATTAGTAATTGGCAAAAATTACAAGCTAGTGAGGCACGTCCGGACAACAAGAGAGTGTCCCTCATATCTTGCCCACGTCCTATATCATCCCTTAATATTTCCTCATCGTTCGGACGAAACGAGATTGATCGTTGTGGGCAAATCTCACCTCTCAAAAAATCTTTCACGGAATGGAGCTAAGAATATAAAAGCTTCCCAGGGGAATGGATTATGGCAACGGTAAAGCTTTAGGCTTTAGTACCCACTGAAATATTTGTCATAATTAGTTTATGAAGTAATAATTTTTGTTATTCTTCCAGTGGCTAACTTTAACTTTCATTATTCTAGTCACTTGCGCTACTTTTTTTAATTAACCACCAGCATTGTGAGCAGGAAAATGTCTGAACATGAGGAACAATAAAAGTTTTACCATTTTCACTCTTTCTTCTTATTGATCGACAAGGTTTAAACATAGTGTGTCTTTATCAAGGTAATGACTCGCTGTGCTAACGTAATAATGACACACTGTTGAAACCTGGTCGGTGAATCATTAAAAAAAGTGGGAAAATAGTAATAGTTTTATTTTTGCTCATGAACATAACAAATTTTCACAAAGTGACGCCAGATGTTACTTCTTATAAATTTCTGAATTTTGATATCTCCTTCTCCTTAAGCTGAAATGAGTCTTAAACTGGTTTTATTTTATTAAGAAAATAAAAATGTTTGCACATATTATGTTACTATTATCATTACTAATTAATTTTCAAATATTACACCCATATATTTTCATTTACGATAATTGCCTGAATGAATATCGTGATGTAAATCATAAAACAAAGGGCTTTAAACATTTGGTCATTGCCTTGACAGCAGAATCAACAGAGGCCAAATTTTTCCCCCACGGTCAGTACAGAGTGTTCATTGATTTATTTGTGACAAAGCTAAAGTACTTAAAAGGTAAATTAGTAAGATTACGAATATTTACAATCAGTTTTGGATATTGGACACTGCGTAGCTGTCAGAGGCCAGTTATAGGTTAATATAATGCACAAAATACCAATGACGATTAAAGTCCTTCGTACCCATGTAATATGTCTATTGTGAATCAAAGTGCAGCCATTTGTTGACACGTTCTACACCGTGAAGTGTATTACTTACAATTTTTTAAAAGTATTTTTCACTTTACGTCCCTCTGCGCTAAAAATATGTGTTTAAGCGAAACCTCACAGGAAATTTAATTTTTGTCTCATACAAATTCTATAGTAATGTTTAATTTGGTGCGCATGTAGCATTTATTAGTTGTAGCGTAGTTATTTGTGCATTTCTGTTGCTTAAGTCACACCTCATAAGAGTCTCACATTTTACAATTCAGGTGTTTGATTAAATATCTCGTTCCGATCCAATACTTATTTTACACGGCCGTCTTGAAACTGGTGAATTTTACTTAGGTAGATAGAATAACATAGCGTAAGCCATAAAAAATAAAAATTAGTGAACTTCTTTTAAAATTGCCAGCATTTTTATTTTCAAAGTGGCTGATAAACCTGGGTGTATGGAAAAATTACCATAAACGAGTATTTTAGGGAAAATTTCTATTTAAGCTGAATTATATTTTATTCCTATGTAAAAAAAGTAATTTTTTTATCGCCTAAAAACTTCAACTTACTTTTTTCTGCGAACAATGTTAGCTATCGATACTATTTTCGATGCGTGATCAGTTAACCCTCTATCACGATGTGTGGCCTACAGGTAACATATATAAGTTTAATTTTTGTCTCTGATTAGGTTTCCTTACATCTATATGTCTTCGTGACATCAATTGTACAGCTTGGCAAGGAAAATCTCTCTCATTCGTAAATTTTAATTCCCGATTCTCCCACAAGTGGGATAACATGTGAAATGATTGCACGTGGTGGATGAAAAAAATCTGTGTATAGAGGGTTAAATCGACTCAAATGTCCATTTTTACCAAGATTATTGCATGTCATTCCATGCCGATGACAACTTTGGTCACAAAACCCTATGCATTGAATAACTGCACGAAAACAAACCGTACAGTTTCAGGGTGAACTATGTGAAATTTTTCAATGATAGAAAAGAAAAACTATGCAAATTCCACTTAGAGATAATTTAATGCAAGAAAATTATATCAAAAACGCTTTCATCATTCCAGCTACTCTTTCTTTAGGCCCGTAAGCTTTGCCCGTCAAAACGATTACTGTGGAATTACTCCACTTTCGTCTTACTGTTTATCATCAAGGTTGTAGTCAATCATCTCAGTAGAGATATTGTTTCCTTCCTACAATTTCCAATGCCCATGTGTGCGGTGTACTTATTTCATTTGCGTGATGATGCCCTAAGACCTCCCGCCTTGCACCAGCGCCGGCCGGTGGGATCCGACGAGGGCATAAACCGGTCCCTCAATCCTCAAAAGTAATCCCCCAACACTCGAGAAATCCCTTTAACCCTTATCTCTGCTTTTACCCATTAGCCCCTGACAAACCCTCTCACGTGCGATCCCCCCACACTCCTTCACAATGTACTCTTTTCCTCCATTTGGTCCCTTGTGAAATCATCCCTCCATTCCCAACGTTTGGTACCTGAAAGTGGCTCTGGGTTAATAATCACTACGTTTACCAATCGAACTCAGATCTATTTGGCCTCTTCAGCTCGGTACGGTAAATTCAGAGGGCTAGTGGGATCATCTATATCCCTGCTAAAAAATAATTCTGTATAGTTTGCTTATAAATACTTCTATAAAATTTCTTTAAAAGTTCTTTAGATATTACTTAAATCATTGAAACGCCATTCTACAGAATTCCCATCGATGTTCAGCAGAATAACTTAGGACGTTCTGCAGAATTCCTTAGGACGTTCTGTGGAATTCCCTACGACTCTCCATATAGGTCCTTAGAAAAGGAACTATGTCAACGGAAACTTTACATATTTCCGTAGAGTTGCTTAAGTTCTACAGAAGGGCTTGAAAGGAGTTATTTTGCTCTGCAAAAAATAACTCTACAGAACATGTATTCTCTAGAGTCAGTATCTCTTGTTCTATACAAATACTTTGAAAAGGAACTAGTTCTGAAGAAAAAGAGTCAATTTCTGTAGAATTCTGTACATTCTACAGACCAGCTTCTAAGGAATTTTATTTAGCAGGGATGAGAAGCGGGCTAACTCGGCCCGCTTTCTCTGCCAGTCTGAGATATTCGAGTATATTCGACTGACGGAGTTCATTTTTTATATTAGTTCAACCTTATCTACAATATAAATTCATATATTGATACAATACATTTAGAAATGCCTGGGAGTAAATGTAAGAAAACTATGAAATAAGTGCAGCAACAGTTTTAGATTTCCATATCTACTTAATATGTAATATTTTATGAAAAATGTCTGGTAATTAAGGAAATTACATGGAAAAACTAAGTCGCGAAACATGAATTGCAAAACAGTCAGGATCTTAAAATTTAGCGGTTTTCTCCTCCGTTTCGTCTCTTTTGATCGATGACAAATGTGAATCGTCTGATAAAATTGAAAGTATTTGAATATAAGGGGCCAAGTGTAAACTTTTCCAATTTGGACCCTCTGTGCAGAAGGGTCATTTTGACCCATTTGCATTATTTTAAATCATTTACTTCCAACTGAAATGTCCCAGCACTTATTTCTTGATTTTATTTTTTTTAACAGGAGAATGTAAGGTGAAAATAAGAACCTCATAGCTCCAATAGTTTTATTGTACATTACCTTCTACCTATTGGCGCAGGAGGGGTCATCTTGACCACAGGCTCTCTATTCCCTGTTTTATTCGAGTTTTATCATATTAGAATGGAATTTTATTGTCTTTCATTGGAATGTCATTGACAGTGCGAGAGCTGCACGAGGAGTTGAAGGACCTATACTTCGCATGAGGACCTAGGACCGGGTCCAAAGCCTTGTGTGCCGCATTCAATATGTTGAAATGCAAAATAATTGTACATTGATCTAAATCTTTATTGGTGAGAACCAATGTACAATGATAAGGAAATTATATTTTTGAATCAATAAATCAGTCATTATATTTAAAAAAATGCCAAACTTCCTTTAGGTAACAAAATATTTCCAAGGGGTCAAATTGACCCCTGTCGGTATTAATAAGTATGCCACAAAGTACGGTTAAGTGTTAAGACATGTACTACGTAACACCTTTTTATATATTCGATTTAAAAAATCCTGTTTCCGCTGATGAAATGGGTTACCTATTGAAAACAAAATTGAGATACCAAATCTTCAGATTATTCCATGGTGATATTTTAATGACCACTTTAGTCCAGCCTTAGGAGCCGACTGCAGCGCGATTGGCATGGAACTACCGCATTTTGACTTCAATTACGGCAGTAGTTCGCTTATAACATAAAAAAACGGGTAAGGTGCCTCTATCCAATTGACATTAAATTTTCCTAGACTATTCGCTTCTTATAAAAGTGTAAGTTAAAATTTTACCTGATTTCTCGTTTAAAGTAGCATTTTCTGCTGTAATTCGAGTCATTTCCATAAGAACCTACGTTGAAATCCCAACTCTCAAGGCTGGATTACGGTCAAACTAGACTGCAAACCCTATTTTTTTATCACCTTTGTTTATAAAACACATTTCAATGATGTTCTATATCCTCAGTTGTTTCAGGCGTGACTTCATGGAATTTACTATATAGTGTAAATAAAGTAACCTTAACCTTGTTATTCCACATAAATTTTATTCAAGACTAACCAGGTTTCGACGTGGCACGTCATCATCAGGTTGATTTAACGTCACGTGGTACGTTACCTGATGATGACGTGCCTCGTCGAAACCCGGGTCTTCTAAAATTAAATGTCTGTGGAATAATATTGTTACTTCATTTGCAATATTCTATCAGAGGTTGAGGTTTCCGCGTGTGTGATGTTATTACAATTAAACAGTTACAAGTAGGCCATTGGCCTGGTAGTAACATAAAAAACAGCCGAGTACAAGAATAAACCTCGAAACCTTCTACTTCTTTAACCTATTTTTAAAATACATAATTTTTTTGGGAAGGGCTCAAATATTTTTCCTGGTAGGTCGTTCCAGTCCCTAGTGGTCCTGTTCAAGAAAGGAGAACAGTTTTACATTTATCATTTGTATGCGGCACTTTGACTTGAACTGGTGATCATTTTTTCCCCACAAAGTTTGGCTTTAAGAATGTTAATTAGTTCTTTTCGGAAAGTCCACCGGATAATAGATTCCATGGTTGCCCACGTTTCGATGGGCGAATCGGTGAACTTCCCGAATGGAACTTATATTCAAGTTTTCAGAAAATCTGGAATACGCGACCCTGAGGGACAGAGCCGCCTTAAGCCTCTCCCTCCCTTCTTTCCCCGAAGTCCCCACTCTATATCATCCACCGAATCTCATTCCACGTATGCTTTCACGTACACGTGCCCATCCAGAAAAAGGAAGCTTATATATCCTCATCTTTTGCCTCTGACTTAACTCCTTTCTTTACTCTCACTATCCATTCCCCCTTCCCTCCCATCAAATCCTTGCTAAACCCTTGCGATTACCTCCCGCGAAATCCCAGCCACGGGTAGGGAGAGGAAAAAAGAAAGAAATACCCCGAGACGGTAAATAAGGGACTGATGTCTTTCGTTGCTCTTCCGGGCGATGGGCTGAAAATTTATGGCGTAAAGGGTCCTATCTGGGGGGGGGGGATAGGGAGAGCGGGGCCGTTTCCGTATTGAAGGATGGACAAAATTGCACCGTAAAGAACTTCATGGCCGTGGATATCCGTAAACATGTACGGTTTTTGGTTGGTCGTCAACCCTTTTATGCACATTTTCTCGTTACATCGCGAAGGGAATGCATCGCCGTATCGTTCGCTTTATTCATACGAGCGGAGTAAGGTAAAAAAAACTCAGGATTCATTAACATTATCTAATTTTGTGCGAAAATGAACATTTCATTGTTCTCACACGGCGCTTTTACCATTTTCTGTCTT
Source organism: Ceriagrion tenellum (assembly GCA_963169105.1). Lineage (NCBI taxonomy): Eukaryota > Metazoa > Arthropoda > Insecta > Odonata > Coenagrionidae > Ceriagrion > Ceriagrion tenellum. The sequence continues at coordinate 94,395,660 of OY720639.1, read as the reverse complement.
TAAATTTGTGGAATACATGGGAAATTCAGGTTTTTAAGCTCTCAATTGGCGTAAGAGTTCACCAAATGCGTAATTTTGGAGAGAATTTTTATATAGATGAGAAAAATAAGCCAGAATAAGGGTATAAATGATCAAGACTGTGGCTATGAAAGTGAGCAAGAAAGATGAAAACATGTTGACCAGATTTCAGAAGTGAAAGAAAAATAGGTTGCTTTCGAAGCAATTGAACGAAGAATGGAGAAGCTAATCGGGCGTGTTAAACAGTATAATCAGTTCTTATCAGGTGTGTTAGATGATTGGTCAAATTATTGGAAGGAAACCAAGAGGATTACCAAGAGCTTCATTTTTCGAAACAGCCAAAGATTGACTTGACATCGTACGACAACATGAAGCTCCTATAGCAAGTTGGAAGTTAAGACAAGCCAACATCTCATTTAGATGATAGTGGTGATGAATGTGTTCCTTATACTTTACTGTCTATCATACTGAGCAATCATTTCGGGAGCTCGTCTCGATCTATGGATTATCGACTTGGCAGCCGGAACACTAACAAACTAACTACCCTGTTGACTTTAAGCCAATTTGGGGTATTAGTAAAGGAAGAAAGTATGCCGTGTTACTTACCTCTTTTTACGCTGCTGATTGGCGTAATGTATATAGCTGTTGATATGATTTAAATTAGTTTGAACCTGAATAAAATATCGGGTGCCTCATGCTTTTTGCGTAATAAATTGCAATAATATCGAACAAATGAAGTTTTACAGGGGTCTTCTTTAAGGACGTTATACGCTCATCACTCCACTGTCTTCGACATGCTCTACAAACCATCTCAAAGGCGATGTAAAAAATATGCAGGACACGCACTGTCTTGTCGTTATTTTATGCGGAAAGTAAGATCGATATCGGTGTGTGATTCGCTATTTTGTTTCCCAGTGAGAAGGAATGCGACTGTTGCGGGGGTAACGATAAACACTTCAGCCTGTCGATGAAGTCATTAATTACGCCTGCACTATCGAAGCCAGTGACGAAAGGAGGCCGAATCGCGATCGAAATCTTTGACCTTCAGCCCATCGTTACTATTTTCTTCCTCCAAAACCCTCCCTCTCTCATTTCCCTCCTCACACACATTGCCCCATTTCTCCAGTTTGATATGCAGATGGAATGATACCGATCAGCTAAACTCCTCCGAAAGGGGTAAGCGTTTCGTATTGGCCCTTCCTATCGCGAGACTGCGCGGGACCAAGGTCGCACACGTTATAAGGGTGGTGAGCAGGCAGTTCCAGTCAAAGTTTCCTTCACTCAGCATGAGAACCTTTAAGGACGGTGTTGAGGTCGAAGCCGAGTCGACTTTTCTCCCCCTTCTTAGAGCAGGCGGCACGAACGGGAGCGACATGGGAGCCCTATATCCTGTTGAAGTTGAGCGCGATGAACATTCACGGCTTGAAAGGAGTGGGGAAATGGAAAAGTAGCAGAGACCGATGGGGAATGGAAGAAGTAATTTGAACGGGCAAGCACGCTAATCCTCGCCTGACAAGTGGGAATGATTTATCATCTCCCGGATTTCCTATTTCACATTGCGAAGATTATATCTGGTTGATAAGCTCCATGGAAATGAGTTAATCTCAGTTTTGCGTCCCTTCTGAGCTGGAGAGTTCTTCTCGCAGACATTTGGTTTCTTCACTTTTGGGACATTTGATTTCTTTTTACTGGTTTTTGAGTGTCGGATCCGTTTTGCAGATTCTGAATGAGGTTTTTACACTTGATTGATCAGGTATAAGTCGGCGACTTGTGAGGAACTTTATGTTAGCGCTAAATTTCATTTAAAATCGTGCCCGTATCGTGAACCCAACGTAACGTGGGGTCTTTGAACCCTGTAGCCAATCAAGCATTCAGCTATTAATGCTATTATTTATATAAAATTGTTATTACTTAATGTAGTAGTGACCATATGGTGCATATGGAACTTGCAAGTAGGGGAAGCTTTCTTATAGGTCATGACTTATCTTAAAAAGCACAGAAGCTTAGAGGGTATTTTATGTCTTCTTCAATGCATTTGAAGGTTAGACTCTAGACTAGATCAAGATAATAGCGAGCTTGACCGTTATGAATGCAGACAATTAGAAAACAAGTTCAATGCTGGATGGTAAGGCGAATTACGTGACCGCAGAAACCAAGATGACGGCCTTCCTTTAGTCGTATTATCGAAAAACATTATTTACTTTAATCAAAATCTTGTTTTGTTTACTTTCTATTGCTTTCTTTGTGAAATAAGTAGATTTCATAGATTTATACTCATCGGATGATATTTAAAACATTTTTTCGTGTCGTCAGTAATTAAAGCGTCTCTTGCCGTCAAAATGCTGCTGCCTCTGTAGTAGACGAGTAAATGGGTGCTTGCAACTTGCAAGCAGGGGGGGAAGTGTTATATGATGATACTCTTTAAATAAGGAAAAAAAACAATGAAAGCCCTCAAGTCTGCGTGCTACATGCAAGCAAAGAAAAGTATGATTCTCAAAAATGAATTACGCGCCCCATGAGGTATGGATACCAGACAGTTCTAGTACCAACTTATATTGTATGTCATACGGTTATTAAGGACTTTTCAAAATACTATAATCAATATACCGAAACGAACGTGGGACCACTGGAAGATCATCATAACCTTATTTGACGGCATATAAGACGCTCTTCTACGTTAGATATTTCATTTCAGTACAGCATACTTAATAAGAGCACACATGAAGAATCTTACTATATAAATTCGATCAGAATCTTGATTTTTAATGTACTAATTTTCATATTCAATTTTTCTCTTCCAATCTTCTACATGGACTGCATGTTATTTTAATGAAAACTGCAATATCATGAAACTTGGTTGGTTGAAATTGGCCATCAAAGCTACGGTAGAGGTTAAGAAAAAGTTGAAGAAATTATACGCAGTAATTAGCAGCGCAAAAAATGGTATATAAAAGACTAAATAGCATGCACTTACTGTACTTAACTCATATATGTAAAGCTATCGATTGCAATAACTCGAAGCTTAAACGATTTTTTTAACTTTTACACTATATCGACACATAAATCTAACCATCCCCTGAAACTGGCCCGCCTTGCTGAGTTCCAAACCTCGAATCGACACTCGGTCCGGCGACAATGGAGAAATATATCCATAGCAACGAAAGTGAAAAAATTTCTAAAATCCCAAATATAAGTTTAAAAATATCAGTTTTACAGTAGGTAGGAAAGAATCGATTGCAAGAATAAGATTTGTCAAACATTCAGCCTCATATTTGTGAAAGAATCAGTCTTGTAGCTCAATGATTTCATATTTTAATGAACGAAATATATTTATGAAAACAAATTGTTATTCAATCAGTAGCCCTCCGTACGTTGTTACTTTCCAGCTCCCCCGACGATGCCAGCGCTAGTCGTGGCAAGTTGGCAGGGTTTGATTATTAAAACATACAATCACACCACCACGCGTTCTCTTTCTCTTTCTCTCTTTCCCTCCCTCTCTCTCCCTCCCTCTCTCTCTCCAATGGCGCTACAGCCCTAGTTGAGCCTTGGCTTTGTCAGTTTTCCGTCTCCATCCATCTCGGTCTCTTGGCTGCTCTCTCCAGTTCCTGATCCTTAGTAGGTCTCTTGCATCCTTGCTTATATTATCTTCCCACCTTACCCTTGGTTTGCCCACTGGTCTCTTTTCTCCCATACTCTCAAATAAGAATTTTTTTCCACCCTCGTCTCTGGCATCCGCTGGACATGTCCTGCCCACCGGAGCCTATGTAGCTAAATGTGTGCGGAAATTTTGGGTTCTTTGTACAGTTCATATTTCATGGTTCCAACGAATTCTCCATATCTCTTCACTGTTTACTAGCCCATAGATTCTTCTCAGCATTATTCTTTCCAGGCTAACCAGTAGTTCAGCAGATTTGGCCGTCATTGTCCATGTTTCACTTCCGTATGACAGAACTGTACGTATAAGGGTTTTTTAGAGTTTGACCTTTGTTTTCCTGTACACATTTCTAGACTTAAAGACAAGAAGTAGGGAGTAGAAGGTACGGTTTGCTTCATCTATTCGATTTATTATTTCCTTGGTCTCATCGTTGTCCGAGGACACATTGGTACCCAAATAGGTAGAGGTGTTTATACCGTCAAAGTTGTAGTTCCCAATGTTGATGGTTTGCCTATTACTAACTCTTATGCTTTTAAATTCGTAACATGAACTTAGTTTTATGTTCGTTTACTGTCAGGCCTAGAACGTTAGCAGCTGTTTCTAGATTCCAAAAGCCTCCTTTTTTTGATGGTACAGAGCTTCCCAAAATATTCAGGTCGTCTGCGTATCCTACAATTTGTTTTGATTTATTTGTGAGGGTTGCATTACTGTCAATTCCAGTATTTCTTATGACACGTTCTAGGGCCAGATTGAAAAGCATGGGTGCTAGTCTGTCTTCTTCCTTTAGTTTTTGGGTTACTTCAAAATTGCAAGTTAGGCTTCCAGCTACTTTCACTTGACATCGAGTGGCCGTCATTGTGGCTTTAACCAATCTTACTAGGTTTTGGGGTATGTGGAAGTTAAGGATAATGGTAAGTAGCTTATTTCTATCAATACCTGTCACGCGTTCACACAGCTTTTTCCACTTACGATGTCACGCGCGAACAATGAACGGTACTTCGCTGTGGTATTTGGCGGGGCGAGAGATAGAGATGGATGAAATCAAGCGGTGATACGAGCGAGATGTTCAAAGAGGAATGACGTGTTTGAGAGGGTTGAAAATAAGGGGAGGGAAGTGAGTAGTGAATGGTCGAGGGTTGAGCGTCAGCCGCGTCCTGGAGGGTATAAAGCACGCGTGGAGCATCTCTTTCAATGGAGACGGGAGAAAGCTACGGTCATGGAGATGACGTCACGCAATTCCTGGAGCACACGGAAAAAAAACATAGCTGGTGGGCAACTGAAGGGTCAGGGGAGGAGTAATTGGACGGGCAGAATACCTGCGGATTGTTAACGAACGCCCGGAACGTTTTTTTTAAATACTCTCTTCCCTTTTTATATACAAAGCCTTCCCTCCTCATGCCTTAGAGTTCGGAACTACCCTCGTCTGTCCACTTAGCTCTTCTCCCGTCTCGCGTGAACATATTCTATTTCGCACTCTCTGACTCTGCCATTTCGCTCATCCCACTCTGATTAACGAATATTTGCTCCAGCTTCATCGCCTATTCTTAATGCAGTTGCTTCTCTCCTCCATTCTCCTTCCCTTAATCCTTCATCAGCTTCCCACTCTACAGTACTCATTAGCAATACTCAGTGCCCTTGAAAATATTTTCCTATGATTTCCCTCCACCTCCCAACACTCCCTTTCCTCACCCTTCCCCATACCCCCTCTGACTTTGGAAATGAGTATAAAGAAAGACGTTGTGCCGGAAAAAAGCACCTGATGATGACGATAAATCGTTGAAACCCGGGGCGTGTTAGATGTGTTAAATGTGGTCTTTGTAAAATTTATTTCCGGTTAAATATTGTGAACTTATATACGTACTCCTTCGGGTGAAATCCCATAGGACAAAGCGTTAAAGCGAAGCTTTTACCACGTAGCGAAAACCAGTAATTATATTGAGTCCAGCCTCCACTGCTGTTTTGGCGGGATTTAGTAGCATGAATTTTAAACGAGATGAGGGGAGGGCATAATCATCTCAAGGTTTAAAACATTTAACTGTTTATATTAACCTTTTGAGTGCGGCATGACGTTATATCACGTCAAGGTTGTCTTTGCGCCGGTGCTGATGACGTGATTTCACGTCAAGGGTATCGTGAGTGTTCCAGCTTTCACTAGGCCCCCTAATGAAAGCTGGAACTCTCACGGTACCCATGACGTGATATCGCGTCATCAGCACCACCGTAAAGACAACTATGACGTGATATCTTGTCATGCCGCACTCAAAGGGTAAAATACCTAATTTTGACATGTTTTAAATGATAAATTTGATAAGCATAGTGAACAGTAGATGTTTACTCTTATTATAGAATATTAATCAAAGTATGTCGATATGTGCTCCGAAGAAAAGCAGAAAAATAGTATTTTACTGTATCCTGACAATAAAACTTGACTTAGAAGGATTTGTTTGGGAGCCTCTAGAGACTACAAAATCTCACGCTAGGGTTAGTTTACTTGAGAAATTGAAAACAGGTATGTTTCAAAGCGACTCAGAGAATACCATTTTGATCCCACACCACATGTCTAGGTCCGAAAGAGGCGATATAATTAGTGATACGTTGCCAAAAAAATAGGTGCAAACATTTCTTCGTACCACGCACAATAAGTGATCATGCTAAACATTGAGATCCACTCAATACCCTCTCATCATACCCTTCACTATTCCACCTCCCAAAACCTTATCCTTAACACCTTTACACGGGTCAGGGTATGATAATCACGCGAAGGGATATTTTCTATTGCCATGAAATATGAAAATTTTATATTTAGTTGCTTTGAAAATTTTATTTCAGAATTATTTAAACAAACATACGTCTTTTTCCTATCATTAAATTGGTATTGATTATTAATTATAGCTTAAATGTGAGTAGATTTTGACCACTTTTATATATGTATACCATTGACGTAGATGGATAGGGCATAAATTCATCAAACATTATTCTGACAACTTAAATTTTTAAAAAAATATTTAGTTATCCTTTATTTTTCCATACTTTCCTTAGGATGGCACGATGTAATTGACGACCCAGCGGATGGAAATCAATAATATGCACTATCTTTCTTTACTTTATGGCAAGCCAATCTTGGAACATGTTTCGGATACTTATTTCTATGGACTCTATTCGATTTTAGCATAGTTTCAATCGGAAATGCGGGTTATTTTAATTTAAATAAATAAAAATATAATTTAGGAGTATTTATATCAAAGAAGTGAATACGGCGCTGATTTTAGCACTAGGTAATATCAGGGCTGATTTTTCAGAATGCGCGATGACTCGTTTAAATAAAAAAAATTATAGGTCATTACTATTCCAAAATACTAATTTTGGTACCTTCTACTCAAATCTTATCCGCACGCCATTAGTATCATTACCGTCTCCTCGTCGTTCATTCCGCACTCTTCGAGCCGATTGACTCTTTGCAGATTCTCATCAGCTCTCTCGGTATCTTCTATAAACAAGACTCGCGTACTTATATCCCCATTCTTTCTCTTGGTTGCACTCGGGTAATCAATGCACTCGCATTAATTCTCTGATTGCATCCATGCCGTAAAAGACGTTTTACATTTATCTTATGTTCTTAAACCTTCCATTTTGTAGTAAGCGAGGCCACGTTCTTTCGTTCTGCACCTTTGAAACGCATGTTTTTATTTCGGCGCGCAATACTAAATGTCATATGACGAGAAGCTCGCTTCATGGTATTTTTTTTACGAACTCTAGCAGTATTTGAATGAATTTAAGCAAAAATATTTTCAAAAATTAAAATAGAGTAATTTGGTGATTAACTTATTCTATTCATTCGAGTTTCATTTACCACTTGAAATTTTTTTTTATATTTTCATGAAACATTGCAACATATTTTCATGGAAATTCATTTACCACTTGAATATTTTGATGGAAATTCACATTTTCATGCATTTCCTGCTAATTTTTCGCATTGTTTTGAATTAATTTTTACGCTTTATTTTCTTTTCATCCAATTAAGGATGATTTATTATTTTTTTTATTTTGACCATATTACCTGCTGGAGTTAACTGTTACAAGTCGCCGTGCCTTTCCTCCAAATAGTTAATACCCTGCAATCACTTGTATCACTGGTTGCGTACCTGAAATGAGAAAATAACATTCAGTCAAAAAATCAAAATCAATGGAGTATACTAGGAATAGATAACATCATTCAATAATCACATGAGATTAATTTGTTATTCTATAGTTTAATAATTTTATAACTCTTGATAGTCTTTCTTGGTCTTGCATAAAATAGACCTTTAATTACACCTCGACATCATTTCTGCTTGTTAATAAAGTAATTGTGGGTAAATTTTATGACTTTGTGAACTAGACTTCAGAGAAAATTAAAAATTTAAAGCGGCCGGAAAGGGTGTCTACCCTTGATCACTGTTCCATTGACCGTTAGGAGAATTATCAGATTCGGTTGCAATTGCCGTGAGAGAGAAATCAGCCAGGATCGGGAATCGAACCTCGGACCTTTGGTTTGCCGGGGAAGGCTTCGTTATTCTTAATACTCGGGCAGTTTTGAAGGATATGGAGGACAGCGAGTCATATATATTTTTTGCTGTAGCCTTTTATACCATTTGTGTCTCTCCACTTGCCAACAGTAATCTATGCAGTTTCATTGATTTTTAATTTGCGCATGAAGTCCTTGAAATCTTCAAAAAGCCTGAAGTGTAGCGTCTTCATGAATATGCTTGCGGTAGGTCTCGTCCTGCATGCTTTGGCGGAACGGGAATACATCACTGCGTCACGTTCACGACCCTCTTCGGCGTGTTTCGTGACTTGACTTGTTGCCTGCTGTCAAGCACCACTTCACCCTCTCATCCCTCATCGACCCTCGTGAAAAGCGTGATAAAATCATTCTCCCCGAGGGTGGCAGGCAACTTGAAACGTTCTATAATGACTGGGAAGGCTTGCATTTTCCATAGCTTCATCTACGTCTAAATAATATCCTTTGAGTCGCCGAAGAGGCATGCGGCAGGGGTTGGTAAGTCGCCAGCACTTACAGTTCAACATCTACGTACTACTCTGCGAGCTGACACGTGGGCGTGGGCAGGGAGTGTTAATTCTTCCGCCGTGTAAAGATGTGAGGTTTTGGAAGATAAAATGGTGATGTGTATTATGGGAATGCATTTAGTGGAGCTCAGCTTTTATTGTGATCGATTCTTGTGCGTGAAAAGAATGAGTTTTTGTACCTATCTTTTCGGCAGTATGTCTCCCTTATTTAATCGCTTATGTCAGACCTAGAGATGCAGTGAGGCGTCATGATTATATTCTCTTTGTCGCTCTGAACGACACCAGTTCTGAATTCAGTCCCAAATGCTCGCGGCTTATTCAAGGTGTGACATAGACATACAAGGTGTAACCAGAGCAAAGTAATATCTCTCTTTTACTTTTTTATCTGAGGACCTTCCCATTATATACTCAACAAAACCTAGTTTCTATAATGCTGTGCCCCATATGTTTTGTGTTCACCACTATCTATCAGAAGTTAAGGTAATTCCAAGACATTTTACTATATCTGAAGATTTTATGTTTACTCCAGCTATAGGTATAGTTGAAAAGTAGGAGGGAGAGAACAAAGGTCTATTATATGCTAATGATACATCCTATTTCAGTGCATTGAGGTTTTTGTTACAATCACTAATGGTGCGTGGAACAAGTGAACATTCATGCCTATCAGTTTGGTAGTGTATCTCTGTTTTTGTCGCTTTTATCAGTTTGTCGTTACTGTGCGTCAAGTCAATATCTTCCGTATCGTGCTTAAAGCACGGTTATCAGATGGATGGAAAGTACCGTTATCAGATGAATGTTTCAAGTAATCTGAGTCTAGCGTGTAGACTTCGAGTCTCTCACGGCTATCAATCTAGTCATTTCATCAGCTATATAACATTTTTACTTTTCGCTCGTAGCAGGTAATAGAAAAGTGCGCAGGTTTTCTTTGTATGTTTCTATACTTATGACCGGCTGCAAGACATTTAATACTAGAATCAATATGTTATGGCCCATGAAGTTATAGATCTCTTAAAAATAGTCGGGTTGCAGGAACACACTACTAGTGACACACTTTACCTGCGAATGGCCAATTTCTTCGATTATTTGATTTAATCTTCAACCGCTGGATAAAATTTGTGACATTTTAGCCGATGAACAATTGCTAATGCACATAATAATCAGCCAGTAAGAGCAAACAAACTTGTCATTTGTCTCAAAACAACTATTCTATCAAATACTTAAGTCTCTAAGCGGTTCATTGCCCATCCCCCATCTTGGCTACTTATGGAACTCATTACTCCATGCAATAAGTTGTGGGATCAGTAAATTTATTGAATGCTTCTGCAACACTTATTGAATTCGTTGCCATGGATTTTGGGTCTCATTAATTTATAGAATACATATGTGTCCTTCCTGCAGCTGGTCAATAATCTATGAGATCTTTCTGTGCGGTTCCCCAAAATCTCGCGGCATTTTTGAGTATTGGCATAACCAGACGGAAAATGCTTTCTATTTCAATTTTCTATCAGATAAACCAATCCATAATTCACTTAATACATCCTATTTTCTTTAACGTAACGCTACAGATCATGCGTACGTGTTTCCCCAAAGTTGGGTCAAAAGTTAAAATATTCCTAGGCATTTGACCTGATCTGATTCCTTTACACAAATTCATTCCACTTAATAGAAATAGTGTAGGCGTGATTTTTTCGGGAATTCCCGTTGCCGAGGCTTTCTTTATTGATTACTGGAAGATGATGTTACTTGAATTTAAAGGAAGCTGAAAGCAATGAAGCAGGACCATCATCATCAGTGGTCATTAGTACGAATATTGACTTGCTGTAGCTCTCCATTTCGCTCTTCTTTTGTCCAACCGCTTCTTTCCTGTTAAATTATTTTACTACGATATCATTCATAATTTGCTTGGTTCATGACTACATTCTTGGTCTTCCTCCATTATTCATTTCGTTTATTTCTCCTTTATTATTGTTTTTTAGGCTTTTTTATCACAAATTGTGTCTAGTAAATTTGTCCCTCCCTCTCGGGTTCCCGCAGGTCCCGCGCAGAGTTTTCTTTACGCATTGCTTCTCCTTAACTCTTCGTCAGTCGACTTCATTATAGATTGTTTCCATTCCTTTAAGGCTTCATCATTCTTCGGTAGCACCAAATTGCTGATATGTGATATAATATCTCAATTACTGATATATGCTGCATTTTTGGGTGTTTCACCACGTTGCTGGTTTAGATGACAATAGTTTCTCCTGCTGGAACGCAGTCAAAACTGTTGCCATGAAACGCCCGGTAAAACACCCAAAAATGCAGCATATACCATCGGAGGACAACGAAAGCCTTCGCATCATCTCCATCACTGCCCACTCTCTTTGCTCTGCAGCTGTCCCGACTTCACTACTATACATTAGCATGCTCAAAATATATATTTCAATTAAATGTTTCCCTTCTTCCAGGCTTGTATTACAAGCCAGTCAGCCAAATATCCTTCTCGTCGAGTTTCTACTTTGCTTGGGACATTCCTCTCGCAATGCCTTTCTTGATCATTTAATTGCTGGTGATGCTGCTTCTCAGAGAAGACAATTCTTCTGCTTGCTCAAGGTTTTGCTGTTCAAAATCAACGGTAATTCTCATAAGATGAAGATAATCATCTAAATTTGACGTGTAAAATATGACGAGATGTGCAGATGGCTGTTAAGCTGACGTAAACCGCACATGGAGTGATAGGGGAAAAGAAGCCCATCTGAGATCTCGCCATAATTTTTTAAATTAAATTTAACCGAAACAATAAGTGCATGAGCATTTATCTTTTTTCAAGCCTATACTGGTGTTGCCAATTTATTAAAAATATCTGTAGCTGAAATATCACAAAAATAGACTTACACCAAAATTTTTCCGAATCCCTCGAGGGGTTAGGAGGTGTGTAGCGTTCAAATAAACAGAATACCAGTTTTTTTACAGTCAACGATCAGATGATATTCGATATTCAACGATTATATTCTTCAATGTTTACGTTGAATAAGGAATAAATAAAATAACCAGAAAAATTTATAGTAGAAACACAGGTTTGGGGGATTAATTCAGCATACTATGCTCAGATAAAGTAGTAATTCTGACCGAAAATGAAGATCTGATGAGATTCATGATCCGGATTTAGTATTATATTTTTAAATTCAACTTTAAGATTAATTCTTAGACCATAAAAGTGGCCTTTGGAACAAATTTAGAAAGCAAACTTATCATCAAACTTGGATGGAAAAACGTATGCCTCTCTAGTGATTAATTTTGCAGTTTTTGGAGTCTTCGACTGTAAACTCTGAGGAGATGAAGAAGTAGACTTGTTGGACACATTTTCGTCAAGATACTCTCTTCAAAAGTTTAATGCACTGAGTTACGATCGGGAAGATACACAAAATAAGATCAAGCAAGGAATTATCAGAAAAAAACACGAAGAACTACAAAGAGAATAATTATGTTGGAGTGAAGAGGATTGCGGAAAGGAGAGAGGGTCGGAGAACTGCAGCTATACAGTTTTCAGACGCGTGATGATGATGTATAGAGATGCAAATGACCTTCAAAAAATGTGTTTTGAACTTTCATGGGATGCACGATGCATGGTCGCCATGATCTCCTGCGCGGAGCAGGGAATAAAGGGGTCGTAATTTATTACGAAGGCTTCCGCGGTGTTCTTGTAATTTAGAACTTTTCGTGTTCTTCTAGCGTTGCACCATGTGGACAACCGATGTTAGTAGACAACCCATTTGCTGGCGTTCCGGTCTTCATCACCAGGCCCATATGTACCATCTGTTCAAGGAGAATAAGTACTTCCCTCTGCTGATACGGGAGGCGATCGAAATCGCTGAGAACCCGAAGAACTTGATGGCTAGATGGCTATTTGCTCTCCTCTCCTTTCAAACGGATTTTCTACTATCGAAGATCGTCCGTGGACAATCAAATGGACCAGACCTTAACAGATATTTAATGAACCAGAACCCTTTGTTTTGCGGCCTAAATATCTCTTGCTCATACGGACCTGATGATGCCGACTGGAATGCCGGCGAAAAGGCTGTCCACTAATTTGCTGCAAGGCGGAAATTAGCCATAAAATTCCAAATAAGAAATGAATAAGTTCGCAGAAGAGTGGAAGAGGAAAGAGCTATATGGAACACTATACAGAAAAGAAGAACAAGAGGGATTGGACACACCCTGAGACACAATGATTTTATGAAGAACATTATTTAAGGAAAAGCGGATGGAAAACACTTCAGAGCAATACCTAGGAATAAAAAAATGACCAAATAAAGAGGAAAGTGAGTAGAAAGAGGTACCAGGAAGTAAGGGACGTAGAATTTGATAGGGAAGAATGGAGGGCTGCAGTTAACCAATCTTAGGATTGAACGGCCAATGAAGAGCGTCCGACTCCTCAGCCAATCAGACCGCTCGAGACCAGACCTTAACGGATATTTAATGAACCAGAATCCTTTGTTTTGCGGCCAAAATATCTCTTGCTCATACGGACCTGATGATGCCGACTTGAATGCCGGCGAAAAGGCTGTCCACTAATTTGCTGCAAGGCGGAAATTACCCATAAAATTCCAAATTAGGCTTTTATTTGACCAGGTATGATGTCTAGTATGCCAAGGCTGGGAACGGTTGATTTGATCACATTATCCAGCCTGTCTTGTTTCCTCAATTTGATGGCGGATAGATAACGTTCCACTGCCGCTGCGCTCGTAAATTATGATAAATTAGATTATTATTTATAGAAAGGAAGTTTTACTCTCTCCAGTCTCCCGGGAAAATTCACGGGATCCACCTATTTAGTTTTAACCCGAATTTTTTCACGTTTTATCGTGTGCCGATTCTACTTGTCACATTCGCGTGCACTTCGCATTATTTTGGAGGAAATAAATTCAAATATTTTCCAATGTGAACAATTTTTTCGAACTTATAAATTCCGTTAATTAACGGAAACGAACTCGATTGGGTACTGGTCGATTGTGCGCGATATCCGAGGTTGCCGAAAATTATGCCATTATTTATTTAAAATGGTATATTCTTTCTTTATTGCTTCCACGTCATTAAAAAAACCGTGTCTGTGCGGTTTCGTTTTCAGAAAGCACGCAAAACATTTTTCTTTTTAATTTAGGAAGCATGTGGTAATGATTCCTTTTTGTTTGCATGCTCATTTTGGTACCGTAAGCCTAAAACGCATTAAAATACATTTCATAGTATTCCCGGTGAAATATAAAGTTAAGTTTGTGATGTATGTTGTCCTTTTTGTATTCATGACGTAGTTCTATTAGAGTTTATGCTTAAATTCAAATATCCATCGCCATAGATAAGTGTGAATAATTCTTTTGCTGCAATGGCTAACATTCCTCACTGTGTTTGCGAGATACGGGTTTGAATTCAGGTTAAATGAAATTAGTTTGCTTCTGAAATAATTGCTTGATAATAATTGCTTCTGAAATTAACATTTCCTAGTATTGCACTCCATGCTGTCACAAAAAATTCTGCAGATTTTTCAGTATTTTTCAATTTTTTTTGGAATTTATTTCGCAAAGGAAAGAGTTTACCAGTTACATTTTTAATGATATACACTCCTTCTTATTTCGTTTTGAAATGACTAGAGACCTTATCAATGAAACCAAACTGTATGAATGATAAATGTAAAACGTTTTCTCTCCTTTATCACCCTACCTAAGCTAAAAGTTCCTGCCCACAGCCTGTTCTTTGTATACAGCTAGTTTCAGTCAAAGGAGATCGAAACTTGTGGCGTGAAACGATTAAACTTCGGAAAAGAAAGTGTTTTCCTTTTATTGACGCTCATCAACATTAAGTGGGAAAACATTTAGTCTTTTATTTAATCCTTAACCGCCTGTGGGCGTCATCTTCCTCCAACCTGGGGGACAGGATATGAGATAAATCTAGCTCTACGTTAATTGCGGACGTTTTTCGTTTAATCCTGCGCTGATGGCTTTCGTGTCCCTCGAGTCCTCTTCCTTCTTGAGTCGGAGTGATCAGCGATCGAGAGACGTTTTGTCCATTGTTTGCCGACGGTAGAGTTTGTGGACGCGGACACTAAAGGGAATTCCGTGCGTGAAGCCGGAAACCATCTGTCTTTCGTAGCGCGCGTCGCAAGGGATCATGGGAAGGGATGGGAGGAGAAAACTCCTTCCCCGTTACCCCAGCGTGGATCCTCGCCAGATATATCCTCCCGACGAGCGTACAAACCTTCAGCCTCTCCCCATCCCTTAGCTTCCATTTCCACTTCCTAACTTCCCCGCTTCCTCCTCTATTGACCAACCTTAAAAAAAAATCTCCCCCCAGGCTAGACCGAAAAAGGGGAACTTCCGTCCGTTTGTTGAAAAGTCGAGGACAAATAGATAAGGCTATTATTTTTTTTACTTATTTCCCACAGGCGAAGGAGATGAACTCCCACGATCGAAATGGAGCGAAAGAATGGAAGAGGGAACGCTGCCGTGCATTCATTTGTTCGAGCCAAATGGATTCCCCAGTCCTCGGAATTTATCGAAGACTTGTATGACCGCTCGGGATTGGGAGGAAAATGGGGCTCGTTTTTCTCGTGACCTTGGCAGAAATTACATGCACTGTGAAAGTGCTGGTTATCATGTATATCAGTATCTGTTGCTTGGGAGGGTTCTGCCGTCTTCCACTAAATCCCATCGCTTAGCATCAGAACCGCTGGGGTTGGCGAACCCCCTAAAACTGCGGCTGGGACAAAAATCTTCTATCGGTGTTTTGGCAATTACTGGGTCTGTTAATGTCTTATTTCTTTGGAAAAGAAATTTTTTATTGGAGAACAGTTGCAAGCTGAAGGTTTGATTATTTTTAACATCAATCAGATACCGTAAATATTTTTCGGTGCTCATTATTGAATAAAATATAGCCTGACTCATAACCTACACTTGGCGCATAGTTTCTTATTTCCAACTTATTATGTGTGAAATTCAGTAAATAAAATCCAGGTAAAACATTTATCATCTCAATCAATTGTATATTAGTAATAAAAGTAAAACGCCACGAAAATTTGGCGAAAACTATTAAGAGTGATATAGCTCACTAAAATTAGCAATGGGACAAAAATGTTCTGTCCGCGGTTATAGTGTTAGGGTTGTATTCTAGTTGTCTTTGAAGTTGACATACTCCGCGGTAAAAATATCTTGTTTCGATTACGCTCTGTGGAATTTCTTTTCCTTTATAAAAATGTATTTTTTTGACGTATGACCATTCCGCGGCTCCATCGAAATACGCTTAAATCAGTCGATTTGCTGGTGGTTATTGCAATGCTCTGCCAACGCAAAGATTTAAACTAGGAAACGGTCTTTGAATAAGCAAACTTTATATGTTTTCACAGGTTATTATAATTTTAAATTGGTTTTGTCCGTCATATAAAATCACTGTGCGACGTCTGACGATTTTTTAACGTGACACTCAATGTTGTCACCTATTTAACGCAATCGGTCGGTCATTCATTTTATATGTGAAAACGTTCATAGTATGCATATTTAAAGATCATGAATTTTCATTATATTGAGCATTAACAACGGGCGTCATCAATTTGTTCAGTGTTATTAATATACCTTGGGAATTGAATCGCTTAATACACGAGTCTATCCCTTCACGAACGCGACATCCTTATCAGAAATGATGTAGCTCTCTAATTGAATCAGTTTTCATAAGCCCTCTCAACACTTTGAAAAATAATACTAAATGACAAAATTTTATTTTTGAGTTAATTTTTGGCAACTTGTAAGAAACCGGACAATGCCTAACCTTCAGGCTTTTCTACGAGTAAAACTTCAGAGGTGGTCATACAGCTCAATTTTTGGCAACTTGTAAAAAACCGGACAATGCCTAACCTTCAGACTCTACTACGAGTAAAACTATAGAGGTGGTGATACAGAGCAATAATTTTTCGGGGAATAAAAATAATATTATTTTGTTATTATGATTGTATTCAAAATCACTATCTCCTGAGTCAATTTCAATTATGACTTTCACCAGTCTCATTTTCCTGGAACAAGCTTTCGACACTGAAAAATATTTATCAATTTTTACATTCTGACGTGGAAATGAGAAAATTTGTATATCATTTTTTATAATAAAAATTTTCCGCCGCAGTTGAACTACTACGTGTGTGTATAAATTATTGTGTCGGCTAAAAATCCAATTAGACATTTATAAAATTCACTTTGGAAGAATTTTTCGTACGAGAAGATCAAACAATACATGTATACTATCTAAAGAATGTGAGATATTAAAAAATATCACCATCATTTATTAATGATATTTTTTTAATTTGGTGTAGAAAACTTCCTTAATAACGCCGGTTTAAATATGTTTTTTCTTCTCGCCAGCTGTTTCACACCCATGCACACACCTGCTAATCGCTTAGGTATCCTCCTCAAGTCCCTTGATCGTTTCAACCTCGGCCACGGTGAAAGAATTATGCATTTCACCAGCGATGCGGCAACAGAAGCCATAAGGATTCACTCACGGTCGAGTGAGCCCCACCCACGCCAAAAAAAACCCTCCGGGCGTAAATTCATAAGGTCACGAGAGAGGCAAGCGAGCCTCTTGAGTAAAACTACTTGCTGGATATTTGCTTGCTCCCTCGACCGAACGTAATTCAAGTGGTTGACCCACTCGACAAGCGTGTGCGAAGAGAAAAGCGGCCACCGCTTCCTCCGCCTCCTCTCTGCTTCCTCCTCCCGACCGGCGAAGCCTTGCGAGTGCCAACGGGACGGCTAGCGAGAGGCAGGGGCCACAGGCTCGACCGCAACAGATGCGAAGGCACACGATAGGTACGGGTGTCAAGGCCGGGCAGGAAGCGGCCTCTGGCGAGTATGAGAACTATCTCGGCTATTCTTTTAGGTAGTTGGAGCAATTTTCGTGCATGCATAGATTTGCGTGAAACTTTGCATAAGAGTACAAATCGGTAATATGAACAGATGAAAGCGGAAAAAATCCATGTTACCGATTTGGTTTCCTGGTAATTCAATGTTATAGTAACATGGAGGAAGTCTTGTCAGATCTTCTTCCGGGATAAGTTTTTCACTGCCGACGTTTCGGAGTCCGACTCGTACTCTATTCTCAAGGCAGATGAAATGAAAGGAAAGGCTTATAAAGGCAAGGAAAATAATGGCGTACGAGTCGGACTCCAAAACGTCGGCAGTAAAAAACTTATCCCGGTGGAAGACCCGAGAAGACTTCCTCCATATTATTCACCGGGAAAAAACTAAATCATTACCATGTCGGCATATTACCTGCCATATAATTCGAAACGGCACGTGCCTGCCTTACGGCACCTGCCATATAATTCGAAAAAAAATCGATGGAATTAGTACAGATGTTCTCATAAACACAAAATCGTCCGTTTGACATTGATATATAACATGTGACAAATAGATATCAAGATTTCATACCAAATAAAATACACGTAATTACATACGACTAGCTTCAGCTGCCACCCTCGGTGGCAGTTAAGCCCGCGTTTTTATTTTACTTTCAAATAAAGGCTCGCTTTCTTTTTCCCTTTTCATTACTTCTTCGCTTTTTAATAACTTGATTGCAAGTTGCCTAATTGAAATGTTAAAACAAAGTATTCAAACCGCTAATTGCCTTTCTTAAAATAAATAGTTTGTAAGAAGTCAAATTTCCTCGTTTTAACGCCTGAAACTCGAGAAGATTTAGACTTCTAACTCTACTCACAATGCACAATCTTTTGCTTTGAACTACTATAAAACAGGCTTAACCAATATGTTAAACCTCGAGAGTCAAAATCAATCGGGCGGGGATCGAACCCTCGATGCACATGCTCCAGCGCAATCTCACTTACCACTCCGCCACCCACGCTCTGGCTATCTCACTCTTGCTCGACTTCTCATTCTCTACGCATACATAAGGTTTTGGTAGATCTAGGTCACCTCCAATTTTTTATGTGAAATTCCAAAAATCGTCCACCCTAAGGCTCAAAACTAACACATGTATAAAAAAATTACTATAAACTTTGACTCTTTCGCTATACCTTAAGTCTACGCACAGCCAACGCCCTAATACTATTATGTGGATTCAAGCTCAGATTTCGGGCTCCGTGCCGTGAGTCCAAGTGAAAAAATGCTTAAATTGAGATGAAAATTTAAAAATATAAATCTTGCATTATTTATATAACGAGATGTATGGCTATTTCCAAATTATAATTAAAATTACTTGAGTGAAGTGGAGTTCCAGAATTGTTTTTGAGACTTCCTTGAAAAGTTATTAAAATGTGCACTCAATGACTCACGATTCGTGCTCCGAACAACCTAATGCGAGGTCAAGAAGCTATTGCTTGCGTCCTCTTTTTAGGTTTTCGTGGGAGCTTGTGGTGATTAAATTTTTACTATTCTATACCGCTTTAAATTGCCAGGCGAGTGACGTGGTGGAATTTATTTTTCGGATAATTACTAATAATTATATGAGAATTGAAGAGCACAGAGTGACTGAATGAAAGAGTGTTGGACGAAGGTCAAGGCTGTAGAATCCTGATTAGATTTAACGTGGCCCGCATGCGACCGAAGCAAATGTAATAATTACAATTCACTATCCATTTTAAATATATAGGTTTACACATTCTTCGCTCTTTAAGGATTATTAGAAATGTATGTAATCATTCGGAGGCCAAATTATTAAGAATTGAGGTATTCAACTCCTTTCTCAGTAAAAAAGTTAATTTAACTGAAGAACAAGAGGACCTTGCATGTAAAATCCTAAACAATCACACCCATTTTTAGCCCCTTTACTTTTTTAAGGGAATTGCTTGATCTTAAATGTAAAAAGTAGAACGACTGTATGGTAAATTTCCAAACATTGCATGTAACAAATGATGTGGTACGAAGTCACTCGCACGGGTGCATATATACACCAGGGTTGAAATTCGCTATGAAAAAATCATTTGACTTGACCGGGATTCGAATCCGGACCTCCAGTCAGGTGTGTTAGCCAGTTACACCACCAAGCCATCTTTCTTCAAGTGGTAGTTCAAAGAAGGTCAAGAAAGAGTAATATATCTTATTTTGAGTCATTGCTGTGTTATATTATTTTGATATAGCCTATGGGATTGATAGTCCCACAAGGCCCTAAATCATGCAGAAAGATAAGTCATGCCGGAAATTTCATGCGTGAGTTAGCTGTTAGTAATGATGGCAAGATATTGAGCACGAGTTCAAAATCTATTCTACCTAGTAGAAGACAAAGTTTCAAAGAACTGATCCATCACAAGTATTAAGGTCCGTTATTGTACGTGGAAAAATCTCATGGCATTCTGAATCTATCGGTTTTTCAGTCCATGTCCTTAACTAGCCTGTAATTGTTAATACCATAATAGTTTGGAGATCCTTGATTTGCGTTTTACAGCCTCATTTCCAAGGCATATATTTTCTGTTCCACGGCCTCGACAAGGGTCCATGCCCCAATGCCGTCCGGTTAAGTCGAAAGTTAAGGAATGACTTGCTAAAACGTTGATAGCTTTGGTTGCCCTGACGTGCCTAAACTTGGTTGGAACACTTTGATACCGGCATCTATTGGCGTCGAATAATTCTTCCAAAAGATGTGCAGCACGGAAAAAGTGAACGGTTTTAACCCTCATGCGCCCATGTGCAAAACCTTCTCACTCTATCTATTCATTAGTCTTTCCAATTGAGGTAGAAGCAGAATTACGCCATCAAATTGAAGCCTGACATCCAAAATCACGACCATATTGTTTCAACCTGCTCTTTCCTATGGTTGACAAGACGGAATGGACGGATTAGTGCTTGTAAAGCAAGATTGTCCACTTTCTGTTTTCAATTTCAGGCTTTTGAAACTCTTGAAAGTATCTCTAGGAGCATGCATTGGTTACTGATGCAGTGATTTTACCATAGGTTTCACCGGCATGCAGATTCTTCTTCTTGCAGTTATCAATCCTTAGATTAGTTTGAATGTAGACTTCCATTAACATCTTTTCTGAGCTTTCCTTTTCATTTCTTCGAAGGATGTTGCCCCGGCATCCTTCCTCATTTACGCCAGATATTGTTCCCTTGGCCTCTCTCTGTATCGTACCCCCTCCACCATTCCCTATGACACACAAGCTTTGCTAGTCTCTCGTGTCTCAATATATGCCCCACCAGTTCTGCACTTCTTTTCACAATACTCTTCCATAGTTCATTCCCCTTCTCTCTCACTCTCTTGAACACCTCTTCATTTTTAACTCCGTCCATCCAACTGATTCCCAGCATTAGTCGATAACATTACACTTCTAAAGCATTTGGTCTTATTCTTTATTATGCATGCAGATTATCATTAATTTAAATGAATTACCAATTCATGCAAGGAAGATGCACATGAAAGAAGTAAGTTCATGCTGATTTTAGTAAGTTATAGATGGCAAACATTATAAAATTACAAAATTAATGCTTCTGCCCGCAAGCGCTATAGATAAATGAGAGTCAACGAAGATCGCGCGCTGGCTTGAGCTTCTAGCATTGGCCAGAATAGCAGGCTCCCTCTCCGTCTGCCTCAATGGTCCTTCCCCTTCAAGCCGGTGGAGTTATCGGAGCGAACACGTGAGAGAACCGTCGGGAAACGCAACAGCATTTGAGGGGGATTAATGCGACGCGTGTGCCGGAATTCGACCGACTTTCTTCCAGGAGGAGAGATGGGTGTTGAAGTGTATGTTCGAGAATTTATTCAGAAATATGGTGGAGAAGAGAAATACGGCTTCTCTCGAGAAAAGCACCTCTTTGTTGCGGCGGTAATGCGGAGGTTGGGAGCGGCGATTGTGGTGGTGGTGGCGGTGTGAAGGCGGCAGGGACCCAGGCGGATGGGTGAGGTTGTGGAAGGAGTTGGCGAGCAAGATGAGGAGGAAGATTCTTGTAAGTCGGGAGAATGGGGGATATTATGGGAGCGGGTGAGGGGGTGGGTGAATTGTAGAAGTCGGTTGGAAAAGGAGGGCGAAGGCCGGGGGGGAGGGGGTTGAGGCGGAGAATTGTTCGTGGGATTCGAAAGGGGGGGGGGGACAGACGCCCGGGGAGGAGGATGTTCGGGCGAGAAAAAGATGGAAGGTGGGGCGACACACAGACCGGGAAGAGAACGTTTGGAGAGGCCATTGTGGGAATTTAATGATCATTTGATAGCACCTCGCGCGAACGGTCCAATGCCTCTTAGGAGGAATCGGGATAATTTACGAAGCAGGAGAAAAAAATCATACCACTTTTAATATAGAATAGAGGTGAGATTTTCCCCTAAAACTGATACCAACGAGTTACCAATTGCAAAATTACAGCTACCTGGGAGAGAAACAAGAACTTTACGTGACATTGACTTGGTGATGGGTTGTCAAGGTTTAAATGTGTCCACTTGGCCTGCTTTTCATTTTTAGGGCTTTTTAGTAAATAATACCAACTCTGCCTGGATTCGGTTAAATAAAATAATATAGCTGTTAACCCTGTGGAGCAATTAAGTTATTAGTTTCGAGAACAAACCCTAGACTATAAGTATTAGTATTGTTCTTTCTCCGAAATTTCTAAAACTCCATGTGAATACAATTTATTCCCGCAATCGCTCTTAGATAAGGGCACAGCTTGAAGATGATTCATGTAACACTTTTATTGGCTAAGGATAACACATATGTGAGTTCCTTTTGTATAAGTGATTTTTTATTATAATACCTCGCCATCAGCCCCCGTGATTGGAGGCAATGATCCATGTTATACCTTCGGCTCTAGGAGTATCGAAGTTAGTCAATAGTGTAATAGAGGTATTGGTATTTGTAGATGTTGAAATATCAATGTCTTGTAGCTAATGTGACATTCATGTAAAGAAAAGAGGTTTCCATTTTATGAGGTGTGATTGCACGATATAAGATCATTGGTTTGGACTTGAGTAACCAAGATATACTTAAACATACGTAGTCAGGAACAAAAGTATGGTCTTGGATGTGATGAAAAAATTAAGTGATTGGGAACTACGGAGGTGAATGATGGAATAAAGTAATCGATACAATTCTTTACTAGAGCTTGATAACCATCTATATTTCTAAGGTAATTAGTACCAGTGGAAATGTTTGCACAGAGTGTTTATGGACTCGTAAAAATATTTAATTCCTGCTTTGATGGCTGCTGGGCTTGTGAAGCAAATATGGGATATTTTAGTTAAATACCATAGTTATCAGTGAAAAAGTGAAGCACTTCTTAACCTTTAAATCTAGCATGGTATCATTGCAATACTTTATTGTCAGCAGTTTCCTTCCAGTTCAATTCCTTATTCAAAATTTTAACGTAAACTTTAAAATCCTATTTCCTTCATTATTTAACCTCCCCTGATTCGAGTCGACTTCCTCTAACCTTACAGACGGGAGGTTTTACGTGACTTGCGGCATAATTGATACCGTAAAGGTATTTTGTGGTATCAAAAACAAACCAAGGTCCTGAGAGGTGCAGAACCTGTGAGAAATGGCAAGAGGTCGATGGAAAGCGATCGTGGTGAAGAGACCGCGATAAAGAGAGAGAAAGAGTAAGAGAGAGAGGCTGCAGAATCTGAGGCGCAGATGGAGAAAGTTTCGATGCTCGAGACGCGAGGAGAGAATTGAGTAGAGGTAGAGGGAGGGCGGATATAGAGAGGAGGAGAGTGAAGAGGAGTGAATGCTGAAAGAAAGTGAGACGAGATGGCGAAGTAGGAGAGGCGGCGGATGGGGACGCTGGTAAGAAAGTTTCTCGTGGAGAGACGAGTGTTAGTATGAGGGGAGGAGTCGATAGGGCGAGGGCGGGGAAGATCCCGGAGGGTTGAATCGAATGGTGGTACTTTTTAGGAGGGGTAGAAGAGGAATGTGGGGTCGTCTGAAGCCTGCATGGGGGGAAGAGGGGTTTGACAGCCCCAATCAGGTACATGCGGATGCGTCGGAGAGAGGGGGTGTGTGGGAAAGGTTCGGAATCGGGTGAGAGGATCCGACCGGGAGGAATTTCTACCCCCCCGCTTAGGGAGGCCCTTGCTCGAGCCAAAGGGGGGAGAGGAGAGAAGTGAATAATTCGCTGCAGGATTAGAAATGGAGCCAGATCTCATCCCTGCAGCGTGGGCACCTCCTGCCAGCCACCTTCCCACTAAATAAACCACACCTACGCTGTGCCACACGAGCCGCCGCGAAGGCGTGTGGCAGAGATTCCTGGGACGCAAGCCAGTTTTACGCTCTTATAGTCTCATGCAAATGTAATTATACTATAGCTATTTGATATGGAGAGGGCTATGTAAAGAGGATAAGATGACGATTGTTCAAGAAAAAGAGTATACTCACTGACAGTGACTCAAGCCATAAAGTGGAAAATTATGGCATGATTGAAACTCTTTACTGCTTAATTTGAACCGCGTTCAGACCCATTGGCACATTTTACATTCTCAAAAAATCTCGTTCGAATGTAAGAAAGCACACACCGGAAGAGGCCTTCACGTACAGAATACATTTAAAGTAGGTTCCGCCGACCAGTGGCGCACAAAATTATGGTGAAGAATAATATTATGTTTACTCAAGTTATCACAACTTGATATCTTATTCGAAAAAAATAGAACTTCACTTCTTGATAATTAGATAAGTAGAGAACGTGAAACAATTTCAATAAATGGAATAATGGTATTTTATATGGAACACTATGCAGAAAGGAAGAACCAGATGGAATGAATCAACCCTGAGGCGCAATGGGCTACAGAAGAACATAAATGAAGGTAAAACAGCGGGAAAGGTCCCGAGAGGAAGACCAAGGAATAAGTTCATAGACCAAATGAAGGGGAGAGTACATAGAAAGAGCTATCAGGAAGTAACGGAACCAGCATTAAATAGAGAATAGTGGAGGGCTGCCGTCAACCAGTCTAAGGATTGAACGACCAATGATGATGATGATCGTTGAAATGACGCGTGGTCATTGAAATGTATCGAGAATAAAGCCCCTAATTGCGATAATGCCAAGGCATTCAAATTGAAATACCAGTTCTTGTTCAGTGTCTAAAGTTCGGTATCGTTAGGCTCGGCTTCAGTATGCAGGGGTGATCCTCCTGTTCGTTCGAGTCTGCAAGTGGCGGGCAGTTTGTGCAAAATGACTAAGCCCACCGAAGTACGATCAACGAAAGTACCACTAGAACTTGAATAGTACTTAGTAATTTATTTTCACCATGCAATTCCCCAACCAGTTCGCTCTGGTTAGGCCAAACCTTGAATACACCGTGAGCATTTGGGACCCTGGTCATAAAGATTTAACCAAACAAATTAATAAAATACAAAGTAAAGCAGCACGCTTCGTTAAAAACTGCTAGGAGCGAACCTATAGTGTCTTACATCTTTTGCAGGGATTTAGGTGTGAGCCCCTATAAACTCGGAGGCTACACGCTAGGCGTAGCTTGCTTGAGAAAATCAGAACTGGTCTGTTCCAGAGCGATGGAGAGAATATTATCATGACACCTCACTATATCTCTAGGTCAGACAGAATCGATAAAATAAGAGAGATACACTGCCGACCGGATATGTGGATAAACTCGTTCTTCTCGTACATAATAAGCAACCACAATAAAAGCTGAGCTCCACTTAATCATCATTGGTCGTTCAATCCTAAGATTGGTTGACTGCAGCCCTCCGTCCTTTATCTAATGCTAGTTCCCATACCTCCTGGTATCTCTTTCAATGTATTTTCCTCTTATTTTATCCGTGAACTTTTTCCTTGGTCTTCCTCTGGGGACTTGTCTGTCTACTTTTACCTCCAATTATGTTCCTCACAAACCCATCAGTTCTCAGGGTGTGTCCAATCCATCTGGTTCTTTTTTTCTGTATGGTGTTCCATATGGTCCTTTCCTCTTCTATTCTTCTGTGGACTTCGTCATTTCTTATTTTAATTCCGTCCATTTTATCTTCAGCATCCATCTCCAGCACCAGGTTTCGTAGGCTTCTAGTCTGTTCTGGTGAGCTTTTCCAATGGTCAATGCTTCTTATCCATGGAGTGCTACGCTCCACACAAATTTTTTCACATATTTTTTCTTGGGTTGTAGTCCTATCTTCTTTGAGCACAGCAGTTGTCTTTTTCCCATGAACGCTTTCTTAGCTTGGGCTATTCTCAGACTGATGTCCGTTGTAATTCTTCCGTCCCACGTGATGGTACGTCCGAGATAGTTGAAGGCTCCACTAAATACACTCCCGTAATAGACATCACCATTTCACCTCCCAAAAACTTACATCTTTACACGGCTGGTGTCCTATCACTTTCGGCCACACGGCCATGCGGCGGCTGGCAGGGTAGTATGTAGATGTCGATTAACAAACCAGGGACATCTAGGTTGGGACTGGTGGCGATGGGAGTACGACACCGAATGGGAAAACCGTTATCGTTGAAATGCTCTCGGGGAAAGGCAAAAGGGATTAAGGGAACGAATTCCGTGTAGCCAACGGTGCCGAATTGCGAGGGCAATGTAACATCAAAGGCGACTGCGGCGAGAGTGGCCCCGCTTCTCCCCACCCGTTCGGATTGCGGGCGAAAATGTATCGCGAAGGGCTGAATGGGGTAATCGTTAATTGCCTCTCCCATCGCCGGGATGTCCTTTTCATACCGGCGGCTCCCTCCGACTCCTCTGCCGCCACTCTTCCCTCTCGTCTTCGTCACCGCCGCTCTCGCCTCTGCAGGCCGCCCGACGCGACGCGCGGCTAAGCCGGTGGTTTAGCGATCGCGGTGTCCGAGAGGGCAACGCCCCTTGCCCTTTCACTACATCGGTCTCGTTTTAAATATGGAAACATGGGTCTCTTTGAGTGCGTCCAAATTGCGTCGCTTGCCCCCCCCCCTCCCCGACCCTAGTTTCTTTTTTATTTGTGGGTGCGATGTGTCGAGATAGGAAATTCCAAAGCTAGTCGCGGGTCTCAAAAATCATGTCCTTAGTTTAGACCTTTCATATCCATGCTTCAATTGTGGTCAGGTGATTCGCAATTAACTCGAGAGAGATTTCAGAGTTAGGAAAAAAATTTTCAGTTAATCACATGGAATAGTTTTTTCATAATCAATCTCAGTTAGTATGTGTTAGTGTAATTTTTACTGTCAAAGAATGCGCTATACGTAGTGATTGAATTTATCAAATTGTTTGTGCTGAATATACATTATTTACTACACATTAAACAAAGACAAAAAAACAATGTCATTACTTATAAATAGTATATTCATATAGTATATATCCCTGGCCTGTGAGACACCTTCAACGTTAGTATTTATGAGTGTAACTTGAGAATTTTTTCTTGTACAACTTTTCTTGAGTTTTCCTTCCCATGTACATCGTGTCATAGTATATATCACCTGCTATTTGATGCGTTTGTATGGTTCTCGCACGGAGTGTGGTATTTTGGATTCATTAGAGTTCGCAAAACTGTATGATACTCTTTACTTATTTTTACGGTAGAGTTACATGAGGTTAGGGGTATTGGAAAATACAGCAAACAGACATGTCGTTGAAAATAAAGTTGAACAGCCTATCTATAAAATGGCTTTCGAAAATAGTTCCCACCGTCCAACGCAAAGCATATACACTCACATTTACCTCATAAATACACGCTCTATTTTTCGATGACGATTTACATCTACCATGTATTTATATTAATATTTTAGCGCAAAACGGTGCATAAGAAGAATCATCAGGACAACTCTACCTGTCTCAGCATTCATCAGTCCCAAGGGTATAGGTATTGTACTTTTATGTGAGTACGTGGTGTCTCAATGAGTTTGTAAATAGCGATATTGGCTATCGCGGGGGAATATAACATCTGCAATGGCCTAAATGGGTAGACATATTTCTCTGTATTTACCCATATCAAATGCTTTTTAAGTGCAATTATATTGTAGAAGTATTCTTGAAACTAGCTTTAATGTCGGCCCCGGTGGCGGCGGGGTAAAGTCCTCGCCTGCTAACCCGAGGGTCGCGGGTTTGAGTCCCGCCTGGGTAGAATATTATCTACCCAGGGCATGTGTGTTTGTGTTCGTCTGACGTTACAGTTATTCTCATGGTATAAATTGGCCGTAGGTGCTGTATTCAAGATAAAATAACTCGCACTCTTCTCATTATATTACATACTACTGGCTTAACACCAAGATCTGAAAAATTATTTTTTTTCTGCCAAATGTGGCGGTAGCAAAGGGTGAATATTTGAATAAACATAAGATGGAGAGTCTTTACTATAATTATGAGCTCCGCTGGTGGGATTAGTCATTTCAACCTTTTTCTGTATGCGAGGCCCACTCTAGTGTGGGATTTTTAATGCAAACGTTCATGAGTTCTTAGTTCCAATGTTAGTGTATTTCGGCGGTAAAGTATTGAATTTATGCCGTTATTAAATTGCTGCCTAAAATGTATATCATTAAATCATGGAGCAATCGTATTTGAGCTCGCCACGTATGTATTTTTTTTATTTTTTCCTCCGAATTTTTTCTTATGACATTTAGTATCTCCAGCCTCGATTTTCTTGCGTCACTCTTAGTCTTCCTACCACAGAGTATTCGGAAGTTATCTCTAATCCCTACCAACGCTATCTTCTTTATATCCTCTGAGGTAGTACTTTACGACTTAAGGAACGGCCTTTGTCTTGCTCCCTCGGGGGAAGGAGGCAGAGCCTGCGTTTCCACATCACTGGCCCCGTAGTCAAAATGTCATCGCCCTCTGGACAGATCAATATGCTAAACTGGGTCATAAAAAGGATATCGTTTCTTCGTCGCATAAAGTATGAATTATTTACGAGACGTATTTTTTATTGTACTCAGTAACATAGGGAAATCCTGGGGTTTTATTATCCTGGGCTTGAGACACGGTCCAAATAACTCCGGTTGTTTTTAAAATAAATAATGGCGTAACTGGTTATTCAGTTTCACAACGCTCAGGGGGGTGCCTTACTCATGGCATATCCGGGTAAGATATCTATGTTGAATTCATAGCGTGTGCATCGACCTTTTTAATATCGGCGATTTTCCTCTTAATGACATGTTTTAGAAACATTTTGCACAACGTAAGGATCAGTCGTGAAATATTTTTCATATAATTTTTTCTCTCGCAGTGCACTTTAAATTGAATGTACGTATTTTCACAATAACTGGTAATTTTTTATGCCCTCATTCAATTCATTTTTTTTAGAGGACATTTAAACATGAAATTGACTTACTTTTTGTGACCGACAAGCAGTTTTTTACCGTAGTTGTCACTGGAATGCTTCCAAACTCGATAGAATGACTTATGTGACGCATGTTTGCTTCATATTGTGCCTTAAAATTCATGTATCGCAGTTCTTCAAACTTCAGTCGAAAAGCACTCAAGACGTTTTATTCTAATTTCCCCTGGGTCATGACAACAGATATTGAGAACTTTGTTTGTGTTGTGATTTGGATGCAATACAATGTGCATGTTTTTAATCTGGCGAAAATATCTCTAGAATTTTGTCTTTTTTCGAATCCTCTAACAGTAACCCTTTATGTCAACCTCCGGTGTACCCACATTCGTGTATTTTATCAGAAACACCTATCTGCATGTGGCTTGGTTTGAAGTTCATGGCATTCTGTGCATTTCTCGATATCCCACCCTCTGATTCATTTTGTTACTGATTCATTAGTGCACATGAAATGTTTATTTATTGCGGCCGTCTTTTTCTATACTCTTTTCCAGAATTCCCGATGAGAGAAGCCAGGAGGAAACGACGTGTTCAGGGTTTTATCCTGTAATAACTTAAATCAGCTAACATTACCTATGTTTGTTTTTCGTTGATTATATTCTTAGATCCTCCAGGCGCTGTTATAATTACTCGAATGTAAGCGAACTCTCAGCGTACTATCTTAAATTCAACTCGCATAGCTGCAGTAAATACGGCATGATCACCGATGACGTGAATATGAATTACTCAGCAATACTATTCGTAAATACTGCTAATATTTTGTTTTTCCAAATTTTGTCTGTCAAATTTTCGATGATGCGAAGATGAATTATATCCAAATGAGATATTCAAAACTGCCCCCAGCGAATTTATCCTTGAGTATTCGTGTCATTGTTGCTCCGATAATGTTCATCTGTGATTGCACAATGTATTTGTTTATGACTACTGTTATTAAAATATATAATTAGTTTGATCAAAATTGTTCGATATACATGACAGAGACAAAATTCGAATTGTTTTTCTTTTTTATTTTGAGCAGCTGTTAGTATCAAGGATTAGTAGGTATCAAGAAACTAGTCAAATATTAATTACCTGTAATATGGATTTATTCGACTGCAATTCTCAGTAGTTCACTAAAAATATACACAAGAGTGTTGGACTTTCTCTTGACTCAATTGTTTCACGCAGTCCACTGAAGCATATTCTTGTACGATGGGTTCTGCGATTGTTTAAAAACGTTTTTCTGTCAGTAATGATTTTTATTTTTTCAAATAGTTGAATAGGCGTAGGTACTCCACACCATTAAATTTCTTAGGAATTCCATGTGCTAGAATATCCTATCAGTTTTAGTGAATTCACTGCGGAAAATATTGTCTAGTTGTATCCGATGTGAAACGGATTTTATCTTTTAGTGAATATCTCAAAAAGTATTTCCAAGAGGCTGAAATTTTGATATCATTTGAAACATGACATGATTCTCACTTTGATAATGTCAAAAACATCGAATCATTACGAGATGTCCTACTCAGACTACCTTTACCATGAAATTAAATATTGCTTTGTACTTTCCATACCTACTGATCTATTAATGCCGATTATGGTTTCGACAAATGATGTCATTACCAAGGTCTTTTAATGATATTGACCTTGATACTTTGATAATAACATCATGTATATTTATAAATAAATCAGTGCTGGAATTTCAAAGTCAAGTTTTATTTTACGTATCACTTTTCCACGAAGTTCGGACTGAAAATTGAACTTGTATACCCGCGATTTTTTTCTTTTGTCTTATATTTTTACAAAAATTGCTCTAATTAGCATTCGGAACAGCTGAGGGTATACGGGTGACGCGGAATAGGTAACAGGGAGGCAGCATCACTTTCCTCAACGTCGGCCGTCGTATCCATATTCTCCTCACCCGCACCAATCCCTCTTCATCTGCTTACTCCCCCAGTGGTCCGTTCCTTCCCTCGCCTCCACAACCTTCCGAGCACAGGAACCCCTTCATACATGACGTCCCCAAAAATCATCCTTCAAAATGAACCCCGGGCGTCGATTTGTATCAATCACGGCCTTTCCTCTGCGACCGCTGGCCGGCAGACTCCGCCAAGCCATCCATTCTCCCTTCGCCCCCTTCCTCCTAAAAAAAACCTCTCCCCCCTCCCCATCAACCTCCCTCGCCACTTGCTGCGAAGCCTCCCTGCCGCATCTCCTCCCACCGCTCCCACACGGATCCGCACCTTTTTTCCCCTTCTTTTGCATACGCCAAAAACTTCCTCTCACACTCCATCTCCCTCGAACCGGCCGGGGCCATAAGGATCCCTCGACGCTGGATAAAAGTGAATCCTCCGTCCCCCGATACCCTTGCCGCCAGACCGCTTTTCTCCCTCTTCCCCACGCACACACGTACGCACGGTCTCTCCTTCCTCACATCCGTTCCTCTTCCTTTCTCAACCTGTTCCTTTCTACCATCTTGCCACTTTTATTTTCAGACCGCTCTTTATCCAGGGTGGCCAACCTCCTTGGTGGTAAAGACTAAGGTCTTCAGATGCAGTAAAATATCTTGGAACTACTTAACTTGTGATGTTTCGTAGGGTACACACGTACAAAACATGTGGGGTGCAGCATTAAAGGAACTAAGTTTTGTAAAGCGTATCATAGGAAAGTCTTCGAGTGAAAAATTAAATGAGAGTTGCTACTTTTTCTGGTTATACCACACCTCAAATACGCCGCGAGGATTTAGGACCCTGGTTATAAAGATCTTACCAACAAAATTAATCAAATACAAAGGAAAGCAGCATACTTCGTTAAAAACTGCTACGAGCAAACATATTGTATCTCACAGCTTTTAGGGGGATTAAGGTGGGAGCCCCTAGAGACTCGGAGGCTACACGCTAGGCTTAACTTGCTTGAGAAATTGAGAACTAGTGTGTTTCAGAGCGACATAGAGAATATTATCATGACGCCTCACTACATATCTAGGTCTCACAGAAGCAATATCATTAGAGAGATACACTACCGAACAGATAGGTACAAAAACTCATTTTTTCCGCGCAAAATAAGAGACCACAATAAAAACTGAGCTCCTCTAAATACACTCCCATAATACACGTCACCATTTCCCCTCCCAATACCTTATTCCTTACGTCTCTAGACGGCTGGTGACTTAACACCCCCTGCCACACGCCCACGTGGTGGCTCGCAGGGTAGTGTGTAGATGTAAATATAAATGTTGGTTGTATTTTTTTTAGTGTGAAGCCCAACGATACTTGAGGTCATTCGGAACTTCTGGTCATTTTAAAGGCTCTGTGAAGAAGAAAAGTATCCCGGGATTTTATTAATGGAAAGTTAGAGTATAATTGCAGGAAGCCTATTTTTGTTGCCATTAAATTAATTGTGTAAATATGTGTCAATTTGTGGAAAATTTTTTACATAGAATGATCGATACATAAATTCTAATTCTGGAGGTATCTGGTACGGGACATGTGAGAGAAATAGCACTGCTTTTTGCCTTTGATTTTTGTCTCATAAATTATTTCCTGCGCAAACAATTTTTATATGAATCTTTATTCATCTTGAGAGGCGTTTAAATTTGAGGGTGAGAAGTCTTTCATTACCGTTGATGGGGATTAATATGCGTCAATGTCTTGTTTTATTTTTTATTAATCAAGCTTGCGGAGGAAAAGCCCACGATTTTCGATCTCTCGTGGATAGTAACTTTTTAACCAAGCTTTATTGTCATAAACTTCCATTGCATGCGTGAGAATGTAGCGTACTTGCACACCCGCCTTCCACAATCTTCTTCGCTTGCTATTTTCCGTCATACGAGCATTCGACTTTGATTTGTTTTTATTTGCCTTTATATTCCCGCGAGATCTTATCCGAGTATTCCCGTTTTGGGAATTCGTGATCCAAGGTGAGGACGTGGGGCTGTCTCGTGGCCGGGCGGAATGCTCTGCAAGAAGACGTGGTAAGTGAGTGAGCTCAGGCGGTCGATTCGGAGCATTCTTAAAGGCGTAAAATGCATGTCGGGCAATATATCATCACCCTTTGCCATCACGAGTCCCCTATGGGATTCTTCTATGCTTCCCATATTTCGTTTTCACGATTATCTTAACCACTGCTCCGCTACTGATTTTTCAAGCCTCCTGGCCTTTTTCGACTACCCTAAAGCGTCAAATTCGTACAAACGATAGTTGAATCTCTATTGCGGTATTTTCCGACTCTCAAGACGTTCCGTGAATCGGGGTGAAGGCTGTTAGTGGGGTGAAGATGGAGCAAGCTAGAAAGTTTTTAATCTGGATAGAATTAACGGACCAGCGGAAGAGGGGGGTTAACGATGTCGGTTGATTTTTGTACTTGACATAAGTTTTCAACGAAAAACGTTTTTGTACTATCTTCACCCCATTCCGTGTCACAGTTATCCTATCCTACATCAGTTAAAATTAGGTGTACAGAATTGGTGGAGAATACTTACCCGGGGCTAATCGGAACCATTATTCAGTAAACTGTGATGTAGTATGTAGATTTATTTAAATTCTCTAAAATTATAGCCTGTTTTTGATAATGTCTGTGGCATCCAACAAAGATAATTGATTTTTAAGGATCCAAAACAATTTTTCATCGCATGCGCATTCTTTTTATTCATTGAATCACGTATATTTTTGGCATAAAATGTAATTTGCTCATCTTTAGTGGGATAAAGAAATAATATTTTTAATGACAGGGAAGTTGGGGGGGATAGAGGAACAAAGGTTGAGAATTACTGGATAGGAGATGATAGATAGCCATGATATTGCTACGAAGGCTTCCGCGGTTATAATTGGACTCCATCGTTTTCATTTTACCTCCCGTATTTATCCACGAAGAGGAATATACGTGGGAAAAACGCGAAAACAGCCGAGTCAGTGGAGCGTCTTACTTAGGATGTTGCTGGGAGACTATTAGACCGTTCAGTATGGTCGCTTATTTCGAATTCGAGATTCTGGTCGCTGGGTATCGGACACCCGGGATAATTTATTTTTTGCTTAACGAGAGCAAATAAAATTTTCTGCGTTATTTTTTGCTTCCTAATCATATTTTGTGTATTAAATGTATAACATAATTTTTAAATGCTAAACTCTACTTCCAACAAATCATAATAAACTCTTCATCTTAGCTCTGACAATTTTGAACTTATCGAGTAAAAATAGAGAATACTAGCATATAATTCATGGCCTCCTAACTTTTAAATTAGAATTGTTGGCTGGTTTAAATTGTCGTGGCTGTTTAATCAATCATGATATCAAAACGAAATATATTGCCTACATGATCATTTTCAAATGTTGCAGCCTGTTACATGGACATGGTCACTTTTTTCTTCAACTGTTTAATCATTCGATTGGGAAACTAAAGTGTACAGGTAAATGAAGCAGTCCAATTTAAAATTCAAACATGGCGGGTGAATTTTTAGAAGAAATTGCCATGAGATAAATTCGGCCTGGACCGGGATCGAACCACGGACCTTTGGTTTACCGGACCAATGCGCATAATACTACGCTATCCAGGCTTCCTAATTTCCATGGCATATTGGTGGATACAAGGCAACTAGATATTAGGCCCTTGCGGTTCATCAAAGACGGCAACGCAGTGGAGAAGAGGACTTCAAAGAAGCCACAACCAAGAGCCAGTATCCTTCACAAGCACTTATGCCGTGCTTAGCCTTTTGAAATTCAAACATATAATATTATTTTTAGAGTTATAATTATAATAGGTTTTGTAATTTATACGAAATAAAAGATGTAGCAAAGTCCCTCTGAGAGTAAAACTTCCAGGCAACTGTCAACTCAAGGGCTAACAAGTATGAAAAAAGGTATTAGCATCTCCACGAGCATATCTGATATGCTTGAAAAACCTCTTTGAAAAAACGCGAGTTTTTCCAGATAAATGTGGTTCGTTCCATCATTTTGAGAATAGAAAACTGGCGTTCATAAACACATGCCCCGCACCACCTGCTTACATCGATCGCCGTCGGCGGCACTGTTGGAGGCGATGAATTGTTGACTGCCAGCCTCTAGAGAAGAAAAAAATTAAGGGGTCGTATAAGATCGTAAACTCTGCCGTTGTCTCACGTAATCTTCTGTCGTTGGATCGGGGCTGAGGTTGGCGTAGGTTTTAAAAGGGCGTCCGCCGACTGGGCTTCTAAGCTAGAGCTCTCCCATACCCCCTTTCGCCACTTCTCTCCCCCCGATGTTTTCTCTTCGTCTCATCGGTACTACCCCTCCGTCTCCCCCTTCTGTTGGGGTTCCCCCGGTTGAACCCGGATAAGTTTTCCTCCATTGTGCTCGCCGTAAGCGATTGTACGGCGACATTTGGCGTACACGATGGCCAATTTGGGTCGAATCGAGGTTGAGGTATGGATGCAATCAAGGGACCTAACCTTCAGTCGTCGAAGGGGAAGAGTGAAATTGCTTGTCGTGTCTAAGAGCCGATGTACTTTTGTCAGAGTGATGTCGTGGCGTTGAGCAATCCATCTCGACTAGTGAAACCTTGGGGGGAAAGCTGAGCTCCAATTTATTGAGCAGCCCGCAAGA
Source organism: Ceriagrion tenellum (assembly GCA_963169105.1). Classification (NCBI taxonomy): domain Eukaryota; kingdom Metazoa; phylum Arthropoda; class Insecta; order Odonata; family Coenagrionidae; genus Ceriagrion; species Ceriagrion tenellum. The sequence goes on along the minus strand of OY720639.1, from coordinate 94,360,172 downwards.
AGTGTGCCTAATTCATTCGTTAAGTAAATTTTCAATGGGTTTATATTTTAATAAACAGATTTTTATCATGAACAATAAAACTATTCTATTTTCAAACGATTTTATCATTCACCGACCATGTTTCAACACAGGGTATAAAATTAAGTTGTTTTATCTAGTGTAAAAATGGTAAAAGTTTTATTGTTCATATTGGCATAACAAATTTTCACCAAGTGACGCCTGATGTTACTTCTTATAAGCATTTTAACTTAGCATACTAGTTTGCTAATTATCTAAGCACATATATTGAAATTCGAGGTCATTTTGGTTTTATTCTTTAATACCCTCTCTAAAATCAGTCATTTTTATGGTAACTTGGATAAAAACCTAGTATTCTGGCCTGATGGTAACTTAAAGTTTCTCATCAAGCAGAATGAACGGCCAAAAACAAAGGAAAGCATATTTCATCATATTTTTAATTATTGTTTTTCATCATTTATTATCTTCCTTATGTTTTTCTGATACGTAAATACTTCAAATATTAACCTTGTAATTTCTTTTTCGGATATAAATGCGCCAAAAACTTAGAGCAGTTGATTTAACGGACCATTTATACCAGATTTAAAAGATTGAGTGATATTGGACTGTTTAATTTTACTTTACAATTTTGTTTGTCCTTTGCTTTTGGCAGTTTTGATTTTAGAGATCAGGCTTCTCAAAAGGTTTATATGTGTGTATAAGTACGCCGTGAAATATGGCGTAGCGTCCACTGTATGTTCAAACATTTCAAGCTTATCTATGAGGAAATCCATTATTGAAGTGAGAGAGAAATACTCATCTTTCCACTCATAATAATGAAAGGATACAATAAATTTCTGTCTCAATTCGGAATTCATGATTTACATTTACCATTTGTCAATCATTAGTGAGTCATAGAAGGAAATAAAAATTAGATAATTTATCATATGTTCTTTTACCGCTAGCGACGTGAAAGGAAAATCAATATTTTTTTATAAAATCACTATTGTTCTCGACCATGTCGAATTACATTACATATTTGAAAATAATTTAAAAAGATTAAAAAAGACCTACAATATAAAAAAAGTAAAGAAAGAGAAGGCAGATAGCATAACTCTTGGTTTAACAGTTTCAAACAGAAATATTATAAAAATATGACATAGTACTTTTAACCGAAAAGTAATGAGTCTTTTCTGAAGAAACCTTAAACTTAGACCTGATAGGTCTCATTTTTTATTTCTTTATCTATAATGTTATTTTTACTTTCTCTAAAAAGCTTTATTTTTTATTGCGATTAATACATTTTTAGCAAACCACAGCAAAACCTTTTTAGTATTAACAGTTTCATTATTCACCGGATGCGTCTCGCTTGTCATCAAAATGAATTACTTCACGGGTTGCCTGTCTATTTTAGAACCTATTCCAATATTTTACTATTTTCACGAGATTGGCATTTATTAGTTTGCCTTTTAATTATATTTTCAATTACTAAGTAATATTCTTCGATAGCATTTCCCATTACGACGCCATCTCTAAGCTTCTCAGTAGAAGAAAAGAAAGCAAGGAGTCTTGCGGTTAAAGGTATTCACCTCTTTCTACCCAATCGGCTTCCATCTCTGCCCCCCCCAAACCCATTCTGGAAACCACCCAGATTCTTCCCCGGGTACCATCGCCTCGCTCCCGCCATTATTCAATTGTTTTTCTCAACATTCCTCCGGCGTTTCTTAGCATCCGTCTTCGACTCTGGATTCTGCCTTCCCTTCCCGAAACGGGGGCCTTCGAGTGCCTCCGACGTCGTCCCCTTATATGTCCGACCAATTTATGGATGAAATATTCCGGCTATAGCGACGTGAGGGAGAGCGGAATGAAATCCTCTTCTCCTGCCGTCTTTCCTCCTGCCTTATACATCTCTCTTTCTTCCCTGTCGTCTGCGTCTTTCATCAGTCTCCTTATTGTTTTCTTCCCCCTCGACCGATATCTTCTTCCATTCTGCCCCTGCCTGAATCCGCTGAAAGCATTCGACGAGGAACTATGATATCTGATATTTTTCTTCTCGTTTATGCGTTTCTTCTTAACACATATGTGGTATCAATGTACAAGAAACTTTTTAAACGCATTGAACAATATTTTAATGATAAAAAAAACGTAGTTCTTGGTAGCATTGATTTTCAATGCGATAACTTAGTTATTTTGCTGCAGAACTCAATAGTTATTTATTGATTCCATTTAAAATTTACTACACATTTATATTTCTCTGATACACAAAGGAGTGTGCATTCATAATAGTTACGTACTAAAATTACATATTTGCAACTGTTGGAATATTCCTCTGTGTTATTTATTAGAATTTTTTATGTAGAATATTTACATAAGAGTTGCTTCATTAGGATGCCATCTCTGTGACCTTTGACGGTGGCTGGTATTTGTAAATATTGCAGAAAAATTTGTGTTAATATTATATCTATCTGATTCGTTTTATCTGAAAATAATTGTGATTTTAAATCTAGGTAGACTAGAGTTGGATCTCTTGGGGAATCCAACGGAGCTGAACAAGAGCTGGCTTCTGAAGATTTTTTGGCCCCGTAAATCCTATCCACCCGTGTTACAAACCACTACCACGGGTCGTATCTCAATTCATGCAGGCGATTTTATGCATAGTTACAGCCGACACTCTTTTAGCCTTGCCTTCGTCGTGGAAATATCTTACCTTAATACCACGACAGAATTCATACACCACCTTCTTCCGTCGTTTTTTTAGCTATCTCCATTTACCCGGAGGTAATTTTTTCTTTATCTATAACGTAGGTAAGTGTATATATTTATCAAATAATTGATTGATCATTTCTTCACGATACATATTACTCTTGCGATACGGTTGAAAATACTTTCTAATCATCCTCTGCATCGTTGTTTGCCAATTTCATCGCTATTTTGTAGGATATCTTTGGTAAATATTACATCTAAATACTACTCTGTGAGCCGCCACATAGGCGCATGGCACGGGGTGTGAGGACACTGGCCGTATAAAGATGCATGGGATAAGGTTTTGGGAGAGGAAATAGTGACGTGTATCATTGGAGTGTATTTAGTGGAGCTCAATTTTTATTGTGCGCGGAAAGAATGAGTTTTTGTACCTATCTGTTCGGCATAGTATCTCTTATTGTATTGCTTCTGTCTGACGTAGAGGTGTAGTGAAAAGTCATAATAATATTCTCTGTGTCGGTCTGAAACTCATCAGTTCTGAATTTCTCAAGCAATTTATAATAATAAAAACCTATTAATGCCCATGCGTCGGTTACTCTTGATTGAAAATAACATATTTCATTTATTGTAATTAATTTAATATGAAAAATATAAATTAATTACTAAAGCTCATTATTGTGATTAATTAAGATAATTTTAGAACTTTACGAAATTATTGAGTCTTAAATATTTCTCACTACAGCATGATGGCAACGCCAGTTCAGTATGCAACGTGTACATCTCGGACGCTTCGGGCATCCCTCTATCGCCGACTATCCGACGCCAGTGGTGAGGGATTCTAGGCCTTCAAGATCCATTCCTAATCGCGTGCTCACACTTTTCCCTTTCTCTATCAATTACTCGTGTTTGCCCGTAGTCCACCCAGCTGTTGACCCCTACCCCCCTTCTACCTACTCTTCACCCACCCATGCATCCCAGTTTACCTCCGAAATACACCGGCTTTTTTACCCCCTTTCAAAAAGCTTTTCTCCATCCTAATTCCGTGATCGCAGTACTGGGCCGACCGGCCAGGGGGTCCCTTTTTTGAACTTCTTTCGAATGCAAGTCAGGAGTCCACGTGGTCAATGTTTGATGGCCGAAGAGAGAGAGAGAGAGGGGGTGGTGAGAGCGGGGGGAAGTGGGGGGGAAGAAAGATGGGGTGTGTGGGTTGGATGCGAGTCAGAGGGAAAAAGTCGAAGCAGAAGTCGAGTGTTGGTTTGGGGGGTGTGGGAGAAGGAGGGTCTGGAATAGGGAGACAGAGAAGAGACGCGGGAGATGAAAGTGAAAGGAAGCGTCCTTTTGGGTGGCGTTGGCAATGGAGTTTTGGGGTGAGGGGAAGGAAAGGATGCTTCGGTTTGGGGTGTGAGGGACTATAGGGTGGGAGAAGTGGGAGAGATTGAACCGTGTGGGAAAACTTTAACTGTACCGGGAAAGGACTGGGGGAGAAGAATTGGGGAATGGACGATGGACTTCCGCGAAAGATTAATGCCCCACTTATTCTGGTAATCGTCTAACTTTTTTACGGTACACTTATGTCTGAGAATTGGATGGGTCCGTCACGCCGAGAATACAAACGACAGTTCAGCTTCGATGACCAACAACGGGAAGCCGGATAGTAAATATATGATGAGTCGAAACAAATTTATACAAAAGTAAAACTCAAGCCGAACTACTTGGTCGGGGTGATCCAAATGGTGTTACACGGAGACTATTATTTCTACTTTGCGTTGTATCTACCATAAATGACATTCACTGTGCGGTTTAGTGAATAGAGATATATAACAATAGGAAATTTATACTGTAACAAAATTAACTGTTTACGGTATGTGGTCTTATCCCCCTATTAGTGCCGATGCCCTCGTGTTAACTCACATATGATTTAAACGAACGAAACTTCCTGCTTAGGACAGTAATAGGGTTACATTGATATATTTAAATTTGGTCTCCAAAGCGCCATATTAATGTAGTGGTCATTAAGGCTTAAACTCTTCATCTTAGCTCTAACATTTTTGGATTTATCAAGTAAAAATATGGAGAAAATTCTTAAATAATTCATGACCTCTCACCTGTAAAATAAAACTTATCCACTGGTTTTAATTAACCTGGCTGCTCTATCAAAGAGAAATATATATTATATGTTACGTGATTATTTTCTAGTGTTACTTTCATACTGTTACTTAGATATGGTTAACTTTTTTCTACAACTAATTTCACATTTAATTTGGAAACGTAAGTATACAGATGAGTAAAGCTGACCAATTCTAGTTTTTAATACTTCTTCCATTATAGAGACATAATAGATTTAATGAGGTGAAATTATATTAATTGTTAAAGAGCTCTTGATTTAAAAATGCATTCTTCAATTTGTTGCCTGAAACTCGTTCACTTTTCCAAACAACTTTAAGAATTTCATAAGTCGCCCGGGATTTTTAACTCCATTTCAATTTCCAAGTCGTAGTTCACGTTCATCTTCCCAATCATGCATTTTGTGCCAGCGTAGCGCTTCAGGCAATCAGCATCGCGGCGAAACGGCGTCCGTTTCCAATTCCTCGGCAAATTCTCTCCTCCGCCTTCTCCCCCCGACGCGAGCAAAAGACCGAACTGGGAGCTCGGCGCGAGCTTTTAATCGAGGAGATCAACTGAATTAGAGCGCGAATAGAAAAGTAGATTGAAAAAAATCGCTCCCTTCTCTTGAACAATTCTCATCCAAGCGCAGCAGCAGCGAGGAAAAGAACAGATTTTCGTCTGCGTCCCAAATCCACCCCCGCCTTCCCCTGAGAGGCACTGTATCATTCGGCTTATTTGACGCGCTTTTTTCCGCGCGAAAAATCACCTTTTGCATGCATGGAGGTCAAATTTAGCGTAATAAAAAGCGGAAATAGGCTTTCGGTGACGAGGTCTGCTGGTTAAAGTGAATCTCAAAACTCATGATAACAACTTTTCAGGATGTAGTAATAAAATTAAATTATAAATAAGTTATAAAAATAAAAAATGTTTTTTCACGGGATTTTCTACTGGACTATTCCTTACCGAGGGGTAAGATGCGTCCTCTTAAATCGATGCTGCATCACATATGTCTATGCGTCTTATGAGCCTGGAACAAGCGGTAAACGTGGCTGAAAGAGTGGAGACCTTTGAGGGTCTTTGCGGGTGTAGATGGGTCTGTTGCCGGAGGGTGTGTCGGGGAAAAAAAGTCGCGGAGCCCGCATGGAAGAACGGCCAAGGAGATAGGGAAGCACAAAAGAAAGATAAGGCCATGGGCTCCCCTCCTCTCCCAAATTCCCTCCCGACCCATCCCTTCTTTCCTCCCCCGAGACATAAACAATGCATGCAGAAGGACGAGGAACGGGGTGCGAGAGACGAAACGGAGGGCATCGGAGGCGGGGGTTTAAGGGAAAGAAGGCGAAGAGTCGCTTTATTTGGGCCAGTTCCTCGGCCCCGCTGGTGGGGGGGAAGGATATTTTTTTCGAGTCCGGTGTGTGTGGAAGGAAGGCGGAGGTATATAGTGTGGTGAGGTGAAAGGACTGATGAAGGGAATCGCACAACCTAAAAAAAGAAGACACTCTCTCTCTCTTACCCCCCAAGACGCCTTCCCTTTCACCTCACCTCACCTAGTCTTGTCTTGCATTTCTTTCTTTGTCGTTTCATCCCTCTTTCTTGCGGAGACCCACGCCGTCTGCCAAGTAAATTTTATTTTTTTTTCTCCTTTGCGAAACCGTCCGTTTTTTACGCTAACGATATGCGGTGGGTGAAGGAATTGGAAATTTAAGGGTTCTTCCTGAAGGTCCTTTTTTGGTGCACGCGTCGGTATTGTCGTCAGGAAACAACCAATAGTGTTGTTCTGGGACACGCGTACTTAAGGCTACCTCACGTGATGCTTATTTCAGACTTGTAAATTGAACTGTGCTCGGCCTGCTTAAAACTGCACCATGTAAAGGGTGTTATCGCATCTGATCAAGGAGTCCAAATCGATTATTATCAGTCCTGGAATGATAAATCAGTTCGTTACTAATTTTCTATCCGATTCTTAGATCCAGCAACCAATCACAGGCAGGCAGCTGAGTTAAACGGTTCGAGAGAATATGGGTGATGGCGCTGGATTCAACCAAACAATCTTCAGAGGTATTGCATGAGTTGTAATGGCATAAATTTGCTCTTGAGGTCTCTGGAGCTGAATTTCTGTGGATTGTTTTGAATGCTTTGTAAACAACTCAGTAACTCTGCGAAAATAACATGGTAAAAATGTATTGGGTAGTATGTGGAGCTAACATGGTAATGAATGTTTCTTCTAGGATAGCGGAAATCACAGGATAAAAAATGTTCTCCTTCCAACTTTATAATACGGTTGTGAAATCCGAGTCAACGAGAATAGGTATAAGATTCCACTAAATGCATTTAGAATGGATTACCTTAGAGTTGTTTGCGGAAACTATAGGATAGATAGGGTTAGAAATAAGTGGGGAATGAAAGAATTTGGGTGGGATGCTCCAGGAATGGACATATATAAAAGGAGTATCGCTTTCTTGTTTGGCCATGTCGATAGAATTGGAGATAGACAAATATCTAAACAGATTTGTGATTGTAGAGTAATAGGTGCTTGAGAATGAGAGGTATTTGGTGATATTCGTGGGTGAATGTGGCAAAAGAGCCTTATAGGAGGCGTAGGAGCAGCCTAAAGTTGTTTTTAAGAACATGGCCTTGAGGAGGAAACCAATAAAAGGGAGCCACTTTTCATAGCTGACAGCCATAATTAAATTTATTTATTTTGCCCACCCCGAAAGGGAATGGTATGATAATTTGGAAAATTATCTGGAAACCATAAAAAACCATTTACTTGTCTCAGAAACCCATAAATGTGACAAGATCAAAAATGAATCCGTTTGTGTACTGACGAAATGTTGTGTACTGACTGTAAGACCGACGGACATTTAATCAAGTGAAAGATACTTATCCATAATATTCAACCATTTAGAATGTATTTAAAAATTTTAAATAATCCCATAACCGCAGATCAAGCGAATAATTGCACAAACTAAGAAGGCGTTCATGCTAACAAAGGGAACTTATGTCCTCAACGATGAGAGGACTACAAACCAGGAAAAAGTTTGTGAAAACATTCGTGTGGAGCCTGGAACTCAATGGATCGGAAGCATGGACCATTGGAGAAGTGGACTAGAATAAACTAGAAGCCTTAGAAACCTGTTGCTGAAGGAGGATACTGAGTTTAAAATGGTTGGACAAAATTAGAAATGATGAAGTTAACAAATGAGTAGAAGAGGAAAGAACCTTATGGACCACCATACAAAAGAGAAGATCCATATGGATTGGAAATACTCAGAGACACAATGTGTTTGTGGAGAACATAATTGCACAAATGAAAAAGTAACTTTGTTTCCTTCCGCAGATTTATTTTCCTGGGACAACATGTTTCGACAGAGTGGTGTCATATTCAGGTACCTGATGATGAAACCGCTGTTGTACCATGAAAATAAATCTGTGGAAGGAAAGAATTTACTTTTTCAGTAGTGAAATTCAACTTCCACATAGTTGAGGCTCAAACTATGGAACTAACATAATTGAAGATAAAATTTAGAAAAAAGGTGTTCAGAGGAAGGCCCAGGAATAATCTAATTGACCAAATAAAGAGGAAAATAGTCAGGAAGTGCTTCCATTAAGTAAGAGGCATTGCATTAGATAGAGAAGGGTGGAGAGCTCCATCCAACCAATATTGGGATAGGACGACCAATAATGGTGAATATGCACGGAGTGTAATTAAAGTAACCCCCGGGCTCTACCGTGAGGATCAAGAGAATTTGTTATGAAACAAATTAGAGTTTCATTACGCAAAATCTCAATCGCTCAACTTTAAATCTCTTGGCTTTAATCGTACAAAGCATTTCAGGAGGAATTATTTTTCTACTTCGATAGCTAGGGCGCAAACTATTGCTCTAGAAGAAGCTGACATCCGGCAGTTTAAGGGAAATTATCTTAACAGTTTTTCAATTAAAAAAAAAAAATATATATATATATATATATATATATATATACACACACATACATATAAAGGTTCAAACAGAAACATATTTATTTATATACAGGTTTTTGGTCCATCAATTCTTGGCTTCAGGCGTCAAAAAAGACCTAAGTTTTCGTCGTATACCTTGAAAGGTAAATCATTTAAAACCATTCTAGCCACAAAAACTGTCCGTATCCATAAAAAACCTAGTGTAATGCTTCATCATAATATTAAAAGAAAATTCACGACTTCAAAAGAATTAGCGACATCTAATACCGAGAGAGGACTATAGCAAGATACAAATTCATTTGAAATCATCTTTTTTCCCCCTCTCTTCAATAATTTTTTTCTTTTCCCTAGTTCCTACCGTATTAACCCTATCGGTATACCTTGTGACATTTATTAATTTCCGTATCACTTTGTGGTTTTGATGTAATCGCTTGGCTTCCAAATATCTCGCAATCGTTTGCTCTTAGTTTATATCTCTTATATCCATTGGGAAATTATAATTGAACGGACTCTAAATGGTTGATAAGAACAATTGGGTCACGGAGAGCTAGCGACTGCTCTCCGAACACCCCCTGCCGCACGCCCTTAAGGCGGCTCGCGGGGCGTTATGCAGATGTGGGGAATAGTACTTCATTTCTTACGCGTTCGGTATTCGGAGACACGGGAGGGGAGTGCAGCCGCGTCATCGATCTCTTACCCCTCCCTGCTACGTCATCGGAGAGGTGGGGGAAAAGGGGCAGGAGGGGAGGGGCAAAAGAGATGGAGAGAGAGAGAGAGGGAGGGGATAAGGGAGCGTAGGGCAAAAAATAAAATGGTGGGTCGGCTACTGCGCGCGCGGAAGGCGACGGGCAGACAAAAGAATTGAGGTCGGCCGATGTTTATGTGAGCCGTTATACTTCTGCTTGCTGGTATATAGAAATAGGGAGGCCCGAGGGGAATCTTTTTTTTACGTTATTATTTTGTTTCTTTTTCTTCTCTCCCTCCCGTGGAGAAAAATGTCACGATCAGGAATTTCTCTTTCCTCTCCCCGCCTTAATTCCTGCGTTGCCTCACCTCTCGGCGAAACATGTGAGGCGTCCACGAAAATTTTCATTCAACAGATCGAAGACAATGATAGAAAAAATATGAGAAATGAGAAAGGAGACATAAATGAACCTGTTTGTTGTAAAATGTTTCATTTTTTGTTCTTTCTTGTGATACGAGGTCGCCGATGCTTCAAATTTTTTTTTCTTTTCCAGTGGGTCTTTTATCTCATGATGTTAGAAGTTCTGAAGGCGGTCATAGCTCAATGGCATGTGGGTCATGTTTTGATGAAGATTGATCTAAAACTTCTTCGAATTTGGACTCATCTTTTCGAAAGTTGATAGAAATAAGCTTAGATAATGAGAAAAAAAACAATTCTTTTTATGCTTCACCATTCTATTTCATAGGCAGAGGCCCTTTTTTTCCTTTGTCCCCCTACCTTTCATACTTGTACAGTGGTGAGTTTATCTCATATTTCTTTTGGTTTTGTATCCTTTATTCTTAGGGTTACTAACAATGTGCTACTTTTGCTTTAGTTCTTTATTCGACCACTTTACGTGATAGTTTCACTCGCGCTTTTTTTGTAAGTTCCTTTGGTGAATATTTTCTACTTTTCAATTTTTTCTTACATCTTCATTTTGTTCTCAGATCAGTTATATTTCATCACTGATTTTCAGCGGTACTTTCAGATCTCCAGTTCTCAGTAACCTGTGTGTAGCAGTGTGTCATTAATGGTCTTAGAGTACATTTGTTTGCCCCAGGTTTTACCTCTTTTCCTATATGTCTTACGTGCCTTATAATTTTAGTCAAGCATTTCGCTATCCTTAAGACTTTTGCCGTTCGATTCCTTACCTCTGGATCTAAATTAACATTTCCTGGCAAATCAATACCTAGGTGTTTTTATTTTATTTAACGATAAAAAGGTAAAATCCAGGTATGTTTGAAGTGTAGCTTTTTAGCCTAATACGAGAATCTGAACGCTGTTTCTTTTCAAAATTCGAATTTTTGTATTAAATAACTGAGAATATAAATTCGGGCGCATGATTGAGGAGTTCAACGCTGTAAGAGACTGGGTATGCGGAAATTTCAGTGGAGAAGTAGAGAAAGAAAACGCAAAGGCCGTGAGAGTGTCAAAATATGGCAAGACTGCTGGCGTAAATGGGTCGTATGTTGAAATGTTGATATGTGTTGCTTATTTGCGCTGATTGGTATTAGTTATTAATCAGTCACTTTTGTAATATATACAATTCATGTATCATCACTACCGTCCATTTTGGCATTTTCTGCTAGGTCGAGTAATTTTTATGTCCACTCCACACTTCCTTCCACTCAGGTAGAGCGACGTCTGGAGGCTGAAGCAATCAGTTACATTTGCGTTATATGCTTGCTAAACGACTGACCATCGTTGACAAAAAGTAAAAAAAAAAACATAAATGGTGAATTCCAAAGGTTTGTTGTAAGCATATTTGTGGAAATGTATCTTTTCCAGACACTGATAAGACGATCTCAGTAGGATGAACGAAATGTTGAAAGCATATGAAAAACTACTCTACGCCGCAGAAAACCCGGGTCTGGCTCATCGTGGTAATAAACATCGCTTAAAAAGCCTGTACCCTAAGATCATATAATTTTTGCTTGCAAGCTTCTGCTACTAAGAGGGACCGAGTTTCTTGTTGGAAAACCAAATGATGATGTTATGGTGTAATTAGCCTATTCTGTATTCTGGGAAAAAGTTGAGTAAAACATATATAAAGAGGATAAGGAAGATGATAATTGATAGGAGCTGTGGTGTGAGTTTATATTGAGGTCGAGATGCATGGATCGGCCGTTTGAAATCTCGCAAGTGTTAGAGGAATGCATAGGTGTACCAATGAAGGGTAACGTAAATTGTGCAATTGTGTTTACGAATGAGTCTTATGACAGGATGAATAGATGCAAGTCCCGGAAAGTTTTGAGTGTATCTTATGAGAATTACCAGTTTTCTAATATTACGAGAACTATTAAAATTGAATGAATTTGAAGAAAAATGCACATATTGTCTTATCTTTTTTCAACTGTAAAATATTTGGTTTAAATAGTATGGGTCTGTAATTAATGGTAAAATTTACCACTGAGGACCAAGGAAAGACACGTTTTGCAAGTTAAAAAGAGTCGTAACAAGGAATAATTATGAAGGAAGTATGATCCATCCGTAAAGGAAATGTGGTGGGTAGCTGCAGAAAAACATTATCCGACGTTATGACTGATGAAAATGATAGAATAGTACCTACATTGGCTGTTACACAATTTACTCTCAAAATATTTTCGTCCACGTTCGACTTATGGGTATACAGAGTTCAATAACGCGGAATGAGTTTCATACGTTATGATGCGCGTGATAAAACCTCCTCTTCAAAATAATTATTGAAAAGAAATGAATGAGAGTAACAACAATCAAAGAGTAAAAGGTGATTTGCCTCTGGCATGTTATGAAAAAACTAACAGTAGTGATAGCGATATGAAGACTTAGCAACTTAAAGTGAAAGCAATTTGAATACTTAGTGGCTACATCTTCCTCCTGAGCCCCTATCGTGTTGTTGTCTGTTTTGGTAATATTTCATCTCCTGTCCCGGAAGCGTCTTCATGTATTCAGGTGGCTTATTAATGACTTATGACGTCTTCGAGATGAATGGAGAAATGTTGCTCGAACTACGTGACGGAAGTCGCGAAAGAAGATGAAACATATCCAAGCATATCCACCTGGGAAAACTGGTAACTTGGATAATGCCCGGAAAAGCATTTACCTTGCTGAGCATGCCTAGGCAGTGCTTCACTACGTAGTGGAAGCGAACATACACTCTCTGACCCTATTAATGGATTCGATGACCTTACCCATCCTATCGATAGACGATACTGCGGATGGGATCTCTAATTTGCGAGTTCTAAGATCTGTCACCTTCACGCTGATATGATATGTTTAACCCCTATGAACTAATAATTATAGTATGTATATAATAAGTATGAATTGCTAGGAAACTCAAAGCCTGCTTCGAAACCTTGGAATTTTTTTCATTGCTGTCACCGAAGTCCAATCGTGTTACTGTTCTAACACAGAAACTTCTAGCATATATGTTGTCGAATAACGAGTTTTATCCCTACGCTCTGTCACTTCCTGATTTATGCCGACAGTCTTTCCCTTAATTATTATTATATCGACGCTTTGGTTGCACTTTCATATGCTCTTTTCCGTAATTTATATTTTTATTAATAGAATTTAAATACTACTTCACTAGCGATGCTTTACTCACTAAAGGATGGTTAAAACAAAAAATATACAACAATCTGGCCATTTTTTTACGTATTATATTTGGTAATATCTCAACTGGTTGTTCCTATTGGTCAAGTTACTGTGGTACATCATCTAATATGAGCTGAAAGGTAGTATTCATACTTTCATTGTCATCTCACCCATTTCTGAGCGCTCATTTTTTCTAACCAGTTGTCTACGATTTGTTGCTCAACTTCTTCGGTTTGGAGTTCAGTATTGAGCGAATTTGGATTTGGACAGGGTTCATAAATTAACTGCAACTTCGGCCTGGTTCAGTTTCACCCACCACGCGTTTACTTGTATATCGCCCATATTTTGTATTATTAGAAATAAAGAGTTTGATTATTATGTTTTGGCCGAGGAAACTGGGTCTCCTTTAAGAATTTCCTCCGTGTGACCTTCTTCACGGAAACCTCATTCTATTTTGCCAAATTCATGCGTTGATTTGTACACGTTCTCCTATTCTGATGACTTATATTATTGCCCCCTGTCAGTAATCTCTTTAGCAGCATTTCATTAAATACTTCATTGTTTCGTGTTATTTCAAATACTTTACTTTGGCCCTCTTGATGAAAATTTGCGAATTAGAGCATGTAAAGTTTTTTCGTTCTTTCTATCCTTTAGAATGGGCTTTAAACGTTCGATTTTTTTCTTCCAGCCTACACTGCATGTTTCCAGCCGTTCAATGATCACCAGGGTATCTGCATTGTCCCAGATGATGTTTGGGCTGTCTCCTCATAAAGGAAGGGTATGTGCAATTTTTTTTATTTTCTGTTAATATTCGTTGCAATATGCAATGTGCAATGTGATTCTATTTTAAATATATAACCATATTTTTACTTTTCCGATACAAATTCAGCAACCTCTTTTGCGTCATAATTTATTGTATATAATGTGTGCTGTTTCTTAGAATCCAAATAAAATATATGAATGAGATATTCAAAATATATTCATGACAAGAACTGTATGATATGTTTACAAATTTATGTTGACTCCAAGGTACATGAGTTGAGCCACCTCAATCCGACCGGAAAATGCGTCACCATAAAATCTCTGAGCAAGACATTAGAACTTAAATATGAAAACGATTGATACTTTAAAAGTACGCTGAAAAACATCCATATTTTGCTCGATTTCTCGGCATTTTTCATCATTTTTGAAATTTGCGTCATATTTATTTACATTATTTTTATTTATATAAACTTTCTTGGGACTACGGGGAGCGCGTTGACATTTCATCGTCTCCAACTTCGATCAGAAGGTTTTTACCGCGGTTCTAGAATACGCAGTTCACCTCCTCCTCCCTGCACTCCTTTACCCCATATTCACCCGTCCGCCCACACCAAGCGACCCAAAACAAGGCCAGGAGTCTCTCCCACCCTCTGAGGCCATGAATGGCAATTTGGATTTGTTGGTGGAAGTGCGGGAGAGTCGTTGCCCTGGCAGTGGTGGATGTGGGAGAGGGAGGGAGGGAGGGAGGCGGGGGAGGGGAGAGGGAAGGGAAGGAGGGATGATGTGGCAGTCGGACGGGTGGGCCGGGCCGTGAAGGGTGGAAATAGTTAGTCACGCCATGGCACCACGCTCGACCTTACACGTTGGGGGAAAAATCGATCAGGGTGTGGAAAAGGCGAGGGGTCGGGGAAGCATGTTCCTCGGCACGATTCCCTCGCGTGGCGACAGCGCCGCGTTGCCGCAAACCCACGCCTTCTAAAGTTTCCATTCCAGTCACGCGTCCGGTTGCTTGCCAGTTACACGCTAAGTGACAGTGTAACTAGCTGGCACGTCTGATCGGCTATTGTGGCATCCAGGATCGAATTCCGGTCAAATTAAATTATTCTGTAACAAGAAATCTCCCCATTTAATGTTATCTTATTGTTTTATATTAAAGTTACGAATTGAAACTTTACTGGACTGCAAAAGTAATAAATTTTTTTAGTCTTGGTACTTTTGCGTAGACTGGATATTTATCGATTCGCAACTTTACACCACTCTTTACCTTTTAAGCGAGGAGTCGGTTAGACAGAAAAGTCCATGGTTGAAAATGGTAAAGATACTCGTTAGAAAAGGAAAATTAAGAGTCTAAAAAAACAGGAAAGCATCATTAAAGCGATATTTGAGGGTGACTAAAGCAGAAGACTTAAGGAAATATATGGTAGTGAGGATGAAATTATTTAGGCAGCCGGTTGTTTTGACCTCTTTCCGAGTATTAAATTTTTTTGGCTTTGCACTTTTTGAAAATATTCGGCTCGATGGGTATATATAGCTATATATTTATATCTTTAAAGTTTTTCGCCAAAGCTCTATCAAGAAATGGTTATTTAGTTGGCAAGGCGATGAAAATATATTCATTTGGTACTTAGCATGTTCCTACTACCTGAAGAAAGTACTTTTCTCTGTTACTCACTCTGGTATCCTTGATTAAAATACATCTCACATTTTTCTTTTGTTCATACATTTATATGAGTGACATAGAAGTGCATGACATTTACCTGAGGGTACTCTAAACAGCGGAGTATGTCATCTTTTAAAACTATTACTCCATTTTTAAAAAATTCTTCTGTGTGAGAACATAATTAGTGTGAATTATAGTTCTCTTCGATTGACCCTACGTGCTGGTATCTCTCGACGCGTAAGCATGGTGTTTAATTCTACATAGTGTGTTCCTATTTTACCTCAGTCCGTTTGTTTATCTAATCTGTGATGTCATAAATGTGAAGACTTCAATCATGCAATCTACCTATATCGACCCTGCAAGCCACTGTAAATTTTCGTGGTTAATGGTGTGAGTACATCATTTAACAGACAATAAGAAAATTATTCTGGGAAAAAGAAGAAGAATTGTGAAATTACGATGAGTGGAGAATCTTGCTCTCTTTTTGTTGCAGTTTAGGAATTGCTCTTGGGTGTAATGACGGTCTTAATAATGTTAATATTTCTATTTGTGAGATTCAAAGCAACGCTAAATAAACTACTCATAAGGAGAGTCCATATCATTATGAAAACTATCAAAGCCTTTTTTATCTTTGCCGAGATATGTTTTCATCTAAGACCATATATTCTATGTTGTACAAACTATCTTCAGGTCGAACCCGTGGCTGAAAGAATCACCCTTTCGGAAAATGTGTATGGTTCAGTACTCTTCTAATATATTCTCGCACAGAAAAGCAAATAATATCACACATTCGCAGTGGAATTTTATGTTTGATTTCCAACGTTTTATGTTGCTATCCTTTACATTGCGCAAGCTTTCAAACTCGCTATTCGACGTGAAATTAATATACAGGCATGATATCGTTTTTTTTTCTTTAAAAGACCTCTCATAATGTTCATGGCATAAGTGGTGCACGAGGTTTTTTATTTTTTGTGTGTGGTTATAATAAAGGAATTGTTGAAGAAATCGTTATTTGGAGGCAATGACAATTCGGATACGTCATTTATTGCATCAGGAATAGCTTCCCTCTCTTCACTAGCGATTTTCTTTCCCCGCGCCCGTAAAAATATCGATCGAATAAGGAAATATGCACTAGCTCAATTATGGGTGGAGAGATGTGCTCATAAGTTCCCTTCCTCTCCGTTTCACAATTTTATGAGTAATAACGGACATAATAAGACCCGCTCCAATATCTTCCATGAGATTCGATGACCTACCAAGGATGAGGATCGTAAAATTTTATGTAAAAGTTCAGTATCTCAGTATTTCAGTCATTCGATTGGGTCAAAGCCCGTCTCCATTTCCATTTATGCAGTGATATTCATTTTATGCCCTTGTGACCCATTCTGCGGTTCTCAATGCCCAATTTATATACTTTGATTTCATATTCATTGCCCACATAGATATCCTCATATTTCTCCTTTGCCGGTAATGCTCATGGTATTCCTGTTTTTGCATACGAATAAGTAACCATAGCATCCCGTTTTATTGTTTGTCCTCTTCTTCACCAATCAACTATTGATCTGTTATCACCAAAAACCCTATTGGAATCAGAAGATATTTTCTTTATTTGTGGAAGAAAACGCTGCAAGTCTCTTCCTAACACACTGCAATTGTATTCAAGATATGATTCCGTGACCGCAAGGTTAGTAAACATTGAAAATAACATCAATTGTTTTATGGATACCGTTTCTCGTCCCTTTCGTATATTTGCATTTGACCATAAATCTATTCGTGACTAGTTAATTTACCCGGTATGCCTGGTAATAACACCCACTTACAAGATCAAGAAAACTATGAACTTTAAATTCCAGCAAGCCAAATTATTGAAGAACACTGGAATGATTGTTGGTATTTGTTGAGAAGCAGTTAAGTTTTTCCATATTTATCTCATTTTATACTTTTTGTGCGCTTACATAAACGTTTGTGTCCGGTTTCATTTCATTATTTTTGGCTTCAATGAACTGCAGTATGACGTAGCTTCAACGTTAAATTTGTTATAATAGATAGCTAGAGGTTTGTAAATTATAACCGGATGTAAGTAGCTGACGATAATTTAATCGGCTGGGGATAAATTCAATCGGCTCTATGTACGAAAAAAATATTTAACGAGTGATTAAAATCTGGCCAGAATGGTCTCTTGTCGATTTATTACTTCTATTGCAGTCTTTTGAATTGAGGGGATGAAAGTAATTATTAGCCAAGTAGACTAACTTGAGACCTTGAAATGTCATGGGCGAAAGTGAACCACTTTCGGCCCAAAACCCTAGAATTGATGCTTGCGCCCATATCATTTAGGTTTAATGTCTTTATGAAGTTTCGCAGAGCTCCTAATGGCCGCATCCTACAGTAATTTGGACACATTCTATCTCTAATCTGAATTTCTTCGCAAACGGATTTCTGATTTCCCCTTTACCTCAAGAAAAATCCAAAGGACAGTACCGTGCACTTTTAAGTCACAGATGTAAGGATCCACATTCCTTCTTTTGAAGAAGAACATGCCTCTTAAAAAATGGATTCTATTCCTTCCTCATAAAGTTGCGCTGCTCTTTTTTTCATTTGGCTGCATACGCTCTCTAATGAGTTCCGATGCGGACTCGTAGTGGAAAGGGAAATGTCTTCTGCGCTAAGTGAGCATTTGCCATGTGAGCAAGCACATTGAGTCTGGAGTCAACAAGCAGCGAATCGAGTTGGGAATGAGATCGGAAACGAAATGGAACACATTGACGTAATCACCAATTTAATGGTGCGAAATGAAAAATAAGTGTGAATCCTGTCGCTGGTTCATTTGGAGAGCGTTTTGTCCTGTCGATTTGCGCGCTCTTCTACGCAACACAGTCACTGATTGTTCTGGCCAATGTACCGAAATTCAAAGGTATGAGCAGTCGTTATACTTGGAGTGGGATGATCTTTTTGTAAATTAGCTGCATGAGTGAGTCCGTAGGGGGAATTGCACAAAGGCACACATTGAGTTAAATACTCTTTTCCCAGGTAATTTGAATGTGAAGGCTCTCATGAAATTTCTTATTTGTTTTGTTAACGATATCAGTCACATTTAATATCTTCAAAGTTAATTTAACATATCAGTTATATCTGTGAATAGTTGACTATTATTAATTAACTCAGGAAATTTTTCAAAATTTACATGATTTGATAAATAAATACGTACTCTGTTTTATAATAATATTCCTAATATAATCAAAATTAGAAAGCCAACAAACCAGTGTTCTTGCGAGAAATTTCTGCTCCTTAATTTTACAGGAAAAACCAAAGTATGCCATTACATCAAGTGGTCAACTATTGTTTCCTGCGTTCATAATATTTTACCATCACCATTAGTTGTTCAATCCTAAGATTGATTGACTGCAGCCCTCCACCCTTCCCTATCCAATGCTAGTATCCTTACCTCCTGGCATCTTTTTCTATGTGCTTTCCTCTATTTGGTCCATGAACTTTTTCCTTGGTCTTCCTCTGGAGACTTTTCCCTCTATTTTTCCATCAATTATGTTCCTCACAAATCCATTGTCTCTCAAAGTGAGTCCAATCCATCTGGTTATTCTTTTCTGTGTGGTGTTCCTTATGGTCCTTTCCTCGTATAATCCTCTGTAGTTTTCCTAATTTCTTATTTTGTCCGTCTATTTCATCTTCAGCATCCTCCTCCAGCACTTGGTTTCAAAGGCATGTAGTCCTTACCATATATTTTACCATAAGGAATAATTTAATTCTAGTTCAATTATTTTGAGTCGATGTGAGCATTTGTTCAATATAAGGAAGGAATTACCAATTTACTTCCATTAGTCCTAACCTAAAAGAAATAAGTCAATTTTCTCCGCCGATCAATCATTACTGAAATGGGTACACAACACACCAGAAATTGTGCTGGACAATAGTTTAAGTTGTGAATGTAGCAGTAGCGTGGTCACGCTTAGTTTGGAGCAGTAAACTTATAGAACCCATTTCAAATAGATTTCTAGGAGGACACGCTCATAGTTGCCATTAAGTATGCACTTCAGCCTAGGAACTGTCGTGGCCACATGGAGGAAAAAATCTCAACTTGGTAGTGATTTATAGTCTGAAGTTTGACTCTTGGGTGATCCATCACCACTTGACTTTGAGCGTGGCTAATAGTGCATCCGAAAGGTGGTGGCTGCATCTTGTGGCATGCGCCCAACTCTCCTTCCCGGTTTTGCTTGGAATCCCACAAAGCAAAAAGACGAGGTGAAAATTACTTCAGACCATCGGATGACTGTTGCAGTTTTTGCGTAATTAAAGGCCGCAATCTATTTTAAATCAGTTATATTGCATTCTGAGATGGTGGCACACTTTTTACGGTCGAAAATGTAGAAATCATTTGGCCGTCCAAGATTCTCATTCAAGATGCAGAATACTTGAGACTGAAGATAACGACAATAAGACATGGTAAATATACCTCTCAAGGCAAGATCATGTACAGGAGAACAAATTATATTCGAAAGGGCAATAGATTAAAACAACTGGAGAATTTAGGTAACTGTAATCAGTAAAATTTTGCGAAAATACGGAAATGTAACACTAATTCATGTTGATAATACTGCAAAATTTACATGATTTAATAAATATATACTCCACTTTGTAATTATATTCCTAATATAATCAAATTTGGGAAACTTAAGTACAGAGATTAAAAACAGAATTGGCCTGAAGAATACTTGCATGTAAGCTTTCCACAATATGTTTGCTTCCGAGACACTTTCTCGCCAAAATAAACAGAGATTTCTGTACAATAGTCCGAATAATTCTTCTATTCGGAAAGGTTTAATATAAGGAAACTTATTGCCTTCGAGAAAAATATTTTAAGAAAGGCCTTGGGAGATGAAAAGGAAATGCATTATAGAGGAGGAGACGTGACAGAGAGCTGAGAGATACGTAAAAGATGGAGTCAATGTAGCTTGGTGTAGCCAAGTATCCAGCCCATGTAAGACGCAGTAGATGATAATGCATGTGCTCAGAGGATAGGAGTGATTCATTGTGAAAAGTCTAAAATTGAGGAAACCTGATGAGAAAAGATCGTTGGGGAGTAAATAAGCGCAGGTAATGATTCGGACCAGGAGGAATCAGATCTTGCTCGCATTGAGGCTGTTGAGGAAAAAGTAAGAGGCCGTAAGAAATAGCATATATTAGTCCGGACAGATCCTAACTTGAGTATAAATGGCCATAAATGATAACAAGGAGAGACTCCTAAATTGTTTGAATTGAAATGTACATTGTTTACACTTTTTTGCTCAATATTTCTTGTTTTTTCTCTTGATTTTAATACAGAAGCAGAATGAAATAACGGAATAAAGAGAGGTGCTGCGGATGACTGTAAAGAGGTGATCTATATCATATATGTGCTTCAGTTGTTGCTTCTCATTCTTGGAGCCCATGTTCGAGCGTTGGCCGTGGTGGAGATGTCTGCATTAGGGTCACAATCTCTACATTTTGGATGAAAAATATAACAGCATTGCTAGTGCTCTGATTCGATAGACGAAAGTTAGCAAAAATCGTTGATTAATTGACACATTTTGCTAAAAAAAGTCTAATGCCCACGCTGGGATTCTCTACTTTCCCCAACTCCAGTAAATGACTTCGTATACCAACTAACCTATTCCACATGAAGCTGATCATCTGAGTTTTTGATCGCCTAGGATATCAGATTTATTTGTTCCTGTTAGGTACTGAAGAATTCACTTTTGTGGTGAAAAAATTGGAATGTTATAACTCCAATATGAAGTATTGCACAGTATTGATTCAGTCGTAATGTAAAAGCAGAAACCAAAACTCGGAAATAGAATGGCAAATTTGATGATGGCACTGTTTCAGTGAGTCTCTGAGGGGAGCCAATTTTTTTAGAAAGTTTGGTGAAGTATCCGACCCAAAAATGTGAAACTTAAAGGAAATAGGACATGAATTGCGACACCTGGCGTCCACACCATGGAAGCAAATACTGAATCCAAGTATCGAAACTTTGTAAAACTTTACTCTTCGACTTATGTTGGATTGGAATTGGACGCAGGACGTCAAACTAAGAGAGCTCGCCACTCAATCTCACTAGGAAAGACACTCGGATCAAAAAACTCCTATCCGATCTCGACCGGCTCAGATTTTTTCCTCCTTACCTTCTTGAACAACGGTCTCCTGCGCTTTTTTCCCATCTCTCCCGTCGAGTCGCCTCCCTCTTATTCTTCCCCTCCCGCCGACCTCGGAAGTTTCTTCCGTGTCTTTCCGCTTCTCATGTGATCTCATGGGAGGTAAGACTGCTTGGTTTATCTGTGAGTTTGCCACTTTCCTCTTTTTTTTTTACTCCTACCTTTGTATTTTTATGCAGTTTTATTTTTGTTATTTTATCTCTAATTTATATTAGTTTCTCTCTCCGTAGATTTCGCAGCTTTCTTACAACCCCCCTCCTCGAGCATATGCTTTCCTACTGTGGATTTTTCTTAAGTCAAGAATTTGAGTCAGATTTCATTTTCCCCTAAAATTATTTTTTCCTCTCACATGTTTGGTAATATTTCATTAACATTCTGCAAACTCAATGACATGAAGGACTATTGGTTATGCAAATTCATGTCTGTCCATGTTGCTTATATGTCTACTGTCCAAGTTGAGGCAGCTGAATTTTTTTTTGTAAATTTGATGTATTTTATTCCTAAATTTTGCAATTATGTTGAATGTTTTAATCTTGATGCACTACGTAATTAGGAGTTAGGGAATTGAGGGAACCTTATACTCATATTCTCAATCCCTATAATATAGATATATATCAGAATTTGTATCGGTAAACCTCGTGGAGGAAAAAGACAAGGTTCCATGACCTATGCCTTGGAACGAAAGATCTTCAAGCGGGATTAATAACCAAATTTTGAAACGTAAAAATCATTCACTTGGGTGAGATAAGAACCTGGTTCACCCTAAGTTACGCCAGTTTTTCAATAATATGCCCATACAGGTGTCATCTCATCATGCCAAATTGTATAATCTTTATTTTCAAGCATTTTCGTGTTTCCTCGACGCGTGATGTCGTACAGCGTCAAAAAATGAGACCCTTTAAGTTCTAGAATTTCACTTTAGCTACGATACCCTCCATTGTAATACCATCTTATTGCCCAAATAAAAAAATCTAGAAATACATTGATAAGCTTAATAAGAATAGAATTTATTTTTCGGACTCATTCTCAGATTTTTTCCGGAGGAGTTGAGGAAATCCGTTTGTGGGCAAAGGAAGGAGACCGATGACTCCGTACAGTGTGGGCCTCAGGTCAGAGTAATGTTTCCAACTGCGGAATCGTTCGGCGTTCACTTACTACCCTCTAAAACCTCCAATTCGTTTCGTTTCCTTCCCCAACATCCGACGGGTGCGGCAGGGCCAGCCCGGGCCCACGTTAGTTACGATAGGATGTTGTTCTTTGTGTTGGCTTTGGTGATAATTACCATTTCTGGCTTGACTTAATTTTAGCAGGTGTTGCTGTTGGAGGTCCAATTCTCGGCTATTGAGAAAGTTTCCCTCTTTACTACTTCTTTCAATGATAGAGCTGACTCGTCGCTTACGATGTTTCTCGTTCCTCTAATTCATTCGTACAAGCTAACTCTGTAAGTATAAGGGTGTAATACAGAATTTCAAATATTAATGTTTGAAGTATTAATTATGCTATAAATGCTACTTTGAGTTGATTTTGACTTCATTTGACAAATGGCGCTGGCCTTCAAGAGCTTATGACTACAATGTATTTCAATGTGTCAAATTTGCTTCTTGCATTGAGTACGCATGCCACTTATTTGTCCATATCAAATAAATATTTTAATTTGGTTATAATGTCTCTAATGAAAAAGAATTGTTTATGAAGAACTATTTTTAAGCGGCAATATATCTTAGAATTCCCGTCGAAAGAAAGACATCCGACGTTTTCATATCTGAAATCTGATTTGTGGCGTTCTTATATAAAAACTTACATTCACTTTCATTCTGAAAGCCAAAAAACCCTTAGCAAGGGAAGAGATAGAAGCCCCAGCTGAATCTGCAGCTTGCTCAAGCCATGCTGAGTGATTTCCATCTCCTTAAGGACATAATAAATTCCTTTGTATTATATTACAATATTTTTTTCCTTCCTCATATGTTCCATTTGGAATTCCGTTTTAATACTATTGAATGCCTTCTACTTTGACGTTACCGAGGAATTTCGCTGCCTAAATTCCGATGACTCAGACTTTTTTAGTGCCTTACCGATATTTAGCAATCTCCGAAATCTACTACCATCCACTCAGCGCGCTGTACACTTCACCCGTCTTCACGATCTGGAATTCGTTATAAAAATTCTGCGTTACTTTTAGAATTTTTTTAAATCTTATGTTTTCAGAAAAAATTTGATTTCCTTGCCATTACTTCCTTACTTTCATTCCCAACCGTCCTTTTTAAATGTATCTTGGAATGAGCATATCATAGTAACGACGCAATCGACTTTTTTGTCATTTTTAAAATAACCTTATCATGTTATGCCACGTATTGAATATTAATCTTAATTTTAATTGCTCAAGAAAATGCAGGTAAAACAACAGTGAATAAGTATTGCCCGGTTACTGAAAAATGCTGCATCCATTGCTTAGCCTACCCAGTACTCGTTCTGCAATCCCTTGACTCAAAATTATTTGGTTTTTCGCAATGAAGATTAGCAACCCAAGGATCTTGGAGCCCACATTCGAATATTACTTTCATGACATCGTTATTTTAAAGCTCGAATATATTTTCGCAGTTTTAGTTCAATGAACAACCCATGTCTCGTACCTTCTGGGCAATTAAATTTAACAAATTCCTGGGTGGCGACAGTACCTCCAAAGAGTGATCAAACATCCTGACTTAAGGTTGGCTGGTATAGAATTAGACCCTGTGCTCTCAAGACCGGCAGATTTAAATCAGAGAGTAATTTCATCGGGAAATAATTTTATAAAAGCTACTGGATAATATTCGAGTAAATAGATATTATCAAATCTTCAACTAACTATGGCTTAGAGCGTTACATAATTATTACATGCGTCAGTAATATCCTTTGAAACTTATCACAAAATCTCTCCAGCGAAAATTGATATTGAGCATTATATTCCGAATGGAGTAGAACCCATGACATCGGTTTTGCATGCAAGTAATTCACTTCTCCGCCTCTGAGGCCATTAAGACCGCGTTGCGCGATACTTAATCCAGCACCAAACCTAGTGTACCAGGTGGTACTTGATATTGAGGAAGAAGGCTAGAATAACTTGAGCCCTCCTAAAAGGTCTCCCCCGATCTTTTAACTTGTATTGGTGGGGCAGCTATATTTTCATTCATGGCTAACCGTGTATCTTATTTAATTTTCATTTGACCAATCTCTGGCTGTAGGTGACCAAATTAACCACCGAGACATGTTTTATTTATTGTTAATTTCACGGACAGAAAATTGCCTGTAGCCGTAAGAAAGCATGGATGACACTGATAAAAAAAATAAATATTGCCAAGTTACTGAGAAAACATACGCCATTGGTCTACGGCCTCTAGATCTCATTTTGCGGGAGAAAATAACTAGTGCAACATCAATAATGACATTAAGTACCTCTGGGAGTATGACAGCCGTCATAATTATTAGAATGCTGGTTCGTTATCACACGATACTGGTAAGCTGTCATACTAGCAAATATCTTGGCCATGATACCAAGTATCGTATGAAACAGACTTTTAAATAAGGTGAAGGGTTGTTTTTATGGTAGAAAAATCCGACAAAAGCCATCGGATTGGCTTATATTCGGGGAAAATGTGGCGTGTTATTGCACCATCAGAACTGTCTGGTCATGCGCGTTAACTCCTCATCCCATACGTCACTTCCGTCCGTTTAAAAATTTCACGATCCTTTCGTCGACCTCATTTGCATCAGTACATCTCACCCTCATTTTAAAAAAAAAAGGGTCGAGCCTACCTAAGGGTGCGGAGGGGAGGAACAACTTGGGAGATCGCCCCCACCGCCCTCGGTGACCCTGTTTCATGGACTCCCCCTCCCCCCTCTGGTTACATGTACGCCCATCCGAATCCGCTCTCCTCACCCGGACGTTGCTCCCCCTCACCCTGCGTTCCCGAAAGACCTCTTTTTCCCCTCCCACCCTCTCGCTCACTACTAAAAACCTCCATCTTTCAATCTCACGGTCCATCCTAATCTCATCTCACTCTCCGAAATGAAGGCTGCAGTAGGAGGATAAAAAGTTTTTTCCGCTTCCCAGTTCCCCAAAAAAATTCATTCATATATACATACATATACCTACATGCATATATATATATATACATATATATAATTTGTATGTATTTGCCACTGAGCGGTCTGAGTGCATAAACGAATGAAAATATATATAACTAGCATTGTAAGTGTGATCATCGTGTGTGTGTATATGTGTATATATTCGTCATTCACTCAGACCGCTCAGCGGCTAATACACACATATAAATGTTTAAACAGAAAGGTTGAAAGAAAGAAAAAATACATTGTTGATTTTATGTGTTCCTATCCTCTTTCTTTCTACCTTTCTGTTCAAACACTTATATGTATATGTGTGTGTATGCGCACGCACATATACGCTCGCGGGTCTCTCTCCCTCTCTCAGTCCTGTAATCCTTC
Source organism: Ceriagrion tenellum (assembly GCA_963169105.1). Classification (NCBI taxonomy): domain Eukaryota; kingdom Metazoa; phylum Arthropoda; class Insecta; order Odonata; family Coenagrionidae; genus Ceriagrion; species Ceriagrion tenellum. The sequence continues at coordinate 94,333,998 of OY720639.1, read as the reverse complement.
TCGCATCCCTAGCAGTCTCTTTGCGACGTTCCCCCTTCCCCTCAATAGTCCTCCGGGATAATTATTGAGCCCTGCTCTCTACCTCTCTCTCGCCGTTCTGCCTCCCTTCTTGCCCTTTTCCACGCCGACCGACCACGTGGCCCGCTGCTGTCAAATTGCTAATCACCGACCACGCCCCCTTTCTGCCACTCCCATCCTCCTCTTCGGGGATTAGGACCCTGGCCACCCGTGTGGTTAGCCAGTACTCTAGTTCTGAATTGCTGCGCCCCAGCCAAATTTGAATGAAGTTCACGCTACTCTTCCAGTTTTTTTCGACGGAGTCACGAATTCCTCTGCTTTTCTTCAATTTGAGAAGGCTGATTTTTACCCTTTGCTCGATATTCTCCCTACACAGTAGTAAAATGAAGACATGCCTTCAGAGCTAAAAATTTGTTATGACTGTATCTATTAGAAAATACTGTAACAAAGGATATCATCATTTATTAAGGAAGTTGAACAAATATTACTCCAGAGACTTGTGGTAAACCATCTGGAAAAAGTGATTCCTCCATCACACCTTCTCTTTCTGCTTTTTCCTTCGGTTCATCTCCGCCTCTCTTTTTTTCTCTTCAATCTCTGTCCCCTTACCTCCTCCTTTGCTTATTTTGGCGGATTAAACAGTTCATCTTCCTAATCCCTGACTCCGAATGTCTCATTCAAACTTCATTGCTACACCTAAACGCAAACCAAAATCGAATGAAGTTTTCGCTGCTTATCGAGTTACTGTCGACAAAGTAATGTGTCCCTCTGATTTTCCGCAATTTGAGGATGCTTAAGTTGAGGAAATCGCTTTTATACCCAGACTTGTTGTCTCGTCTACTGACTGACTGCTCAATTTGATACCATATTATAATGAAGCGCTGGCTGCAGCCATTTCAGCGTGTATATATTGTATGCCTACTACAACATCCCATGGGTGACTACATACGCCTTAAGGCTGCATACGAGAGAGGTTAAATAGTTTGATATCATTATATCAGACGCAGAAAATATGATTTTTTTTCATTTTTTTGTATTGTTGGTTGCATTCCACTTTTGTACCAAATTTCAAAGTTCCTAATTGTTTGCCAGCACGTTGAAAGCGATCTCGTAAGATTTCACCCACATCCACAGACAATTAGTTGAAGCTGAATAAATACATTTAAAATTGCATACCTTTTTGGCTTATTGACATTGTCCCAACTTTCTCCTACTTTAATACATGTAATGTATGGCTTTAGATATGAATGTAACAAATGATATACCGCATTTACTTGAATATAAGACCTCCCTTTTTTCCGAAAAATATGTTTCAAAAGTGGGGAGGGGGTCTTATACGGGGAGGATAAGCCAGAGGGGGTGCTGATATATGACTTACTGATACTGATATATGTTATGTAACTCGACTATTCGAACTTCATATCGAGTTTACACACTCAAAGCATCACACATTCTTTCCAAACTGGCTGGGTACTTCCCTGAGGGCTCTCCCACCTGTTTTATATTTTTCCTGGAATTTGAGCCTCAAAAGTTGGGGGAGTATTATATAGGTAAATACGGTAAGCATTTATTAAGGAAGTTGAGCAATATATTCTCCCAGAGACTTGTGGTAAACCGTCTGGAAAAAGTGATCTAGGATGACCTAAGCAGCGATATAGGAACCAGCCTCCAACTTTAAACGGAGCAGACACAATGGCGCCATTCTGAACAGTTATTGATGATTCTTTTAACTGCTTTGGGTCCTTTTGATTCAGTCTGCGATCCCATGGTCTTGGGATAATTGAGTTTCTAATTGACGAAAAATACGTGCTTTCCATAGGAGTGGAGATCTATATCCCCTTGCGCCCCATCGCTTCTGAAGTCATCATCCTTCAGGCGATCTCAACATTTATGGGTTTTGAGATTCCACCCCGCGTTGACCCAGTGGTCGCCTCCCTCTGGGATGTGCTGGGAAAACATTTGCCGAGACTTTTGAGGATCGCAAATAGAAATTGCCCTTTTGTAAATATGGCGTTTCGAGCATCGAATCAACTCGAGGGTATTTGTGAGTGGCGATTAAGGGTGATGATGCCGAGAATCACCAGATCGTCGTCGGCAAATATGATCAGTGTTTGCTCTGCCTTCAATCGATACTCATCGGAAGCGATACGGGCAGCAGGGTGTGAAACACATCGGAGTTCTTCGAATGTCAGCTGTTTCTTCTTTCCCTTAATTTTTTTCAGCATCTTAGGGCCTATTAGTGGTATTATTTATTATTACTTTTACCTTCGAATTAATAAAACTGGTTGCAAGTTGAATGAGCTAAGTAATCGATATTTTTGTGATCAGATATGAGTGAAGTCAACAGTTACGGGTGAGATGTTGTGGAACTGCATTATCAAAAATGAAAAATACTCGATGTTGAAGTGTCCTTTTTTTTTAATTCTCAAACTTTAAGATACGTGTTTTGGCACTTTATGTCGTCTTCTTCAGGTACTGTGCACCTGAAGAAGACCAAATACACTGTATCTGAAAATGGAATATGGAAAGTACCTGAAGATGGAAAAAAATGAAGAAAATACTCGATGTTCTTCTATCCACTTCAGATACGCTGTACCTGAAGATGGCCAAATAAAGTGCCAGAACACGCGTCGTTAAGTTTGAGAATTAAAAAAGTGGGCAGTACAACATCGAGTATTTTTCATTTTAGATAAGTTATGAGAACAATGACTTAACTCGGGTTTAAGGAGCCATTGCTTTCGGAGTACATTTCCAATATTTATTGCCTCTATTGGTCGGTGCATCCTCCCATCTAAGTACAACATGTTTAGAAATTTATTTTATAGTATTAAAAAGGTTGGCTCTCTATAAATAGTCGGCACAAATTAATAAACTCATTATTAGCCCCATGGTCGCCATTTCATTATGTTTATACGCTTTATGGCGGTAATTAACACACCTATAAACATGTTTCACTGTGGAAGTCACCGGTTTTTTAGATCGTCCATCGGCCCTAATAATTCTGGAGATCGTTTTAAGTTATAACATGTTTCTACAACCAATTTTTGAATTGTAGACTAACTTGAATGTCTCAGAATTCTACAGTAGGCATGCTAGTTGTCTCAGAGACTGTCCATTATTCCATCAAAAGTATGAAATTCCAGTAAAAGACCCATTAAAGTGTGATTGATTTCTAGCGAGCCTTGGGACTTAACTAGCTCAGTAATCAGATATTACCTGTTTTTAATTTTTTGTTAAATTTGTGTTTTTTTTGTACTTTTTTTATACCGCCTACTCCAGCCTATGTATTACTTTTGAGCTTCGTTTACCCCGTTAAATTTTCTCTGACACAATTTTCTTTATTATGTAGTTGCTCTGCTGCAATAAGTCCAGCAATAAGTCTGCGGAAACGGACGAACCTCCACGTTGGCAAGACCACTGCCTTATTGGCCATGAAACTTGGCCATAAAGGACTTTATGGCCCAGTGTGAAATTCGTTGTTCCTCTAGTTCGGACATATAATTCTCCGGGGCACCCGATGCTTTCGTCCACCCCATGATACGGTCCTTGTGGAAAAGCGTGGCGGAATGCTAGGAAGCAGCTTTCATAGGAGGCTCATTCATCGATGGCAGACGAGTATGGCTGCGCCAAGCCACCGCGTATTTATTGGCAAAGTTTCCGTGGGTGGAGGGTTTTTAGGAGGAGAGAAAGGGGAGGAAAGTCCCCCAAACTTATCCTCCCGAAAGCGATTCGGAAGCGTTCATGGCTTTCGAGGATGCCATCTGTTGAAGAGAGAGTTGGATACACCCCGTTCTCTGTGCGACCGTAGTGACTCCTTACGCCGGTCAAAAGTTTTACCCTTTCGAGTTTAGAATCACCAAAATGACGGACCCCTCAAATGCCTTGCTAGCTTAAAATGATAGTCTGGCTCTCATTCTGTGAACCCACGGCGCTTAGAAACTGGCTTAAATGTGATTCTGAGAGCAATAATGTGTACAAGGGAAAAAGAAGAGAGGCATACACGGTGAAATTCCCTACACCGCTGGGGAGGTAAGATTATTTGATAAATGCGTCTTTCGTACTACTCACACATTCTGGATAATTACCACGTAATCCCTTGGTTTTTATTGTCACTCACATTCTTTCCAAATAAATTATACAGTTATTAGATATGCAGCTGGCAGTACTATAAGAAATTGGAAATGCTACTCAAAATCACTACTTAATGTGCATCAATGACCAAACAATGAAATCAATAACTGTACAACAAGTGACAGGTTTTCATGAATATGTAATGAATAAATTGAAAAAATGAATGATGAGTAAATCCGTAACAAAATCCCTTTTTATCCGTCCCTAGTGGTATCACTTAAAGAACTGATTTTTCTTGATAATATTATTATTGTTCGCTCATTACAATGTTAAGATATTAATTTTGAACGTGCTGCATGATAGAACGCATTTTACGAACGCATTTTGCGTTTTGCGTTAAAGTGACGGGGTTGACACAAAAATCAAAAGCATAAAATGTTAAGAAATTGTACGGAGTAATTTTTCGCTGAATGAAATGCTTTCAACTCCCAAGAGAAGTACTCAATAGATATTTGGGGAGCGAGTACCGCAGAACAGGACTACTTCACCATTACCTTACTTACCTATTATAAAACTACTAACACTCAAGTTCCTATTGGGTTTCATTTGAAAATGGCTCTGTAGGCATTGAAAACAATAGTGATATAAGTTGACATGGCATTTTTAACGGTGAAAAAGTTCAACGTGGTGAATGAGAAAATGTATGCAAAGATTCAATTGTAGACAACTCTTTTGGGTTTCAATTGTGATAAAGTTTCAAGTCTAAAAGTCATAGTCAAAGTGATCTTCGAAGCAGTGCGGAGTGTATATGATGTATCTCAAACCCATCAGAAGAAGAGAATTTCTAATAACAAGTCTGTTAGTCGTGGGAATTTTATCTAGAAGTTGTAGCTTAGCCTGAAGCTTTTTCCATCCTGAAAAAAGAGAAATGAAATGAAATAAAGCTTTTTCCCTTCCCTTCTCTCTTATTTCACTTTCAAGTATTGTGTCCAACCCTGGTGAACTCACAGCTCCAACTCCCCCATCCCTCAGAAAAAATTGGAGACAAGGCCTTGAGGCCTTAGCTCCCCCAAAAGCGTAATTCCAATGGGCACGCTAAGTCTTTCTCGGAACGAAAAGCACGTTCTTTTCTGCTTGCCTTCGTTTGGATTTCGTCTCTCTTAACTACGTGCATCTTGCATTCAGACTCGCTCAGTGTATAAGCATACATTCATTCATTTCAAGTCATGTATATAGCATGCATTTGGATTTTTTGTGCACTGTCTGTGTGATTCGAGTGCGCTAATCTTCTATCACTTGTTCGTTTCTAGCAGATTTTTTTCTTGTTGCCGTTTGTTTCCCCCATTAATGTATTAAAGCGTCCCCTAAGTGCGGTTGAATTATGTACGATATCATTTGAGTAGGGGAGTGTAGACTGGGTGATGAATCTTTCTCCTAATATTTCTTATTCAGAAGGTTGACGTCTCTTCTCTGGAGAGTTTTCTTTTTACAGGTTATCCTCGACTGCAAATGTCCTGCTATTAATTAGCTCCTCATAAAGGTCAGGCACCATATAAATCACTTTTGTGATGATTACATAAATGGTATTTGTTTCAAAGAGTATTTGTCAGCTTCACGATGTTTTGTGAAGACCCCTGCCATTAAAAACGTTGGGCCTAGGAAAAGGGCACTGAAATGATAAGGGACGGAGTTAAGATGAATAAGGTGGAGTCTTTTTTCTCCTGGTTTTCTCTATAATGTGGTTCCTATAGGCGCATGAGAATAATCAAGTTTTTTACCGATCGGTTCGACAGAGTATATCTCTTATATTGTGACCTGTAATAGATATTTTTGGGGTAAAAGTAATATCCCCCATGTACTAGAACATAACTAAAGTGAATTTTTTAAGTGACATAAGCCTAGCAATTAGCCACCGACTCTCTAATGGGTCTTAGACTAGATTTTGCATCAGCTGTATAATAATCCCTGTTCATACGTAGCAGTTACTTACAAAGCGTGTACCTTTCTTTTTTATTTTATTTTTCTTTGGATATAAAATTTATCAGCACAGGATCCCAAATACTCGCACTTTAGGCAATCGATATGTGCCCTAAACAGAACGAATAAATGCGTCTCCTTTAGTCTCTCAGCTGAGGGCTTACATGCTATTCACGTGCCTCAGTGATACACCCTGAGCTATTTAATGTAGCGGCATGCAGTATTTTCTCTTCCGTTGCTGGTCACATTCTGCCTGTTCATCAATCCAACTGATTCAAATGGTTGCTCACATCTCTGGTAATATATACATAATATATTATGCATTCCATAGGTATGTGTACATCGTAAGTGTATGCATACTGATTAGTTAAAGAATGAACTATTTTGGGGCCAAAACTAATTTTAGATTAAAAATATAGTATACAAAATAGTTGATCAAAAAATTATTCCAATAGCTAAGTTCCGCAGATTTTTATTCAACACGAGAAATTTCTATTCGAGGATTCATTATCAAGCCGCATTTCCTATTAGATCAATCATAATCAGTCTCATAATTTTTCGCCTAATACCATTAAATCTTGAAGTCTCGGGAAGAGGAATTTAGACATTAAAAATTGTATCCTTTAAGCCATCACGCAGTGAATATTTCAGCCTTATGTTTTAAGTACAGATTATCTTAGAAAATAAAAACAACACTTGCTGTACAATTGCATGCTTTCCTTTTTAGTTAAGAATTAACAAATCAGGAGTAAAAAAAACCTTCAAATTATTTTGCGGCGTATTTATTATATTACCGTTTGGATTTTAATCAGAGCCCCTATTTTGCCCAATCTCAATTTCCTAGATCATCTTTAACCTTCAAACTGGCGTGAATGATAGGTTGACAAAAGGACAGACAGATTTAATCTCCTCAGTCCCAAAGTACCCTATTGGGCGCATTAAACTGCTCTTTTCATCAATCTTATCCCGGGAATTTCTATGTTTTTTTATAAATTACAGTGTAGAAAATTTTAAGGGTAATTGTTGAAACGTCATTTTAGGGCACTCTTTCGGTGTTGAAAGTGCTGTGGTGATTGCTAACTTGATCCCAAATAAGTTATGACTCACAATGCTTTCCCATTGGTCTGAGGGGGCTGAGTGGATTAGTAATAGTCATTGAACTAGATGGAGGGGGTCTCGCTTGCTTTTATAGCAAATGCTAAAAGCTATAAAGTGGGCGTGGCCTGTCCACCATATATGTTAACCGTGATTTTCATTCCGTCCTTACGGGCTGGCGCTTAAATTTCGTAATCTTACGATGTTCTCCATCTGTAATTTACTAGAAACCAACGTGCATTTTTATTCTCCTTTCCGTGCATCTTCAATAAGCATCCTTCACACTTATATTTTTTGTCAATTTTAATAAATGAGTAATAATATTAATTATTGCAATAAAAATGAGTTTACATTCTTAAAAAAACTCAAGAAATGGCTGCTTACTCATGAAAGTTTCGGAAAGCCAAGGAGTGGTTTTCAACGATATTTATAGGGACGAAAATGCATAGAACTGGGTAGTTTTAAGTGGAAAAAGAAGTGGCAAAACTGCGGAAATACGGTTTTAAGAGAATATTTAATATGGGAAGTGATTTTTTGTCGGCCATTTTGTGTGTTTCACAGAGATCTTCAGTAGATGGCGCATTGATCGAGTGAATTTCACACCTTACTGAAATTGTCCAGCAGGTATGTGTAATGTGGTTATAAGCGTTATTACATGGCATGTACTGTAGGCATGTAGGAACGTACTCTTTCTAGAAATAAATCTCCCTTGAGCAGGTTGGTGAGTAGAATTGCTGATTGGGGGTTGGAAAATATGGAAGAGGTAAAATAAGTAGGGTTTCCTCTGATGGAATCGTTCGAAATAGGGAAACATGGCGTCAAGGCGCAAGTGAAAAACGGGACAAATTATAATTTTTGAGGTTGAATTTCGGAGAAAGTATTAAAATTCAGGTAAAAAACGTTATATAGTAATAAACCCAGATTCTTCATCTTCAAAAATAAGGTATTAAATAAGCGCAGTAGGTTGTCAGAAACGCCGGTAATAGCAGTCAATGTATCGGCCCCACACCCAATATATCTACCCTCGATTCTTATTCGATATATCTTAATACTCTCTTCCATCCTCGTGCCTCTTGCTCTAGCTCCGAGGTAAAGATCTTTCTCTACTCCCGACTCTCTGCCCCCACTCCCGCGTCCTCGTCGCACTTCCACACCGCTGCCGGCCCTTGCCCACGCCTCACTTCCACGCCCATCGATCTCCAACCCACTCGCCCTCTCTCTCTTGCCGATAGCTTTCGCTTCTCCCGTATTTATTTTTATCCCATCCCATCTGATTCCAATTTTTCTCCTCTACTCTCCTTAAACCTCTTTGCCTTCCCTCCCTTCCGGCCCCCCCTCGCCGTCGTTTCTCCCTTTCCCCTCCCTTCTCCACTCTCCCTTTCCCCTCCCTTCTCCACTCTCCCTGCCGCTTTGGTTCTCTTTATAAAACCTTCCCAACATTTCCAATCCCCCTTTGCCTTACAATCCCTTATAGTGGTGGTGAAACTTGGTGGAACCTTTCCCCTCCCCCCGTTTCTCCTCCACTCGCCCCGCCGCTTTCGTTCCCTTTATAAAACCTTCCCTACATTTTCACTCCCTCTTTGCCTTACAATTCCTTATAGTGGTGGTGAACTTGGTGGTGTTAGTCTGATCGGACCCTGCCGTCATGGAGAAACTTCACTCTACTCTTTGATGGTATGCCTGGAACTGAACTACTTGTTTGAAGCAGGTGAATCGTTAAACCATTAATTTTATCCTTAATAAATCCCTTTGTAACGTGATATTTCTCCAGGCATTATAAACAAGTAAATTAGTCTCCATTTACAAGCAACTGGCAAAATTTACATGCAATGCCATTTTGCTTACATCAAATGCTGAACTTTTGGGACTGCACATTCAGCATACTTGCTGCTGGTCTATTCATGTTGCTAATCTATTCACCTAGTAAAAACAACCTTCAATTCCTCAAGATAAATTACAATCCTCTCCCTGCTAACACCCTTGTGGCGAATTTCAGGGTAACAAGTAGATTTTGATGTACAATATTCACTTATATTGTTCAAGATATAAGAATGCTGTTCTTGTTTTACACCATAATTCAAGGATACCTATAAACACCACGTTTTCAATAGAAACAAAATCTTTTTACTCACTGAATATATAAAACCTACGAAATTTATCATGTTTTAAGAAGGTAAAAAATGTTTGTTAATGAAGACCTGTATTTTGGATTATCTGTTATATTTCAGGAATATTTTGTTGACGAATCCCACTGTACATGGTCTTCGGATAATAAATATTATAATTTTGGAGGGAAGGACTCGCGTGGAAATGGGTCGGCATGAAAAGCGGTGGGAAGTGGTCAGCACAATGTAGAAAACGCTTTCAATGTGGCTGCAATCAGTTAGACACCAAGGTCATTGTCGCCATCTGATGGGTCGGTTTAGTAGGTATGAGTCGACACCGAGAAAAAACATCAACACCAAGAGCAATGACATCAATAAATAGACGTCACTTATCATTAAAACACGAATGCTAAAGTTGTAATCTTGTCAAAAAAATTATTCAGACATTTAATTTCTTCATGAATATTTGTGATCAAACGAAAGCATTTCTTCGAAATATGTCATTGGAGACTGACTGGACGCCGATATGTTCATGGAAGAATAATCTCGGCAAAAAAATTCGAAACACACGTTCATGACGGCGATGAAAGATGGTGGAGAATTAATTGCATGCGGCCGAAGAACGGGTATACTTCCACGAGAGAAATCCTAATCGTCTCGTTACGAAAAAAACAGCCTCTCTATCCTGACCTGACCTCACCTCGTTAGTGTTATTGACCTGTTGCAACAACTAGGAAGGAAATCGCTTTCAGACCGTCAATTTAATATTAGACTTAATCTTTTATGTATAATCACACCTAATCTTTTTTCTGACCTCGTTATTAATATCTCACAAAATCTGAAGTACTGAGACATAATATCATGAGAAAAAATTGGGGAAATAAACTGCAGAAAAGACAGGATTAAACCGTCGTTCTTACGCGATCGATGATAATAATAATGCTTTATTACTCCGACAGAATATGCTTAGAACATAATATCTTTGATTAAATCGGGGAATAAATTTGGGTAGCCATGAAGGTAAACCTAAATTATGGCTACCATCGTTTACAGAATGGGTTATGAACACAAATATAAAGGAAATACAGCATTTTGAAATCACAGTATATGAATCGAATAATATTACAGTTATAAGAAAACATCCTCTAGACTTTCTTTGGTAAACAACCAAGAATGTATACTTTTCATTTCTGTGTTTAGGATTTTTTAATTAATACAAGAAACGTGTAATGAGTTATATACTTTTGTACAAGAAACATCGTTACGCCATTATTATGAAAAACGCCAGGTTCGGCTTTGGTAAGGAAATACGTGTTTTACGTTGGGTATAGGGAGTAGGGTTGTACAATAATAATCCAGTATTGCCACTTCTTATGCAAAAACGGTGTTTAAGTTTATAAATAAATAGACGTTCCAAGGGGAGGAACCTAAAAAGAGGCCAAAATGGCTGCTCATGAGACTTTTAAGTACGTTAGTGGACTGGTCGAGAAGCTGATTTGTTTATTTTGATCCCTAATGCTTTTTTTCTTAATTTTCCATATAGTACTAACATTATGTTTCATATCCCATGCCTCATGTTCCCTCTATGGCTCTACCAATCTCTTTCACATTTTTACAGTATACGGCATTTAAAGTTACAATTTTTTCTTAATCTGCCTTCTAGTATTAGCATCACGTATCTCATGATCCTTGAATGACTTTTGTATCTTGTTTACTTAGTTACTATAATATACGTTATTACAGAAAGCTTTGTTCCTGCAGCATGGGATGCATAGTCTCTGTGGAGGTTTCCACGGAATCTTTGTGATAAAGAGAATGGTTTTCCGATTGTTCTTCCGCGTTTATCCATTTTTTAGGAAAATATTTCGTCAGCGTTCCAGCTGGCTTCTTCAGGTCCGCTGAAGTGTCGATGCAGGGTTTGGCTGGTCCATTTATGTTACTCCGTTTTTCGCTGGACCAAGCCTACATTGGAACTTAAGAGGACCTAAAGAAGCCAGCTGGAACGCTGACGAAATATTTTCCTTAAAAATGGATAATCGCGGAAGAACAATCGGAAAACCATTCTCTTCATTGGAAGCATTACTATAGTGTATTTCATGTCGGTAAATGTTGCTTGTACATCGTAGAGCATGTTGATGATAACTCACCCCCTGCAGCACACCCTTGAGGTGGCTTGCAGGGTAGTATGTAGATGTAGGTGAATGTGCTCGTGGACGTTCGCAGAGTTTCTGATGGGGCATGGGGAGGAACAGGGAGGGTTGGGTGGTGGAGGATAAATTAGTCACGCGTTGGTGTGTGCCACGTTGGGTGTGGGTCATTCAAAGCGATGGGAGGCAGAAGTGACTGAAGTAGCGTGCTCTCGTCCCAGTTCTGCATAGCGCGACGGGCATTTTGAGCCGAGAGTGCACTTCCGCGTCATGCGAGTGTGATATATGCTCCCCTGCCACTTTTCTTGCACTGCCAGGTGGACGGCCCGACACCACGAGAGCGCAGCATGCGTCTGGTTATTTGCCGTGCAACTTCCCCGTGGCGTCGCATCAAAGGGAATTGATAGTTCGTTCGCTCCTCCGTCGGGCGACGTTTCTCGCCTGCTCAGTACCACTTGGCGTGAATGTCAGGTGTCCTGGAGGTTGGAGAGAGGTGGGTTAATTTCGGATGAGGTTTACAGTCCTCGGGTGTTTATCTTCCTTGGCTTGACGACCCGGAGGTTTTATAATTGATGATGACGATTGCAATCTGTGGAAAATGACGAAATGGTGAAAAAAGGTTAAGATATTCCATTAATTATTCGCTTTTGCTTTATTTGTGGGTTTGAGTATTCTTAAAAAGTGATGTTATTTGGAGCTGTCCATAATCCACGTAGACAAATATATAAAATAGGCCACTTGTTGACCCCCCCACATCCCCCATCGTGGGCACTCGTTGACTTCATCCAGACCCCCTCGTCCCTCTGTTGTCCACGTAGACTTTTCTTTTTTCGTGCGGAAAAAGCTGTGAAACGGGCTATTAATTGATTGTCGTGGTGACTGTAATTTAAGGGTGATTTAAGGGAAAGGTAAGTAAAAGAAAAAACACTCTTGTAGCTATGATAATCTGTCATTTACTACGACCATTGTCTACGTAGACATCCCTCCAACACCCCCATCCCCCAACGTGGACATTAGTTGACAACCCTCGTTCCCCCCACCCCAGTTTGGTGTTTTTGTGGATTATGGACCGCCTTTTAGCGCCTATTTCAGTGCCACATGGCTTAATACAGTCAAGGTGCAACATAGATATTCATTTTATGGTCGACTTTGTAAAAATACTCAATGATGATGATGACCATCGCTTCCATTTATATTGCTCACTGGTATATAGTATACTAGCACTCGGAATTTTTAATATTTACTTGAAGGCGTAATTCATGATATTCTTTGATTATTTTGCGGGTCATTTGCTGGATTTTTTCAATAAATTGGATTGAAATTGTTTTGATCGTCCGCGAAACGGAGTTAAAATACGTCTAATTACCCTAAAATAATTCCATTTTGTATGCATATCATTTTCATTGATCTTTTGAATAATCTGTTACATTTATGAATAGTTAATCACAGCCAATAACTGACGAATCAGTCATACAGCCGGGTGAATATGGTCTGGATTGAGCAGGGCTCTTCGAGTAATCTGCTATTAATGGCATTCCGTAATGACGTATTTTACACTTAAAGGAACGCTTCAAGGCTCACGTTGATAGGCCACTTCTCTATGGAGTACAGAGTGTTATGTGAGCCTGGCGCGACCAATGATGAGCCTTTGGAAGATTCACTTCATTTTTGTGTACCTTGCTCATCCAATGCTACAGGTTTCTCCGCATTGCCTCAGGTCTATAGCATTCCTACTCGCAAAAGCAAGCATTTTTGTTACGTTGTGAACAACACAGTCACACCCATAAAGGAAGATTGAGAGAGCGCCAACTTTGGTGGCCAATGCCAGAAGCTGTAACGTGGATGTGGCCTGGCCGCCATCTTTGTTAACCCCGATTTTCCTTTAGGGCATACGCGCCAACAGTGCACTTTACGATATTTTCCACCCATAAATTACTAAAATCTGTGCATTCGCTTCTTGAACCCTAATTGTTCACTTTTCAGTAGAATTTCATAACGGTCAACTGGGTTAAATTGACCCCGGATTTTTCCGGCCGTTTTGCGCGTTACGGTGGACGTGTCCGCGTTCATTCAGAGCTCAACTATGGGAATACTATCAAAGATAGAGGCCTGCAGTTTTATGAAATTGATAAAGGAGGTAAGACTCTATATTATGATTGAAAAGAAATATTTTTAACTCCCTGATTTGAGAGAAAAAACACTCAAACTTTGACAAAGGAAATGGTTCCAGGCTTGACTTTGTGGAAGTAATTCATAGTTACTCAAATAAGACTTTGTATACTCCACTATAGGTTTAATAACACGACCCGAGTTTCGGAGTATACAAAGTTTTATTTAAGTTAAGCAAACTTTGCCTTACCATTGCTCCCTGGTAAGCTAGAAATCGAAAATTCGGCGTCTAGGTAACTGTAGGCAAGTTATTTGCCTACTTAGTTAATTACAATGTATGGGGTTTAATTTATTTTTGAAGCCGTCAGCTTTAAAACAGTGGACCCTTGCAGGTCTGAATTCATGCCCAAAGTCCCCATTCCTGCATGGAAAATCCTTAGTTACTAACAATTAGTAAATAAACTATTGTTGAAATTGGAGAAAAATGGGTTATTTTGGCGTTAAAACTGCAATTATCAAGTGAAATATAATCGTAGATGAAAATCGGTTGAAAGAATAAGAAACTTCATTCTTTTTTCCACATAACTGCGAAAATTACAACCAAATACCTCAAGTAAAAGTTATTTAACTAAGCAAATAAAAAAAAACTTTGCATCTATTCCTATGATTATTTAATAATATAGCCATTTTGGGGCCCTAAAAGGCCCTAAAGGCCCTTGTTATATAGAATATATGTGAACCAGATATATCAAGTATCTTTCTAACAAATTTTGTTTCAATCAATTCTGTGGTTTATGAGTGATTGAGTAACAGACAGACACCGCTAGATATTTATACATTAGTAAGATTACCAGCTTTTGACATGAGAGCTTCCGTTCGATCCCAGGCAGTCGGAATTTTTCAATGCTATCCCGATATCTACTAGAGTGCCATATGAAGAGTACTTCATGCCGATAATACGTCTTTCGAATGAAATGGACTGTTAACTACATCTCCATTTCACCCTGCAAGCCACCGCATGGGCGTGTGGTACGGGGTGTTGGGATCTATCCCACTTAGAAAGGGGGTAGGGACTTATTCCACCATGTAAACATGTACGGGATAAAGTTTTGAGAGGTGAAATGGTGACATATATTATTGGAGTGTATTTAGTGGAGCTCAGTCTCTATTGTGGCTGCTCATTGTGCGCGGAATGAACGATGTTTCGTACCTTTCTCTTCGGCTATGTATCTCTCTTATTTTATCGCTTCGGTCAGGCCTAGAGATGTAGTGAGGCGCCATCATAATATTCTCTCTGTCGCTCTGAAACTCACCAGTTCTGAATTTCTCAAGCATGCTAAGCCTAGCGTATAGCCTCCGATTCTCTAGAGGCTCCCATCTTAATCCCTCTAAAAGTTGTAAGCTATGTACCCCTTGGCGCCTTTCAATGGCACTGGTGATAAGATTGGGTGAACGCCGTCATCTGGCTTCTGTCCACTCTCCTTCCTCTCCCCTAGTAACTCTACTTCCTCACTAATATCGTTTCAATCTATATCACTCGATTAATGCTAGAGCGATAGCTTAGGTTCCTACATCATTGTAATAAAACGTAGATTACCACGGATCTCTTTTGGTGATGATTAATAGCCCTCTGGAACTCCTTTGAATTTCCACTTAGCCAAATCTACGATAAATGACGTGCCACAGTTTTTCCGGCTTGCAGAATTTTGACACTCTTGCATTATTGTTCACAGACTTCCTTATTAACGTGCTAAAGAGTTAAGGCGAGGAAAGAGAATTTAATCTCGTCGTAATATCTTTTGCTCTTATATTGCGCTACTAACGCTCTCAACAGTTTTCTGCGCTCATATTATTACACTAACAAAATTATGTTCAGAAATTACCTTATCATGAAATTGAAGCAGAAGAGACAACAAGCCGTATAAACTTAGGATCGATTGCCATTTTTTTACATTGAATGATAATTATATTTACGCAAGAGAGCTACATTTCCGAGCATATACCAGAGCTGATACCAGGCCTGATACATTCTTCATTACCAGGTGTAATAAAATACATTTTTCAAGGTAGGAGTGGAATTTATTTTCCCACATTCTAAGTATGCGACAGAATTTCAAGGAAGTTTTGTAGTATTTCCGGATTGGTTTCTCGACTTTCCGTGATTTTTTCTTCACTTAATTAACATGCTTCCTTAAGTCTTTTACACCCTTAACAAAGCTACTATTCAAGTCAGATATTAAAGCGTCACATATAAAGGCAATATTTTGAAAAAAGGAAACGTATACACTGTATTACAAGCTCGAGGAAAAATTAATGAAATCCTAGGGTAATACAAATATTTTGGTTCAACAGACATTTGTTTTTATTTATGCCTAACCAGACTATTAAAAATTTTTATGTCTTTAATATTCTCCTATTCATTCGATCCTTAATGTCCCATCTTCTTTATTACAGAGCCACTTTGAAATGTATGGGGAGCTAGGGTGTGAAAAACTCCTTTCGATTTATGAAGAAAGTATTTCCTAAGTTTGTCCTTTCTCATGCTTAAAGGTTTCTACATTGTGTTCAAAAATATTGAAACTAAATTAGATCCTAGGGATGTTTATGGGAGCATACTAATTAAATGAGGAAACAATCACGGAAAGCCGACAACCAGTCAGGAAATACGACAAAACTTCCTTGATATACCGTCGCATGCTTAGAATGTGGGAAAAGAAATTCCATCCCCATCTTGAAAAATGTATTTACTACATCTGGTAATGAAGAATGCATCAGGTCTGGTATTTACTTTGCGTGCATGCTCGTGTGGCACCCCCTGACGTCGAGCCACGTAATTATTCCGAGGAGCGATCGCTCCGAAATATCAACTCGAGATTAATGCACCCTGGCAAAAAAAGGGAACCCCTTTTTGGAGATGTGGGAAGGGAGGAAAAAAAGGGTACCCGAGAATGAAATGGGAATTAGCGCTAAAGACCCTCCCACGAGACGGTGACGTCACACCCGATCCCGCTTTCCGCCCCGCCCTCTTCTGAAGACGGGGTTTGCGAAGTGATTCGTCAGATGACTCCCGCGTTACAAATCTCTCTGTCGGAAAAAGAAACCTTTCCTTCACGTCCTTGCACTCCCCCTCTCTGGGAGTCTTGCCACCTCCTGCCGACTTATACTTTCTCGTCTCCTGCTTCTCGTTAATCGCTTGAGAATTGAGCCCCTCCCTCCTTCCCCCTCATCATTATCATATTATTCCCCCGGGGGGAGTGGGAGAGGAACGTTTAACCGCGAGGGAGTGAGGAAGGAGACAAAGAGAGAGCTGTGTAGGAGGAAGAGAGCAGTTACGGGGGTGCGTCTGGTTTTCTCACAGGTTCCTCCGCCCTCTTCCAACTCCCATTTTCTCGCTCTTCTCCTACTTCGCCGCTTTCAAAGCCTTCCCACTCCGCCACGTCGTGACTGTTTCTTCCTCTGCTCTCCTCATATTCTTTCTCTACTTACCCCTCTCTCTTCCTCCCTCCTTCCTCAACTTTTCTTTTCCTTGATAACTTCCCTCGGGAAAACAACAGAGGTTTTTTTGAGGTTCTTTTAAACTGCTATTCCTTGGCTGCTGTAATGGATTGTCTCCGCTTTTGGCTTTGAGCTCGTGAGAATCTTTTCCTTTCATCCTTAATGACGGTCAGTGGTGTCTATAAAAAATCGATATTTCAAAATGTGTAATGGTTTGAGAACCTTTTAAAAAAACTTCAAATCTCAGTGAATCAAAAGCTTTTAAAAACTACTGGGGGTGAAGAAAAAATTTATTTCATTTTCGCCAATGAGAATAGGTTCCTTTTGCTAACATCCATTGGATAAAGTTTGTGGATAGTTACATATTTCCCCAATTTGTCTTTATTGATTGTTCCTCTAAATTAGCAGCGAGTTTTTTGCACTGCTAAGCAGCTATTTTTCTTACAGTTATGCTTCTTTTTCATTTCTACAAAATTAAAATGACGAATTTTTTAATATCCCAATGTTTTTGAGTGCCTATTTGGGCTCCTGACAAACCCTAATGTGCAACAAAGACCTTTAACTTCACATAATCACAAATCTGAGGAGAACATGGGAGAACGGTTCCTTTCAACAAATCAATCGTTTTTTTTTTATTGTGGTGATTAATTCGAGCTTTCATTTCTTCATTAAGGGGAAAATGTTGAGATTACAACACCAAGTTTGCTTGAATTAACTCGTCCAGGGAATCACAGCAATTATTGCAGCCAGATATTGATTGAAATCAAACGTAGTTGATATATCGCTAAGATTTGTTTTTGATAAACCCACGGCTTGAGTAAATTTGTTTAAAATAAGATTCCGTCAGTCGTGTTTTTGTACCATATATATTGCTCTGTGACTTCCCTCGCTAGTTGTCCCCAACACTTTAAACATAAATGAAAATTTCTTTGAAGGCTTCCGCGACTCTTATAATTATTAATGTTGCTCTTTTCAGGTATTTCCGTCGCGTGTTTGGTTTTTTCGACAACAGTTTCTCCCCTCTTCCTGGGGGCGTCTTCAGGTCCGTTGGACATTTTTGTAATTGTTATTATTTATTTTCGTTGTTATGTATTGCGTTGCTAGTACATCTAGGACCATAGGGTGTCTCGATTGCCCGCTCCTCGTTGTGGTTTCACCACTCTCTCCCAGGTTGAGGCAAGTGGGTATCCATCCTCCCGATTGAAATTCGATGGATATTTCACCAGCTCTACCGCTTCTCTGATCAACCTGGGAAAATAACGATTTTCCCTTGAGAGTACTCTCATTTGGTCAAAGGCAATCTGATGTCCTGGCTCGAACCACGCATGCTCTGCAACTGCGGAGAGGCTGAATCTCTTCTTTTCGGTGGCCCTCTGGTGCTCTTTAATTCACATATGCCACAATTCCATACATCGCAGGGACGGCACAAAAGATTAGTAGGCTCCTTCGGAAGTATGGTATAGTGACGAGATTCTCAAACTCGAAGAAAATTGGAGATATCATCCCAAAACCCAAGGACAAAATTCCCGCTGCAATGTATGAGGGAGTCTATGAAATCAAATGTACATGTGGTAAATCCTACATCGGCCAAACGGGGAGAGCAATTCAGTGCCGAATTAAAGAGCACCAGAGGGCCACCGAAAAGAAGAGATTCAGCCTCTCCGCAGTTGCAGAGCATGCGTGGTTCGAGCCAGGACATCAGATTGCCTTTGACCAAGTGAGAGTACTCTCAAGGGAAAATCGTTATTTTCCCAGGTTGATCAGAGAAGCGGTAGAGCTGGTGAAATATCCATCGAATTTCAATCGGGAGGATGGATACCCACTTGCCTCAACCTGGGAGAGAGTGGTGAAACCACAACGAGGAGCGGGCAATCGAGACACCCTATGGTCCTAGATGTACTAGCAACGCAATACATAACAACGAAAATAAATAATAACAATTACAAAAATGTCCAACGGACCTGAAGACGCCCCCAGGAAGAGGGGAGAAACTGTTGTCGAAAAAACCAAACACGCGACGGAAATACCTGAAAAGAGCAACATTAATAAATGAAAATTTTTGATTGACCTAATTTTTTTCACTTTTTTTATCTGACCTAATTTTTTTCTCTTCCACGTCTCTGTTAAGGTACTGGCTTTTATATAATGACCAAGTCAATTGGGCAATAACGCATCAATGACTCCTTGTTAGGAAATAGTTACGAAGAAAATATTTATCGTGTGCTAGTGAGTATATTTCCCAAATATTGAGCTCATATTGGCAAGTTTAGTCCACATGGCACTTAAAGAGACCCGAACTTTAGTATGAGTTTGAAAACATGGGTGCAATTTGAGAGCACTGGAAATTGAGTAAAATTATTCATTAGGGGTTTGGATCATTAGTAATTTTCTTTGGAAACAAAGCCCATTGTTCTAACTCTTCCAAGTTTCATTTGAAATCAAGGCACTTCTCTGCGAACATAATTTCATACGCTATTAGGTAGCAGCAATCTTTCACCTTTTCATGCCGGTGATTTCATGGTTGATCAATAAACTTGGGTTGCAGGTTTTTTAACCTTTAGCAAAACACAATTTTTATTTTTCCGCATTGAATTATGCATGAAGGTCAACAGTTTGTATAGCAAAGAGACTTCACACATTTTGGCTCTGCGCGTGAAATGCAATAATCCAAATAAAAATTAGCTAATTTCTCTTATGCTTTTAACTCTTTAGGATTTAATTATTTAATTCAATAATGCAATTGAGAACGATTAATTCTGCAAACTATTGAACAATTGCTTAATAGTACCATTTTTTCGTTTCCTTGTTATATTTCTGCAATATTTATTCTGAGACTTATTTTTCGGAAAAAAATTAAGATACTTTATCAGTTTTCTTAACGGTTTATTGAAAGCGGAAGTACCACGCGTTTTAGTGCCGAATGCATTTCATTGACCAATTACCATTGTTTTTTGTACCTCATATTTTTACATTATTTATATCATGTCATATTTATTCGCCTACGTAACATTCTCCTAGTTTCTGGCTTGTCCCTTCAGAGTTATCCTGACTGCCTCTTGGTATGCGTTCGGCGGCCGGGAAACGTGTGACCTTGACTAGTATTACTTATCTGATGTCGAACCACCCAATGCTACACGCATTGCAGGTGACTTTACGATATTTGGTGGCACTGTGGTACCCCAACATAGGAACACACGACGACCCCTACAGGACGGCTCCAGGGACCCGACAATAAAGATGCTTATTCGTTTCCGTTAATTATGCAGAATAAAATATTTTGTGAAGGTGGAATGTACTCGTAGCATGAAGGAAACTTTAAGATAAGCCACCTCAGCTGTTTAAATACCTTCTATGGAATTCTTAGCTTTAATAGGTGTAAGCTTTTTTAGGCCAGGGAAAGCACAAGAAGACCAAATACACATGAGTACAAATATTAGCTAAGGTTTTTACTTAAGTGCTTTTTTATTTGGTGCATGAGCGAGAGAAAACGTAAAAAAACCTATGTAATTTAAGACTCCTCATGACTTACCACCTAAGTAGAGGCTGAGGTACCGTTTGACACTTTGATATATCAGAAGCTTTTACAGGACCTACGATGTGAAATTCAAACGCAGTGCTTACATTGCTTTGAGTCCATATAAACGCAAATGCTGTTATTTCAACAAGGTTTTTGTGTTCGTGTAAATGGCTATTTTAATCCGTTTCGCTTAAGTTATGTCCATTGCAAGAAAGACTATGGATTGCGTAGTACACTTTTTACCATTCATCTGTATCTATAACTGTCCTTATCGATTAATAAAATTATCACTATCATTCATTGTTTGTTTCAAGCTAACTCGAAGAGATTTTTTATGATTTAATTTCATTTAATGATTTAAAGATTTAATTTTTCATTGAGTAATTCATAATACCTCCTGAAATTCCTGCAGTTATTTTCCGTTATCAGTATTTATCGATAAGGTGAAACAATTTTTTAAATAATTTAAACTAAGAATACAAACGTTGATTTATCAACCACTCCACTTATGATGACTTGAACAGTTTTTCTAAAAATATCAATACTTTATTTGCTGCAGTTTTGTATTGAATAATGTTTTGTAAAAACTTTAAACTTCTAATGCTCCGTTAGTATTGATATTGTTATAAAGGTGGCAAATGAATTTTACGTCAACTTAAGCTTCTTTTACTTGCTCTTATGTGTTTTTTATTGCATTCATAAATAAAATGTACTGTAAATTTAATTATTATTATCACCATTATTATTAGCATTGTACGTCATGTCAAATGTCCTCGCAATGAAGTATTGGTACTGAAAGTTTTTTTTATTCTTTTCATCTTTAGCGCTTCCAATGCGTTGGTCGGTGATGTACCCACGTAGAATTCATCAGGTTTTTAGTTCAAATCCGGACTTGAGCATGCGTATTGTATTTGCTATGGGATGAAGGTCGTCCGAAAGACGGAGCAATCTAACCGTATCATTTTGAGAGCTTAAAGCCAAAATGTACTCCAACTTCACCGCTGCCATCAGGTCGTGTCGCACAAATAGTTTTCCTGTGTCTCTTGGCTTATCAATTCCCTTTACTGCACCCACGTCAAGACCGCGTGCGTTATTTTTTTCTTACCGATTTTTGACTTTGCGGAAGGTTTCTCAAAAAGAAAAAAAAAAGGGAATTCTCGTCCTAAATCCAAAAAATAAAAGTATATCCCTACTTTTTCTCGGACGTCAACCACCACCCCCTCTCATTTCTCCTCCTCCCCACCCCACGTTTCCCTTCCCGAATCCTTCTTCCCCCTCCTCCCTCCCTTCTTTTCCTACGCCTCGTGCGCCCAGCTTCCCCTCCCAATCTTCCTATTTCCCGCTCCCCACGCGGGAAAGGGTCGATTTTTGAAGGGGAGTGGCGGGAGTGAGAGGGGGTGTGTGTGGTAGGAGGGGAGGGCGTGCGATTTGGAAGGAGGAGAGGGTGGGGGAGATTTCGTGGAGTGGAGGAAGGGGGGGGAGAGCGAGCATATATAAGGGGTCGATAGTGGACATTCCTACTCTCCATCCTTCTCCTCCCCTGACGCCCCCTGCCCTACCCCTCGCGCTATTTCCCTGCCCCACCTACTCTTTCTCATCCACCGCCCCACTGCTTTCTCTCTCCACTCTTCCGTCCCTCTATCTCTAAAGCAACAAGGAGTGTCGGCTATCCTCGTCTCTTTCCCTATTAACGTCGGCCTCTGTTGCGTGGATATCGTGCGGGAAAACACGTACAAAACATATAAGGCACATAATTCCAAAATTCAGCAAAAAAAATATATAAAAGAGCCGAAAAGTCATTCGCCTTTAGTGGGACTCAAACCCGTATCTCTTGATTTCCTGCCAAGTGCTTTAGCAACTTAAACAACCGAGACCTCTTCTTCTGTGCATTTTTGAAAAACAACGGACAAAGGACGTCCCACCCTGTGGATTTTTTTTAAATTTCACTGGGCAGAAGACGCCTTGGCTACTTAAGGTAGTGCGAGCGAGATAGTTTCCTTATCATAATAGAGACCATATTCGATATAAAGGTTTTTATTTTACGTGCTGTGAGACTCAAGAATTAAATATTGCATTATTTAATATAAATGGTGCTGTAATATAGTTTTACATGACAGAAATTGTAAGTAATCAAATGAAAATATCTAACTAAGTCTTTAACTTGACTCATTTTTTGACTAGGTACGTGTGAAACTCCATCGAAACGGAAGGTTTATTGTGATCTCGAAGAATTTACTGAGGTGATAATGTGATTAATTTTCGAAAATAGTTGAGAAAACACACAAACTACACACCGTTGATTTTTTGACGAGATCTAATTGTAGGAAATGCCTCAATTTTAATATGAAGTCTCTCTGGAGTGGATACGCGTACCATTTCCCTTATAAAAGGGCTGGTATTTTTTGAAAAATATCTCGGAAATTAGTATGGT
Source organism: Ceriagrion tenellum (assembly GCA_963169105.1). Taxonomy (NCBI): domain Eukaryota; kingdom Metazoa; phylum Arthropoda; class Insecta; order Odonata; family Coenagrionidae; genus Ceriagrion; species Ceriagrion tenellum. The sequence continues at coordinate 94,311,033 of OY720639.1, read as the reverse complement.
AAGTGGGTTGAATTATTGATGTCAATGGAAGGGTGATATATTTTTCTTTAAAATGAGACCAAATTCATTTATTTCTAAGTAAAATGATATTTCGCTCAATCTACCTTAAATGGCTAATGCACTCGGCCGGAAATCGAGGGATTCGATTCAAGGTGGATGATTTTTTTCTCCGTGAAGTTTTCATTAATTAATATTTTATATTATCCCTCAAATTAATAATGTCCCAGTAAATTAGGCTTAAGGTATCACTAATTATAACATGAATCTGAAGTATGCTTTTACAGTCCCATCAAACGTGCAATCACAACTTCAAAGATTATTGATATTGAGACTTTTTCATTTACTTCGCTCATTTGATGTATTTCTTTGATGACTTTAAAGTTGTTTGTTTGTTTTCTTTTTTTGTAAGACTTAGTGTCCTAATTCTGAATACAGGCAATCCTGAAGTAATAAAGGGAAAGTTACAAGTTCGCAATGATGTACCACCTGGACCTTATAAATGAACAAAGTGTCCGAAAGAAAGTGTACTGTGCGTTTGTCGATTTAGAGAAGGCATATGACAGAGTAAATAGAAAGAAGTTGTGGAAGGTTTTGAGAGACTATGGAGTGAATGGGCAGTTATTGAATGTTATGATGGCGATGTATGACAATAGTAAGGCAAGTGTAAGAGTTAACGGAGCTCTGAGTAATTGGTTTGTAATAAATCAGGGTGTAAAGCAAGGATGCGTAATGTCTCCATGGCTGTTTAATGTATTTATGGATATATGTGTTAGAGACGCATGTAGTGAAAACGACGGTGTTTTGATTGAGAATGTAAACGTGCGAGTTCTTCTATATGCGGATGTTGCTGTTTTGATCTCAGACAGTCAACAGGGATTACAGAAGCTCCTAGATAAGTTTTGTGAATCAACGGAGAGAATGAAATTGAAGGTAAATGCGTGCAAGACTAAAGTAGTAGTTTTTGATAAAGAGAATGGGGAGAATAACTGTGTGATGAGGGCGAATGGTGAAGTAATTGAACAGGTGGATGATTTTGTGTACTTAGGTAAGATGTATGCGAAAGATGGAAGAATAGATGAGGATATAAAGAGACGTGCGAATGCTGGAAGGAAAGTGTTTGGTAGCATGTGGAGCATATGAAGGAATGAGTGCTTGTCTAAGGAAGCGAGAATTGCTGTGTACAAAAGTGTACTTCTTCTCACTTTACTATATGGTAGTGAAACATGGGTGTGTCAGGATGGACATAAGAGTAGACTAAACTCCGTGGGTATGAGTTATCTGAGGAGTATTTGCGGCAAAAGTAGGATGGATAAGGTCAGGAATGAGTGGGTCATGAATGAATGTGGGTTAAATGCTCCAGTAATGGAAGTGAATGAAAGGAGTGTGCTTCGTTGGTTTGGCCATCTTGAGAGAATGGATGAGAGTCGAATAACGAAACAGATATATGAGAGTAGAATGAATGGTGTGAGAGGTAGAGGTAGGACGAGAAAGTTGTGGTTGAATGTGGTTGAAGAAATTCTTAGGAGGAGGAATATTAGGAGTCTTAAAAACAGGAGGGCGTGTATGAAACAGTGTATGGGGGTAAATGAGGCAAAAGAGGTTTGCAAGGATAGGTCATTATGGAGGAAATTATTGAAGCAGAGTTAGGTGTACAATTATGTATTAATGAGTGAAACATTTTACTGTGCCTACCCCGGAAGGGAACGGCGTGATGGGAATGTATGTATGTATGTACATATTGTTTTTCTAATTTGCATTTATTTTACAGCAAAATATTTTATTCATATTTAGCAGAATTGTTTATTTTTTCAACCATACTACTGTGCTACCATAAGTGAAATGATAAATTTGAAAGTCATTGGAAAATATCTCTCTCGTCAGTTAGTATCTACCCGTGAACCCCGGTGAAAATGGAATGGCGTCCATAAGAGCTTGTGAATTTACAAGCTATGAGGAAAGCTGTTTTTTGACCACAGACTCAAAACACTGCAATATAAAACGGACTAGCTAAAAGAGAAGGGATAGTTAGATGATGCGGGTTGGATACCGAATTTAGGGAAGCATGTTCTGGTAGAAGGAATTCATGCCCGTTATTTATCCATATTCATCATTGGTATTACCAAGTTTATATCTAAATCTTAGCCTTTTACCGCGTTTAACTTTTTATTGATATAATGGAGTTATTTTTTGCGTGTTGAACTTCGTTATTTCATTTTTATTTTCCATATAAATGCCTTGGTTTTACAAAAATGGCACTTTCTTACAAATTCCTAGAATTTAAGCGGTCGAAATTCTATAAATTCTTATTGTTCATGGATTTTTTCTCGGCTTTCTGAATACGTTTATTTTCTTCAGATTAAGTTTTCTTGTTTAACTCAATTATTTATATTCTCCTTTCATTTGGAATCGCATATTCTTGGAATGAATGTATCTAAGGGATCATTTAAAAAAGATGGACTGAACTCTTCATGCATATAATTATCCGACTAATTTTTGCTTTAATCATTCAAGTAAACATGATTTATTACCCTTTTGTCAAATATTTCGTTGGTTATTGATTATTCATTATGTATTCGATCATTTTTCTCTCCGTAGTAATCTAGTGAGGGCATTTATCTCTTTTGGTCGTGTCAGATTTTTTCTCTTTTCGCATACTCAGAGGGGCAAGCGATACGCAAAGCCCATATTAGACTGTCATTAAAATTTTAAGCATCACGCGGAATCTGTTTTAATTTATTTTCATTTGTGAAAATAAGCGTCAAATTTACCTGCGACAGAGGAAAAGTCTTGGTTTTTTAAGTTCTAGACGTGTATATGGGAATTCAATGACGTATATACCAAAGGCTGTGAATTTCCATCTTTGTCAAACGTAATGTTTCTGTAATCGTGTGCCAGTTTTAAGCGAATTTGTGGCTGTCAGAACGCTCTCATTGAATGTGAAAAATTCAGTCTTATTTTCTCTCTTTTATTTAGAATAGTCCTATAGTCACTATTCATGCAATGATGATACATTAAAACAAATGAGAACCTTTTCTTATCTTGTTTAAAACACAAAATGGGCCATATTTACTGCAAACGAGTAGTGTAATGTAAACGTGAAAGCGCTAACTAAATAGGATATTCTTACTAAAGAGCTGCCGTATTCCAGTAGAAATTTTTTGTTGCAAAATATTTTTCTGATAATCCTGGTATTATTAACGATATGATAGTAATGAGGGATGGGAAATTTAATACTTCTAGCTTAAGGTGAGGAAATCTAGTGTGCCATTTTTGGGTGCTGTTAAATTTTTGTTGAGTGATCATTCTTTTCGCTCCATTCTTAGTCTACCCAAGTACGAATCGGACATTCTTTAGTGCTTAATGTAGTACCCCGTTTAATACACAACTCTCCTAATGAAAAATACCACAAATATTTTTCAGCCTTTATTTTTTCCATGAGAAACTTTGGAGAGGAAAGATACATTGGAGAGACTGAGTTATTCACTCTTAGTAATGGAATCAGCAAACTTGTGGCGCTCTACCATAGGTTATCTATATACTTCCCTGCGATCTACCGCATGGGCGTGTGGCAGGAGGTGGTAGACACCAGCCGTGTAAAGATGTAAGGGAGAAAATTTTGGAAAGTGAGATGGTGACGTGTATTATGGGAGTTCAGTATTTATTCGAGTTCAGTTTTTATTGTGGTTGCTTATTATGCGCGGAAAGAACGAGTTTCTGTACCTCTGTGTTCATCAATATATCTCTGTTATTTTATCGCTACTGTCAAACCTAGAGATGTAGTGAGGTGTCATGATAATATTCCCTATGTCGCTCTGAAACACACCAGTTCTGAATTTCTCAAGCAAGCTAAGCCTAGCGTGCGGCCTCCGAGTCTCAAGGAACTCCTATATTTATCCCTCTCAAAGTTATAAACACGTTGTTTGCTCGTAGCATTTTTTAACGAAGTGTGCAGCTTTAATTTGTATTGTATTAATTTTTTTTGTTAAATATTTATGACTAGGATCCCAAACGCTCGCGGCGTATTCGAGGTGCGGCCTACCCAGAGCAAAGTAGCATCTTTTCTTAATTTCTTCATCTGCTACCCAATTATTCGCTTAACGAAACCTAGTTAGTTATGAGCAGTTGCCAATTATCCCAGATTTTCTCATGGGCGTGAAGCGTTATGCTTGGTTTTTTGAAGTTAACCATACAGACATTAGGAGAATCGTAATGAGAACGGATCGAGAACGGATGCTTATTCCTTTGGAAAGTTGATATATGTATTTTAGTAGACTCTATTCACCTAGACAGTAATAAAATGAGTGTCGGTATTAATCTCTGTGGATGGCCGAAAAGTATCCTTCTAAAATCGTTTTCTGTCTCCGGTGGGGTCAAACAATATACCCCGAATAGAACATTATTTTTTATGTCTCTCGCGGCTGTCATGTTTCCGACTGAGCGATCTTTAATTGAGCGTTTAAGTCACGTGAGATGTGGAACATTTAGAGCGTTCGCGGGGACGGAAGGAGGGCGGAGAGGGAGTGGGGAGGGAAGTGGAAACGTTGGCACCACCTCCCGCGAGGAAGAGAACAGTACACGCAGAGATTTCGTCGGTGTTTTCCATTCATCAGCCCCGTGTTTTCCTTTTGCCAGAACCCGGAGTCGGCCTCTGTTATCTATCCACTGGTTTTCGCAGCGTCAGCTACTCGTGTCGCACCATCCTCCCTCGCATTCCCTTTTTAACCGTTTTCGCAAGTTGGGTCGGGGTCGAGTTTTTGGGAGTGGTAGGACAGAGGGGGACAGTGAGTGGATGGGAGGAACCGGGAGGGGGGGGGACACCGTAGGGGGGCAGGGGTGATTTAGGCCTCTTGACGTCTTCCCACGCCTTTTCTCCCCCCCTTAACCTCCCCTCCATGGTCTTCCCATCTGACCCCCAATGATTCCCTCGGGTCCGCAATTTGAAGGCCCAATATTGATTCACGGCGCACGCGTAAACTCGGCTCTTCCTCTGCAGCGGACCGAAAAATTACGAAGGCAGGAAATCACGCGGTGCGAGGAAGATTATTCACACATTTATATTCATCATCAAAATTTGAATGGTTCCGTGTAAGCTCCCTGGTGTCTCATAGATGTTTCGATTTGCGGTCAAATAAAGATATAATTAACCCTCTATGGACGGAATTATGACACATCAGCGTAAAAAAGACTGCTACTACATAAGTTTTTTTAAAAGCGCTATTTGGACATTTGTAAAAAAATTGCATTTTTTATAATAAAATTTTTTTTAAATGTGATGTATTTGTATTAAATATATTTAATTTAAACTACTACTTTACGTATTAATATTTACACACTTCAACATAACCTTCATAACGTACCTTTTTTAAACTTTCCCAATTTTTTCATCAAATGACAGCTGAAACTATTGATTTCACAGCTCGGCCAGGCACGCCATCGTCAGTGAATAGCGTCACAAATTCATCTATTCAAACGTTATTCATCTATTCAGACGTACCTGATGATGACTGCAAGACAGTCGAAACATGTGTAGTACGATTTTGTAATAAAAGGTAGACAGTACGATATCTTTTGTCTATCATCTATTCAAACTGTTTGACAAACCACCGAAAGAGACAATACGTTCCACACACTTTATCTAAAGCGTTACAATTCTGTCTAGTGCAGCAACTAAATGGAAAAGCCTCTCAGAAAGCAGATATTTCAATGATTTTTTAAACTTCACAAATTTGAATCGTTCGTCCATAGAGAAATTAACTGCCCATAATTATAATACACATCATCATTGGACGTTGAATCTTAAGAATGGTTGTTTCTTCTTTCGGAATTCATTCCGCGATGTATGTTTTGAGAAAACAATATTTCTCTGGTCCTCCTGCCAGCTTCATCAAGGTTAACTGAACTGACTTCTTAGTCTCGCTCGTCTTTATATATATGAGAGTGGACTCCCATTGTTGCGGGAATTCAAATTTGAAAAAAAATCGTTTTAGACTGCTACTCAACGTGTAACCGTCTTCTCGGTTGACGTTCTCCGGTCTCTTTGCAATTTCTATAGCCTCCCTGATTAATCTTGGGTGATAGCGTGTTTCCCTAGATATTAATCTTGTCTCCTCAAAGTTGAAATTATGAGTGGGGCCGCTGAGATGGTGTTCGGCTATTGCAGAAATGCGGTAATTATTATTTTTAATTGCCCGTTGATGCTCTTGGAGGCGTATTTTTAGGGCTCTGCATATCTGTCCTACATTTTAATGTCCACAGCTTCACAAAACTTCATATATTCCTCCGTAGAGGTTCCGTGGAAGCGGGCCTTTGGCTTTCAGAAGTACGTCCCCTGTCTTCATCATGCATGTGAATCTGCTAAAAAAGAAGCAGTCAACACTACATCCGCGGAAGCCTACGAGCTTATCTTAAGAATGATTGATTGCAACCCTTCAGCCTTTCCTATCTAATGCTAGGTCCCTCGCTCACTGTTAGGTCTTCCATGTATCATCCTCTTTATTTTGTCTTTGTAATAATTCCCACGTCTCCCTCTGGGGAACTTATCCCTTCATATTTACGTTCACTATATTTTTCACAAGCCTATTTTATTGCAAAGTGTGTTCAATCCATCCGGTTCTTCTTTTCTGTATAGTTTTCTACGCACATTTTATCGTTTCTACTCTTCTGAAGACTTTATCATTACTAATTTTTTCCGTAAATTTCAATTATGATACTAAGATCTATAAAGTTACAATGCGGATCGGTACTTCATCATAGAAATATATGGTGCTATGACATGTTCCAGTTAATAACACTCTTGATCGTTAAAAGTATTCAGCTACTTTGTGAAAACGTTCAATGTTATTAAGGATAGGAAATTCCGTGAGCGAAAACTTCATGATGGTGGCCTTCGTTTCAATGATACGATCATAAAAAATTTTCACTTTTCATTTTTTTAAGCCGAATCTATATAATTCAACTTCGGTTTTGTATTGGATGGATTCTGACATATTCATCCTGCGTGCATCTTAATATCTGGGATCGTGTTGGTGTGGGGGCTACAGTGCTGTGAATGATAGTTGATGACCCAACTCCCAAATCAGGAACGATTTCCAGCCAAATTCAAGTGACTAGCCATTTTGAAGAAGCAGAAGAATCTCAACCCATATTGGTTGCTGAGTGGATATTACTTCCAGAGAAAATCTCCAAACAGAACGCTGAGCTGTGGATCCCTAAGTGCCTTTTGCGTAGAGTTGACAAATTCCAGATATGTCTCGACTCTTCTCCTTTCCCCGGATACTCCTACCCATTCCAGTTTACCCTAATATCCTCAATGATGGGGATAACCTGAGTTCTCTAACTCCTCCGCGAATAGCCAACATATTTCCAATATTCTACAAAAGGTTCCACTTATTATAACAGAATATTACAAATATTATCCTATTTTCAATAATTCCAAATATTTTTAAAGATAGTCTTGCTGGCAGAATTTAGTTGTTTTGCTCTACCACTAATGAGATTATACCACACGATTGTAACTTCAAGTTTTACTCGAAAATTCAAGAATTAAAACAAATTCTCTATTACCGCGAATTCATCAAAATCGTTTTACAGTATACGTTGTTTGCTGATTTCATGTTGTACGTACCGAGATACAAAAGGAATGCAATACTGATATAGAATAGTCCATAATCATATTGTAGCATTAGTATTACTCAATCTGTACATAATTTTACTAGTGCGAGAAATTAGATTCAGCAAGCTATTGCTATTAGATCACTACATTTTTGACAATAGAAATAATACCAAATAAATGCAACAAAATACTAGAAAATTCTAAATCGAGAAAGGCTTGTCCCATCGATCTACAACCGTTTGATTTTCTATAAAAATCATTCACCGCTAAAGTGAGACTTTTGGCCAGAGTGAAATTTACTTATTAGAAATGTGTTTTTGTTAGTATTTAAAATGAAACATTACTTAAAAGTGTTGAGGGAATTTGCCTATATTATATTGTAGTTCCATAAATACTTATGACTTAGAGTATTTTAAACTTTGATATATGCCAGCGGAAATGTCTTCCATCGACAGATCTGCCCTGACGAATGGCAGGGATCTTTTATTCCCTTCCGAGCCAGCGCCGAGCTACTCCACTCGGGATCGTGAAAAAAATCCACCGTGATGTGAGTGCTCTTGATCTAATAATTGCGCAATATGGGACACACTCGTGAAATGGGGAGCGGAGTAGAAACCCTTCTAGAAAGGCAGCGCCTGGAGTCCGTACCCCCTCAGGAAATAATGCTTGGATTGCTTCCCGCCTGCGCTCTGCGTTTAATGAACGCTTCTTGTTTGCGATGCATCTGGAATACTGATCGTATTAATTACTATTTTTTTGTAATATCGGTTATTGGAGGTTGTACGACAAGGTGTTGAATTAATGAAAAGATAAATTTGTGTGACTGGAATAGCCATCGCACGCTCATCATATAAAAAAAGAAACAAAAATAAAATGGAAATACCAAAATAAATATCCCAGGTGAAAGCATTTCCTCACGCGTGAATGTTTCACAGTTTCTAGTATCGAGAAAAACTATGTTTAATTAATTCTACTAAGCTTTTTCTGTAGGTTATTTGTGCTCAAACATGGATCTGAAACAATAAGAAGAATCCGTTAGCTGGACGCTAAATGAAGAATCATCGAAAATATCTCAATATATGAATTGAGAAAAGAAATTACTACTTGTTAATAGCGTATTCTATTTAGACGGTAGCATAATGCACTAAGTCCAAGTTTTTTATGATAGATTGAACTGAAACGTGTGGCAACCTATTATTTTTTAGTTTTATCTCATGTAAAATATTTTGATTTGCAATAGATGTCACCATATACATGTTATTAGCCAAGGTTGTTCGATATCGATTGTATTCTTCCTTCGATATAGGTCTTCGCAACAATTTCCACCACATTTCCGCGATTATTGTTCTCAATTTTACTGCCTTGGCTTACCCATGGAAATCTACGAATATGAGGCGCAAGTCGTCATTTAGAATACAAATACACAGACAAAAAAACGAAATATTAAAAAAAAACTATTGTATGGTAGTGATTAATTCACTAAAATAAGCGTTAATTAAGCATTAATGGCTTAATTGTTTACGTTGCAAAAACCTATATCGAAGGAAGAATACAATTGATACTGAAGGAACTTCGTACTTAGCATGTGGATTGCTCCCTTTGTTAGATATGTGACTTTTGAAATGCCATTGCACCGTCATATTTCCGGTCAGCATTATGCCTCGGAAATTAAAGCAATTATTAACGCGCGTTAAGCCCTTTGATCCCACTTCAATCCGTACATCAAAATGGGAACCAGTTATGAATAGGTTTGCCCTATTTTATTGCGCAACCCCTATTCCATGAGCCAGAAAATTGAAAGCGTAGCTTTTGATGGCGATGAAAACAACGGTCGTTTGGGTAGTTTTTGTTGTTGTTGCTGTAATATGGCTTGCAACCGACAACTGTGGTGCCATACTGTATAAGATTTAGGTTATTTAAGGGACGGATTGTTTGGGTAGAGTCCGTGGAAGTAGACGGAAGGGTATTAAGTCATAAAACTATATCCTTATAACCAAAATGACTACTGTAATTATTATCCCTGCTTTTTCCAAACTTTTCCTTCGATATAACCAAGGCAGGGATGTATCAATGGATTTAATGCGAGAATATTCACCATTTGTTTGAAATTTTAGGCAAGTACCTCTTGAAACATATATTATCTACATAGTGATATGGATTTTAACAGATTTACTGTAGTTTTCACCGGGAATGTGGAATACTATGAACTTAAATGAATAAAAGAATGTGGGAAAGCAATCTGAGACCTGTGGGAAAAAAATAGTTTTGTAGTAAAGCCGAATGTGCTTATATAAGTGCACAGAAAGTCTAGTATTTTTGGAAATTTTATTTTCTATGTCCTATTTTTATGGATAAATTTTATTATATTAAAAAAAAAACTTATTATAAGGCCTAAAAAAACGGAAAATAATTTTCAGAACTCAAGATTGGTGAAATAATATTTCCATTCGAAGGACATCCAGTTTCTATGATTAGGTATCACAATTTTTTTCAGGAATCAAATGCAGTCACATTTTATGGCCCATCTATGAGGACATCAGGTCACAGGAGGTTAAGGGAAATGCATATTAAACAAGTAAATGAATGCTGATTTATAGTCAAAAATAGAAAACGTCGTGGAATTGCAAAATAATTGCGTTAGCCCCTAAGGGCTGAAGGAAAATCGGGGTTTGCAAAGATGGCGAACTGGTCACGTCCACATTGCAGCTATGACCACCATAGTAAGCGCTATCTCCATCTACCCCGATGGGAGAGTCATAATAATGGAGGGAAACCTGTAGCTACCAATACAGTACAATTGATGAAAACATCTAGGAAAACACTCCTCAGCATCCAATCCAACTGACGTTTAAGTTATATGCGCACAGTTTCCAAGTAGGATCAGGATTTTGCTAAGAAACCGTCATCAATAACGACTTCGAACTCAAACCCACCGAATGGGTTTCCAGTCCAAATCTTCCCCTCATCCTCTTGAACTGTTTTTCCTCAATGTTCTTTGGGCTATTGAGCGCTGAGCTTATTTCTGTTCTTCCGAGAAATCTCGGAAAACACTCTTGTTATCGACATTTTTAATCTCCTTGTCGATGGCCTCTTGGGTAACCGAAATTCATTCAACGAGTCCAATTTCCAATGCAATTATTTAAATCTTTATTTTATCTTTAATTTATATATATATTTGTCAGTTTCCCTGTTCTTGAAAGCCAATTGATACTTATAAATTGTCACCACGTACGTGACGACTGAAAAGGCTTTATTTCTCTTTTCCATTAAAGCTCTCCTCGTTCATGATCAAATTCTCTATGTCGAGGTGTCTCAGTTGGTTTTCCTCATGAGGACAGGTTTGCTGTATCAGACGCATCGTCAGGTCTGAAGTGACTTGAACTTTTATACTTCCGAACTGAAATGACTGAAATTATTTCATATCTGAAGTGAGGTTGAACTTCTAGACTGAAAGCGGCTGCTCCATCGCCCGCAAGACCGTAGGAGGTAAATTTAGTTGCAACTCGGGAGACCACCAGGAAATACAGCTACTTTATCGACATGAATCGTAACTATTCGGACTTTTTTCGACCAGTTAAAAGCTTCAGTATCAAGTTTCAATGTAAATAAATGTATATAATTCTCCTCTCTGCAGTATAAGGCTTCTCCAGTTTTGATCAACTTGTTTTACGGTTCATCTCAATGTTTCGCCTATTTTCTATCATTTTCTGGGCTTGAAGTTCATCAAAGTTCAAACATAACCATAGCTTATGTCAATAGGAGCGTTTCAGTTGACAACAATGAAACAAAGATGCCACTCAACTGCTCATATCGACATTTTCTCTGGTCATGCTTGAGCTTTGCTGAATTCAAAGCCCTGAATATGCCAAAAAGTTCGGTGTTACATCGGAAGTGAATTACCAAACAAGTTTACCCAAAACTGAAGAAGATTTGTTGATATATCAATGGTATCTGCCATTTAGTTATTTAACAAATCCCGGGGCTAACAATTTTTTTTAAATTTGGGTAAGCAAAAGCACTGAGTAAAAATAGCGTATTAAAGAGTTTCAAGCGTTGCTTTGTGAAAATATTCTATATACATGATGGTAAGAATGAAATTATATTAGTTATTTCCACACTTAATTAAGGAAAACCGACCATGGTAAGGCAGTGTCATTTGATATCATCTTCACCTTGATAATGGCATTAATTGTTGAATCCAGGTGAAGTAGTGTTATGTTATATAATTTTTCACGTTGATTATGAGTGAACCAACGGCCCTCCCTGAAGACTTTCCTGACGGTTCTCAAATGACCTATAATGTCGAAACCAGGTTAGGCAGTGTCATTTTATATCATTTTCACCTTGAAAATGACAAAGTGCCGAAACCATGGTCGGATTTCATTAAATAAATTACTATTGTTGTTTCACTCTTACCATCACGGAGGGAAACTGAGTTTCGAAATTCTTCCTCGATTCACTTCCACTCTCCATTTTCCACGAGATCGCTTACGCCATTCCCCTTTCTTCATTCCGTGCGTTCCATTTCCAGAACCGTAGGGTAGAGAGAAATGCAGGGAAAGAGGAGCTTTTTGGGAAGGGTAGAGAGAGAATCGATTTCTTCCAGCCCGTGTGTGTTTCCACATGCATGCGTTTCGGCGTCTACCGGTTCCCGTCACCGACCTATGGTCGAGTTTTCCACTCACTCCTCTTCTCGCACGGGTTATTTTTTTAATCCCGCAAGTTTCTTGACTCTTTCCGGAAAGGCGGGAGACCCGTTAGTTCACTCAAACGATTGCCGCGGTTAGTTTTGCGACTATAATAATCCGCAATAAAGTTGTTGACCGGGGACTCTCGCTACAAATATGTCCCAAACGTTAGAAGAAAAAAAATATAAAGTCTTCAATTCAGATTCAGATCGCTGTATTTGAAATGATGGCATCAATAAAGGTGTTATCAAAATTTCAAATGTTTTTTTTCGGAAGTAATGGGATAATGTGCTAAGATCCTGGCAATCTTCAAAATATTGCTCTTTTATGAAAACGATGCGAAAAACTTCGGCAGAATATGTCATAATGTTAAATGCCTTAATCCTTAATGTTAATGCCTTCTCAATGATTGAGCAAAATAACGCGTTAAATAACAAGACTATTGATTTTATACGTTAAATTTTGAATAAATTTAGCTAAATTATCAGAATATTTAGACATTATTATATTTTTCACATTCCAGTCACTGCTAAAAACGAATTCTCCATTTTATAGCTTTAGATTAAACCTACCGTACTTAAGCATGCTTTTCACATCTTAAATTTTAAATTAAATGAGATTTAAGTATTATAATTGTAAAACATAGTTCTCTATTTTTTGCCATATACAGAAGTCATTTCGCAAAACAAATGGACACAATAAGTGAATTATTTCCTTGGATCAATTTCTAATAAAACAAAGTGGCCAATTGATCGTATATCGAGCCATTTCCAAGTAGTTTCAATCGCTGTGATACGTGCCTGAGCTGGAAGTGATGCTTCAGTTGGCTCCACGATTTGAATTTTTTTCATATTCCTCACTAACGTCAAGCTCCTCTGGAAACATATCATGGTGACGAGATTCTTTGTCGCGAACGAAGAAGAAAACGGGAGATGTCCTCCCTAATCCTTAAGACAGGATCCCCGATCACTTGTGCGTTGTGCTTGTTGAAATAAGTGCAATTGTGGAAAATTTGTAAATAATTTCGCCTCTCCGCAATAGCAGAAAAAATGTGGTCAGATCCAGGATATCAAATTGAGTTTGATAGCTCACGATTACTGGTGAGGGTTTCCTTGTTCCTGTACTCATTTGAGAAGTCATCGAAACTATAAAGAATCTGAAAATTTCTTTCAAATGGACGGATATTGTCTCACTCAACTCACTCACAAAACAACTAACGGCCAATTGGAGCACTTGAACCCCTCCCTCCAGTAATAATGATGAAAATACATCATAATCACCTTGATCTGAAGATTTTCCCTTCTAAAGGAGAGAAACTGTTTTCTTATCAACAGCCTTCGCAAGGAGATTCCCCGAAGCAGAATTAAGGCATTGACCAGGCCAGGAAGTCTCACGAATAGCTGAAATTATTTCATATCGAGATAATATCAGCTATTCAAGGGAAAAAGTTGGGTGTGGTATAAATGGTCGGGATCTTGGATATGGCCGTAGGTAAACGAGAATACTTCCGTGTTAGCGTATAATATTTAGCGGCTGTCGAAATGCACGCACCGTGGTTTGTGGTGCGTGTCCCGTCGAATATCTGGCCTTCTCGAAGCCATCTCACCCGTTCCTATGCAGACATCTTTACCTGTCGATAGAAAATTAGAATTCCTCTACGATGAAACGTTTTATCACGTCTTTCATGGAACTTATCGGTGAGTCTGGCCCTACACATGATATTTTACATACCTACTCGTCTCTTTTTTTATTTTTCACCACTAAATTTTGTACAAAGTCAGTTTTTGTACTCATCTAAACAGATCTCGACTAGATATTTTATTTTGTGACGGAAGTGTATTCAACTCGCCAACTCATTAAAAATTCGGCGCACACGTTTTCTCCAACACTCACAATGGCGGCCAGTCTCAGCGGGCCCCCTTCGATGCCCCGTGCCCGAACGGTATTAACTCTACTTGCATTCAGTTGTATTCACGGTGGAACGAAGCCAAATATATTTCATCCATGTGATTCTCCCTTGGTCCTTCGCATCCATTAGTCGCCTCGTTGCCATCTCCGCCGGGCTATTCCATGTCCAACCACATTTTTAAGACCTTATGTCGTCAAAAATTTGTCATCATTTCAAGTCCGTTATTTAAAATTGTGAATGCTGGCAGTGAACGAAATACTTTTAAGATTAATTAGAAAAATTGTTTCAGTTCTAATTTCTTTTGACTACAACAGAACCACGGAGTGGCCACCGTGATGTAGTGCCGCTGATGATTTTGGTGTCCAATAATTCTGCAAGGGGAGGAGATCTTGGAAAGAATGTTTTCCATTTGAGGGGAAGCGCCGGGAGTTGGCTCAATCCATCGCAGATAAGTCTTTGCCGTGGAGTTGGGTCGGTTCATTGAGAGGGAAGCGCATCCGGTGTGTGACCAGCCCACCACAAAAAGTCGTGAAAGTCATTACGGAAAAGGGCTACAGCTGATGGACAGATTTTGGAATCGTATGGAATACTTAAGCAAAACGGAAGCTTTTGGTGCCCATTTCCGTAACCCGCCGTTTTCTGGCAAAAGCGGCAATTATCTCATCGCAATGATCGTTCTTTGGCGTTGAATTGGGAATACGGCGTCCCCAATTGAAGGTGGAGCATTCCGTTTGACTCAGAATTAAGCAAATGCTGTTCCATACGATGGAAATTCGTTGTTTCAATATTTTTTTCTGTAAACTACTATGCATTGAAATAAAAATCTGATGGGTCTATATCCAATCGTGTTCCACGGACATAGTGTCCTAAGTGCAGATCTTCCTGGATATGTATTTATTTCCGCAGCAGTTGAGCTGGACTTTTGATACTGCCGTAGTCGTAACTCGATGGTCAGCGACAAATGACAAATATACATCGTCTGATGTCACAGACGATTTCCATTTTTTCCATTAAGGGCTCAATGTGTTTCAGCGTGAGAGGATTTTAGATATTCAGTAATTGTCATAAGTCTTTTTCTTAATGTATAAACATATATATTATTAACAGTGGAATGATGATGCTAAAAAACGTATTGGGCTCTGATTTATCTCAAGCTACGTTCCTCATAAGTGATCAGTTTTGTAATTGATGCACGATACTTTTCGTTGGAAAACTTTTCTACTTCAACTTCATTAATATCTTGAAGTTTCCAGTTCGATTTGTCTTTTTAAGACTCCTCTTTGCAAAATGTTTTGTGACCAGGGATGTGATCCGGTACTATTTTATACTTAAAAGTACAATATTATTTAGTTTCGTGCCTCATTCACTAAATCGTACACGATACAAAACAGTTGCGAAATACGATGCACTAAATAATTCCCGTCACGAAAAGGCACTTCATCCTTTCTGGTACGAAACTATATATTCCCATTCAGTTTCGTGCCGGTTCACTTTATTCCAGAGTTTAGTTTTGGATCGATAGGAAGTATCTGCTGTATACTTTCTATCGGTCCGAAAGCAATTCTGAGTAAAAATGCAGTGTCACAAATCGTGACCATGAATTTTTTCTCAAACTCTGCTTTTCTTGGAGACATCAATTTAAAATGCCTTCGTGTTGAGAATAATTATTTCATGTTTGAAGTATTTTTTTGTAACTTTCACAGTGGTTAATTAAATCTGAGTTATGATTGTCCCCCTAAATCACGCAATTATTTCGTGCCGCGTTGAATTAACTGAGATGTTTCATCTCTATCCTTTCCCACCTGTCGAATGATTTCAAATTAATATTTCTTCACCTTTCCCAACCAAACGCGGGCAAATTAATGTTTCAAGAGAATCAATATTCGCGTGATTGGAATCACGAACCGGGTTCAATGACACGCGTGAGGTAATGGAATTTTAAATTGCATAATCAGTGTATTTTAATCAGTTAATAGTGTTTACTGACTCCTTCCAATTTCAATTCTCTTCTTCTGCAGACCTTTTTTTCTTGCCGCCATGTTTAAACGTATTTATTGCATTAGGCTCTCATAATCGTGCCCCGACTTCCAAAATCGGGATCCTGATCCCATTAATTCTCTTTCTCTGTCATTGGTTGATATTTTTTTGCTTTAGTGCATGTTTTTGATTATATTTTTTAGCTTTGCATCCTTTACTTAAGTAGCGCCCGCAAAATTTTATCCTTAATCAAATGTATAAAATATCTTAACATGAGGTCATTCCTTTGTAAAAATTCGAAGACATGCTGATTGTCAAAAAATATAGTGACTGTTTTGAGAACGCAGCGAGTAATTTGAGTGTGAAGACGTGATTGAACGTATAATTGAGATGGAACTCAGGTACACTGATGATTTCAATTTGTGAGTTTCAAAGTTGTAAAATCCAATATATAATGTAATTATGCGCCATAACTATTCTAATATAATGTTAATGTTTAATAATATCATCGTGAATCTATATGTCTCATAATTTATAAAATTTAAATAGAAATTAATTTATAAGTTACTAAAAACGATTTAACAAACTTTGATTTAAAATGCTTCAAATAAATTCTTTTTGACTCTCCGAGAATGATTCAGTGGATCATTGGCAATAAACTATTATGAAGAGTTTTTCCGCTGTATTCATAGATTCTTAAGTAAGCTGCTATCAGCTCAGTAGCGCACTATAGTATTTCATTACCTGGTTCTTTAACACTCTTCCGCCTTGTTTAGAGGCGCTACTAAATATTGTGGTTGGTCACAAGTTATCCACCTCTAGAGATAAACTGAAGACATTGCAGAGATTTTAGGCAAAAATATCAAAGTTACTGGTGGAAGTGTTTCTCTCAAGTCAGGAAAATGAGGCGTGTAGTATTTCTGTTGGATCAAACTCAACATTTATTTTTTCCTCTCGATCTGCCACGCCGTGTTGCGGTCCTATGTTGTGCTTCTCGAGTGTTTTAATCGACGAAAGTGAAAGAGTTACGGAGGTGGTTACTGTGATTTCGAGGGTTGGAAGGTGCTCACCCCCACATCTTCATCTTGTAGAATTAGTGCTACGACACACGGCATAGTAAAGTACATAAATCCATATGTGTGTGGTGAATGTTTTTCAGGATATCAACTTCATTTATAAATCCTTCGGGCCATAGTGCTGTTGATTTGTGAAATAATATAACACATGTGACCAATATGACAGTGTTGCCAAGTGTAACTTCATTGTTTTCCCGGGACTCGCGAACTAAAATGTTATGCTCCGCCATAATAGTTACCACTGAGTTAGCGCTAGTACCTTACTAGGGAGGATCTTTGAATACAATTTTTACGCATATGACTACGCTCTTAGTAGTCCACGAAGTAAGTATTCTTACTTTATGCATTTTAGCTGAAATCAATGAACACGGCTGCTGAGTTTCCAGTTTGAGTAATGGTGGTTAAGTGCACCAACGTTTCGATAGCGTACTCTGCCATCTTCTTCAAGGTAAATGGACGGAAGATTATGTCATCGAAATGTCGTCGTAGTTCAACACTATTATTCGGCTGGAAACCCTAGAACTATTCATACAAAGTAATCGCCCGTAAAGACTCGGATCTTACTAGATGTAGCTTGGCATATAACATTTATTCAATTTAAATCAACTAAGCGTCAATGTTTCAAACATTACATTCCTTGCGCCAAAGGGACCAAACACATTGATTTCGTCCTTGAATTGTAAATAAAATCTATTTTTTTAGAATAGCGTAGTATAGAGAATTTAAGGCGCACAATGTTCGACTTGTTTTAATTTTATATCGGTCATGCCTGCGAGGTAAATTTTGTAACTATAAAAAATGAGGAAATGTGGCGACGAACGTCATCGCCGACTCTTTTAGTGAGCTTGAAAAAACTCAATAGGTACGTCTAAAATAATGATTTAAAATGTTCATTTATTTATTTTAATTTAATTTAAATTAAATTAATTTACTTATTTCTGTAACCATAACAAAATAAATATAAATATTTGCAATCCGGTTAAATTTATCTTATTTTATTCTATCAATTTCTAATTTATGTTTGTTGAAAACCAGAACATATTTTTTCCAAGGTTAACTGTAATCTAATCTAAGATATTGTAATACTTTATAGGTAAGAGTTTAACGTTTTCAGAAACATAATTACTCTTTAATTTCCGGAGCAGTGTGGAGTATGACTTGTCATCAAACCAAACTAAATTTTGGTCAGTAGGTGAATTCGCTTTTCGCTTCCTACTATATCAATATATCTCGGCATAGATATTAAGTTCATCGGTCATCGCTGAAACCTAGGAGCATTCGTTGAAAATTTATATCTCTCGGAAAAGCACTTGAATGAAATGTACTTGGTTACCTCCTTTCTCCTTCATCTGTATAGAACACTGCAAACCGCTGCATGAATGTGTAGTAGTGGGGCTTACAGCCTTGTAAATGTGAAAAGGATGAGGTTTTGGGAAGTAAAATGGTGAAATGTATTAAGGGAGGGTTTGGAGTAGAGTTCAGTTTTATATATAGTCACTCACTGTGCGTGAAAAGGAGGAATTTTAGTCTCTGTCTGTTTCGCAATGTACCACTCTTATTTAATCGCTTCTGTTGGGCCTAGAAATGTAGTGTGGCGTCCAAGTAATGTTCTCTGTATCATACTAAATCTCATCTCTTCTGAATTACTCAATCAAACTTAGCCCAGTGTGTAGCCTCGTAGTCTTTCGTGGCTCCCGACATAATCCTTCTTAAGTCTGCGAAACACTATATGGCCGCTCACAGAAGCTTCTACCGAGGCGCACAGCTTTCCTTAGTATTAAATTACTTTTGGGTTAAATGTTTTCAGTTTTTGGCAACATCATAATTAATTTGGACCTCTCGATTTGATTCTTGCATTGTTTGCTGGAATTTTTAGATTTATATCGTTCCTCTTGAAATGAATATACTTCCTCTGTAGGTCTAAATAGTGTGTTGACGTTGAACAGGTGAATGATTTTCCCCTATTTTAGCTAACCCCTAATCTATTGAGTTATCATCCTTTTGTGATAAAAAATTATTGTACCGGAAATCATTATTGGTAATTTCCTTATTCTTTATGGCGCATAAGTTTCAATTCCTCCTGTATCTCATATCACATGCAACGCCATACGCCAACCCAAGGCCTGTAAGACGAGGAAAAATAAACTTTGCGTTGGTGGGTCAACTGAAGTTTTATCTATGACGAAATATCGGAAGATCAATAATCATGGAATAACTTTTCCATCCAATATCTTTATATGCTATTTTCATCCTCTACAAATCTACTGAACTCTCTTCTCAGAAATTAAATTTTCTCGCGACTGATTAAAAGACCAGAGGCTTTAAGCAAAACCTTCAGAATACTTTTATCTGCGATCTTCTTCTGCTCTTCCATAGGTAGCATCTCCATCCAGAAGGAAAGGCCGAGACTGAAGAAGGTCGTAACTGATACTTGCATAGAGAATAACTATTATGATGAAAAATTCTGAATGTACATTATTATTTCGCTCAATATAAAGTTTAAACCGTCATCCACGCCAGAGGTTAGGCCCCTTATTCCAATAATTATGCGGTTCTCTTAATTGCTCGTACTTTTTAATTTCTGCTAATTTTCGTACTTCTTCGATGTAGTTCTTTACCCTCAGGAATAACTATGGGACCATATACTCAGTATCTCTTGTAAATGTATAATTCCCCCTCCATATCTTCTTTCCCAGACTCTACTTGTCCACGGTCCTGTTTTTGGAGAATCATCTCAGTGTTTATATTAAATTTTAATAATTCTATTCCATACATGCTGAATATCTTGAGTAATGTCGGGTTGATTCAAATTCGTATAACTCTATTACGTGTGAAATATTACCAGAAAATTGAACTTTGAGTAATTTCATTACAGATTGAGTCTTTCAGAAGAATCATTGCTACCTCATAGTAGCGTATCGTCCATATCGATTTCCGTGTCTTGGTGAATTATGTTATCTATAGTCCGAGGGACTGGTTGGGATAAAACTTTTATGTCTTTTTGCTTATCAAAGACAATTATATCGCATTTTTCATGGTTTAGGTGTGTATAATTTGTTTTTACGGCTTTATTAAGGTAATCGTCGAAAATCATGATATATTCTTATCGTTAACGTACATTTTCATATATTTTGGTAAACCTAACGTATCGGATATTTTATCCGTGGAAAAGCATATTAAATCAGTTGAAAGCATATTTTTATAAACCTTGTCTACTGATAACAGACTTATCAAGCCTTTTTATTGTTTCAGAATGCAAAATATTTTATTCATTTTAAAGGCGTTTTATTTGTCCATATCTGTGCTGGCTTTCGGTTTAGTCTGTGATATGGCTTGTATATGACTCCATTGTTTTTGAACTCTTGAGCAAATATTTTTGCAGAGCAAATCCAGATTTTACCTAATTCCTAAATGCTTAGTGTTTAATTGCATTGTCGTATCAATGAAGAAGATAATCAATACAATTTTATCGATTCCGATGATAATTAGCACATACGTTATCTGCTACTTTTCGATGTCTCTATTTGAAATATTTTGTCTAATGAGAGATAAATGTACTCAAATTTTGGTACTCTTAAAAAAAGTGCCGTAAAACGTTAATAAAAAATAACTACATCCAGTTTTCTCAAGTATCATAAGACTACGTGTTAAATTAGTGTTAAATTACCAAAAAAACCTAATCAGTAACATGATTTTTTTCCTCTTTTTCTATAAATAGTACTAATGAGTTCATGCATGCGAAATTTCACGAAAATCCCTCAAATCTTCTAAATCAAAATATTTTTCCGAAAAATATTACCTACAATAGTATTTTGAAACCTTTTGTCTACAATTTTGATTCTTATGCGAGGCAGTTGCGCGAAATTTATAAAAGGTACCCCCAAAGCCCTGTATTCTCTGAGACGCGAAGAACCTGTAAGTATCTATGCATAAATGTCGGCACGAATATGAATTTCAACTGGAGCGGTTCGGCATCAGCGTCATTTTTACATTCTACCTAAAATGGAGAGTGACACTTGAACGTTGCGAGTTCTTGGAAATAAAAATATTATTTAAGTAGATCACTAATAAATGAAAGTAAAATAAATGATCACTAATATGTTGTTTGAATTTCATCAGCCTTCAATCCGAATATTGGTTTGAACCAGCCCTTCACTTCACTCTCCTCTCTACCAACCACTTCTTTCCTACATAATTATCGACTTTTACCCCTTCGTGATTTTCCTGACGTATTTCAAGCTTTCGCTTTAATTCACCCCAGTCATCTCTCTCTCCAATGCTGATTACATCTGACTGTTTTGTCGCAAAATGTACCCAATGAGAATTCTGCAGCGGGAGGCTAGTATCGCGTGTTTTATTTCACCTTTCAATGACTTCAAATCAATTCATCAACAAAATCTCAACATCGCCTTGCTTGAAGGAGTCAACAAAATCACCAAATTGCCTTGTTGTGTTGAGTCGTGAACGCAATTGTAACGGAATTAGCGAGGATACTGATTTTTGTCATCGTTTATTTTCTGGGGACAATAGTGCAGTACTTCACCAAGTGCCCACATGGCTTAAAAAGTCGTTTGGTTTCGCCTGGTTATAGCAGGATTTCGTCATCGTATTCCGTGTTTAGAGTCGACGCCATTTTGCGTCCATTGGTTCCCTCGAACGGTGTCGCACAAAACCGCTTTACCCCCCACACTCTCTATTCATGTACATATATCCTTCTCCGCCTATCTCTTTCACCCCATCCGCCTTTTCACCCATTCCGTCCTCCCACCTCCTTCCCTCCCTTTTCTTCCGCATTGCCTTATGGGAGTCGTGAGCGCCACGTCGCTCGCCGTTCGTCACTTTTTATGGTTCCGCCCGAGGCTCGGCGTGGCGTCCACCGCCCCACCCCACAAACTCCACCTCCCCACACCATGAGCGCTGAAAGCTCTGTCGCATGCGATGTCCTCTCCCTTCCTCCCCTCCCCTCTTACCCTCAGGGTATTTCCCTCCGACCCTTGCCTCTTTCGACCACCCCCTCCTCCTTCTCCACACCCTTTCTCGATCTCCCCGGCCCTTCCCCTTTCCTCCTCTCCTTCCTCCTCTCTTATCTTCCTCTCTTCTCCTCATTCTCCTCCTTGAGTCATTGAGACCCTTCTCTATTAAGGCATCGAAATTAGAACTGCATATGACAATATGTTAATTCAGTCATTTAGCAAAATCCATCTCTATCCGTGATTAATCCGAAGATAGTGAGTAGTATTTTAATTGATAGACGTTCTCCGCCGTTCAAATTTCTCCGCCTCCTTTTTCATCTCTCTATAGTTTTCTATCTATCATTTTTCATAACCTGCTCTACAATTCATATTCGTTGTCCTCTTTTGGATCTTTGTATATCCCCATGTTTATATTGTATTTTATTTAAGAGTCCCTGATGGTTTAATTAACGTGCTAAACACTGCAAACTTCTGCTTACAATAGATTTCCTCAAGCTTTAGACTTCGCCTTTTTTTCTCAATTCCACCTTTCAACTTAGTGTAGAGTACTCCTCTCTTCCTGAGATAGACTGAATCAAAAAATGCATGAGCGTTTGACATGCTAACGAGTAAATTCTTAGGAATGCGAATGTTTAACATTCGAATTTAATCATTGGTGTTAGAAAACTTGAATGAAACGCCACAAAATGAATTTAATCAAACTACAACTCTACAAATTTTACGAAGTGTACAGAACATCACACTTTGTTGAACTTGTACTAATTTTCATCTTTACTACACTTAGTTTCTTCCTGCAAAAATTCCCCCCTGACTTTTAAATTAAGGAGTGAAACTGAAGGCTGGTATAAGAAACACTGCTGGTGAAGTACATAGAAATGGGAAAGGGTATAGTCCGACGAGCCTTGCATGCGGTGGAAATATCAGAGGATGATGATTAAATCAAGTTAGACATCGTGCGTCGTTGATTGAGTGGTGGCGCATTTACTTTCCATTATCCTACCGTTTAGTTTTGTATGACACAATACTCACCCCGAGAATTTATCCATTTCACCCTCAAGCCTTATTTTCCTCGTCTCCCATCTAGCCTCTCTACTTCTTCCTTTCACCTCCCGCTACTTACTCCATCTCCTCCGCGCTTTAGCCGTGTCGCCCTTTCTTTATCCTCAAGTAGGCAACCCTTCAGCAAACTGAACCCTAGGCGCATCCCGCGTAAACACTGCCCTCGAGTAAATGCGTCCGTCCAATTATCAATTAAGGAACAATGCATATTTCGATCCAAATTTGGAGCTAGAATTCTTTATTCAACCCCCTGACGTCCAAAGGCAGAGTAATGGATTATGATGGTCCATCTATCGACGCATGGATTAATGGTAATTGAGTAGTTTTCCTTCAATCATTGTTTGAATCTTGTTTACAATTTCAATGTGGTTTCCTATTTTTCTTGATGTATTTTTTCATCTACTCTCGATTTTGGCCGTCTTTGGACAAGGTAAAATAACCCCCTGCATTAATTTTCGTTTCTTACCCACCACCTTTTATTTACTCTCCCGTAGTGAGTCCTTCCTTTTTTTCTGGGATACAGTGTAGTACATAATGAGTAAAACAACTCCCTGCCACATACCCTTGAGGTGACTTGAACGGTTTTATGTAAATATAATTCTTCTTTCTCTTGCTTTTTTTCTCTGTTTCCCGTTATTCATGTCTCTCGTTTCACTGTTATTTCTTTTTTTTTCTTCCGCTAACCCTTGAAATTTTGTATCAATGTTAGAAATAAAATATATTTGTCTACCATGTTTTTGGTTTTTCCCGCCTTTTCCATGTCTTCACTCATTTTCTGAACCCACTCTTTTCCATTCTTATTGAAATTTAGTTTTTGAGTGTTTTGTATAGTGCATGCATATATTATTATGAACACACTCGTTATTGAGACTCGTGCATGATCCTGGAAAACAAGTTAATGTGCGCACAACGTTGTGAGCCTACGTCATGTATATTTCACTTCACGATCACTTGCGAGAATTTTCAACCATCGCAGATCAATGCGTTCACCATGTTTGGAGGTCATATGGCTGGGAGTGTCTGGATACCAGTCAAGAAATTGGGAGAGAGTAGGAAATAATGGATTGCGAAGAGTAATGATCCAAGAATTAAGGTATTTTTGTGAAGCATTTATTAGCTCTTAAAATTTGTTTCTCAGCAACATAATATATTCCTTTATTTTGTTTCGTCCTCTCAAGGACACATGAACGAAACATCATGTGTGTGTAGGTAACGGACGATGAAATCTCTCAGACATGGTCAAAATGGGGGGATTCGTAGTTTCGGGCGTAGGACTTTGAAATTAACTAATAATATCACAGAAAACATTAATTTGGATGTTACGCTATTTTTTTAACTATCGCAAGACCAAGATTTTAACCACAATGTCATCTTTTGATGAAACTCTTACAGACATTCAGTATTCAACAGTTGCCTAAAAATATCTGTCAGAGTCATCACCTGAAGATTTAGTTACACGTCAAAAATTAGGTCGCGTTGTTGGTGATTAAAATATTTTTGTCGTGGAGTCAAAGTGTTACTGCTATAATTTCAATCCAATACAGCGTAAATAAGACGGTGGCTAAATTCCTAGCAAGCGGAAGAGGAAAGCTGAATACAGATATATCACTGAGGGAAGAGATATTAGAGTGAGTGGATTTCTTCTCCTATCTCGGAAGTACCATCACATGGGACAGAAGAAGTGTAAAGGACATCAAGCGAAGAATTTCCCTAGCGAAGAAGGTGCTCATGGTTCAAATTCAACTGCTGTATCAAAGAAGATAGGACTACTAACTAGGAAACAGTATGTTAAGAAATTCGTGTGGAACGTGACACACTATGGATTGGCCATATGGACCATTGGAAAGCGGACCAGAACTGACTAGAAGCCTTCAAATTCTGGCATTGGAGGAGAATGCTGAAGATAAAATGGGCGGACAGAATTAGAAATGATGGCGATTACAGAAGAGCAGAAGAGGAGAAGACCATATGGAACAACATGGAGAAAAGAAGAACCAGATGGACACACCCTGAGACACAATGGGCTTGTGAAGAACATAATTGAAGGCAAAATAGAGGGAAAAGTCCCCTAAGGTAGACCCAGGAATAAGTTCATGGACCAAATAAAGAGGAAGTACCTAGGAAGAGATACCAGGAGGTAAGGGACCTAACATTAGATTGAGAAGAGTGGAGGGCTGCAGTCAACCAATCATGAAATTGAACAACCAATGATGATGGAGAGTTCAAGAAACTCTGCAATAGATAAACCCGCTCTTATTGCATAATTTATAAATTCGTTCTATATTCTTACCCACTGTTTATTCAGCGGGATTTCCAGAACTTTTGACTCAGTTACCAAGGTTTAATAATGTTCTTTTGCGCGCATGGGTCTTTCAGTCATATTTTACTTGGCAGTCCTCTTCGCCATATAGTTCCATGGACGCTACCCATTCGCTTGATACTTTGTCAGGGTTTGTTTCCCATGGCGAAAGTGCTTTGTTTCCACTTGAGCAGACGTCAATCCCCTCTTCATCCATCTGCTCGTGAAAATTTAAATAGGCGTTACTCTCTTAGAATTGGCCCCCCATTTGTTTAGATAGTGAAATCTGTCTCGCCCTACCACGAATGCATCACCAACGCCAGCGAACTTTCTATCTCGTATGCCTCTCTTGCGCCCGTCCGTTCTCACCCGTTTTTTGCCCCGCACCTTAGGTTTTTTGCCTTGTTCTCCCTTCTCTAACATCTCCTTTCACTGCCCTCCTGGGTGAAAAAGGGCAGTCTTTTAAGTCTCAATCACGCCTCACGGGATGAAGCCATTTTTCTAACCATGTATCTATATCTACCTTATTCTTTGACCTCTGTGGCGGCGTGGTATGGTCCTCGTCTGTTAATCTTGGGGTCACGGGTGCGAATCTCCCGCGGGATGAAGTTTTATCACACAGGACATGCATGTTTTTCGTCATTATTAGTCACTCTATCCTAATACTGGACCTAATATCTTTCCCAATATCCTGCAGTCTACCATTTCATCCTTTTCCTTTACTTACTCCTTGATTTTCATATAGAACGTCTATTTACTGTCCCTTTTAGCTTGCCTATTTACGTGCCCCTCAGTCTTCCTCAAGAGCTTTCACCTCCATTATACCCCTTGTTAGATGATTGTTATACTTAGTAAGTCGAGTTGGCCTTAAAGGAAGGAAATTAATTCAATCGTACGCAGTTGTATTTTATTTAAGTCATTACTTAAAAATCCTGGTTCTCAGATGCCGACAAAAATGATATCGGAGTTCTTCGCAGTGCGGCCCAGCTATCGTTCACGATGCCCATAAACAGCAATGAAAGTAAAAAAGTTATATCGTAATTCGCCATTCACCTTAAAATGTGTGTATCTTAAATGATTTTCTGAGACCTAGCGTTTTATGCCCTGTAATTTAGAAACCTTTCGCGCGATAGACATTTTTGGCCTGTTAGTTTTTTTAGTGAGAAAAAAATCAGGCTTCAGCTTTGTCTCTCTTGAAGCCGTCTAGTCCATTCACTTAAATAATCAACTAGATGAAAAGCCTGCTGAAACAGACAAATGTATTGACGAATAAGCCAAAACGTAATTACTAAAGTTAGTAATTAATTAGAAAGTGATGTGTAATTTTTTAAATTTTTTAATGAAATCAGTATATGAAAATGCGGTGAACAAGATATAATACCCAAATGTCAAATATTTCTTTGTAACCCTTGCTGAGCTGTTACTGAGCAGTTTTCCTTGTAGTAAGTAGGTATATTTTGAAAAGTGTATACGCCCGCGCCCTGTGTCAAGTAGTGGAGATCATGGAGTCTGATGGAGAGGGCATTAGCTCATCAAACTGTAGTAAAGCGAAATATTCGCCAAATACTTCCCCCACGTTTTCCCTGCTTGCCTGCTAGATATCACGGAGAATTAGACCTGTTAGCGGATTAAAAGCAAGAGTTACTACCTTCTATTGATAATTTAAAGCCAGTAAATCTTGAATCATATATTAGTTACTTAGAGGTTTTGATTACACTCTACTTTACTTTGGTTTTTGCTGGGAATACAGGATATTATAATTATAATAAATATTAATGGAAATAGACAAATGATATAACTAGAAGATATCTTTTCGAAAAGTAAATATCTGGTGAATGTCGAAGTCCTCCGCGGTGCTAAGAGGCCAAAAACAGTGATGAATCTAAAAAAAGTTGCTGACCCTTCTTAAATAATAATAATAATAATAATAATATTTATTTATCCCTTAGAATCAACATTACAAGCATATTTACATTTCAATTAAATAAGGATAAATTAAATTAGGAATCCCTTTAGGCATTGCCTGTATTGGGATACCTCAAGATAAATTACAATATAAGTAAAAGTAAACTGAGACCAGTTACGAGACATAAATAAATGCATGAAAAGATAACAATTTGTTTTTTAGTTACAACCTGTCGTGCATACAAAATATAGTGAGTATTAACCTTACTATTAACAAAAAAATACATCTGGATTTTCTACGTTAAGTAACCATTTCTTTACTCCTTTCAAAAAAGATGTTAAACTTTTTGAACCTCTTATACTATCTGACAATCTAGAAAATAATGTTGGCCCTACATAGATAAATGAGCGTTTGAACACGGTCAGATTTGGTTTGGGCAAAACATACATTTTTGTAGATCTTAGCGGAAAGCGGACAAGCGGAAGTATTGACGAATAAGCCAAAAACATTAATAAAACTAAAAAATGTTGCTGCACCTTTTGAAACAGGCAAAAGTATTGACGAATAAGCCAAAAAGTAATCACTAAATTTAGTTATAACATTGAAAATGATGTGCTAGCTAGTTGGTAGGTAGTTGGTTATTCTAGTTAAATGTCGTTAAACTGCACAATTACTGCGTCAGCCCGTGAGATCTATCCTAGGTAAATCGGGAGGAAGAAAGTTGGTGGTTCTATACTATATGTGCTATGTTTTGCCAATGCTTGCCGTTGAAACATCAAGCATTGGCAAAACATAGCACACTTCGAAGCATACCTCGAAGGTGGGGAATGCATGCGTATGGGAGCTCACTTGCCATCTATTGACGCATATTTGAATCTCTACGCCTAGCAAGTGAATTATGCTTACATACGCGTAGCCTTTTGGAGAGTTGATGACCTCAACAGATTCCCCCTTTTCATCATTCAATGTCCCCCGCATACCCTCCCCTCAACCTCCCCACTCACATCCCGTCGAAAGTTCTATCCCCTCTGGCGGGCGGTCCCACGGGGTGTTGTCCCCTCGTCGTCGTCTCGGACAAGCGCGGAGATTCTCGGCGATTCCCCTAAAGGGTTGACCTCGGCTCTCTCCACTCTTATTGCGGCACAGATCGTAAGGCACACCTTTTTTTGGGGGAGTTGATTTAGTGCGAGTCGAGGGAGTGGGAGGTAGACGAAGACGTGAGGGAGGAGTGGAATGGTATTTCGTGTCGTGTGGCTCTTTTCCTCATCCTCTTCCTCCTCCTCGCTTTATCTCTCGACCCTCCTCCTCACTTCCCGCTTTTTACCCGTCCCAAAAATGGAAAGTCCATTGATGAAGATCCCGAGACAAGTGACCCTACATATTCATGGCTTCCTCGGGTTTCGGATGAGACGAGGTCAGAAAAAAAGTAATCTAGCGGAAGATTATTACGCGGGTAGGGTTTTATCTTTGATAGAGGAGTGAGTTTTTTTACTTTCTTTCGCGTTGGGCTGGCTGGAAAGGAAGACAAGAGGGTTTTTTCAGCCGTTGGCGAGGGGTGGTGCAAATAAGAAACATGCGCGGGGCTGTCTTTCCGTTAGCCCTAGCTTTATTTTTGGCGATGGGGTTTTTTGGAGAGGAAGGGTTTTTTTCTCATCCTTCCGTCTGCCAACCTGGTTATTTAGCTTTTTTGTCGCAGGTGCCCGCCAACTAAGGTCATTTACGCCACCATGTGGGCCACTCGGTTTATTGATTGGCAGTGAAGGGATTTTATGTATATCCACAGCTACGCACTACCCTATGAGACGCCTGTGGGGTGCGTGGCAGGGGAAGATAGGAGCACCAACCATGATAGTGGGAGAGGACCACGGTGAATTTTATGCTAATGTTGTCTTATGCCAACATCCCAAGCTGTTTTGTAATAATCAATATCACT
This sequence comes from Ceriagrion tenellum, assembly GCA_963169105.1. Lineage (NCBI taxonomy): Eukaryota > Metazoa > Arthropoda > Insecta > Odonata > Coenagrionidae > Ceriagrion > Ceriagrion tenellum. The sequence goes on along the minus strand of OY720639.1, from coordinate 94,281,601 downwards.
GTGTCTGTTATAGATAAAAATACCAACTATAAGAGAATGTGTGGGACTATAATAAGGGTACTGAAAGAATAAATACTTAAGAAACTCAATATATAAAAATAATAACTGTTCCCATATTACTGAATGGACCAGAAGCTTGGGCATCTATAAAAAGAGACTACAGCCATTAAAACCTCAGAAATGAAATTTCTAATTTCTGTACAAGTCTGAAACACGTAAAAACGAAAATATTTGGCAGGAATCAGAAGTAAAACCAGTGACGGCCTTTGCAGCATGTTATAAAGAAAGATGGAAAGATCATGTTGAGAACATGCCTCCAGATAGGATTCCCAAACTGGTTTCAGCATATAAATCTTCAGGGAGAGGAAGTATTGAGATTACGAGACTACGATGGGAAGCTGGAACAGGCAAGGTGGCTAAATTGGGAAGGCATGAAAAAGAAGTTTCTCGTGTAAGTGTCCCTAGTTGATTTCGCAGTAATCACTAATGGTTCGTGGGAAGAAGGAATCCATGTATATATCAGTTCTCAGGGTGCACTGTGTCGCCTCTATCAGTTTCAGGTACATAGCGTTGGGTCAAAATAATACGAGGGATGGAGGTAGACCGATTACCAAACGATCGTAAATAATTTTTCTTCTTTCTGTGTATCTGTATCTTGACACGTCTAAATGGTTATGTAGCATACAGGCAATTCTGTTGTAGGTAAAGCTCTTCATTTGTACGTCCCTCGTCTTATCAAATCTGTCATCTCACTAAATATTTTCCTTCCTCTTCCCCTCTATTATTAATCTTTCCTCTGATTACGATTCTCTGCTTTCAACTCTTCTCTGATCATGGTTTCAAGACATATTTATCCACCATTATCAAGTTACACATAAGTAAAAACGTGGAAATAACTTGGTTATTTTATAAGAATTTTTGACGTCAAAGTTGACAACTAAGTAAAGCTTGAGATTTTAACGAGACCGATTAATATTTACATCGCTGAAATAATTGAAAGCATGGATAAAATCATGCGGCATCGGATTCAGACTGCTCTTCTCAAAAAGAACAACTGGGTTTACAGTCCCCCTTACCAAACATCCTATCTGACGGACGAGATACCGTACTTGAAGTTCTTCCAATTTAACCGCAAAGTAGTGATAAGGATTTCGCAGAGAATCCTTTCCAGTAGACAGGATTCAAACCTGGGCGCTCAGTATGGAAAACCTGTACCACTGACTCCTGAGGCAGTATGTGCCACCCACGGTCAGTATGCCTAGGCGGGTAAGGGAAAAAATGTTGCTATAATGGAGAAAGGATAGAAATGAATCTGGTGTTGGTATTAGCCTAGTATAAGGAAAGGAACCAAGCGAGGGTTCCACGTATAAATTCCCATCCGATGGATTCTGTGCTGCAACTAACATTGTACTCCACTCGCAGCCAAGTGCTAATCGGGGTTACAACTTAGATATCCCCAAAAAAATCGGAACGTGTACCCTGATCCTCGGGATGGGGACTGATACTAATGTTATCTCGAAAACCAAAGCCACACTAGTGAAGATTTTTCACTTCAGGAAATAACAGTAACGAAAACACGTAGTGATTATTCCGTAAAAACCCACTGGATTGGGAGTCGAACCGCTGGCCTTTGACCTGCCGCGATAATTTGCTGACCACCATGCTACCCTGGCATCTTGAAATCTTGAAGCCTTAAGGGAAGAATATTGAAGGATTCGAGGGAACTAGACGTTTGGAAATTTGGATTTAATTCCGGAAATGCCTTACAATTCGGCGAGTCAAGGTAGCGTGGTGATAAAGTACGCGTCGATGCAGTAATCTGAGGGTCCGTGTCTCGAATCCCGATTCAGCTGAAATTTTTATTGAGGCGATTCCTACAGTTGATTCCCGCCTTCCTAACATTTCACTCCCACCGCCACCGACCTCTGTTCTCGCCAACTTATCCGAAAAAGGTTCATGCACGAGCCGTGAAAGTAAAGGGAACAGACCTTAAAAAAATAAGGTGGTAGAGGTTTCATATTTATTTCTTTCGCGGGACGAGGGGGGGGAGAGGGAGGGAAACGTGATCTCGGAAATTATTCGTCTTTACGATCCCCCCAAACCACCTTTTCATCCCTTCCACCTTCTCTCCGTCCCGCCCACCCCTAACCCACCCACCGTCGCGTCGTTAAGATTTGCAATTCAGAACAGGCGGCCGCTTACTTCTCAAAAGTGTTGAAATTGCCCTTTCTGCCTTCTCTCGTATCCCGTATCTCTACTTCTTTCCCTCCCTCCCGCTCTCCTTTGCTTTGACGCCCCAGAAAGCCTCCTCCTCCTCCTCCTTCCTCCCCCTTTCTCATGCGAAAGGTTCGTTCCCCGCCTTCTCACCTTACTCCTCGCAAAACGCTCGCTATAGGGAGCACCGAACGCACCACCCACCCACCGACACCTCTTTACCTCAACCTCACCTTACTTCACTATTCGACCTCCCCGCTACCGCCTAGTCTTCATATTCCGTGCCATTTTCACTCCATCACCCGAGATATCTCGTCTCCCCGCATTAGATTACGACGCGAGCGGGAAGGAGAGTGGGAATCGGGTTCCCTCCACGTGCGCGGGGTGTGTTTATTGAGGGACCCATAACGGATCGCCGAGAGTCCCGCGACCGTGTTTTGTTTTTACTTTTCACGGGAAAACAGCGGAGGGAGATGACGAAGAATTGAGCTTAAGAAGCGACCGAATCATTTTCTCCCGCAAATCACTGTGTTCTTGTACTTAAATCTCCAAAACGAATTAGCGAGTGCATTCTTAAGTGGGTCCCCAGAACTATCGTGCAGCTTCTTCCTATTCCTCTCAGTTTGTCATAGCTTTAATACCTTCCATTCATACCATCTAGGTCAACGACGTTTGTTTCATCCAGTTCGAATCGACTGGAAGATTCGTACCGGCATTCGATATCCTGGCATCCTCAACAAGTGATCAAACCATCGCAGTTTTTTGTATCTCAATCCTACCTCCTACTTTGTTAACTGTGTTGGGGTGATAACTACTGACAATATCCCCTTACCATGAACTGTGCAGAAATAACCCAAAATTTTGAATTATTGTACTGTTGAAAGAGTTGTAACAACTCAACGGTGATTAAACCGTGAATTTAGGGAATGGAGGTACTATCTGCGGCTTGTTAGTGTTATAGGATGCTTCGTATTTTATGTCGTGTTTCTGGCATTGATTTCCATGCGTTCATTTGAACAAGGCATCATTTATTGTATGGTATTTTCACATGCCTGCGTACAGTTCATGACGAGAGTTTGTTCGTTGATATTTCGTTTAGGAAATGGCTATGAAATATTTGTCAAGTGTAACGCAGCTCACTGATATCTTGAGCTACATTGATGCTTCGTACATGATGACGTTCGTTTATTAATTGTGTCCTCCATTTTGATTACTCTGATAGACTTACGATTATTGAATTTTTCGTCCCTATGGATATTATTTACAATATCCCTATAGACGAAAATATTGGTTCTTTGAATGCTGTCCGATGGCAAATGAAGTGGGTTTTCTACGATATCAGTTCAACCAGGTGGTACTTTTTCGCACGACAAGAGTACCAATGAATCGTTTCACAAAGTCGTGGCATTTTATTGAGTTCGTGCTAGCCTGATTGTCCCTGGGGTGGAAAGAACCAATTCTTTCTGTTTTTAAAATAAATAGCGCTCCCCAATAAATATTAAATTGTTGCGCGCAGTCCAAAAGATGCATACAATTACTTACAGCCTATTCCTTGAAAGATAAACCTTTAAATTCATTAATTAAGACAGCTCCTGCCTGGATGAGTTCAATTAAAATATCCCTGTGGTTGATGGAAGGAATTAAATTAATTTAATATCCTTGGGGTGAAAACTCTTTTAAAAACTCCCATAAAACCACATGCCGAAGGTATGCATAACCGTGAGATTTTCCTGAAAGTAAAAAAAAATTTACATTAAAAATCCGTTCTCGAGGCTTGAGGCGTAGCAATCTGGTAAATCGCTCACATTGGATCTCTGCCGCGCTGCTAAAAATTAATAAACTTGTGTTCGTCCGCTGTTACATATGCAATTTCCGTTGCGTAAACAAGCTTTCGGCGCCTCGAGGAGATACCGCGCAGTTGATTTCTTAGACTGCAGACCGTGCAGACTAAATAACTTTTACCCGAATGTTTAGAAATAACTGCAGACACTATTAGCTACTGGATACAAACCTGTGTCTTTTAATACATGTAATACATAGTTAGAAATGGGAAATGTACCACTAATTCCACTATTGTTAACATTGTTTCATGTTTGGCTCTACCGCGATCATCCCGCGTTCCCGCTAGCTACGCCATACCATGGTAACGCATTCTTTTCCCGTCGTGGCTCTTACCAGTACTTAGAGCATTCTAGTTCGATAAAAGTCGATGTACAATGAATAGTGAAAAAGAAAACTTTGTTTTATTTCACCAGTTTATTTTAAGATACTACTAGTTTCGACGTAGCGGTGTCATCTTCAGGTACCTTCTTGTTCCTTAGTCAGGTGTGTTTGGTGCCTTATCGTTACCTGAAAATGACGCCGCTGCGTCGGAACTAGCGGTACCTTAAGATAAATTGGTGGAATATAGCAAAGTTTTCTTTTTATTATTGATAATGAACTTCCACAAAGTTGAGCCTGAAACCCTTGATATGGTTAACGTACGATATTGAAGAGTACAGTTTTGCCTATTGAGGGAGTGAAAGCATGATAAATCGTTATTATTACCACGAATATGTTCAATCAACCCTCATTCTCCCTACTCCTTGGTCTACACATCTATTTATCACTCAAGGATATGAGAAATTACAACATTGTTTAGCGTTTTTTAGCGTTTTTTAGCGTTTTAGCGTTAGCCAACATTTTTTAGCGTAAAGTTATCCCCATAGAGAATAGACGGACACTCTTTGATAAATGGGAAAAATTATGGTGACCTCTCACAACGTACAAAAATTGATTCAGTTAAGGAAAATTGAATGATGCCTCCTTTTTAACTCCATAAATATTCTCGGTGATTCCCAAAACACTTTCTTTGGCTGAACTGGTTTCCCATAGTTCCATCCAACCAGGTTTCGCCATTGTTGTATTACTGCTGAAAACCACGGTAAATGAATTACAAGGTAATCTCATCTCTAGCAAGACTATGTAATGTAATTGGCGCTTCCATGAGTTTCCATAACCAAAATTTCCTGGATTGAATATTAACTTAGTATGTGATTTAGGGAGGAGGAGAAGTTACTTCTTCTAATGCTGGGTTTTTATCCAGCGACCGTGGTATATCAAGCTGGGCTATACTTTCTGTAGTATACTTTGGCATAAAGATGAGAGCTTCTTCTACATCTTCATCTACATACTACCCAGCGAGCCGCCTCATGGACGTGTGGCAGGGTGTGTTAGGACACCAGCCGTGCAAAGATGTAAGGGATAAAGTTTTGGTAGGTGAAAAAGTGACGTTTATTATGGAAATGTATGTAGTGGAGATCAGTGTTTATTGTATTCGATTATTGTGCGCAGAAAGAACGAGTTTTTGAACCTATCTGTTTGGCAATTTATCTCTCTTATATCATCGATTATGTCAGACCTAGAGATGTAGTGAGGCGTCATGATAATATTCTCTATGTCATTTTTGTTCTCATTGAACACAAATGATAATTTTCCTTGAAGGAAGAGAGTTTGGTCACATCTGGCTGACGCCCGTGGCCGCAACTTAATAAAAAACGGAATCAATATTGAGTTCGTAGAATCTCGTTATTTGCAAATGATTTGCTAATTCATCGCTGAAGTTAAAGAAAATTTTTTGTTTTGCCCACCTTTTATTTGAAATACTGACTTTCCATTGCTTTTCATTTTTAAATTAGCCACTTACGCTCATCCTAATGTATGTATAATCTCAAAGAAAAAAATATCGTTGGGGTAAAATTTTTTTAGTGGGTTGAGAAGGTAATTAAAACGGTTTAAGTTCTATCAAAGGTAAGATTTTAGGGGGGGAAGTGGAAGGCAATTGTGCAGAATAATGATTGTAGGGGGAAGATGGGGGTAATTCACCGAGGTAAAACACTAAGGAGAATAGGTTATGCAGGGGAAGCGTCTTGCCGAGGTCCTTTCTCCTTCAAATGATAGAATTGAAAGCTCAAGTCTGAGGATTGCAAGAACTCGGCCAAATGCCTAGAAAGCAAGAATGAGGAACTCATGCAGAACAACTTCTTTTTAGCACCACGGCATCCCACAAATTAACTTTGAGAGAAGAGGGGATTCTTCAAAGTGTGAAATAGCTGGGCTGTCTCTGATGGGCAGGAGTTTTAACTCCACGATTCCACATCTAAATACTAGCCTGCGAGCCGCCGCATGGGCATGTGGCAGGGGGTGTTAGGTCAACAGCCATGTAAAGATGTAAGGTTTTGGGAGGTGAAATGGAGACGTTTATTATGGGAATGTATATAGTGGAGCTCAGTTTTTATTGTGGTCACTTATTGTGCGCGGAAAGAACGAGTTTTGTACCTATCTTTTCAACAGTGTATCCCATGTATTTTATCGCTTTTATCAGATCTATAGATGTAGTGTGGCGTCATGATAATATTCTCTGTGTTGCTCTGAAACACACCAGGTCTGAATTTTTCAAGCAACCTAGACTAGCGTGTAGCTTCCGTGTCTCCAGGGGTTCCCACCTTAATCCCTCTAAAAGTTGTTAGACACTATGTGTTCGCTCGTAGCAGTTTCTAAACGAAGCGTGCAGATTTTAGTTGCATTCAACTGTATTGACGAATACCGAAGATGTTCGTGGTGCAGTTAACGATGGGCAGTGCTAAATATTCCTCTTTTAAATCGAAGATGCTGAAATTATTCTAGGTCATCTTGCCAAAAACTGCTATTACGAATGAATTCATCGTCAAATATATTTTTTTCTTTTTTCCCACTGATTTGAGTTGAAATATTACACCGTCTCCTTCAATCTGTTTATATTCACTTTAAAATGTTTTCGGTGGATTTGACGCATAAATCTTAAAAATACGGGCCTGACCTCTTTATTTGCGTTACTCTTCGTGGGGGGCTGGCATATTTGGTCCGTCGTGGATATTCTCTTGACTCAATTCTTTTCTCTTACTAGGGATAGGGGTCGTGTTAGTGGAGTGGAGAAAGGCGGGGCTCGATACAGCGGGGGACTGTGGAGGGGGTGGTCGCAAAGGTGCGGTAAATATTTAGATTCGGAGAGGACCACTGTTCCCGAGGATCTGTCGTTGTTCATTCCTTCACCCGGACCTTAACGTCCCGACCCCATTCTCCCATTCCAGCTCCTTCTCCCCTAGAGGAGTGACCCTTCTCTTTTCGCCCTTTCCCCTTCCTGCGCCTAGTCTCTGCCTCTCTTGGGTGCGGTCCTTTCCCTTCGATTCCGTCCTTCAACCTTCTCCTGTTTTATTTCCTCGGTCACCAAAACACTCTCACGCCTCCCTCACCCATGTCCCATCCGGCTTCTCTCATCTCGGGTGGACCTCTTGCTTGTGAAGCCGTGCGATTTGCAGGTGCATCCACAGCGATGTGAGTTGAATCGTATCGCAATGCCGGTCGTTCGATATATGTGATATATCACCCTTATCGATATTTCGAGCTGTACGATACATCGCACATATTTGGGCTGAGAGATTTTACAATGAATCCACATCGATATGTAATGTTTTCGAGATATCATGTTGCAGTATCGGTCGTTCGGACTGTGATATATCGCACTTATCGGGATACATCGCACATGCTTGATCTAAGCTATTTAACTTTGAATCTGCAGCGACATGTGAAGTGCCCTATTAGTGAAAACTAATATTCAGTGTTTTTATTGTGACGATTTTGTACTTTTTTTTCTTCTTTTGTTCTTTTGTACATGTGATATTCAGTTCACGGTTGGCCAGACAATTATAATGAATGAATTCAATCCAAGTTTTCTGAAAACCATAAATGTCAATTGTTAATTTTAATTAGATCTCAAGTAATCATTTTTGAAAGTAGGAAATTGAAGCATCCTGCTAATATAAGACAATTAGCTCAATTAAGTAAAATGTAAATTTTACTATTCAGCATTTATTGAGATTCAATTTAGCAACCAAATTTCCATGGGTTTTGCTGGTTTTTATTTTCCAGATTCCTTGATACTTTTTATAGAAGGAAGAGATTTTCAAACCTCCGGTATTACTGTTTTAAATAGGATGGATCCAATTTCAACTTCGATATTGATGTATTCAATGTTTCTGGATGTATTTGTCTTCAATTTTCCTCGTAGTTTATTGTTAATTACGCATCTGGAGGTATTGTCCTTGTAATCAAGATTATAGCTACGCAACACATTATTGATAATGACAAACCATCCACAAAAGGCAAGATCAGTTTAAAATCGGCTTCAAAACATGTCAATGGAGATAATAACGAAGAAAATGATGAATGCTTATTTTTATTGTCATCGGCTTTGGATAACCGCTTTCAGTGTGGAAGTAGTTTCCTAAATTTTTTGCTGTTGTGATTGCTATTGTGAGAGATTGTTTAGTCCGATTAGAGACCAAAGCAACAGTAGTACATAGTAGTTCTCATCATCTTTAAAGAGTAAATTATAGCTTTTTTTCAGGTTTTTTGACTCAATAGTAAAAAAACATTTTATTAGTTAAAATACATTTAAAATTGTCACCTACTATTTCGTCCTATCGACAAAGTAAATTTTAATCCCTCAGATGATTTTTTTCGTACTAACTCATTAAAAATTTAAATGAATAGAAATTGATTTTTTTATTGACTCATCCAAAAAGTGAATTTTCCCAATCACGTGGAGATTTGCCGCCTTTATAGTGAAAGCGTAACATCGTGCGGTGTCAGTTGAATTGCTCTTTATCACCAAATGTACGTTTTTTCGAAGGATATTGATTTTATAGTATATTATAATTCACAAAAATATCAAGGAATAGTTCCTGTCTAAGGAAGCGAAAATCACCGTGAACAAAATTCTACTTCCCCCACTTTGTTGTATTGTAGTGAAATATGGGTATGTCAGGATAGACATAAGGGTAGACTGAACGCCGTGGGTATGAGTTATCTGAGGAGTATTTGCGGCAAAAGTAGGATGGATAGGGTCAGGAATGAGTGGGTCATGAATGAATGTGGTGAAAACGATGGTGTTTTGATTGTAAATGTAAACGTGTGAGTTCTTTTATATGCTGATGATGCTGTTTTGATCTTAGACAGTCAACAGGGATTACAGAAGCTCCTAGATAAGTTTTGTGAATAACGGAGAGAATGAAATTGAAGGTAAATGCGTGCAAGACTAAAGTAGTAGTTTTTGATAAGGAGAATGGGGAGAATAACTGTGTGATGAGGGCGAATGGTGAAGTAATTGAACAGGTGGATGATTTTGTGTACTTTGGTAAGATGTATGAGGAAGATGGAAGAATAGATGAGGAGATAAAGAGACGTGCTAATGCTGGATGGAAAGTGGTAGGTAGCATGTGGAGCATATCAATGAATGAGTGCTTGTCTAAGGAAGCGAAAATTGCCGTGTACAAAAGTGTAATTCTTTCCACTTTGCTATATGGTAGTGAAACATGGGTATGTCAGTATATACATAAGAGTAGACTAAACTCCGTGGGAATGAGTTATCTGAGGAGTATTTGCGGCAAAAGTAGGATGAATAGGGTCAGGAATGAGTGGGTCATGAATGAATGTGGGTTAAATGCTCCAGCAATGGACGTGTATGAAAGGAGTGTGCTTCGTTGGTTTGGCCATGTTGAGAGAATTGATGAGAGCCGAATAACGAAACAGATTAATGAGAGTAGAATGAATGGTGTGTGAGGTAGAAGTAGGCCGAGAAAGTTGTGTTTGAATGTGGTTGAGGAAATTCTTAGGAGGAGGAATATGAGGAGTTTTAAAAACTGGAGGGCGTGTATGAAACAGTGTATGAAGTTAAATGAGGCAAAAGAGGTTTGCAAGGATAGGTCAGTATGGGGAAATTATTGAAGCAGAGTTAGGTACACAAATATGTATTTATGTGTGAAACTTTGTGACTCTGCCTGTCCCGGAAGAGAACGGCGTGATTGGTATGTATTTATGTTACAATTCATCCTAGTGGATATTTGCTGGACCAAAGGAGGCTTGAGATACGTTTGCTTTAATATGAGTACATAAACTTCATTCTCAGTCACTGATATTAACTAACTTCATACAATTTTGCACTTTATTTTTTTAGTAATAAGACAAGGATTGGCATATCATTTTGTTTTGTTTATTTTTCCTTAGATTTATTTTCTCGTTTTTGGAAATATCATTTGATGTAGGCTCACTGATTCTGAAGTATATTGCCTTTGATGAAATAAAAGTAGCTTTTTATTGACTTCAGAGAAGTGAAAAGCCTTCAAAGGCTGTTAAACTCTGATTACTACCAGACCGTACACGAGCAAGTTTTCGAAAGTTTCCCAACCATTTTCCGGGAACAAGTGAAATTTTGTGATTCGTATACAACTTTGCAAACTCCTGCGTAGCAACCATCATTGCATTTTTTTGTTTCAATTCTTATTGCGTAAATGCGCTATTAAGAGTGGAAAGTTGGTGAATTTTTGTGAATGTTGTTTCTAATTGATAGGATTTAAAGAAATGTGACTTTGTTTAAAATAGAAATAAATGAATGTATGAACGAACTAATATAATAGTTAACCTTGGACGAGTTAATTGATCCAAGAGAAACTGATTTTAACGATTGAATTGCGACCATTTAGAGTGAGAGATATAGTTCATTTTTTAAAAGATTTTTCCTACGACTTAAGTTTGCAGATAAACATTGTGAATTAACCCATTTAAAATTATTAACTTATTCTTCTACTCCCTCTAGGGTGCTACTAACTTCCTTATGCTTTGGCCTTTTCTCTAGCCTATACTCTCTTCTATCATTTGCTATCTTTATCCAGACGTAATTATTTTTTCTCATAAATTCCTGTATGACGAAGTCTTCTTCTTTTTACTTGATTTCCATCTAGGCCTATTTCCATCTGATATCCATTCATAGTTTTTCTCATTTGATATTGTCTGTATCATTCGCTTCATGTTTCCCAACCATGGAATGATTGATGATTTTATGAAACGGACTAATTTCTTCTTTTATTACCTAAATGCCATAATTTTATATAATTGTTTTATAAGCTAATGCTATTTCATTTAATGCTATAATTTCTTTTAATTTTGTCGTCCCCAATTTCCTCCTTTGTCCAGTCCAACATTCATCCAAGTATTTTTACAAAAAACTGTTCTTTATCATTTTTCTATAATAATTTCCGTGTATCTCCGCCATATGTCTCAGCCATTCTAATGGCTTTTTATTGATTTTGAGATTTGTGTTGCTTGTGTTGTATATTAGAGCTTCGTTGTTATTTTAGGGTATAAAAACCTATTATTGCATAAATTTCTAATCATTGGTGCTATTAAAAATTGCCTGTACATTCAAAAGAAGGGCATAACATATGGCCGGACATGGTTTTTGGGTTTGAGTATGTGATCTCATTTCAGGTCGTGTCATTTATTTAATTTTTTTACACCGAAACCACCTTTTCTCCCTCATCACGTTTGACGCTTACGCTTTTTAGATCCAGGGCTGTCCCGTATCTCATTAATTTGATACTTTATTCGTCGAGCACCACCAATCATTTCAGTCACTTCTGGACATGTTAAGCTTACATTGAGGCCAACTCACGACTCGACTATTTCGCACGAGTATAGGTCTCTCTCTCCGTCGTGTGACTAGACGCCTTTCTGTCCTCCTCTCTGATATCCGCGGCGGGAAAGAGCTATGATCCACACCCTCAAGCTAGTTCGTTAGCTCGCGCGCTGCAAATTATAGCGTTCACGTGAGAGGGCGCGTATCCCAAGCGTGCGTCGATCCCATCACGCGCGCTCGACCCTTATTCGAGCCCAAAATCCCTTTTTCCCTCCCCCCCCCTCCCGGTCCCCTTACCCCCGCAATCCACCTGCTCAATCGCCCCTTCCGTTTGCATCTTCGCCACTTCCCCAGGCGCACCTCTGCCAACACCAATTCCGACGTCTCGCACGCCAACCCTCTCCTATATATAAGCTCCACACGCACTCCTTACCCTGCGCCATGTTTTCGGGACAAACCCGTTTTCCTCTTCCTCTATCACATCCTAACCCCTGTTCCCCCCCCCACCCATCCACATCCTGCTTGCATCTCCCTCTATCTCTTGCTCATCCTTTCCTGTAAAACCCTTACTCCGAGCTCCCTTTTCGCTTTCAATTCCCCTCTCCTTCTCCTCTTTCAACCCTTACTCTCCTACTCCGAAGGCACGAACGATCTACCTCCCTCCTCTCCCCCCGCGGGAGTCTCCACTGGAATACTAATGACGCAGTCCCCATTCCGTCTCTCTCTTCTCCTGCGTCCCTCGCTGTTCCTTCCTTCCCCAAACCCCGCCTGCTTATGCCTACCTCATTCGGCACCGTATCCCGGTGGAAGATGAAGGCGGGAATGATTCGAACTCAGTGGGAATCAGTCTAACCCCCTGGTCGTATTTGTAGTCCGAGGGCGGCGTGGATATTCGGAACAAATTGGTGGCAGGACTTACCACTGGCAGTGGCTCCTGTTGCCCGTTTCCATGTTTCTCGAGTCTGGACGTAATACTTAATTTACACATTTTCAAACCCCTCGGTACTGTTTGTTGAATCTTACACATTCAGTTGATATTATGGCCCCGTATTCGTTTCCTGTGTAAATTTCAATTAACCCAGGAGTACGACGTTGTTATAAACTAACTTTGTACTAATTAAGTACGCTAACCGCTTAAATAGGAATATTTTAAATTGCAAATGTATTTCCCCTCAGTAGCCTTCTCAACTATGTAGAGGTTTCCAAACATTGCAAGTAACAAATGATGTGGTACAAAGTCACACGCACGGGTGCATATACACCAGGGTTGAAATTTGCTATGAAATAATCATTTGACTTGACCGGGATTCGAACTCGGATCTCCCAATTGCCGGTCAGGTGTGTTAGGTGTAACTGGCTAACACACCTGACCGGCAATCGAGAGAACCGGGTTCGAATCCCGGTCAAGTCAAATGATGTTTCCATAGCGAATTTCAACCCTGGTGTATATGCACCCGTGCGAGTGACTTCGTACCACATCATTTGTTACTCGCAATATTTGGAAAGTTGTCAATTTCGTCGTTTTAATAACGACAATGTTGGGTTTATCCACCGCGACAGTGGCTTTGTAAGCACGACTTCGTCTCTTGTGCTACAATGTAGACTTGATGCCTGAGCATCTAGTTCGCATAAACCCCCCTCGAAATTCGCCTTGAGTGTAACTGGCTAACATACCTGACCGGCAATTGGGAGATCCGGGTTCGGATCCCGGTCAAGTCAAATGATTTTTTCATAGCGAATTTCAACCCTGGTGTATATAGAGGTGTCGGAAATATTTGATGGCATAATCTATTTCTGAGTTTACGAAGGGTAAGTTTGGCAGCAGCGTTCTGCATTAAGCCAAGAGCGACTACAGTGGCTTAATATATTTTTTAAATATTTATATAGCCACTGATAACTGTTGAATCACCCCAATATAATTACCTGGTCGATTGATGAATTGCCCTTACTCGTAGGCGTATGAAAACCACTTTTTGTCATTTCTGCCGTATAATATTTTTCCAATAAGGTGGTGAGGTAATACTTAACCTAAAACACAAGAGATATAGCATATTAGAATCTGGGTAATTTATAATTACCTCGTCGTATTCATTGTCCCAGGACAGAGCGGATGTTCGAAAGAAATGAACGATGGAGCACGCCAATGCTGCGGCTCCTGTTGCCCTGTTTACCTCTTCACTGGCGTTGGAAATAGAAAATGTTTGACGTAAATATTTTAACTCCTCGGTTATACCTTCCACTCATGAAAAATAACAAATCAATTGAGAACTTCCTTTCAGTGGCTGGTATTTGAAAACCTCCAGTTCTTATTCCTGGTGTAGTGTTTACCTAAGGCCTTCGCCGTTGTATCGTTTACTCCTGAATACCGCAACACACGTATACGTAAATGTTCAGCGGGTAGTATGTGCACAAGGATGTTTCCTTTCGGGGAATATTGATATATTCATAGTACACAACTGTAACCATCCGAGATTCCCAGGAAGACCTTCACCTACATGTCTTTCGTCCGATGTAGAAAGTGGACTGTTAAGTGCGAATAGGCTATCAATCGTCATTAAACTCATTTTGGTGTAAATATCGACTAAAAAACCAATGACTCTTGGTAATTTATAACAATAATAAATAATTTATAAGTTGTGGTTGGGGTAAAATGTGCTCTGCACTAAGCGAATCAAAAGTGCTGCCTTAGTCATACAACCGATCCTGACCGGTATTTCAAATTCACTGGAGTGATTAATGACTTTATAAATATTGAAATTGGAATTTGAATGTAAAGCCTTAATTAGCTGGCCAACGCAGGCGTTTCCCAGTATTTGCGGTAAATGGAAAATATACTCAATTTCTGATTTCACAGAAATCATTTGATCTCTCACATATTAGGCTTTAGAGTTATGCATCTACTCCTTACGAATCAATTATGTTTTTGCTATTCCAGGAAAGCGTACGAAAATCGCTTAATCAGTTTTATGATACAAGGTATGGTCATCTGTTATTTACGTGAGCTCACTGATTCGTCGAGCATCACCTATCGTGAACTCTGCCTGATTTAGAACTTAAAGCAGTAACTTATACCATAGTCTTTATTTATTCCTCATAAAAAATAGTTCAAATTCGACAAACTTTAATGCTTTTTAGTAAAATATCCCCGCTTTAAAGAATAACCTTCCTTTTTGGGTTCGTTTGACGTTAATAGGTCGACTAATGCCAAGTAAGGCCATATCAAACTATCTAAAATCCATCTAAATCTTCATAAAAATAGAAGCTTTACACGTACGTAAATCAACCATTTAGAAGACGGTTTAGTGATAACCTCTTTAAGGCATTTTATGTGCCAATATATCATCGCGTCCCACTAGCAAGTCATCACTTGGTGAATGAATTATGTTCACTACGTTTCAATACAAAAAGTGAAACGAGGAAAGCCGTACGATTATTGGGCCAAAAAGCGGTGAACTTTCCAGATTGGATTTCCTTTCTATCGGTAACTATTTCCTACAGTAAAATTCAACTAATTCTAAGTAGAGCTAATGTTTCAAATATGAATGTAATGTCAATCTTTCGGACATTTAATGTTTTACTCGCACAACCGATTTGCTTTTTTTCTATTTCACCATATTTTCCTCCAAGTCAAATGTACTTCATATTTCTACTTCCTCTCTAAATATTAAAAGCTGTATTTACCTTCTTCAATTTTTTCAACGCAGCGTTGTTTCTTTAAGTAAAATACCAAGTCATTTTAATGTTTACCAAATCACTCTCCTGATGGAGCTTCTTAGACTTTTATTTATGAATTCATTTCTTTATTGTGTATTTTGCAATAGAAACTTTAAAAATTAAGTCTTTAGTAATTATTGCGTTAGAATTAATTGACCACGACATGTAATAACCATTATCCGTCGGACATTGATACATATCTAAGTTGCAGATACGGGTACGACGGGTAGAATCTATGGCATCATAAAAAAATAAGATATTTCCTGACTGTAATTTTTATCTACTTAATCTTTGCATTATATAGGGATATAAAATCGTTGTGTAAAATTTGCTATTCTTCATCGTATTATTTTATTTGCCTATCATGAAATGATTTTTATATTTATTGTTTTGATTTATAATTGCTGTGAATAAAAAATTTTCCTACTTTTATTTGGTGAGAATAAACAGACATGAAAATGCAGTGAACCTCTGTCTGCCATTCACCTTGAAAAGATTTTATTATGTGTTGGCAGGAAGGTAATTTGAACTTAAACTGTAACAATGTAATTGAATGATATAGTTTTTACCAACTCACTCTCCTGATAGAGCTTCTTAGATTTTTATATATGTGTCCATTTCTTCATAGTGTATTTTACAATATAAACTTAAAAAATTGAGTCAGTAGTTATAATTGCGTAAGAATTAATTGGCCAGGACATGTAATAACCATTATTCGTCGGACATTGATACAAAGCTAAGTTGCTAATACAGGTACGGCTTATGGCAATTCATTTATGGTATAAATCCATGGTATCATAAAATAATCAAATAATTTCCTGCGAAATAGTTTTATCTACTTAACCTTTGCTAATATGTACATCAATTGTCTTGCATTAGATGAAATGAGTCAGTAATAGACTATGTGATCGATGTGGTGTGGAACTCATCTCATAAATATTCCTCAAAACAGTACCAATTCAACGTTTTAGTTAGTTTATTCGTTCTCTTGTATTCCGCTGAGTTTATATGGGTATTATTCTGATGCGCAGAAGCCCAACGATGGGATGAGGGAACTTTGTGCGTGACTCCTACCGGCGGCCCGTTGCTGCTTGGCGACATGAAAAATGGAAGGAGACGTCATCATTTACATTTTTGGCGAATTTATATCCCGTGAGTGCTCGTTATTATTTCGGAGACGGAAAGTTTGGAGTCCTCGAAAACGAAAGGAGCTCGATAATTATCCCGTAATTATGACGGAAGCGGTGGTTTGGGGTCGTCACAATCGGATAGCTTTGTGCATACGCAATGAGCGCTCCGCAGCCATCACGCAAGCCATCGATCACCATGAATAGCCTCTTTCGTTTTCTCCTCTCCTCGCAATCCAGGTCCCTCATTGTATACACGACTGAGGATGAATCAGAGCATTGCGCCTCCCTGTTTGCTCAAAGAGTTTCCAAAGTCGTACTTTATTTACGTGCAAGAAACCTTTACCCTCAATAAATCGAATTTTTGTCCACTATGTGCAGTTATATCTCATGTTGCCCCTCTAGTGGGAAAATTAGGAACTAAAAGTTACGAATGAGAGATATTTCTTTGCCAACCTATAAAATTGTGTCACAAAGGCATATAGACGTAAAAAAATTTAATCAGAGACAAAACACTACTTCTATATGTTACTTATAGTTTACTCTGCGTAATAGAGAGTTAATAACATCTATTGAAAGCAATGTAGTACACCCTTGGAATTTGGTAAATTTTGAACTTTCGCTTTACTTAAATATAGAAATATTCGTCAATACACTTTCTGCCCGTTACTTTAGGCCTTCGTTAGATTCTATATTAATATTGTGATATTGATCGATTCTGTATATTTGTTTAGTTTACAGTACCCGACTTGCTGTTACTGTTAGAAGATCCTTTTTGGGTACTCACTCATCAAAACTTTCAATAAGCGTGCTCAGAGATGGATAGGACTGGGGACATTTGATAGTTGTTAGAGTTAAAGCGGAAATTTCTCTTCTATCCACCGTTTATTTTAAGTAAAAAGACGAATAAGGTACTATTTAATGACTTTAAATATGAAGAAAAACTTTAAAACGCGTTTTGTGTGTCTTTATATTTGAAGTAAATGTTCGACAGCGCAAAACCTTATTTTATTTCAGCAATGCTAAAACTGTTCCAAAAAATGTCACCAAAAACTGTTAACCTCATTCAAGTTTTTATATTCAATGGCGGACCCGACAGACGTTGTCCTTCCCAAACGTTGGCTTGCCTACTATTAGCGGGTTCAGGAAACATTTTTTTGATATTCGAATTTTCCATAGACTATATACTAAGTGATATTTGACATTGAGTTTGACATTTCAATCTTTTAGTTTCGTCAAAACAACGCCAACCTACGACGCAAGTGCGACGACTTGCGCATGTATTGATGCGTACGTCAAATAACACAGAACTCGACATTAGCGCTACCTATGTTAGACACACCTAACTATAAATTATTCTCAGATGGTCAATTATTCATGAACTTCTCAGAAGGTTTTAGCCGTCAATTATTCATGAACTCATGATTTTTTCATTTTAAAAATATTGGGGGTTGCTGAGGGGGAGGTGAAATTTTGGGGTTGTATGTTCTGATATGTGAAAAAATCTTTTAAAATTTTTATAAAAATTCCTAGAACCCGCTCGCAGCGCCACCTACCGGGTTCAATTGTAAATCTAAACCATCCAAGGACCCACTCAAACACACATAATATTTCATCAAAATCGGTCCAGCCGTTTAGGAGTTCAGTGACCTACACACGTACAGAAGAATTATATATATAAAGATGGGCATATTTTCACCATATAATCTTTCATGATTCTAGGGAATTACTTGCTAAAATTATTACTAGAAAAAATAAACAACATTCTCACAATATGGCGTAGAAATACATTCTCAAAATGAAATTGAATATATTTTATCAAAATTAGCAATCATGAATCAGAAGAATAGTTGTCTGCTGCTACAAAATTTTCTCGTTTCAGCTAAGGGCTTAAATTCCCCATAATTCCTCAGTTTGACGTACTTAAATCATTGCATAATGTACTCAGCATGCTTATTCTTGCTCGTTACATTCCGGTGCTTCCCACTAAATGCCTATTCTATTCGAGTATCAAGGAGACTGTCATTCTCAGACTTCTTCCAAGCCCCTGGAATTGGCATGTACGGCTGAAAAATCAAAGTTAAGTAGCAATTCTAAACAGAAATAGCTTTTGTAAGGCAATAAGCAATTGCTTTCTGTGTATGTGGGAAGTTTTATATATTCTTATCAAAACTACGGGTTCTAATACTGTACCCAGTTTGTCTTTTCGTAGCGAGGGCTGGGAACATGAAATTCGTTCTCTGCATAACTTTTTAGTTTTCGATGATTTGTTTGGAATATGTGTCTTTATTTTCTAAAAAAATCAAATACTTGATCGTAGTCTTACGAATCTACTATCAATTAAAATTTGTTTCCAACCCTGCGTCAATTTTCTTTATTTTTCACTTCCGTTTCTGGGGTTGAAATTTTGGTGGCCAACTTAATTTCGCCTGTTTCCCCTAAGTTTTTCTCCTC
The DNA here is from genome assembly GCA_963169105.1 of Ceriagrion tenellum. Taxonomy (NCBI): domain Eukaryota; kingdom Metazoa; phylum Arthropoda; class Insecta; order Odonata; family Coenagrionidae; genus Ceriagrion; species Ceriagrion tenellum. The sequence continues at coordinate 94,262,602 of OY720639.1, read as the reverse complement.
GAGTTTTATTTTTTCTCTTAAAATTCCTAAAATTGTTAATACGGTTACTTTTCCCCAAATTTTAGTTAGATTTTATCGCTTTTCTCTATCATTTCATTTGAACTTTGTCACTCTTCGACAACACTTCATTTCCATTGCTTAACACTCTACTACTCCTACTCCTTTTCCCGGCTGCTTCAATAGCTCCACATTCGTTGCCATTTGTAAAAGAAGATCATGGCCGTCTCAAAAAACGTGCATGACATGATACAATAATTCTATACTTCGTATCACGCAGGTATTTACAACCCATTAAACCTTAATTTATTCATATTATTTTTTGCCCTTTATATAAAGGTACTGACAGTCGAGTGGGCAGAATATGTGGATCCTACCCTTTTTTCCATCTTGTCGTCCTAGCTGGCTTTTAGGAGGTTCTAGTTTTTCTTGAGTGCCTACTTTGATTTCTACGTGTGATATATAAATGTAGTAGAACCTCGCTAAATGTAATCTCGCTGAACGGAAGTATAGACAAACCCAAACAATTAGCAAACGCTGCAAGGGAAGAAGTGGTAAGGCATGAAATAAAATCTGGTTTTGTACTTCCCTTGCTGGATTTCCTATACTGACCACAATTTTACAAATGATGTCATTATCACGGTCATGATACAGCCAGATTTTATGCGTCACTTAACCACAAAATTAAGCCTGGAACTTAACTAATATTAGAGTGATAAGGCCTCACGCACCCGTTGCGGAGAAAAGTCATTGATATTGATGATGGAATTAAATTAAAGTTGAAATAAATAACAATGTTCGTATTATAGCCAAATTAGCCTTTGAATATCAGCCATCAATTTTACGAAAAAAGAGGGTGTACAAAACAGTTGTGCCCTCATTACTTCGGTAAAGTGCAGTTCTGCCATAAATATTTGTGCCATGTGGTTCTAAGATTGAGATAAATTTGAAGTTGCGCGCGAATTTAGTAATCGGAACCGATGGATGAGGAATCGTGGAGCAATTATTCCTCTGCCTCCACCCCCGAACCATTCACCCTACTCCTCCTCCCTCTGCCAAATAAGCGCGGATTAGAGATAATGTCTCCGAGTATATCGGGGAGAATGGGAGGGTAACGGGGCGGAGTTCCGTGCCGATTCCCCTAAAAATAAAGCCCTTTTAATGGGAAGGGGGACTCTTTACCCCGGGCTCACTCCGTGCCCGTCCGTCCCGGGGATGGGATTATAATCGGGCGATCCGGGAGAATTGGACCGAGAATTGAGGATTTTCCATCCCAAAATTTTTACGTGAGTGGTCCCAGTATTATTTTTTCTTTTTTGCCAGTTTTCACGTTTGTGGGCTTATGGGAATATTTTTATTTTCCTTAAAAAAACGGCAATTTTCTTTTTTTTAGAGTGAGTTAGTTGTTGACGCAGGTGTCAGAATTCTAAACTTTTATAATCTACTAATTACGTGAAATGTTGGCATTCGTCGTAAGTAATCTTCTTTAACCTTTGAATAATAATAAACTCTTGCCGATATGGATTCAAGCTTAATCTTAATGCTGTGTCAAGAAAAAATACGTACATTTAACGCAAACGTTATTATATGGAATATAGTGATGCAATTAAGCAAATATTCCATGATATTCGATTCAATATCAAAATCTTGAAACAGCACTAAGATTAAGCTTGAATCCATATCGGCTTGAGCTTATAATTATTTAAAGGTTAAAGAAGATTACTTACGATAAATGCTAGCATTTTACGTGATTAACAGATTATAAAAGTTAAGAATTCTGACTGCTGCGTCAACGACTAACTCTTTTCTACATACTATCAACGCCTTTAAGTATTGAACTCCGGCGAGAAACTTTCACTTGATGTCACACCAGATGATTAGCTATGACTGGTGAAATATTTATTCTAAATACTGGAAACTTCGCAAAGTGCTTAGTTGCTACCACTTTTGTCTCCTTGGTAAATTTATATTCTCTAATATTTTGGCATTCACCAGCATTTAATATTTTGAAATATGTAACTCAAAGAATTTGAATAAGCTTTCTGTAAGTTAAAAATGCCTCTTATGAATGTTTAGCAGTCGCTAATGTCTTTCTTTCGCATTAATTTTCGTTGGGTTATTTTTAAATGAGCATTAGAATAGTCTTAACAAGTTTTTGATATTATTATTATTATGGTATATTTGTCGTTATGTAAGAATTTTCACCATCCATTTCTCATTTAATAATATTCCAAACTTTGCAGAAAATATTCTACTGAAAACTGACTAAGCTGTAGGAGGCTTTGGATTGCATTATTTTTTGGTGATCAATAGTCATTATTATCGTCTATCTGAATGCTTAGACTGTACATTAAAAACTCCGTAAAATTAACTGTTATTTTAAACCTTTCTTAAAGTCTTGGGATTTTTATTTACCTCATTTTATGAATTTTACCGTTCTTTTGTCGTCAGTGTAGTTTATGCTCTCATAAGAATGCACAGGAATACCCCAGGTGCAGAATATTCGAAGAATAATGGATACCTTAGTATTAATGCATGCGGTAGATCAACACTGAAAAGACACCGTCGTCTTTTGTCCGCATTCGTACGAATGAGGGATACTATGTCGTCCTCAGTCTACAGACGGCGTTCGGACGCTGAAACTCGAAAGCACTCGGGCTAATAGGTGCTACTCAATGGTCCTCGACTGTTTCTCCTCGCGTGGAAAAATGCTCTTCTCCGCAAATAGTTTAAATGTGAAGTAAACGAACACATCCGGCGGAGGGCGCCCCGTGTCTCGGTTTCCACAATTTTTGGCAACCGTCCCTCGATTCCATCCCTCCTTCCCATGATTCTCTCCGCAGATCCCGACGTGGTGGTCATTGTTCTTGTTGCCGTCCCACACCCCCCCCTCTCCATCCCCCCAAACACCATGCCAACACGACCCTGACAACGGGAGAGCGCCTCCAAAACTTCCCCTACCTCTTCCTTCCCCTCCCCTTCCCTCTTGGCAGCGCGTCAACCTCACGACAGTCACGTGCCGCGTCTCCAAACAAAGCCGGATATCTTGCCTCTTTTCTCCCTTTCCTATCCACCATCCTCTGCAACACAGTAATACCCCACTTCTTCCATGTGGAGGTTGCTCCACGAACCGTAAACACTCGGGGGTTTTAGAAACCCCTCCAAATCCTCTCTATCCGCCCATTTAACTCTGTCGTTCGCGTCCAGACTCACAGAATAGTGAGAAATAAGTATTCAAAGAATATCTTGCACGGCTACCCACGGTGCGTGCTCTCTCCAGAACGGCAGCTGAATTGTTAATGAAAATCTTGTGGATTGTTGTTGTAAAAAATAGGTAGCCAATGGATGGGAGTAGCATTTGTACTAATGAAAATGCGATGATACATCAGCAATAATATATCAGCGTGCCTAAAATTAATTTACTTTTGAGTTCTACGTACCCAAAATCGTCTGTCAGCAATCAACTTTGGAGGCTGTAACCAACAACTTTATCGATGTAAACTGTAGCTATTTGACGAGTAAAGTAACAAACCTTTGGTTGATAAATAGATTTATTCGTGTCGTATGGACGTCACTTTTCGAATTAACATTTTTCTCCTTCGGTATTGCACTGTTTCTCTCGTTATTCGTTGAGAAATACCGAGAGAGATCGGACTAATAAAACAATTTTTCGAGAATTTTTGTATAGAGGTTTTACTAGCTATTTGATTGCTCTATTGCCAAGTAAAAGACCATTTTTTGCCTAAAAATAGCTTACGATATAAAATGACAACGGGCTATGGGTTACGAGCTTTTTTAAATTTATTACCGTATTGACGATTGCGTTGAGGAGAGTGATGCTGGAAGCACCAAATACCTACTCAGTCCCAAGGTATGAGAAATTCACATATCAGAGTTAAAGGGCTAGTTCCTTTGTTAATAGCCACCTGCGGTCTCTCAAAATGACCTTGTGCCCAAAATATTGCTTACCTTACGTTAAGGTGAACGTGTTCAAAGAGGAATCAAATCACTGGATGTCGGGTTAGGATTCCAACGCTCTACTTAATGGTATATCATTGATCTAATAAATTTTTCATTAAAGAGTTATATTTTTAGTTTTGATAGGCGATCTAAAGCTCCGTAATAACCCAGTATAGCCGTTTCCGATCCAGGTTCATCTATCGCCTGAATGATAGCCTTATCGACTCCATTTAATCATAAATTTTGCCACATCCTAAGTGTGAAATAAATGTAGAATAGACTTGATTAAAGAATTCCTAAAATGCGCCTCGCTCGAATGACTATTGAAGACATCTTGAGTTATCCATGTTTAACAATGCAATATTTATTTTAAAATTTCAAACGTTTAAGTAGTTTTTCCAGTGTGTGGAAGTTGTATTGAACAATGAAAAAATTAAAAGACCAAGGGAGCGTTTAAACAAATAAAATAAATGCCACCTGGGATCGAAAACGTTGAATATTTGCGATTACTGATCCCAGTTAGCTTTGAACCCGAAGAATATTTTGAGCTGACAATGCAGCAAGCTGTGAAATGCGTTGTGCTGTTATAATAAATAACTGTCGGAAAGTACAATATTTATTTTCAATGCGAATTCGAATACTAACCGTAGTATTTTAATTCTGTAGCCATCCTGATAAAACCGAAATAATAGTGCCATTTGAGTCATATGTAACGCTCAACTCAATTTTAGCCTGAATTTATTTTACTCATTGTATGCGTTAAATAAGAAACACCTTTAAAACATCTGTGAAAAGTTAATTACTTAATATGCATGTTTACAGATCGCATAAAACTTGGAGATTTGAAACAAATGTAAATTGTAAAATTGAATAATTTACTAAATAGAATTCTCGAAATAAATTTACGCGAGAGTTCTCTTTTGATTAATTTTTTCTGTTTTTCTTGAACATATTCCGACTGGTGGAGGTGAAGTTCAGTCGTGTGGAGAATGTTAAATGTAAGCTATATACTTTTGAGCAATGACACTGTCATTTTGTTCTAAACCTTCTCGCGCAAATAGCCGAAATCGTATTTATCATTAACATCTCATTCATTCTGTCGCCAGTGGCTGTGACGACGTGAAAACACTTTTTATTGGCCAAGGACATTTGGCATCCGTTGGATTCTCCTGGGCATTAAAAGCAATCGAACCGTGTCAACATTTGTTTTCGTGCCAAGAAAAACTAGTGGCAAAGATTGAGACTGGGGATAGAGTGAATTCAATGCTACGAGACGTAAATGGTTGATGAATCATGCGCGTTTAATGAGTGTACCGGTGTTAAAGACATAGTGGTAACTGTTTAATCAACTATAGTTTAGTAAAATAAAAATTCTTGATGATTGATGAGCTACCTTTTTGCGTAGCCTCCTCACGAAGGAAGGACCCTTTCTATAGAAAATAGTAGCCGACCAGTCACTTGGGAAACATAATCCTACATGTGCACGGAGGCATGTTTGAATGCTGAAGATAGAAACAACAAATTGGGCTCTCTCATAGTTTACACCCTCAGAGAAGTTTACAGAAATATCAGACATTGGTGAAAATATTCATTATGTGAGTAACTGAATTTTAGTATTTGGAATACCACAGATTTATACAAAATTATATATTTAAAGTTTTCTGTAATTTCACAAAAATGTATTCAATTTTTCTTCCCCTTATTACAGATGTACTAATTTCTGTGTTGTTTCGCTATAATACTTATAATTGTAACCGCGACTGAACTGAGGATTATAAAATGGTTTGAGGAAGATGCCTTTAAAATTACTTTCCTTCCTGACAATATTCTTTAGTCTTTTATATTTCGCGAAAGCATGTCAAAGTTCCCTAATAGTGTGGCTAATTCTTTGGTTTAAAAATGCTTGGACCTTTGCTTGAATCATTTCACGCGGGTACCTGTCTGAGACATTCATCTTAAGAGCCAAATACATTGATGGGGTTGTTTAATAAGTGCAGTTACCTTGGCTTGGACAATTCGTTTTTCTTTTAATCACACTGTTAAGAATAGTCTTTAAAGGAAATCACCGTTACGGCAAAAACAATGAAATATCCTATCTAAAGGAGTTGATTAATTAAAGCTGAGGAGGAAGTCTTTTTTCATCATGGCCTTTGAATTATAAAGTTAAAAGGAAATGCCTTTTTCTAAACTCTTCTTACTTCGATGTATTAAGGCCAAAATATTATTTTTTCTCGGCCTGAAATGTATTCTGACTAATAAGATTTCTTATTCGCACCAACTTGTTAGCCCATAGCAGCCGCGTGCTGTTTATTCCTTCTTCGACACTTACCGATTGAAGGCGTAACGGGAGCGTGCGGAAAACGAAAACTTTATCCTTGATTGGAAAACTTGGCGAATCAACTCGGGAGTGTTTAAGGTTTTTGGGTTGGTGCAGAGGGTGGAGAGGTTGAATGGATGGGTTCGGTTAACTTATCAATCTGTATTGAGTTGCGTTTCGAGTATCACTAATGTTTCGGATACCAGACCGCTGCCCTCGCGATTTCTTCCCGTACGCTGTCCATCTAGTTTTAAGGTAGTTTGAGCGAAATATCATTTTAACTAGAAATAAATGAATTTGAATCAATGAATTTTAAGAAATATATATCACCTTTCCATTAAAACCATAAATTCAACCCCTTACCACTTTACTTTCCGAGATATTTGACAGAAAATATCAGTCCTTTTACATGGGAAATGGTACATACGTGTATGCACTCCAGAGAGACCTTATACTAAAAATGAAGCATTCCCTACACTTAGATCTCGTCAAAAAATCAGAAGTGTGTAGTTTGTGTGTTTTCCCAACTATTTTTGAAAATTAATCATATCGTCACCGCAGTAAATTCTTCGGGATCACAATAAACCTTCCGTTTTGATGGAGTTTAAAATGTACCGCGTGAAAAAATTGAGTCTAGTTAAAGACTTATTTAGATATTTTCATTTGATTACCTACAATTTCTGTCACGTAAAACTATATTATGTCACCATTTATAATAAAATATTTATTTCGTGTGTCTCACAGTAGGTAAAATTAAAACGTATAATGCGAATATGGTTTCTATTATGAAGAGGGAATTATGTATCTCGCTCGTACTTCCTTAATTGTTGCCGTCTTGCGTGTCATCTGGCCAGGGGGGTTGTGTTTGAACCGCTCGAGGTAATTTCGATCTCATAACTAAGGAGTCACATGGTGAAATCACGAATGGTTCGAGATTTTGGAGTATTTGAAACATGTATAAAAATCTCAAGTAACCTTCTTGATCGAGTTTTTCTCGCGGGATTATTATTGACCATGAATACTGCGATGAGGAAAGCTATGAAAAATGCATCAGACATTTAAGTTATCCTCCCGAGTGATAAAAAAAACGTGCCAGAATCTCAAATCGTCCGTTGTTGTACCACTTAAACTCCTTAGTTACGTAATCGGGATCATCTCGAGCAATTCAAACACAACATCCCAGGTTCCTGTTACTCCCAATAATAAGTGGCTCGCTTATTGTTGCCGTGGCGAAGGCGTGAACAAGTGGCAGCTCTAGTAACGCTACCCAGCAACACGGTGGCAATGGGAAGGGTCCGAGACCTGCCCCTGGCGGACTGTAAGCTCTCTTTTTTAAATGGAGGCTACTCAGTCCCATTTCTCTCTGTTTCTCTCTCCATCTCTCTCAACCGACGGTGCTTAATGACCATCGGATTCAAACGCTAATGTGGTACTATTAATACAAGGTAGGTCACTGTTCTTCTTTTGGATCGAACGCTGTGACATGGTTTAGATTAAGGTGGTTCTACCATTGAGGTAGATGGAGAGGGCACTTGTAATGCTGGCCAAGGAAACTGAAGCCAGTCCGCCATCTTCGTTGACCCTCATTTTCCCATAGCGCTTACGGACTAATGCACTAATTTAGCTATTTTACCATGTGTTCCATCGATTAAATTACTTATCTGCTGTATAATGATCGGCAACCATCAATTCCTAGCTTAAAGTATAATGCTGCTTGTTTATTTACAGATTAAAAATTGTAGAAGTGTTTGTAGATAGACTAGAGTGCACTAAAATATATAGCCTGTACATAAATAACTAGTTTTATCTTCATTTCATCGAAATACAGCCCTAAAAAATGGCAAGTGCGTTAGTGAATAGATTATTTTTCTCGTGATTATTGAAAGATATGCCCTTCCAATTAGCATTCCATTGATTCTTTCATTTTTTTCTTTTTTTTTAGCAACATAGTGTAATGCAAGCATACAGACATTTTAAACTGATGCTCATAAACATTTTAGGACCCCCGAAAGGTTCAATTTTTCTTTAAATCAGCTGAAAGTGTTTAGAAATAGGATTTCCTCTCCCAATTATTCTCACTGTGTCATTAGTGTGGACAGAAAGTGAGGATTCCTTCATGGTAGCCAAATACGGTGCCACCTTAATTTTTTATGGCATTTATGATTAATAATACTTATTCACCAGGCTCAAGCGTATAAACATTAGTTGTTTACTATGTCTGACGTTACATGTACCAGCTTTCTCTTGCGATACTCGCAATACATTGAAAGGATAGCCGACGCGCAGTGTGAGTGAAGAGGCCCTTTACCAACCCTGGTCCACGCGACCTCTTCTTTATACACGCTCTAAGGCAAGGTGGGTAAAGAGAGGTTTTTGCCCAAATCTACCTTGGCTCTAAGGTGCCAACGTTTTATTCAATCAAATTGTATTGTTGACGCACAGGCTGTTTATGTACAAGAAAAGATGTTGATTATCAATCTACGTCTTTAGAGGAAAGGCTTTTTATAGAAAGTTATTTATATTTCGCGAAGTTCGTCTGACAACAGTAGCAAGGTGAACAAAAAATCAGCACTAGCTTAAAAGCAACTGTATTAAAAAGTGACTTGTTTCGCCGTTAAGTAAACATATTTTCTTGAAAGGCAGTCATATTTGTCGGTCGGCAATAAAATTTAAATTTTATAACCCAAGATTTGTAAAAAGTCTCCAGATCTGGAGACAAAGTTCCCAACTGATCTTAACTCCGGCTTCAGACCCACTTACTCCCTCTCTTTTCACTTTCCTCCACCCCACCCATCCCGTCCTCCTCTCACTATAGAATTGGGAAAACCTCGGGAAAAACTAACGGAGGTGAAATTTTAAATCGTGTGGGGTGGATTTGGAAAGGCTTAATGAAGAGACGGTGGGCGGGTCAGAGAGAGAGAGAGGAGTGGCAGAGGAAGGCTGTGCAGCATCGTGTATAGAGTATCTTTCTCTCTTTCACTCTGCTTGCCCTCATTCTCAAACCTTTCTCTCCCTCTCTCCTGCTTCGTATTCCAACAAACTCCGGAGATCTTCTCCGTTCCTCCCTCTTCCATCTCTCGCTTAAATCCCACTCTCCGCAGCAACCCCTCCAAACGTTTCCTACCCTCCTCCCCATATACCCTAACCCGTTCACTCCCATCTTTACGGCAGATGGGATTGAATATTTAAGAGCATTTGTTGTGTCTTTTAAAAGGGTCACTTTCCATAAAACTCCCGGAGCCGGGGGGGGGGGAGGGGGAGGAGAGTTCGTTAATCCCGTATTTTTTCGGAATAATACTTAAATGAATTATGACTCGCATTAAAGGGGTTTTCTCTGTTGGCGTTCCCTCTCTCCAGACCCTCCTCCCACCGCTCGCCAACCCCTCCACCCCCGCCGAACATTTCCTTTCGTAGGTGGGAACTTAATTTCTCGTCGGTTAAAAGCTGGCTTTTTCTGTGTTCAATGGAACGTCGAAGGGAATGGGATTGGAATGGCCTCGAATTGATTTTGTTGACGTTTTAGGGCGATACGTTAGAGTTCTGTCTATATCATTTTAATCCGCTTGGCTTGAAATTACAATATAAACATTTTTTATCCCCGCTATCAAAACATTAGTGTCAGTTATTGCCCTAATCTAGTATTTTCCTCTGTGATAAATAATAAAGAACTAGAAATCCTATTGCGTGGTAATCATTCCATCCTATTGGACGAAATTCCTACGTCTCTTACCATCGATTCCTTCATCTCTCTCTGGCATTTTAACCCATTCAAAGTTCTCCAAGGGTGGAAATTTGCCATGAAAAATCATTTGAATTGACTGGGATTCGAACTCAGATCTCCCCATTGCCGGTTAGGTGCGTTAACCAGTTACATCTCCAAGCCATCTTCCTTCAAGATGAATTTCGAAGGGGATTTATGCGAACTAGATTTTCGCGCCTCGAGTCGACATTGTAGCACTCGAGACGAAGGTCGTGCTTTGAAGGCTAGCACAACTGTCTGAAGATCCGGGTTTGAATCCCGGTCAAGTGAAATGATTTTTTCATGGCCAATTTCAAGCCTTGATGCATGCGCACCCGTGCGAGTGAATTTATACCAAATCATTTGTCAGTGCAATGATTGGAAATCCATTCAAAGTTGACACAGTAAATTCAAATGCTTATTATAGTACCCTGTGGAATATTTGTGTAATTAATTATTAGATAAATAGATAGCTTAGCGATATTATCTTACGTTAATTAAAATCCATGCACCTTTAACAGTGACGCTGTATCCTTGAATCCGGTCGGGTTACGAATAGTAAATAGGAGTAGGGTGTTGCAAAAGTAATTTATTTATTACCGTTGATACCCGACTCAGATTGATGAATTTTTATTTTGCTTGAATTTTATGGCAATTATGTGCCTTAATTCGCAGATGAAGTAATATATTTTTATACCACATATTACCCGGTTTATTTATGCGGGTGTGATTTAGAATCCTATAAAAGTTTCAAAAAAATATCCCTGCCCACCAACTGAGTTAACTACATAATTGGTGTAAGTAAAGTTCATTTTCAATGGTTGTTCAATCCTAAGATTGGTCGACTACAGCCCCCCATCCTTCCCTATCTAATGTTAGTTCTCTTTCTTCCTGGTATGTATCTCTTCCAATGTACTTTTCTCTATATTTGGTCCATGAACTTATTTCTTGGTCTTCCTTTGAGACTTGTCCCTCTATTTTAACTTCAATTATGTTCTTCACTAACCCATTGTGTCTCAGGGTGAGTCCAATCCATCTGGTTCTTCTTTTCTCCATGTTGTTCCATATGGCCCTTTCCTCTTCTACTCTTCTGTATGTTTCATCATTTCCTATTTTTTCCGTCTATTTCATATTCATAATCATCCTTCATCACCAGAACTCGTAGGCTTCTAGTCTTTTCTGGTCACCTTTTCCAATAATCTATGCTTCCGATCCGTATAGTTGTACAACTTTCACGAATGTTTTCACGTACTGTTTTCTGGTTTGTAGTCGTATCTTCTTCGAGCAGAGCAGTTGTCTATTTTCATGAACGCCTTCTTAGCTCTCTCCACTCTCCACTTGATATCAGTTGTGCTTCTTCCGTCCCACGTGACGGTAATTATAAGTTAGGTGAAGGAATCCACTTGCTCTAATTTCTCTCCTCACAGGGAGGCTTCTGCATACACCTTCTCACTTCCGTTTGCTAGGATTTTAGTTATAATAAGAGAAGTTATGATCGGTATTTTTCCGTGTAGTTGTCCGTACCGCAATTAAATAATAAATTTCATCAAGACTTGTGGATCACTTCTATGCGTAAATATTATAACGAAATCTATCGTTTTATGTAGCAATTTTTAAAATGATTATTAGGCTAGGTAGCGTTATAATTGCCCTTGAATTATCGCCTTCCGAATTCTTAGCCTAGTCATGCCTGTAAAAATAGGTTTAGAAATTTCCAAAAAATGTGGATATAAAGGTAGTGTCGCCTATCTTTTCGTCTATTGTTTCCAGATCCATTTTAGTAGCATAAAAAATGCCTTGCCACAAAAGTCCATGTAACTCTTTTCACCGCGCTAAACATTAAAACAGATTCATTGCGTTTTTCCCATGAACATCTTAGCTTACAGTGCAAAGCTTTGCAGTAAGATTACCAAAATCAGCATTATCATGTATTAAAATGTTTAAAACCGAATTCTTTGAGTGAGATGAGTTTCGAATGTTGTCCTATTTCATATTCTCTTTTCCTACCAGCATATTATGAATCGCTTCGTCATCTCGCCCAAAATCCATCAAGCTGAGTAATTGTGGTGAGAAGTTTTCATTGGTAATTTCCCCGGCCATAAAAAACTTGTATGGAATAGAAATTATAAATTTATCATTAACTTGGCAATTTTTTAAGGTGTTTGTTTGAATAAACGGACAGATGTTGCGTAAGTTATCCGTAAGCCCTTTTCCAGCTCATATAGGAGAGATTAGCTTATAGTGACCAGTATAAAGGGTCCATTACATAATTAACTTCTAGTGCACTAAATATAAATACATTTTCGAAGAGCTTTAGCAGCTTTAAAAATTATATTTGGCTTGAAGTTGAACAAAATTTGATGTTTATCTTATATTTATATTTGATGTGCTATCAAAAGAACAAAAATGTTTTTACGTGGATGAGCATTTATTCAAATTAACCGCTGAGTAAACTCAAATGAGAAATATATTTATCCCATGATTCCCACCGCTAAAACTTTCATGCATATACTTTTCATCTCCTGATCAAGTCAATCTTTAAAGCCATCTGTTATGCCTTTGATGTTTATTCCAAAGCACTCTCCCTTCATTTACAGCCATAAGAGAATTTCAATGTAATGAGTATCAAAAGCTTTTTAGTGCGTTTTAGTCCGAGAGAAATGACGCCCACTCCCAGTCCCAGAACCAGCTAAGTTTGAGGAACTATAACATGAACGTTAGAATTCAAATGGAAAATCATTTGAATCGGCTATGATTCAAACCTGGATCTCTTATTTGCTTGGAGAGGATGGGAGGACCCCAGCCATTAACTCCAAGTCAGGTCAGTTCGTGGCAAATTGTCATTGAGTCGTGTGATGCTCTCTGACGAACTCCTGAGCCACAAAATTTGCTACATGCGTGAACATCTAGATCGCGTATACCACCTTGAGACTTTACCTAGACTTTACAAAACTTGGTAAAGTAACTAGCATGCCAAACTGACCGGCGGTCGTACGATCCGGGTTTGGATCCCGTTGGAGTCAAATGATTGTCGTATTTGTGCATCTACACCTTGATACTATCTTTTACCTTACTAAGTATTACTGTGCTCTACGTTCCAAGTGAAAAACCTTTAGAAAATTCAAATAAATTATTGTGGCGTTACGTTATGGAACGACGCGAAAGAATAACTATAAATTAAAATAAAGTATGATTCCACTACATTTTAATGCTGTCTACCAGTTTTGACGTCTATAGCATCATTATCAAGGCAAACAACAGCCAATTGACTGTCTTAAAAATGACAATATCGACGCCGAAACCGATAGGCAGCATTTAAATATAGTGGAACTGTACATGGTTTGTATTTTGAGTAATTCCTTTGGAAAACTATTATTGGATGAACCAAGTATTGAACGTAAGAAAACGGTTTACGTGTGATGCCATGATGCTTTGTATTTTATTTCTTTTTCTTGACATAGGCTTGTTGCATGTTTCGATTGTAAATAAAAATTGACTTTGGGAAGTAAATTTACAGGTATTTCTCAAACATTTTGGTGCCTTTACCATCGGTCTCTTGCCATGGGGGGTGTTATCTGTTGCAATTCGGCGGCGTCTAGCTTTCGTTTTTCGACCGTCGCATAATCTTCTCTGCTCTCTTCACCATCAGACAACGGCGTTTATGGTTTTATTCTGCCTGAACTGGATTTTTCTGTTTCCATCTAAAAGTGTTTGTCCTAATTTCTGTTGTTCTTAAATGTCTCATATTGCGCCTTGTCTCTGCTATCGTTTTTTTTTGCACTGTTGCCATGATGAGTCTGTAAAATGGTTCGCATATGTGCGCAATTTGCATTTTGTGTCCATAAATTAATTCCTGCAGATACAATTTAGGTGCTGTTTCTCTAAGTCAGATGTGCTCTTTAAAAATTTGAATCTCAACTCCATAAAACTGCGACAAAAGTATAAACTGCGCTTCAGTGCTTTTATTCAGTCATTTAGGTTTTCGCATTCGAGCAAAGGGCTTTTATATGCCGCTCTAGGGGTGTCTATTTTGCAGCACCACGTTAGTATCAATCACTATGTTTACCAATCGATCTCAGATTTATCTGATCAGATCAGCTCGGTGTGGTAAACGCTAAGGGCTGGTGGGATCGATCTGAGCCTTTGTCTGTGGTGCTCCTCGTCATTCTTTTGGTTGTCATTGGGAAAAAAATATATTGGGAATAAAATAATCGCTATTCCTCTACAGTTTCAGGCTTCACTTCGTGGAATTTTATGGTATCCATATTTAGATAAAACAAATAACGAGCAATTTTTTCCGCAGTCCTCTCCACTCCTTTCTGAAAAGTTAACCCTGGAAAAACCAACCCTTTCATCCAACTGACCACGTCCTCATCTCCTACCTCCCTTATTCCTTTCCCACCCGACCGCCCCCCTCCCCCACACTCCCGCGTCCGTATTTCCCGGTGTCCCTCCGCCTTACGCAACCCCCCTTCCACCCCGTCATGCTACTGTCGAACTGCTGCCTTACCCCCGCCCACACTCTCTCTTTCCCCTCCCCTTTCCTTCTCCCTTTTGTATACAATGTATCAAGTTAGAACGCATGGGCGGAGAATTGACCAAGGAAAATAAAAAGTACTTAACCCGTGTATTCCTTTTCCATTCCCCCCGACCACCCCCTCCCCCTTTCCCTCCCCCTTCCCTCTGCCTTTTATATATATACCTGTACTGTTTGGACTGAATTTTTGAACCTGATGATGCCGTAAGTCGGTGAAACGCGTCGTACCACACTAAATAATTTCTGTGGAAAAGTACAAAATTTGTATTCTCTAAATAAGGATAATTGTTAATATTCAAGGCGTGTGTTGTAACCAGTTGGGACAATTAGAGAATTGTCCAGTAATGGTGAGTAATGTATCATTGATGATATCGAAGCACATTGTAATTCTATCTCCAATTGCGCAATTTTGTTCACTCGGAATGCGACTAAAAATTTACAGGTTTGAACATGTTTATATAACGAGTCTATCGTGCTTCAACTAATTGATTCGATTGTTTAATACCGATATTTTCTGTCCGTGTTGGTAAACCAGGCGATCAGTGTTGATTCACTTGGAATTTTGAGATCGGTCCAATTTTAGATCGATCTGAGATCGATTGAGAAACGTAATGAATGTTATGCTGGTTCCGATGCTTACAAGGGCTAGGAATGCTATGGACAAGGCAATCAGGTCATCGCGCCGACCGTATATTAGCCGGAAGTGATTGCTTACTGTAACAAAATGATGTCTCACGCCTGGAAAAGAAAAAGAGACCAAGAGGATTCACCTTGACAAGGATAGCATCATTTAGGGAAAAAACACTTGCGTCTAATTATTACATTACTCTTCGTATCGATCTGGAGTTTTTCCTCAAGTACGGCGCAGGTTTCAACATGTCGGGGTAAACATTTGCATCTAATTTTCACAGTATTTTTGGCATCAGTCGTGAATAATTTACTTTCTTGATAAAATGTAAGCTGTAACTTAGTAATGCCTCATAAACTACATTAACGACCTATTTATGAAGTCATCATCAGGTACATGCATAATAAAACTGCAGTTTTGTATGCGTGTAGCTGATGTTGTATGTATGTATGCACGATGTTTGCATGTTCATTTCACAATATTAAGCTAGTTCCACAAAATTCCGGACACAGCCAGTCTAATTTACTTTTAAGTACGTCGCATTCCACGAAGATTCGACTATGCATTCTATCAATTTCGTTGGTAATATGCAAAAGGCACATTTGAATAAATGACATTTTTCGCTTCTATTTCCCCAGTAGAAAGTAGGATGGTCAAGAACTGTGGGGTTGGAAAGTGATGCATAGCGATTTTTAAGGTTACGCGGGTGTTCCACGGGGTCCAACTCTCCATCTTGGCTGACGTTCCGATGTGAAAGTCGTCCATCGAAACGTCGGCCAAGATGAAGAGTTTGACCCGGTGGAAAACCCGAGTAACCTTCAACATCACAATAGCCCGAGAAAGCCTTAGATCTTTCTTCGGTGATGAAATTAGTTTGACATTCATTCCAATATGGCGCTACGAAGTGGGCACACTTCCGGAATGGGAGATACACTCGAGTCCTTCCAAATGAAGGGATGACTAATAAAAATCTTTACCTTTAAATTACGGATGGCATCGATGTGCAGTGATATACCCCAGATGGCTTGGTAATAGTGAGAATTTCACATGTTAGCGTAACAGGAAAATACAATTATTTCGCGAGAATTAACCCGAGGATGTTTATACGGGAGATGGGATTGAGTATTTAGAGCATTTGTTGTGTGTTATAAAAGGGCCAGTTTCCATCAAACTCCGGAAGAATTCGTTAATCCCGTATTTTTTTCAGAATAATAATTATTTACTCAAAAATAATCCCTCCCACCCCTCTTCACCAACCCAGCATTATTTATTTGATTTGATTGTTATTTTTAACTAGTTTATAGCCTATTTAACTGGTATATGGGAAGTGAAATTATGAAGTATCCCCCTGGTGGAGAGTGTTGAAACATGGGAGTATGGCTTGGAGACTGGCGGTGGCATCGAGTATACATTTGTTTGTCGTGTATGTACATCGGGTATGTACTTGTTTGTCAAATCCTCATCCGTCCTCATCAAATATATGTGCCTTGGTGACAGTAGTGACCCCTAGAGCATTTGTCTCTTCCTTCTCTCTCCCTTTCCACGACCAGTTTAATCTGAACTCTCCCTCGCTGCCAGTCCTCGTCCTTATTTCCTGCTCATCTCGCCTCAGTTCCAAGGACTCATTTCCCTCTCTCCCTCCATTCTCTGCTCCCCTTCCTCTACCTCTTGTCACCCAGCGTCTTCCAATGTGCGTGGAACCTTCCCCATCTTCTTCTGCATCCGATGCCTTCCCCTCTCCTTTCTTATTTCAGCTCTTCTTCCGGAAATCAACATCTCACTGCGTCCGATAGTAGTCGGAACACCCTGTGTCATACCTTGGCCAAGTCACCTATATCCCCACTATACTCAATCCAAGGGCTCTTCAATTTCGTTCTACAATGAGGCGTATACTTAAAATTTATTTCTTATCTACATGAACGTGCAACCCTCTGAGCCGTCGCAGGGGCGTGTGGCAGGGGATGTTAAGTAATCAGCCGGGTAAAGATGTAAGGTTTGGGAGGTGGAATGGTGACGTGTATTATGGTGGTGTATTTAGGTGGTGCATCTGTCAGACCTAGAGATGTAGTGAGGCGTCATGATAGTATTCCCTGTGTCGCTCTGAAACACACCAGTTCTGAATTTCTCAAGCAAGCTAAGCCCAGTGTGTAGCCTCCCAGTCTCTAGGGCTCCCTCCTTAATCCCTCTAAATGTTGTGAGACACTATATGTTTCCTCGTTACAGTTTTTAACAAAGCGCACTGATTTTCTCTGTATTTTAATAATTTTTTGGTTGAATCTTTCTGACCATTTTCCCAAAAACTCGCAGCATATTCGAGTTGTGGTCTAACCGGAGCGAAGTAGCATCTCTCTTTCTTTTTTTCTTCCGAAGAGCTTCCTATTATACGCTTAACAAAACCTAGTTTCTTTAATGCTGTGCCGCATATGTTTTATGTGTGTTCCCCACGATATATCAGAAGTTAGTTCCATGAAATTTTACTGTATCTGAAGATTTTGTTTACTCCACCCGCATTATAGGTATGGCATTTGTGTGATGACTTTTATTGATGACTCACAATCAAAGAAATGAATAAAACAAGGTTTTTTAAAAAAACATGAAATATAAAATGTCTTTTTGCATGCGCCCACCGCAGGCTTCAGGCATCCCAAAAGTGTAAAAGATTTTAAATGCCATGTGATCCAAATAATATGTACCTGCAATATGCATTGATTTATATGTTTAAGTACTCTTACGATTAAACCAGCTAACTATGAGGTGAAAATAAATTATTTACGTAGCTACTTGACGAATGGATGGGGAACCATGTTATTGAAAATAGAGCAGTTACCTCTCCTCATTGTCAATTTAAAGGCAGTTGTAAGACATGAAGTAGCGACATTGCAATGAAAGCCTAAGAATTATGTGCATGAAGCAATGCTTGAAGAATGCTAGGTAAATTCATGCCCCACAGAGTTTTTTGACTATTATTCTAGCCTCCATAGTTACCGTAGATACTATCGTGATTAATCGTGGAATATGATTACATAAAATTTTTTTTCAAATTATCCGTATGCGCCTAAGGCTCATCAAGTTAATGTTAGCGTACAATTTTTGTTTGTTCTGAGAAAATAGAGCTCCCGAGTAAATGAAAATGGAATATGTTTTTCCTTTAGGCAGCTAGTGACGTACAAAATTAGAAAGCCTTCAAACCTTATCCACCTCATCAAAAAATCTTTCAATTCAAATTCCCAGTATTATGAAGTAACTTGTCCGGGACGGGGAATCGAACCATAGACCTTTGGCTTTCCAGACCGTACAATTGTATTGCCACAGGAACTAGGAAGACTGGATAGTGTAGGGGTCTGAGCAGTGGTCCGACAAACCTATGTCCGCGGTTCTATTCCCGGTCCAGGATGAATTTTTCTCGTAGCAAATACAACGTATTTCACCTGCTACGTTTGACTATTTCAATAAATTAACTGGATAAAACTTGGGAGATGAAGTTGTCGATATTCAGTCAGACAGGTATTCCTAGTGATTACTTGTAGAATCAACACTGCTACTTCCTCCGCTAATTGCTTCTATACTCTTGCTTACTTGTATATTTGAAGTAAAACTGAATAGTGCGTGTTATGGGGTAACCGAGGAATAACGGTTTGCGATTTTCTCTTGCTCCAGGTCGAAATGATATTAGATATGCAGAATTTCAATCTCTTCCTAGCTGGAAATACATGATTATGAAATATTGTGTACTTAACGCAACAATATCACTTTTAATTGAAATGGGTGAGTTTCATATTATTTTTGCTCGCAAATACTTCATCGAATCTGCCTCATGTATTAAACGACAAGCTCTGTAGAAATATGCATTCTTGCCTCGTGAAGACCCTAAACGTTATCGAGACTGAAAACAGCAGCCGAATCATAACTGTAAATTCTTTAAAATTATTAAATAATATCTCTTCTTATGTGAATCTCTGAAATGATAGTTACATAGCATAGTCCAAAAATGAAATCCGTATTAAATTCTCATCTATAAAACCACCTAAACATAAACCACAATTTACAAATCTACTGTCTCATATATAAATGATAAAAGATCAGAAAATAAAAAGTGATGCGGCTTATGCAGAGATCATAGATTAAAATACTCTGTAGATTTTCAGGAAAGTCTTTCATACACCTTGCTATAGAAGACCGTGAAGGTTACGACTATACAGGAAGTTTACGTCAGATCGAAAAAAACAGTTGAATAGATGTTCAAAAAGAAAAATAAATGGAATGACTCATGAGGGGTAAAAAGAGTAGAAGTGTGGAATTCTTTGAGACAACTTATGAATTGCAAGATGAATCGTAAGAATAGCCAGAAGACTATGGGAGAACAGCCTGAGCATCAGCCAAGAGGAGCAGGCCACTGGCCTTATGACTAGTTGAGAGGCAATAAGAAGTGTTCAACGAGTTCATAAGCCATCATTTCTCGAGGCTACTCACGACGATCCCTTTATCTAATTTTTCCGTCTACACTGAATGGCCGTTGCCATTTCATTAGCCTCTCCTTTCCTCGGCTGAATTCGACTTTTCCTTTCTTCAAGATCGTGCGTGAAATGGGAGAATTCCAGGTTTTAAGTCCTGCTCCACGTTGATAGAGACATTCATCAGGCTATCGATTAGTCTCCTTTCCCTTCGTATGCCCTTCTCTTATCAACCCGCCAACGCAATCCCGCCCCAACACTGCTCCGCGAATTCAGCATTCTCCCCACCTTCACCCCGGCAACTTTTACCACTCGATGGAACTTAATATGCTGCATGCGCATTGAAATTAATCGCCAAAATTACGTTTTGGACCCCGTGGATCCAATCGGTTTCCCTCCCGTGCCTCAAATTAAATATTTAGAGAGCACGGTTTCGGGACCACGGAACGAATTTTTATTATTTTCCATTTTCCCGCGGATCGATACGGGAGTGACTCTGAAGAACAAGCCCCACCTTGTTGTTGGGATTATGGATACAAAAAGAATTTGATGGAATGAAAACCGGACCTTGGTGCATCTTTGGTATGTATTCAAAGATTTTTTCTAGTACCTAGTCATACCGAAAATCTCTGCGTATTCTCTTTAAAACTATGGTAAAACTAGAACTAATTTTATTATTAAATATTTCCTAATGGAATTATTTATATACGTTCCTGAGCACGTATTTCAGGATTGATCATGAATAAGAATAAATCTTATTTATAAAAGAATTGATTTTAAAATGATTTACTATCTTTACGTACTTGAATTTCTACCCGTCAGCACTGGAAAAAAAATGTGGCAATATAAAAGAGATTTGTCATCCGCAGGTTTGTTATAAACTGCTCAATGTTTACTAAAAGAAGGTAACGTGAGCAAGGGGTATACTCTGTGGTTTCAGGCTTGATGGAGTGGAATCGGAACATAACTAAGTATGAAAAAATAGCAACTTCCACTGTGATGAATTTATTCCAACCTGTTTTGCTCACCTGAAGATGCTGTAAAAAGCGAAACCGGTCGGAATAAATTTATCACAGTGGAAGCTGCCTATGTTTTCATACTTAGTGAACAAGGGAAATGATAAAAATCTTAATTATCTTTTAAATATTCTATTTTTTCCCTTGACGTCATTTTAATTTTCTATTGAACTCGGTGATTGTGTAATAGTTATACGTAAGACTATGGTGATAAGATTATTTTTTTAAGCCATCAGGTAACTACTATCATAATTTTCTACGCGCCATGATAATTATGATACTATTTAACTGACGTGTGCAAAGAAAATGCTTACAATCATAATGCTCCACATGTTTCCTTGTATGTCATTTTAATTTCATATTGAAATATGTAAACATATTCAAATATTTTGGGAGGGTGGTAGAGGACTGCCCCCTCGGGCTCGTATTCGGGGTGCGCCTGAGGTTTGATCACATGAAAATGTAACTTATTCTTGATTATATATGCATAACAATGAAGCGGGAAGAGAGCGCATTATATGAAAAATGTTGACTGAAAAATATTCATTCGGGACAATGTCAATGTTACCTAAGAAACCTTGCTCTTGCTTTGACAGCACTCTAGGTTAAAAATTTGGCATGAATGAAAATTGAGTTGTAGCATTTTTTTAAAATTGGAATGGAATGTAATCCAATTTTTCGCTATCGATTTTTCAGTTCTTTCCGGTTATACACGCGTCTATCATCATACGTGATGGTGGTGACGCAATCATAACACATCTAATTCACACGTACTACAGTCCCGTTAAAGTGGAAAGATTTACTTTCTACTAAGTGACGATCCAACATTGTTTTCGTCACTGTCAGCGTCATACTTGCTCTTCAGTATTACTTTGTTAAAAACTAAAGAGCAAACTTTTTAGTAAACATCAAATCTTAAGCACATATTCCTCTATACATTGAGGTTATGAGAAGAGGCTTTGTTGCTGAATACAAAGAGTAGAAAAGAGTGCAGGTTAAAACCCTTGTCACAGTTGTTTTTATAATTGTGATAAAACTATTTTTAAAAGACTTTATTCAAGCCATTAAAAGATATGTCGAGGACAATCTGATATAACTAATTGCGCATATGTTATTTATAAAAATGTTTGTTATCTGAAACCACTGCTAAATGTAGGTAATGCGTAATTCATGAATTGAAAGCAATTACTTTTCAACTTCCTCCGTACATAACGCTTGATTCCCCGTAAGAGCTCTCTACAGCATTCTCATTCACCTTAATATGAATTATGTGTCCTTCCTCGTTAACATTTTACTACATAACCGCGGTTCGTTACAGAGATATACATGGTAAGGACCGTATAGTTTGCGCGTCAGTCCTTGGATTTTAACCCTCGTCATCTGATTACTCAGTTTCCCACCCGGAAAATTAGCCTTTACCCATTTTAACATCCATGGAGCGAGCCATTCTGCCCTTCTACCCCACAAAATGCGAGCCTCCCTTGCCCTACTGCCGCATGAACAAAGTGGATTATGGCAGACTATGGTACGAACTTTACTCATGACCGCTTATAGCTTCTTCTTCTTCTTCCGCCAGCGCGCACGGGCGGAATCATGGTCCATTACCCCCAAAAATCCGAAATTACTCTCCGGGGATTAATTACCCGTAGGTCGACAGGGTTACTGGCGTGAATGGTTTGCACGTAATCGCTCACTCACCCTTAACTCTCCACCCCAACCTTCTCCAGATCTCCTTTCCCGATCCGCATGGAAAATGGGAGCTGTTTGTGCAGGTGTTCAGAGGGGCTTGGAGTGATTGTATTGGTGGTGCAAGTGGAAGAATAAAGAAAACTCGCGGGGATTTAAGCAAGATTAAACGGGTAAAAATAATCAATTATAACTTTCTCGACCAATATAATATGGAATATAATAAGATTTTGGAATATTTAGTCATTAGTATATATAACTCAGTCTACGATTCGCCAAATATTTTGGCATCTACAGGGCATTGAGCTTAATGTTGAACAGTAACAAATTAATAGTGGTGTTTAAATCTGGGTTGCCTCTGAGTCAAATATATTTGTTACAAAATATTCAAGAATCTTAGGATTAAATATATCTAAAAAAGACCATATTCATGTCAAAAAATCTCAAGATGTAAGAGTAAAACTCACTTCGTGTGTAATTATTGGTAACATTTAAAGAATAAAGTGAAGAAAATACATGTTACCAGTTTGGTTTCTAAAAACAGTTGGATACTCTTTTAACATTTTCCTTATGGCGCTTGATATATATTTCGAAATCATTGGATTACATACGTTCAGATTTTCTCCGAAAGGTGAAAACACGTATTTACTAAAGAATTACGCTTAAATTTCGGATTTCGCGCCGTAAGTCCAAGTAAATGCAGTGCTTGGAGGCGGATGTTTCTAAAATATAATAATTGCATCATTTATGTTTCAAGAGATACAGATATATCCTACGTATAAATAGGCACTTGTAAACCTTCTCCCCTCCTGCCACATTTATTGATTGATTCATACAGGCTCTCTTGTTCTTAAGACTCATAATATTCCTCGTAATAAAGTTTTTTACGTATAAATAGGCATTTGTAAATCATCTTTCCTCCTGCCGCGTTTATTGATTGCTTTATACAGGCTCTCTTGTTCCTAAGACTCGTAATATTCCTCCTGTTAAAGTGCCTCTTTCACCACAGTAATCTCTCACAATTTTCTCAGTTTAGCCCTGATAATAATTAGAAGATGGTCAAGTTAGAAAAATATTTACATTAAATAGTATTTGTAATATATTTTTATTCATTCTTTTTCTGATTCACTTCTGAGCCACTAGGAGACATGCTTGGTGCGTAATCCCTCAATATTACTCTCCGGTTCAGTACTTCTTCCCCATCTTTTTTTCTTCAAAAAACCATGTCCTCCGCACCTCTTTTAATTCTCCCACCCACCAAATTTCCCCACTCCACGCCGGCCTCTCTTCCCCCGTTATCCCCCGCCTCCCCTCGCGGCCCGTTTTCGCCGTGGAGTCACGTGGGGTATTTCTCAACGCCATTCTTCTCCCCTCGGCCTCTTCTTCCTTTTTTTTCAAATTTTTTTTATACGCCGCCCGGCTAATTTTTCCCTTTATGCGAGTCTAATTGCCAGTTCGCTTGCTCCGCTCCTTAGCTCGCAAGGAGATAATCATTTCGCTTTCCTCCTGTTTCCCGCCGTCACAGATCCGCGCCATTTGTACCTGCCCGTGGCCGATTACCCCCTTTTGTGGATGAGGTGGAGGAGGAGGTGAAGAAAAAAAACAGAAGCCTTCCCTCCCTCACTCTCTCTCTCTTTTGGGGCTCCGAACGATATCTCTTCTTTATCGTTTCGGGTTACGCGTGTCGGTTACCCCCTTTCTCGGTCGCTTTCCTCAAGTGCTTCGCGCTCTGTGGGCCTTTACGTGGAACCCACCCGCCGTTCGACCGAGTTAATCGTAAGACGTTATGTGCTTCACGTTATCTTGATGTTAGCCAAGAGTTTTGGTTATGCACATTTCATGCCACAGTCAGTTAGTTGATATAAGCGTCATCAATGGGAGGATAGTTTTGCGTCTTTTTGGCGTAAAGAGAGGAAATTTCACGGGAGGGCATAAAACCGGACTGAAATCATACTGTCAAAGAGTCAATGTGAGCGTTATCGATTGTGGAGAGCGAATTAGCATCGGTTTGTTATCCAGGACCTTTTAGGGGATGAGAAACATGGTGGTCTATTGGCTGATTGCACAAAATTTGACTTTCTGATTGATTTCTATTGGTGCCATGGAGTTATAGACCTTATTTGTTAATTATGATTGTGAAAACAATCGCTTTCTTGGAGTATCTCCTTATTGTTTTACCTTTGGACATTTTGTATTCACTCATAACTAACAAAACTAATTAATGTACCCTAACCTATATGCTTTAACGTATTTATGAAGTGCATGAAAATGCATGGGCACCATATTAATTGCCTAAGTGATTAATAAACTTGTTATATGCCACATGATAACTCGTATACCAAAAAGCAATTAAGACTTTAAGTGGTTCATTGCACATCCACCATTTGGTTTCTTAAGTGTTTCGCTACATTCCATCAGGATCATTCACTTGTGGGCGATTCATGCCTTCAATAAAACTAATGAATGTTTCTACACCGCACAAAAGGAAATTTTCATGACTCCTGACTTTCATAACTATTGTGATTCATTTTTGCGTTACTGCAACCGATTATAAATAATTTTCCCTCAATTTTAAAGGCCCTATGTAATTCCAGTTTTTCCAATGGTAATTTTTCAGTTATTTTGGCAATATTTTGGTGTCATTATAGAGCATTTTATATTGATATTCCCAGTTGGATGATTCAAACAAGTTACAATACAAAATATTTTTCCTTTGAAAGTTGAATAGAATTAGTTACACCTCTGTTTGTCAACACCCCATATTTTACCGGAGAATAAAAACCTGGGCCTAAATCGGTCGATTATGTGACGGTTTCGCTGCTCTGTTCCTCGTCTAGCCTTTTTTGCGATTTCGAATGGTTCGTTATATTTGTGAACGGCATGCTTGCGTAAAGTACTATTGTGTACACCGATTTTTTTATTTTAACGTCAGGTGATTTTGACTACTTTATACGCTCAGGCAGTTGTACTTGAGGGTTGGTCTTGGTTGTACAAATGAATTCAACCCCCTCTTTCCTTCAATGTTTCAGAGATTAATATCTGCATCCTCAGGGCTATTTCACCACACAATTAATAACATTATTATTAATATTAATTATGATCTAACGTTTTTATAAACTTTGAAGCAATTATTAAACTACATGTCACCTTGAGATGCATAGCAGGCTGATGCAAAACATTTTTAATGACGTCCAAACACTTAAAAAAGTTGATTCATTAAGATAGTGTCGATAGCATGAATATGTAAGCTGTACAAATTATCCTGCTGTGTTCAAAGATTATAGGCGCACAAACTAGAAAAAAATTATGTGAAAATATTCAAGTGGAGCGTGGCACTCCATGGATCGGAATAATTTAAATTGGTAAAGCAGACCAGTAGGGACTAAAAGTCTTCATAACCTGGTATTGGAGGAAGATGATTTATATATTGCTATCCATTTCAAAATAAAAGACAATGGTAACTTTATACTCAGAATTTTTAATGATTACCGACCATGGTTTCAGCACCTAGTGCCGTTATCAAGGTCTTGATAATGCCTCTATGTGCTGAAACCATGGTCGGTAATCTTTAAAAATTCTGAGTGGAAAGTTACCATTGTCCTTTATTTTGAAATAGATATCAATATCAATTACTTCCACAGAGTTGAGCCTGATACGCTTTTATATAGGATGATTTAGAATTAATGGAAGGACGAGGTTAGAAATTATGAACTTATGGAACACCATGCAGGAAAGAAGAACGAGACGGATTGGACATACTCTGAGGCACTACGGGTTTCTGAAGAACATAAATGAAGATAAAGTGGAGGGAAAGGTCCCGAAAGGAAGGCCCAGGAATAACTTTATGGACCAAATAAAGAAGAAATTACAAAAGGAGAGATTCTAGGAAATAAATAAACTAACAATAAATAAGGAAGTGTGAAGGGCTGTGGTCAACCAACCTTAGAATCCAGCAACATATGATGATTACGTTACAAATTATCCACGAATATGCATAGCATAGTCGTACATTACCATCTGGCAGGTTAGTTTATAACAACTGTGTGCTAGGAAACTATTCTTTCTCAAGTGAATGTTATATAGATGTTTTTACGACATTAAATATTTATATTCGTCTGCAGTAAGTGAAAGCGTACCTTGTATATACGTTTGCGTAAAAGTAAGAATTGCAGTTTTACTGTTTTCCATGGTAAACTTAGAGTATATGCTAGTCTTAACATTGACTACGACCCTGACCCTTCAAATAGTAGTTTCAGCCAATATTTTGTTCCACTCCTTGTTTTCCATCCCCTTTGGTTTCGTGCGAATTCTTATTTTCCAGTTGGGATTGCATTAATTCCAGTTCCATTTTCTTATTTCGTTTACACATTCGCCCGGGAAATTATTTTTCCTCCCTCGCCTCGGCGTGAGTGGCTGCGGGTAATGGAGGCTGTGAATGGTCTCCATCTCGCTAAAGCTCTGCTCCCGAGTGTTCCACGCCATTGTCCCTCCACCCCCATCAAGTCCGCCCACCGCGCCCTCCCTCCCTACACCCACCCGCTTCCCCCTTCTTCTGCCCACCCCTCTTGGAAAATCGTGCTCCCTGCGTACATCGCTCCTCGCCTTCGCTAATATTCCAAACTATATGTAAAATATCTACAGAATCATAGTATGTTTCTCACTTATGCCTGTGGTTCTCTAAGTTATACATATCCTGCAGACTTCTTCTTTTTTGTCCTTTCCAGACATTTTTTCCTACATGTTCAAAATATCAGAACCAGTTACAGTGCAATAAGCCTCCGCGGCCACCTCCTTTCAGCGGTCATCTCTCTAAGCGGACGATTTTTTCGAGAATGATATGAATTTCCGATTCATGTTTGCAATGTAAATGTTCCCTTCCTTAGGTATCACCTCCTCAAGCGACGATCATCTCATGGGTTCCGGGTTAACCACTTAGTACAAGTTTCAATGAATTTCGAAAGAATTGCTTCAAGTTTTCAGATAAACTTTTTACGTAAGATATTAAATTAAATGCAGAACAGAAATTTCTAGGTCAGTCAACAAGCTCTAGGCATGAATACAGGGAGGATAATTAAAAACTATGTATTCCTACAATTGTTTTCTAATGCATGTTTTTAACCTTCCTCTGTAGTATGACGATGCTAATGCTCGGAAAAAACTAAATAACATAATGGAATAATAAATCTTCTTTCGTACAGTGTAACCTTATCATGCGTATTTGGTGTAATTTGTGGGTAATCCAGTGGTTTGTGTAGGTTAAATTTGAAGAACCTGAAATATAAAACGCTTTTACATGAAGGGAAGCATCATAATACGCTAAAATCATTGGAATATCTACCGATGAAGATTTCTTTTGAATTTCTTTCTACCGATGAAGATATTTCTTAGATTTTTACTGGAACAGTCCCCTGTCTATTTCAAAATATTCTCTTTTCATATAAACGTAAAGAAACATCTCTCCATCAGGGATACTGTAACCGGTCCCCCGCGTGACAGGCGAGGTTACTGACCGTTGTGCTATAAGGACCTCTGAAAGATGCCAATGTGTTTAATTAAATACATCCAATTGTATTAAGCAAATAATATGTTTTCTAGTCATCTTGTAAGTAGCCAAGATGCATCAATGGAAAAATACATAACTATTCCACAGTTTTATTATTTGAAAAAAAGGCCGGTCTCGTAATAGAGGTACATATCTACATTTGATAAAAAACGATCGGTGTTTATCTTGAAACTGCGGCATTGCCTAGTATTTTTTTCATTATTTCACGATGAATGGATTCTACCAATGGAGCTTTTAGGGACATTGAGGACAAGCTGCAGATATTTAGAAAATAATGTGTGCTGTGTGGGTTCAAGTGCGGGGGGGAAAGGGAAGGAAATTGCAGGGAGAAAATACCAGAAAGGAGGAGGTGGGAGGGATAAGGGGCGACTCCCATTTTACGCGCGAATAAAAACGGCCGCTTGTTGTACTTAACGATTTTTCGGTGGAATGAGAGGAGGGTGGGGGGTGAGGGGTATGCGTGGGAGGGGAGTGAAGTGGGGTAGGGGGAGGAGATGGGAGCGAGTTGAACGGGGGTTGTGGAGGAGCGTCGAGGTAAAGGGGAAGTTGGATGCGGAGAACGTCGGGGAAACTTCGTTCGGTTCGTGAAAATGGAAGCGGAGAGGATGGGTTGGAAGGAATTGGTTCCGCTATTTTCACGGTCGGTCCGTGTCAAGAAAAACGATGATATTTTGCAGTTCGCGATGATGATTCAGTCGGAGCCCTAAGATTGGTTAAGTTTCACGGATTATAGTTAAGATTCCTTTCAGAAAATCAGTTCAGGAAGTACGCATTGAATATACATTATGAGAAAACAAAAGTAATGAGATTTTATTGGACAAAAAAAGTAGGCTATTTACAATAGCATGAGGGTATAAACACGATTGGTTGGATTTTGGGGA
This sequence comes from Ceriagrion tenellum, assembly GCA_963169105.1. Lineage (NCBI taxonomy): Eukaryota > Metazoa > Arthropoda > Insecta > Odonata > Coenagrionidae > Ceriagrion > Ceriagrion tenellum. The sequence continues at coordinate 94,233,827 of OY720639.1, read as the reverse complement.
GGCGACTGACAGTTAAGGTCGTTTGCGCCATTGGAGATAGGTAAAGTACAAAGGGTGGGTAGAAACCCGGCGTCGTCATTAGCCTGCTCGTAACGAAAGGGGACCACGGAGTACTGCACTTGAAGTGCCCTCCACAAGACACTCATGTAGGCAGGGGCGGTCTGGCTAGGTCGGTAGGTCGGCGATCGCCGAGGGTCCCCGGCCCGAGGCAGCTTAGTGGGCCCCCCGAATGGGGGTGTCAACAATATTAACAAGGACAGAAGTTAATCTAACATCGCGCCTCACGACAGCTGACTCACTCGACAGCTAATTACCAACCAGACTATACCAAGCGTGAGTAGTTGAAAAGTAAAGTTTATCGTACTTGGATTGCTACGCTCCTCATAAAAATTTCACTGCCGGGCCCCAATATAGTTAAAATTTCTAATTTTAAAAATAAAGAAATCTACTTGTGGTCTACGCTGTCGATTTTTATACGACATTGACGGTCAAAGAAATTGCTGTTTCTGTTTTTACGGGAAAAATGATTAAAATTTTGGAATAGGTACTGAGCGCTAGGAAAATCAGTGACTATCACCAATATGCAAGATTTTGTTGCTTGAAATGAAGAGGTGTGCTGTACTGAGGTTTCCAAAAATTAACTTCAAATTCCTACATCACTACCAGTTTTTCCACAAATCACGAAAACGTGAAAATTGGAAAAAGCAATTTTTTTGTTATTGCGTGGGTGAAATCTTTATAGCGGGTAAAAATGTTCTCTACGTGGACATCATTTGTTTAATATTTTTTATATATCAGGAAAGTTTAATTGTTAAAAACAAAACTATATTTCCAAAAAGGATGCTGTCAAGGTTTTCTACGTGCTCAAATGCAGAGAATTTGAAATTTTGAAAGGAAGAAAAATTTTATTTCTTGTTTTTTTTAAATAAATTAGGTATAATTTAGAATACTTTTCAGCATATTTTGAAAAAAATTCAAAAGTTCGTATCATCTCAGGTTTTTTCATAAATCGCACAAATGAGAAAATCAAAAAATAAAATCGTTTTTTCAGTGGCATTATATGTATGCAGTAGTACTTGAAGAACGTTTCCCAGAAGGATGAAATCAATTTATAAGGAGTAGACACATAAATACGTTGTCAATAATGAGGCAATCAGCTCGGGCGGATGTGAGAGAAGTTTTTGAGTCTTGCGAAGAATCAAGGCTTGGGTTTGGTCTTCAGCCGGCCAATCAAGATTTTCAAATCTATCCATTCTTCACACCGAAAAAGCACTTGTTAAAGAAAGGGTCCTCGGCACTACCATCATTGAAAATTTTTGTTTAAAAAAAACCAGAAAAATCCTGTAAAACAAATTTTTTGTTACTTTTCTTTGTTTTCACTTTAAAATAATATTGAAGTAGTGAGTCTTTTTGAGATGTGTGAATCCTCGTTGAAAACAAAAACCATTTTATTTTCCAACTCGCTGTGATCATTTTCTAGCCTGCAACAATCCCTTTCAGTATTCTACAAAAAGGTCATCAGAAATAAGGCTTAATTTAAGTTCTGAGAAGGTTAAATTTAAAGAATTTTCCGTCGGAGAAACCCCCGGAGGAAGGGTGGTCCCATAGCCCCCCCAGCCAAATTCCCTAGCTACGCCCATGCTTTTCCTCCCGACATAATGTGCGCCATTCCAAATTTGTGTAAATTAGAAAGAAGTTCTTTACTTACAGAACTGAAACAGTTTCAGATCAGTACGACAGTTTTACCAAGACAGAAAAAGTTGAATATGATGAAGGAGAAGGCATGCCTAATCTGAGAAAAATCGAAAAGACAGTGAAGATGATAAAGTTAACTTTGAAGAAGAGGAAGAAAAGGAGTTCATTCATTGCACACAAAATAGAAAATGCTACAAATGTTTGGTCTGTACTATCCCCATTGTTTATGAACTGACTCAATCTGGGCTTTTTATTAACTTATGCACAGCATGTAAGCTACCCTTCCTCGCACTCAGGTAACATGAGAAAGAGAATTTTCTGTATTAAAAATTCTCAAGGACAGACTTAGACCAACACTGACTCAAGATACTCTGTCGAATTTACTTGTAATGAATGTGGAACGAGATTTGTTTTTCAATTTAGATAAAGACATTATCATTGATAAATTAGCCAATACTAGTGAGGAGCTTAGGAAAAAGTTATTGATTTAATTGTTAATGGGAGCACAAGATATTTTTCCAGAGTGATAATTCAAAAAATATTTTTCTAACTAAATACTGTCTTTTATTTATTTTTGGTATCATTTAGGTTTTACCGAATTTTTTATGATTTGGCGATTTTTCAGAACGACGAGGTTATTAAAAAACAGAAATTCAGGGAATCAAAATCAGGTGCTTTTGAAATTTCTTTTCATCTTGAATTATTTATACTAATGTCTGTTTTTTACTGTAATATGAGACAAAATGTACTGTAAGTACAGTTCATGTACCTAATCAATGAAATTTTTATACGTAAATGTAGAACTATTTATTAGGCCCTATCTACCTGATATACATGAGGAATTAGGTTTTCAAGGTTTTCATAATAAACATAACGTCCAAGTTTTGGTGAAAATTCCTACTTTACGCCAGGCCCGCAATTACAAGTAGGCGATTGGGCCTGCAGTACAAAAAAATATTCTGATGTTCCAGTATTGTGGTGCGGGCGCATAATAAAATAATAATTTTCGTGGGATGTTTAATACGATCGTGAACACACTTGATTGGTGCACACTAATTCGGAAAAACTTACGAAGCGGGAGCAAGAGAAAGGGCGTGGCACATGTGCCACAACTTGCAAAATCGTTTTGCTATATGAACTGTCTCCACCCTCTCAACGCAACGCTATTTACCCCCGCTCGATTGGTTTTTGATACTAATTAGTTGTCTCCATATTGTGTGATTATAAATAGTTCAATTCATTTATCGAGAGAACAGTAGACGCGCCGGTATTTGGAAACCAGTTTGTCGCACTGACTCTTACAGACCCATATTAAATATTTGTAAATACATATATGCATACTATATATCTGGTTTATTTCGTAATAAAACGAACATATTTTGCTTGCAAGTTCTTCTGGTGTCCAAAAAGCATGGATAACAGCCCATGCACGTAGGGATCGGGTTTCCTCTGAAAAACATCTTCCTCTGCAGGGATTTGAACCCTGGCCGCCAGTCCTCTAGCGACCACATCAACCCGATCCCCGCATAAATACGTGAATCAGAGCAATTTAATTACTTGGATAGTTCATGGGAGGAAAATTGGAGCAACAGAGACAGAAGGAGAATTGAATCAGCGAAAAAACTGTGAAGATATAGGATGGAGCTGATAAGCTAGGATAAAGAGTAGAGACCGGCTAAGGGTTTAACATGGAGAAACTGTCGGTGCATGTGAGAAATGCGTATTGAATACAAACGTGATTGAAAAAGTAATGAGATATTATTGGACAAAAGACAGTTGGGTATTCATAACAGCATCTGGGAATAATTATGAGTAAGCAGAGAAATTTGATCACTTGGATAGTAAGTGGGAGGAAAACAGGTAGAACAGCAGAGACAGATGAAGAATTACGCCGGCGGAAAAAGTATTCAGCAATAGGAGGAAGCTGATGAAAGATGAGGCCGGCAAAGGGTTAAATATGGAGTGTGGCGTTGTATGGTGCAGATATTGGCTTGGATAAAAGAGAATGAGAATATATAGCAGGCATTTTCAATGTGGGTGTGAAGGAGAATGGAGTAAGTGCGTGGGATGTAAAGAAACAGGAAGAAGTTCTTGTTGTAAGTTGTCGGCTAGGGGAGGAACGTCTGAATGTGGTGAGGAGTGGAAAGAGGAAATGGTTGTCATATAAAGTGAGGGTCGAAAGGGCTTCTGAATACCCTCGACAGTTAGACCTTAGTTATTGTTGTTAGCCCTAGTAAATTGGCCCTTTTTTTAACGAGTTCCTTCAAACTTCCCCATTCCTGCACATCTATGTTGAATCTTTACCATTTAAGCATTTCATCATGCACGCATTCGTATGCAACCATATATTTTTCGGAAATCAAAATATTCTTGTATTGGTCCACTAAATAGATTTATTCTTTACGACCCAGGTTTCGTCACATAATGACATCAAACTCGGGTCGTAAAGAATAAATCTATTTAGTGGACAAATACTAGATTATTTTGATCACCAATATGGAGAGGTTCCACAAAGTGAAGCCTGAATTTATTAGTCATATATTTTTCTTCTTTAAGAGTTTCTCTCGTGGAATTCACTCTCTTCTTTTTCCGTCTACTCCTTCCTCTCCTATCAGTTACTCCCCTATCATAAATCATTTTCGTTATTCGACTCTACTCTGATCGAAATGATTGAAGGACCAGGATTGAATGCTATCGAGTCCTACCAAAAATGAACGTAATATGCGTTTCCTGGAAATTTGTCAGAGCTCAAAGTTTGTCCATAGTTCCTGTGAGTGGTAAATACGGGAAAGCTTACTGATTGAGTTTAGATATAAAAATAATCGATTTTAGTAGATACTTGCATAACATAAGTATACCACTAATGCAGAGAAATTACATAGCAAAGGAACGGTGTTATCGCGGAAAATGTTTGGGAGAGCGTAGCCATGTGATAGATATCCAACTAAATATAAGCCATGATTTTGTCCTCTCGTTAAATACTTTCCAATAAATCAGATCATAGTTTTTAGGAGAGTTCTAAACGGTCTTGAAATACCAAGAAATAGCTGAAATAACATCTATACTGGCAGAGGCGTTATCACTTTTATATGATGAGGGTTAAATCTCGAGAGAAAAGAGAAATATTTCCCAAAAGTTAATTACGAGATTGGGTTTTGGTCGTGCCTAAATCAATATTAGTTTTAGCCAACGTTTTGCATTTTTTTATACAGCAATACTTCTCCTTTGGGCCTAAATATTCCAATTCTATTCTTGCTATTAAGAAATAGCATTGGAGGAAAGATACAAAACCACATTCAATATGCGCATAGAAAATGGTTAATTTTGTTCACCTAGTTATGCTCGTCTTTTTGAGGGATATGGTGCCCGTGATATTGCTAGGAAAATTGGTGATTTTGCTTGCTCATTTATTTACACTAATCATTTAAAGGAATGAAGGCAAAATACAGGGAAAAGTCCCCAGAGGAAGACCCAGGAATTAGTTGATGAATCAAATAAAGAGCAAAGTACATATAGGAAGAGATACCAGGAGGCAAGGGAACTAGCATTAGATAGGGAAGGGTAGAGGGCTGCAGTCGACTAATGTTAGGATTGAGCAACCAATGATGATTCAGAGGAATATTCTGTGCCTACTATAGTTAGAAAAATGTATACTTAACTCATCTGCGTACATAAAATATTCAAAGTGCAGTAAAAAAAAAGGTGGATACATTTGACGCTAAATTGTCAATAACCTCTTGCGGAAAAAATCAGTGATTGGAATGCCGCAAGATCGAATGTGTGTAAGGCTCTATGCCCGAGCTTTATCGACGGCGGCAGACCTTTATTTACGGCGAAGCGAATGGTACCGGTGAGCGAAAGAATGGTTTTTCGGGGGGGAAGAGGCGATTGGGTTTGAGGAACTGAAGTTGGTCGGAAATGGGAAGACTGGAAGAGGGAAATTCGTTCCATCCATTGGAGGTAGGAGGAGGAGGAGTGAAGGAGTTTGGTTGGTTTTAGGGGGAGAGGAATTGAGGGAGGTCGGAAGAGGGCGTCGGAGTCATCTGGAATTGGGAGGGGGGAAGACGTAAGGAGGAGAGGTTTTTCTCGCATTGGAAAACCTCCCACACGCTCGTTTCCCCTTCCCTCTTCCTCCACCTCTTCCCCTTATCACTCTTGCGCAGTCTTTTTCCTCCTCCTCCTCCTCTCTCTCTCTGCTTCTTCTTTCCCAATCCTCGGCTTTTCTCTCCACTCTCTCGTCTCTTGCTCAACTTCTTGACCGACCAAACACATCCTCTATGCTCACACTCCACTCCAGCGACTAGTCGTAAACATCCTCCAACGATTCCACAATAATCCTCCCCCTTCATCCCGCATTTGCGATCCGTTCGTATGTATATATTTAAAAAAAAATATATATATATATATATATATATATATATATATATATATATATATATATATATATATATATATATATATATATATATATATATATATATATATTATATATATTATATATATATATATATATATATATATATATATATATATATATATATATATATATATCTACACGATGTGGATAGGATGGAGGAGATAGACACACAAAAAAAGAGACGATCACACTTACATCGCTAGCTTTCGGAACTAGTCCGTCTTCAAGGCGTATCACGGAACAAAAAACAACACGGAACATATATATATATATATATATATATATATATATATACCTCCTCAATCGTGATAATAACATTTCGTCATCTGTGTTTTTTGACGGATTTACCCCAAAACCCCAATGTTGAAGTTACTGTGAGAGGAGAGAAATTAGGGCAAGTGGATTCCTTCACCTATCTCTGAAGTACCATCACGTGGGACGGAAGAAGTACCACGGACATCAAGCGGAGAATTGCCCAAGCTAAGAAGGCCTTCATGGAAAAAAGACCACTGCTGTTCTCAAAGGAGATAATATTGCAAGCCAGGAAACAGTATGTTGAAATATTCGTGTAGAGCGTAGCACTCTGTGAACCAGAAGCATGGACCATTGGAAAAGCTGGCAAGAAAAGACTAGAAATATTCGAAACCTGGTGCTGGAGGAGGATGCTGGAGATAAAATAGACGGACAAAATAAGAAATAATGAAGTGCACAGAAGAGTAGAACAGGAAAGGACCATATGAAACACCATATAGAAAAGAAGAACAAGATGAATCGGACACACCATGAGAGACAACGGGTTTGTGAAGAACATCATTGAAGGCAAAATTTAGGGAAAAGTCCCCAGGGGAAGATTCGGGAATAAGTTCATGGACCAAATAAAGAGGAATGTACACTGTAAGAAATACCTGGAGGTAAGGGAACTAGCATGATATAGGGAAGTTCGGAGGGCTGCAGTCAACCAATCTTAGGATTGAACCACCAATGATGATGACCCCAATGAAAATCCTCTTTATTTTGGAATTTTAAGGCTGCTGCTCTTTTCTAATATATATGCATACCCTTTATGCTGCAGTCTTTCGGGTAATGTGCAATAAAAAATTCATTCTCGGTAGTAGGACTCCTAACTTAACTCTGGTGTGATGGTTATTTCCAAACTGTCCCATTTTGTAAAGCCTACCTCTTTTGCTTAAGTTACACTGATGCATACTTACGCCCTCCCGTCCTTAAGACTCATAATGTTACTTTTCTAATTGAAGATTTCAGATTAGGTAAAGACATATAAGAGCCAGTTAATCAAAAGTATTATTTTCTGGTATATGATACGCGTCTTATTTGTCCCGATTTGTCATTTCACTAGAGATATTTGGGCTATTAAGGTGTTTTATTATTTGTTAAAATATTAATATTCTGGTAGTATAAAACATTTTGTTTTGTAACTTCACCGGTTTTTGTTTACTTGATGGTTTTATTAAGACTTTTTCCATTAATGAAATGTCATTTCTGTTCTACTTTTACGTGGGTGTTTTTCAGCAGTCAAGCTCTTAGGTGAATATTTGTGATTTCTATAGTATTCCGTATAAAAGTAAGGCAACTAATGACTTACTTACATGTTAGTATCTCTTTCATCATATCGCATTGACATTTCCATATTTTTATCTGTAGCTCTATAGAAGGAGCCAGCGTGTTACTTCAATTTTATCTACATGCTAAGCTAGTGAGACAACTGCTTCGCGTTAAATTTCAATCGTCTCCAATCCATTAGTTCTGCATGCCATCCAATCGGCAGTGATTATTCGTACTATGTGAATTTTAGTCTATTTTTAGATTACAGTGAAATGCTTGGTTGCCTTTGGTTGCCTTGTTTTTCCACCTATTTATGTAAAGTATATAATGACCTTCAGAAAAAATGAATCTTGAAGCGAGATAAGACATCTCTCGTTGATACGACTGATGGCTTCCCATAGTTGGTTTTGAAGTCTTAGAAATTCCTCCGGTTACTCTAGCTTTGTAATTTTGCTGTGCGTCAGAACATTCTATCTACCTTAATTGAAAAATGTCACATGCAGCGAAGTTGAAGAAATGTCTCCATTTAGCTGAGTTTTACGGATTGCATTCGCCTTTGTATGAAATTTACTTTACCTGCAGTTATTAGACTAAAAGTTATTTTGCTGGTTTAACTTGGTGCAGCGTAATATGGTCATGGAGAGCAGTTACAAATAGATGATTATTTTTCGTGACCTCTTTTTTTATTAATATAAAGTTATTTTCCTGGAGCTTGTAGGTCATTAATTCATGTTTGATATGTTCCTCTTTTGCCAACATTTCGCATATTTCATTGTAGCCCTGATGAAGCATAAATAGATATGCGAAACGTTGGCATAAGAGGAACAGATCAAACATGAATTAATACCTACAAGCTCCAGGAAAATAACTTTATGTTACAAATAGAACCTTTTTTCTGTGACAAGTAACTAAACTTCATAAAAATCTTCTCTTAATATTACTCTGATTTCTTACAACACTGGGATCATGAAATGTAAAACGACTTTAGAATTTTCCTTTATGCCCTAGTGAATTAAAAGTTCGATCATAAAGGTCCGTAAGTGAGAATATTTATGAGAATTTAGTATTCAAGTATGTCTCCTCTCCAGCATTTGAGACCCTTAATGGTACTGACCTATTTCCGTGAGCAACAATGGAGAAATAAAATCCGAGTTCGTTTTTATCTACCAAACTTAAACTATGATTTCCTTATGAAATAGATGTCCTCATTTCTCTCTAACCCCTCTGCATTACGGATTCTGGTTTCATTATTGAGGAAAGTACGCTGTATCATCTCTCTCTACCCCAAATTTAGGAATGGAAGCTTGAAAACGTGCTTGATGATAGAATTTGTTTCATAATGTGTTAAGTTATGGATTGAATTCAAGTGATCGCAATTGAATTATAAATTGCGTAGCCTGGGAACGTGTGATCGTGGCATAAACCGTTGATTAAACGATAATTTTTTTATTACGTCGTCTCCGTGGGAAACTTTTGTTTTAAAAATAAATTGGAATAATGGCCCTTTCGGAAGTAAAAACCAAATACATAATGTGTATTTATCGAACAAATGACGAAAAAGTATATTTCATATTTATGTGACGCATTTTGATCCTTTGGGAATTTTTTCTGAGTAATTTTTAAAAATGTAAAAATGGACAATTTTATCCAAATATTTCTCAATTCAGGTAATGATGTGAAGTGGACACTGTAAGCCAATTATTGTGTGAGTACTCAAAAATACATCTCTTCCATTAGGTGGCCGCTTCAATTAATTCCGCACCCAAAGAATGTATATCGACAGTTTTCTAATTCCGGAGGAAGAATCGCTTTTTAACATCTGTTTTTTAGCCCAAAAATTGGTTCGTTTCGGCCCTTTGTTATTCCTATTCCTTTGCCTCCCTGAATTTCTACTTTCCCACATCCTACTCCTACATGCAAGACATTTGGTCTCTAATATAATCCGCTACCTAATCTAGTATTTCTGAGCAAGGTTACAGTTTCAATACACGGCGTTCTTGATTATATATTGAAACACTTTGTACTTTACACGTGAGATTTTTAATTACACGACCCAGTTTTTGTCGCTGTGCGACATCATCAGGTAATTTACATGTTTTTCCTTACAAATATATACCCTGTTAGGCAGGGGGGTGGAAAAGGCAACCCCTTGCTGCCTTGCCGCATCATCCTACCTGATGATGTCGCACAGCGACGAAACCTGGGTCGTGAAAAAAAAATCTCATCTGGAAATTACAAATTGTTTCAATCTATAGTCATGAAGTTATTCCATAAAGCTACACTTAAAAAAATCACTTTCATACGGTATTCTTCTTTTGCCTGAGTGGTCTAGCTTTTATGGTGGCACATAGAAGTACTTGGGAGTCATTCTTGACAGTAATCTACGCTGGGATAAACATTTGTTTACGGTAAACAAATGCCTCAGAAGTGCCTTATCTGAATACTATTTTTTATGCAACATATGTACACTTCCAGTAAAATCATTGTACATCATGCTGTTGTCCAATCCAAAATTTATTTTGTCACAATTTGTTGGTGTAGTGCTTACTTTAATACATTCAGGTGTGCACTTGTTTTACAAATAAATTAATCCGTATCATACTTTGTAAAAACTCTTATGAACGCACCTTTCCATTGTTTGTGGCCCTCAGATTGTTGTCACTGAGGCATATGTATTTATTTAAACTCTTAAAATTGTTTTTCGCCAGAAGTGGCAATATGCCCAGTGTATCCGATGAATGCAAATATAATTTAAGAAACAAATCTAATATTGTAACATACTGACCAAAATAAACCTTATACAAAATTTCTTTTTTGTATATGGGGCCAAAATTATTTAATACACTACCCGCTGAAATAAAAACAATGTAAATCCATAACCTATGCACTAAAACTGACCAAAGAGTGGTTATTTTCTTGTGAAAATGTTGAGTATCTTTTTCATGATTGTGGATTGTGAACTGTCACTTATAATACTGTTACTGCCTTTTTTATGAATGGCATACTTTTATTGCACCTGCTGGTGGCTCACTTCAGGTTTTAGGACCTTGGAGACCACCTAAAGCTCCCGTTTATTATTGTATTCATAATTGTAAATATAATGTGGGAGTAAATAAAATATATCAATATATCATATCATATCATTTACTGGGTTTCTAAGGGCTCGAGTTCAAAATAGGCGGTGGTGGATGAATCACTTCAGAGGAATCTCGACCCCTGCCTGCATAGTTTGCACCAGCTATTTAAAGTACAGAACCCCGACCGTTGAATGAGACATTGAAGCCATGTTTTTCTTCAGTTCTTTTATACAGTTTTCCAATCATTGCGTGTACATATGATACTGTGCGTGGTCACTTGCACGGGTGCATTTACACCAGAGAATGAAATTTACCAAAGAAAATCAGTTGCCTTGGTCGAAATTCGAACCGGATCTCTCAATTGCTAAAAGAAAATTGGGTGGTCTGAAACAGGGTTTTAAGATGTTTAGCGCTCTCTCTGTTATAATCACTAATAATTCATGGAAAGTGGCAACACTTGTATCTACCAGTTAAGCTGCGTATCTCACATATTTTGTCACTTCTATCAGTTCTTCAGATGTACAACGGGGTCAAACCTCCCGTGTCTTCACCTGCCTCCAGCCTAGTCCATCCATTAGTTGAGTGACTCTTACTACTTTAACGAAGCATGCTGCTTTTATTTGTATTTTCTCTACTTAGCGAATTTTATCTTCCTAAGCAGAGTCTCAAATGCTCTCACGATACTCAAAACTAGGCCAAACCATGGTAAGGTGTCATCAATCGTTCACTTCTTTATCAGAGAACCTTCCTTATATTTTTTATAATTCCCAATTTCTTTATTGCAGCATTTATTTAGTGAGATTCCAATAGATAGGGAAGGGTGAAGGACTGCACTCAACCAATCTTAGGAATGGACGACCAATGATGATCTCTTCACTTGGTCAAACAAACTATAATCCTTTCATAATTATCACCGTTATTATAGTATCCAGCCCAGTCTTTCATGGCTTACCAATGTGGGGAATACACATACAAAGCATTTGCGGCGCAGCATTAAAGAAACTAGGTTTTGTTAAGCGTATCATAGGAGAGTCCTCGGATGAAAACGTAAAAGAGAGATGCTACTTCGCTCTGGTTAAACCACACCTCAAATACGCCGCGAGCATTTGGGACCCTGGTTATAAATATTTAAACAAAAAAATTAATAATATACGAAGAAAAGCTGCATGCTTCGTTAAAAACTGTCTCGTGCGAATATATAGTGTTTCACGACGGGTACGAGGTGGAAGCCCCTCGAGACTGAAAGGCTACACGCCAGGCTTAGCTTGCTTGAGAAATTCAGAACTGATGTGTTTCAGATTGACGCAGGGAATATTATCATGACGCTTCACTACAGGTTGGACAGAAGCGGTAGAATAAGAGAGATAAATTATCGAAAGGATATGCACAAGAACTCGTTCTTTCCGCGCACAATAAGCGATCACAATATAAACTGAGCTCCACTAAATACACTCCCATAATACATGTCATCACTTTACCTCCCAGAATCTTATCCCTTACATCTTTAAACGGCTGGTGACCTAACACCCCCTGTCCCACGCTCATGCGGCAGCTTGCAGGGTAGTTTGTAGGTGTAGATGAATTTCCAACTTTTTGTAAATAGGTACTACTCTAATTACTGGATATTCTGAATTTTGTAAGAACTCGAGGTCAAAATAATTGCTTTTTTTCCTCTTATACCTTAACATCCCTCGAGAACGCGTGCCTAACTTGGGTCACCAAAGAGGATAAATTCCTCATGTGTCTTGAGCCGGGTAAAAGCCCTTCATGCGTGTCGCACTGAAAGCTTGCCGCATTTGGTGCACCTATAGGCTCCATTAAGGAAGCAGGTTTAAACCGACGGGCTGTGCATAAGCAAGTTTAATGTTACCACATTATTTCACTGAGTCGGCAAAATAGATTCACGATCCACTCAGCCGAAGTGGCAAATTAATGCGGCACGAACGGCAAGTTCCAGCTCTCATTAAATGGAGTGTAATTTTATATCTCTCCCCGGTATATTCGGTGAAATATTTCGATTCCACCGGGATTGACTCAATTTCCTGCAAAACGGACTAATGCAACGGATATTCTCGCTCCCCGGAGAGTAGAGGGTAATCCAGGGAATGTGCAACTTGTTTTTTAGAGGTTTGGATTCGTACTCTCCCAAGCCAAGATTTTTAATGGTTTATTTTAAAATCTTCCTTTGATGATAAGTTTCCGGTATGGAGCGTTGAAAATAGCCACTAAATCTTCCTGCAATATTTATCTATATTGCTCCGGAAACTCCGGAACAGAGTGAATTGAAAACTTCGTTCATGGCCTTTGGAAGAGGAATTTAATATTCCACTCTGTCCCTTTCGTTTCAAAACCCCTTGAATAGACTGATGTAAAGGTTTAAAGGACTCCTCTCTGTCACAGAAAGCAAAAACGTTAGTCGTGACTTGAAATGTATTTCGCATGTCATCCCTAACTCCATGATTCCGTATGAAACTAAAGTTTGGTGTCTTTGAAAGCTAGGAATTCCGGAACCCTTCAATGTATTCAAACAAAATTTGATACTCGTGTTTACATGAACCATGGAAAATTGAGCAGCAATATTACTTACACTGAAAGAGACGTAGATGCTTTTTTGTGGACTCTTTTTACCCAAATTGTTTTCAATTTTAAAAGTGTTGAATTTCGTGCGCATGTTTCTTTTTTGCACTTTTATATTACTTGCACTAATGTGATAAGTAAAATCGAATTATTGAAAGAACAAACTTTCAAGGTTTGCATTCGACTGTCATGACTGCTTCGTTTTCATAAAAGGTGAATGCAGAAGTCAACCTGAGAGGAGAGAAACTAGGGCAAGTGGAATCCTTCAACTATCTCGGAAGTACCATCACATGGGACGGAAGAAGTACAACGGACATCAAGCGGAGAATTGTCTAAGCTAAGAAGGCCTTCATGGGAAAAAGACAACTGCTATTCTCAAAGGAGATATGATTTAAAACCAGGAAACTGTATATAAAAATATTCCTGTGGAGCGTATCACTCTGTGAACCAGAAGCATGAACCATTGGAAAAGCTAACAAGAAAAGACTAGAAATATTCGAAACCTGGCGCTGGAGGAGGATGCTGAAGATAAAATAGATGGAAAAAATAAGAAATGATCAAGTGTACAGGAGAGTAGAAGAGGAAAAGACCATATAGACCACCATGGAGAAAAGAAGAACCAGATGGATTGGACATGACAACTGAGAGACAATGGGCTTGTGAGGAACCTAATTGATGGTAAAATAGAGGGAAAAGTCCCCAGAGGAAGACCCAGGAATAAGTTCATGGACCAAATATAGAGAAAAGTACATTGGAAGAGATACCAGGAGTAAGGGAACTTGGAACTACTACCTTGGAATTACCTTAACTTCAGATATATCGTGAGGAACACACATACAAAACATATGCGGTACAGCATTAAGGAAACTATGTTTTGTTAAGCCTATAATAGGAAGGTCCTCGGATGAAAAAGTAAAAGAAAGATGCTACTTCGCTGTGGTCGGGCCACACCTCGAATACGCCGCGAGCATTTGGGACCCTGGTCATAAAGATTTAACCAAAAAAATTAACAAATGAAAGAAAAGCAGTTCACTTCGTTAAAAAATGCTACGAACGGACATATAGTGTTACACAACTGTATAAGGGACTAAGGTGGGAGCCCCTAGAGACTCGAAGGCTGCCCGTTAGGCTTAGGCTGCTTGAGGTATTCAGGAATGGTGTGTTTCACAGCGACACAGAAAATAATATCATGACGCCTCACTACATCTCTAGGTCTGACAGATGCGATAAAATAAGAGAGAATCGTTGCCGAACAGATAGGTAGAAATCTCGTTCTTTCCGCGCACAATAAAAGACCACAATACAAACTGACCTCCACTAAATGCACTACTATAATACACGTCACCATTTCACCTCCCAAACTCTTACATCGTCACATGACTGGTGTCCTAACACCCCCAGCCACCCGCCCATGCGGCGGCTCGCAGGGTAGTATGTAGATGCCGTTTGGGAAAGGGAATCAAGTGACCGAAGAGACCACGATGGTGTCCTTTGATTAAAATCACACGATCATGAACTCTATGGATCAGAAGCATGGATCATTGGAAAAGCTGACCAGAAAAGACTAGAAGCCTTAGAAACCTGGTGTTGGAGGAGGATTCTGAAGATAAAATGGACGGACAAATTAAGGAATGACGAAATGTAGAGAATAGTGAAGAGGAAAGGAAAACATGGAACGCCATAGAGAAAAGAAGAACATGATGGATTGTACCCACCCTGAGACAATGGATTTTGGAAGAACATCATTGAAGGTAAAATAGAGGGAAAATTCCCCAGAGGAAGATCTAGGAATTAGTCCATTGACCAAGTAAAGAGGTAAGTATATAGGGAGAGGTACCTGGAGGTAAGGGAACTAGCATTAGATAGGGAAGGGTGGTGGGCTGCAGTCAATCCATCTTAGGTCTGAACGACCAGTGATAATTTTATTCGGAGTTGGTATCCAGAGGGGAAAGGGGGAGTGGAATAAGAGAGAGTAATTTGCGGTGAGACGGAGTGGTTTGTCATTCGATGGGACTGGTGAATCAAGGACGCAAGGGCACGAACGATGAAGGTCTCTTATTCATCGCAGAGGGTTGCAGCGGGAGGGAATAATGAAGGAGAAGAAGAAATTTATTTATTCTCAAAAATGCAATCCAGCACGTGAACTTTCCTGAAACATAACGAAATAACATGCTTAAAATCACTGTCGTGGGCAGTCTGTCTTAAGCGTTCGACTAAGAACGATTTTCAGTCCTGGGGTTCCTGGCTCCGCTTGTGCTCTCGGCTTGGCAGTATGAATGTCCTCTCCGGTTGTCTGAATGGCTTATAGTTGCAGTCAGTCACAACATTTTCGTGTATATAATAGGAAATATTCAACTCACATTCGCGAAATCATGATTTTTTTCTACCGCCTCTGATCCTCATTTTAACTTCGAATAAAGCTATCATTCAAATATATAGCATTTGGATCTTTCTTTGTATCTCCTTCCCTTTGATGACTTGGTTGCCGTCGGCGAGTTTTCACCACTTTAACGGCGTTTATCAAAGAAATTGCTTCCTTCTACAGCCCGTAGCAAACGCATAGTGGTTGATCAAAACATGTTCGCTCCGCCAAATTCCCACGTGTCCAATCCACGAGTGTTTGGAAAAAACGTGTTTTGAAAGGGCTGTGAACCAAAATGATGCGGGAATTTGAAATAAGTCCTAATAATGAATGGGTGCTGTTAAAATAAATGTATTAAATGCAACTGCCATGCAGAGTTTTGTAGTGGTTGAAATAAATTGTTATATTTGAATGAGCCTGTAATGTAATAAATTCAATGTCATGACCACACACAAGGTTTAGATCGCTCAGGTCGGGTTTGTTCAGCACTTGTTCCTGTTAAATAAAAAATCGATTCGACACTTAAATATTAGATCGCAGCCCTCACAGATATTACACGGGTTACATTCAACCCACGTTCTCGAAAATTTTCAGAAAATATTCTTTCGATCACTTCTGATCCACTATAAAGCTTCATCTCGGGTGAGGCTTATGATTTTTCTCAACAAAATTGTATACGAGCAGGGCAGCATCGATGAAGAAATGATGTGATCTTAATAGTTAGTAGCTTGTTAAGTTCGATGTTGCAAACTTTGGGAATCCAAGAGGGATATCAGGGCAGTCTGATATGTTTGAAATGGTCAGGTGTATTACTAACAATATCAAACTAATCAGACATCATCACAATGATTGCCAACCTCCGTACAGCAAAAGATAGAAGAAGAAGGTACAATGGCAGCGGTTACGTATAATTTCTCTTTTATCCTAATTTTCTTTCTTCAAATTCTGGTCGCATTATCTGAGAGATGAGCAATATGATGTTAAACGGTTAATATTTTTTTGGTGCCGTCATCGCGTTTTCTCACCAGCCGTTCCATGAAGTTTTCGAGCCTTTGAAGGGCATCATCTGTCGGATGAGACAATAAACTGTTATACTGCGACGCCTCTCGTTTTAAAACACGCCAATCTCGACGGTGAATCCACCTCTGTCGTTCCATCCTACCAAACCACACTTCGCTTTAATTCCGTGTTGCCGTAATTGCGCGTCTGCCCCAATTGGTGCACTTTACGGCATCGGTTGTGTTGTATCTCTCCGCCATAGCGAACCACTGTCGGAGCTTCAGAGAGAGAGAGAGAGAGATCGCTTATGCAAAAATCCTTGTTAAAATATGCTCCGTACGCCAGGGATGCGGGGAGTGAGGGGGGCGTTGCCGCCGCCGTGTTAATTGCCTCGGCTCATCCCGCAGTCGACGTCTCCCAGTCTGAAATCTCCTCCCGAGCGAGAAGCGACGATTCCATCTCGTCTCCGGAATCTAATTTAATCCACGTCGCTCTGCCTCCTTTCTTCTTTCTCCTCTCTCTCTCTCCCTCCATCCCTCACCCCTCCTCCTCCCGTTCCCTCGTGGAAGACTTGGTTCGAATGATTAACAATCTCATTAACGATTTTGGCCAGCGAAACTCGGATGGAGGATAAAATAAAAATTGCCTTTCCCCTGAGCTTCCTCGTGCGCATGTATAAAATGGCTATGCGGTTACCAAAATTTTGTATTGCAGTTCATCGTCAAATATCTTACAATGCCCCTAGTACATGTAAAAATGGACAAATTTTAGTCTAAGTAATGTGTAATATTTACCTTGAGGATAAAATTTACACTTTTAGGTGTCACTTCGGGGAAGTATTTTATATTTGAAATCATATTAAAACAATCAAGCAACCTTTGCAACGAGTTTCTTTTTCCGCACCCCTCCCCACTCCTTTCCGAAAAAATTTCCCTTTTCACAACACCAAAAACCTATTAAAACAGAAACAACAATTGCACTATTCCACAGGATATTCGTTCCGTACTACGCGTTTCAACTCACAGAGCCATCATCAGGAACAAGATAATCTGTTAGAGAGCACATCGCATTTATATATTTTTTACCAGTTTGAGAAAAAAGGGGGGGTTAGGAACAGAAATACGGTCGGGAAGCGGCGTTTAAATGGAAAAACCTAGGAAAGGAGGAGGAAACAAGGTTTCCCCCTCCTTTTTTGGTTTGGAATATGCAATTGTTGATTCTGTTTTAATGTGACGAACTTCCACGATATCTCGCCTGAATCTGTGGAAATTACCCAAACCTATGTTCCCCTGCCTTTCCACCCAAAAATTAGTTTGTCCTCCAAACCCCCCGCTTCTCAGCGTCGGTTACTATCGTAAATATCAATAAATAACATGTAATCAATTGTACCTGAAGATGCAGCAAGCTGCAAAACTCGTAGTATGTTAATAAACAATTGTGGAAAAGTACAAGGATTTTTAAAATATGGATTCAAATACCCCATGGCGAATTTTATCCCAAGGGTTAAAATTCGCCATGAAAAAATTATTTGACTTATCCGGGATCATTTTTTCAGAGAAGCGTTGGATAGGAACACGGTTAAAGTGTGTGAGAGAGTGAGAACTGGACGAGAAGTCATGCAAGACAGCGGTGAAATTATGTTCTAATTGTAAAAGAAACTGTTCGTGGATGCAGAACAAAATTCTACCAATTGGGGTAACTTTGATTTGAAAGTTACTAAGCTTGCAGAGCTTCATCCCGGTCAAGTCAAATGATTAGTTCATGGCAAATTTCAACCCTTTGTTTAAATGCACCTGTGCGAGTGACTTTGTACTAAATCATTTGTTAATGCATTGATTGGAAAGTGTAATTTTCAGTTGAATATTTTCTCGAAATACAAAAGGAAATAAATATGTCCTTTCGTTTACCACGTCATGGTAAATTAATTTACAAACTGAAATAATAAACAAAACCGTGCTCTTGTTTGGCATCATGTTGTCAAAAAGGTCACGCCAAACTGCAGCTAACTTTAGCCGGAAGTTTTTAGTATGGAAACCTGGAAGAAGATGATTTGCTACTCTTGCCCGCCATGTAGCGTGGACGTAAATAGGATGTGTCTCTAAAAAGGAAAAAAATATATTGTATAGGACGCAAAAAGTTTGACATTCTGATTTTGGCGTTTTAATAACACCTAAATAAAATTATCCCCAATATGACGGGGTTTTCACGTAAACTTAATGCGTGTTTGGGTCTTGTTTGATACATTACCCTCTCTTTTAGTTGACATGTGCATTTATGATTTGAAAACGCATTACATTCGGTTGTAATGTGGAGAAAATATTTATCAAAAAAATAAAAATCCTGGGATTAAGAAAACAGTAATTTCCATTCAATCAAAATTCCGTAAATTTCTATCCAAATTTATGGGGTGCTGTCCTGTCAACTCATTATGTCGTGCAATTTCTCAACAATCCCAATTATTGGACAAACTCCTAAAAACCAAAAGAAAACAAGACTATGAACAATCGTTACTCCGCTATGCAAGCTCAGTTCCAGATTTCAAATGAAATTTGACCCCAGTTGGTAGAATTTCCTTCTGCATCCATCAAAAAAAATTTTTACAATCAAAACATTATTTCATCGCTGCCTTGCATGACTTCTCGTCCAGTTCTCACTCTCCTCTCTTACACTTTGATCGTGTTCATTCTTCATGCTCCTCTGAAACAGATCCTAGTATCAGCCTGTTTGCCTTCCTCTTATTGGCTACTAGTGAATTTTATTTTGGGTTCGTAATGTCTGAAGTTATGTGAGTATCTTGCATTTTTCCTGTGTAACGAATTAAAAATGTGATGAAGGTAATCAATTAGCCAATAATGCCATTTTGTAATTTCTAAAAATTAGGAAATTTCGGCCATCAATGAATTCACGCTCATTAATTTCCAGAGTGCTAGTGGAATTTTGTAATTTATATGTATTAAAATACATACATTATCTAGAAAGTCTGTTAAAACTTCGAATTACAAGAATCATCGTAGGTGTCTCTTGAAAGAAAGTCTAATTACAAGAAATCATTCAAATCGCTGAAATATAGATATAAAATTTTTTAATATCAGTTCTTTGTAATAGAAGGGAGCTTATTTATGGAGCATTTGGGAAGGACAAATACAAAAGGCTGGTGAAGAGCTTGATATTTAGTCTAGCGTAGTATGGTGCATGAGTCGTGGACCCATAGGAAGAGGAACATGAATAGGCTGCTGGCTCTCGATATCTGGTTGTAGAGAAGGATGGAGAAGATTCCTTGGACAAGGGGCGAGATGGACAATGAAGTGCGTAGTATAGCGGGCGAGGAATGGAAACTTCTGAATGAAATCCGGGATAGGCAGGGTAGATGGAAGGAAGAACCAATAAGGGACATGGGTTACTCAAGGCCGTTGAGCTAACGGGGAAAGGGAAGAAAGAGATTAGGTTTCAATGATTGGATGAAGAATGATGGATCGTATGCCGAGGCAAAAATGGATATACTAGAGGCATATAGGACCCTGAAAGTGTATAAAATTGGCGGAATATTATCTGTAATTCAGTAAAATCTACTTTTAAATGGTAGAACACAGGAAAAAATCTCCTTTTAGCTTTCTATTTGGAGTGTTATATTCAAGCCACTTGCAGACTTCTTCAATGGAAGTAAACTTCCACGCTTTAATCCGCACAAAAAGAGAAGTATCAGGCTTTATGTGGTGGAAAGAATTCATCATAAAGTTTGAGAGTAAAGGCAATTTTCCACTTTGATAAATATATTCGACCTAGGTTTCGATGTACTACATCATCATCAGGAACAAATGGCAAAACCTAGGTCGATGTAGTACATCGAAACCTAGGTCGAATAAAATTTATGAAAGTGGAAAATTGCCTTACTCTTAATCTTAATGCTTTAATCCGTATTATCGCATTGCACTCGAAGCAACACGATATGTAGATAAATAATAAGCACGCGACAGTAGGCCGCTGTAACGCTGACGGCCAACCCTGTCTCGCTCAGGATATTCCCTTTACGGGCGTTTCCTCGTCCCTATGCCGTCGGACGTACGCTGACGGGAGTGGGGGATTTGGGAGAGGAGGAGGAGTAAGGGTCGAAAAGTGAAGGGAATGGCGATGTTCGTGGTACCCCACCCCATATAAACCTTCCTCTTCCCCTTCCTCCTCCCCTCACCATCTCTTTCCGGCTATGTCCCCTTCCCCTCCATTTCTCCGTCCACGTCACGAAAGCTGTGCGTGCATGTATGCGAGATCGCTTTGCGTTTGTTTTTTTTAGGAGGAGGGTTTTAAATTTTTAAAAAATAATGGGAAAGCTGAAAATTCAGGGAAGGCGAGCAAGAGCTTAGGTCATCTACAATATTTTTAAGGCTAGGAGTGGAAATGTGCCAGCTGTCGAAGACAAATTTCAATACATTTTAAGAAATGAGCGATTCCCTTACCAAGAATTGCATTGTAGGAAATATCGTGCCCATATAAAGGGTCTAAAATGATAATTTATTGTGGGTTATAATAATAAGATGCAGCATTTAGAAAAAGTTAGAAAATGGTCAAAGAATCTTATTCTTTAACTAATATATCTAATGAAAATATTGGGTGTTTTTTAATGGCTTCATTGTTGAAGTTGAAAGTCTATCACCTAAGTGGAGAAAAAATTAAATGGCGCCAATAGAACGTTGATAGCCGCTCAAATTCAGGCCTTACATTTTGGTATCCAGCCAAGGTTTTCATGATTAATAATAATTATCCTTTAAAGATATCAACTTTTGCCGACTATTTCCTAGAAATTGACAGTCTATCAATTCCTATTCCTATTTAATACAAATATATCAACACACACGGTTTTGACTTGGATGGCCTGAAACAGTAGAGGCGGGAATCGAACTCACCTCCTTTGGGTCGGCAGTCGAAGACATCACATAATCATTACAAAGGCCGGCACTAATATTTTAATCTCATATATGCGAGATACTTGTAGAGGATATAAATTAAATGCTACCATTATTATAATTTATGCCTAAATAGAATCCAATGGTTGGTTGAAATGAGATAGATAATTTGTCGTGTGGTACCGGGGATATGATGGCTCAGATACTTGCCCGCTACTGAGGAAGGATGAATGTAAACCTTGTATTTTTGAAATTCAGGCTTGAATAGAGAGGGAAATTGTGAGTCGCACGGAGTAAAAAAATAAAAAAGTGTGTTTTGTAAAGGGTGACATGGGAAGCTGGGAGGTCTAAAAAGTATTTTTAAAACGCGAAAAATAGGGAGAAAATGGAGGATAATTAATACGGTCCTACAATATTTGCAGCTTATGATTTAGTATATTCCATTTCTTGTATCTGATGATTATATTTTTCATTGTTTTGACATTAAAATCGATATAGTAGCTTACAAAGTACCTCTAATGGAAACTGAATGTAGTAATTCATGTCATAACTTTGAATTCAATAAATATCGGCCTTCAATATCTTTCTATAATTACATTTTTTCATTGTTTCTACTGCGGGTTCTTGCATATAAAATACTTTTACATCTTCCATTGTACACCAGGGTTGAAATTCGCTATGTAAAAATCTTTTGACTTGACCGGGAAAAAAACTCCAAGAATGTTAGAGTTTGATTACGACTCGCACGAGGAACGGAAAAGGTTAAAGAGTCCAGGCTGGTGCGGTATACGGGCATATTGTGAGACGGGGCTATAAGGAGAAAAGGATAACAAACCAAAATGTGGAGGGAAGAAAGCGCAGGTGAAGCACACGGAAAGTATGGATAGAATGTGTGAAGAAGAATTCAATGGAGTGTGGTGTCTAAGAGGAGATAGAAATAGAGAGAGAATGCTGGACATTGAAGATCCAGAAAACTGACCCCCAAAAATAAAAGTGGGATTAAAGGTAGAAAGAAGATGAAGACGACTTATTTTATCCCATGGCGTAATTTCATACCTTTGCCACAAGTTTTCAAATCTTAGATTTTAAATTTAAGAATGAACTTTGGACACAACTAAGTGGAAGTTGAAATAACTCAGGATGGAAGCCTGGATGATGCATTAGAGGAAGAAATTAACTGGACTAAAGGGCAATATACATGTTGAATAGCATTGAGTTGGTTCAAATTTTATCTAAAGCAAATAGAAAAAGAATCTATAATGCAAGTTAAAAATGCATTGTCACATAAGAGCGTGAAATATGGCAGATGAAAGAGAAAAGAAAACAAGTGTAACAGAGATGGATTACTGGAAATTATCTGCGGGAATATAAATACGGGAAAGAATTATCAAGGAGAGAGTAAGAAATTCATTGAGAGTCACCCTCACAATAGTCAATGGCATTGATAAAACAGCCTTGGTGATATAGTCACATACTACGTTTGACGAATGAGTGATTACCAAAGCAAATTTGACCTTGGAATCCACAAGGTAGAAAAAAAGTGGGAGGACCCAGGAAAAATTGGATAGAAGGGTTAGAAAAGGCAATCAGGGAAAAGCAGTTACCAAAAGTCCTGTGGATTAACAGACAGCAATGGCGGTTAGGCATCGGATAACGTCCAAGAACGTTAAAAATTCGATCATCTATATACATTTGCTTTAGACAAATTTTTGAGGACAGCGGAACTAGCCGCAGTATCCTCAAAAACCAACACTGCGATCAAAAATCCACGGTGGAGGACGCCTCGGGATCTCAATGGGCTGAAGCACTCGGCGCGATATTCAGGGATCCGGGTTGGAGTCCCGGTCGGGGCGAATAATTTTTCCTATGTGGAATTTCGTGCTTAACCCTTCGCTATATTTTTATCACATATGATACACTGCAGACTATTCCGTTCATTGCTTATGGACATAGTTGTTCTTATCTACTGCATGGTGTGTAGGTATGATACACTCCGTTGTAATTCTACGTGGTTTTCGGTATTGTAATATAGTAATTGTTGTGTTACAAAATGTATTATATCAGGAAAAAAATTAGTAAATGGAAATTCATGCGGCGAAGAGTTAAGAATTTCATTACCTTAAGTCTCCTTCTTCTTAAGCTGTTCCCATTATCAATTGGGCTCCCTGTTTATGGGCAAAGTTTCCACCACTTCTTTTTACCCACGTACTCGTCACCCACATGACTTGTTTGTTTACTTTATTTTTACTTATTAACTTTGCACTCACTTCCTGCGTAAGTCCATCAATGAATAATCCATCCACCTCTGTTTTAAGGCTTTCCCTGCTTTCTGCATGGATATATTAACGTCCTTTCGTGTCCGTGCCACTTTAAACAGCTTTCTATGATACTTCAGTGAGTCTGTCATTCTCTCAATCTTTCATTTCTGATCTTATCCCTTCTTATGTTGACAAGTATCTACCACATCATCCTCATCTATGCCAAGTCCATCCTCTACTGTTGGAACATATTCATGGGATAAGTTACCGAGCCACGCAACAACGCAGGTCTTACCTTAGTCTTAAGGACTTTTCCTTTGACCCGCTCGCTCACTCGTCTATCGTGCGATACTGTTAAAACCCGTTTGAAATTCCTCCAGCCTTCCTGTACACAGACCTTCCACAGAAATGTCATTGCAGACTTCTCAGCAGGATTAATGTAAGTAGCCTTATAGAGGTAGTAGAAATCCTGCTACCGGTAAAGTACTACGATCCAATATTTGCTTCATATTAAATTACATTTTATCCTCATGGTAACGTGTCAATGCGTTTAAGAGCGACAACTGGAGGTCGATTTCTCAACTGCGTGTAATTTCATCAAGCATTGGACAAAATTGTTCCGCTTTTGAAATATAGTTAATAGTATACAAATATTTAGTCAAGACAAATTAACTAATTGTACGAAATGTATTTGATCTACTGAGGGAACTATCAATGACAGGATGCCTCAGCGAAAATTCCATTAACATGTCCTGGGTTTTGCAATAAGACTTGATATTAAGCCAATAGCTTTAATGTGGGTGGTTGAGTAGTTCAAGTGCTACCGTTTGGCACTGTATATTAGGGTCTGTGTATGAAATAAGATTGGCACATCGTCGTTTAAAGACCAGACATGTCAAACTCACTTGTTAGGCTCCGTGGAGGGCCACATGGGTCAAATTTGTGTTGACATGAGGGTCACGCATATCAATAAATTGAATTCATTCGAATTAAAACGATCACAGAATATTTTTCTTTGTTAGACTTAGAAACATGAAATTTCCAATGGATAGTGGTTTAGCGAATAGCCATATTCTTGAAATTTATGTAAGAAAATACTTTGGAGCAAAATAAGTGAAATTTAAACGACAACAACGTAGAAATGAATGCAACCGCAACGAATGCATCTAATATCATGGGTTATAAACCTGAAACAAAACTTTTGTCGGGTTTAGTATCCTTTCTGAGGGCCGTAGTTTTCCTTTTACCCGTTGTCTGACGCTACTGTTGAACAAAATTGATGACCTTTAAATGACGGGAGCATCGCTCTTGCTGTTAAATAAAGATTGAATTTTACTCCTTTCTATGCTTGTACACCAACGTTTAAGTGTATGATGTAGTGTTATCGAATCTAGCCACTAAAAATCTTCATTGGTGTTAAATTGGTTTAGTGTTTTGCCTCTGCCATGGTGAAGGGGTCCCTCCACATCACACCGGAATATATATTTTCGACTCTTAAATTTTGTTCCCAATTTCTCCAACCTACCTGTATACGGTGTTGTATTTTCTAAAGTGAATGAATTCCGACACATTTTGACAGATAATATCACTTCCCACTCGGTCGACTCGTGGATCCTCCCATCGCATCGTGGGATGGGAGAGAAGCATCAAGAAAATACATAAAAAATCATCGTTGAAAGCATTAACTTTTTTCCGGGTTTAGTATCTTCGTGGGCCTTAGGTTTCATTCCAAAGGGCCTGTTTGACATGCCTCTTGCAAGACTTTTCCTTGACCCGTTCACTGGCTCTTCAGTCGAACATAGTTTATGATGCTTAAATGACGGAAGAAGCACTCTTTCTGTTAAATTAAGATTAAATTTCACTAGCTTTGATACAGCTACATCAACGTTAAAATTTCAGATGTAGTCAAGTCGAATTAAGCCACCAAAAATCTTCTTTGGTGAAAAATTGCTCTAGTCTTTTGCCTCTGTCAATGTGGAGGAGTTCCTCCACACCACACCGGAATACATATTTTTAACTCCTAAATTTCAATCCCAATTTCTCCAATCTACCTGTATACGGTGTTGTATTTTATAAATTGAATAAATTCCGACACATTCCGAAGGATAATATCACTTCCCATTCGTGTTGGCAAGAAATTACTGTAGAGTAAGAAAAAGTGAAATTTAAACGGTGACGACATAAACAAGAATGCAACT
This sequence comes from Ceriagrion tenellum, assembly GCA_963169105.1. Lineage (NCBI taxonomy): Eukaryota > Metazoa > Arthropoda > Insecta > Odonata > Coenagrionidae > Ceriagrion > Ceriagrion tenellum. The sequence goes on along the minus strand of OY720639.1, from coordinate 94,207,783 downwards.
GCAACAAATACACCAAAAATCATCGGTTATAAACATGAAGTTTCTGCCGGGTTTAGTACCTTTTCTGCAGAGCTTAGGTTTCATTCCAAAGGGCTTTAATCGAATCGTCTGTTTGACATGTATCTTGAAAGGCTTTTCCTTGACCCGTTTACTGGCTCTTCAGTTCATTGATGGAAATTTGGTCTAGTGTTTTTCCTCTGTCATTGTGGAGGGGTTCCTCCTCATCACACCGGAATATATATATATTTTTAACTCCTAAATTTTGATCCCAATTTCTCCAACCTACTTGTAATATTATAAGAAATAAACAGTTACAAGTAGGCTATTGACCTGGTGGTGACAATGAAAACAGCCGAGTAAAATAATAAACCTTGAAACCTACTTCTTTAACCTATTTTTAAAAATAATTAATTTTTTTTTGGGAAGGACTCAAATATTTTTTGCTGGTAGGTCGTTTCAGTCCCACATGGTCCTATTCAAGGAGAACTGTTTTACACTCGTCCTTTGTGAACTGCACTTTATCTTGAACTGGTGATCGGTTTTCCCCACAAAGTTTGGCTTTATTATGTCCTTCCCAAAGTCATCCCGTGCTATTTCTTCACTCACTATTTTTTACATCCCACGTAGCCTGCTCCTTTTCCTCCTCACGTGTAAACTCTCCCGTCCCAGTACTCTATGCGGTGTTGTCTTTTAGAAATTGAATAAATTCCGACACACTCCGACAGATAATATCACTTCCCACTCGGTCGAATTGTGGATCCGACCATCGCGGCGTGGGATGGGGTGGGAAGAAGCGGGATGGGAGAACTATAGGCGTGAAAGCCGCGGAATATAAGGTTGGGAGGGTGGGCTGTCGTGATGAGAGTGGGGGAAAGGGAGTGGGACGCTTAAGAACGTGCGGGGGGAGGAGGAGGGCGGGAAAAAAACAAGGACGAAACGGCAACTCCACCTTCAAATGTTTCTCGCGGTTTTCGTGTGCGACCTCGCCGCTCTCTCTTCTCCATCTTCACCCCTTCCCACGGCCCGCTCTAAAAAAAAAAACAACTCGCCCACCCCCCTGCCACACTCCTCCCTCTCCTTGTTTCTCCTTTCCCTCTCACTAATACTCTCCCTCCCTTCCCTCTCTCTCTCTCCTCTTTCGCGTGAGAAGGGAGGAGGAGGAAAGAGAAACCAGAGGTAGGAGAGGAGGCCGACTCATCGATCGGATGGCAGGCGAGCGCGCGTTCCGTCCTCCCACCTACCCTTCCGCCCCCTTCGTTCCTCCCCGCGTGTATACGCCGACGCCGCCGTGCCAGCCTCGGGGGGGCTCCTCCCACACCCCCCCCCTATGCCTTGCGTGCGGTCGTGCTACCGAGTTCATCTCCCTCTCCCCTCCATTTTTCCCTTTCTCCTTGTATCCCCTTCTCTCCCTTTATTCCCTCCCCCTGCCCTACACCCTTCCTCTCTCTCTCTCTCTCTCTTCGCCCTCCGCACGTTTAATTCCCACTCCCACGGAAAGAAAGATCCCGAAATGCACAAGCGGCGAACGCGCGTACGCACGCACACGCGTGCAATAATTCACTGCCCACGCCGGGATAAAACATTTTATGGAGGCGGATTTATATACATATGTGTACCGACATTGTTTTATGAATACCGTGGTATAAAATCATAGGCTTGACGATATAAGAAGCAAAAAATGTGGTCGCAAAGGTCAATATTTTCTCCAAGTTGAAGGGTACAATTAAATACATTTATATCCATTTCAAAATGAAAGAAACTTTCCACACGGAATTTATTAATGATTACCGTCCATGGTTTCAGCTCCTAGTTCCATTATCAAGGCCTTGAATTGATGCTGATATCCATTTTTAAATGGATTTCAATATCAATTACCTCCACAAAGTTGAGCCTGATACGCTTTTATATATACTATTAATTATATCTAAATCTAATGCCAACGTGAAGAGCTAGCATGCCAAAATACCCCTAAATTAGCTAGTGGGGTTCTTTCACCAAATTATATGGAGATGGATTTTGCTATGCAGACCAATGTTACAAATCGAAGCCTCTTCCTCGTTGACCCTCATTTTCGTACAGTCCTTGCGGGATAACGCAATAATTTTGCACTTTTACAACGTTTTCCATGAACAACTTACTATAAATCATTATGCACTTTCTTTTTAACGTGTATTCTCCTTTCATTTCCTGGTTATTTATTTAAGTATAAAATAATCCTCATTCTCCCTGAAATACAAGGTAAAATCGAGTAGAATCCAAAGCACTAAAGAACCAATGCATGATTGATGAGTTATTTGCCTTAAATTTCAAAGAGGTGGTTGATATTCTTGTAAATCTCCCTCTCCCATTTTTCCCTCTCTCCTTGAATATCCTTCTCTCCCTTTATTCCCTCCCCCTGCTCTACACCCTTCCTCTCTCTCTCTCTTCGTCCTCCGCGTTAAACTCCCACACCCACGGAAAGAAAGATGCCTAAATGCACAAGCTGCGAACGTGCGTACACACGCATACGCTCGCAATAAATCACTGCCCACGCCGAAATATAACATTTTCTGAAAGCAGACTTATATAAATATGTATACCTACATTTTTTATGAATACCGTGGTATAAAATCTTAGGCTTGACGATATTAGAAGCAAAATAGTTGGACGCAAAAGTCAATATTTTCTCCAAGTTTAAGGGTACTATTAGTTATATTGATATCCATTTCAAAATGAAAAACAATGGTACCTTTCCACACCGAATTTTTTAATGATTACCGACAATGGTTTCAGCACCTAGGGCAATTATCAAGGCCATGAACTGATATTGATATCCATTTTTAAATGGATATCAATATCAATTACTTCCACGAAGTTGAGCCTGATACGCTTTTATATATACTATTAATTATATGTAAATCTAATACCAACGTGAAGAGCTAGCACCCCCAATACCCGTAAATTAGCTAGTGGGGTTCGTTCACCAAATTATATGGAGAGGGATTTAGCTATGCAGACCAATGCTAAAAATTACAGGCTCAACGTTGACCTTCATTTTCGTACAGCGCTTGCGGGATAACGCACTAATATAGCTCTTTTTCTACGTTTTCCATGAACAACTTACTATAAATCAGCATGCTCTTACTTCCTTAATTCAGGTTCTCCTTACTTATTTTTTAATTTATTTGAATAAAAAAAATCCTCATTCTCGCTGAAAACTAGGGTAGCATCGAGTAGAATCCAAAGCGTAAATAACCAATGCATGTTTGATGAGTTATTTGCCTTAAATTTCAAAGAGGTGGTTGATATTCGTGCAGCTTTCCCCTCTATTTTTCCTTCTCTCCGCTCTTTCCTTTTCTCCCTTTATTCCCTCCCCCTGCCCTACACCCTTCCTCTCTCTCTCTCTCTCATCGCCCTCCGCGTTTAATTCCCACTCCCACGGAAAGAAAGATCCCGAAATGCACAAGCGGCTAACGTGCGTACACACGCACACGCGTGCTATAATTCAATGTCCACGCCAAGATAAAACATTCGCTGGAGGCGGATTTATATAAATATGTATTCCTACATTTTTTATGAATACCATGGTATAAAATCTTAGGCTTGACGACATTAGAAGTAAAAAATTTGGACGCAAAGGTCAATATATTCTCCAAGTTTACGGGTACTCTAAATTGTATCTGACTCTTAGGATAGGATTAAATATAATGCTTACGTGAAGAGTTAGCACCCTCAATAGTCCTAAAATTAGCAAATAGTTTGTTCACCGAGGTATATGGAGGGAGAGGGATTTTGCTATGCTGGCTAATGCTAAAAATTGAAGTCTTCCTTGTTAACCCTCATTTTCCTGCAGCACTTGCGTAATAAAGCACCAATTTTGCATATTTACTACGTTTTCCATGAACAACTTCTTAGAAATCAGCATGCAATTACTTGATTCCAACAGATTAAGGCGAGATATTGTGGAATTTCGTCATATTAAAACAGAAAAAACAATTGCCCTTTTCCACAGGATATTTCAATGGGTTCGACGCGTTTCAGCTCACAGAGCCATCATCACGTACAAGACATGCCTTCCCCGTTACTTTATCCCCCCTCCTAGCCTTGGTTTTTTCTGATGTTTTCTTGGATTTTTTTCCCCTTTACCTGCCACTTCTCCTGCCTTACTTCTGCTCCCCAGCCCCTTCATCAAATATGTCCAATGTATAAATGTGATGTGCCCGCTGCTTAATGTGCGTTGTACCTGATGATGGCTTCGTGAGCTGAAACGCGTTGTACTCGTTAAAATATCTGTGGAAAAGTGCAATTGTTGTTTCCATTATAATATGCACTTACTTCTCCAAAAGTTCTCCTTACATATATTGTTAATTTATTTAATAACACATAATCCGCATTCTCACTAAAAACTAGGGTAAAATGGAGTAGAAGCCATAGTACTAATTAAACAATGTGTGTTTGATTAGTTATTTGCCTTAAATTTCAAACAGATGGTAGATATTCAACCTGTACATGCACTAATTCGTCCACATGGCCTGCTTCATGTTCAATCTCCTCAAATATGGGAGCCCTCAGTATATAATGGATCTTTTTCTCCCAAGTAGTAAATACACTAATGTTGTTACTAGACAAGACCGCTGTTTTTTGTATCCCCCCCAGTTCCGGACAGCTACAGTCCAGAAATCGTTTACAGTTGTTGCCTCAAAGCTGTGGAATGACTTGCCTAAACTTGGAAAAGACAGTGCATCACTGGTAATATTTAAGAGAAAGATTATCATACACTTACTTTCCGGAATGCTGACCATAAATGCTGACCATGTAACTCATTTATCAGTTCATTGATGTGATTAATGTCCATTGATGATTTCATCAGTTCATTGATGTGATTTTTTTTCCTTTTCATTTGTTAAGCTAAATTTTCTTTTTAAAAGTTGTTACTTGTTTATTGATATGTTTAATGTTCGTTTTTCTGTTAGAAGAAGAAATTCAGTTTTTTTTCCGCATTGCTAAATGATACTGTTGTATATGTCTATTGTTAGCAATTCATATGACAACTTCCCTTTTTTGTTTCCTGTTTGGCTTATTCCCATACTAATTGTCTTGCTCACCACTGTATATCATTTCTATGTTCCAAAGGAGTTCACTCCTAGAATAATAAACGAGTTTATTATTATTATTCAGTCCATCTATCCATAGGAAAGAAAGGAGAGAGCAGGGTTATACAATACGGTTGTATTGGGTTCGCAATGGGTTCGTTAAAAATTTTGAATCGGCTGAACAATCAGCCTCAACGGACACGAGAACGTTACGTTGGGATCATTGAGAAAGGTAGAGAGGGCACTTCGTCATAAAGCTGTAGCCTGACAACCGAAGTAACAACCATATCAGTTATCCCTGAGCTTTCCTTAGGAAAAGGCGACGGAATGAACGAACTAGGAGATGGGCAGCTAGAATATCCGCCATCTGTTTTAAGCGTATGGAAAGTAACTCTCGAAATTTTTATTGCTTTTTAGTTATACGTGTTTAACTCGATTATATCATAGTTTTCTCCGGGAATGCGATCATTATTAATTTAAATCAATAAAAAAGTATGTGAATTCGAATGCATTCTAACGAAGTGAATAGGTTTTATTGCAGTTATCAGCGATAATGCGTATTATTATTAATTTGAATAATCAAATAATATATTGAAGGAGAATCTTTATCAAAGATAGAAAGGCATGCTAATTTCTTGTATGTTATCAGTGGATTACATCTCAAAACTACAAAAGTAGTGTGTCATTCCATTAGCGCTAAAGAAAAATCGGGGTAAATAAAGATGGCGAACAGTCAATGCCAACGTACAGCATCTAGCATTGGATACGACAGGAAACGCCCTCTCCATATACCTCAACGGTCGGAATAGTATATAAAGACCGAACGGACATTGAGAGTATCTTCTTCTCCTGACGATGAGCGCCGTTAGAGAGTTAAACGTTTAGTTCGCAATTGAACAGCACACGCCAAAATGCGAAAAATAAGTGAATAGGAAAAAATATCCGTGATATATATGAGGGAAGTCCTCCCAGGGAAATATCCTCCCAGAAACTGTGCTTGAAAAACAATGGCAATGGAAAATAAGACAGGATACGATTGAATGATTTTCTGGACGTTTCGATGGTGAGTAATCAGTCATCTACCGCGCCGATGAAGACGGCTTGGCTTTCAAAATATCTAGGAATATTTTTCTGAATATAATATATTCTCTTTCTTCCGTGTGCCCGAGTTATTTCAAGTATGGGACACCGGGGCTTGTGGCGACAGGGGTAAGTTGTGTCATATGGGCAAGTGGGCAACTGTTGTTTCTGATATAGGTTTTAGCAATTGTGATTAAGCATGTATATTCAGATTATTTGCAACAATTTTCTCCTTAAGTTTGGAGCGTGACCTAAGCATGATGTTCATGTTACATCCATTTTTGTAACTTCGGCGTCAAAAAGTAAACTTTTAACGACGTGTCACATACAACTCCCGATAATATCATGTTAAATCATAAGAGAATGTATATGTTAAGCTATAACTTTACATGTTTTAATTGAGAAATTATATCGTGCAATAATGGAAGTAGTTCAAAATGCCGAACTTCGGGACTAGTCGAGACAGTATTCTAGTTGCCTGTTGTGTTTCTACACTTCGATGAACAATATCCCAATGTATCGTCCTAATTTAGCTCCCTCAAGACTTAAATGGAGCACGTCTTTCCGCTCCTCCTTTTGTATTAAAAGGAACCATTACAAAAACTACTCTCCGATATGAAGTAACTACCAAATCTATGTAGGTAAAGAGGTTAAAATCCTGAAAGGTGGGTCAAGCTATTCAGAGTCACTGAAAAACGCCTCAATTTTGCGTAATAATATGTTTTAATGCATTCACTAAATCATTGTACTCAGTATGAATTAACTGAATATATTATGTTACGGAATTATCCATTTTTAGAGAATACAAATTTGGATACTATTAACTTCCACGAAGTGAAGCCTGAAACTGTAGAGTGTATTACGGTATTACTTATTAATAAAAATGCTTATGCTTAGCCACCATAAACATCTAAAATTAAAAGAAAAATACATATTAGACTTTCTCTGAGGAGTAAGGTCTGAATACTCGTTGTTTGTTCACAATTAATGAATGACTTTCCTGGGATTTCAGGCTCGTGCTTAAAATACATGTTGATGGCACGCTTTGTGAAGAAGTTGTAAACCAAATTAGTTTGGTTTAACGGGTCAACGGGTCGGGCTTTAGACTATAATCACACCCTGTCGTGGTAGATTTTCAGAGCAAGAGTTTCATAAGTGCCAGGTTAACTTTATTTTATTGACTAACACTTCACTTAAGGTATTTGTGCCAGCAATAAACCCATCGTTTGCGAAAGCCAACGCTGGGTTTGGAAAAGGGCTTTGACCCTGTTACACATGAAAGACGCGAGTAGTTATCTTTTTCGGGGCTTTATTCCATAGTATTTTCCGAAAACTGCCAAGGCGAGCAGATAGTAAAAGCGTGAAAGCTAACAAAAAAACACAGCACCATCTGCATCTATTTAGAGTGTTTACTTTTTATTTCCTCGAACGCAACGCTGAAATCCGTCCCTTTATTTTTAGTTTCATACTCCGATTCTTTGAAACAAGAGCAAGAAAAATGAACTACGGAAAAGAATTTGATCGCTGAACGATATAAAAAAACCACGCCGTTAAAAAAACAGCAGGCTTTTCGAAAGGTGGAGCAAAAACGAACTCGGTGACTTGGACCAAAGGGTGGAATAAACTGTGCCCCGACGGCATTGCTCCATTCGAGAATGAGCGGGTAAGGATGAAGAGAGTGCCATTTCATTTGTTTTCTTATTCGCTTCATGTGAGAATGTGGATTTTAAAAAGCAAGTTATGCCCAAAAATATATGCAGATAAAATTATTGTATGCATACATGTTGCCGGATATCGCTCTTACGGTAGAATAATTGGATTGAGAACACATTAAAATCACAGATAAAAATTAAATTTTGCGATGCTATGATCTCACAATACAACTTTGAAAATAGCATAGGTCATGTCAAAACTTTGGACGGTGAATAAAATTCTGTGGAAAGTGAGCAAAAACGTTTATTGTGAGATCATGGCATCTGTACTCCATTTTCACAAAATATCGCCTGATACACTTAATTTTGCAATGTAGGTCACTTAAATCGACAATTTCAGTTTTCTAAGAGGAAGCGATATTGTGTACTGAGTATTAATATTCATAAATAACAAATTTGACGGTAGAAGACGTCAATTCGGAGTAGTTTTCGATGTACCTGTCCTAAATATAGTGAATTACTTTGTACTTTTCTGCGGTATTTTATTCATGAAATGTAATACGATACACATTTTTACGGCGTTGACAAGTACAGAATTTTTGCATATTTTTGCTTATAGTTGTGATAGCTATGCGGGAGAGGTGAAGAAAATGCCAACTCTCGGGGATGGTTGCGAAAGGCGAGGGAACGTTGATCAAGAGCTGATGAGGCGGGCTTCTTTCTAACTTGGAAATTTAATCGGAAAGGAGTCTGAAGGGGTGCGGAATTTATAATTCGGTACAAAGGTTCTTGTAGTATCCAATAATTTTCATTAACTTCAGAGCGTCCATTTTTATACCTCTGGGAAGGACTTGTAAAATTTCTGGGGTATAACCGATCACATTATAGTATCCATGAAGATTTAACGCAAAAGATGTCATGTGGAATCTGTATTTTTCAAACTACGTATTAGTTAACGCGTGGGCTAAAATTTTTACCATTTTGACCAATATAAGCCGTACTGCGGCTAATGCAAGAAACAAAAATCCTTAAATATGAAACAGATTTCCCCGCAATAACAGAAAGACCATCCAATTCAAATTGGTGCTCCATCCCATTCCTAGGTTACGTTTATCTTAGGGTGTCAAATTACCTGCAAGGTTCCCTACCAAGCACAATGTTACACACCCTATCTAATTCAAGGTTTCTTTTCGGCGACAAAGACACACAGGATAGACTTCTCATGTCTGGTGTACACAAAATTATATGCAATAGAGGTTCAATATGAATTTAACGATTGAGAGCCAACTTCATGTGAAATTTGTCACTCTTGGCCGTGACAAGCTTGGGGAATGCTATGACGCACGTATAAATGTAGACATATTCATTTAAGCTATTCTAGAAAATCGTGTTTTTTGGGTATTCTGGAAAATGGGCATGTTTTATTCAGTTAAATCATATCCTTAGCAAAAAACATCAACTTTCTGAATGGCACTGGTTATAATTTGTTTGGGTTTTGATGTTGAAAATCTATAATTGTAAATTTGGAAGTGGGTATACATTCTTCATACACTCATGAGCGCCTCGACTGGTTATCTTGAAATTTTACCTGGGTTAATTTTAGTACTGGGACGAGCAAAGGCAACGTTAAAATTCCCTGTTGTATACTTCCAAAAGAATATCATTCGAATCGTTGAATAGGTGTTTATTTTTGCTTTTTCAAATTACTTGCACTAGAGATTAAAGGGTCGATTTTATCATCCGATGGCTAAAACAATGGGAACTTTAATTCTTGCGGTCGATGTTCTACTACGCTTCGTATTAGCTCAAAAATTACGTTTTCTTGGGAAATATTCTCAATTTCTTTCCGATTTCAAAAAAGCTTATTTACTTGGCAAACTGGTGAATGGCTTTAAACGGCATATTTCGCCTGGAGCCTCTTATGGGTTATATTTAATAAAATAATTAATGGAAACTAGTTCTATTGAATCTTACATTGTGGTATTTTTTGATCCCCTTTTATGTTTTTTTAAACTGATTTTTCATTGTATCTTCATTTAATGGTTGATAATGGCAAATTTTAGTAAGATTTCACCTTAATCCTAACCCCACGATGTGCGTTCCACGGCTATTACATATTCTGGATTTAGAACGTCACATTGTTTCTGCTAACTAGGGCGTATCAGTATGCGTAGTTTATCGCTTTAGCATATTTTAGCACTTATCATGAGATCTATTTGTTGAGCCCATTAAACCCTCTTATTGTCATATATTTCAGAGTAATAGTTGGGGTTCCATTAGGCTTAAAGGCCCCTAATCACTGCTGAGGCTAAAATTATTAACTAGTACTTGCGCCCAGGAATTTTTCTGTCTAACATTGAATTTAATGGTGAATATTAGCAATTTTACCATAAAAACTTACTTTTGATTGATAAAACAATGCTATGTCCGTCCCTTGTGGTAGAGACTTACCAGAGTTTTTACATCATATTTTTATATAGATCATATTTCATAATGTACTGGCTAGCCTTTCCCACACTAAATAATCGATCCAGAGAAATTACCGATCCTATAGCTTTATATTGAAGGAGTAATAAAGTCATAGTCCGCGGCCTGTATTTATTCATATTATCTAATGGTTTTACAATAATTTGACGTTATATTCAGTGCAATTCATCGTAGGTGGAAGCTGACAATGTGTAACTTCATCTCAAATTTTCAATGCAGTTGCTGGGAATGCATTATCTTGAGTATAAACTCAATTCTTTTGCTGCTGAATGCTATTAACTCTAAAATATTAGGCGTTTTGAAATATTTTAGGCAACATTTTTTCATTGATCATTCTTTTAAGGCATCCTCATTGGTATTTTTCCTCGCGTGTATTTAACTATGGAGAATACGCTTGTAAAAGTTCATTGATAATCCCTTCATCTTCATTACATTTAATTAATCAAAATTGCTACACATGATGCGTACAAATAACATGAAAAATTTCCCCGTTGGACGTAATACTTTTTTCTTTGTAAACGTATCTCTTGGATCTTTTAAACTTTCGTCTGTTCATGTTTTACAAAGCTAAATATCTTCCTATGATAATTCCAAAAATAATACAAGTGCGTTCTAAATTTGTAAAAATTAAATCATAATTCCCTCAGTTGAGAGTTGTTTGAGGATAAGTAAAAAAATTAACGATGTCTAGTGAAAATAAAATAGCGTAATATGATGTTTAAAAAAGAATTCATTAATTTACTTATAAGTTCATCGTGAAACCATCCAGAAGAAATCCAGATTCCAATTTTATTCTCCGTCGATTCTTTGTATTTATCTCTCCTAGGGAAAACTGTTGAATTAACGTTTATTCCACTCGATTGGGATAAGCGTGAACAAAGCTGTCGTAAAACGAAAGAAAGTAACGATCACGATCTAAAAAGCGTGATTTTACCCTTGCGGGATCGATCTGTTCCGCTAAATGAAAAAGAGTCCAGGTGGTGCCGCTTTGCTCAGTATATCCCTCCGCTTGGAGAGAATATTTCAATTAAAATCTAATTTTGATACCTGCCAATCTCATGCCTGAGCGTAATCAATCTCTTATTTCGTCCCCGGCCATTAACGATGCCTTATGAAATTTAATCGTGGCTGTGGCCTCGAAGCTCCCCTTTCCCGTGTTATTTTTTTTTTAATCCTCTGCAGAGGTGAGTGGCAGAACGTCCAAAACGTCGGCCTAGACAAAAGCTGCGCCCCACATAATTGGCCAGAGTTTTCAAAAGAGCTACTTTGAAGCCTCAATACATCAATCTCACCCGCAGTGCCCTCACTGGTCCGTATAAGGATGCAATTAACGTAATGTGATTGCACACCTCACAAAACTCACGGGTGAAAAGGTTCAAAAGGATGTAAACCTCTGTAATGCAATAGTTGTGAAAGCATTACGCAAGCTAATTGATTCTGTGGAGTATCGGCTTACGGGTTTTAAAACTGGGCTATTTCCTGTAACGAGTGAACGATTCGTCCGACTAAATTGACCCTAAATGAAACAAATTTCACTTATTATCTTGGTGTTACAATGCCGCACGTGTTCCTAGAGCCAGCTGAAATCATTCGGGGTTTTTCTTAAGGTTTTGGAAAACTACGGAATCGGCCCCATTTCTCCATATAGCATTGAAATCTAAATAAATGAATTATTAATGGGAGGTCGGCATCAAATTATTTCATCAGCAGCCACAAACATTAGAGCCATAATTGCCTCGGGAAAAAGTTCCCAATTAAAATTTATAAGGCTTGACAATAAAGTAGATGTTTTTATTGCTAAAAAAATCCCGCTAAAATTGACAATTTTGTATCAAAAAATTCAAATTTTTGTCATCTACGAAGCGAATCGAATCAAATACAAAATTAAAGCAAATTATATGTTTTTCTTCGCCGGAAGCTAGAAAATTACACGTCTTTATCATGAGTATGTTCTTTGAAATAACAAAAAAAGGAGAGGGTTTCATAACAAATGCAATGCTTTTGTTATGAAATTAAGTCATAACCACAAAATTCCCTTCTTTTGGGTTCTTAATACTTCGTGATCTCAATGCTATACTCCGTTGATCCCTTCTGGGTCTCAAGGAACCTGTGTGCCTTTTTTTAAATTCGTGTTTAAGGTGTGGAAGTTTAAAATGTTCAATCAAACGTTATTTCAATTTTGACCTTAGAGATAACACCTCAACATAAGAGTATACCCAAAAAGTTTTATGGGTACCTAGTTTTCTTTGTAACGGTGTCGACTTGATTTTTTGAGATTCTAAATTACAGAACTAACTCTCGCTCGCCGATTCTCTTCTCCGTAATATAGTAAGTCCTCGGTGTGCGTCGTTTCGATTTACATCTGATTGGATGTTACGTCCATCCTGAAAAGGGTCGTAGGAAAAATTTTCCGTTTAATGCTAATAAAATAGACCGTATGTTCATATGCTTTCGTTTTCTTGATGGTTAAGACATAATCATCCTATCAAAAATAGCTATTATTTCCTGGACAAAGGCAAAAGGAATTTTGAAATTAACGCCTTGATTTATTGCGGAATTTAGGTGGTCACGATTATCTGGATCTGTTTTACGTTGTTCGACTTACGTCGCTCATCTTCAACACGCTTCTCCAACGTAAATCGAGGACTTACTGCACATTTTGGAATCGTAAACCAAAATACTAATCATCACCTGCTTTTAGATAGCTAAAGCGGTAATTGTGGGTTATAAAAAGCACGTTTTGGTAACTCTTCAAGTATGTCGCAAAAAAATCATGGAGTAAACTTAAGTAAATCTATTTTTCCGGTGAAAATTATCATACATGTCGTATTGTGTGTGATATAGAAGTTATATTTTAAAATGTTCGACTTAATTTAAACAATTTGGGATTGCGATAACTGGCAAACCCCTCTCGAGTACTCGGCCATTACGACGGCAATGAAACCCGATGCTTGCCGAGGACACGGAGGGGAACTTCACTGAAGTAATGCACAGATAATAATAATAATAATAATACTAAACGTATTTTTTCGCGTTTATTGAAAAATCTGTACACATTTTAGCGAATTAATTTCGACAAATATGTCAGTTGCGGTAAGGGTATGTGTTGAAACAGCATTAAATTTCCTCAAAACCAGATTGGTGACACGGATTTCTTTCGCTCTTATCTGTTCATCTTACTGAAATGTCACCGATTTGGTTTCGAGGGATGCGTGTGTAAAATTTCACCCAAATCTGTTCATAAACAAATATAGCTCCGACCACCTTGGAGGGCAATATGCCACACGTGGCCATGCCGCAACTTTCGGAAAAAATCTTCGTTACGTTAGAGCAAGATATCATTTCATCTATAAATCAATGAATTTGGTCTCGTGGTAATGAAAAATATCTAACCTTTCCAGAGATTACTGAACCTTACTGCACTTCTTTCCGAATTATGTATAAAATAATAGACATTTTACATTGAAAATGGTATGTGTAGCACTCTAGAGAGACATTATGTTTAAAGGCCGCTTCACACGGTACATTTTATTGTACAAATGAATGTATGAACTCTTGCATGAGAAAAGTTGTACCGTGTAAAGCGGAAAATTGTATGATTGCCTGAATGACTTAACGGGAAATAGAACCTTCTCTATTTCCATTCAGTTTCTTGTACATTCTATGGTACATTCGTTTGTACAATAAAATGTACCGTGTGAAGCGGCCTTTGAACATAATGTCTCTCTATAGTGCTACACATACCATTTTCAATGTAAAATGTCTATTATTTTTTACATAATTCGGAAAGAAGTGCAGTAAGGTTCAGTAATCTCTGGAAAGGTTAGATAGAGAACTTTTGGCGCCTATATCTCGTCAAAAATTAACAGCGTAAAGTCTTTATGTTTTCTCAACTATTTTTTTTATATATCATATACCATTCATTTGTAATGGTAAAATTATCGGTTGTGAAGGAATTTTAAAACATACCGCGAGAAAAAACTAGCCAAGTGAAGGACATAATTTAAAAAAATTATTTTATGAGAATTTCAGCCACATAGAAGTACATAATTGCACGGTTACTAATACAGTATTTAATTCATGCTTCTTAAAGCTGGTTAAATTAAAACGTAAAAGTTGAATATGGTCTCTATTATGCCGAGGATCTCGCTCCAACTACCTTAACCCGCATTCAAAATTAAGTTCAGTTCTCGTTCCGTATTATACGATGTTCGGGGAAAAGGCTTTTTGGCATGTACAACGCGAGACAACGTCGTCCGATCTCACAACCGCGACCTTTAAACGGAAACCGATATTTCCACTCGCTGCAGCAATCTGCGGAACCTCTCAGAAAGGAGGCAGGTAATTACAGTTTTTAGTCAAGTGCATCGCATTTCTCCGCTCTTGGCTCACTTGAATTTTCTATTCACTTGGAAGTCTGAGTTTCGTGAGGTTATTTTGAAAAAAAGTGAAATTGGTGTAAATTGTCGGCCTTGTCACGAATGTGTTCATCAGTATTATACATCGGTAGATTAAACTATTTTCTGTGCCATCATTATATGTTTTTAGATAGGTGAGAATATTGCTAAAGGCTGTTTGCCGGAAATTTCGCATGGCTGTTGATTTGCCTCGACTATGATTATGACTAACCCCCTACGACATTATACTTTTCTCCTTCAGCACGAATAATTACCGAATCGTTGAAGTCAAAAATAGTGAAATTAGGTTACAAACTAATGCCTGATGTTTCCAGAGATACTGCGGAGAAATAAGTTGCAATCAGTAGCTACCTTCCGTAAATACTCTGTTAAGCGCAATGCAAGTTTTTTTCCTTAAAACCTGCGAAAAGCTTGGCTGATCCAAAGAAAATAGCTGAGCAGTTGAAAGTATTCTGAGGTTTAAATGTAAAAATGGCGATGCCGCTCCTTTACGAATCATCATCGCCATAAATAGTTAAAGGTTTGCCCTGTAGAAAAATGAAGTCTTCCCTGAAGTATGTACCTTAGCCAAGAGCACTGTAATTTGAGCCTAAAGACTGCTTCTAATCTACTGCAAGAGCGCAGGCTCTAGGGCCTGGCAGGGCGCATTACTTCTCCAGCCATAGCGACAAAACTCAGTAGAGAAAAGGGATGTCTTTAAAATATGTCATTCTTTGGGATTAGTAGCTCGTTCTTTGTTTTGTCATAGTTATTTTGGTGAATAAGCAGAAGGAAGCTGAAGCTATTGTGCCACTCGATAGGGTATCTTTCTCATTTAGCTTCTCTTTTCTTGTCTACTTACCAATGAGACGTTAGGGCATTACATATAAGTCCTACGTGCCTTCCTAGAAATCTTGTTATCTGAAGTTATTTATAAGTACAATCTGGATATATCTATATTTTTGGGTCTTCGTTCGCGTTTGCTGGCTTGTGATGATAGTAGCTTTGCTGGCCGGCCGGTAGATCTCTTTGCTTTCCCTGATGACTTAAAAAAAATGACTTAATGTGATGCGGAAATGTATGGTGAAGAATGTAAGAATGGTGCAAGGAAAGCTACTCACGGTCTAGCAAAAATTGACTGTGAGAGAATGCTACGCTGTTTATTTGATGTCTCTCCATAGTTAATAGATCATGCTTTGAATGATGATATTCGCCAAATAGACAACGAAATCCGCATGTTATTCTACTAAAAGCATCAAGCAAACAGTGGGTGTAATACAGGTTAGGTTATTTGAAAAATGTTGATCAGACGAGTGTATGTAACACAGGCTATTTTTACACCAAAGTAATCCCTAGAACTGATACAAGTGATCACATGAGAATGAAGCACTGTCAAAATGATTGCTTAAAAAAAGTTTTTCCTTCCTCGCACCTTAAGTTACTTTGACTAACCAGATCGGAGCACTAAATTAGCATGAGATCCTTCTTTGTATTCTCCGCTTCTATTTTCTTTTTTGCTCTCATAATATATTCGGTGTCTTAAAACGCTCAGCCATACACCTACGGCGGCGGCGGAGGATGCAAAGGAAAAGTTTATTTTCCACGAATTTCAGATTAACAAGAAATATAGTTGTTTTTTCTAAGTCGTAATAAACTCCATAATTAAAATTTCTTTTTTATATTTCAGTAGTTTTTAGAAGTGTGATGTAAATAAAGTAGTATTAATTAGGCAAAAAGTTTGTTTATATTATTGAAATCAGTAAATAAGTAAATATTGATATGATATGGTATTGAATCGAGTTGTTTCACACTGTACGTTGACTGAAAATTTTTTTGCTATTTTTATAAAAGAATTACGGTAGGTATTTAAATTATTTTTATAGTCAAGCATACGAACTACACGCTATTAAAGTTATGATGCGATGTATTGCCAGAATTACCTCACTTTTTTAATTACCTGACGCATCTCTGGAGTGTTTAGCCGTACCATAGCGTTTGGAAAATTCGTTTTCTATTGTTTTGGATATTATTTCAAAAATCAGGTACACAAGTTGCTGATGCCATGGTATTATTTAAAAGATGAAGGTGAGATTTACTTTTTCATGAGAACAAATTCATTGGACAATTTGAGAAGCGAAAACTTGCTCGATCGGCTTACTTCGAACCACTTCATCGCGTTCCGTTTGTAGGTCTGTAACTATTTAATTATTACTATAATGAGCATATACGTCTATAACTAAAATTTGAATCCTATTATAGAACTGTACGTTTTGCATAATTATCTGAGAAATTATTGCTTGTTTCCAATTTCTTTCTGATTGATATAATATTTTCCATTTTGTATTTAGTGTCAATTATCGGTGGCTGTGAATTTTTTGTTTTCCATCACTGTGAGATGTTGGCTGTGTATATTTTTTGTTCTTTTTTTCCTTAAAAGCAGAATTTGATGTTTTTTTTGCTCTTATGAGGAAACTCAGAGCATAATAAAACTTATTCTATTCCATTCTAGATCTGGATAAGAGCGACACAAGATCTATTTGCCAACACCTCACTCTCACTCTCTCTCTCTATTTCACCCCATATCTCTCTTTCCCTCCAGTGTGTAGAACGGGATGGACGCAGGTTGGCAGGAGGGCAGGGGTGGAAGGCAAAAGGTATCGAACGGCCCCAACTCTCGAGGTCTCGAAATTGGAGCTTAAGTGAGGAACCGTCGTCCTCCCAAAATGCCTCCGCACCTCCCCCCGTGCCTCTTCCTCCTTCTCCGATCCCTTCCCCACCCACCTCAACGTCCGACCCCCCCCCCAACGCCCATCCCAACTCTCCTCCCAACCATCCCTTTCCGATGTCACACCCTCTTCAAAAAATTTTCGTTAATATCCCATTCCGACTCCCCCTTCCCGTACTGCTCGCTCTCTCTGCTTCCCATTCGGCGGCACTCTCTCCCGACGCGCCCGGGGAGTGAAAATCGTCCCTCGGAGTCGGAAAGAGACACACTCTTGTGAGTGTCGCGATAAAAATGGGGTTTTGCTCGCCGTCATCCTCTTTTTTCCTCTCTCTCTTTCCCTTTGCTGTTGCAAATGTGGGAATGACGAGTGGGTAGAGAGGAAAAAAATACAAAAACTGTGCGTGGAGGCTGTTTTCTCTCATTTGGTAACAGTCGGTCCGGAGCGGTGATGTGTTTAGATGCGGGCTCGATCCGAGATTAGAGCGATTCGGACTAACTTGGGAGCCATTTTCGTTGAATTTTTTTTGGAAAGCACACATGGGTCCATAAATGAGTCAGCGGGACTTGTGCGACTCATTTTGCTGGCCTCTGATGTAAGTACGCGATGTAAATTTTCCTAGTAGTAGTTTCTGGAAGTGTAATGAGCTAAGAGTTTTCCCTGTGAAAGTAACGCGTAATCAAATGCTAGAAATTGACTACTCTCTCACTTTGAAAACAAATCAATTTGAATCATTTCTAATGTGACTCTGTAGGTTTGTATGCTCCTAGGGAAAGTTCTTAATAACTTTTTGAATTCACCTGAATCTCATTATGGAATATTATACCACAGTTTGGATGAATTGACATATTTTTTATAATGTAGGATTAACTGTTTTGGTTATTTTGTCGGGCTAAACAACCCCCAAAATGTGCCCTAAATGTACTTAAAATAGCCAATGGTTACATATTTCAAATGCCTATGGGCGAAATTCCTCAGCTCTTGTGTTTGTTTAAAGATCAGGATAGTTTCTGGATTTTGCGATTAAAATTAAATCAAAAGTCTGAGTCTCTTTAAAATTGTTGTCAGTTTATTATGCCATATTTGTAAAACCATGAAATCAAGCTTAAAAACTCCTCCTAAATTGCATTGGTATCATAATCTTTCCATGATACTGCAGTGGCTTAGTTTTATTTATTTATTTATTGTGTTTAATGTTCGCCCAACATATACATAATTATAGGGTGAACAATCCAAAAGTATAAGTACAAAAATTAAAAATAAACTGGTCACAGCCACAAAATAATAACAATCAAGATTGCAACTACTGAAAATACTAACTAAATAGGTCACAGTCGCAAAAAACAAAAATCAATCTAAATCACTTCACAAACAGATTCTTAGCTTTTTTTAAAAAGTAGTCTTTCCTTATGTATAAGTCCAGTTCGTTGAAATGCTTGTTATTTTTTACACAAATCCTTTGTATTGGCGAATTTGCACAATAATTGGTATTCACCCTTGGTATGTAAAAGGTTCTTTTTAACCTACTATTAACATTAGGAACTATGATTCTTATTTCCTTCTATAACTCATTAGATAGTCCCTTATTGATGGCATCATGAAGAAATAGCAGATCGTTTATGCTTCTTCTATTTTGTAGGGTCTGGAAATCAAACTCTTTTAACAATTCATTATAACAAACATAATTGTCAAAAAGCGGATAAACATAATATAATGCAAAATATGAAATTCTTAAAAATCTCTTTTGGACGTGTTCAAGCATTAAAATATGTTTCTTAATATAGGGATTCCAAATAACCGATCCATATTCCAACTTACTTCTAACTTAACAGTATTAGTTGAAGAAACCGCCCCCTATTTTGAATTTCTAAATTTCACTCAACTTGCGTCTCAATGCTTGGAGATACCCACAGTTGCGTATTCAACAACCTACTGATTCATCAGGAGGAAATTTTGTTAAAACTAAAACCTCTAAATGGTGCGAGAGGTATAGGTAGGCTGAGAAAGTTGTGGTTAAATGTGGTTGGGGAAATTCTTAGGAGGAGGAATATTAGGAGTCTTAAAAACAGGAGAGCGTTTATTAAGTAGTGTATGGGGGTAAATGAAGCAAGAGAGGTTTGCAAGGGTAGGTCAGTATGGAGAAAATTATTGAAGCAGAGTTAGGTGTACAATTATGTATTTTTGAGTAAAACTTAGTGACTCTGTCTACCCCGGAAGGAAACTGCGTGATTGGTATGTATGTATGTAAAACCTCTCTAGAGGGAAACAAACTTTCTAAATACGAGTAATTAATAAAAGGGATAGTTGAATATCTGGATAAAATGTTTCTCTGTTTCTTAGATTAGAATAGAAAATTAAATTTATTATTCCGGGACCGGAGTTATCGCCTAGGAACATGATTGACATGTACCTTAGGAACGTGATTGACATGTCCCTTTGGAACATACATATTTAAAGATGATTATACGTATCTTTAGAGTAAAACAAATATAACCATGACAAGATGTATAAGATGCATTGATATCAGAGAATCTAACATAATATTTAACAAAACGCCAAAATTATAAAAATACATAAGATTTTGTGCAGTTTAGCACAATATTTAGTTCACTTGTGATATTTAATTCACTTGAAGTAATGTTTCATGATATTTTTTTCGAAATTTATTTGCATTTTCAGAAGTTTCTTCTAACAATTAATTTCACCCTTCCCAAGATGTGTCAATCTGTATGCAGATGTTCGATGTGTGGTATATAATGTTCTTGCATGTGACGAGTTAGACGTTTATTTGTTCTAGTATTGTATTTTGCATTCCGATGTAATTATGTCAGAGGTTCTGTCGTCAGTAACTTGTACATTAATGTTGCCTTATTAAGTGAGCGCCTATTTTGTATTTTAGCCATCTGAGTTTTTCAAAATATCGCGTCACGTGCTCATAATATGTGATGAGCACGTGACGCCATATAATCACGTGACGCCGTATAATTTAATTAGGGAATGAATGGATCTCTTCTATAAGTAAAGAATTCCATTAACTTCAAAGAGAATCAAATCGAATGCCGTTCACCCCATAATTATACGCTGAGAATCTTCTACTTTTAATATCACTAAAAAGGGTTCTTTTTCGAAAGGAAAGCCACGACAGAAGGCGTTAAATTAAACTCAGAGGCCGACGTTTGCCTTTTCGTTTGGAGAGTGACAGCTGACATAGAAATCAATTTTATCGAGGCGTAAGCATGTGGGTTCTTATGGGAGCGCTTTCAGGAGAGGTATGTGCTCCGTGGGCCATTTCGGCCGGAGTCATTCCGCTACCAAATAGCTATTGCCTGTGATTAAATTAAATTACTACCTACGCTTCTTTGGACATGTAGAGAACTGAGGAGAATTCATGTTCATCCACTTGAGAGAACGACAGGCCGAATCTTTCGTAAACGACTCACTCGACGGAATTCTGCGCGTACGATGTACGAGAAGGGATCGTTGAAATGAATAAAGGCTGTCCATTTTGTGATGAAATTTTATTGAGAGGAACTTTGGTGAAGAGTCTCACGTTTAAAGGGGAATACGCGCCTTAAGAGCAAGTCGTATAACTTAGATTGGCCCAGTCCGAGGGGAGAGATGTCACCGTCGTTTATAGTTTGATTCCATCGCTGAAGACGGTGAAGATCCGGGTCGTAAGAGCTGATGACACACAGCTTCCCTTGATTCATTTCTCTAGCACTGCGTACTATCTTACTCATGCTGGAAGAATAATCCGTGTGAAAGCAAGGCGGTGATTCTCATGAGTCGATGTAGTTACACGATATCACTCCTAAAAAAATTCAATAAACTAGGGCTCCCAATTAAGAAATCCATCTCACATTTCTTGCTATGCCAATGTGTACAACTATACCAAAATGTCAATGACTTGCCGCGCTTCTTTTCGTGATTCTATTCAAAACATAGAGGTCATTTTCCGTGAATATGCCATGGGTATGCCCTCCCGAGAGGCATTGTGAAGAAAATGAGGTTATTCCTGGTGCCTTGTTCACTATCTGGGTGGCTAGAGTGGCAGACCATCAAATTATATTATACTACAGACAACTCCTCTGAACAGAGTAGAAGCCTTTAAAACCTGGAGCTGGAGGAGGATACTGAACATAAAATGGGCAGATAAAATAAGAAATGATGAAGTTCATGGAAGAGTAGAAGAGAGAAGGAAACCAATTCTTAGTATCCCAATATAAACCATATAAGTAGTTCATATTCCAAATTATAACCCAGTTCCTTTCCAGATAAAGAGATAAAACACTGCAATACTTTTCTTGAAATTGAAAAAATAAATCTTCGGTTTTTAGGCGCTTTCTACGTGAGGTTCGAAATAAGTCAAGTCACGGATATGAACAATAATAGTGAATTTCTGTCATAAAAAAATTATATATTCTGCATCTTTCGTATCAGTGTATTTTCTATAAGCTTCTTTCAACATGTTAAGTTTTAAAATAAAATTCGCACTAAGCCTCAATTATATTTATTTAAAAAACTTGCTCAAAGAAAAACTCAGTATATTAGGTATTTGTGGTACTATGGAGTACGCAGATATGTGTGAGGTGACGAATAAATGTATCGTATCATTATTTACGTGGAAAGATAGGTTTATGAGGAAAAAATTAGTGAAAGAAGGCAGTAGCCCATAATTTCCAATGAAATATCTCGATCACTGGCAATTTTAAATGTAGTTTATAAGACCTTTTTATTTTCAAAATTATTTCTTGAATCGTGGGACCTGTTTGTTGTTCTAAACGGCACGTCTAATAATGTGCTGAAGGAAATATATATTAATTGAAAAATACTTTGATTGGAGTCAATAAGAATATAACTCGGAGGATAGGTACTCCGATAAGTGCTGATTTTTCAGGCTGAAGTGGATTATTTTTTACTATTTAATTATAGATTCACGAAGTATGGCATTTAATCAGTCTAACCAAATTCTTCCTCATCTCTCAACCTCAGATTTAATGATCTTAAAATGGCAAAATTTTCATATATTTTCATTTAGTCTTTATTACTGCACAACAACCTATGTTTTGACACAACTATGACATTTTCAAGGCGGCCTTTCAACCTTAAAAATAACATAGGACTTTCGAAACCTGGGTCGGTGCGCAGTTACGAAAACTTAGTGGAAATATTACGAAGTTCTGTCATTTTGGGATCATCCACTTTCCACTTGGTATCACCTTATTCTTTGAACTTTATGTCATCCAATACCCTGCGTCCTTTGCATTAAGGACGCTATTGCTCCAAAAAGTGCTCTCCAATCCTTGAAGCTCCAACTCTATCTTCTCTTGAAGATATCCTCAACCGATTTAACGCTTAACTTCCCGGGTTTACCATTATCTTTCATATCGTCCACGATTCTACCTCAATTTGGATGGAATTTGTAGTGGTGTGTTGGTGCTCATGATATTCCTGTCAATTCTAACCTATAACCTCCTCCCACCAATGACTGCCCTTGTAATTCCTTCGCAGCTGACCTGCCACCTGAGCCCGTGGATTCAGAGCACGTATCCACCTTGTTCTTCGGCACGAGGGAATCGAACCCGCAACGGGCGCACGAGATCCCGGAACAGAATGGCTGGAGGTAGGGCAAAGTAGGTCCCGCGTGACTCTCCCGTTTTCATTATCCGCCACACGCCTCCGCGCCTTACCAGCTGGAGGCCTCGCTGCTTCGACCATTAGGTATGCAAGTCCAGGACATGAGTCCTTATATATTGTAAATCATTATAATGAAAAGGGGCGTTCCTTACGAGGATTTACTATCTGTAGTTGAATTAATTTGGAGTATTCCAAAGTTGAGGTTGATTAATCTACATCTACATGCCACCCTGCGGGACGCTGCAGAGACGTGTGGAAGGGGATGTGAGGACAGTAGCCTTTGGAAGGTGGAGAAAGGGGAAAGGGATTGGACGGAGTTGACCGTGAGTTAACGATGTGCCATAATGGGGCTCTAACCTCATTGTCTCTTGTCCCAGATTTTCTGAAAACAATGTATTTGGATTGCGTTTTATTGACTGAATGTAAATAAAAAAGGGTTTCCCTCCTAGTTTAGCTATAGTTCGGCCATGAGAGTGGAAATTTTAACATAGTCTATACTGAAGATTGCTTAGATTACGGCCGAAAAATCTGAATTTGAACGAGAAAGCATTATCAAGCTTTTCATTGAAACTCATTAATAGAAGCAAAACATCTTGAGGAACTGAATAAAAATAATATATAAGCAACGTACCATCTGTTTTTCAAAGTTGTTGGCGATTTGCAAATAATTGAGAGCAAAATGCGGTAGTTCCATGCAAATGACGCTGCTGTCGCCTTCTAAGGCTGGAAAAATGTGGTCATTAAAAATATAGTCAGGGAGTTATCCGCAACAGTTGTACTTTAACTATGATTTTCAAAACGGAATCCACTTCACCAGCGGAAACATTTTTTTAGACTGAATTAATGAAAATGCGAACTCCAAGAATATGTCTTGACCTTCTTGGTCAAGCCAGGGCCACAGTAATTTAAAGCAAGGTGCTTTTTGGAATCTCCCAACCCCCCTCATTTGTTTTCGACTCTTTTAGATTTCGTGCATTTTTTTATTTATCCATAAAATTAAGGCTCCAATTTACAATATAATTAAAACTCCGCTGATCGAGGTGTCGGGGTGTCATCTTTCCTCTTGGAACCTAAGGCCCTAGCCAACCAGGCCCACGCGTACATCCGTCCCAGCTGAGGGAGATATTATTTCCAATAAAATCAAGTGAATTTTGCTCATTATAAAGGGAACTATCTAATCTGTTAATTGTTACTAAAATATTTTATACCGCTCTACTTTTCGAGATAAGTTCCTAATAAAATGTCATAAATGTAACGGTGAGTAGTTTCGATGATTCTTTAGCTTTTGAAGAGTCACCTTCACTCATCGTAATCCTTTTCTGTAATAGCAAAACGAATCACCCACTGTTTCAGTCATCTCCAGCGCACAGCCAGAAAAATCGAGTCAAGTTTAAGACTAATTTATGGATATTTAGCATGATAATTCAAGACAAATTCATCAACGTTTTTGCGTCATCAGTACATCCAATAATCGGCCTAAGTAACAATCCACTAAATGCATTATTAGATATTTTTCAGCAGAAACAAAACAAACTAATATTTTCGCCGTAAAAAAAGGTTTCTAACAACGTCTGCAGAAAAAATAGAACGTTAATTTCTTATTCTTTCAACCTCCTTTAGAGACGATAGTAATGTTCAAGGACTACTAACCAATATTAGAGGCTCTATAATTGCAAAACGAATCACCCACTGTTTCAGTCATCTCCAGCGTACAGCGAGAATAATCGAGTCAAGTTAAAGACTAATTTATGTATATTTAGCTTGATAGTATAAGCTTTTATAATTTTTCTTGGAGTTACGTAGTTTAGTAATAAGTATTGTCTCCGTTACTACTTGAAGAAGATATGGCTCAAACTTCCTTAAGCAAATTGAATCCCAGTTTTCAATCCATGTTAACCCCATTCAGGTAAAATATTTTAATTGGGTAACCAAAATTGATTTATAACAAATTATCTTTGTGTTTCTCGATATCTTATGTCTAAAATAACTCATAAATAAAAGTGATTCACAGGTCTTGGTCTTCATATCTAAAGTAACTTTCTCCTGGTCCCGAAAGACTTCATTCATGTGTATAAGGAAAATTTTCACTCTGCTGAAATTGTCTCTATTTGTCGTCAATAATTTGTTTATTCGTACTCAATGAGAGAATATATGTAGTATATATCACAATGAAATTTTTCGTGCAGTTATCTAATTCTACTCGTTTTAATGTTATAAAACTCTGACTCTAATCTGAATCTATTTATTTCATTTTTTTTCACAAATTAGAATTTTTTAATTCGTTTAGGCTGAATGTGTTTGTTCATTGGTGGGTGCACAAATACATCAACCATAAATATTTATTCAATTCTATCATTTTATTTTCTCTTATTCCCATATCAAGCACTCTTCTAAAATTTACTGCCTTCATAATCCCCTTACCTCTGGCATACTGCCATCTCTCCATTGACCTACTAAATTTCCCCTTGCATATCCCTTCACACCTAGCGCCTATTTGCTTTCTCTCGTCTTCATGTCATCTCTCTATCCTTCCTACTATCCCTATCTTACTTCAAATCGCATTTAAAAACTATGACAATCATTTCTCATCTTCTCCATAGTCATCTAGTTTGGCGATTTCTATGGCGATCTAGCGATTATCTTCTGAATATATTTCTCCTAATTACGATAATTAAGCGTATACTTTGTAATTTTTCACGCCGTATATTATTATGATCTGATCAATTAAGATGGTTTTAAATCATAATCAAAGGTAAGGTGAAATGGAAAACCGTTAAGGTCGCAAAAAAGAAGTGCGAAAAATATCCCGGTATTTTTTATGCTCGCATTCGATGATAAATGCATTCCACGCATTTATCTGATGAACATTGGGGTCTGTAATTACTCTCGTGGGCTGAAAGTTGTGGATAAATTTAAAAGCTATAAACTTCACGACACCAGACATCTCTTCGTGGAAGAATCTTACATTAGTATCCAGATTGCAAATAATGCTTAGTACATTTCTACAATCATTAAATTTGTACGTCGCGTTTGGCAGCATGCATGTTTGAATGCATCGTCATGTGCAATTGTTTCTATGAAAATCTGTGAAATGCGTCGTACCTATTAAATAATTGTAGAAAATAACTAAGTGTTTTTCGCAATATGGATAATAATTAAAAAGTTTTAATTGTGGATTGAATAAAATAAGTTAGTAAAATGCCCTCGTGCCTCTTATTGGTACCTCAACTTGGTCATTTTTATATTCATTGTTAGAATTATGCCGAACTTAAGTTAAGGGCAAGAAAAATAGCTCTAAAAAGCGAACTATTTCATTAAAAACAGATTAAACGTGGTCGTGCACCAACTCATTGTACTCTTAAAAATTTTGAAATGAGATATGTAGCCTTCGAGTCGCCATGGTTTTTGAAATGAGATTAAATGTATTTAAACTAACCCACCGTTGAGGCCTAGAGACGGCTAGTTTTGCATTTTAAAGGTGGACTTTTTAAAAATGAAACGCACCACTGTCCAAATTTTTCAGCCAACTTGCAGATTTATACCGATTTAACTTTGCAAAAACTAAATGGCGTTAAGACTCTTGTTGACCGGCATGTCCCGGCGCAAACCTTAATACGTGCATACTGCAAAAACATCGCGTTGACTTATCATTACTCACGTCACACGCGTAGGCACTACTTTAAGATTATTCTGACTGGACAGTTTTGTTTAGCAACACTAAGCACGATAGATATAAAGGTTGCGAATTTCAGGGCGCTCTTAATATGAAGAGTACATAAGAAATTATAAGCGATTGACATTATGTTTTGGTCGATGTTGCACGGTCCCAAAATTTTAAAATGACTTTACAGGCTGATATACTGGTCTAATTTGTTACTATTTAATATAGTAGAGGTCTAGTAAGTAATATCGATCACTATTTAAGCTTGTAAGCTTTAAAAAGTATTTATAACTGTGTATCTACTTCCGATAACTATGAGGCCGAAAGTCGTTTGAGTTGTCTCCAGGCGTAGAAATTATTAAATACTGGATCATAGGAACTTGTTTTTCCCTAAATAATGAGCCTTACTAAAGATAACATGGTTACATATTTTGAACGAGTATTATTCATAGAGCCTAATAATATCCTGTAGTCAAGAACTTATTCTCCGACTCATAAAAACGCACATATATGACTATGAAGATTTATTTTTCCTTTTAGAATGCAACTTTTTTTAAAATTCCTTTACCTTATCTTACGGTATAATTTAAAATGTAAAAATGTTAAGTCTTTACAGGAGAATAACCACAGTTTGGATTAATCATACGGTAATTTTCTAATTAAAACTAATATTTTTGATGCAGGGTGTATGAAGAGCATAAAATTGCGGCGTTATACTTATTTGGTGTAAGGAAATAAGTGCGTATGAATCACCAAGTGCATCGATTCCTTGCTGGATTGTTTACCAGGGACTGGGGCATGTTATGTGGTATAAATATTTTTGTTGTTTATTTCTCTTGAATGCCTACTGGTTTCATGTTGTTTAACAAACATTGTTGGTACTCGGTTTTAGGCTTTGAGCGAACAGCACAATGGCAAAAATTACAATTGAACTGCTTTTTCGATCATCAGCCTTAAAAATAAAACCCTTTTTCGCGTTCTTCATGAATATTCGACCGGAAAATATCCGTCGAACCATGGAAAAGCCGGTGCCTGCTGGATAATGGCATCGTTACGTCCAAATAGACGTGCAGGCCACTTTTTTTCCCTTCACTTTGGGGGACGTGAACACGCAGAAAAAGTTGTTTTGGACGTCAGTCACACAAACGAATTAGCGGCCCTTTTATGTCAACGCTCACCAGGATGGGATTTTTTTTGGGAGAAGTGATGTGACGATGAATTTTGTTGACGATGAATAGATGGCGACAATCGCTCCATAAAAAATTTGAATGCATAAATACTTCTCGCGAGATTGTCTCGACTTTTTATATCGCCAAATTTCTAACTTTGGTAATATTTAAGTGTGAAATTATGGATTTCCATTACTGACGCTGACGTTGGGATGATTGTCATCATTATCATTGACATTTCTCAGTTTGACTTGGTAGAAACAATATGTATTTACCTCCTTATTTTCGGGTATGGAAGTAATCGATGATGCGAAAATACTTTAGCGTTTCCTTAGGGAATAATATAGTTGTGCTTTTCCACAGATTAAATCTGTGGTAAATTATAATATTATTCATTATGAATACTATAAATCTCCACGAAGTGAAGCCTGAATCGGTGGAGTGTTTTTTTTTGCGTGGGCATTGCTGCCTTGCCCATGCAAGAAAGTATCAGGTTCATCGCTCGATCAGAAAAAGTTCGCATTTAAGGTGAACTTCAAGGCACAACGCCTAGATATTTTGTATATTGTTCGGGTATAACCAAGATACTTTTTGTGATGTGTACATATTTCAGGTAAGGATGATTTTTGAATTGCACTCTGAAAATTTGAAGATGGGATTGTTGACCCAATTTCTCAAAGAATATCCGCTAGGAAGACTATCATTCAAATATATCCTTTTTGGTGAGTGTACTTTGGTTTTAATATGAAGAGAATGGGACAGTTTTATCATAAACTTTGACTCTCAATGATATGTAATATATGCTCGATTTCCACTTTTATGCATGAGATTAATCCTAATGTGCACTAAGCTTTGAAAATTTAGCAAATTCACTCAAGTGTTTATCTACTCGAATTTATTTTTATTCGTTTTTATTAACTTGATGTTATTTTTTTATATCACTTTAGAGCTATTCCAGTGACAACTTGTGGGATAAGCGCAATTATAAAAATAATAAATAGCATTTAATCGCATATTTAATTTCTGCTTCCGGCATTGGGGAGATAATTTGAGGCTTTCATCCGTTTTCTATCCAGTTCCGGCTGCATTAATGAGCAATTCTTCGTTTTCATGAATTACCAATTTAAGGGCAATTTTAAATTAGTAAAAATGATGTACAATGTGGGAATAATGTAAGCATCGGATATGCGGTTATCATAAAATTTCTGTATCTTAGCATAATAATGAATTAAGAGACTTCACGTTTATGCCTATGCTAAAAGCAGTGAACAAAGCAGTATACAAAGAAATCCTGTAATAGGTAGTGAGTACAAAAAAGGGAGATTTATTAGAATTGGGGCGGTGATATATTTAATTTCAGTTATGACAGTTCATGAGTATGGCTGTTAAGGGTGAAGATTACCTCGTAGAAACGATTTACATGTGCATACGCGGAGAATGTGTTTGTACGGCACATTTTTTCAGTCGATTCGCTGCCTATGTTGTACCATATTCATAAAACTGAGCGGTTGTGCTGTTGGTAGTAAAGGGGAGATTTTGATCCATAATCTTTCTAATTTAATATTGAACGCTCCTGTCATGAGTGGAGCCTTTTAATTGGTATATCACGGAGGCATATCTAGCTTCATAAGAATTTGACCGCGTCTCCAAAAAAGATTCACTGTCAAGATATCACAAGACGAGAAATGGGAGATAGAGGTACGAATGTGTGTTAAGGTGGTTATACTGTTAAAAGAATGTAATACCTGTTATTCAGAATTCTAGCTTACTTTTACGAAGTACTCTATATGACTAAAGCAACTAAGTAATACCTTTCCTCGCTATTGTAAATTATTAATTGAACAGATAATGACATGGATTTTACTGCAAGAATGGGTGAAACATGGGGAAAAATGTATGTGAAGTCTTTCACTGGGTACTTAACGGGTCAGTTCTTCCATTTTATCTGATGATTCGCCTGGTGTCTAGCCCATGATTATCAAGGGGCCGTATGGACGAGGAACCGTATGAATTGAAAGAATTGGCCCGGTGTTTAATAAGATTTCACTTTGAGTATCATGAATTAAATTGAAATAATTCTGTACAAATTAATATGTGTCCATCTAGTACAAGTTTACAAGTGCCATTTTATATAGAAAAAGATTTTCAAGATGTGAAAACTTCTAGGTGATGAGATAAAAAAGTAAAATTTAGGCGTCCTCTCTTTTTTTGGAGGTAATATGCAAATAACTGCAGGAATTGAGGTTAAAATAAGGTATCATTTCCGCTCTAGTTGACCAATAAGTATGATTGGAGAAACGTGTTAATTAAAAATGTATTAGAGAATCATTTTGTTGGCATTGTGCTAATTGATTATATTCTCAGCTGGTGCATGTCAACAGAAAAAGCCATGCTCTCTAAACACTTAAACAAAAAGGTAGATTTGAGTGCCTCTTATGACTTACATGTATGTGTGGCATATCCTTAAGATGAAAGGGAGTGACGAGGGAGGTAAAGAGCTGGGGAGAGTGGAGATTGAAAGCATGGAAGGGGAGGTGTATGGATTGGCGAAGTTGAGGATCGCGAGAGGGGAGTTCGTGAGGCCCTCGCTAATTTCCTACCCATTCTCTCCTCGCCACCCCCTCGGGGGATAAAACTCGCCTGATCTCCCCCCCAACCTCACGTCCCCCTCCCCTCCCTTCCCGCCCGGAATGTTCGCAATAAGGCCCGCGGCCCGTCACCAGTCGAGGGTGAAACGTCCAAGCGAGAAAGCTTTGGTGGGTTGGCCTTAATCGGGGAAATCCGAAATATTCCCGCTTGGTCCGTTCAAATTCGTCTAACTTTTCGCATGGGATACATTGATTTGTATTCCGATCTACGGCTGCATTGTGTTCCGAAATTTTGTGGAGGATCTAAGTCTACCATGATATGTGCCGCCATTTCCCCAGTTGCCGAGTTCACAAGTTAATCTTGTGCTTAGTTTCGTGCTGTACAAAATAAAAAAGTTTTCCATTTGACTTTTATGGTTCATCCACTCGTTGCAAATACCATTAACTGACAGAATTTTAAAATCCCAGAAATTAAGGCTGACATCAATTTAATTACTTAAAGATTGCATTTTACAAATCCTAAAATGAAAACTCAACTCCACAAGTACCAACTTGTGGTTTTATTTTTGAATCAGATTTTTCCTTAAACCATTTCGTTAAATTGAGTACATAACTGAATCGCTGAGTCATGTAAGTATGGTTTTGATTGGCATGATAGATTTTTTTCCGCATGAAATACTCCTTATACGCTTGGATTTTGTAGAAAGCAATGGCATTTAACGCTCAGCAGCGAGAGCGTGAAGAATTGAATATAAAATTGTCATCACTCTAAACATGCGCAGCATGTCATACACATTCAGTGGTGTTGCCCACGTTTCTGTTTTTTCCATGATATAGTGTTTAATATTCAGGAAGTAAGTAGGTTTGTGATTTTTCAAAAGCAAACATTAACTGATTTTAGGGCACCATTTTCTTACTCATGCTTTCCTCTTTACGGGAGAGAAAAATCCGTCGTAAAGTGCCTATGGAAACGATTTTTTGGGTATAAAGCGTATTCTCACTGAATGTTACTAGTACCAGGTAGTGTATGTCAGGTAAAACATCACAGTAAACGTTCTGAGTAATTATCCAGTTTATGCAAACCGTTCAATTAATTATTGAATAGCATTCTACCTTTTCAATAAAATATTTTAATGACTTCGTTTTAATGCATTCAGTTTAAAGTATTCCCATGTACAGTATTTCAGTATAATATTTTTTCATGATCTTTCTTAATTAGCTGTGTGTGGAGCGAAATAAACCTAGCGTTCGACGCATCGAAATACTTATTACCGCAACCAAATCATTGATTGATTTCATGGATTCCAACCATAAAAATACTTGACATTTTAGCTGAGTGAGGTTGAAAGATGTATGACATTGGTCTAATTATAATAAGTTTGGTTACATCCATTAACAAATATTCCTAAAGGGAAATGAGTGCGTACCAGTTGTGACCTGCATCTGGTAAATAACGGCAGATTTCAATTTTGCCATTTTCATTTCATATTAGCGACCATACTTCATTCAATAGTTGAGTTAAAGTGGCAAGAGCATTGAGAAGAGAAGCGTATCAAGTATGAAATCAGGATAATCAGTAATTTTGGAAGTTTCAAGTATTCTGAAGATGGAACTTGATCAAAAGATTGAAGCTCTAAATTTCGGCGAAGGTAATTTGTAGCATATATAACACTCCAGCGATATGAAATTGAAAGCCGAAAGCAGAAAATCATTCGGAAACCGTTTTGAACCTGAAGAGAATTAACTGCTTCAACATGCTTTTATGACTGTGATGTGGTAGGATGAGTTACAATTTAAATGGACATAAACTGATGTGGTTATGTAACTAACAAAAGTGGACGATGAACCTCTCTACATATAAATATATCCATTATTTTAATGTACAGTATGACTCATAGAATGTGTGCAAAAATATTGTTTTTGCAAAAAAATGTTACACGTGAATTTTCAAAGCAAACTTTTTGCCATTTCGGATTGCCAGTTCTACTAAAATATACAAACAGAATCAGGAGGTCGTTGAAATCAGGAAAATTTAAATGTTGAGTTGGGGAAATCGGTTCAACTTTATCATAATTAGTTGTATACCTGGGTATTATCATTTGGGGCATATAATTGGAGATTCTTCTCAACTTCGCTGTGGTGCAGGCAGTAGCATCCGGTAATTTTTATCAAAATAGTATGCGCCAGTAAAATCAAACCTTGAGCATCACCAAAATGCTAACAATAACAAATCCTTTCAAGTCAGATGTAACACAGCATGTACAAATAACAGGTATTCACTGTAGTTCATTTGCTAAACTTGTATTTCAAAGTGCTACAATGACTTCAATGCTGTCTTTCTTAGCTATAATATGAATTCCTTGTATACAATTTCAAATTTCCAATAACTTTGCCGTCTCAGCAGTTAATATGGATGGATTTGTACAATATTCCGCAATCGCTAACATATCACATTTTAACAGCTCTGTTCCCCAATGAACCATCATTCACGGTAACAAGTTAATAAAATGTGGTAATAGAGTTAAAAAATACCCCAAAATCTACACAAATGAAAGAAAAATGTGACGGAAGAATTAAATAATGCACTTATCCAAAGATTTTGCAGTTGGTTGTATAGCGGGTAGATTACATCCCATCGTATCACTATGAATGGGACTTGTTTTACAGATATGGCTGAATGCACTAATTAATTGGAGAGTTGTTGGGTGAAGAGCCACAAGCAAAGGATTGATAGATGATTAAAAATCCCATAATATAAGGGGAGCGTCGCGTCACATGCTTGAAAATTTTGATAGAGGCAGAAAGAGAGGAAGCGTTGGCTCGAGGCCTTTCACATGTGACTTATGAAGAGAATGGAGGCAATATACGGGATATAGAGACGTATGAATGCAGACGAGTTAAAATATGGATGGAAAGAAAATTAACCGTGTGATGTTGAGAAGAAAAATGAGTATATGAAGACAGTTTCAAAAGGGGCTTGTAGGTTCGGTTATGATAAAGAATGCAGGATATAGGGGTAGAATGAAAACATTAGAAATGATCTAGAATCTTCACACGGCGAGGTTGAAGGCATTCAGTATGGAAAGCTAAATAAGGAAGTGAAGAAAAACCTTATTTTTTCTCCGTACAGGTGTAGTAGAAAACGAATTACGATGAGTAATTTATATTTTAAAAGCATACTAACCGCGGATTTTTAATTAACCGCCAGGATATAGAATTTTGTTACAAAGTTAAAGGTTTCCTTTGTGGAGGGTCCACATTGTAGCTGATGGTGGCCTTACAGCCGAAACCGGTTGTACTCTCAATAATAAAATTGGGGAAGACACAAATTTTGACTTACTAAAATTATAGGATTTGCTAGAAATATGTTTTGCGGAGATTCTGCATAATTCCCAGCCATTTACGTGGCAAACTTATTTGCCCATAGATTTGCCCGTGCTATTCATTTCCGTACCGTTCTAATATAGAATAAAACATACGTAATAAATAAAATGGGAACTTAAAATGCTATCTTTTTTAATGAATGTAGATGGACTGAAACAAGTTATGGACGGCATGTAACAGCATCTTCTAGCGTATTTATATTTCAATTTTGATGCCTTTCTCATCCAGGTGCATAACTTTTGGCGGAGGAGCATGCCATCATAACATTAGCTGACATTAAGTTTCCATGACAAGCAGAAAATAAGTTAGTCTCCTGCCGCTGACAAGCCAGGCAGGTTTGCTAAATTCATCCCGCATTGAGTTAAAGCCACCGGAAGCCGGGACGCCGAGGCTTAATTGGGGGAAACTGAGAGGACAGAGAGAGGGGGTGGGGAAGACTGGAATGGGAGCAGGAGTTGGACCCTTGACAGGAGAATTGGGAATGAAAGGAAAAACATTTCCAAGGCTTCAGCCGAATGCTACCTCTAACTGCTCCGTACATAATAGAACGATACATGTCGGCATTAATGCTTCATTCAAACTGTGCTGAGGGTTGAGCCTAGGAAACCCGTCACCATTATTACTCACCTTAAAGTTTTCACTACAGAAAAATATGATATCCATGCAGTAACTTCGAAAGTTTAAAAACACTTTGGTAATTCTGTCGTACAGATACTAAAATATGCAAATGCAGCCTCCTTGCCCTATTTTTTGTGTAGCAATTAATTCTCGGTTTCGCTGCGAATCGTTTCCGGTTTTAACTATAAAGAAACTGACTCATTTAATAGTTACCTGTTAAGTATTGGGAATATATGTTGAATAAAAACACTCGGTAATAATAAGTACGTGTACATGATTATGCCACAGTGTGGTGATACGCGTCGTGCCGGCAAATAAATCTGTGGAAGATTACCAATCGTTTTATTTTCAACATGAATATAGACAACTTCAACCAAGTACAGCCTGATACAGTTCCAATACTGGGAACTTGAAAATGATTATAGGCATATACTAGTGAAAAATAATGATGATGTTTTTGTTGGTCACGGACAAGTTATAGATTAGCTTTATCCGTAAACTTTATCACCAGTAGTGAGCGGCAGAGTAAAATTACTCTTTCTTGAAGAAAATCCACGTGTATTTTTTTCTCTATCCTTATGACAGGCTCCAAATTTCAGTGACTCGATATTTTGGAGTGGAAGAAAATGTGAGTGGTAAACATTTTTATTATAGATTACACGTAGGTGATCTAACGAATCACTTGAATCTCTCCGTGAGTTAATTGGCTTTAGTATCAACCACCTGAGGTGGCATAGTGACTGGCATATATATCGCGTTCCTTTGAGTGTCTTTCCTTCTTTCAAAATAAAAAATTGTATTTAGCGGCTTAAGTTATCGTGATAATTTTAGAAGACTTTTCACAAACGTATTTCTTTCGAGTACAAGTAAACCGTAGAGAAAAAAATATTTTCACCTGGACTGGATGTGAAAGTCAGATCCCCCAAAACTTTTCACATACTTTTCAAATTCATAAGTCCCTATCTTTGGTGGGTGATTTCCGCACAATTATGACCGCTTGGAATCCTTAATACACTAAACTGCAACTACGGAGCGAAATTTTATAGTGGGGGAACGCCTACCTATGTGAGATGAGTGCCTTATCTTTGAGTTTGCTAGCACGTTCCTCATTCGATATTTAAAACTGCTCTCATTATCCCATTTCCAACTCCTTACTGTGTCACTTAAAACTGAAACAGTGTATGTATAAGCATATTCCCTCAAAATAATGCACTCCTTAGTCATTGTACATATTGTTCAAGGTGGTTGCAGCGCTTATCGTGAGTCAAGAAGTGCATATTTAATAAGATTTCAAGTCGAAAAAAAATTTTGGACCCTTAAAGTACATAAATTTATACGTTGGCAATATATATACATATACGTGTTTTAACATAAATGATAGAAGAATTACATTAACCCTTACCCGGGCACCTTACAGGAATAACGTATCAGGGCAATCCGGGGCCATTGGACCCATATTGTTATTTTTCGTTAATTCTCTGTAATGTGGTACTTTTCTCACTCGGACATATCAGGTAATTTAAACAAAAAATCATTCAATTTTATTTAGTTGCATTACATCCATTTTACAATGGGTTTGTGGAGAATGTTTAGAGTAATTGAATATAATAACGCTAAAATTTTATTAAAAACAAGGCCTAAGCATTCTCAACAGAAATACTTAAATAAAGACCAGTTATGAGTTTTAATATATGATAATTGGTCCATGGGACCTACCTTTCCCGGATAAGGATTAAAACGTTTTCGTCTCGATTAAATCACTGCTGACTAGGGTTTACGACACGGAATTCGCATTTTTAGCGAAAATCATGTGTAACTTTCTGTTTTTTATTCTGCATGATACCCTGATATTTATTAGGAAACATTATAATAATATTAAGCGTATGTTTTCTCATTTAGGAGAAAATATCTACTCTAATGATCGAATAGTTTCGAAATATATGTCAAGTGACATGAGGCTACGAGTAGGAATAGAATTACATTGCCATGAAACGAAATTGGTAGCATTGAATTTGTTTTGTTCATATCTCTACACACTGTGGAGAAGTTCGCATATGCTGAGTTCCGCGCAAATGTGAACAAAAACACAAATC
This sequence comes from Ceriagrion tenellum, assembly GCA_963169105.1. Taxonomy (NCBI): domain Eukaryota; kingdom Metazoa; phylum Arthropoda; class Insecta; order Odonata; family Coenagrionidae; genus Ceriagrion; species Ceriagrion tenellum. The sequence continues at coordinate 94,171,222 of OY720639.1, read as the reverse complement.
GCTCCAACCACCTTAAAGAAGGAATTTCGACTTTCGGCTGCATTGAAGTCCAAAAATCCGAAATTCGTCCATATTTACGCCCAAAAATACAAATAGTTGCGACCACGCTTTGCTAATATTTCACTAATACGATGCACTTGATATTTTTCCAAATTGCCTTTTAGTGAGCTCAAATGTAATTTAATGAAAGATAGATGTATTATTTTTAGTGGATTGCATTTTTTCCTCTTCGATAGCTTTACAACTTCTAGAATTAGCAATTACTGCCCACCCAACTTAATGCTACCGAAGCCCTCCGCTACTAGCTATTTTTAAAGCATAAAAATTTGTTTCTAATTTAATTATTACCTAAATTGAGTTGTATTGTTTTTTGCAAAATAAATTTTACATTCTCAACAAGGTATGAATAAGTATTCAGAAGTCGGGTAGTTGTTGTTGTAAAACCTGACCCATGGAAAAACTCATGTTTTCGTCCCTATTCTCCGCCCCTCATATTATGCCTTTCACACTGAAAATTCATTTAGAGGTTATTGTTTACGCTCAGATGAGCATGATTAAGATTTTAGTAAAGCTGTTAGCCTAGCTAGAACATTTGCGTTTAAGAGAAGGGTATAATCAGGTCACGCCTTCCCAACCTCGCATTTACTTTATTTCCCCGATTGTTCGTAGTTCTCCCACCGAAGCTTACTTTTTAACTCTCTAACTTTTGGTTATGCTCTACCGTCAACATAAAACTTTCTAACGTGCGTTGTGGGAGGTTGATTTAAACGCCATTCTTCCCCAATTCCTTGGAGAACTTTTTGAGCACGTCGGAGCCATTTCAATTCAGCCATAAAAGTTTTCATTGGCCCATATCTCCCTTGATCCTTTCGATGAGATTCTCCGTCTAGACTAAACAAACAACCCAAATTCCCTCCATGAACCCTCACCTCACTCCCGACTTCTTTTCGGATGCAAATAACTTTTCAAATCCAACTTTTGCTCGTTCAACCCGAGATGAGGAGCACGCCGATAAGTTGGGAGGGGGAAGATGTGGATAGGGGGTGGTTTGAGCAATTTATTTCATCCCTAGTCGGTGGTAAAAGGGGTGCAGGAAAATCCTTCGGGAACCCACTCCCTCTGCCCCTAGCAGTCCCTTCCCCAACTCTCCCTACACATCCCGGTCTTCAAGCCGGAGAGTGGGGCATTTTTTTTTTCCCCAACACTCCCTGCCCCCCTTCTCCGCGGCGTTATCGTGCACGGGTGGGGCCCCGCGTGGCATATGTATCCGTGTTCGTGTACATTCAAGGACTGTATCATTATCTCTGTACTGCGTCACTCAACTTACAGTCAAATATAATTTATTATCTGTAGTCAGCACTAGTTCGTTTTGTAACTCCTTAACATATTACATCGAATGCAGTTGGTCTCTTCATGTTTTTAAAGGTAAATTGTATCACTATTTGCTTATAGAAGAGCAATTGCATGCACGTATTCCTTAGAATTACACCTAGTTATACATTTCCTGTATATTTTTCATACATTTTTCGTGATTTTTGTAATTGTATATTAGATAAGCATTATACCAATAAGAGGTAGGTTGTTTTGAAAGTCAGAGAATTTTCTCCCGATTTTCTATACTTTCAGAATCATACATACCTCCAGCATTTCACTTTTCGTTATCATACGATCTACCCTTCTTCTTCCCGTTAATAAAACCTATTCTCTTTCTTTCCCTTCCTCGCTTACCCAAAACCCTTCCCTCTATCACACTCTTGAGCAATCCGTCACTCCTAATTAATCCCTCCCAGTCACCTACTCTGCCTACTCCTGATTTCATCCAGAAATTTTCTTTCCTCACCCACCATATTAAGCACTTCCTCGTTCGTCTTCTTTTCCGTCCACTGCACCTTCTCTATGCTTCTCCGCATACACATTATAAAGCTTGCTGTCTATTCTCGTTCTCCTTACTGCGGGTCCAAGTATCTGCCACGTACAACGCAACGCTCCATATCATGCTCTTCACCATCCTTTTCTTCTCATCTTTACTAAGGGTGCCCGTCATCAGCTCCCCTCTATAACTAAACGCCCCCTAACGCTAACGCTATCGTCGTCCTTACATATTTGCTATTATGTCCATTTTCTTAAGCAATCAAATTCTCTACTTCCTCAAGTTTGTACCATCCAAATTTTATGAATAGCCTTGCTTTCCTTGTCTCAGAGAATCTCATTACTTTTAATTGTAAATTTAATAAATAAAACCGTTGAATTCGAACATTATATCTTATCTTCTTCTAAGGTTCGGGCCATGGTTGCGATCGGTACCATGGAGCATATGTATATTGCTTTATTTTATGTTTTTCTATACTTTCCTTACTTTTTGTGTATGAGCACATCAATTTCTGTAATACAATACTTCACTTAGGGGTGATGTTCCCAGGGTAAATGAATCGTTATAATAATTGTTAACATCACTCACCTTTCCTCGCTACTTCCTCCTTTCCCCGCTGCACGCTCTCCGCAACCACTCGTTTTCCTTCCTCGTCCAACGGAGCGGCCCTTCCCGACGAATTCCTCCCTGTTTGTCGATGGGATTTCCACCGTTTCCGTGAGCGGTGTTTTTCCCCGTTTTGAAGGGATCTTTGCGGGTTGGATGGGTTTCTTGGATGGGTTTCTTGGATGGGACTACGGGAGTGGGGAAGGGGTGGGAAAAGGGTATCGCCCAAGGCGAAATAAAACCCTTTATCCTTAAACCCCTTTTAAATTAACTCCACCGAGCAGGTTGAAAATTTTTGATGAAACCAAATAAAAAGGGTAACTCAACTTCACTCCTAAATATTCCCCCGCCTCAGAGGTTACTCCCTCGACGTCCGACGAAGCAAGTGAACCACAACAAGAGGGTGCACGGAAATATAGATGGGCAACCACCACCGAAGTATAGTTCCAGTATTAGGATCACCGGATCATCCAACGTTTCGGTTTTCTAGACAGTCTCTTCTTAGCCTAGACGCACACGCGATAAGGGTTTTTGCAAGGATGTATAAAGGGGTTGACGTTAGCAGCCTGAGGGCGTTCTGATCTCGAGTGCCCTCGCGAATCCTCGGACGAATTCACTCAAAAAAAGTTAACCCTCGTCTTCCTCCCCCTCTCGGGTTTCCTCAGTCGTAAGGATTTCACTCGAAATAGCGTAGCGTCTTTAATGTTTTTTCATAAGGGCTCTCCTTTCCTCCCACGCCCACTTGTGAAAATCCTTAAGGGAAAAGTAAAGATCCCTTGCCAGCTCCCTTTAATTTCTGATGCCCTCTGAGATGAATGAAGAACAAAAAAACAACAAGGCGACGAGACGTTGAATCCCACTCCGCTGTTATCCGTACGCAGGAGTGTGGGATGGAGGAACCGAGGAGGGTAAAGATGATGATTGCAAGCCCTTCTTCCCCAGTGGGAACGTCAACCCGGACGGGAGGAGCAAAAACTGTGCGTTCCCGTACAAAAATCTCCGCCGTGGTCGCTCCCTGCGACAACGACGTGCTCAGCAGTGTCCTACGGCCTGCCACGCGGCAGAGCGGAAGTGGCGCAGAGAGAGAGAGAGGGAAGTAGAAGGCTTTTGGACCACCACACCCCTTCCCGCCGACGCTAACAGGAGGAGGCCGGAAGAGGCGAAGCCGCCCCACGGTCGCCCCTCGCTGTCTCCTCCTCCTTCTCCGCCGCCTCCGACTGCTGCTGCTCCCCGTCTCTGCCCCCGCCTCCGACCCCGAGGCGGCCGCCCATGATTGCCCTCTTCACTGGTGTCCTCCTGCCGCGACGACCAGCAGGGAGTTGACCGTGGGAGGAGGCAGCATGTCCGCCGATCGGCGTCGCGGAGAGCAGCCGCGCTCACAGCTGGGAGGTGTGGTCAGCCGGCTGACCCGTGTAGAGGTTTCCGGTGCCGTGAAAAAAAATCCACACTCAAAAATCCGTGTGTGTGTCCTGTGGGGGATGGCTACTCCCCCGTCGGCCGACGCGGCCGGAGGACCTCCAGCGAACCCGCGGAATCAGCCTGTAAGATGTAAACCTTGACTCCGACGCGTAAACCCTTTTCCTATCCACGACTGGCGGAGAAACACGATGGAGAAGGGATCGCGTTGACCCCGCGTTGCTCGCTTTCGTAAATTGTCATCGATTATCCGGACTCCCCTCCCTCTTTTGCCTCCACTCCCTTCACTGGCCTCGTACCTCTCTTTCACTCGCGTGTCGCAGCCCCGATGTGGGTAGGGGCTAATATGGTGCGAGTTGCATCTCCAGTTCACAATCCGTGGGCCCCAACCGCGCGGGACACTCCCGATTCGCCGCACAACCCGCTCTGCTCAACCACCTTGTCACGCTCCATCCGCTTCTTCAAAAGTGGAAATAAGGTAATAACCGTCCGGTCGTGAAGAATGCTGCCAACGCTATCAGTCGTGAGCGGGTCGCAAGCGTGGAAGAGAAGTGGACCCAGAAAGGCACCCTGTGGGACACTAAAAAAAATATCGCCACGGAGGTCGGGGCACATAAATTCCGTCAGGCATACACCACCGCCCGTTTTTTTCAAGCGACGGCACGGGTTGTATTCTTTTCGTTTCGCGTTCCGTGCGAAGAGAAGTATGGTTTTCTTCTCGTTTCACCCCCCGCGCGATCTATCTTGCGGGTTTTCAAGGGGATATCACACGCTATCTCCACACGGTATCACGCGCACGGTAAAATATGCATATATATGTATAACCTCCTCCGTTGAAGCACAACTCCCCCGAGGAACCTCACTGGGACAGGCACACACAACACGATAACGGAACACGCCTACCGCCCCCGCCCCCGCATGTAAAAATCTCTCGTGTCTTTTCTCCCACTCGGGCCTACATTCTCTCCCACCTCTCCTCTCGTTCACTCTCCTCTCCCAACCTCTCGCTTTATCCCCCCACGACACTCTCAGACTCCCGAGATCAGTCACTCCCCGCCCGTGGCGTGGAACCAACTGGAAACTCTCGGCCGCTGCCACCCCGAGTTTCCCTCCCTCCTTTCCCCTCCTCCTCCTCCAGCGGTGGCCCCTCCCTCCCCTCTCTCCAGTGGTGCCAACATCCGACGTTTAAATTATTACTGCGACGCCTCCTCTTTCCACGCGGGCTCTCGGTGCAAACTGCCTTACTCGCCTCCACTCATACTCTCCTCCTTCCTCCCGCAACCTCTCCACATTCCCAATCCTCTTCCTCGCGGCCTCTCAGCCTCCCCCCCCCCCCGCCTCCCTGCCCCCTATCTTACATCCTACCCCGTCCTCTCCCCCTCTCCCTTTTCTAACGTAGTCGTACCAACTGTGGGGATTTTTTTGACCACGTTCTCTCACTCCAACTCCTCAATTTTTCCCCTCCTTTCTCACTCAACGTCAACTCCTCCCTCCCCCTCTTCTACCCCCCTGCCCCCACCTCAACATCCCATTTCTCCTACCGGTCCTTTTTCCCCCAATTTCTTTAAATCATTCCCCGTTTTCTTTTAGCGCTTTCCGCTAAGAGGGCGCATGCATCACATGATTTTTCGCGCGTTGAATGACCTCTTGGATTTACTTTCTCCCCAAAATAACTACTCTCTCTCTCTATCCTTCTCGGCTTTGTTTTGCCGTCCGGAGAGTTAACTCAAGCCGGAATGGATGCACTAATTCCCTCCTCTCGTTGAAAAGTTGAGGTTTTCCTCCGGTAAATGGGCCGTGTCATTTTTGTCCGTAGTTTACTTGAAAAAGCATCGATTAATCTTTTCTCAAGAACCACGCTTATTTTGCTCCTTTTGTACCAGTGCATATAATATTTTCTCTGACTTGACTCAACAATTAGCTGTTTCCTTAGGCTATAGCTAGACTCTCTGAGACCCCTTCTTCAATACATTCCTTCACTGATTTCAACAATATGTCAACTTAACTGTTAAAATACGACTAGTATCGGTATCGTTTCATCGGTATTTGCATAGAAAAACATGGCTTTCCTGATTTTTTCTATTTTATTTGCTTCCAGCAGTTGAATTTCCCTTAGCATTATAATCTTCCGTACTATCTTCAATTCTCAAATTCTCTTTTACATGCTCGATATTATTGACGCGTAGTTCTTCAACTCGATTCATATTGGTTTTTGTAATTTCAAAAAGCTACAAATGAGACAGCCTGCCATATCATTTTATTTTTCCGTTTAACCTTGAGCACGTTTTTGCCGTCTTCTCATGTTTAAAACAAGAATTTTTTTTAATCGTGGCAGAAACTATAGATAATAAAATAAAATGTTGGACCATTTTAGCACGGTTATACCGTCTTTTCACAAGTAAAACAAGCCTATTTTCTTAAATAATGGCAGAAGCTATTGGTATTAAAATAAAACCTAACCAGTTATTACTTTCTCGACCAATTATGATATGTATGTAACATGAAGATACTTGAATTCTGGCTACTTGTGTATTTCTCTCATAGTCGACGTTTCACCAAACTTTTTGTAATCACCAGGTATTGAGATTAGTAATACTCTAAAAGATATGGTGAAATGTTGGCTATGAGAGAAATACTTAAGTGAATATAGTTCAAGAACTTTGTTGTAATATTATTATTTTTATAATTAATTTTGGAGTGATTTTCTACCTCATCCTTTTGTGGGACTTTTTTAAATATTTCTGCTCTAGATGACCGTTTCCGAGATTTGTAAAATACCTTTAACCCTCTCTTCACCGACTTTTTTATCCTCTATGTATAGTCATTTCATATGTAACCCCACTTGTGGGAGAATCAGGAACTAAAAGTAACGAATGAGAGATATTTTCTTAGCCAAGCTGTAAAATTGATGTTACAAAGGCATAAAGCCTACTCAGAGACAAAAAATAACTATTCAATTAGTTACCTCTAGGTAACTCAGCGTGATATAGGGTTAAAACTGCGGTGCATGAAATGATTAGGTTTGTGAGTTTATTCTATTATCTTAGAAATCCGGATTCATGCTCTCCCAGGCAGGAAATTTATAGCTCTTCCTGCAGCCGTTGTTTCAACATAAAGTCGAGTGAATTCGTCGAATCCATTTTCACATATGTGCTCACTCACGTCTCGCTCAATTCCTTTCCGTCCCATTCCTTCCATCCGGACGAGTCCTTTTTTTTACGTCCACCGCCTCCCTTAGGACTCGGCCATCCTCACATTTCCGGATTCTCTCAAAACAGAAACGGAATTCTTCCGAAACACCAACCCCCACGTATCAATACGCCCGCTCCCTTCTCTTCCCATATCCGCAACCGTTTGGCTACCTCGCCCCATTTGGTTTCCCTTGCATCGCACTCGTCTTAAACTCCGTACCTCTTCCGCTTCGCTTCCCGGTCTTTTTCTGAGCTTCCACACTTCTATCTCCCGTGCACACACTCGGTTATACGTGACGTGGAAATTCACATTTTGACATGGCAATCATGACGTGATGCCACGTCATGGTTGTCTTTACGCTAGTGCTGATGACGTGATATCACGTCAAGGGTACCTTGAGTGTTCCAGCATTTACTAGGGCCCCTTGTGACAGGTGTTTCGGCTCCCGCCGCAGGATTACAACTTTCGTCCTGGTTTCAAGCTTTCGCTTATACCCGGGGCGAGGAAGAGGTGGAAAGAAAGGATGGGAAGGGAAGGTTAGCGAAACCTCAGCCCCTTCGAGGCCGACACCAATGAGGCGGATTGAGGTCAAAAGGACCTCAATTGGGCCTCCGCCTCCCCGAATTAGTTTGTAATCGTATTAGTTTGGTTACCCCAAACAACTGAGGCGAGTGACCGTCGGTCTCGCTTTCGCGAAAGACCTACCGCACCTCTTTGTGAATCGAGAAAGCCCGTTGCCCTATTCTTTGGGATTAGGAACCCCAAAGGCCCCTTGTGACAGCTGGAACACTCACGGTACCCACGACGTGATATCACGTCATCAGCACCAGCGTAAAGACAACCATGACGTGATATCACGTCATTCCGCACTCTAAGGGTTAAGCCAGATGGGTTGGAGTGAAGGTAGACCGACCGTTGGAATTTTATTTTCCCGCCTCGCCAAGGGCGGGATCTCGTATCCACATATGTTGAAGTGGTGGAACCTGACAGCATGGTTCGCGAAGCTATGCGATTGTTATTTAAGGGGAGCTATTCCGGGTGGAATTTCGGTCAACGTTACCTGACATCATGTAAACGGACGACGACGTTCAGTTTTCCGTCGCCTTCCTGTCGAGAAGATATATATTAAGATAGAGGGTAGTTTTGGAACCAATTGATGACCGTTTTTACAAGAACGGGGTTACAGTAAACGTTTTCTGACGGGACATAAACGGACGGTGGCGTATAGTTTTTCCATCTTCTTCCCGGCGATTAGAAATACATTACGATTGACGGGAGTTACTGTTCACAGTCAGTTGTTTATTGTGTTTAAAAAACGCTGTTGAAAATGGTTACCAAATTATCGTTTATTTTCACATTTAAAAGAATAATATAAGAAATCCGGTTGCAGTACCGACAAATAATACTTCAAGAAGGTCAATTGTGTTTTTTTGTAAAGCTATCAAAAGTATTGTGGACAATATGGAATTGAAATGTAGTTAAAGTTGAAAACTAGCCTTCCTGCTATTGACTGCCTCTAACGTAGCGGGACGGAAAAGTTTGAAGAATTTGGGTACGTTTGCTTATGGTCTCCATCTCGTCAAGAAACGTCTGTGGTAATCCCGCCCTCACGCAACGGCGACCAATTCATCTGACGACGAATGAACCTCGTTAAAATCTAACCTACTTAATTCTTGGTCATTTTTTTCATTGTGGACAGAAATGGATGCATAAGAGATGGAACTGAATCGAGGAAAACAACTACCTCCTTCAATAGATTGCTGAGAGTTGGCGGGGTCGTCTGAGAGGGTGGGAATGGAGAAAATTAGGAAAGGTTTTGCGCGTCCAGGCGATAAAGAGATCTATTAGAACTGCAGTTTAACAGCAGATTTTGTAAGTTTTAACTGCCTCAGCCTTTTAATGAATACTTAATTCATTTTAATGGTTTATATTGAATGAGTTATAGCCCACATTTCTTGGCAATTTCAGAGTATTTTTCATGGGTAATAATATTTATAATACGCACAAATTTAACCAGTATTTGCAAAATTATTTGTAGAAACCTGCGATAAGCTGAAATATTTTCTGAAAACTTTGACTTTCGTTTATTTATTTAGTATTTAGTTTGTAAGAATCCTGGTTCTCCGAAGCCTAAGACTGGTCTGGAGGTCTCAATTTTGATAATTGCATATATAAACAAGACAATAAAGTAATATGTCTAAAATATTTACCCTTATTATATATTTAAATAATTATATAAATAATATGAAAAAATTTACATTCATTTTACAACAGATATTTATAGATGTAAAATCACATACTCCTATTTAAGAAACGGCTATATATAAATTGCTGTTATCAAATATTCTTTAATTTCTCTTTTAACATTTGCTATTGTTTTTTTTTTTATTTTAACGTATGCTGAAGACTATTTAGAACTTATTGCGCAATTAAATTGACCGGTCTATCACCATATGTACTCAAACAAAATGGTACATTGTAGACTTTAGGCTTTCTTAATAAATGATTTTGTACTTTCCCGGCGAATATTATGCGTGAAATTCTCTCGGGAAATTCCCACTGGGTTAAATTTTTGACTGCTGCCAACGTATCGATGGAAGGCTTTCTTCTTTCCATAATATTGTCTTAGTTTTTATTTCTTAAATTTAGGCAAAAATAATAGTCAGCTGTCAACAAGTAAATGTACCTACTTCTTATCCACTGTGCAAACACTATAGTTTTTGTACTGTACGCTATACACATTTGTATTGTTGCAAAGTACACTGTCATTACTATCAATCAGTTTCGATATCATTTTTTTATTTTTAAATATTGGTAATAGACTCATCTTTGTAGATAACATTAACCCTTTGTCGCAATTATAACCCTCAAATGCCTCTTTTTATGGAACATAAAAATATTCGGTGTAATCTGTCTATAAACAACTGAATCGCTTTTTAAAATGAAATATTATGCAACTGCGATAGAATATCCTGGATGTAATGCGAGTTGCCTGTTCGTCGGGATTGTTAAACTTTCTAATTGTCGCAGGAAGCATACAATTAATTAATATTTTCAGATTTTGATCATCGAAAATTTTAAATCCAGATAATGTTTTAAATTGGCGAGTTGAAATTATGTGTTTCCGGTATCTGCCTGATTTACGAAATATATTCAGCATTAAATCTGTTAACGGAGTTGAACATTTTCCGAACTGTAGAAATCTGCTATGATTGAATAAATTCCCGGAAGGTAACTTTTCCGACCAGAAAAATTTGTAAATTAGGAAAAAAGGTGAAATACACTCATCCCGGTTCTCATTGTGTGTTAATCCAATGTGTTTTTTGCGTTTCCTAATGGTAAAGAGCAGACAATTTTGGAACCTGCATCGGATGCAAGAAACATGAGCAAAAAGGTGCAATGATGCCAAATCTATTTATGTTAGTCTATCAGTCGGCCAGCGAGCTCATCATGATCTTCTAAAGGCTAAGCCTTGTCTCTGCAGCCATTTGTCCCTGTGTACTGCAGCTTTCTTTAAATCAACGTACGTTTTTAATCCCAACGTACTTCGTACATCATCGAGGAACTTCTTTCTTGGCCTTCCTCTGCTTCTCTTGCCGAGCACTTTCCCCTCCATTATATTTTCGAAAAAATTATTATGTCGAAGAACATGACCCTCTTGTCCCAGGGGCTTAAAATGGTCCCTAAAGGCGCAAGAGCCACAGAGCTGGCCAACGGCATAGGATGGAGAAGGGAATGAGAAACCACTCCATTAAAGATCCACATGGATATCTCAAGTTACGCAGCGATCTCATACCTACGATGAATTACGAGCCGTAGATGTAGTAAGGAAATCAATGGAGCAAGTAGGGGTTACTTAGAAATCATTTGGTGGAAAATACCGCGTGGAATGCATGTGTTTTAGGTATGATGAGACCTACATAATAATTCCGCATTAAGAATTCCTCGTAATGATGAATTAAAAGCAGTCAGATAAATATTAAAATTGGAATAATTCCTTTGTGAACAGTTAAATAATTGGCTCTTAAAATACCTTTCCGCTACGTATTTATCACTTCACTGCCAAGCTATTGTTTTTTGGGAGTAATAATTTCATCTATTTATCTGTAATTATTCAGAGTTTAACTTTTCCAGCAATGTTAGCGGATGTGTAGAGGTCATTAAGGCTTAAATATTGTCTCCTGTGCTCAATCGAGTTTACTTTTCGTGAGAAAATTACAGATCCCATTTAATCACAGGTAGTGATCGCAGATTGCGCAAATCACGAAGAATAATTAATTCGCCGATGGTGATACGAATTTATTTGTGGTTATGAGTGATAGACACATTGAAAAGCCTTTGCGATGGTTAGGTTAATCTTCTATTTTTTTGCTTAGCTGAGCGTTTCACTCTCTTGGCTTGACTTAATTCAGCGAAGGATCATCCGACGCTATAAATATCGCTCTAAATCTTTTCGAAATCTACAGCCACGAAAGCCTGCCTTGAGTTTTAAAAATGGATGCGCTGCGGAACGTGATTAATAGCTGAAATCTGACCCCATTGAAGACGGGTACGTCCAAACGTACAGCTACGTATGTATGGAGGCGTATCTCTATCAATCAGTCCACTTAAATGTCACCGATGCATCCCTCCATAGGCTCCGGGATAATATATGTGGGGAAGAATGATCGCACCCGAGGCAGGAACAATGGATTATAAATATTTGCCCTGCAACCCCACAATAGGATCGACTCTGCGTGGACACACTCATTACTCAGTTTTCTGGCAAGCTTGACAAAATTTGCTTCCAAAGCGATTCAGTAAAGGTCACTCGTGTTTCAAATTTTGCATTATCAGCTTGTAATTGACATTTTAGTGCGTGAAATTACGTGGCACTGCTACATTTCTCTTATGGCATTAACTCTAGTCTAGAGACGACTTCAATTCCAGAAGTTATTGCGGTACTCGTATCAAAGATCTTTAAGGTTTATAGACCGGCGCGTTGTGATTTAGAGAAGTGTTTGGCTCTAGTACTTAGTGTGAATGATTGGTAAAATTACTGGATTAATTTAGGGAAGTTTTACAAATTTATTTCGTTGAAAAAAGGTTCTCGCTATAAGTGTTCTGTTTGTGATTATTAAGGAGAATATATCCTGTAAAAGGGACTGTGTAGGTACGGCGGTCATATCCATTAGCAGTACTACCTTCGATAATTTCTTTTAAATGAAATACCGTGGCTAGTATGAGGATTTAAAATCTCGTATTCATATATACAGGGTCCCATAAATGTCACGCCACAGTGACACTGGAGCTAGGGCAGCCTAAGAGGAACCGAACCAGCCTAATATGACCTCAGTAAAAGTTGCACGGTTTACGAGATATTGCCAAATTAAATCTTTTTCAAAAATTTCACTTTTTTTACATTTCTAGTCCCAGATTTCACTTGAATAGCTCTCAATTTGGCTCTCTGATGGGGCTACTGCCACAAATTAGCAAAAAAAGTACTCTATCCATCCCATTTTTTGAAAGCCGATAAAGTTAGACAGGTATAGCGGCTTTCGCGTTTCTTTTGTTTGTTCGGACCCCATGACCCCCCTCCCTCTCGGGCCTCTGTTCCAGGTAGAAGTCGGCACATGAGTCACAGTTGGAAGATTAAAAGAGCGGCCCTAATGAGAACGTTAAATTATCCGATTGAATTCTGGGACTAGAAATGTAAAAAAAGTGAAATTTTTGAAAAAGCTTTAATTTGGCAATATCTCGAAAACCGTGCAACTTTTACTGAGGTCATATTAGGCTGGTTCGGTTCCTCTTAGGCTGCCCTAGCTCCAGCGTCACTGTGGCGTGACATTTATGGGATACCCTGTATACGTATATACATATATAAAGTAGAATATACTTAAAGAAATCTTCGTTAATTTGCCACAAACATGAAATACATGGAAAATTATACACGTAGGTGATAAAAAGGGATAAAAAAGTCATACGGGGAATGTTTCAGGCGTCTTATCCTCTCTTCAGCCATAGAGAGAATATTCTCCTCTCTCTACTCAACTAGCCCTTCTTCAGTTGTAGAGAGAGTAGAGTAGAGAGCTTAGAAAAGGCCAAGGAGCCCGAAACGTCTCCAGTAAAACTCATTTTTTATACCCTCTTTTATTAACCTGTCTAATTTACCATTTATTTCATACTTTTATGTTGTAGCAAATTGAATGCATGGACGTACACAAAATTGTGGGTGTTGAAGAATAAATTCTTGAAATATTGTAAATTATTATCTCTTGTAGCATGTTCTCCGGTGTCATAAATCCACTTATTTATTGAACTCTCATGTATTCTCACAGCAGGGCCAAAGCAACAAAGTTAAATGAATTTCTGACTAAGGTTTTCACGACGAGTTAGTTAGTTAGTGGTTCCGTTTCTTCTTCCGTAATTCAGTCTAATGGGAATTAGGATTAGAACAGAAGTCCAATACATACTAGGTGTGGCGTGTAGAAATAATTGAAATGTAGAGATAAAATATACAAAAAATTTCATCACATATATAAATTCGTCACAGGGTGACACAAAATACAAAACACATAAAAAAGGACATTCGCCATTACAAATATATCGGTGGGTCGTCCGCACCTTCATAGTGATAGAATCATATAAATATACCTATGTGGACCCCAGAAGTCAAGGGGTCTAAGTGACATTTTTGAAAAAAATAAGTTAGGTACAGGAATGGGATGTGAAAATATTAATCTTTTAGGTGGTAAAGGGATCCAAGTGATTTTCTTGACAGGTGCTGCTATCTAGGGTAATGCCTCTTAACTACTTAGTGGGTTGTACCAAACATTTTCAGCTTTGACTTAAGTTTTCTCTAAACTATGGTTTTGTTACTTAGACCCCTTCACTTCTGGGGTCCTCATATATTCTGTTGATTATGGAATTTTCACTTGTTGAAGTAGGAGACGTCAAAATCCTATTGGATAACGCATATCGTACACTTCCGCAGAGTGGAGGAATAAATATGCCCCCTTGGCGCCGGTCGATATATATTTCGTAGATATTCCAGCAAAAAAGTCGTCTCCACTGCCGCCGAACGCCCGAGAAGTCAGTCCCCCGTATTCCCCTGTGAGGTCTACACGCGAGTAAACAAAGCAAGGTGGTGGACATATACGGGCATTCCCTTGCCTCTCAGACCCCTTTCCCCGCGTCTCAGTGCTCGGACACGGTATGTAGGGAGAGAAAGAGAAAATATGAAGGGCTTTATATGAGAGAGGGGGGATGAGAAGGGGGGGACACTTAAAATGGCCCGAGGCGTACCCGCGATGGAAAGACTATACATCTCGACCGTCTCTATATTTTCCCCTGCCTCTCCGTTCTTTTTCGCCAACCACCACCTCCCCTCTTCACTCAACCCTCCCACTCCCTTCTCCCCCGCTCCAGCTCCCCCTCCCCGCCGCGCCCTCCCCTCCTCCCACCCCTTACCCCATTCCCTCTCGCCACGCCCACCTCGGGAGTCCCCGCCCCGCCGGGCGCATGGTGGCCAACCGTGAGGAAACAAATTAGGCGACACGAATTTTTTTTAAATCCAGCGAAGCCTCGATTACACCGAGTTAATGTGGGCTAAGGCCACCTTAGTTAATGAAAAACTCGGATAATGCGAAAGATTTATGCGCGAGAATTAATTGCTACTAAAATGAAGGTCATGCTTTGCCTCGCTTTTTTTAATGGTTGGGATGAAAAATTTATTTGTTGCAGTAATACAGGATTTTAGCAGTCAAATCGCCAAGGCTTGAAGGACTACAATTGAGAAAATTGAAGTGTGTTTGCAACTAAAATTAAGGTCATGCTTTTATTATTTTTTTAAATGGTTGGGGTGAAGAGTTTATTTGTTGTAGTGTTGCAGGAATTTAACAGTCAAATCGCTAAGGCTTCAACGACTACAATTAGGAAATTTGAGGCGTGTTTGCGACTAAAGTAAAGGTCATGCTTTTATTTTGTTTTAATGGTTTGAGTATAAAATTTATTTGTTGTAGAAGTGCAGGATTTTACCAGTCAATTATTCATACTTCTTCAATAAGTTGCCCCTTTCGCTTAGAAACTTAAATTCCATAGCACAAGTGAAAAGGAAGTTAAAAGCATTTTTTTTATGTAATAAGTGGCTATAATGATGCTTAATCAATATTAATATTGAATAGGAAAAAAATATTTTGTGATTTTGTATGATCGATAGAATATGTATTGTAGGCACCTCCTGATGAGTTCCGCTTGCGAACTCTGGAGGACCTTAAGGAGTTTCTCATTGTTCTTTTCTGTTTCATTTATGTACTCCTGTTTCTTTCTTTCCCCTTGTTGACGGTTGTATTTTTTTTAATTTATCATTCTCAGTTCATTTCATGTATCCTGTAATTAAAAAATTGAAAAATAAATGTATTTGCTATTTGTAAAAAAAATTTTAAAAGATTAAAAAAATCGCCACGGCTTCAACGAATACAACTAGGAAAATTGAGGCGTGTTTTCGACTAAAATATAGGTCATGCTTTGTCTTGCTTTTATATTATTTTAAATGGTTGGGATAAAAAGTAAATTTATTGTAGTAGTGCAGAGTATTAACAGTCAAATAGCCAAGGCTTCTACGACTATAATTAGGAAAATTGAAGTGTGTGGTCAATAAGTGGAGAGAACACTAAGGATAATTCATCCTAATCGCCTTTAGTTTGATAAAAGAACTAATTGCCAGAATATGACATCTGTTTCCATAAGCTAAATCGGTATGGTAGATAAAGGTCTGCTCCTCAGATAAGGAATCGGGATTGAGATGATAGAAACTGTAACGCACCAGGACAGGACACCCGTTGTAGTTCAGAGAAGAAGGAAAAATTAAAATTATAGACACTCATATTACTGTTTTCTGTCAGAGTGGGCACTGTAAAAATATAAGAAGTAAGATCAGGCGTCACTTTGTAAAAATTTGTTGTGTCCGTAATGAACGATAAAAATTATTCTATTCTCACCGTATTTATTTGACACCAACCATGTTTCATAACCTTTATCATGACACTCAGTTGAAACCTGGTCGTTGACAAATATAAAGTGTGAAAATAGTAAAATCTTTATTGCTCATCATGAACAGTAAAAAATAGTTTACTGCTCTGTCATTGATCCGCATGGCTGACTTTACATCTTTTAAATCCTCCTTTTGGCCAATCCTCTATACCCCTTTTGTTGCAGTTACAATAATGAATTGCTTTATTCATGCTATCCTGTTCTTAAGTCTCCTAATATACCTTCTGTGAATGCGTGTTTTCCACATTTTTCCATGAATATTACGTTATCTGTTATTTTTCTCGCCATACATCGTCTATCCCCAATGAACATGGCGAAAATTGTTTACATGCAGAACATTAAACGCCATGTAATTGTAACTTATTTTCTCTTGTACCATATTCTCTAGTATGATAAATCTACTTATTTATTGAGCTCTTATGTATTCTCTCAACAGGGTTGAAGCAAGGAACCTAAATGAAGTTCTGTCTGAGATTTCCACGACGAGTAGGTAGTAGTTCCGTTCCTTCTTATGTAATTCAGCCCCGTCGCTGTTTTCCCTACAACGTTTCTGCGGACGTTGAGCCTTTCTGCCGACCCCGTTTCTCCTCTTCTTCCTCCTCAGATTGAGGCCTGAAGACGCTTCCAGGAGAGGAGGAGAAACGTTGTCGGAAAAACAACCACGCGGTTGTATCCTTGACCCTGCGAGCCACCGCATGGGCGTGTGGTAGACGATGTTAGGACACCAGCCGTGTAAAGTTGTGAGGGCTAAGGTTTTGGGGGGTAAAAATGGTGACGTGTATTATCGAAGTGTATTTAATTGAGCTAAGTTTTTATTGTGGTTGCTTATTATGCGCGGAAAGAACGAGTTTTTGTACCTATCGGTTCGGCAATATACCTCTCTTATTTTATTGCTTTTGTCATAAATAGAGATGTAGTGAGGCGTCATGATAATATTCTCTGTGCCGCTCTAATACACACACCTGTTCTGAGTTTCTCAAGCAAGCTAAGCCTAGCGTGCAGCCTCCGAGTCTCTAGGGGCTACCACCGTAATGCCTCTAAAAGTTGTGAAACACTATATGTACGCTCGTAGCAGTTTTTAATGAAGGCAGCTTTTCTTTGTATTTGATTAAATTTTTTGGCTAAATCTTTATGACCAGGGTCCCTAATGTTCGCGGCGTATTCGAGGTGTGGCCTAACCAGAGCGCAGTAGCATCTCTTTTTAACTTTTTCATCCGAGGACCTTACTATTATGCACTTAACAAAACCTAGTTTCTTTTATGCTGTGCCGTATATGCTTTGTATGTGTGTTCCCCACGACGAAAGAAATGGAAACAACTAATCTAAATTCCGCGTGGAATTATGAGAATCTTTCCGACCCTAACCAAACTGTACGTACTTACCATGCAGTAGTCATGAATCCAGCGGGGAGAGGTTGGGATGGAAATGATATCCCGGCCAAAATCCCCCTGTAATCCTCATGGTGATTATTTCAACAAAGTCATAGAAATCAGTGCCATTAGTATTCATTTATGGTGGTTCTGGCCTCAGGATCGCGTATTCCAGATATTTTGAAAATTTTAATGTGGCATTTTTGAAGTGTGTTTTATAAACTGAGATGAAAATAAATTAGGGTTTCCGGGCTAGTTCTGCTGTAATTCAACCCTAAATGTGGAGATTTTGGCAAGGTGTCTGCTCAGTCTGCTCAGATTACAGTTGAAAAACGTAAATTTTAACAAGAGAGCATATTCAAGCTTTTAATATAAATTGTAAATGATAAGTATAACTTAGTTTTTCCACATAGATTTATTACAACAAGACTATGTGGGTTTCGACGAAGTTCGTCATCATCAGGTACATTAGTTAAAGAATTTACATTGTAAATAATAAGTATAACTTTTTTTCCACATTGATCTATTACAACAAGACGACCTGGGGTTCGACAAAGCTCGTCATGAACAGGTACATAAATAAAAGAATATATAGTCACTCAAAATTGGAGGAGGTAGAGGTGGGTTGTGTTGTTGTATTTCCTCCTTTCCACACTTAGGCGCTCTATGGGGGGAATCTGTGCACCTAACCTTATCTATCCCACCCACGCCGGAGTCTAGTGTGGTCGCGAAGTTGTCTCCGGTGTTCCCACTCGACCCTTAACCATGCCAAACCCCCACCCCTAACCCCCGCCCTCTTAATCTCTTCGTCATCTCCAAGACCTCCTCTCCCTCTCCTAAAACTCCACATTACAAACCATTTCCCCTCTCCAACGTCTAAACTCCGATTTCCCAACTCCTCCCTCCCCACCTCTACCTCCCCCGATTTCAAGTGACTACTACATATTCTACGTCTTCTTTTACTAATGTACCTGACGATGATGAGCTTTGCAAAACCTAGGTCGTCTTGTTGTAATAAATCTGTGTGAAAAAACTAAGTTATACTTATCATGTGCAATGCTAAACAAATTCCACGAAGTCACGCCCGAGACAACGGAATATTCTAATTAAAAGTATTTATAAGAAGGGAAATGTCTTGGAAAATTGAGTAAAAGTAAAATATTAGCACTTTACCTCTCAATTTTTTTCATTTTAAGTCAGTTACTTCCGTAGTTAGAGTCAGCATAAAACGTACCCACTATTAATTTTTTGACGAGATCTTGTTGTTATAAATACTTCACTTTGTAAAAAATATCTCTCTGGAGTGCATACACGTAACATTGCCCATGTTAAAGGGCGGGTGTTTTTCGTCAAAAATCTCGGAAAGTAGTTCGTTAAGGGACTGATATTTTTTTGCTTTTCATAGAGTGAGATATTTTTATTTAAAATAAGCTAAAAATTCATTGATTTTTATGTGAAATGATATTTCGCTCAAACCACCTATGGAGCATTAGCCTCAAGTAATGAAAAAAGAAAACTTTTTTTAATGAAAAAAGAAAATTTTGAAGAAAAAAATTGTTGAAAACTTATTCCACCAATTTATTTTCAGGTATTTGTAGTTTCACCGCAGTGGCGCCATCTTCTGGTACCGTCATTTAAGTACCTAAAGATGACGCCGCTGTGTCGGAACTAGAGATACCTGAAATTAATTGGAGGAATTAAACAGTTTTCTTTTTTCATTACTTACAACACAAACATTCCACGAAGTTGAGCCTGAAACCATTGAGATCAGCATTAGCCTACGTACAAAATTCCGTTTGGGCCGCTGCAAGTATCCAATGGAATGGTCAATAAAAATAAATGCCACCGTTCCCCTCAACTCGCAACCGTCCGAGGTGCAAATTCTACCCCAGCCACTGCTCTTCTGCCCCTCTCTCTTCCTACAGATCATCTTCATTAGACCAAGGCACCCCCATCAAAATCGCTTTCCACTTATCGTCTTTCGCAAAGCTTGTAAAAGGATGTCCTCGCACGAAAAAGTAAAAGACAGATGCTACTTTGCTTTGGTTAGGTCACATCTCGAATGCGCCGTGAGCATTTGTGACCCTGGACGGAAAGAT
The DNA here is from genome assembly GCA_963169105.1 of Ceriagrion tenellum. Taxonomy (NCBI): domain Eukaryota; kingdom Metazoa; phylum Arthropoda; class Insecta; order Odonata; family Coenagrionidae; genus Ceriagrion; species Ceriagrion tenellum. The sequence goes on along the minus strand of OY720639.1, from coordinate 94,151,639 downwards.
TGTACGGAAAAAATATTGAAATACGAAGGAAAACCTGTAGTGTTTCTCTTTTTAGAGAAACGAAGTTGGGATCTGCTGGAGACTCGGAGGATACACACTAGGCTTAGTTTGCTTGGTAAATTCCGACAAGGTATATGTATCTGAAAAAAAGAGAGGAAGGAGAAGAATTAAATTGGTGGATCAGGTGAAGAACATCAGCTATGATGAAGCAAAGAAAGAAGCTCGGGACAGAAGCGGATGGAGACAGCAGTGGTGTATGGGACCTGCCAGCAGGCAGAACACCAGATGATGATATGTATCTGAGCGACACGGAATATCATTGTGGCACACTATATTTACAGGTCCGACAGAAGCAATTAAATAAAAGTGATTCATATCCATACGCATAGGTACACAAATTCGTTCTTTCCACGCACAATAAGTGACCATAATAAAAACTGAGCTCTACTTAAAACACTCCAATTATACACTTCACTATTTCATTTCCTAACACCCAATCCTTCACACCTTTACACTTCTGGTATCCTAACTTCCCTTGCCACACGCCCATGCGGCGGCTTGCTGTGTTGTATTTAGATTTAATATCAGCCCTTCATTCTTTCTTGGCTTATATAGTATCACTCTCTCCAAACGCATGAATGTTTAATGAGAATTCTTGCGTTAAATGAAGATGAACGTTGTTCATCCTTCTCAAAATCCACTTCATGTTCACACTTCCGTCATTCCATCCCTAAACATACCACTTCCCATCGTAAACTCTCTATAAGTGTTTCTTTCTCTACTTCCCTGTACTTGAAGCTCTCTGCTACTAACATAGCTTTCAGGACTCATGAGATGGCCTAGATATGGATGACGAGAGCTTTTGAACCCTCCGGACTAAAGTTAGCCCATTGACCGATAGTCATCTCTCACCCCCACCATTCCCCTCTCCATTTCTACCCCCATCACCAACTCCTCCAAATTTAACTGTTAAATAAGTTGGTGCGAAGGCTTTCGCGGTGCAATGATGTTGAAGGCTGCATTTTCCGGGTAACGGTGCGACACTCGAAAATTACAGCCTTTGACATAACCGTTTAGTCTTCTTCTGCCGCCGATGAAAAGTGCTCTGGATTCCAAATCTGAATGGACAAAAATGACCGTTAGGAGATATAGGTTCAGAATCTGATTTTTCTCAGCTAAAATGTTGTTCAAAGATTTAATAATGCAAGTAAACTAATATTCGAGATTTTACATATATTGCTAATGTTTTATTACATTAATAATTCTTATTTTAGCCTCTGGAGAGAGTAAGCTTTCTAAGAAGGCGACATTTTTATAGATCCTAGAACCTAAGTTCGAGAGTTAGCAATAAATTAAGGTTATTTGCAGATGATACAGTTATCTACCGTGAAATGAGCGAAGACGCGGACTTTGAAGCTCTGACATCGGACCTTAACAACGTTCATTCGTGGTGCCAGGAGTGGGGGTTAGAATTAAATATCAACAAATGCACCACAGTTCACTGCCTGAAAAGTCATCACAAAAATGCCACACCTATACCGTGGGTGGAGTAAAAATTAAATCTTCAGATACAGTAAAATATCTTGGAATTACCGTAACTTCTGATGTATCGTGGAGAGCACACATACAAAGCATATGCGCCACAGCATTAAGGAAACTAGGTTTTGTTAAGCGTATAATAGGTAGGTCCTCGGATGAAAAAGTAAATGAGAGATGCAGCTTCGCTCTGGCTAGGCCACACCTTGAATATGCCACCAGCATTTGGGACACTGGTCATAAAGATTTTACCAAAAAATTATTACAATACAAAGAAAAGCTGCACGCAGGGTTGCACAACTTTCAGTGGGATTAAGGTGGGAGCCCCTAGAGACTCGGAGGCTGCACGCTAGGCTTAGCTTGCTTGAGAAATTCAGAACTCGTGTGTATCAGAGCGACACAGAGAATATCATTTTTACGCCTCTCTACATATCTAGGTCTGACAGAAGCGATTAAATAAGAGAGATACATTGTCGAACAGAAGGGTACATAAACTTGTTTTTTCCGCGCACAATTAGCGACTATAATAAAAAATGAGCCCCACTATATACACTCCCATAATACACGTCACCATTTCACCTCCTAAAACCTTAAATCGTTGGATGGCTGTTGTCCTAACACCCCTTGCCACATGATCATTCGGCGACTCGCAGGGTGGTATATAGATGTAGGGTACAGGTTCTTCGTGAATCACTGTGTAATGAGATTTTTTTTAAATCCCTTACTCGCGATTTTTCCAGTCTACCCTCCTCTTTCTCTCTCTCTCTCTTCTCCTCTTCCACTCCCCCCCTACCCGCATACCCGTCCACCATTTTTCTTTCCCCTCCTCAAGGCCCCCCCATTCTCTTCTTCCTCATCATGAGGGAATCGCCGTGAGGCAAAACGCAGATCTTGATGATGAGCGGGAAGTCTTTTTTTTTTCTTTCTGCGGAGGAGCAAAGTGGGTGGCATGCGAAACTGAACGCACACCCATCCGGAGAAAAATATTCTCATTCTTCTTTTTTTCCTTCCTCTTCAACCACGTCCTCTCCATCTCCGCGGATCTATCATTCGTTCAACGTTAAATTGGCAGCAAATAAAGTAGCGCAACAAAATTCATGACCTTGTTTAAAATGGGTTGGATCGCGAATCGTGAGTCGTTGAGCGCACATTTTGATAACTTTTCAGGTTCGACGAAAAAAATTCTAAGACCGTACTTCGCTCTAACACATTTAATAATTTGTTTGAAATAATCATTCATTCTATTTGTTTGAAATAACTATTCATTCATTCATTTATTGGTTGTTCAATCCATAGATTGGTTGACTGCAGCCCTCCACCCTTCCCTATCTAATGCTAGTTCTGTTACCTCCTGTTATCTTTTCCTATGTACTTTCCTCTTTATTTGATTCATGAACTTATTCCTTGGTCTTTCTCTGGGGTCTTTTCCCTCTATTTTTCCTTCAATTATATTCGCGCTACGGAAAAATGAGGGCCAACGAAGACGGCGTACTGGCTTCAGCTTCTAACATTGTCCAGCGTAGCAAGTACTTCTCCATATTCCTCAGTGCCCGCTTCTCTTTGGGTCATGCTCCTTATAAGCGAGTGCCACCATCGCTATTACATCGGCATCAATTAATCGCTATCGACTATACGCGTTCACGGATGGTAGTCCCTTCAATGACAGTAGCTTTGCAAGATACTTACACTCGACACTTTGACGTGCAGGCACTTCCTTGGCAGTAGGGGTCGATAGTGATAGCAATCAACCGAGGTTTGCGCTTGCAAAGGAATTAGACTACCTTCTATTTTGCTTTCAAGTAATATATCATTCTGCGAACAAGTCGCCTAGCATCCATTATAATCTTGACTTAATCACAAGAATTTTAAACGGAGAGTAAAAATGTAAACAACAAATCACTTAGTCAGAGGAGCACTCATTGCTGCACACGTAAATATTTATTTTTACCTGAAAATTTTTTAAATTCTAAAAAAAACCCTAAGGTAAGATGTATGACATATCTTATTAGGTAATAATATTATTGTCATACTTGGCACGATGTTATGATGCACAATAAATATCATTTATACAGATTTATGAAACACACTTATGTCCATAGGACTCAAGCAGCTATACACAAACGCCATTATTGCCAAATTAAAGTGAATTTCTTAATTCCTTTTAATTTTTTTACTTCCGTCATTCATTTGTTTGGGAAAGGCCGAGAAGTTGCGATGCGATTAGATATATTGCTACACTCGGTACTTCATAGCTGTCATTTTCACAGCTAAAAAATTATATTTCGTCAATTGTCGAACCATTGGCCTTTGGATTATGAGTTATACTCGCTATCCCTAGTCTGTCTCTCCACGGTCTCTTTCATTGGTTGTTCAATCCTAAGATTGGTTGACTGCAGCCCTCCATCCTTCCCTAAGGCCAGTTCCCTCACCTCCTGGTATCTCTTTCTATGTACTTTCCCCTTTATTTGGTCCATGAACTTATTCCTGGGTCTTCTTCTGGGGATTTTTCCTCTCTTTTGCCTTCAATTATGTCTTCACAAACCCACTGTGTCTCAGAGTGCGTCCAATCTATCTCGTTCTTCTTTTCTGTATGGTGCTCCATATGGTCCTTTCCTATTTTACTCTTCTGTACACTTCATCATTTCTTATTTTTTCCGTCCATTTTATCTTCAGAATCCTCCTCCAGCACCAGGTTTCGAAGGCTTTTAGACTTTTATGGTTAACTTTTCCAATGGTCCCTGTTTCCGACCCAAAGAGTGCTACGCTCTACACGAATGTTTCCGCATATTGTTTCCTTGTTTGTAGTCCTATCTTGTTTGAGCACAGCAGTTGTCTTTTTCCCATAACAGCTTCTTATCATGGGCTATTCTCTACTTGAAGTCCGTCGTACTTCTCCAGTCCCATGTGATGGTACTTCCGAAACAATCATTCACATTTTAATATAACTGCTGTACAAAATATATATAAAAGAATTTCGTCTCGATTATGTCATCGCTATGACCGGCTTACGGCGCGAAAAGCTATATACAAGCGAAAACCCTGCATAAATACGTGTCTTTTTCTCGACGTTATACGATAATGCTAGAAATCATTATATTATATGAAATGTACGTTTTCGCATTTAGGAGAAAATATGTACTTATTTAATCAAATTATTTCGACATATATGTCAAAGGCCTTGGGGCTGTGTGTTAGAATAGCACTCAAGCGACAAGAAACTAACTCGGTAACATGCAATTTTCGGTTTTGTGTATACATAGTACTGCAAATAAGTTCAATTATGCAAAATTTTTCGTAAATCTGTAAAAAAATAAAATTACTGCAACCACCTTCAAGCGGGCATAATTCGGACGCAGATTTCGATGTGTCGGTCCACCGCATATACCTTCTGCAGTCCGGTATTTGAACCAGGGCTTTTGTGGTGGGAAGCCAGTATCTTCTTCCAAGAAGCCAGCCTTCTTTCATCTATCCTTTCGCCAGAAAAATACATGAAATAAGTGTGAAGAACCGGTGACTTTATTGATTATTTCAAAAACAGTTGAAAAAACATACACACTACCCACCGTCAATTCTTTGACGGGATCTAGGAGTTACATCAGACTCATTTTCCTAAATAATGCCTCTCTGGAGTGCATACGCATTCCATTTCCCTTGCAAATGGGCTGGTATTTTTCGTCAAAAATCTCGGAAAGTAGTGCTGTAAGGGTTTTGGTATCTCTGGAATATTGAGGTTTTTTTATTTAAAATTGGACCAAATCCATTGATATCTAAGTGAAATAATATTTTGCCCGATCTAATGGTACGTACTCAGTAGTTGTGGCGAGTGGTTTGTGGGGAAATGGAAAAATAATTATTTCGTATAATAATCTGTTTTCGAACTACGAATTATATCTTAAAGCGCTATAGTTGTTATTTGAAACTGCTTGGGTATCTTAAATTTCATTATTGTCCAAAGGAGGCAGGAAATTTGTTTCTACTAGACACTTGTCCGAATCAATATACTGTAAACTCTCCGAAGCATGTTCCACGGAATGGGAGATAGGTCTTCTCCTCATAGGGGTCTTCGGCGCGTGGCAGCTTAAATTAGAGTCGACAAAAAAGAACTCATTAAATTTTTTTCTTGATAATAAACGTTTAAGTAATGATTACACAAAATATACAATGAATATCCGAAAAAGGTAAAACGATCACTGAGGATAAGCTCGAAGCCCAGTTTGGTCACACCGTCTTCCTTCCTAGTTGTCGCCGCCTCTGTTCTCCTCGTCCGGGCTCTATCGCATCCGGTCACGTGGTCTTCGACGCAACCGCCCTCTCTCGATACTCTCCGAAGCAAATGAGGAGTGATATATGGTGCACACCACAGAGCTAATTGGTCTCGTACCTCCAGGAACAAATTTTTTGTCATCTTAATGGAATCTCTGTAGAAATATCTTAGATTGAATTTCTATGAGTCATGAATTCCTATTCTTTTGTGATTAGGTAACAATTTAATGTAAAGCACTCATCATCAAATATTAGTTTTAGTCCACTACTTTTAGCACAATTTTCACGCACTGAATTTTTCTTTTAGAGCTTCTAGATCTAATTGTGCTATCAGTATCTATTATATTTCAACTACCAAATGTTTTCACTGTTCCTCATACCTTCAGAAAAAAGATCACAAAAGTTTTCGTGAAATATAAACATTAACTTATACCGGAATTAGTTGTTCCCCATCCCATGTGTAGAATCCACTGGTTGATATTAAAACAGGAAAAATATTTTGTACTTCAGTTACATGTGATTTTAGTCTCCTCTCTCATGGCAGTATTCCAGAAATTTCGTTTATATCGCATAAACACATACCATACCTTATACGTAATAACCTGGACACGCTGTAGCATTTGCCGAACACTATACGTGACATTAGATAGGACAAAATTGTTACCCGCTGCATTATCAAGCTAAATGAATAGACGATAAGGCTGTGGAGCTGATAGCATAAGACATTAATTCAAATTAATCTAGCCGTACGTCGTAATCCCTCAATTGATACAATTACATGGAGCTCAATTGCGAATTGTGTGTGGTGATGGGCGTCAATTACCTTTTGTATTCAACCGTAATACGCGCTAAATTACCCACGTCGTAAATGTTTCATTCAAACATTGCCACTTGCATCTGAATAATTCTCGTCAGCTATTTCACATTTTAGCTGTCCAATTATTGTAAATCCTCTCACAACCTTATCATTTTCTTCTCTCATCCCTATTTTAGTTTATTTTCCTAAGTATTCGTCCGTGGTTTTTTTCGGTTGCCAATTACATTTTTCCCTCTTTTCCACTCATGACTAATCTATGGTGTTCCGAAGTGTTCTCAGTTTAGCTCTTTTCTTCATCTATTTTTATGTACCCATATTAAATATTCAGTATCTGCCTCTAGCAACAGGTTTGTATGACTTTGCCCTGAACCGCTTTTTCGATGTCCCATGTCCTTGGCACGCAACATGCCTTTCTTGTTTGTGATATCATCTTCCTTACACAAAAAAACAAAAGACAGTGGAACATCGAGGAATGTTTCAGTCAGAAAATAAAACAAGTTTCTCATTCTTTGGGAAAAAAAATTACCTCTAAGGTTGTATTGATTCTTTAGTTGATCGGTAGAGTTTTGGGAAGCAATACAGTTGGCTTTGTGATTCTTTTAAATCTGTTTTGATGCTACATAAATGAAATATATATATATAGTATGTATTGTATGTATTTTCTTTAATCTTTGTGAATATACCACTGATCATTGATGCAGGATAGGGAAGGGAATGGTAGGGACATGCCTCATATCACTTTTTTTGTTTATGATATCATCTTATTTACTCACACAAGCATAGTCGAACATCAAGAAATATTTCCACCAGAAAATAAAATATATTTCTCATTTGTCGGTAAAAATATTTACCAGTAAGGTTGTACTGATTCCTTCGGTAATTGGTAGAGTTTTGGGAAGCAAAACTTCGTGATTCTTTCATCTTCGTGAAAAAAGTGATTCTTTCAAATGTATTGTCGACGCTACATGAATGCAATATATGTATTTTACGTTTTATATGTATTTCCTTTGATCTTTGTGAATATAACATTGATTATTGATCACAGGATTGGGATATGTATGAGTGGGAGAGTGAAATAATATAGATTGGATATTTGGTCAATCAATCAGCATTGGCAAAGGCAATCCTTACTGCCTTGTCCTACCAGCTACTCGATGTTATAGTCTTTCGGCTGAGGACTTCGTATACCGGCGTTTTCTCGCTGGGGTTGGTCCACGTCTACATCTACTTACTACCCTGTGAGCCGCCGCTTGGGCATATGGAAGGAAGTGTCAGGACACCAGCCGTGTAAAGATGAAAAGGATAATGTTTAGGGAAGTGAAATCGTGACGTGTATTATGAGAATGTATTTAGAGGAGATTAGTTTTTACTGTGGTCAGTTTTTATGCGCGGAATAAACGAGTTTTTGTACTTATCTGTTTGGTAATGTGTCTCTCTTATTTTATCGCTTCTCTCAGACCTAGAGATGCAGTGAGGCGTCATGATAATATTCTATGTGTCGCTCTGAAATACACCAGTTCTGAATTTCTCAAGCAAGCTAAGCCTGGCATGTAGCCTCCGAGTCTTTAGGGGCTCCCACCTTAATCCCTCTAAAAGTTGTGAAACACTATATGTTCGCTCGTATTAGTTTTTAACGAAGCCTGCTGCTTTTCTTTGTATTTATGCTGCTTGGCATATTGTCCCTTTCTATAAAAAAGAAGCACCAAGAAAGGTAGTATAACCGGCTAATCAGAGAGCAACAAGAAGCCAGCCAGGCCTACAGAAAGGTGTCCAAAACATCTTCTCTACATCCTTGACCTGAGGACACTTGCGGGTTAGCCGGTGAAACAGCATTAGCGGACGTGAGCCCTAATATTTTTCCATGCTTCGCCGCATTAAAGTTTGTCACATCATAAGCATAAAAATCGCAACTATACCGTAAGAAAATGAAATAGGAAGAAGGGCGAGTTGCATCTCTGGTTGATAGCGTGTAGCCTCCGAGTCTCTATCGGCTTCCAACCTTGTCCCTCATCATGCTGAGAGATACTATATGAACTGCGGTGCATTTGCTAAGATTTATTTTTTGCCACCACTCCTGTCACCACGAATGAACGCTGTTTAGGTCCAATGACAGAATTCTAAGTCCGCGTATTCGTTTATTTCACGGTAGATAACTCTATCATGTACAAATCATCTTAATTTACTGGTTACTCGAGATTTTAGGTCGTATATACAAATAATGAATAAAAGAGGGCCGATCACGCTTCCTTGAGGAACACCGGATGAGACTCCTACCTTATCAGAGCCAAAAACCATCAATTACTACGTTTTGTTTTCGAACTCGCTTTTTACTTTCAAATTCAGTCGATTGCCGAAATGTGACCTCCGTTTGCATCAATGAGATAGATGGAGAGGGTACTTGCTATTGTGGCCAATGCTAGAAGCTTTAAATTGGTTATGGCCTTTCCGCCTTTGTTAACCCCGTTTTTCCTTTAGCCCTTTCGGGCTGACGCGGTAATTTGGCGATTTTACGATGTTTTCTATCGATTACTTACTATCTATCAGCATGTACTTACTTCATTAACACCGATTCTCGTTACAAATATTATTTATATATGAAAATTAACAATAACCCGCAATATGGGTGAAAACAATGGTAAAATCGAGTATTACCCATAAAACTAAGTAACCAATGTGTATTTCATGTGTCACTGGCCTTAAAATTTCAACAAATGATGGATATTCTTGCCATAAATACGCTAACTTGTCCATTCCGTCGTGCTATTTATGGGAAAGTAAGAAAAAAGCAGCGATTACAAGTATACATAATTGTTATATAGGTTGTCGGACTACAGTTTGATGTCGAAATGTCTTCTCCGAATTCCTGGTTTGCGTGAGTAAACCCTGCTTCGTACATCTACAATAGAAGGTCTGTACCTAGGATAAGAGGGGACATGTGTTGACTAAGACCTGGATATTTGACACCATGCGGTATTTGGTAGCAACGGTGAACATCTGCCACGTCACACATTTTGCGAAGATGCCTCTCAAAAATATGTAATGATCGGGTCTATTTTCTGATTCTGTGCATTCTTTTCCTTATCTCCTGATATCCCTTTTATCTCAACAACGATCTTCGTGTAATCCTCCCCCCACCCACATTTCCTTAAGGAAGCCCCGCCCCTGGGCCACCACACACCCTTGATTAGTTTAAGGGGAGGAAAGCCGACTCGGTAAAGGGAAGTGGGGCTGAACAAAAAAGCTGAGTGGGAGGAAGAGTGGAGGGCAGATAAGGAAATGGTGCCGGGGTGCGGCAGTGTGGGAGCGGAGGAGGAAATAGCTAGGGTGCGGTGTCAGTTGAGAGCGAAGAGGAGCGGGTGCGGGAAGGGGGCGTGGAGTGGGAGATAATGGACGAATCGAAGACATCAGCTGAGGAGATCCCTGGATTTAGGACTGTGTGAGAGACAATGGCGCCCCCCCCCCTCATTCGGTAGAATTCCCCAAAGGGAAGCTGAGGCGGGTGAGGAGAGGTAAAACGCAATAATATGCATCATGAGGTGAAGAGGTGAATTTAAGACGCGAAAAGTCGCACAATATAAGATTATAACTGATGTGACTAGATGTCTCTAGAAAGAGACTAGAAGCCTTCCAAACCTGGTGCTTGAGGAGGATGCTGAAGATAACATGGACGGACAAAATAAGAAATGATGAAGTGTACAGAAGATTAGAAGCGGAAAAGACCATATGAAACACCATATGGAAAAGAAGTACCAGATTGGATACACCCTGAGGCACACTGGATTTGTGAAGAATATAATTGAAGGTACAATAGAAGGAAAAGTCCCCAAAGAAGGACCCAGGAATAATTTTATGAACCAAATAAAGAGGAAAGTACACAGGAAGAGATACCAGGAGGTAAGGGAACTAACATTGGATAGGGAAGGGTGGAGGGCTACAGTTAACCACTCTTAGGATTGAACGACCAATGATGATGAACAGACGTGAAGGATGGGCTCGATGTCAGGTTTCCGTCATCCGTGGGGCTAGTTACTAAAATGATTGGTCATGTCAAATTGACCGTTTTTACGTTCTTATGATATTAGATGCTTGCGTTTTGGCATTATTTTTTAAATCTAGTATCAGCTGCTGTAGAGCATCAATAACGAGTTTGAGCTCCTACTTCCAAGGAGACATTGCATGATGGATATTAAGGATGCTGATGAATCATTATTTTCATGAAACTGGAGAGAAAATTCCGGAAAAATGTCGCGGCCTCCTCTCCCAAAGGCCCGGGTTCGTGAGATAATTAACATAATATCTCGTCCCGCGGTAATACTTAAATTCGCCGGTAGTTTTTCAACAACCGCCGTAGTCGCAGGATGGTAACAAATTCTTGTGTGCATGGGGTAAGGCCCTATGAAGTAATATATTTTACGGTAGCAAAGTTTTCAGAAACAACTTAAGTGCCTGATCCTGACCATCTATCAAAATAACCACCGCATTTTCTTAACCTGGATCTTCAACTGACCCATTACGGAGAGTGCTTCAACCAATTGCAAGACTGCTTTGCTCCGAAAGAGACTTCATAGGCGAGAGGTGTGTGGTTGGCCAAATATTTTCTGATTTTGTAATCAGAAGAAACTTTTTGGGGAAGACAGAACTCCGATCAGCTATGGGTCTTTCTGGAAGCCGCTAACGGTTGACAAGGATGTAAATATGTATCGTAAATTATTGTAATTACTTTCTATTTCCCAGGAATTGTGCTCCTAGGCGGATATTTGTTACTAATTTTTTCCTTCAATTGCGAAGAGTTAACTGAGGAGAGAAAATTACAGCAGGGCTAAATATTGCATGTTAATTTTCTCACGAACCCTGGCCTTTGAGAGAAAGTCGTGACACTTATCCGGAATTAACTTAATATCCATCACGCGATGTCTCCGTGTTAGTCTAACACACCGTTACAGCAATGAAACTATGCTGTATTACAGTGCTGGAGATGTACTGTTGTAATAATGATAGATGATGAGTAATGTTGTAGTACTGAAAAAATTCTGCGCAAGGCGGTAACTGTACTCATTTTTTCAATATAAGTAGAGTCTTGTGCACACTTCCAGTTCAATTGCAGTACATTTGAGAACAGATCCATCTTATTTACAGCTCAATACTCTTCTCTGAGAACTTTTTTCAAGCCCGCTCATCAACAATTGCGAGCATCTAAAGGAAGATTACAAGGAAGGAAGTGTGTAATATTACAAGGAAGTGTGATCGGCCCTCTTTCATCCATTATTTAAATTAATGGCCTAAGCTCTAATGTCAGCAGTAAATTAAGATTATTTGCAGACGATACAGTTATCTACCGAGAAATAAGCGAAGACGCGGACATTGAAGACCTATCATCGGACCTTAATAACGTTCATTCGTGGTGCTAGGAGTGGGGGTTAAAATTAAATATCAGTAAATGCACCACGGTTCATTTCCTGCGAAAGTCATCACAAAAATGCTCTACCTATACTATGAGTGGAGTAAACATAATCTTCAGATACAGGAAAATACCTTGGAATTTCTTTAACTTCTGACATATCGTGGGGGTTACACATACAAAGCATATGTGGCACAGCATTAAAGGAACTAGGCTTTGTTAAACGTATAATAGGAAGGTCCTTGAATAGAAATGTCAAAGAGAGATGCTACTTCACTCTGGTTAGGCCACACCTCGAATACGTCGCTAGTATTTGGGACCCTGGTCATAAAGATTTAACAAAAAAAATTATTAAAATACAAAGGAAAGCAGCCCGTTTCGTTAAAAGCTGCTTCGAGTGAACATATAATATCTCACAACATTTGGAGGGATTAAGGTGGGAGCCTCTAAATACACGGAAGCCACACGCTAGGTTTAGGTTGCTTGAGAAATTCAGAACTGATATGTTTCAGAGCGACACAGAGTGTATTATCATGACTCCTCACTACATATTTAGATGGCAGATGCGATAAAATAAGAGAGATGCATTGCCGAACAGATAGATACAAAAACTCGTTCTTTCCGCGAACAGTAAGCGACCACAACAAAAGCTGAGCTCCACTTAGTACACTCCCATAATACATGTCACCATTTCATCTCCCAAAAACTTACATCTTTACACGGCTGGTGACCTAACACCCCCTACCACACGCCCATGTGGCGGCTCGCAGGGTATTACATAGTTGTAGATTACATTGGTTATATGGGATGTGATCAATGCATGGCTTATTTTTTAGTAAGTGCTCCACGTACGATTACAGCATTCAATCAACCTTAGATATACTAAAGCCAATGCAGAATATTTTGAGGGATTTTTAAAAATCTTTCTTTGATTTCAATTAGTATTTGCAAAAGATAAAAATTATGTTACGGCGTATGTAATAATGGTATTCTGCGTCCAAAAGCAATAAAACGCAGAAACACGGCATTTATATGTATTCATCCTTTTTCTTTCGTTTACTTCTTCGATAATGTATACAATAGAAACGCTTTTGGCGAGGCAAGTGTCCTCCAGAGGTACTCTCAGGTCTGTGACTCCTGACAAGGGAATCCTGCCGAAAATATCTTACGTCGTATGTGCAAGCATGGTCTGACTCAACTAATAATACGTTTCAAGGATAGCTTCCGTGCCTTCACTTGTTCGCATGCTCAATAGCATATTAATCTAATCAAATGATCCAAAAACGGATATACAATCTGATATAACAGTGATATAGTGTAAAAATTTCAGCAAACAAATTAAATCAACGCGGAAACCGCACTATATCAACAACATGACGAAGATTGATATGAAATGCACGAGGGTTTTTACATTGAATGTAAAATAAACTAGCGACAGCAGTAATGATTGAATATAGTTGCCTAATCTCACTTAAGGTAATAATAAACTGAATTTCCTTCGATAAACCGTAGTAAAATCAGAAGTATCAATACTTCCCATAAACTAGCATATATTTTAAGAGTTCCTGTAGAATTTCAACGGAAGGTTTGCTTTGTATCCGGTAATACGTTCACTTGTCCATAGACAACAACTTTACATTATAAACCAGTGGAGAAAGGAAGAGATTCCTGGAGGGAACTTAAAAGAATACTTTGACCAATGGCGAACCCGCAGAAAAGACATCGTCTCGTTACTCCAGAGTTGCCCTTTGAAGATTTTTGAGTATCTTTGTTTTAATTTAAATTTAAAGATATTGATGGATCCAGTCCCATTAGGCTTGGGACACGTATTTAGCAAACCGTTCACACTAGGTGCTATGTGACGCTCGTTTGATGCAACAGATAATTAGATTTTGAAGGCAGAATGACGAAATTGCCTGATTACCCTCGCGGCAATTCTGCTGCGGTGATGTCGTAGGAAACTGATTTGTATGCCGTTTTCAATTGGTGCTTCGCAGTAAGATATCCCAGGCAGACCATAACTGACAGTAAATACTTAAACTTTTTAATTTAAATGTGTAATTAAATTTTGGCCTCCTTCGGTTACCACCACTCATAAATCTTACCTATCTTGTTGGCGCTTAACCTATGAATTTCGTTTAATCCGAAAATCTCGGATAATTCGAACTGGTCTCCACCCCAATTAACTGGAATTAACGGGGCTCTACCGTAGGACGAGTTGAAAACTTACTAAATAGAGGACGGCAATTTCATGAATTGTGCGTCCCTTTCCCAAAAACAAGGTCACTTCGGCAACGATAAATAGTTAAATTTTGGTTCTATTTTAAGTTATGAGGAATTCAGTAATACAGTAAAAATGTTGAACATGATTAAATATTCAAAACCAAACGTGATTATTCAAGCAGATTTGTTCGAACGCGTATTGGATCTCCATTATACGGTCATTCAACGGGAAATGTTCTCCAAATAATCAGGAATGGAGCTGTCACACTGTGTAGATATAGAGAAACAAGTTAGAGAACAAGTATTTAAGGAAAAAATGTGAGCAGGCTGTTTCAATAAAACTATATAAATGAATAACTAAGCAGAAAAGGCATCTAAGGGAAGAATATATGAATCAACAGTCAGACTAATGTAGACCTACGAGGGATACCCAAAAAGTAAAGTCCTTCATTTTTGAAAACTCTAATGACTTAATTAAAAGTAAAACATAAATAACAGAAATCAGTGCGTTGATATCTACATCTATATCTACAACTACATAATACCCTACGAGCCGCCGCATTGGCGTGTGGTAAGGGGTATTAGGTCACCAGCCGTGTAAAGATGTTAGTTTTTGGGAGATGAAATGGTAACGTGTATTACAAGAGTGTATTTAGTGGAGCACAATTTGTGGTCACTTATTATGCGTGGAAAGAACGAGTTTTTGTTCCTATCTGTTCGACAGTGTACCTATCTCTCTTATTTTATTGTATCTGTCGGTCCTAGAGATTTAGTGAGACAATAAACATGATAATGTTCTGTGTTGTTCTGAAACACACCATTTTTGAATTTCTCAAGCAACCTAAGCCTAGCGTGTAGCCTCCGAGTTTCTAGGGGCTCCCACCTTAATCCCTCTAAGAGTTGTGTGACACTATATGTACGCTTGTAGCAGTTTTTAACGAAACGGGCTGTTTTCCTTTGTATTTTAATAATTTTTTTTGTTAAATCTTTATGACCAGGGTCCCAAATGCTAGCGGCGTATTTTAGGTGTGGCCTAACCTGAGCGAAGTAGCATCTCTCTTTGACTTTATCAAACAAGGACCTTCCTATTATACGCTAAACAAAATCTAGTTTCTTTAATTCTGTGCTGCATATGTTTTGTATTTGTAATCACCTGTATTTATGCTGTCATCAAGAGACGCATCTACATTGGTCACAAAGCCTTATCAGATTATCACAACGCTACCGCATCTTATATATGAGTGCTCTAGCAAATTTTATGGACTCTGGCGAGGACAGACTGCAAGATCAGGCTCGCAAATACCAGTTTGGCACAAACTGAAGAAGTGAAAGAATGAACATTGCTTTGTAATTGCTCTTCCTTTCGAATCCTATTTGAATTTGAACACTAAATGTTTTCGACACTACTACTTTGGACGTCGAAGGGGTGATTAGGCTGGCTCCATAATCCGAGCAAAGACTAGTACCGACAGGGCATACACGTGAATTATTGGAGAAAAACAATATAACTTGAAATAGAATATGTGAAAAATAGAGCTTAGGGTTAAAATATCATCCTTTCATGTGTGTACATTTTATTATTGTAAAATTAATAGAATTTGAGAAAAAAATTTGGGTCATAACCATTTAGGCAATCTGTGGAATAGACGAGACCGGAGAAAAATAACTAAGACTTCTGGGAACCAAAGAAATAAGAATCCTCAGAAAATCACAGGGAAAACCATAGTGGGTCGATCGGGGAGTGTAATCGTGGGAAAGGAATGCTATAAAATGAATAGCAACGAATGTGTTCAGAGGCGGACTCAGGAATGAAATGATCACATGGATAGAATTGAAGACAGCGTAAGAGTTCATCAACATTTACATACTACCCTGCGAGCCGCGGCATAGGCGTGTGGCCGGGGGTGTTCGGTCACCAGCCGTGTCAAAATTGTAATTGATTTAGTTTTTGGAGGTCAAGTGGCGACGTGTATAATGGGAGTGTATTTATTGGAGTTCAGTTTTTACTGTGGTCACTTATTGTACGCGGACGAGTGTTTGTGCCTATCTGTTCGGCAGAGTATCTCTCTTATTTTATCACTTCTATCTGACCTAGAGATGTAGTTAGGCATCATGATAATATTCTGTGTGTCGCTCTGAAACACACCAGTTCTAAATTTCTCAAGCAAGCTAAGCCTAGCGTTGGCCTCCGATTCTCTAGGGGCTCCCACCTTAATCCCTCCAAAAGTTGTGAGACATTATATGTTCGCTCGTGGCAGCTTTTAACCAAGCGTGCTGCTCTTCTTTGTATTTTATTAATTTTTTGTCTTTTGTTTTCTTTTGTTTTGGGGAAGTCTTTATGACAAGGGTCCCAAATGCTCGCGGCATATTCGTAGTGTGGCCTAACCAGAGCCATGTTAAGATTTCCGGAGATGAGCCTCCTTGTGGAAGATGAGGTGTAGAGAGATTAAAGAAAAACTGAAAGGACATTGTACAATTGTGTGAAATTCACAGTAGAAAAATCATTCGCTTGGACTGGAAATCGAACCCAGATCCCTCGATTTCGCGCCGAGTGATCGAACCAATTAAGCTACCCTGCGTCCTTTTCCACTGTGGATCTCATGGGGGCTTAAAGGAGCAAGTTGTCCTCACAGGTACCGAGCATATGATGCCAGAGGTATCCGTATGCGAGCGCAAAGCGCCACAGTCCATGGGGTAAAGCCCAACTTTAAACCCAAAGGTGTTTACTTTGAACATTTTCTAAGAACCACGGAACTAGCCGCGTAGTTACTTCAACGGAGTCACCCGCTAGTGATCACACAATTGTGTGAAATTCACACTAGAAAAAAAAGCACGTTTTAGAGAAGAAATGATCTGAGGATGTGTGGAAGGAAACAGAAGAATTCTGTGTGGGGAGAAAGAGAAGGAGCTATTGTATCGCATTCCCGACCAACCCTTCTCAGTATTGGGGAGCGAGAAGTATCAAACGGATTCTTTCCCGCCCGTAAACATTGGATGCACGCATGCAGCTGGTACAAGCTTTCGTTTAGCTCCGATGAGGCTTCCCTTCCAAGAACAAATGGTATGTTGCCCGAGTGATAAAGAAGAAGGGATGACGTCGTTTATTCTTCGGGCACAGGGTGTAAAATCCGAGGCCAATCTATCAGTTGGTGAACGCCCACTGGGAATGCGCCTGCTGCCATACAGGGTTTGAGACAAATGAAAGGCCCTATGATGGATGTCTTTCATCGATTTCCAAGGCGTTTCTATCAATAATTTCCCCTTGATTAATAACCGTTGATGAGAAATTTTTCATGGAGGGGAAGCTATGACCATAGGAGAGCCCCTTTCATGTAGTTCCTTCTTTTTTTCATCGGCTTGAAATGTTGTTTCTTCCAAGTCAACGGCCATTCAACTGGAGGAGATAAATCATTGTGAAATGTCTCAATTCAACTATGTGCAGTAAAATTTTTAAACACGTGTTCATCTAACTGCTATTGTGAATAAAATGTGAAAGATAAAAATTATCACACCGAAGCTTCACACTGCGGTGAAGTGAGGTGTGTGAGAAAAGTAATGAGCCTGATTTTTCATTTACCAAAGTTTTTATTTTTTTTCAAACAACAATGCTATCCCCTTCAAAGTAGTTCCCTTGGGCAGCTATACACCGGCGGAGTCGTTGTTCCCACTTTTGGTAGCAGCGCTGGAAGTCTTCAACTGGTATGTCTTTTAACTGGTCGGTCACAGTCTTTTGAATGTCCTCCAGAGTTTCAAAATTAGGTCCTTTAAAGACATCTTTCAATTTCAGGAAAAGAAAAAAGTCACAAGAACTCAAATCAGGTGAATAGGGGGGTTGAGGAACAACAGAAATGCGTTTTGAGGTCAAAAATTCACTGATGGAAATGGCCGTGTGGCACACGTTTCTTCGATTGTCCTGTTGTGAGGTTTTTCGGCACCATTTTGGCACAAATCTTTCGCATGCCCATATCGTCTGTCAAAATTTGATGTACGGTGAAAGTGTTTAAATTTAACAGTTCACTCATCATCCTTATTGTTAAACGACGGTCTGATCTCACAAGAGCCCTCACACGTTCAACGTTTCCGTCAGTTTTTGAAGTTGAAGGTCTCCCTGAGCGAGGTTGATCTTCAACGTGTTCTCGGCCTTCCAAAAATGATTTGTGTCAGCGGAAAACTTGTGCTCTTGATAAGCATAGTTCCCCATAGGCCTATTTCAACTTTTCAAAAGTCACACTTGCGGATTCACCAAGTTTAACACATAACTTGATTGCACAACGTTGCTCAAAATTCCGATGCTCCATTTTTGTAACACACAACAAAAACACAAGTTCACTGATGATGCTGTCAAAAATAATATGTTAGCTGTACGGAGTTGAAACTCGGACTGAGAAAGTGGAAGGGATAAGCAAAGACAAACCGGTTTAGCACAGGCCGGTAGACACGACGTTGCCAGATCGCCCGCAGTGTTGCCAGTCTCATTACTTTTCTCACACACCTCGTATTTCTTCATAAATATTTATGAGAGAGATCGGCAGACGTATTCTGAATGATAATTGGTTTGTTCGGAAGGCACAATAAGCATTCATTTCATACTAATTTCTTTTTATTAAATATCGGTCAATCGACAGGCTTCAATGAAACTGTCGTCTCCTGGTATTTCTGTTTTGGGCGAGGTTCTTCATAGCTCTGTATGTCCCTTCTCTCATTATATCTGGCATCACACTAAATATCTTCTTTCCTCTTCTTCTCTTTCCAATAATATAGCTTTCTATTGAGCCTATCTGCAAACAATCTCTCCGTAAAATGTGGGCTTTGCCTTTCTCTTCTTTACCCTTTTTATTGTAGTTTGCTCCTCTCCAATCCGTCTAAGCGCCCCCTCATTTTTCTCCTGTTCTGTTAATCGCAACTTCTCCATCTTTCACATCAGCCACATTTCAGTGTGTTCTAGATATTCTTCCTCCCATTTTCTCCTTGGCCACGTATCCGATCCATACACTACCCTACTCCATAGAAAACGATTTTCATATATTTTCCTTATGATTTGATGCTCCGAGTTGACAGGAGTTTCCTAATTTTTATGAATACTATTTTTTCTTGAGCAATCATACGCTTAATTTTTGTGTACAGGTCCACCCTTGTGCCACTAAATAGATCCTTAGTGCCTTCAATTTTTCAACGTTTATTTTCTTTTCATATTCCTCTCCTTTCCTCTTGATCTCTTGTATAAAGGACTCATTCCAGGTGATTATGCTTCCCAAGTATATAGATGACCTTAATAGCTTATTTCCATGCCTACCGACTTGATTTTTATTTCTTGGTCATCTCTAGGGATCCTCATTACCTTCAATTTGTCAATATTTATTCTTATTCCATACTCTTCACCCTCTTTATCTCCTGCACCATTCTTTATAGATCCTCTCCACTCTCTGCTATCGCAACCTGGTCAACTGTGTATTTGATGGTTTTCAGTTTATTTCCTAATATACTATCAATAAATGATTATTTTGTAAAAATATCATAGTATATTGTTCATTTGATTTCAGTGACATTTGTTGCGAATATAATTATTGTATTTTAACAAAATTAGTGAAAAAATATTTCCTTAATTATGCTGTATGCGTAAATATGCCGTAATTGTTGCCAACACTCGTCAAAAGAAATAAAATATTTACTGTGTTGGTTTCTTTGGTGGTTTACGGGAATGTTAATTTATCGTCAGTGACCAATCACAGACACACACACTCAGCACAAAATGGGATCCTTCACAGGGCTTAAGAGACCCCGTTAGGGATGTCTGGGTTATAACCACAAACTCACAATCAGAGAATGTTTAGGTTTTTATGTTATACCTTACGTTTTTATGCTATACGTTAATTTTTTTGAAAAATTTTACCTAATTTTCATCTACATCTATGAAATACCGTGCAAGAAACCCTTAGGGTGCGTGGCACGGGGTGATTCCACACCAGGCATGCAGCACTCATCCCAGTTAAAATCAGAACCGCGCACGTTCCCCCGGATGCCAGGCGCAGGCCAAAAGCAGTCAGGATGACAATTCGTGATCAGACTAGGAACGAGGAGAGTGCTACATGGACGAATATGCTACCATGCAGTAAACTACTTAAAATACAACTACTGGTTATAATTACTGCAATAGATTAATAATTCTACAATGCGCTAAATCTTGCTAGAGCTCTATCATTCCGGACATTGCATGCTAGGTTAGTCGCTAATAATCATGTTAAGATATTTAGCACTACTGACAAAACCTATTTAACCTAGTCAGTATCCTAGAACTGATCTATTGCAACTATTATCGTCCAGTATTGTACGTGGAAAAATGGCATTTTAAATCTATGGGTTTGGCAGTCTATTTCCTTAATCGTATGCATGTGATCGTTCCTACCATAATAGTTTGGCTCTAGCAAAATATGTTGAGCGTCCGGAAAAAAATAGTTTACACGAAACTTTCGTAAAAGATTTAATCTATATTTTTTCCCTACAATCGGATGGAGGTTCCCACCCTAATTCCCTTAACAATTAAATAACACTACTGCTATATTTTGTTACATTACGAGGCCATTGAGCTCAAATTTCCTTGATTTTATAGTTTATGTATTATATCTATAATAATTCTGAGAATATTTGTTAACAAACTCATTTTTCTTCGCGATCCCACGCGATTCCCTCTGTCGCGCCCGTTGACAACGTACTCATCTATGAGGTCACGGACGGGAATTCCCACGGAATGGATGACGTGAGCGCTCCCTGGCGCCTTCGCCGCGAGATGAAGGGGAAGGAACGAACGGCATGTGACGCTGAACATATTCCCTCACCCGCTTGCGCCTCTCAGGAGGAAAAATAAATGAAAATCGTCATGCACTTGCTTACGAGTGACGGGTGCTTTTTTTTCGGACACGAACCTTGCTTGAACATCGCCCTACTTATCGATGAGCGGCAAACCGCTCAACTCCTTCGTGTCTACCGAGCTATGATCGAGTTTGGTGTGCCGTTAGAATGATAAGGAGCGTGCGCCGGTAAGACGAATGGTAGAGCTAAGAAAAGAGCCCAGCTGAACAGTTTTGAGAATACATTCGGAATTTGGAGATGAAATAAATACACTTTGTATAATCCTGAGAGTGACACGAAAGTGATGAAACCGGTCGGGCTCATACCATTAAAGTTTTGTGTGGATTGTACAAAATGTATTTATTTCATCTCAATATGAATTCTAAATTCCACAAAGTTAACTCGCAAACCATGGAAGATATACATTCGTTAATATTAGCGCTCGTTTATCTAGCTTAAAAAAAAAACAAAGAGGAACTGTTAGGTGACAAATTTTCGGCACAAATAAATACTTTCTGAGATGTGAAAATACCCTCAGTGAAACCCCTCTTAACGACCACTCCTGTCAAGCGACCACCCCTGTTAACGACCATTTTTCAGCGGAACGGTCGGTGGTCGCTTAATTCAGGTTTCACTCTATGTGTACAACAAATTAATACGCATTGAAATTTCCCAGGAGCAACTATATTATGAGGAAATAAACGCCATCTGTATAGTTTTTAACAAAACCATCACTTTAAGAGTTTTTTAGCATTATTTTTCAAATCAGCCGCCCGTTCATTTGGATAATTCTTCTAGATACTGATTGTGAGCCCCTGTCGAACAAACACCCCTATTTACGACTATTTTTCAACGGAACCCTCGGTGATCACTTAGTACAGGTGTCACTGCACAAAATATCTGCATAATACCTGCACTATGCGTCAATGACATAAATTTAAATAAAACATTTTATTCAACTTCATTATAGATGCAAAAATATATTGTATAAATGAATAGATCAGTATAATGAAGAAGAAAATAATTTAGATATAATTCGGTCCTGTAAGCCTTATCAGGAATACCGGTTGATTTCGATGTGTCAGTGTACCTAAATCCTTGGCTCCAAACCTCATAATAGCTGAAAATCTATTAATAATCTAAAATTAATATGCATATCACTTCGTTTTGCTACTTCAAAGCGTAGATTAGTCTAGAGTTCGTCTAGCATATTAATCTATCTGCTCATTATGGAACGTATTACTGCTTCTTTCTTTATCTGCTACGTAGTCCTAATATCGCATTTTGCCTGACCCAAGCATGGTTCTTTTACATCGTTATTTTAGTTGAAATACATATATAAATAAAAATAGTTGCTATAGGATTTGGATCATACTTATACACAATGCAGTGCCTACTGGTGAATGTTACATATATACATTACGGCGCATGTTAGTGATAACTTATCCCCTGCCAAACCCCTTTGAGGTGGCTAGGAGGTAATATGTAGATGTAGATGTAAAGGCATTACAAAATGGTAGTAAAATATTATGGCATGATGCAAGGCACACGTAGCATACGATTAGCGCAACTAAACTTCAAGTGCTTGCTTTTCACATCAGAAACAATTTTTGAAGTGGCATTTTATATTAAATTCAGATACTCTCTTAATCTAAATTGTACTTCATTATTTTGTTATGATCCTTTACAGTTTTGAGTAAATATTTAAAATTTTCGGGTAATAATTTTAACTTTCAGAAAATTCAGGCATTTCCTTTCAGGTATATTTAGAGAGGCTCTGGTGGATGGGGATATTGTATCAAATTAATGTGCATATATCGTTGTTGTATGTCATTTAAACTGGCCTACTAGAATTGGTAAACTATTTCAATGTGTATCGACTGATTACATGGCTGGTTCTTTCCATTATAATTAATATTTTTAGTCAATAATTGGCACGAATGTGTAACCGATCATGTCCTCTTTCGGTGTTTCTAGGGGAGCTTAGAGTTCCGTCATCATAAAATACGAGCACAATCCATTACCTTGAAGAAAAATTACGATGTCCTGCGAGAGCATATTAAAAAATTAACTGCGCGTCAGTCTTAAACGAAAAAAATGGTTCAAGAGGTTGCACAGCCGTGTTAGATGCTATTGACATGGTAATATTCACCATCTGTAGCCAAAAATAACCAAATAAATAAGCCCTGTATATATGAGGAAATAATGAACTATTACGCACGCAAGAGGAATATATTGCGTACAAAATACAGGCATTATCCAAATAAAGCGGAAGAGCTGAAGTTCTGAACTAATCTAAGGTCAATTTTAAGAAACGGTGGCAATCAGTGCTTAACTAACAGTTTGAAATTATTAATGGAAATATTGAATGTTAGTGGACCTTATTCAAGGGGATTTATTACTATCAATTAGGGAAAGAACGTTGTGTGTGCAGTGATGAAAACTGAGATTTTTCGTCTGACTTTATTTCCAAAAGTGATCCAGGTATGATCTCACGAGTAACACTTTAAGTATGGATTAATTTAGTCATACCCAATGCTGACTTTATTAAGTCGTACTTAAGTTGATCTTGAACTCCCTCTTCCTTGTAGATAAGGAAGCGTGCGAAGAGCTCAACCCCCATCCAATAACACCTACGTATTTCAAAAATGAGTCCTTAACTGCAGGCCGACATTCTTCTCTGTTCTTGCTAATCCCTTTCGTCCCCTATAAGTCTCCCCTCTTTTTTTTGCATTTATGCTTTGGTCTTTCTTAGAGGACTCAAGTTTTCTGGTCAACCATGGTTGGAAATAAGACTCAGTGTTTTAGGGCGAGCCTAATCATTTATGCTCTTCTTATATGTATTTTCCTTCAATGAGTCATTTTTTCATCGCCTCATATGCATTACTTGTCTTTATTATTCTTTTATTCATATTATACTCATATTCTTTTCTTGATCCGTTTCACGATTCCTAAAGGCACTGTAAAGGTTTCACCCGCTGCTTTTTAGTCATTGGTTGTTTTTAAGGCGACGGTTTTAATACATAACGATATTTTTTATTATTTCGAGCATTGATTCTCATTTCATTAATTTAAATTATTGCCGGTAATACTTTGTTTTACACTTTGAGTCAATACCGTGATGTTTGCGGTGAAGAGAAGCGCAGTGTAACTCCTACCGTTAGTTCATATCGATTTACGGATATATCCGACCGACGCAGCCATTCCGACGGTCACCATGGTTTGTTTACGTCGTCTTGTGAGTGGTGCTTTTTTACGGGAAAAATGAATTGCAGCTCTCTGAATTCGTATCATTCTTAAGTTGAGTCGCGTATTGGAGAGATATTTTTCTTAACTTCCTTAATTTCACCGATTCACTCAGCAAAGAAATGCGGAAGATGAAAAGAGAACTGTGCTCTTGACAGATGACATCATATATTGGATAACTTGACTTCCCTTGCTTCACCTATATCCGCATTAGTCTGACAGAATAACGTAATCTCTGATTGTTGGTGTAAATATAGTCCAGGAAGTAACAGATATCGGGTTACTTCTTTACAAAACCGTCCTATCCCCATGGAAAGGTGGTTGTGTGATTAACTAAGGGACCTCAACGGTCCTAATCCACTTGCATTATCCCGTCCAAGGAGCCTTTTAGTACTGTAGAGACGATAAACTTACCAAATGGTTGGGTTTCACAACTGTTTGTCATCCGATCATTCGCGGCATATTTTGATCAAGAACAGAGTATGTTCTAATTTAGGTCGAATGATACTGCAGGGAATTTGTTTTATCTCACACGAAGCATGAGTGTCTCGCGCAAATAACCATTCACAAGCTTTTTCTCCAATTATGACGGGGTGTCGATAATAGTGGCTGGCTCTTCATATTGATTGACATCTTCAGGGTAAGATTTATTTTTGGAACCTATGGACGGCAGTGATTCTTTCCATGCCTTCTGTTTTAGCTGCTCTTATTCGTGTTGTGTAAACTAATCTTATCCCTACAAAGAACACGATATAATTCGTAAGGGACATGGAATGGAAAGGCTGTGACTCTTATTCTTTCTGACTTGAAGATGTATACTACTTGGGTTCGCAATATTTGCGATTTACATATACATTTAATAAATTTTAATGTTTCGTTTTCCTTAGCCTGGCTTGTTTCTTAATGTTCATTAAGATCGAATTCTTTTAATAAATTAAGTATTATTATTAAAGATAATATTTAATAATTTTTAAAACATAATGAGTTATTATTTAATAGAGCTTTTAAAAATTCTATTTAAGTTTTATAAGGATAGTGGAAAAGGAAATGACCCTACTTCACTCAATGAGATTTGGAAATGAAAAGTAGGTGAGATACCTCTTGATTCTGGAAGCCAATTTTGCTAGTATAGCCAGAGGTATGCATTAGATCTCGCTCTTGTTTTCATTTTCGGCGTTGGCGTATTTTTCCCTTCAAACTTAAGTTGAAATCTGAGGGTGATACGATATTTTGTGGCTCGTAGACTATGATAATTCTGCGCACAATCCTCCCCGTGCACCCCTATTCTTGCTAAACCTTCCCCCTTGAGCGTTCACGGTCAAGCCTTCACAGTCATTTCATTTAAACCTCCTTGTTTTTATAGGGCGAATATAAAATCGCTTCAGGCTCACGAGTCGGCTACGAGCTGCCTACTACTAAGCGAATTCAAGACCAGCCGTGGCCTTAATGATGCGTATGCTCTCTGTGAAGTGTTCCAACGTCTGCACTGTTCCTCACTGTGTTTGCCTGCCGGCACACCTCTTCCCCGTTTCGCTGAAAATTCTCCTCGGCGTTGGATTGGACTATAACGGGCGAAAATTAGGTAAGTTAAACTCTTTCATTTAAATGTGAGAAATATCGTATCATTTAATCCATTAATTTCCATGTCTTATATCTCATTTAACGAATTATCAGGTTATAGAGATTATCAGGCACAGTCCTTCGGTTAATATTTTTTGATCTTGTATTTTCCATTAGTTCATTTCTTTGAGCCGGGTGATTAGTAACAGGTTATTTAACAAACCAATTATATTCAAATATTTTCCTGGCCTATATTGCTATTCATTTCTATCACTTCTTCTAATCTCACAGGTTATCGCATTTAGTCAATCAAATATTTCTTATGGAGTTGCCTTTTGCTATGTTAGTGCATTATATAGATGAAGTAATAAGTGCTTTAGAATTAAGTGGTAATAATGTACGTATTTCCGCTCACATTCGCGGACAGCCGCCCTCCCCTCTTCGCAGCGTAATCACCCAGAACGACTCTCTCCCATCCACGCTGTACGCCATTATAGAGGGAATAAATTGCTCGTGCCCTCTTGACGCGCACATTGCGGCATATTACCTTCACTAAAAAAACAAACTAATTTGAGCCTCTTATTTAAAATGGACTCACTATAATAAAATAGCAAATTGGTCAGTTCACTCGTATCCCTTCGGCAACTCGACTTAAAGATCAAAAAAGAGAAGAATTACGGTGATATTTAGAAGTAGAGCTCAAATGCGATATCTTTGATAAACTAATTGTGAATTCCTACGACAGTGAGACACCGTGTGAAATAGAACTGAATGAAATTTCGGTCAGAATTTATCCAAATAAATATCGGTAACTAATGGCGATATGCATGCATACATACCAATCACGCCGTTCCCTTCCGAGGTAGGCACAGTCACAAAGTTTCTTACATAAATACATATTTGTACACCTAACTCTCCTTCAATAGTTTCCTCCATACTGACCAATCTTTGCAAACCTCTTTTGCCTCATTTACCCCCATACACTGCTTCATACACGCTCTCCTGTTTTTAAGACTTCTAATATTCCTCTTCCTAAGAATTTCCTCAACCATATTCAACCACAATTTTCTCGGCCTACCTCTCCCTTTCGCACCATTTATTTCACTCATATATCTATTTCGTTATTCGACTCTCATCCATTCTCTTAACATGGCCAAACCAACGAAGCACACTCCTTTCATATCTGTCCATTACTGGAGCATCTAACTCACATTCATTCCTGACCCTATCCATCCTAATTTTGCCGCAAACACTGCTCAGATAACTCATACCCACGACGTTTAGTCTACCCTTATATGTCTATCCTATGGCGATAAAAATGGAACAATAAGAAGGTTCCGGAAATCGAATGAAAATTTCTCGAAAGTTACGATGCAGTCGATTTCACCGCCCGAGTGGTGATGAATCTTTTCACTGATGTGACCTAAAATATAGCAATCTCACTTTCCGAGTGGATTTCATTTCCGGTTATATTCATCTTCATCTATACACTACCCTGCGAGACACCGCATGTGTGTGTAGGACACCAGCTATGTAAACATTTTAAGGATAAAGTTTTTAGAGGTGAAATGGTAAAGTGTACTATGGGAGTGTATTGATTGGAGCTCAGTATTTATTATGACTACTTATTGTGGGTGGAAAAACGAATTTTTTTATTTAACTGTCCGGATATGTATCTTTTTTATTTTACCGCTTCTGTCAGACCAAGAGATTTATTGTGGCGTCAAAATTAAATTCTCTGTGTCGCTCTGATACACTCACCTTTTCTGAATATGTCACGTGTAACACTCGCTTTATTTCTTTATAATTCAACACTCGTTTTTTTCTTATTTTTTAATTTTTAGTAACTAGATGACGCGAGCGAATATTTCGCACAGTATGCAGCTTCTTCCTGTTTCTTCCTTCTTTCTTCCTGTTCTTTTACCTGTTTCTTCCATTGGACAATTATATGCTATTTATGTTTGTGTTAGAGATACATAACGTAAACGTAAACAGTAAATGGTCACACTGATTGCATGTAGAATGTAAACAATCTCACTAAACGATGTATTATTAGATGGCGCCTCCTACAGTCTTTCAAGCACGTAACCATTGCCAACATATTAGTTGATTATATTGTCAGCAGATGACGTTGTATCATTTTTTTAACAAGAACTTTAATTCTAAACAATTTGTCTATTTTTTATCAATATCGGGGAACATAAGCATGAAAACGATGTTTAAATCTATAATTTTGGTGAATAATTATGGTAGTTATGGCGTTGCGACAAAAAAACACCTTTGAGAAATAATATGTACGGATTCTGGAGGAACAACTACCCTAGATCTCACACAACCCGCACATCAGTACAGATGCTTTAGTTGCCGAACCTCCAGGATCGAAATAATATATATGATTATCAATTTTTTTTAAATACATTAATAATAAACCTTTTTTTATTTGTCGTCAATAGCGGGGAACATAAGATTTAAAACGATGTTTGAATCATTAAATTTGATGAAGAATTATGGGAGTTATGGCCTATCCACTAAAAAACACCTTTGAGAAATAATATATACGGATAAACACCACTTATTTTTCCTTCCACACAATTTCACTACCACTCACTTTTACCTCATCGGTCGACAGTCTCCCCTCGCGTTCTCCCCCTTTTTAAACAAACTCCTCGTTGCCATGGCATTGTTAGTACTACAAGGGCAGCCAACCCAAGAGTGATGGACCCATTACACAAGTATACTAAGCCTAGCGTGTAGCCTCCGAGTTTCTAGGGCTATTCGAAACATTTGAACTATAGGTAGATCCTACGAACATTGTTATAACAAGGTAGGTATAAAGTCCTAGATTATATATAATCTAGGACTTTATGCCTACCTTGAATAATAGAGAGAAAGAGGTGTATGGGGTATGAGATCCGGTGGAGGAAATAATTGATAAAACACTTGGGAGCCAGCAGTTGATAGTAATTGGGAATTGGAATGCGGTGGGGGATAAAGGAAGAAATTAGTGGGAAGCGAGCGATTATGGCCTAGGATGGCTAAATGATCGCAGAAAGAAAGCTGTAGTGTTTTGCTGAATAAATATTCTAGTAATCGCTTTGTCCAAGCATCAGCCTCGACGCAGGTACACATGGAAGAAGCCGAGAGACAAGGATAGACACCAGAATGATTACATTATGGTGAGACAGATTCAGGAATAGTGCTAAAAATTCACATACTTCTCCAGGGGCTGATGCAGTCACAGTTAACGACCTATTAGTTATGAAATGTCGCACCAAAATCAAAAAAGATAAGAAGGGCGTGGAGGGTAAGAAAGTGGAATGCATAGGCATTGACTGAAGCAGTGAAGGAGAAGTACTGAGAGCAGGTTGAAGAAATCATGGGTGGTGAGCGTGGAGTGAGATCAGTAGATGATGAATGGGGAAGTTTTAAAAATGGAATTGAAGAACCAGTGACTGCAAAGGTAGGCGTAGTAATTACGATATTATCGTTGCAATACTACGCAATATTCGTGAGGGAATGATAATGGAGATGCCGGAAAAAATGAAATGGAAGAGCGTACATCTACATCTACTTATTACCCTGCAAGCCACCACAAGGCTGTTTGGCAGGGGGTGATTTCACCAAAATGAACTAAGTTGCAGAAATTTACTTTCACCGACTCGCACCACACTATGGTTGTGCTACAAATGCTACAGAAACTACTAAAATGAGCTGTAACGTAACAACGTAAACGTGACACTAGAGTCATACAGGGAACATGCAAAACATGATGTTAGCACAGCTGTTAGCACAGATGTTAAAACATGCATTAGGTGACATATGAATTAATAAGCTACACTGCCTGTCAGCTAATCTAATTCAAAGTTTTAACGCAGCCATTATGGACTCTAATCGATCGCAGGAAAGACGACATTTTGAATCATTCTGTCTCTACAATATATTTTCTTTATTTTAATCTCATGATCTGATCTACTGTAGAATGTCGATGTTCTAGGAGCGCAAACTCATAGTTTGGCTAGGAAAAATACAGGAAATTTCAACCACAGGCTTCAAAGAGAAACAAAGAAAGCAAGAGAAGCATGGTAGTGAGAAAAGATCGAATTCTTAGAAAATTTTCAAAAAGAGAGAAAATCAGATTCTCTGAATAAGGAAGCAAAATGATTGAAGGGCGGTAGCCAAGGAAGGGGAATGGCAGCGATTACAAACAAGACCGGAGAGATGATCTTAGAGTCAAAAGAGATCCAGGAAAGGTGGAAGGAGTCCGTGGAAGACCTCGGCAGTTAGGAAGTAAGGCCCAGTAGGCTGGATATAGATAGGGATGACGACATTAGCAGAGATGGAATTGGACCAGGTACTCTTGATAGTGAAATCAAAAGAGCTCTACGAGACATGTAAAGGAATAAAGCGGTGTGAATAGATAATAATCCGTCAGAGTTTATAAAGAGTGCAAGCCAGAACGGTCAAGGGAAATTTTTGCACTTATACGTAGGATTCATTAGGATGGAGTGTGGCCAGAGGACTTCACGACGACAACAACACAAATTCCGATACCGAAGAAATGCAAAGCAAAAACTTGCGAGGATTACAGGATAATAAGCTTAATTTCCCACGCGGCCAAAGTGATTCTCAGAATCATAAGAAGAATGCTGGAGAGTAATGCTATTGATTATCTGAATGATGACCAGTTTTGATTTAGGAGCGGGATTGGAACGCGGAACGCAATAGGAGTAATGAGGACGCTAGTAGAAAGAAACCTAGACAGTGGGAAAGATGTTTTTGCTTGCTTTGTGGATTTCGAGAAGGCGTTTGATAGGGTGAAATTAATGGAGGTGTTGAAGAAATTGAGAGTCGATCGGATGGACAGACGTCTCATCTGGAATCTTCATTTGAACCGGTGGGCCTAGGCACGACCACCTAAAGACACCTCTCTCTCGGTGGTCACAGCCTAGGTCACGGTAGTCGATGGAGTATCGGTATGGGCCATGAGAGGAGTGCGGCAGGGGTGCCCACTAGCGCCGTTGCTTTTTAATGTGTATTCAGAAGAAACAGTGAGCGAGGCGTGAGGAGAGATAAAGATAGGAATAAAGCACTTATTTCGTGTACTTTTCTGACGAGGGATTAAATGGAAAAAGGAACTACCTCAGTTACAATCTCGCCCCAATAAAGACGCATTATTATTATTGTTACATGCCCAATATTATTGAACGTCATTCGAGTCCGGTCCTGCCACTACACGATCGAGAAAGCCGCGGAAGTGGTCGCTAGGTTATATTCGAGATTAAATAATTCAAATCCAATCCAACCGAAACTTTTAACGCAAAGAGCGCCAGGATTAGAGGATCAAGGTGGAGAAAAGTAGAGCAACGTAATATTTGATGTAGTTTTTCGTGATGGTACGAAAGGAAGTAGGTATTTTCAAATTTCCCAAGAGAAAAGGACCTGGTTTCGTAGGGGTAAAGCTTGCTGAACCAATTCTCTTTGCTTCACTCGAAAGCAACTGTAAAAGGATTTCAGCGTCGGAACTAAACGTAGCATGTATCGAAATTTTCGAAAAATTCACAAGATAAAAATGGGTTGGGTATTTTTCTTCATCCATTTTTTTCGATATATAGGATCATACACCTGGGGGATATGTGAAGACGATAACATCCAGTCAAACTGTGGCTACGGGAGATACATTATTTAAATCGCCGACAGCGGATTTTACGTGCTTTTTGCATGCGAGAAGAATCCACCCCGAGTCAAAAACCACGTTCTTTTTTGCCGGTAGAAAGAAAAAGTACGCCCCGCCGTTACACTGCCCCTTTTATAGGTGCGGCTTCAAAGCAGTATAGATTCTCTCGTGCAAGGAGGAGAAAATAATAGAAAGCAATGCATATAGCGCTCTGATCGTAAATTCAAGGCAAGGAATCTCCTCTGTCCGCCCTCAGTGGATGTAGGGATTCATGTTTTCATTTCTGTCTTTTTCCGGTACGTTTCCCCTTGTATCTACCTGTGAAAAAAAAGAGGTCCCTTTGAATCCCTCCGTCTAGAAATCAAATATGATCAACATTAATGCCCCAAGGAGATTATCCCGACATTCCTTCAAATAGATGCGCTTTCCATTCCCGAGCGAACGTGTATGTGTAGGTATACATCCCCAGAGGGCATGAATACGTCATTGACCTTCGGATTACAGAGGAGAGGTATTGGGTAAACTATTATTAGCTGGGTTTTGAAGAGAGGTCGAGTCAATTCGTGGAGCGGAAAATCTGCAGCGAGCACAAAAAAAAACGAAGAGTTCCGCCCGTGTTTTCATCGCTTGAATGGTTGATGCCCGAAAAATCTCTTGCCGGTGATTTTCCAGATGATGGAACGCTAAGCTGGCCCTTTTTAGTGTATGAGCTCAGGAATCGTTGACAGAGGCCCGTCTGGGTTGCTACATAACATATCTTCTCCCGAAAGGTCACGTGGGCGGGCAGTAAGACGGGTGGGGATGATATGGAACGGGGGAACGCAACACACAGCCCTTTATCTTCCCGTCATTCACCTATTTCACGTGAAAAATCATTCGATCGGGTCACCGCAACGGGCTCCGTCGCGGAATCGTCTTATACACCTGCCTCTTAGGCATGGCTTTTTTTTCACCGGGACATAAAATCACTGCAACTTCTTTTTAGTTCGATAAAGCCGATACGACCACAAATGTTTCGATAAAAAAGTAACTAATGGGTTTTTTCTTTGCTCGGACCGACTGCGGGTCTCATTGATTCGAATCAATATTTTTCAACCTTGATAATCCTTCCTCATACTCCTTCATTCTCGCACTGTCAGTTCTTGTTCTCATTCTTTCCTCTGTTCGTGGTTTTTGGGTTCCAGCTTTCGTTCTATCTCAGAAATCCGTGGTGGGCTAAATTCTGGATTTAAAGGCTTTCCTCTTGTACACCTGTTTCCTCACTCCCTATCCTTGTATGTCTTTTTGTGCTTCCTGAAATTATTGAGCCTTGGTTCTCATTATTATTGGAGAAATTCAATATTTTAACACTCTTAGTGCTGACTCCTGCCAATGGTACTAGCGAGAAATGCGGAGGGTAATTTAATGCAAACACTCACAAAAAACTCATATAAAACTGCAATCAAGTGGAGTTAATAGAAAGATAGTGAAATGGATAAGTGACTTTCTCAGTAATCGAAAACAAAAAGTAGTAATTGATGGTTTTAGCTATGATATGGTCGAAGTCACATCCGGTGTTCCGCAGGGAAGTGTGATTGCCCCTATTTTATTCATTATATATATTAATGACCACGTTCTAGATTTAGCAGTAAATTAAGATTATTTGCAAACTATACAGTTATCTACCGTGAAATGAACGAGGACACGGACTTTGAAGCACTATCATCTGACCTTAACAACGTTCATTCGTGGTACCAGGAGTTGGGTTAGAATTAATTATCAGCAAATACACTCCTATAATTCATGTCACCATTTCATCTCCAAAAAACTTACACCTTTACACGGCTGGTGACCTAACACCCCTGGCCATACGCCCATTCGGCGGCTCGCGTGTTATTATGTAGATGTAGTTATGTATCATCTCAGGAAAGAAAATATTATGAAGTTTATGTTCAAGATATCCATATGCAGTATATTTTATTTTGTATAAAAGGAATTAGGTCTTAGTAAAAGAAGACTTTTATTAGGTCTAAAAAATAAGTGTAATCATATTAGTATTCTGAAGTTGAATAGTATTCGTGTATGAGCCGATATATTGGTCCACCTTACGAAGAGGATTAATGGTTAACCTTCCCTAGTTGATGACGATGTTCGCTCGAAGGCAGATGTCGACCGGTCGCATCAGAGCATCAAAGTCAAAGAAAGTTGCCACTCGCTCTATACTGATTAATTCTTAACAAAAATAGATAAAAAGCAACATGGACACTGTACCAATGTAGCCGACGAATTACCCGCACCAGGTAAACGCATACAAACGATCACCCTCCCGCACGCTACACAGTCATCGAGACACTCCTCTTCGAAGTTCACACTTCTGCTACACACTGACACCGAGAGAAACTTCGCCATGCCCAAACTCAGTCCTGATGGAGGAAGGGTATCTAACGCCGTAAGAATAAACACAAACGATAGAGTCAAGAAAACCCCAGGCGGGTGACACAAACCCCCTCTGAGAATGGGTGTTCTTTAGAAAACCCCCTCTGTCAAAATTCATCCGACTACAGTGACTACAGTGGACCAGGCATGTGGCTAGAATGGACGAGAACAGGCTACCAAAGAGAACGTTATACAGCCGAATTTACCGTAACATACCAATATAGAGACCACGTAAGCGATGGAAAGATGAAGGACAGGCTGACTCACGGCATCTCCTAGGACTACGACTCTGGAGGAGAGCAGCAACAGACAGGAAATAATGGAAGCAGAAGTTAAAGGAGACCAAGGCCCAACCTTGGGCTGTAGTGCCATAGGAGGAGCATATGCTCCAACACCATAAGTTGCATCCGGTAGTGTGACCAAAAATATATCTCATCTTTTCCTGATGGTGTTTGATTTGTTTTCCGCCTGGTCGTTTGGTTACAACTTATTCAATGCGAGCGACTTCTGATTTTTGAGGCTCCAATATTTCTCAAAAGTTCTCCCTCTTCCAATTTCAACCGCTTGGTCAATTCTGTCTTTAGGGCCAATCATTTAGCTACCTGCATGCCTACGTTGTGGATCACTGTATCATAGTGTCCAAATTGTGCACTGATGGTTCTATCTTCTTGATTGTATTTTCATGGCGAGTTTGTTTGTCAGATTCATCGTCTCATCGCTTCTTTTTGACGGATCTGTTGCTATCCGCTAATCAAGGTATTTAAATCCTTCTACTATGTGGATCTTTCATTTCACACTAACCTGCTTTGGCGCAGTTTCAATAAAAATCTGAAGATTCCTGCGATATTGAGTGGAATATATGCCTACATGAGTGGAATTTATACCTACATCTACATAATATCCCGCGAGCCACCGCATGGGCGTGTGGCAGGGGGTGTTAGGTCACCAGCCGTGTAAAGGTGTAAGTTTTTTTTGGAGATGAAATGGTAACATGAATTATAGGAGTGTATTTAGTGAGTTTAATTTTTATTGTGATGGCTTATTGTTCGCGGAAAGAACGAGTTTTGTACATATCTGTTCGGCAGTGTATCTCTCTTATTTTATCGTGTCTGTCAGACCTAGAGATGTAGTGAGGAGTCATGATAATATTCTCTATGTCGCTGTGAAAAATATTAGTTCTGAATTTACCAAGCAACCTAAGCCTAGCGTGTAGCCTCCGAGTTTCTAGGGGCTCCCACCTTAATCCCTCTAAGAGTTGTGTGACACTATATGTACGCTCGTAGCTGTTTTTAACAAAGCGCGCTGCTTTCCTTTGTATTTTATTGATTTTTTTTGTTAAATCTTTATGACCAGGGTCCCAAATGCTCGCGGCGTATTCGAGGTGTGGCCTAACCAGAGCGAAGTAGCATCTCTCTTTTACTTTTTCATCCAAGCACCTTCCTATTATTCGTTTAACAAAACCTAGTTCCTTTAATGCTGCGCCACATATGTTTTGTACGTGTAATCCCAACGATATATCAGATGTTAAGGTAATTCCAAGATATTTTACTGTATCTAAAGATTTTATGTTTACTCCATCCACAGTATAGGTAGGCCCTAATGCAGAAATGAAATTTTTTGCGATTATCCGCAGACATAATTTTTACTGTGACCTAGGTTTCGATGGTTTTGCATCATCATCAGGCGCCAATGAATTTAAGTGCACGTTATATGTAGTCTTTGAAAAAGAAGGGGTGGAAAGAAAGGAAGTCGTGGAAAGGGGGGAAGTGGGAGGGAAAACCGATGGGAGGGGAGGGGGCGGAAAATAAGGAACGGGAATTAGGGTGAACAACTTTTTTTTACAACTATTTCTTTGTAAATATTAACTTTTTTTTAACTTGCTCTTGTTCGTCCAAATCCCATGCCTCGTTTTCCTCCCTCTCCCCTCCCTCGAGTAACCTCTCCCTTTGGTTTACCCACCTACTTCCCCTCTTCCCCACCTTCCTTCCTTATCCCCCCTTCTTTTCATTGACTATATATTATGTGAACTTACCTTCATTTATCACCTGATGATGATGTAAACATATTGAAATCTAGGTCGTAGTAAAATTTAGTAGTAGTAGTAGTTGGGTTGATGGGGTGCGTCGACGACAATGGTATTTTGAACCACTACACGTCGTAATTATAAAAAATATATAAACACTGCATATTATGGTATAATAATAAAATACTTGATATAAACGCTGAGTCAGGATTAAAAATAATTTTACATCCTTAAAATACTATTATATAGGCCAGTTTCATTTAAAAATTTTAAAACGCGGTTGAGAACATCTGGGTCATCGCCTAGAATGTACCCCAGGTCTCCCAGTAGCTGCAGCCTGTTACACACCGCCCGATATCTCTCACACTCCGTCAGGATATGTCGAATGCTTAGAGGACAGTCGCAGTCATCACATCGTGGTGGATTTTCTCTTCGGTGAAGAGGAAGGAGTGGGTCAGAGGGTAGTTCCCTATCCTTAGTCGTGTTATGACGACTTCCTCTCGGCGACTCTTCCTGACGAACGAAGGTCACGCTGTCACTACCGGTTTTAACCCGTGTAGTTTGGCAGTAAAATTTAATTCAGTAGACTACGGCAAAAATAAATTTCATTTCCGCTGTTTCAATGTTATGTAGTTTGGTTATTGAGATATCTGAGAGAATTTCACAACTATGTGTTTTGTTGAGTCAATTATTTTAATACAGTTTTCTTACTTAGATTTATTCCAATCTTTCATATCAATCTCTCTCACAACAATGCTCCTTGTTTTCCTCTCAATATTTACCTCTCTGGTTGTCACCATGGTCATCTCATGACATTAATCTAAATCATGAATATATGTATATTAAGGATTTAAATGTTTGAAATCGTTGCCTCAATGTTGCCTCAATTTCCACATTTAGCTCACTCTGTCCTTGGTGCTACTTAGAAAAAAGTCTTCTCAGACGAGACGTAAATGGCAGTTGCTGATTGTTGTTAACGTGAGACTGGTGGATATTCAAGAACGATCGAGGAGATATGAACTACTTGATGCTGTGAATAATCGCTGAATATTTTTGAGAGCTAACAATTGCTTTGTAAATGGTAGAGAGGAAATATCTACTACTGGTAGTGTGTAATAGGCATATGAAACTTCCATCATGAGCAGACGCCGACGGTTGCCAGACTCTGATTTGATATTTTTGAGACCTAACAGTTGCTTTGTAAATGGTAGAGAGGAAATATCTACTACTGGTAGTGTGTAATAGGCATATGAAACTTCCATCATGAGCAGACTTTGATTTCTAATTTGAACATATGATCTAGATAGATTGATGTGGATGTTAATGCTTAACCGACTATTCACGTGAGGCTTCGGAGTAAGTTTAACAGTCTCTCCTTTATTTGCTATTGCTTTTTGACTCTTCCCCTCTTAACAGTAGGAAGCGACTTAAAACAAAGGCTAAAATGATAGTTATTGGCGCAATCCCTTATCCATAGGTGATATTGTCGGATCTTGGTTTTGAAATCTTGTATCCTTCTTCTAATTCATTCCACCTTTTTCAACTCGCATTATTATTTAATTCCCGTAGAGCGATATTCACGAAGTGCTAAGAAGTTAATTGTGCATTTGTGTAATTAAATTTGGAGAGGAATTAAATATATCTGTAGACCGGACTATGTTCAAAAAGTGTGTAATAACATCCCGCGTGTGGTACTACATTTTTATCCACTACATTATGATTCCTGTTAAGTAAAACTGGTAAGACTTGTTTATTTACGATCTGTCGACTGTATTTACATTTAAACTGACGTCTTTCATCACTACGTGGCGCCACAATCCACAAAGTTGTTTGTTTGGGAATTCTGGGAAAGAGTTTTTGGCGACTAGTCAACAATCCAGATGTATATTCAGGTTCATGACATTAATCTAAATATACAACATCCTCCCTTTTTACATTTTTTTTACAATACAATCAATGAAACAGTCCAACACACATACAACAAACTAAACACAAATACAATGATATGCAGATTCCTTTGCATATAGAAATCAGAAAAAACAATAAGTAAAATACAATTTCGTGGGAGACGAATGTTAAAAACATTTATCGTCGAGAACCTCTTAATGTAGAATGAGAATCCATTAATGTATGTTTCAAGTAGAACTTCGTTCGAAAATTCAATCCTATGGCCAATTTATTTTTCCATTTTCTTTTTACTGACTGATTTTGATTGTAAAATAAAAAAAATGTATTATCTTTTTTCCGGGAGGAGTATATATGCAGAAATATCCGCCATCAATTCTTGTAACGGAACTCAAATTCACGAATTTCAATTTTGGCATGTGTTATATCCCATAGGCTGCCTGAAAAGCTATAAATGATAAAACAGGTTCGCTTATTTTTGCTTATTCGCCCGGGATTTAGTCTTCCTAGAAGGGATTGATTTATTGAAGCAATTGATTCGCTAATTATTTGATGAAACCCGTTAATTGAGAAAAGTTGCCTCCATCAATATTTATCAAGATAGCCTTTCGTTTTCGTGGGATGTTAGAGAAAGTTTCGTCGCTAAAATTGGAAGTTAAAAAATTTCTCGTGGCAATAATGATTACGATTATAAATCTCGGAATTTGGCAATTGAGTATTTGCATGGGTCAGAATTTGGCGGCAAATGAATTATCAGTGAATCCTTACATCATGAATAAGGCAATCCTGCAGTGAAACTTTATTCTGTCGTCTTTTATAAATTATATAAGCCATTAAAGTTACACTTTTTTCGTATCGATATCCAGCAAGACAAAACGCGCGCTGATTGGCTGACGTCATCTCCCTTACTTGCCCGGCTCGTGTTCACGATTTTGCCGAGACAGGAGTGACAACCAGACATTATTTTTTTGAAATCTAAGGGAGTTGTTTTATCTTTGGACTGATTTTCGTTAAAATGGTGGTAGGATACTCCAAGGTGTCATCCAACAACTTGCCCGCGGTGGATACATTGACGGTGGGAGATTTGATGAAGTGAAACCCACTATTCGCGAGCTCCGAGCAGCGTGGTGTAAAAATGTCCCAGTTAGAATGTCTCCTTCACAACTACTCTTTTTATCCATGATAAAATATAACAACAATAGTAATATCCACACTTTAATGTACTACTTCAACACCGACCATGGTTTCGACATACTATGTCATTATCAAGGTGATGGGACAGACACTCTCACATGTATTTATACCAGTGCCAAGGTAGGAGGAGGGGGTATATGGAAGAGGCATGGGGGGGAGGAGGGGGTAGGAGGGAGAAGTAGGAGGGGGAAAGAACAATTTGGGTGAACATATGAAGGTCGATGACGTAAAACAGAGACAAAGTGGGGTGCGGGTGAAGGTCAGGGTTTTGTTATAGGGACGCTTAGCTTTAACAAAGGTGAGTCAGAACAAAATAAAACATCGTTGCAAATTTTGTCCGGGCTATTGACAATTTCAAATTTTTCCATAAAATCCAATTTAAGCCCTTTGTCATTACAATGTAAAATATCTATGTCAAAGTTGCTAAAATGATTACACCGGCATAAATGATTTGCAAAACAAGATTTTCCATCATTATGTATGAAACTTCTTCTATGTTCCTTCACTCTGTATTTGAAACTTCTACCAGACTGTCCAACATAACAAATGCCATACTCTTTTTATTTTACACATTACATGCAAATAACATGAAATTCACACAAAATTATATTACTTCACAGTTCATGGGAGAAGTTTCATTCACTGGTACCATTATTGACGAGGCAGCTTCCCTGTCATCATCGGTTACAATTTCATGGTCCATAGGAACGGTGTGAATCGATAGAGTCCTGCAGAATTTCAAACATTTTTCTATTCCCCACTACGCGTCGGTCATAAGAGACAGGACTATTCTTAGATTGGCATTCAAATATGTATGGAGTAACTCCTTTTTTAATCTTAAAGGTCCTCTATAATTTTGCAATGCATATAATTTTTAGCATCCTATTCCAACTAGAAAGAGTCGAAATAAATGAATGCAGTGTATCTATATATCAATACTGGTCATAGCAGCTACTAATGCGGTCGTGTGACTCCTAAAATTACAATTTACAACACCCCGACTATCATTTACACGCCATTTCTCCAACAAAAATTTTCACCCTGAATAGCGGCTCCAATTATTGGGGAATACACCTCTGAAATAATGTAGTCTTACGAGCAATACACAATAAATCAGAATACGCAAGAAAAAGTGCATAGGTTTGGTTGTTTACTCTCGAGTTGTACATAATTTTCAATTTACTTACATTAAAATTGTCGCCACAGCATCGTAAACGAGTTGTTGCAGCTAAAGGCATCATCTCATCGTATCGTCAAACAGCTATTCGAGCCCCTTCTTCCGTGCAGTAGGATTATCCGCGACGCTGAACTCTTTATCTGGCGTTGATACTCGCGTAATTTTGAATAGTGGCACGTAACAGTATTCTTTATAGTTTTTCTTTTTAGCAGTAATAGTGCTTCCTATATCGTTGGACTCCTGTTTCCCGTAAATCGGAAATACATAGCGAATTCCACTTAATATTTACCACCCAACACAGAAAATATCGCAGTGCCAACGTAAACAAACCCAGTAGCGACGGCTGAGTAAGGGGATTGACATCACGGCAGAGACAATATGGCCGCGGTCCATTTGAGCGCAAGGCCTAAATTACGATTTTTTATCGCTTATTATTTAAAAT
Organism: Ceriagrion tenellum; assembly: GCA_963169105.1. NCBI lineage: Eukaryota > Metazoa > Arthropoda > Insecta > Odonata > Coenagrionidae > Ceriagrion > Ceriagrion tenellum. The sequence continues at coordinate 94,110,920 of OY720639.1, read as the reverse complement.
TTAGGATATGTACAGCTCTCAAACGTTGTATTTAGGGTTTTAATGCACTAAAGTAGTATTTTCCGTTGTTTCCAAAAAGTGTGCAAATACTCAATTGTTGTAATTTCTTGATTATATAGGCTGCATGAGAAAAACTTTACATTGATTCTGCGTCTGCCGATATTCTCGATTTTTCAACGTAAGGATTATGCTGTCAGACGCAATGTTCTTAAAATATTTTCGTGTTTGTGTTCTCATGGTTAAACATTTGTGCATCACTATAATTAAGTTACATTGATATGAAAACTCTGTAGGGAAAAGATGAATAATGTATTCCTGTAGGGAAAAGGTGAATTTCCAGAGCGACATTTATTAATCAAATTAATTCCTCCGTTTGATATCACCGCCAAAAAACACTTAAATTCCATATAGATATATCCATTAAAACCACATTTAATAAACCATATTTCACTTATGATCACACTGTGATTGTATTTTTATAGTACCTGGGAAAGTAGTTAATATTAGCAAATGAATGTTATAATTATTATTTAAATTAAAATTTCAAAAGTAAATTTATATTATCTAATTAAATAGAATAAATATAATATATTATATAAAAATAATTAAATTAAATTAACTGTCGGCAATTAATGGAATTAAAAAACTGCCGTCATTAACATGTGAGATAGGGGTAATACCTCATAAAAGTGTTATATTCATGTCGATATAAAGCTTACTTAATGAAGATTTGAGGTAAAAAAAACCTCCACGTTTGTAAAATACTTTCGAGCGAAGCGCTGGTTTAATCATTAGAGTTGTTTACATAACAGCCCTTCGCCATAATAGTCTCGTGGTGATAATACCGTCGATTTCACATAAATGGCTTTTATGTTCTTCGATAATGAATCCCTACGCAATTGGCAATTTCTACGCCAACAGCGCTTTTACGGAAGTAAAACTTGACCCAGTGTATTCCTCGTACCCTAAAACCCCGAAGTACCTACTCTCGGGTACCGTACTAAAAGCAAAAAAAGAAACCTCTGCATTGATTCCGAGTAAAAAAGGGGCCCATTTTGAACGGATACATCGATCTGACTACCGAAATATCGGGTATAACCAAACAGCTATGGTGTAAAGTAATTTATTAGTTATTTATTAGTAAATTTAAAGTGTAAACCATGGCCCAAGGATGCGTAATCAGGGACGGGGATGAAAAATAAATATGGAACAATTAAAAATGAAAGGACGGGAGTCGGTATTTTTGAGAGAAGGTTGAGTGATTTTTTCTTTATGAGTGTTATATTACATTTTTCTTTGTGAGTGTGAGTGGCGAAGTATTCTGTGAGAAAAGCGAGTGTTGTAATATATTGCGAGGTATTCTGTGATAAACAAAACGAGTGTTACTCGGGTGATACTCTCTTGAGTGATAAATTAGCCCTGCAGGTATCGTGTGGATTACAATAGTAATTCAAATCTGTTGGAAATATCTAAAATTCCCGAAAATCCAGTGTTGCGAATCTTATGACACTCCAACAACTTGGAATAGTTTGGCGGTTCGCTATGTATATCGTGTGTTGTCGTCAGAAGAGCCCCGTGAAGTGCGCGGATTACTATAGTTATGAATATATATTATGGATATAAATGTTTGCCTAGGCTACGTGTTGCCTAAATTTCCACTTTTAGTTCATCCAGTCCTTGGTGCCACTTCGATTAGAGTCTTTTCAGTTGTTATTGTAAATAGAAGTAGTTAATTGTTGCTAACTTGAGGCTGTGGTGAATATTCAATAGCGATCCAGGAAATATGAATTACTTGATGCTTTGAATACTATCTTGCTATTTTTCTAACCTAAAAGTTACTTTGTAACTGCTAGAGAGGAAATATCCATTACAGGAAATGTGTAAGAGGCTTATGAAACGTTCATCGTGTGCCGACGACGATGTTTGCCAGACTCTGATTCTAATTTGAATGCATTGAGCCCGTTCGGCTTAAATAAAGAATTTAGAATGCCTTGTTTAAACAGAACTTGCTTCGTACCAGGCTGCAAAACAGAGTATGTGAGTACGAGGACCTAAAATAGGAGACTTGGATTGGAAAATAAGAATCTGTTCAAGGCGTCGGTAAGTGCATTCCTCTTTCCCTAAACTGTAATGATGGCCATTGGGAATACTCATGGAGATACCACATGTCCCTGGATCATATTAGGACTGTAGGGTTGAACATGAGATTTAATGCAAGTACATGGAGATCCAAGTATTGGTACAATCTTGTACCGGAATCATTGTGGAACATTGGGATGAACACGAGATTTCAAGAGGCTTGCACAAGTGGGAAATAATTATAAAGATGTATTTCAGAATGGCAGTTATCCCATTTAATCTTGTTTTCAACAGAAATATTTTTTGTAGTGATGTTACAAATGTTTTTTGTATATAATTAAATTATGCCAATTTAATCATTATTTTTATGTAATATAAATATTGCGTCTACATTTTTGTTAAACCAGATGCGAGCCCTATGATTCAAAACGAATGATCTAGATAGATTAATGTGGATTTTAATGTGTAACAGATTATTCGTGTGTGACCTTTGTGTGTGACCCTTGTGTGTGTAACTTTAACAATCACTCGTTTATTTGCTATTGCTTTTTTAATTCTCCCAGTCTTTAGAGTAGGAAGTGACTTACAACGAAGGCTAAATTGATAGCTATTGGCGTGATACCTTATTCATAGATGATATTTTTGGTTCTTGGTTTTGAAATCTTGTATCCGTCTTCTGATTCATTCCACCTTTTTCACCTCGCATTATAATTAAATTTCTGTAATGCGATATTCACGAAGTACTAAGAAGTAAATTGTGCATTTGTTTAATTAATTTTGAAGAGGAATTAAATATATCTGTAGACCGGACGATATTACAAAAGCATATAATTACGTCCCGCGTGTAGTATTACATTTTTTATCCACTGCATTATGATTACTGGTAAGTAAAACCAGTAAGACATGCTTATTTAATACTATCGAGTGTATTTACAAATGACATCCCGTCTTTCATCACTAGGCGGCACCACATTCCAAAAAGTTGTTTGTTTACGGAATTCTAGACAACAGTTTTTGGCGACGAGATAAGTCCATAATACACATTCATGACTATAGTAATCCGCTCGATATATGACGTGAGTATTATCGTCAACGTATTTTTTATTTGTTATTTGTAATTTTTGTCTTTTGTGAAACATTTTAAATATAGTACGAGCACATAAAAACCTTTTCTTTCGAAACCAATGATTATGGTAGTGATTCAACGTGAACTTGATGTGTGTTCCCACTTTCAAACCAATGTGACTTTTTTATCTAAGAATATATAAATGTTTTCCTTAGAATAATTTTGAAGACTTTAGGCACTAAATTTATTTCCTGTTCATTATTTATAATAAATAATATATGTTGTCACATTAAAAGCGATATAAACAAAATTTGATTGATATGTCACATTATTATTCTTATTTCGGACTGAACCAAGTATGCAATCCTCGTGACACCGTGAGTACTTTTTAATGCGGATCCACTGCAGGGTTAACCCTCTATGGACGAGCGAGTCAAATTTGTTACGTTTTAAAGTCATGGAAATGTCTGCTTTCTTAGAGGTTTTTCCATTTAGTTGCTGCGCTAGACAGAATTGAAACGATTTGGATTAAGGCGTGGAAAGTTGCGTCTCTTTCGGCGGTTTGTCGAACAGTTTGAATATATGAATGTGTGACGCCATTCACTGACGATGGCGTGCCTGGTGGAGCTCTGAAATAAATAGTTTCAGCTCGCATATGAGGAAAAAATTGGGAAAGTTTAAAGAAGGTACAGTACAATGTAAGAAGGTTACTTTAGTTCATTTTTGACATATTTTTGAACCTGCAGCAAGCTATGTTTTTTTCACATTTCAATTTAATTTTTCTTGTGAAAGCTTCAATCCTCATGACCAAAATCAGCTATTGCTTAAGGTTCTATGTGCATTACAATGGTTATAAAAACATTTTTTAAATGTACTAATGTTACCCTATTAATTGGGGTCAATTTAGTACGAGCGTATATCATATTGAAATAACATAGCAGAGACTTGTGTACTATTCTCACCCCATCACAAACGTTTCCTCAGATTCTCAAGAAGTAGCAAGGCTAATTTCTGATTAAAAAATATATTTTCAACATGTTTTAAGATTTTTAAGAATATTTTGTCAATTTTCAACTTCACGATCGTCTTTGTGTTATGTCACCAAAAAATAATAGAAGCCACACCAAAATAGATATCAACTTTTATCATAGAGTAACAACAAAAATGCTGAAAAAACTTTTAAGTGGGAATAAATTTAACCCTGTCTCTTCATCTTTCCTTTAAGAAGGTCAAGATTTGACCTCAGTCTCTGTTGTGTAGTTTCGATAAGGTTTCCCAATTTATGAACATACTGCCGTGGCATTGTTTCTAGAACGAAAACGTTTTCTTTTATATTGAAAAAAATATGTGTACTAAACTCACCCTCCCAACCTGTAGACTAAACAGTTGTACTAAACTGACCCCACCAAGCCTCATATCTACATTTTAGCAAACTACTACATTAACGAATGCAGATAGAAAAACAGATGTTACCGCAAATTAAACAGGGATATATTGTTACCAAAATTCACACTTACCTTTGATTCGGGAACAATCGCAATCGTGTTGATATCAATAGATTTGTAGAACTGAACAACCCACTCCTAAAACGGACTTGTATATAACCTCCTGTTGTGAGAATTCAAAATCGAAAGAAACAATTGTTGACCGGTGTAACCAACCCAAAGAAACTTTACGTACCCAATAAAACTGACATCTTGTCAAATTTTTGAACTACGACAAATTATCAAATGCTAAATGTATGAAAATGAGGTTGTAACATTTTCACCCCTACGTACTAAAGTAACCCCACTTTACGGTAAGTTATGAAGGTAATTCTGAAGTATAGTTTATGTAAATATTATTATGTTAAGTATTATTTAAAATTAAATATATACAATACAAATGCGTTTCATTAGATAATAAATGTTAAATTGATTTTTTTAAATGCTAAAATAGTACTTTTTTACTAACTTACTAGCAGAATTTTGTACATGTTGATGTTTCATAAATCCATCCAAGGAGGGTTAAACTGCAATAAATAGTCGGTTTGGGGTGGTCAAGCGGTACAAGTTTACAGGCCGCGACTTTTAAGAGATTTCCGGAGATACATTCGTCGTATTTGTGTTCGCTCCCCTGACTAAACAGCGGGTCTCGACCAAGTCTGCCGGGCTTATTGTTTAAGTGTCCTCCGACGGCTGCCAGGACTAGTAAGGGTACTAGTTAGGGATATGGGGGCGCTTAACATTTAAGCCCATCGGTTTTCACTTGTATGGCACGGCGGTGTCTGAGTGGCTGTGAGAGGGGGGTTGGGTGACGAAGTGGTGGCGGGAGGGCGTCGCGACCCACTCTTCCCGAGAGAGAGAGAGAGAGAAGGTGGATGATATTCGGGGCGGGGTGGCCGGAGAGACGAGGGTGGAATTAAGGAAGCGAGAGGGGGTGGCTGGTGGAAGGCGGTGTAGTAGAGGGGTGTGAGGGGTCGGGGAACGGGAGTGGCTGGAGGGATGGTGGGAGACTTTCCATTAATTCACGTTGCCTACGCATCAAATAATCAAAGGAGGCAAGACGAAGGTAAAGGGGGCGGCTTTAACTCAAATATTCATCCACTTCCAGGGAACGCACCTACCTCCTCCAATATCCTCCCCCTCTCTCTCTCTTTCCCTACTCTCCTCCCTTCCCATACCTCTCTATGGACCTATCCTTAATTAGTATCTCTTTCTCTCTCTCCATCCCCTGTTTCACCTTACATATCTTCCACAAGTTGCTGGCTACTTTTTCCGAGGAATGGAGGCAAAGTTCGTCTTATTTACTCTATGTATAAATAAAGTCGTATTTATTTTCATGTAATAAATAAGACGAAACTAAAATCCAGGTATGCGGAAGAGAAAATCTGAATGTAGAAGTCGCATTGAGGGGAGAGAAATTAGAGCATGTGAATTCCTTCATCTCTCTCCGAAGCACCATCACGTGGGGTGGAAGAAGTACAACAGCCGTCATGCGAAGAATAGCCCAAGCTAAGAAGGCGTTCATGGAAAAAACAACTGCTCAGCTCAAAGAAGATATGACTACAAACCAGGAAACAGTTCGTGAAAACTTTTGTGTGGAGCGTGGTACTCTATGGATCGGAAGCATGGACTATTGGAAAATCTTACCAGAAAATACTTTACTAATAGTAAAATCGAGTAGAATCCATAGAGCACTAAACAGCCTTTGCATGTTTTAATGAGGTACTTGCCTTAAATTTCGATCAGATGGTTGATGTTCTTGCTTTACATCCGCTAATTCGTCAATTCCATCGTCCTATCCGTAGAAAAGTAAGGAGAGAGCAGGATTAAACAATATGTTTATTATTTCCTTTGTCAAGCTTCAGTTTGATGGCGTACTGCCCTCTCCACATACCTCAATGGTCACAAACATACAGCGTTTTCTTGGCAACGACACCGCTAGATGAAAACAGATGGTGGTGGAAACACCGTCATCTGTTTCCATCTCTGTTCAGATTTGCTAATTACTCCCACTCGCTGTGGAGATACAATGGATTCTGTGGAATTTCTGAAGAAAAATGGATGTTCACGCGGCGTGTTCGTGATGGATTGCACCGACTAAGTTCGCACTCTATCAGCATGCCGAAAATGGCCCAATGTTCCTCGGGAAAGATCCATTTTCCAACAAATAGCAGATGGAAAGCGTCGATCCTCACGGCCTGCCGAAGCCCCAACGATGCAGGCTACGTCAAGAGTTGGAAGACAGACAACTCTGACGCCCTGCGTTGAATGTCTCGCAAATGATTGGCTACTCAGTGGTCGGCAACGCAATAGCGATCTGAATGCAAGCGTTGCTTGAACTTAAAGTTTACTTCTATGGATGTAGCGAGTGCAGCGACCGAAACGGCGAGTTTAGCGATGTCTTGATCGCTACATCCACTTCAAAGTGATTTCCATATCGCTATTTGTAGGGCATCAGTCTGCTAAAACATGACTTCTTGGTATTTCCCTAACAAATGTAGTGAGGAAGTAAATGATAAATATGAAAAAGCAGTCATTGCCTTTGGATATCACAATGTTGGCGTTCCACAATCTTTCGGGTTTAAAAAAAGTTGTATGATTTACATGAAATGCATATGTTCGTCTTCAAAGCATATCAGGTGGCCTGTTCTGTATGTCCTCGGAATTTCTGAGTATCGACAGTGACGACACTTTGACGTTAGAGTCATGTAAAATTCAAAGGGGACCATTCATAGGAAAAGATTTGTTGGGTGCTTTGACATCAAATTCGCAGATTTTCCGAGGTTTGACCGTATCGATTCCTTACTGCATAAGGCCCCAGGTATGATTATTATTATATTTCTCATACTTCCGTTCTATAACCAAGGTACTGCTTATGCAAGGTAGGACGTTCAGTGAGTTACCTGTGATATTAATAACATTCCCAGATAAAAATAAATAGTTACCATCGTTGGCCGTTCAATCCTAAGATTGGTTGACTGCAGCCTTCCACTCATCCATTTCACATTCTAATTTATTAATTTTATGTTAGATTTTCTTGTGCACTTTGTTGTCTTTTTGTCCTATTTATTTATCCCTTCTCTTTGGGCGTTTCAATCTATTTTTCCTTCATTTTCATTCTTCACAAACCCATTGTACCTCAGTGTGTGCCCAGTCCATCCGATTCTTCTTTTTTCTTATTCTGTTCAATCTGGTCCATTTCTCTTTTACTCTTACGTATACTTCTTCATTTCATTTTTACTGTCATCTATCCTCAGCATCCTCCTCCAGCATCTGGTTTCGAAAGATTCTAGTATTTTATAGTCTACTTTTCCAATGATCACGTGACACCAAATTAGCTCAAATGATTAAATTTAGTGATGCTTTTAATATATTTTTTTATTTCGAGTTAATTTTCCTTTGGGTAATAACTTATGGGACAAAGCGTTCAACCGAAGCTTTTACCTCGTAACGAAGTGAGTATAATTACTGGCTCGTTACGACAGACAGTTATTATACAGGCTCCACCCTCCATTTCTTTTCGGCAGAACTTGATATCATGATTATTTAACGAACTAATGAAAGGACATAGTTGTTTTCAGGCTTGAAACATTTAAAATGTAGATAAAATGCCTAATTTTGAATTCGTTTATTAAGAAATTTGATGAACAAGATGAACAGCAGAAGTTTCCCTGTTAGCGTTACAACATTCATCACAGGATGTGCTCCAAAGAAAGCCGAAAGTCTGTTATTCAAGCCTAAATACTCGGATTTTACAATCGATGACCAAAGCGGAAAAAACTATTACACTTTAAAGATTCAGGCTTCACTTTGTGGAAGTTAATAGTATCCACACTTATACAATGGATACAATTTTGTACTTTTCCTCAGAATTTTATTTTAGATGGTGCGACGCGTTTCACCGACTTGCGGTATGATCAGGTACAATATATTTTCTAACTTATTTGTTTATACATCTGATATTTCCAGAATTTTGTGCCTGAGGATGCCGAAAGTCAGTGAGACACGTTGTACCATCCAAAACAAAATTCTGTAGAAAATTATAACATTGTACCTACTCTTTGAGTAAAAGGGAACTGTATTAGGTGTCTCAATATCTAGTGCATATTATACAAGTTTTCGAATAATATTTTTCGGGCGGAAAACGAAATAAAAAAGTTATGTGATGTGATACCATCGCATTGCCATTACCACATTTTATTCCAGGGTCCAAAAATATATTTTTTGAACCATAATAACTTCAATAAATAACCAACGATCTGGCTACATTTTTACACCATTCGATAATAGAAATCTTTCTTGATAATACAGTCAAACCTCCCTTAACGGACCCCTCCAAATAGCGAACATTTTTTCAATCCTCGGCAGTAGAATATGGAAATAATACCTACAAATAGCGAACACTCTCAATCTGTATGTGCATATTATTATTTCGGTCACTGTAATTAATCTATTTTAAACTCTAAAAGTCATTTTTTTATCAAAACTCTATTGTCATTTTTCAAGGGGCCACGTTTTCGACTTTTGTTTTGATGGTAATGCGCTACTAACTGCTCTATGGATGAGAAATGTAATGTATAACAATTTTATTTCATATTTTTTGTTGAAATGTTTAATTTTTCAATATTTAGACATAAAAGAAAAATGAAATATATCAACGCCTTAATATTTCAATGTACCGGCGTAGTTACCGCATAGACAAGCGTGTCGTTATTTCGTTCCCCTCTGTATAGCGGACACCTCTCAATAGTGGACGATTTTTCCGGGCCCAAACGTGTCCGCTATTGGGAGGTTTGGCCGGATATGTTAAAATTAAGGTAGATTAAAGGGCATGCCTTAAATGAAGGTTTCTCCTTAACGATCTTGCGGTCGTCAGTCAGTTGTTGGGTAGGATAAAAGTTTTTAACAAACTCCTGATTTTATTTTGGAACTATCGCTGGTGCCAGCCTCCTCTTTCAGTTTGGGCTAAGATTATAGTCATTCTCACGATAAAAATTTGAGATCTTTTTTGCTATCTGCATCGCTTGTGGCCGGTCGCAAAAACATTTAGTTATGGAATCAATAGTTATGTGATTCATAAAGTTATAGGTGTCATAAAAATATTCGGTTCCAGGAACACATCTACTAGTTTCTTAACTTATTCACCAAAAGTTAGTAGCTTCGAATATTTAATATGATCTTCTACCGCCGGATAAAATTTATGAAATTCTAACCTATGAATGTTGCTTGAATTTTGCTTAAACCTATGAAAATTGCTAATTGCACACAATAATTAGTCACTTAGAGTAAATGAACTGGTAATTTGTCTCAAAACAACTCTTTTATCTAGTAATTAAATCTCCAAGAGCCTTATTGCGCATCCGCTTTCTTGCCTACTTATTGAACTCATGACTCCAATTCATAAGTCATGAAACCAACAAATATATGGAATGTTTCTGCAACACTTATAGAATGGTTGCCATGGATTATGGGTCCCATAAATGTATAGAATACATATCCTGCGACAGGCCAATAGCGTAATAAAAGGTATTTAAAAAGATGGTACTCGTCCATTTTTGTTCTCATCCGTGTTTCGTCGAAATATATTTTGTGTCCTGAGCTCGAAACAGAAAGATCGGAGACGTCTGAAGTTCCCCATTTGCTCAACTCTATGGCTCTCTTGTGTTCTTTGAGCTTTTGAAAGATGGATCTATTACTTTGCCCTACATAGCTTCTGCCGCAGCTACAAGAGACCTCATACATCCACATGGATTCAAGCAGAGGATGGTTATCCTTTTGGCGAGGGTGAGACATCCTTTATTTTCTTTTCAGTACAAAAGCGACTTGAAGTATTTGCTTTTTTCGAGATTGGGGCTATTTTATCCGGAGATGTAGCGTAGTTTTCATTAGGCTTAGGGAACTTTAAAACTAGTAAAAAAGATGAGACGGACGCTGAAAAAGAAATTTATTCTCTCGAGAACGCTCAAAGTACGAGCAGCCGAACGTTGAGTTGTACAGAAATTGACAATATGGAGGGAATCCCTGAAGCATCATTTGGTGCATGATGAAAGGAGCCGTGAGAATCTTCATGTCAGAATTATTTGCTGGTTCGAGATGAAAGTATTTTGGAAAATTCTAGAATTTGTATTCCAGAAATCGAATGTATTTTTTGTATCAAATTCATTCATATATCCGGGCAAATGAACCTGAATCCGTTGTGGTTCTGTGCGTCTTTAAGAGTTAGGGTACTTCCGGAGCATCAATTATAATGAAGGAGGAACTCAGCCATTTAGGGAAACTTATATATTAACAGAATACAGTGGAAGCGCCTGATCAATCGTTCCCTGGAAAAAGCCGGATCAACGTCTGCTTGGCCGATATGGCAAGTAGCAAGTATATAGCTATACAATATACATGATCAGACGTCAATTAGTCCTTCACAATTCTTAGCTTCATTCCTCAATTCATTAATTCTTAATGAAAAGCCTGAATATTTGTACATTTTCTTCAAAAAATGTGTACAACCACCAAGATAACTACGAGAACTGATATAAATTTCCTTTACTATTCATCTCATCGGACAAACTGTTTTCATAAATCACTCCAGGTAATAGAATTCAACTTCTGAAATTCCCACACAGGTGAGGTGAATAAAAATCCCCCACGATAAAAACCTTTCAATCTAAGATCTGCAGCTAATTTCTGAATTCCTCATAATTCATGTGCCACTTTATCAAATGTAGCTTTCTTTATTCATTTTTTCTATCTCCTGGATTTTTCCCATTGCCTGTTCGTCATTGCCATTACACTGATCGTTTGTAATAGTCTCTATATATTTTTTGCTATTGATTGAATTTGTTTGTTGATATCTTTACATTTGCTTCCTACCTCCATCATATGTTCGTGGCATTACCAATTCAATTATGTGATCATTCATGTAATGAAGGGACTCTACCCCTTTGTGTTCATTTGGTGATCCTTCACAACAATTAAGTGTGAATAGTGTTATTTTCAAGATTTACTTATAATATAATTTGTTTCCTGATCTTAGAGAACATCACGTCCTAGATGAATAAATTCATTTTCATTCATTCAGTCAGTCACCATTAGGCGTTCGAAGTGGACAAATGCTGCAGTACACGATTTGATAGATCTCCCTTCACTCCTAGTCACTTGTAGAACTGCATCTAACTAAGAGAACACCATCTACCACGTCCACGATAGAAGTCCAGTTGACTGACATTCAGCCAATTGGTGACTACGTCCATTTGGGTAAGGGAATGACACAACCGAAGAATCTATGATTGTGGGCTTTGTTGAAAACCATTCGTGAAAGAATTGTTCTTTTTTCTTTTACTTCTTAGCAAAATCAGACATCTTTAATTCAGCTGCGCTTTTATTTTTGATGGACGCTGGAGTAACATTTCCTGACACCGGTATCGACAGACCCATAGTCGAGATGTACGGTTTCGAAGTAAGAGTCGTTTACCTCCGGTCCGCAAGTTTAATTCTCAGCGATCAATTTCATTCTCCGCTTTCTAGCTTCTCGTTGAAAGCCGTAGCTCGAAGCCAGAGGTATACTAGGCGATCGGGGCGTGAGAAAGCTTGTTGTTAGTGCAGCGGGCTAAGCAATAGAATTTTGTATGCGCAGACCGGACGGGCAGCAAGTGGTTATAAGCGATGAATTGAAGGTCGATCTGACTCGCGAGCTTACCTTTCTGCAGCGATTATTCGGCATCTATCCGGCTTCAAATTTCAGTGGGAATCACGCGGAGAGCGCGTGTTTCTTTACTTTTCCTGCCTGAAGAGAGATAAAAGTTTCTCCTCTACACTTTAATATTCTCATGGTGGGTTGATTATTATTCAACTACAAGTTTCATCCAGCTATATTCATTATTTTCTGTTCGTAACCATTAAGGGGGGATCGGGTTGGTATGGTGGCTTAAGTACTGACTAACCAAACGGGCAGCCAGGGTTCAAATCCCTGCTGAGGGGGGTGTTTTTCAGAGGAAATCCGATCCCTACTTGAGTGTCTTGTGGAGGACACTTCAAGTACAGTACTCCGTCTGTCGGATGATATTTTAAGCCGTGGTCCTCTTGGCGCCTTTCTTTAACAGCAGGCCAATGCCGACGCCGGGTTTCTATCCACTCTTCCTCCCTTTCCTATCCCTACAGCGCAAATGATCTTAACTGTCGGTCGCCTCCCCAAAATCCAATCTATTAAGGGTGTTTGATGTGCCATTCTTGAATTTAATAAACATAACGGTCCACAAGGGAAATATTTGCAGACTTTACTTTGTGGAAGTAATCCATTATATATCAAATAAAATGACTTTGTGAACTCCTCTAGAGGTTTATTAGCACGCCCCGAGTTTCGACACTTCGTGTCATCCTCAGGAGCTAATAAAAAATCAGTCACAGTATATATACTGTACAAGTAAAATCAGTCAAAACATATATACTATGAGTGATTTTACTGGCAAAAGTAATTTTATTTGGTCCATAGACATGTGGTAGTAAAGGCCGTTTGGTGTGGTGTGAGGGTAGTAAAGTCCGTTTTACGCTATGGTTAACTCAATACTGGAAATCTAACTGATCTCTTCTCGTATAAAATCGTTCCGAGTAAATAGTGTGATCACACCCGATTACAGAATGGAACTCGATTTTCAGGACTAAAAAGAGAGATATGGACGATACGTATTTTCCATCCGATTCCATGATCTTTGATCCTACGAAAAATGAGAGGAAAGCTGGCTAGTCTAGCGATTTGAGAGAATACCGGTAGTGGAGCTGTTGTCCATCCATATAATCATTGAAGTAGACGGAGAGTGCATCACATCAACGTAGCCCTACTACCGAAATAACTACAATGTTAGTTATCCCTGCTCTTTCCTTGCTTTCCTTTGGATATCCATTCAGCCGAATGGACGAATTAGCGGGTGTAAAGCAAGAATATCCACCATCTGTTTGGAATTTAAGGCAAATAACTCATTAAACATGCATTGGCTACTTATTTCTTTGGATTTTACTCGTTTTGACTGAATTTTTCACCGGGAATGCGGATTATCAATAATTTAAAGAAGTGAAAATACAGGTAAGGAGAGACATATTACGGAAGTAAATGCATGCTGATTTCTGGTAAGTTATCGATGGAAAAATAGTAAAATCGCAAAATTATTGCGTCAGCCCGTTGAAGCTTAAGGAAAATCGGGGTTAACAAAGATGGTAGACGGGCCACGCCCACGTTACAGCTTCTAAGATTGACCGCTATGGCCAGCGCCCTATTCTTCTACCTTAATGAATATAACCCTCGGGGGAGTTATGTGAACAGTAATCGAAAAAAATGTTATGTTGAGACCCCCTGTAGTTTTCTAAATATTGCTTAAAATGCTTTGTAAACAGCACAGTAACTATGCTAAGACTACATGGTGCTGCTCACTTACATTTTGTAGTTAAGCGAATACCAGGACAGCCACACTGCGCACTGAAATCAACATCGTGTATCAATCATCATTAACAGGCTCCGGGGCATCGAATTCGATTTAATTCGATTGGATTCCTGAATCAGTGTTGAAGTCAGGGCTGACCTATAAATCGAGTAAAATGGCCGTATCGGTAAGTTACTAAGCACTAGAGTGCGTTCAATTTACTAAAAGCGCAGTTGGCAGTAATGAATGAGACCGATTTGTCTCAAAGTCCAATGCCGTTCGGGGAAGGAAATCACGTTACCAAAGAATTCTTCGTGGCGGATCTTGCTTGAGTCTCAAGATGGTTCAAAAATTGTTTATTTATAATTTTTTTCTGAATCGAATCAGTAAACACAAGTTTGTGTTTCAGGCATTACTTTGTAGGAAAGCGTTTTATGAAAAAAGAATGTTGCGTTATACTTTCTATATCGTTTTATCAACACCGACCATGATTTCGGCAAATCATGTCATCATCAAGGTCTGATAATGAGATGATGACTACTTGGTAATGACAAATTTTGTCGAAACCATGGTCGGTGTTGATAAAACGGTGTGGAAAGTACAAAATAACATTTAATTTCACAAATATGTATATTTAGACTAACTATTGCATCAAATTCAGTCGATCCAACGAGGGTGCAAATTTAATGGAAATGATCTATCGCAACTGTTAAGTTCAAGTGCTCTTCTTCATCTTCTCCTCAACCCTAATGTTAGTGGGCCATTAAATCTTTCTTTCCAGAGCAAGGCTCTTAATTTCTGCATATCTCCTCTCTCCTCAAATCCCATTCAGGAATTTCTGTCTAGGTCTTCCTCTTCATGCACGTCCCTCCACCATTCCTACAATCAAGGGAGTCATCCAGTTAGAGTGACGCAACCGATGTCCAATCCATCCTTCTCTCCTCCTTGAGATTGAACCTACTAAGGTTCGCCCCTTCCGAACTCTTTCCAGAACCTTGATGTTTGAAGCTCTCTCTGGCCGTGGAATCTTAAGCTTTCTTCTCCAGCACCACATTTTCCATTGCCTCCAATCTGCTTCTGTATGCTTTTCTTAAGGTCCAAGTTTCTGAGCTGTTTGTGCACACTTTCCATGCATGGCTTTTCATAAATTCTATACGTGTTTGTATTAAGACAGTGTTCTTTTTTATTATAACAGAAACAATTGCACTTTTCCACAAATTGCTTTAATGCGTACAACGCGTTTCAGCTCACAGAGCCATCATCAGGTACAAGACAAAGTTACATGAGTGTACATCTTCCCCGTCTTCCCCGTTCCCTTCCCTCACGGTTTAGTCCCTTTCCCTTTTCCTCCCTTGGTTTTTCCTGATTTCTCCCAGGTTTTTACCTTTACTACCTCCTCCTCCCCCCCTCCTCTGAAAATGTATATATGTGATGTACACTCATGTAACTTTGTCTTGTACCTGATGATGGCTCTGTGAGCCGAAACGCGTTGTACGCATTAAAGCAATTTGTGGAAAAGTGCAATTGTTTCTCTTATAATATGAAGAACTTCCACAATATCTCGCCTGAATCTATGGAATTTATGACAATGTTCTATTCTAAACAAGTGTTCTATCTTTCAATTTATTCATCTCTACCCGCCACCTTCCTTCCGCGTCGCTGTTCCATTCCTGCCATCGAGGCAAGTCGAAGCCTCCGAACCCATCGGCCCAAAGATATCCTTCTCCCCGTCCCGAAACGCGTCCTGCCCTCTCCTTGCACTCCACCGCCCATCGCCCGGCGAATGCGGGAACGGGGGGGTTGGGGGTGCGTCCCCTTGGGGGCGGAACGGGGGGTCGCATTGGAGGCCGAGTTGAAAGTTTTCGGGAGATGGAAAGTGTCCAGTTCACTTCACTTCCTCCTTGAAACTAAGCGCAGAATTGTTCACAGGGCAACTCCCCAAGTCCTTCACGTTAACGGAGTTTCGCCACGGCCACGTGAGTCGTAACAACTGATGAATTCCACTCTTTTTCTTGCAATGTTTAAGAGATACAGAAGAAAATATTTAATTTTCTCCCCTATGTTATCAAAAAAAAAGAAAAAACATCAGAAAATCTTTGCGGGAGGGGAAAAATTGGTTACTGGGTATAGTTGGCATTGAGCTGCTATTCTATGATAAAATCTTATTCATATTCATTCTCGAATGTAACTCTATGCAATTTAGAGTCATATTTGATAAAGGGTCACTGCAAAAGTGTTGGATTTCATTATTGAAGGTAGTTTGTGCGAAATATCTTTTCATCTAAAAATCAACGAATTTGGTTTCATTTTGAAGAAAAATATCTCACCCTTCCGAAAAGACAAAAATATCGGCTCCTTACTGAAGCTTTTTCCGAGATATTTCACGAAAAATACACGTCCTTTTAAATTGAAATTGGTGCATGTATGCACTCCAGAGGGACATAATAAAAACAAAATGAGGAATTTCTAACATCTAGATCTTGTTAAATAATTTTCAGCTTGTTTTTTGTATTTTTTCTCTACTTCTTTTGAAAATAAAGCTTGTTTATTCCGCTGTGATATTTTCAGAATAACAATTAACTTTTCGTTGTGAAGGAGCTTTAATCGTACCGCGTGAAAAAAATAAGCCCAGTCGAAGCCATATGTTGATATACTTATTTCATTACTTGGGATTTCAGTAACTTGTAAATACATTATTTCGCCATTAATAAATCAATCTTTAATTCATACTTCTTACAGCTACTGAATTTAAAACGTTAAATTCGAATATGGTGTCCATTATGACTGGAGAACTTTCTCGCTCTACCTACCTTCAAATCATCATACGGCATTTTATCTAAAAGTTGGAAGAATATGAGTAAGATAAAATTTAAGTCATTTAACTGTGGAATCATCTCAACACGTGGTAAGACCATCGATACATACAGAGTAAGCCCGAGTATCGAGTTTTGTATAATCCCTCTGCTGTATTACTATGTGCTACTCCTCTAACAATAACCCCGAGTACTGTATAAGTCAGCCAAGATATAACAAAAAGCCTCCTTAATAGAGTATTTTTTCTGACTAAAAATAGTTGCGTTTCTTCGTTCCTTGTTGCTGCTAAATACATGTGTAAAAAAAGTCATTATTATTCGTATATTCGCTAAATAAAAGTAATCCATGGAGTTTAAGGTAGTTTGAGTGATAGAGTTCCTAGCCATAATTGAAATCATATTTGAAGTATACGTTTTGATTCCAGCAGCTGGAGGAAGTATGAATTAAATATTTCATTATTATTGGTGCAATTTAGTACTTTTATGTGCCTGAATTGTGAATGTGAAGGAAGGAGAAGAATTAAATTGGTGGATCAGGTGAAGAACATCAGCTATGATGAAACAAAGAAGGAAGCTCGGGACAGAAGCGGATGGAGACGACAGTGGTGTACGGGACCTGTCAGCAGACAGAACACCAGATGATGATGATGTGCCTGAAATCCAAAATAATTAAATAAAAATATCTGTGTAAACCATTACGTTTCAAACTCCACAGCGGATGATTTTTTTGTGATCCATAAAAAATAACTACGGTAATTATATAATATATACGATGCATCTTCAAATATAATTGAAAAAGATATGCAAACTACTCATTTTGACTAACTCTACGAGATCTAGACGCTAAAATCTACTTATTTTCAAGTGAGGTTCCTCCGGTGGGCGTGGGTGGGCGTTTTGATCATCTTAACAAGATTAGAGGGATAGATTGTCGTACCGATAGATTTAAAATGTAATTTTTCCCGTATGCTATAAGAGAGAACAATAGGCAGCGTAGCAAAGGGATAGGTAGATGAAATATAGTTAGAGTAGTCTGTAGTGCATGATGCATGTATTAACAACCAATAATCCCTTCCTTATTATGTATATACTAACCATCTAGCTCCATGTGACCCTATTTTCTAGCATGTCTCCCTTAAATATCCTAGTTGCATGTCAATAGTGCATGTTTGGTGATCTTCAACCCCTCACACATACCGTCGTGGTGGCTCGCAGGGTATTGCGTAGATGTAGATGTACATGTACCATTTCCCAAGTAATAGGGTGGTATTTTTCTGATTAAATTTCAGAATATTGTTCGATAAGGGGTTGATATTTCGGTATCCTAAGAAGAGCAAGATAGTTTTCTTTTAAATGAGACCGGTTTTTTTTCATTTCCGGGTGCAATGATATTTTGCTCAAACTTTTGTAATACGCTCGTGCAATTTTCCCTTTCAATCTGCAATAAAATGGTGTGCATCCAAATGCTTATTAATGACAGCTTCACTGAAACAATTACTTCAATAACCTTAGAGTGGTTTCGTTAGGTTCTTCACAAAGTAATTGAGTTTCTCCATGTGAATTTTAGATACTGTGTTCGTTGCGGCATCACATTGGTCGGTTTTCCCTGGTCCCATTAGCAATGCATTAATGTAATTGGCTCTAATTTATACCGTTTACTGTCGGTATACTTGAAATTTTATGACTTCTAAGATAACAAATTAATACACTTCTTTATCAAAATGCCGATCAGTGTTCACCCCTTTCCTCCCTTAGCCATCAGTGGTCGCTGGGATTGGTAAATGGCCCATCCTCCCTCCATCCTCCCCATCTAATGCTAGCTATCGCTCTGGTAGTTCTCCTAATGTATTTTTTCTTTATTTGATGTATGGAATGATCCTCCTGTGGTTTCGGGAATTGCACACAACAAACGAAAACTTGGGTTGCGTTTAACATGATGCTCCATTTCTTTTTCGTTATAAACAACCAACAACCCCCGTTGGTTGTCACGAGGCTTCTTGTTAATTATTCCCATTCTTTTCACCTTTATGCATCTTAAATACATTACAAAACAATTAATCATCATTTGCAAAGACAGAAAGACAGAAAACAATAAATATTCAAAATACAATTATAATTAAGCATAAAATTACAAAACTACATAATAATGATATGCTGCCACGCCCCCTTGGCCTTCCTAATTCGACCTTTTTTCACTAGTTATCCTCCAATTATATTACTTCACAAACCAATTGTGCCTCATGATGTGCCCAATCTATTTAGCTTTTATTTTTTGTATACTGTTTTATTTGTTCCTCTTCTCGTCTACTGTTCATTGGACTTCTTCATTATTTTGTTTTATCCGTCCATTTGATCTTCAGCATACTCCTAAACACTAGGTTTTGGATGCATCTAGTCATTTCTGGCTTGCTTTTCAAATGGTCCGTGTTACCGATCAAATAATGCTCTGCTTCACACGAAGGTTCTCATATACCGTACTGTTTCCTTGTTCGTAATCCAATCGTCTTTGAGCGCAGAAGTCTCCTGTTTATCATGAGCACTGTCTTAGTTCGGGTTTCTGGTGCCTTATACATTTTTCATTCCCGCGTGATGATACTTCCGAGGTGTGTGAAGGAGTCTACTTGCTGTTACATCTCGTCTTATGTGTGGCTTCTACATTCAGCTTCATTCTCCTGCACACTAGACTTTGGTTTCCTCCTCATTTTCTCTTTGGTCTTTATATCTTAGAATCATTACCGTAGTCCAATTCTCTCTCTTCATAATTAAAAGCTAACTTGGTTTGATTTTGTCGTGATACTGTTACGATAGGGTGATTATATATGATAAAACACTCGTAATCTAAATGTAAAAAAGGACTCTAAAACCGTGGTTTGTAAATGGTGTATTATATTGTTATTTTTATCGTAGATTTCAGATGTGTAAATAAGTTACTTCGTCGATTTTTATTGGTGAAAGTTGACGGGGTTGCTACGCATGGTGATAAGATAGAGACTCGCTGTTGTATAGGACCAGAACGGAAATAAAATACACAGAGAGTGATATAAAAAAATTTATTTTATCGCTCTGGTACATCAATTCCACACCTAATTTTCTCTCACCGACTCAGGTTTCAGCATCTCATGCCATTTTCTATGTCAATAATATACCGAAACCTGGGTAGGTGAGATTAAATAAAGTGTTGAATTAGACCAAGTTACCTTTTAATGTTGAAGAATATTACTGGTTTCCACCGAGTTTTCCGGAATCAGTATCTTATATCATTTCTCTCTCTTTCATAATCGGCATACCAACCCACCCCCTGCTACGCACTTTATGGGCGCGTCGTAGGGTTATAGCAGATGCTTACTAGGATGGAAATCATTGTCAGACCATCCATTAAAATTTAGACGTAACCTATCGTGTATGTTCCTAACTAATTTATTTGCTGACAAAGTTAATATCATCGTGCAAACTCAGCCATACTTATGTACAATAGATTTTGTGAATGAAATAGGAAATTTGATTGCAGAACGGACGGTTAAAAATGTCGTTTTCCCGCCATTGATAAGAGACCATAATGGCTGAGAACGAGACTTTGAAGTAGATTGTTCGACAGGTAGTCTAGCTGATTAATTCATTTGCTCCCTAATGCTTGTTTCAGGTATGTTGTCTACTCCTACAGCTTTTCTTGCCGTTATCTCTTTCAATGCTTTCTCTATTTTACTGTCGAGAATCAGTGGTCCGAGGTTATCTTCATCTAGGCTTCTCTCCTCCTCTATATATAAATTAGTTGGTCTACCATCGCTGTCATATAGTTCCTCCATATATTCATGCCATATTTCATGAATACCTTCCTGCTCGATTAATATTCTACCTCTCTTGTCCTTAATCTTTGGTACCGTTAGCCCTCGCTTACTTCCCGATAGCAATTTTACCCTAGCGTATAACGCACCTACTTCCCCTTCTTTTTGCAGTTTCTCCATTTCCTCACATTGCCTTTTCCACCAAGTTCCCTTCGACCGATTGGTTATTCGCCGCATTTGATTATTTAGCTCCTTGTATTTCGCCCTACCCTTGTCGGTGTTGACGTTTTTCCAATTAATCCTCTCTTCCATTTTCCTAAGCATGTCTTCCGTAAACCACCACTTCTTTACCCTCCTCATTTCCGCTGCTCCTATTCTCAGCCGCTCTTACAGGGCAACTCATTGTCCCTTATTAAATCCTCCAGTCACCTACTCTGCCGATCTCGAATTTCATTCAGAAGTTTCCTTTCCTCACAGACCATCTCTAGCACTTCCTCGTGAGGCTTCCTCTCCGTCCACCTCACCTTATCCATCTTTCTCCACACCCACATTTCAAATGCCTGCAGCCTATTCTCGTCCTCCTTTCTGAGGATCCAGCATATCTATAGTGGAGTACCATTTGAAATAAGTTACCTGCAGGCAGCTAGCCTGCTCACTCCGTAAGCAGGGGTGAGTACCCGCAGGGGGTAGGTGCCCTAGTCTAAAAATAGCTCCTTGGTGAACATGTTTTTTTTTCATTCACTGTTATCCTTTGTTGTTTTTAAAGCCATTTGAATAGGAGAGCACTGTGGGTTTCTTTTGTTTCAACTTTTACACTCTTCCACTCTCCCTTTTGGCCTTTCTCCCTTGTCGCTGTGTTTCCCAGCATCTGGTTGTTGCAACCACAACCCAAAAATATAACTTACACCTTTACATGGATAGTAACCTAACACTCCCAAGCAGCCGCTCTTTTGGATCTTATTAAAACTAACTAAATACACTCCTTTTAATTCATGTCTCCATATCATCTCCAAATAACTTACACATTTGCACGACTGATGACCTAACACCCCTTGCTACACGTCCAAGCTATAAAAATCCAAAACTACTACCAAATCATGAAGACAGAGATTCCACATTCAACGCACCAAACCTCACTCTTCTAGCTCAAAAATTGATAGAGAAAGAAACAAAACGGATACAGAATGACTGACACGCTACAAAATTAATATATATAGATTTTTACATTATATTGCATGTTGATGATAACTTACCCCCTGCCAAATAGCTTTGATGTGGCATTCAGTGTAATATGTAGGTATATCTCTCCTATTCTCTCATTCAATCTACACATTTCATACATATGTATATAGATACACAGTTCGCCATCTGTAATCCTTTTACACTCGACGGCTCACCCCATCTGCGTCCACAATCCTCTCTCATGTCTTTTGCTTTGCTCTCTCCGTTTCCATTCCTCCCCTTGCCCCTACCCCCCCTCGCGTTGACTCCTCCCGTGTGCCTAGCAACTCGCCTCAAATATCCGCCTCTCTCTCTAGTCTCGATCCCTTTCACTTGTTCCTCCCAGAGGAGTCGCCAATTCCTGACAACCCACCTCTCAAGGTGTGCGCGGGCGGCCGAATTCACGGAGAGACCCTTGTGTGTGGGATAGGAAGGGGTTTTGGAAGTTTCCCTGTTCGACGAACCGTTTGGGGACACTCCTTAAATTAGAGACATCGCTCCGTAACAATGGTCCGCAGGGAAGCAGAAACATCTCGGACTTATAATTCACTTCTTGAGACAAGACGGAAACGCTTCCGGTCAGAAACGCCAAGCCCATTTTCGTGAAGGAGAGGAGATAAGGGCAAATGGGGGAACAGGGATATTTGCATCACTGGTACTTCATCCTTATTTAAGAAGGCTGTATGTATACTACGGTCGAAAACGCTGCCGCAGATACCTAAGCGCTTTAATTTTACGGCTCCTTTATGTTACTTAAAACAAATCTGTTTTCCCAGGACTCAAGAAAAATACTTAATATTTACAATTAGTGTTGCAACTTTCGCATTTTGCTGTGTAGATAACTATTTTGACCGTGGTATAAACGTTGATTTTCAAAAATCAGGCATTTTCTATGACAAGGTTGACAAAATTCTTTGCGCTCTGTGTAAGTAGGAATCCTTCAACTTTGCGGAGGATCATCCAAATTTTGATAATTACGCATAAAAAGCCACATTTAACATTATCATGAACGCTTGCAACGCATTTTAACCGACACAACCGTTAGCGGTAAAATATACAGTATTTCGTTAAAAAATTGCAGCTTCATTGGTGAAAAATTGATGCAATACAATTGACGCAACAATGAAACAATGCCAAACTGTGGCCAAATAGCGAGGTAGTTAGTAGGTAGCATGGTGACCGCGCCATTATTTTACAACACGATCGCGGAGGCAGAGAAAGCTCTCGCATTTCTATAACTCAGTGACTCTTTAGTTCTAAGTTGAGATTCCTCCTTTGAACAAAAATGAAAGCTATGCCCGTTAGCTAGATATGGTATTGAAGTCTGAGGCTTTGCATCGCAATACCATATGAGTAGAGTTAATACAATACAAAATAATTTACTAAAATTATCAAATATGGTAATGTTCAAAACAATATACGGGCCTTGCACATAAATAACGTTCTGTTACCTAAATATCTACTTTACTTAATCTTACCTTGTAAGTACAAGAACAAGGAAACTACTTAACTGCCTTAAATAATGTAAATACAAGAGGAACTTTATTTGTTGTGCCTAAAATAAATAATAAATATGGTGAATATGATAGGCAGTATATTCTCCCAAAGTTATTAAATGAATATTTAGGATAGTCGGACAAATAAAAGGAAGAATATGTAATTAGTTTTAAAAAAATTGAAAAAAGGGTTCTACATAGACTAATGGAATTGTAAAAGATTATTTTTTTATCAAGGTGCATTTCTATATTAGTTGTTTTTTGCCGTTATTTTTGCTGTTATTTTTTAACAAGTTGCATTTCTGTTGATGTTTTCTTAAGTATATGAGCCTGAGCTGCTATAGTTTGTTGGTAAAAGAAGTATAAAAATTATATTATTATGTTTAATTTTACGTATGTCCCGTCGACAGGCATGTGTCCGACGGATCATCGATGTTAAATGGTTTAAAATAAATGAAAATTAATGAATGAAATGCCTAAATAAAATCAATGGTTGGCGAACATGAATGAAATGCCGTCTTCTTGGACTTGATACGATTTTTTCCAATGAAGAATCTTAGCTAAATCGCTGCTATTTCTTAGTACAGAGGTAGTTCCAGTAAAATTTTAGACAGAGTATGTGCTTAGCACATTCAAACAAATGTTTCCCGTAGTTCTTTTTCGTTAGCATGTACCCTAGCAGACATTGCTTTTGATGGCGTGGAAGTATGTCGCTGTGGAAACGGGATCGCATAAATATCTGATTTGACTGTGACGTTCACTTGAAAAAGAATTTATAATAATTTGGAGTTTATTCTTTAAATAAATGAGTTGCATAACTTTTCTAAAGTAGATAATCATTCCACCATTTGGTAAACATTGTAGCACAGATCGCATAAATCGTCACCTCGAAATTTCGTCTGTGTATTTACACCTGCAAAGGTATACGCGAATCTTGGCAAGGTGATTGGAGAGCACTCTACATGAATGCATTAATTATTCCCCCACTAATATCTACTCTTCTGGCTGCCAGCATTTAATTGACTGCATCTTTCTTTTGTTGCGTTCACCTTCCAAATTTTATCAATAAGAGAAGAACCTGAAAGTAGAAAAACAACCCTCTATCTTTGCACAATAATTTCCGGTTTCATTGAGAATATTTATCAATTCTCGTCAAAATATCTACGTTATTTTGCATTGAAGAATAAATGCTGGTATGAATTATGCATGAGTTGCTAAATAATTATTGTTATCTGTTATTTTTTTGTGGTATAACCAATTTGCATGCAACAGTCGTTACTTTTACGCTTTAAAAAATGTATTTTTTTTCGAATATTTTTTCCACTCATTCGAAGACCAGAAACAGACTAAAAGGGTTGACTTTATAAAAATTCAGTTAATAATTATGATGAGTAACGGACGTCACTCAATTCTGAATATGATATTGTGGTTTCAGAGAAATCATCAAAAACTTTATTTGTGGACCCCAGAAGTCAAGGGGGAGGAAGGCTAAGTGTCATTTTTGAAAAAAATAAGTTAGGTACTGGAATGGGATGTGAAAATATAAATCTTTTAGGTGGTAAAGGGATTCAAGTGATTTTCTTGACAGATGCTGCTATCCAGGGTAATGCCTCTTAACTATTTAGTGGGTTGTACCAAACATTTTCAACTTTGACTTAAATTTTCTCTGAACAATGGTTTTGTTACTTAGACCCCTTGACTTCTGGGGTCCTCATTTAAAGATGCTTATTAAAAAAGATAAAAAAACTATTTCTAATTTAAAGGTATCTATTAAAGAAATTAAAACAATTTCCTCGTAACATTAATATTACTTTAAGTTAATAATTTTAATTTATATTATAGGAAGTGATTCTGAAATTTTTTTTGTTATTTAAGGGATGTTACAAGGTGCTTTCCCTTATTTAAAACACTATGAATTTTTTTCTGCACAATTTAATTACCTATGTTATGTTTTTTTGAAGTAATAAAAAGTATTATATTACATTAACTGTATGTAGTGTGCACGGTGTCCACAAAAAATTACACAAAAGTTTTTTTTTCTGTTTTATGGTTTTTCATTATTATGTTGCCTCCTGAGTCATCTTAATTGTGAATTCAAAACTCAGAGTAGTTAATGAAACCATGGTTATGTCAACTGCAGTCATTTTTTATTCGTTTTATGAGGGTTTCACGATTAAACTAGTTTTTAGCTAGATCTTAATGGACTCATGATGTTAAATGATGCTTTATCTGTTTACCTGAACTTCTAATTAAAAAGGATTGGCTGAGTAAAGCGAATTTCGAAGAGAGAATGCCCATAGGAATTTGCCCGATCCCTGAAGCAGAAGTTCACTTTTTTGAGAATAGAGTCAAATTTCGCTGTCAGGCTGTGAAAATATTCATTCAGATGCATCCGAACGGCGCTGTGAAAAGGCAGATGGTGTTTCATGCTAGTAACTTAGGGACCATCTTCCGTATCGTCGTTGTCAATGACCACCGAATAACACCCGTTGGTCATCGATAAATTATTAGTTCATATCGCTGCACCCATAAGTGATCTGTGCTAAGCAGTTCTGTCTGCTTTAAAAGCTATTTTAAAAGCCTTAAAATGCCTCAGAGACGTTGGAATTCTTTCATTCGCTTGCTATTTACTTGGTCGTCGCTATTCCTTTTAAGGGATGCACTGAGTTACAATAGCTAGAGTCCTTGGTAAAGCCATAAAATAATGTGAAGTCGTCTCAAGTCACCATTTTTATACTTTTCTTATTTGACTCTTTCTGTGACCGTTTTGTTCTTTCATGTTTGATTTGATTCTGTGCAGTCGCATAGATGCGAGGACGAAGTCAGTCAGTTTTTCCTTTTTATTTTTGTTACAAATAACTGGTAAATGGCGAAGGAGATGGTCGTAGGCTTAACTTTGTGGAAGCTATTTATCACGGAAGAATGAAATAATTCTTACAACTCCACTTGTAAGAATTTTTTGTCGCAACCCGGGATTTGACACTTACCTGAAAATGACACAAAATGTTGAAACCCTAGTCGTGGCTATAAATTCTCACAAGCTAAGTGGATAATTTATTTAAATCTTCCACAGCAGGTAAACGGATTGTTGTTGTGCACCCAAAGGTTCAAATAGCTACAAAAAAGGGTTTTTGTTTTTTTTATTTTGTCGCGAAGAATTCCGAAAAAATGGGAATTGAATGCAAATTGAGTGACATTGAGGACCCGGTGAGGGAGTGAATTTGAGAGTACAGTCCTGCATACACTGACGATAGTGTAATGTGAATGCATGTATGCAGACTACTTTGGTTCGTGCGATAGTTGTTTGAACCGGGCAAAAGTCTGTTCAAGTTATATTTCGATGGAACAGTAGTCAAGACTGGCTGATCGAGTGAGTCTTTTCAACAGGTTAACTGATGTGTAGAGTGAGTGAAATCCTCTGTACTGGATTCTTAAATAAACCGTCGTCGGTTTTGCTTCATTACTCGTCCCTCTTCCATCTTCTTCCTCAGTTCTTTCCTATCCTCACCTTTGACGCCGCTCTGTTCAAACTATTCGCCGCTCCACAGTTCAAGCGGAAGTCCCGGAGAAGAACTTCGTCGGGAGAGATTAAGGGGTAACTAATGTGTGTTTGCTCGAGTCGCATCAATTACCATTAGTTTTGAGTTATCTCCCTCTGTCTGCCTCTCTCTTTCGAGCCAAACTTTCGCGACATGCCTCATCAAAACCCTGAACTCCTATACCTATCCTCTGCCGACATTTCCTTAATTTTATTCCGTCCGCTAATAAGATTGGAATGATTTGCGGATGGAAGGCGAAAAACGTCATTCCCACGGAGATTGAGAAAAGCGCCTTTATATTGCTTTCTCTCCCTGTTCCTTAGCCCTCCTTCCCGTCTTGCTCTCCCCACGTTCTCACGCGAAAAGCGTATTCGGTCCCTCTTTAAAGGGTTTACTTAATTACGATGGGAATCATAAGTTTTCCAATGGCGTTTTAAGAGGGTCGTCGCACGCAATTCCCGTCGACGGCTCGCCGTCATCTCAATCCTCCTTTCGGCGACATTGTGTGCGTTGAGTTGGCTAGAACTCTTCTGGAAATCCGATGGCTCTCGGATGAACGTTTGATGGACGAGCTTTGCGATTGGAGACGCGGAAGAGGTAAGGATGTGGGAGGGTTTCTCCGTTGATGTTATCGTTGTTTTCGTCTTGAGTCTTTCCTCCCGAAATTTTTGTCTCAAAAACGAAAATGATCAAAAGGCTGTGAATAGTTTTTTGACGCACCTGAAGGGAAAGTTCGTTATTCCACCCTGCTTTGCGGGAGGAAAGTGGCATTTTTCCTTCCCTCCTTAAAATTTCTCAGATGTTTTTAGACTCACTTTCACACTCAAATATCCTCCCACTCCCCTATCCTACCTCTACTCTGAAGCCTACTTATGCCTATCAATTAAGTCTTCATGAATAAAGCATTACATGATATCGATATAATGATGATTATGCTATAATTGAGTTTCATGGATATCAATACTTGTCCGTAAGATTGTTTATTTAAGTATCCGTGCCTCCCTCCTACCTAACCATGGTTCATGACTAAATTCTCTCTTCACCTTAAGCCATCAAACCACCATCTCAAGCCGCCTCCATAACATTAGTGGTAGGTACTTAAGAAGTTACTAATTTGTAAATTTTGCCATAAAAATGAAATAATAGACGTTAAAATCGATCGGTGAAATAAAGAATCTCATCATAATTGCACCTAAAGTGTGATTAATTTTGTCACAATAATGGCCATGAAAACCTCGGTGACTGTTATAGGGTGTGCGTTAAGTTTTTTTCAGTCACACCCGGCATTATGCTTTATTTATACATTTATAATAACTAGAGGATCGAAGTAATGATTGGTAGTCGTATACATACTCCGCGGAATGGATCCCTAGTATTACATTATTTAAGCCGTAAAGTTACCTTCAAGCTACTTGTCAGAAGTCAAAATTATTCCCTTTTTCATTTTAAGCTTGTATTAAATGAAATCCGGACGCTTTTGAGAGTTACATTTAGTTGCTTGAGATTAGTTTTCAGTATCGGGCCTTGACGCATTATGTCATAAAGGTGAAAACTATAAACCTATAATATAATTGGTGGGTATGTCGATAGCTTCCAATTATTATCAAAATATCTGTGTCTCGTTATCAGTCAACGCATCGCTGTGTTGACATTTATCACCATGGTAGTGATAATTAGTGTTTATAAGGAGTTACCCAAAAGCATCCTGTGCATCGGCATGGTACATCAATATTGTATAACTATATACCATTGGTACAGTTGCTACTTATGCCTATCAATTAAGTCTTCATGAATAAAGCATTACATGATATCGATATAATGATGATTATGCTATAATTATAGAAATTCACTAGGTTTACCAATCGAACTCTGATTGATATGAACTCGAACCGATCTGAACATTTAAGCTAGCCGACTCGGATCGCCTGGCCTGGTTTACCAATGCGAAATCGATTGAAATATCGATTTGAATTGGTTCATGTCGATCTGAATTCTCTGACTGGCGGAGAAAGCGGGCCAAGTTACCCCAATTCTCATATCGATCCCGCTAGCCTGTTGTGCTTACCATACCGAACAGAACCATCCAAATCGATCTGAGTTCGATTGGTAAACGTAGTGAGTGATACGGTACTTACTTCATAATAGTGATCAACTCGTTATGAAAGACATACGTCGTCATGGTATCAATGTCTCGTCATTTGCCTCGGGCCTTTCATTGTTGATTACAGTGTGTGTAAAATACGTGTTCAATCTACGAGAATAGTTTTACAGCGTTGCATTTGAAAGGCAAACTCATGAATGTACATATGGATTGTTGACTCTTCGCCAAAAACTGTTGCCTAGAATTCCGTAAGCGAACAACTTTGTGGATTGTGGCGCCGCTTAGTGATGAAAGATGGCAGTTCAAATGTAAATACAGTCGGCAGTTCGTAAATAAACAAGTCTTACTGGTTTTACTTACCAGTAATCATAATGCAGAGGATAAAAATTTACTACCATACGCGGGATGTAATTACACACTTTTTGAATATCGTCCGGTCTACAGATATATTTAAATCCTCTCCAAATTTAATAACAAAAATGCACAACTAACTTCTTAGCACTTCGTGAATATATCATTCTGGTAACCGTCGGCGTCTGCTCACGATGGAAGTTTCATATGCCTCTTACACACTTCCAGTAGTAGATATTTCCTCTCTAGCATTTACAAAGTATCTCTTAGGTCTCAAAAATAGCCAGCTATTATTCACCGCATCAAGTAATTCATATCTACTCGATCGTTATTGAATATCCATCAGTCTCTCATTAACAACAATTAACGACGGCCATTTACGAGTCGACTGAGAAGACTTTTTTCAAAGTAGCGCCAATGACTGGGTGAACTACATGTGGAAATTAGGCAACACGTTGCCTAGGCTACGATTTCAAACATTTGAATCCATTATGTATATTCGTGAGCAAACCTTACCTGGTGGGGTCACCAATGTTAGTTGGTTGCTAATGATATTCCATTGTTATTGACAGTTGATGCCGCATTTGCTTTATTGTATCGATCAACTCGTTATAAACAAATCGGCTCTTTTACTCTTTTAAACGGTCTAAATGCCAGTTTTACCAATTGATAGTCCTTCTCATTTGGGATTTCACACACTCAAACCAGGGCAACATTAAATAAACAGTTTGCATGGCGGCAAAAATTCAGCCAAAGAAAGATATTTCTCGTTAAGGAGACGCATCACACTCGCTCGACAGGTCGGATTTGTGATGATTTCCGACCCCAGATTTTTTATAAAAGTCTTACATCATCAACTTGAAATTTTTATAGTATAAAGAATAGACCTTTCCCAAGGGAGGCTTGTATCTGAAACATGATAAATTTATCCCGGAGCATAATTAAACCATCGGGGAAACGGCAAGATGTAGGGTATATTTTTATAAAAACTATTATTATTATTGACATATCTACAACTAATGGAGATGTATCAATCCCTCTTCTATCGGAATGCTAAGTAACAGCCGTCACGGATGTAAGATAGAATCTGTAATTGGTATATTTCTACAAGCTACCTGAATGGTTTTCGGCCATGATGTGCTCGGACGGTGATGCAATTAGTTCAGTCTTCTTTTACAGATCTTATATCAGCGCTGCCTGTACTTGCGCGCCGGAGACTTGGCTACAACTTACCGACGACTGTTGCCTTGTGCGAGGGTTATCCTGGAGTAGGAGACTCCTGACGCTAAAACGCCTCGATCGGGTGCGAGTGACGCCATCTTGTGGATTTTTGACAGAACTTTTCCTTAACGAAGGGTATGATGCGTCCTCTTAAGAGACCTTGACAAATGATACCCTGTCGAGCTACGTTATTACCTTTAAGGAGTCACTATCAAGTTTACATAAGTGAGTAATTCTACAGAGGAAAAAAATCATTCACCTTCACCGGGACTCAAACGTGGATTCCTCTATTTCCGGCTGGCGTAAATCCCAGTGGAGCAGGACTCTACAATAGCTTTACTGGATGAAGTATTAGGCACCGGAAATCGAGGGATCCTGTTTCGCCTCCCTTTCAAGGCGAATGATTTTTCCTCAGTGGAAATTCGCCCTTGAGAAACCTTTTTGTGTTTTATAATTTGTGGTGCTGCTAGTATTTTAAAATAAATTCAATTTAAAGACTCCACTTAGGCTCCGGTAGGTCGGAAGTAACTGGGTACATGGCTCAAGAAAGTTTGCCTGTACCCAAGTTGACCATTTCGTGACTGACAATTCACAGGTTTCAATAAAAAAAGTTAAAAATGGCATTTCCCATAACTTACCCTTTTTTTGTATAGGTTGTTTCAATGTTTAATGGCTGATGAAACTCGGGAAATATTTTTCTTGGCAGGACTTGGTAATTCTATCCTTGGAATTTAAGTTGTAAATATACTAATTCAAGCGTAGTACTGAACAAGGATACTCAAGCATGTCACATGCTCGTTCTATGAACATTTACAGTCAATATAAGATATTATGAGCAACTGCTGAGCTTACTCCTAGATGGGATAACATCATGTTAAGAGAAGAAGTGGGTAAAGTTGTAATCCTCCTGGTGAATATAATTATACGAGACTAGCATATATAGCATTTGCCGTACTGTTTTAAAAGTTAATAGCTAGGAAAATGGTACCTAAATGGTTCTATGCAAAGTTATATCGGTAATAATTAGTAATCCAACTTGGGAAATGTAAATAATAGTAACTGACAAAGTTGGTGAGCTTTAAAAGGAAAAAAATTGTCTCTGCCACCATTCTCATTAACGACATCATAACGTGAGATATTATGCTGGACATCTTTTAATGCTGGATAGTTGAGCAAATTTTTCCCAGAAGAGTAATTCAATCTTGGCCATTAAAACTGGCTTTCCAATTTAAATGTCGCTTTAGTGAAGCTAATCCCCAACTGTGTAATAAAACGATTTTCCGTTGATTACAAAAATATATTGGTTGAATTTTGATATAATTTTCGCACACCAATAGTCCAAGAACGCCCTTGTGTACCTACATCGAATGTAATTTTTAGCCTAAAGGTGCCCTCGCATACTTTTCAGACTATAATTTTAGCCATTCTAGCAGGTATAAATATATCAGAGACTTAACATGCAAGTGGCAATAACAAATTTTATGAAAACTGTTATTGGCGATCTCGAAATATATATGCAAACAACAGAGCTCTCCGTTCAATTACTCACGGGGGATATATTAAAACTCCGACGAATGGCAGATTTCCATTTAGGTTGACGGTGAAAGAGTTCGCGTCGCAACTTGCATTATTTTGATGGACGATTAATGAAACAACCTTTTTCGCAAAAATGAGTGGCAGAGAGAAAGCATTTAGCGGAGCAATGCAGAGTATTTAGCAGCCACTCAGAGATTTAACCTTAATTTGCACCCGCGATTTATGGCTAATGCAAATATGCCCAGCAGGGGACATTAAGCATACAATACTAATTGCTTAGTGAAAGTCCGCAGTGGCAATGCGACGGTGAAGTTTAACTCATTACGCGCCATAATGTTTTTATTCTGGCTCTGTGCTCTCAGAAACTTAAAGTTGGCGACTGCAAAAACGACAGGTAAGGTTTGTTTTGAAATGCGACGCTGTTATATTATTCTCATAGATTGAACACGTTTTTTACGCATACTGTAATCAAAAAACACGGCTGAGGCATGAAATGATGTGCGAATTTTTGGGTTGAACTTTCTAGTGTGTGAATTGAAGTAAACGAATGTGAAATGATGTATTCATATAAATAAGATGTTTTTTTTCATGATGAATTGATCGGTAATAAGTGTCGTAAGGTCCATCCATAACTGTAGTATCAACTGTGTATATCTATCATTATATCGATATTATGTCGATGCTTTGATCATGAAGAGATCGATAAATTTTAGTAGCAACTGTGAAGGCGGGTTTACCCATGGAAGTTAACTTCAATGGAAATAGCGATATCTCGAGTCCTATCGCTGACAAATAACTTCCGGCTTTTTCGAAACAAATGGATGACGGAGTAAACAATGAAACAACGTGGTAATGGAAATCGTGGTAATTACGAAAATCGCCCAAATTTAGCAACAATGGCACTCGCTTACCGCTGTTTGAGACGCATAGGCCCAATCATTGGTTGGACAAATTTGTATAAAGTACAATAATTATGCATTATTACTTCAAATCAAGTGCGTCAATTGTTATAATAATAATAACTATTCAATAGGAGATAAGTCACGAGGTGCAATAAATTATTTTCTTGACAAATTAACGCAGAATTTCACTGTTTCACAAGCCTTTTTAGAATACAAACCAAACTTTCCTATTATGCCATCTGTCGTTCGCATAATGCACGGTCGTGTATTGTTTAATTCATTGTAAAAAGTTACATAAGGAACATAGTAAAACTTTCATAATCCAAACTGTGTTTATCAATGTTATCTTTAAACAAAACAGTGCACTTAATGGCCAAGATATTTTCCCGACAAATGATACTCAACGAAGACCACAATGTTTGTATTTCGCCATTTTTCATTGGTATAGCATTCAAAATATTTTAACAAAAATTAGTGTCCGATCATTGCATAAACAAATGATGTGGTACGAAGTCACTCGCATGGGTGCATGTACACCAGGGTTGAAATTCGCCATGAAATTGAAATTCGCGAGTCAAATGATTTTTTCATAGCGAATTTCAACCCTGGTGAAAAAATTAGCTGTTTCCGTATAATTTGGAATACTCTAATACTTATAGAATTATACTAATATATAATACTTTTGTTCCATTTCCCATATATACTCTTCAATTTTCATTCTTGCCTATTGTCATCTATAAATTGGCACCATTAAAGTTAGTCCGTATAATTTGGACCATTGGGCCAAATACTTTTAGAATTATACTAATATATAATACTTTTGTTACATTTCCCATGCATACTCTTCAATTTTCATGCTTGCCTATTGTCATCTATAAATTGGCACCATTAAAGTTAGTCCGTATAATTTGGACCATTGGGCCAAATACTTTTAGAATTATACTAATATATAATACTTTTGTTACATTTCCCATGCATACTCTTCAATTTTCATGCTTGCCTATTGTCATCTATAAATTGGCACCATTAAAGTTAGTCCGTATAATTTGGACCATTGGGCCAAATACTTTTAGAATTATACTAATATATAATACTTTTGTTACATTTCCCATGCATACTCTTCAATTTTCATGCTTGCCTATTGTCATCTATAAATTGGCACCATTAAAGTTAGTCCGTATAATTTGGACCATTGGGCCAAATACTTTTAGAATTATACTGATATATAATACTTTTGTTCCATTTTCCATACATACTCTTCAATTTTCATGCTTGCCTATTGTCATCTATAAATTGGCACCATTAAAGTTAGTCTGTATAATTTGGACCATTGGGACAAGGTTCATGCTCCATGGTGGACCGAATAACGCGAAGAGGCACAAAAGCATAAATGACTGAATGTCACAGTAGCATTCTAAGGTACGCTTACGAGATTTTCTATACACTTCCATTGATGAACTACGATGAACGAACACCAATACCTGAATAGCAACTCGTTAAAGTAACTTTGCTCTCCACTGTTAACACCTCTCTGAGAGGGTGAATTTTACGTAAAAAAATCGAAGTAGACAACCCTAAAGTCGTCTTGACGGAAGACTAAAGCTCACGTACGTATTTTGATTCGTACATCTAGTATGGTTTCCATTACCCTCCACTTCTAAAAAAATGAACTCCAATAGAGTCTTCATCGCTAAACTTTTGCCTATCATCTCCCTCATTTTCCTCTTTTATTTTTTATAATTACATTTTGGAAACTCCTCATTCGTTGGGTTGTAGTGTAGGTGTTCGTTTGTTTTGATGCTTTCACGCTCCTTAATGGGCAAGCTTTCCATATTTTTGCCTTCGCATCAAATATCCGGTAGTTTGGTGAATTTTGTTGAGCCCAACCTTTTTAGTATCCATAATATCTTGACGTCAACGTATAATGACTGTATATCAGTTTGTAAATCTGCCTCTAACAGTCATCGTGCCTGTAAAAGCTTATCGCATATACATATGCACTTTATAGCCCGTACGTTAACATTACAAAATAAGTGCATAAATTTTCACGGCATCTCAAAACTTGCAATATCGTTGAAAGCTCGAATAAAGATTAACAGCATAAATAAATTCCTCATGATGATTTCAACCTTGTGTGACAAATTTTCTTCACAATTTCTCTCGCACTGCTTCTGTACATCAATAAATTACCCTGCTATCCTTCACTTGGGCGTGTAGTAGGAGATATTAGGACACCAGCCGTGGAAAAGAGTGAGGGAGAAGGTTAAAGGTATGCGGAATGGAGTGTATTTTGTTTTTCACGTGGCTCAGTTTTTTATAATGGTCTTTACTGCGCGAGGAAAGAACAAATTGTTTCTCTCTGTTCGGCAATGTATCTCTCTTATTTTATCGCTCCTATTGGACCTAGATCTGCAGTGCGGCGTCCAAATGATTTTCTCTGTATCGTACGGCAACACATCTGTACTGAATTTCTTAACCAAACTTAGCCTAGCGTGTAGCCTCCCAGTTTATAGCGCCTCCCAAGTTAGCAATTGTTGATGTAGCGCGTAGTTTTCCTTTGTATTTAATTTATTTTTCGCATTAAATCTTTCTGTAATGGATCAAAAATGCCCATAATTGTATTCGAGGTGTGACCTAAACAGAGCAAAGTAGCACTTTTCTTTAACTTTTTCATTCGATGATCTTCTGACTATATGCTTGGTAAAGCCTAGATAATTTTAGGGTGTGTAGCATAGATTTTGTAAATGTGTTGAATAGTATGTGTCTGCAGATAAGTAAATTCCCAGGTATTTGTCCTAATTGACGACTTACTTCGTATATGCCACCCAAAATGGCGTAAGAAGGATTGTTTAATGTCATAAAGGAAAGAGCCCAATTGTGTTTTGCAAAATCTACCCTTCCGTGCTGACTACCTTGCAGAAAGTTATGATTCTCCAGGAAGGTCCATAATATTTCATACAATGCATCAGGATGTGTTTGAAAATCTTGCATAAAAGTGATGTTAACGATATTCACCGGTGATTCCCTGGATCATGTCAGTTTCCTTTTTTTTAGTTTTTGTAATGAAATAAAGGTTTGCTGTACTTTACCAGGCCATATAGTTTTCAATACATAACTTTATGTGCGTTTTATAAGCATTGGCGCTGTACCACTCAAAATATCATTCGTAATCCTTAGCATGCATCTTCTTTCATTGTCTTTCAATCGCAAACTAAGGAAAAATCAGTTGCAAAACAAATTTACGTCATTGGAAATGTGGAAGGATCGATTTATTTGTTGTTTTATGTTCCTAGTCTTTTTTAGAACATCACAAATATTCTAAAATCACCTAAAAGCGTGTCAGAGTTAGGGGAGAGAAACATTATTGGCTCATTGATGAGTTTCTATTAATTATAAGCGGAATAAAAACAAATACAACCCAGGCTTGAACTGTGTTTGCTTCTTAAGTTGTTTAAATTTTAATTTGTATCGTTTTGATGAAGATTTTCTATAGTGGATATCTTACACTGCAGCATCAATTGACTGGAATAAATGTTTTTTGTTGAGGGAGTCTCTCATGAATATGAACTAGCTTGGCTCTTTCATAACGAAGGGTGCGCATTAGTCCCGGTGAATTTCCCCGTAGTAAATGATTTATGTGCACCGTTTAAACAAAATTTAATGGAAAAATTCTCAGGTTATTACCTCTATACCTACAATCGAAAATCAGTAAATCTTTAACTGGTGTCTTCATCCATTGTAAGCTCGATTACCAATCAGTAGCTCCAACGTCAAAGCCCTCATATTCTTTGAAAACACTTGCATCTTTTTTTTCAATTATTTTTCAGTTTTTTCTGTGTTTCCGACTCATATTCGCATGACGGTTGTTCAACTCAGAACAATGAGAACACAAGCCCGCCGATCACGTCGCCACAGCGGACATTTTTGAACGCGGGATGAAATTTTCAAAAAATCGACAAGGTGTATCGCCGATCTTTTATGCAACCGCCGCTCCCCGATCACGGAGTTGGTATCCTCGGAATAGAGCCCAGGAGACCTCGGGGTGTGGAGGCGAGGGGAAGGGAGGAACGGGGGGGGGGGGTGGTTTGTGGAAGAAGTAGTTAGCAATTTGGCCCCGCTCTCGCCCCGTATAATATCAGAGTCGCTCGTCCCTTGGCAATATCCTGTAGCAGGAGCGATCGGTGAGACATTATTGAATCATAAGGAATCAGTCAGTCAATTGTTAACGAAGCCGCTCGGCTCCCAACGGAGTCTCCGCCGACACCGCTCTACCAGAATATCCCCCCCAAACCGCTACCCGCAGCCCGCAAAGCTGCCGACATGGCCGCAGCCCCTAACCCACCACACGCTCCCTATTCCCAATCCATCCTTGAATTTAAGGGGAAAAAAATACCTTTAGGATACGCTCTCCCCTCCCTATCCCTCTCTGCCCGCCCCCACCTCACGCTCCAGACCACATAATACGGCCAAGAAACTTCTTGCCCCGTCGACGCAGCGCAGGTATTAATCGCAAGTTTTGCGTTTCCTCAAAAATTCTCGTCTCGCCGGGTCCGACGGAAGAGCGCAAGGAGAGGAAATTAATTTTCCAGCCGACAGCGATTTTCCTTTGTTTTCCTACGATAACGGGCCGGGATTCTGCATACCTATGGACTTGCGTATCCCACCCGTGGTCAGCGTCAATCCGTGCTCATCTCTTCTGGTAATTGAAACGGCTCGGGAAACCGTTCGTTCAATTGTGCGCAAAATGATGAATCTGCTGGAGGCAAGGGGCGACAATCGCAAATTCAACGGGTGCATGATAGGATTGGATTGGATTGGATATTTGGGGAGGCTACCGACAGTTTAGGTCATATGCGCCATAGGGGATAGCTAAGGGATGAAGGGTGGATAGAAACCCGGCGTCGGCATCGGCCTGCTCTTAACGAAAGGCGCCAAGAGGAACACGGTAAAACGTCTTATCCGACAAAATCCGGAGTACTGCACTTGAAGTGCCCTCCACAAGACAAGACAAGTCGGGATCGTGTTTCCTCTGAAAAACATCCTCCTCTGCATGATTGAATGCGAGGGTATACCCTTATTTATAAGCAATGTTGCAGTACCACTAAAAAAACATTTGTTCCTCGTTTAGCACATATGCACACATAAAGGTAAATATTAAAAATTTAAAACGAGGGACATGGGTTCCCCTTAGGACAACATACAGTTTGGGGTTAACTGACTTATCTTCGTCTAATAAAGTCGCATCCATATAGAAGACAAGTCAGTCACTGTGCCGCAAATGACAAAAAACTTAACAAAAATGTTTAGTGGATACAAAAATATTAACAAAAGGAAAATGAAAATAGAAAAAACATTGATAATTCTGGAACACGCAACAGAACCTGATTAGGATCACTGCAATGAACAGAGATAGTTCTAGTTTTATAGGATCATGATAAATACAGTAACATGAACCTTTTGCTGGAAAAGAATCTTTAACTATTATTCGTAATCATTAGCATATATGTTCCCTTATTGTCTTGCAATGGTTAAAGAGTATTGGATAATTAAAGAATTTGGATAGAGTCTTGGCCAAAGCAAAATCATTTGCAAAACAAATTTAGGCCATTGGTAATGTGGAAGGGTCGATTTCTGTGTTGGTTTACGTTCCTAGTCTTTTTTTATAACATCATAGACATTCTTAAATCACCCAAGTGTGTGTCAGAGTTCGGAAAGAGAGACCTTATTGACTCATTTATGCAAATCTATTAATTATAGGCGGAATGTAGCATTGTAAGTTAATTATTTGAGTAGAATATTTATTTATCTTCGTGGAGCCTTAATTCTAAAGTTCTCATAGCACATTCTTTGATTGAAATGGCACATGTTTTTAGACTTCTGGGATAAAAATGTTATGCAATCCAGGCTTGAACTGTCTTCGCTTCTTGCTAGTTTTTCTAAATCGAACTTGTATTGTTTTGGAGGAAGTCTTCTCGGGTCTTCCACCGGGATAAGTTTTGTACTGTTTTGATGAAAATGACTTGAAGTAAATATCTTTCACTGCAGCATTAATTGATTTGGCATAAATGTTTATATATAGCTACAATTGCAAATCCAATGGGTGCATGATAGAACACGAGAGTTTAGCATATTTATGAATACTTTCTCATCTTTACCTGAATAATTCTAAATTTTAAAACTGTAATTCCTAATAGTTTTTTGGAGAAAATCTTGTCTGCCTATAATATTACGTTTCAGCCTCTATACTTTTCTTTTATATTTAGAAATGTTCCTTTTCGGCTATAGTCTTTATACCTAGAAAAACTTAGATTTTAGTGATTATAAGTTCTTTAGTTTTTTTATGGTTTGCTTGATTGTGAAAACCAACGACAGACTTTTTATTCCATGGACTACTCGTGTTATTTTCAATGCAGTTCAATGTGTCACGTTAGTCTTGTATCCTTACACTACTGACAAAGTTCAATGATCGTATGAATATCCTACTCCTTCAATATGCTTGCATTTTTCACGCATTTTTTTCTAAAATGCAGTAAGTGTCCCATCTAAATTTCGGAGATATTATGCTTGAAAGAAGCGGACCTTATGAGAAGTTTTAGAATACGTGGATTTTTGGTGGAGAATCTTGAAGCTGTATGATATAATTTGTACGAGGATACTCTGAGAAAAATACGCTCTTATTCGAGAGTGTGGACGCTTACACCAAGTTAACCGTATTGCTGCCTATATGACCAAGGTCTGCAATGCCTCTGAAGTGAAGATCTTACGAATAAATGAGCATAATGTCTGCGTGAGAGTTTAGCTTTCCTGTCTCTATATGCGAAATAAATATGACCAACTAAGACGTCGGTGATTGGATGGCTAATGGTCATAGTTGACCAAACACTGTTCACCAAGCCTTCAGAAATTAGCGAATAAAGTCGACCAGTTATTTAAACAAATACAATGACTATTCATGGAAAGTTATCCATTTTTAGGGCACAATATGACTATTAGTCACGGCCGAGGGTATTATTAGTCATGGTTAGCTGAGAACAGAATGCGACCTTCTCTGATCATCACCTCTTCTGAAAAATCTGAAAATGAGTTTAGATGACACTTTGACCATTTTTGCGCTGAGCCATCTACTTACGATGCTATTTATTGCTCCCTTACATAATTCAGGCGACGTTAATTTACTCCCGAAAAGCTCTTTATTTTCTGTCCGCTTCATATGCCATATCATTTTCTTGTTTGGGACGTTTTCCCCGTTCAAGTTACATATTTTTTTCCTAGTGTAATTATGGAATGCTGACATAATTGAGTTAAATGATAAATTTCCATTCTTTGAGTTCACACAAATGATATTCCATAGGGTACTCTCTCTAATATATTGCTTATTGCGGCTCACTTGAGAGCTAACGTCACCATTTTTTCTCTTTGTCTAAAATGCAATGTGCTGAAATATGCCATAGACGGGGATGTTCATAGGTCTTCCACCAATTAGGCGTCGTATGTTCGATTTCAGCTGGTATTGAGCATCCCTTTCTTACCAATCAGACGCGAGATATCGACTTAACTATTCAGTTCTAATTTATAGTATTTTCTTTCATGTTAAAATATTCCGATGAGTGCATTGTTAAATGAAATGACAGCGTAAGTGCGAAAAATCACGCAATTAGCTTTCTAACCCCGCTCTTAAGGTAAGGTACTTTTTTCATTAAGAACTCGAATTTCATTATTTTTATGTATAATTTTATAAATTCTCTGCTTTAAAGTGATTTTTTATACAGAATTCTTATTCAAATTACAACGCAACTCTTATGGACGAGAAAATTAAAATTAGGTAACATATCTAGTGTTTTACGCTGGCTCTAATTTATGCTTTAATTTTACAGTATGAATTAAGAGTGCAAAATTGGAGGTTAAGACTGAATTTGTCAAGATCACGAACGTGTTTTGCGAATGGATGATTTAATTTAGGCATATTCAATGGTATATGATAACTTATCGTAAGATCGTCTATTTTTAATTGACAGTGAGACATATTTCAACGTTAAGATTGTTTTAATTTAATCTTGATACTGAGATTAGCTTAAACGATTCATTTAATTTTTTTATCTATCTTTGGAATCCAACGTATTTTGTCTTCATCCTCACCTATTTTAAATAAATGGAACGCGTCAGTTTGTGAAGGCGCTGCCAGTCACGATTTAATTATCAAGATGTCAAGATAGAATCGTCGCTTTCCTCTTCTCCACTTAATCCTTCGCCTTACTTTAATTTCTCCATGTTTTCCTTCCCTTCTCCAATTCCTTTCTGAGTTGAGAGGGTAACTCAGAGGATATCTATGTTTTAATCCTCTCTTCCCCAGAATATTTAAAGCTTAGCTACTCATCTAATTACCTGGGGGCGTTTCTGCTCCTGAACTCGTCGTGCTTCTTTTCATTAACGATCTTTTAAGGTGGCAGCAATCTTATGTTCTCGCTAAGATAAGTCATTCATTTCGTAACCTCTCCCGCCTCGTTATTTAGATGTTTTTCATACCTGCTCGTAAGGATTGCCCACATGTCATCCTGTGCCCTCTATGTTGGCTTTCCTTCTAGTACAACGTA
Organism: Ceriagrion tenellum; assembly: GCA_963169105.1. Lineage (NCBI taxonomy): Eukaryota > Metazoa > Arthropoda > Insecta > Odonata > Coenagrionidae > Ceriagrion > Ceriagrion tenellum. The sequence continues at coordinate 94,069,331 of OY720639.1, read as the reverse complement.
ACATTTTCGAAAAACCCTTTCCGCTATCCTCCATACAGCATCGCTTCGTTTGATCTTCTTTAATTTAATTTGAGTGAATAATATTTTGATTATAAAACAAAAAATTTAGTCTCATTAAAAAAAATGCATCTCACCTTTTTTAAAATACCAAAATATTAGACCCTCACCGATTTATTTCTCGATATATTGGCCAAAAAATACCAGCCATTTCATATGGGAAACGGTACGTGTTGGCACACCAGAGAGATTTCATTAAAAAGTAAGGAATTTCTGACATTGTTCAAATTAAATTTAACAGTGTTTAGAATGTATGTTTCCTCGACTGATTTAACCATATCATTCAGTCATAGCAGAAATATTTTCAGAAACAAAAAATAAGCCTTCAAGAAGTTGACAAAATCTATGCTACACACCCTAAAATTATCTAGGTTTTACCAAACATATAATCAGAAGATCATCGAATGAAAAAGTTAAAGAGAAGTGCTACTTTGCTCTGTTTAGGTCACACCTCGAATACAATTATGGGCATTTTTGATCCATTACAGAAAGATTTAATGCGAAAAATAAATTAAATACAAAGGAAAGCTACGCGCTACATCAACAATTGCTAACTTGGGAGGCGCTAGAAACAGGGAGGCTACACGCTAGGCTAAGTTTGGTCAAGAAATTCAGTACAGATGTGTTGCTGTGCGATACAGAGAAAATCATTTGGACGCCGCACTGCATATCTAGGTCCAATAGAAGCGATAAAATAAAAACACAAAAAACCTTCCGTTTTGAAAGAGTTTCAAACGTACCGCGCGAAAAAAATGAGTCAAGTGAAAGACTTATTTAGATATTTTCATTCTATAACTTACAATTTTTGTAATGTCAAACAATATTATTGCACCATTAATGATGCAATATTTAACTGATGTGTCTCACAGCTGGTGAAATTAAAACGTATAATTCGAATATGGTCTCTATTATGACTAGGGAACTATCTCGCTCGGACTACCTTAAATCTATATTTTTCTCTAGTTATAATAGAGACCACATTCAAATTTTTTGTCATTAGCTCTAAGAAGTATTGAGTAAATAATTTTATGTTAACGGCGAAAAGATGATATTTTACATGGATGGTCGGAAAATTTCTTGGGATGATGATGAAAGTGGCAATTTAAGTTTTCAAAAAAGTTTTAATTTTCATATAAGTTACAATTTCAGGCTTAAATTTGCGGAAACGCGACACATGGATTAATTTCTCGCTTTGTACATTCTATACGTTTTTATTTTTTCCGACCATTCTTTCGACATACAGTGTCTATTTCAAGGTACACATCTCTTATTTTAGCGTCCATATATACTCAAGCCGTAGGTGGGTGGGTGAAAGTGAAATAGATGGGAAGAGGAAAGAGAGGGTTCATTAGGAGGTAATGGAGGAGGGAGGTTTTTATTTTTCATCCTAATCACCTCTAATATTAATATATTTCATCAATCGGTGTTCCAATGCCATTATTCTGTCTCTGTAGTGTTCTTCCGGGAGCGCTGCGAAGTACTCGTCTACAGTTGCAATGACTAAAAGTGTCTATGTATGGAGTTCATACATTACATATTAAATTATTTTGAAAAAGTGGGAACATATTAAATAGAGAAACAATACATTATCACACAATGATTCATGGGGTGAATATTTCTTATTGTTCTTCTATAGTATATAAATATGGTGAAAAAGTTTTTTTACCTTAGTACATTATTTGAGAAATGGTAAGAAGTTTTCGCTGTTAAACTTCTGACGAGACCTGATCATTTTGAATTCCTTATTTGTTAAGTAATGTCTCTTAGAAGTACTTACCAATACCATTTTTCATGGAAAATGGCTGGTATTTTTGGGCCTATGTCATGTTAAGAACTGAGGGCAGTGTCTGGTATTTTGCTATCATTGGATCGCTGATAACTTTTTCTTTGTAGTGAGGCCAGATTCATCGCATTTAAAAGGAACTGGTATAACGCTCAAACAACCTAAAAAGGCGCCCATATTGCAGTATGCCGGTAGAGTTTCATGTGCAAGTTACACGGATTGCAACAAAAAAATTAATCGAAAGCTCCAAAGAAAAATCTAATCAGTGATCCTCGGTGCAATTGTGAAGAAATGAAAACATAAAAAGGGTATTTAGGCGAGTTTAATGACAAAAATTTGTGAATTCTCTAATTTTGATAAATCAAACATGGCGGGTGATATTTATGAAGAAATTACCATGAGAAAAATTCGACCTGGTGCGGGAATCGAACCACGGACCTTTGGTTTGCCGGACCGGCCGGTTAATTTCTTCATAAATATCACCCGCCATGTTTGAATTATCAAATGGCTAAGCACTGCATAAGTGCTGGTGAAGGATACTGACTCTTGGTTGTGGCTTCTTTGAAGTCCTCTTCTCCCTTGCGTTGCCATCTGTGATGGACCGCAAGGGCCTGAGATCTAGTTGCTTTGTATCCACTAAAATTGCCATGGGAATTAGGAAGCCTGGACAGCGTAGTGGTCTGTGCATTGGTCCGACAAACCAAAGGTCCGTGGTTCGATTCCTAGTCCAGGTCGAATTTTTCTCATGGTAATTTCTTCTCTTAATTTGTTAATATCTGCAACCGGTTTCACCTTGATGAGGCATCTTCCGATATATTCTTAAGCCTAAACCACTCAAAATAATTATCAATCGTGGAACACGGGAAACATCTGGTTAACTTCGTAATCTTTATGATCACCTCCTCAAACCAATTCATTATTTTGCTGTAGTTCTTCCCTCTTTCTTCTGACTGGGTGTTTTTGGTACTCATATTTTTTTCCTGAAACCCCTGATATTCAACAACCGTCCTTCAAAATATCTTTTAACTACAAATATCTTCCAGATGGATGCCAACTTTCTCAATATTCATGTTCTTTTCCCAACTCATTTTACCTATCGTATTTAATGTGGTGGATTAGGGTAACATTTTTCGTCAGCCTGAATTCAATTACTCTGAATATTTCTCAATAAGACTTCCTTCTTCTCTTGCGAATTGCTTTTATCATCTTGACTTTTGTAAAATATCCTCTTCCTCGAAGTACCATCATCTTTTTCATGGGCCAAGAACCTCACTTTTAATTTTCCTTCAGTTTTGTACCATAGTAATCTAAATATGCCATGATAGCACGCCGGAAATAATCATATTTTTACTCTTTGCCATAGGGACGATTTAAATCAAGACATTTTACACATATGGTATAACTTTAAAGTAACTTTAGTAAGACAATAGTTCCATTATTGCTTTTTTCTCTGTTCTTCCAATGGAAATACTATCTAATCTTCCAATATATATTTTTCCAATGAAAAACTACTCTCGCCTAAGCAATTGAGTTATTTCGACGTGGGCAAAAAAAATAGTTTTAAATTTCTTTGGAGCGTCATTTTTTACTTCTATGTATGGTATTTTTCGAAATAAAAGCGCTTAAGCCAATTTATTTTATGAACTTGTTTCTGTATCCAGTAAATAGATTACTCACTATATTCCGAATTGGTATAACTTTGCAGCTAACAGCCTCTTAGGCTACGAGTGGATGAACGTGACAGCGCGGTCGAGAACCCGTGAATTTCTTCAGGTCCTCAACAAAATCAATTCCTTGATCGCTATTGGGACGATAGCTAATTTGTGCCAAGTTGTGTAAATTTTATCGAGTGATAGCCATTAATGTGAATTGATTATGCTTCTGCGTCACAAAGGCTCGACCTACTTGCGAACGCTATCATGCGCCACACAACTATTCCTGGTGACGATCTCTCCACGTGCAGCCATCGTGTTTGGCTCCCGTTATGGCGACGAAGATCTTGATACCCTGGCCCAAAGATGACATATCTACCCGCTGAGCTAATTGTGAGACCCTTTTATCGGCCAAGGCATCGAAAGGAAGGATATTGATTCCTGGAAAGCTCTCTTACAGTTTGACATCGCGAGACTTGTCAACCCTATGCCGTCAAAGAATCCATGGCCGCTTATCGGGCGATAGCCGTTCACCTTTCTCCGCAACGTACGAGATCCATAGTGTTTTATAAATACATCATTTTCCTGTGGGTATATTCTCTATTCTCCGTTATACATATCGCAAGCGAAAATTTCAATGTTAGTCAATTAACTTGGACGGCCAACAAAATAATTTATCGAAAGCTCCAAAGAAAAATTTAACCGGTGATTCTCGGTGCAATTCTGAAGAGATGACAAAATGAAAAGGAGTCTTAGGCGACTTTCATGACATATCTTTGTGCGGTCTCAAATTTTGTTAATATCTACGACCAGTTTCACCTTGATGAGGCATCTTCCAATAGAGTCTACCACTATGAATATCTAATCGAATGCGAAATGAATGCAAAAATGTCAATGTTATTGCATTGTTACGGCGATTCGGCATTCTTGAGTCTTCACACCTTGTCCAGATGAGGTATTTACGTTGTAAAACTTCAATTTATTTTATTGCTAGTGATTCTTTTACGAAATCATTCGGCAGTTTTCTATTTTCGCGTGCGTTAGTTATAGCCGCCCTTACTAATGGAGGCCTTCCTGGTCGAGGTTCATCTTCAGTTGACTGACGACCACTTTTAAATCATTCTTAACATTGCGTACGACTTAGAAAACTATCTCTGTAAGCTTGTTTCAAAAGTTGAAACGTTTCTGTAAAACTTTTCCCCAGTTTCACGGAAAATTTTCGTTGCATCGTTGCTCCAGAAAATCACACATTTCAAAAATTGCCACTAACCCTTAAACATGTTGCACTCAAATAACAATTTTACGAGAACTAAACGAGATATAAGCAATCTAATGGCACGTGGTTACAAAGGAGGAAATTTGCATGGCAGTGCTGTAAATCTGCATCTCTCTGTATATTTGCATTTCACCAAATATCTTCGTTGTCGCGTTTTCAAAATTTTTGGTTATTCTCTGAACAGACCGCATATGTGAGTATCAACGAATCGTATTGATCAAGGAAAATGCTATGAGTGTTGTTAATTGCTCGAACAGTCGTGAGTCTTGCATTTATAAGTACTTCGTCTCGACTTTTGGGGAATTCAGGTTCGTGTAGCAGCCTTAGGAGCCTTTTTCAGGAAAGAGTCGGCACGATCGAGCTTAGAAAAATCCGGTGATGTGATGCCACATACCTCGACCTGTCTCAACTTCTGAATGGCCCTTGTAAAGATTTTCACGAGCGTGGCGTTAAAATATCTCCTCTGTCGATGCTCAGCAATTCCGAGGCCATACCAAATGGGGCACCCGGAGGTTGATTCTTGATATTCCGTAATGAGGCAGCTTTACATGTGAGAAGTTACTTCCATGACAGTAGCTTTAGAAGCTGCTTGCAAATGGTTCTTCGATGTGCAGGCATGTTCTTTGATGGTGGTAAGGGTCGACTATGGGGGTAGTCGACCGGGGTTTATTATTGAATGAAATATAGCGTGGCTTTTATATTGAGTGTTTGAAGCTCATCAAGTTCACATTTAAGTCGCATCGCATCGGGAGAAATTCTGACCAAACGATTGCAAAGGGGATTTAAAAATCTAAACGACGAATAAATATGACGGAAGAGGACTTATTACAAACGTAAATATTTGTTTTTACTTGCAAAGGTTTTAAGGATTAGTTCTTAGTTAACAAATGAAGCTACCAAGGTGGACTTCTCCCCAGTGGAGATCATTGCTGAAACAAAAGGTTCACAAAAAAATGCCATAGCATGCAAGCATGCAAGTATTTTTTTCCCAGTTGCTATTGGTTAAAACGCCCCAAATTTGTGTTTTTCATTAAAAAGGAGGCTTTGTGATGATGAATGAGTATTTTATAGTTTAAATCTCAAAAAATGAAGAAAAGTCTTGAATACCATAAATCGATCGCGGTAAGCCCTGAAGCACTCACTACGCTGTAATAATTTTTACACGTCAGTGAAAACATGTAGAAAGAGAAGATTAGAATAATTGGTCACCCAAAATGTGTAGAGAGTGATGATTTATGTTTGAATAATCACACAGAGATACTACATTACAAGCTAACAAGATTGTGGCTTGTTTGCGCAACAAGCGCACTGAATAAAGTCGGTGGTATCCGGCGAGACTTAATGGAATTTGCTAAAAGGGATATGTTTTGTATTTCCGTATTAATGTTTTTCTCTTGTTCGCTGTTTTGGATTTTTACGACCATAGTTACGACGATTCACGTTATCTTCAGGTTTAAAAGACTGCTAAGGAACAAATATTTCCGTTTTATTAACGTGAATCGTTTTCCGATTATAACGTGAACCGTCGAATCTATAGTCGTAAAAATCGTCCAAAAGGAGGAAAACTTTATGGTTTAAATACCAAGTATAACCCTTTAAACAAATTCCATGAAGTCACACAGGAATCCAGGAACTTTAAGGAGATAGAACATTTTAAATGGGATTTCGTGGAAAACAACAAGCAAACCAGAAGGATCTGACGTGCTGACTTCCACTTCACTTCACAGAATTTTGTGTACATTTGCGAGTCACTCCATGTAGTTAATACCATTGCTATTCCCGACATCATCAGAGCGAACATCTCACTATGCTCCATGTTTGGCTTAATCTGCACAGACGGTGTTGCTAAGCGCACGCTAAAGACTGCTTCAAAGACGTTATTAGTCCGTCAGTCCCGAACAACTTGTTCCTTTAAAGCCCTCAAAAATCCACTGGGGAGAACGATTCCATTGAAGCTTAAAGTGGTTTGAGCGAAATATCATTTCTCCTATAAATCAATGAATTTGCTCTCATTTGGAATAAAAATATCTCACCCTTCCAAAAATACCAAAATACCTGCCCCTTACCTAACTACTATCCGAGATTTTTGACGAAAACCACCTACCATTTAACATGGGAAATGGTTCTTGTATGCACTCCAGAGAGCACCGTTTAAAAAATGAGAACTTTTTTGCGCCCAGATTTCGTAAAAAAAATACAATTTGTAATTTTCATGTTATTCTGACGCCTCACTGCATCTCTAGGCCTGACAGAAGCGATAAAATATGGTATATACACTGCCGAACAGATAGGTACCAGAACTCGTTCTTTCAGCGTACAAAAAGCGATCACAATAAAAACTGAGCTCCACTAAATACACTCCCATGATACATGAAACCATTTCACCTCCCAAAATCTTATCCCTTTCATCTTTACACGGCTGGTGTCCTAACACCCCATGCTACACGCCCATGCGGCAGCTCGCAGGGTAGTACGTAGATGTAGTATGTCTGCTGAAGCCTTGAAAATATTCTTCCGCTTAAGTGCTGCATAGCGACTCACATTTTCGTAATTGGTATGTTGGAATACGCTGTGGAAGCTTGTGTTCTCATACGTGAAGGAGTCCACGCTTCAACTACTCCGCGGATTGGATTAGGTGTGTTGTTTGGTGTAAGGGCCCACTTATTCATCATGCTTAAGAGATTGTACTAAGTATCCACACTTTGCACCCAGATTTCATAAGTATCCCTTCATTTCCCTTTCATTGCACCCCTTCATAAGTCTCCACACTTCTTAAAATCTCACACTCCTGCCTTGCGCGGCGCTTCTAAGAAGAATCAGTATTACGCGATTATCCTTCTGCTACTCCTTTTGGAGTAAGCCACTTATGACTTGAAAGGAGAGAATACGCTTCACCGACATTGTAAATTATTGTTGCATGACAGTGGAGCTTGAGTGTTTCAGGACAAACACGATTGGGTAAAATTACTGAATAGAGTGGGTATCTGAGAAGCTCTTGCAATAACCAGGGATTTTAGAAGCACCCGCCTAACTTTTGTGAAGCAATTGTGAGAATAATACGGAGGGTAAATGGGTACAAGACCAAAAAGGTGGCATTTGACGGAATGAATGGGGAGAATAACTGTGTAATGAGGGCAAATTATGAAGTCCTTAAACTAGTGGATAGTCTGCGTAATATGAAAGGATGGATGAGAAGCTTAAAAAGGCGTGCAAATGCTGGAAGGAAATTCTCAAGTAGCATTTCGAGCTATTTAGAGGAATTAGGGTTTGTCTTCATTGATTGGTAGTTCAATCCGAAGATTGCTTGACTGCAACCCTCCACCCTTCCCTATCCAATGCTATTTTCCTTACCTCCTGGTATCTCTTCCTATGTACTTTCCTCTTTATTTGGTCCATGACCTTATTCCTGGGTCTTCCGCTGGGAAATTTTCCCTCTAATTTCCCTTCAGTTATGTTCTTCACAAATCCATTATGTCTCAGGGTGTGTTCAATCCATCTGGTTCTTTTTTTCTGTGTGGTGTTCCATATGGTCTTTTTTCTCTTCTACTCTTCTGTACACTTCATCATTTCTTATTTTGACTGTCCATTTCATCTACAGCATCCTCCTCCAGCACCAAGTTTCGAAGGCTTCCAGTCTTTTCTGGTGTGTTTTATCCAATGGTCCATGCTTCTGATCCATGAAGTGCTGCGCTCCACTCGAATGTTTTCACATGCTGTTTTCTGGTTTGTCCCTGGTTTTTGTTTGTCTAAGGAAGCGGAAAATATCTATTTACAAAACTGCACTCCAACCCACTTTAAAGTATGCCAGTGAAACTAGGGCATGCCAGGTTTAACAAAAGGGTTGGCTAAATTATGTGGTTATGAGTTATCTGAGGAATGTTTGCGGTTAAAGTTGAAGGGGTAGGGATGTATATGAGTGGATGGTGTTACAATGTGAGTTGCATGTTCTATGTAGGTTGTGTTTTAGCCAACATTTACCACTATGCCGCTCTGCAGGGTACATTTTACTGTAAAAATGCATGTATCATTGAATATGTAAGAAAATGAAGGGTATTAGAGCAGGTCACATATCCCGTTAAGTCATACAGACAACCATACGAGTTGTCGCTTTGCACGGTACAATTTGCCTCATCAATGAGTTCAGCCATTTATTCGCGTAATAAAATGTACCATAATAAGCGGTTCTTAAAGCGCAAGTCTTTAAATCGCCCATTTAATCTCGTATACTTATTATTAAAGGCTTTATATTTCTTAAGTTGCTAACAGACAACGTATATCTTCAATTAAACTAGATAGGGCAAAGCAAAATTTTCATCGAAAACAATCATCCAACTTCGGAACCGAAATTAGTGGAATGGAAATAGTATATAAAGCTTCTTTTAATTTCATCCCACTGTGCGTCGTCCCTAATATTTAAACGGTCTCGCATCGAAACGTCCCCGCGCCGAAAAGTTCCCGTGCTGAAACAGCCGGCGCCGAAACGTCTACGCGCCCAAGCGGCTAGCACCGAAGCGTCGGCGCCTCCGTGGCCGCGCCGAAGTGGCCACATCTAAATGTCTCACGCCATTAAAATTGAAATGGATGCCATTGTCTACGAGTTATCAACGAAAAAAGTTGGTTCTTCGCGGGGTGAAGAAGAAGACCAATTTTACTCTTTTTTCTGAACATATACGGCCGTATTCACAGATTCCTTAGTGAGCTACTATCGGCTTGTTAGCGCACTAACTAGTCTGTAGCTAACAAAATCGTATTCATAGACTGCTACTAAGCTCAGCAGCGCCAAGTGAGCCACTATTTTAGTAGCTGATTCTTAAACACTCTCTCGCCATGTTTAGAGGCGCTACTAAATATGGCGGTCTGTCACAAGTGGCTCACCTCGGGTGATAACCTGAAGACATAATGGAGATTTTGTCTAAAATCTCTAAGATACTAGTGGAGTTGCTTTTCTCAAGGCTGACGGATGCGACGTGTAGTACTGTTACTGGATCAAACTGAGCATTTTTATTATTTGTTCTTAGTCTACGACACCGTGCTGTGGTACTCCGTAGTGCTTCATGAGTGTTTTATTCAACGAAAAAGGAAGAGTTAGTGAGATGATTACTGTGGTTTTGAGCGTCGTAAGGTGGCTATCATCTCTTCTTCATCTCCTTTCATCAGTGCTATGCCTCACAGCTTTATAAAGTGCATAAATCATTGTGTGTGTATTGACTGTTTTTGAGGGTAACAATTGCATTTTTTAATTCTTCTGGCCTTAGTACTGTTCATATGTGGTTTTAGATGATTACTCTACGAGAATACAGCCCATTTTAAAGAATGTGCCCCGGAGGAAGCCTCGTCAACAATTTACAAGTGCATATTAGTTTTCGTGACTACTGCATCAAGTAAGGTGCTTCAGAGAAATTAGCTCGAGCATATTACGGTTGCTTTGTCGTAGAAATATGTCTTACATTGATATAAAGACGCAAAATTGTTATCTTAATGAATTGTAATGATTTCGCACAGGTAAAAATTGTAATTGTGAGTCTGTTTACATTATAGCGCTGGTCTGTTTAAATTCTGCCGTAAATTTCTATTTCGTTTCGTTTTTGTTTTGATAGCAGAAGTAGCAGAACGTTGGTATGGTTCACACAGTGATAGAAACTTATTCCAGTGCTTCAACAGTTTATCACATCATATTTTATGTTTTATCTTCTAAGTGGATAAGTGAAATCAGTTTCGTTTTATTTAATGCTCAGAAAGGATTCGTGATGGGAGAAATAGGTATTCAGATTAAATAGTGACAATGTCCGCTGTACTGTGTGCATGTTCGTTTTTCGTTTACAAAATGATGATTAGTGTGTGAATGTGAGTACCTACTGTTTAATTTTCTATGTAAATACCAGTTATTATACATTAACGAAATGCAAACATTTTCCATTTAGAGTTTTTTCATGTTGACGGAACGGTGGATACCTCAACAAAGTTCTGTGCTTGTTTGAATATAACTGATGCCCTAATTTGGTGCGATTGGATGGAGTAAGTTCAACCCAAGTTCCCCAATGAAGAAAGTATGCCCGGAGGGAGGCCTGAGAAAAATTCGTCAGATATTTATGAATTAGTATTCATTACTAATAAAAATGAGTTTTTGTTACCTATATTCTTTATTTTTCTATATTTATTTTAAACTAGCTGTGCCCGCCATGCTTTTCAATACCTCTTTTTATTTCTAATTAGGCACACATATACAAAAGAGGACTCATTTACATGTACAAAATAAATGAAATCGGTCCCTAAACGAATTTGATACCTAGTCCAATTAATTCCTCGTACCTATACAAGGATTCGTAACGCACAAATGATGGCATGGGTTTCCATTACATGTCAATATGGCGGATTCCAAGTAAATAAAATGTTCTATTGTGAAGTATCGTAGTGCAAACATTTAAGATTTGAGAGCTTAAAAATTCAATTTTAAGGAAAAGCGAAACGTATACGAAAATAGAATACAAGAATTCAAAAAAGAAGCAAACAAAGAGACCTCTGCAACAAATTGTATTTTACGTACAAGTAAATAACGAACCTTTTTATACGAAAATCATGCCTAACTGATATGATTCTGATGCACGTAATTGAACAACTCGTAAAATATCTGCTTCGTTGCTTGCTGGTCGTTCCTGGCCTGTTTGAGAACCTCGCATGCCAACACTCAGTTGTTGAAATAACTCGCGCTCCACCGATTGTACAATGCATGTTATTATTCAGAAACCTTTGCGGGCGCGAGCGAAACAACTCACCAAAGTTTCATCGTAATCTGATGAATGGTATTGGAACACACAGAAGACGAACAAACAAACATTTATTTTTTTATATTTGAACCAACTATTCCAACGGGATAATTACCCAATTTGAACGAAATTTTATTAAATGAATGGTCCTCGTTCCGCGCGTCCTTATTTAGGCAGTCCCAGGCTCTCCAGTTATCTCAGGCTCTTCAGTTACCGTGCGACCCCTTGTACTCCCGGAATCCCCTCCCCCATGAAAGTCCCCCAGCTCCATAGCGCTGGAGAGGGAGGGAGTGCATCTGACACCTTTCGTTCCGGGCCGCACTTCGTGTGTGTGTGTGTGTGAGGGCGGAGGTCGAGGGCCCTCTCGTCTTCCTTCCCACCCACCCCATCTTCCCGAAACGCCCCCCCCCCACCATCATTCCCCACTTATCTGACGCTTTCCACGTGGAGTGGGGGGGAATTGTTTGGCTGTTTTCGTGCAAGACGAAGGGAGTAAGGGTAAAAAAAAGAATGAAAGTGGACGTGGTTGCCTTGAAGTGGCTCCCTCTGATGGATGCCAAAGCTTGGCCATCATCCTTGCCCCCTCTCCTGCGGCGGCCAACGATGTCGGAGTTGAGTGTTAGCGAAACGTGGTGGCAGTCGCCTGCGTGAAGCCAAAGATGGCAAGGCTCGTATGGAAAGGCTTGCTGCGGATCATAGAGAAGAAGACGGAACAGGATAGGAAAATCTGACTGTAGTACTGAATTTATCTCTAAAGAGCGGGAATAGGTTTCAGAGGCGCGTTTCACGGCAATATTTACGATAAAAATAAATCAGGATAAAAATACGCTGATATAATCATCCGCCTTGACCGGGATTCGAACCCGGATCTCTCGATTTCCGGCCAAGTGCTTTAGCCATGTGACCGGAAATCGAGGGATCCGGGTTCGAATCCCGGTCAAGGCGGATGATTTTTTTCTCTGTGGAATTTCGCACAATTGTGCATTGCGGTTGACTCCGTAAAAGTGTAACTCCGAGGCTAGTTCCGGATAGCTTAAAATCTACGCTGATATAGTTTGCAAAACATTGAGGAATCCATTTAAACAACTTGATTAAAAGCTATTTCTTCATTGGTCGCTAAATCCTGAGATTTATTGACTGTAGTCCTTCATCTTTCTTCATCTAATGCTTGTTCCTTTATCCCTGGTAGTTCTTATGCACATTTATCTTCCTTTCTCTTATGAAAGTGTATGCAATACAAGCATGCAAAATTGACAATACTACAAAAATCATGAAAAACAAGAGACAAAATAGTAAATATAGACCTTCACGTGAAAATGAATTCCGTGAATCAAATAATCGTCGGAAATGCGATGAGAATGTTGAATATCAGAGTATTTTTTTCTCTATCTAGGCTACAGCAAGAATATGCGACTATTGTTTGAGACCCAAAAGGGGCCGATGTGATATCGGAATTTAATCGGGTGCAACGAGGAGCAGCTGCGCTTGTGAAGAGGTGAAACGAAACGTCTAGTAGTGTAACGGCGCTATTAAAGGAATTGGAGTGGGGATCGTTCTCACGGCGATTCTTTAAAGAATAATAGTTATAATAAATCTTTATTTGTTCTGGGATGATGAGTCCCGTGGAGCATAAATTTGTAGTTTACCAGCTGTAAACATTTGTCACAATATTCATAGTTTTTAGTAAGTGACAGTTTGTGGGGAATACAAATACAGGCATTTTGAACCCGCTAGAATATAAGGGAGCACTGTGTATCTATTATCGTTGTGCGGAAGCAATAGCACTTGTACAATCTTGCTGTATGTGCAACAAACATCGAAAGAAATGTCGCTAAGTAAATGTGTTATTACAATTTCACAACAACAAAATGTCGCAAGAACGTAAATAGCTGATAAATTTTCTCCTAAATATCACCTGTGATGTCTCATCTTTCACTACATGTGCAAATAGTTCCACACCTTCGAATAGGCTTTCTCTCCTGAATGAATTGGTGATTGCTTACTTTCCAGGCGATAAAACAATATTTTTAAAAATAATTTTTTTCAAGCACATGCCTAAATTAGATTAGGATATATTGCAGGAATGACAGGTTCAGAAAATGCCATTTTTTCCACGCAAAACCAATTAGCATAAGTACTATAATGGAAGCCATCAATAATGTTCGTTGTGAGGGTAGGTAGCTCTATTCATTAATATTTACGCAGCTTTTCCCTTAAATTTTAAAATTTGAATGTCTACATGGAAAGCTAAATAATTTTATGTTCCTGTAATGATGTGACAATTTTTGCGTGTCAGTATAACTAGCGAGGGATGAAGACGAGACAATTTTGCTTGGTGGATTCGATTTTTCCTTTTATTTATTTCCTTCCTGTGATGCATTGTGAATTCACATTCATTTTTTCCATGTACGTTATTCCTAAAACATCAAATTGAATGAAATTTTACCCAAAAAGTATAATCCTGAGTCTATTTTCCTAAATGTTTTTTTTTTCTTGAGCCAAATTTTTCTATTTATTTTTAATATAGCAGCATTTAAACATCCAAAGATAGTGGTAAGGTTGTTCCAGCGGCTACTGAGCTATCTGTGGCGTTGCAATACTTACCTTGGGTGATAAATTGCAAGATTTTACAGCCATTTTTTCAAGTACGTTATTCCTAACATCGACATAACCTTTTTTTTCCCCAAATCCCTTCATCTCACGCCTCATCCCGCTTAAAATTTTACGCAGGATTTAGTTTTTGGCACGGGCTAATATCATCATATCATATCGTATCATATAGTATCCATCAATTAAAAATATTAACTATATTAATAAGTATTACTATGTTGACGGAGCGATGGAAGTTCTCGGTTGGAGCCGAGGCTTGCTCCTCGGCAACGCCTCTTGAGTGAGTTTCATTAGGATATGGGAGTGGGATGCAGTTTGAGGTCGTAGCTCGGTGGGGGCAGTGCCTCGGGAAGAATCTCCAAGTATTTCTGGAACTAACGAATCGTTGCAGTGAGCGGCACGGCGTGGAGCGATTGAATTATTTACCCTTTCAACCCGGGGGTTTCGGCGATAAGTGGTTTCGGAACGCAGTTGAGCAAATGACCATAACCGCTGCGCATTTTTAGTTTTCTGCAGGTTTCAGGGAGGGTCAAAAATGGGAGTTTGCATGGAACTAGATGAGTTAAAGGAAGGTTTCGTGTTTGTGAAGAGGCTGCTGTCAGTGTGCCGTATTCCTTGCCCGCTGACTCGAGTGAGCATTCCTTTGGCTACAGGCTACTTTGGCGTTGCAATTCTTACTCCGGATGATGCTTTGCGGAATCCACGGTTATGTTTACGAGAAGATTATTCTAAACATCGAATTAACTAAAATTTCCCCAAAAATACAATCCAAATTCTATTTTCCTGAATGTTTTTTTTCTCGAATTTAGCCAAATTTTCTGTAGAAATTTTTAATGTGTTAACCTTGAAACATACAAAGATGATGGTAAGGTTATTTCGGCGGCTCTGATCTATATCTGTGACATCACATACTTACATCGGTGATGCAATAACGAGTTCGTTATTCCAAACATCGAATTAACCGAAAAATTTTCCCCTGAAAATTATATCCCAAATCGATTTTCCTGAATGTTTTCTTTTCTCCAAATTTTCCGTAATTTTGTTAACCTTGAAGCATACAAAGACGGCGCCGCGGCGGTTAGGTTATTTTGGTGGCTACTGAGCTATACCTGTAGTGTTGCTATTGTACTTACTCAGGGGGATGAATTGCGGAATGCGTGGTCATTTTTCCGAGTGCGTTATTCCTGGCACCGAATTAACCGATGTTTTCCTTAAATAGTATAATACCGAATCTATTTTTCGAAGTGTTTTCTACTAGAGCAAAATTTTCCGTATAATTATGTTTGCATTCAAACATGTAATGATGGGGGTAAGGTTACTTCGGCGGCTACTGAGCTACATCTATGGCGTTGCGACATTTATTCCGGGTGATGAATTGAGGAATTCATGGTCATTTTTCCAAATAATTCATAACTACCGTCGAATTAACCAAATTAATCCCCGAAAGGTATAATTTCGATTCAATTTTCCTAAATGTCTTTTTTCTTGAGCCAATTTTTCCATCTATTTTTAATATAGCAGCATTGAAACATCCAAAGAGAGTGGTAAGCTTGATCCGTCGGCTACTGAGCTATCTGTGGCGTTGCAATACTTGCCTTGGGTGATATATTGCGAGATGATGCGGTCATTTTTCCCAGTGCGTTACTCCTAACATCGAAATAACCTATTTATCCCCAATTAGTATAACCCCAAATCTCTTTTCCTGAATTTTTTCTTCTCGAGTCAAGTTTTCCGTACTATTTATTAATGTGGGATCACTGAAATATACAAAGATGGTGGTACTGTTTTTCCGGGGGCAAATGAGCTATCCGTGGCGTTGCAATTAATACCCCGGGAGATGCATTGCAAAATCCACGGTCATTTTTCCGAGTACGTTATTCCTAATGTCGAATTAACCGAATTTTTTCCAAATAGTGTAATCGCGAATTTATTTTTCTAAATGCTTTTTTATCGAATCAAGTTTTCCGTATTATTTATATGGTATCATTGAAACATACAAATATTATAGTAAGGCCATCCCGGTGGCAACTAAGGTATCTGTGGCGTAGTAATTAATACCCCTAGTTATGCATTGTGGAATCAGCAGTCATTTTTCCTGGTACGTTTTTCCTTGCATCGAATTTTTCTGATTTGTTCCCCGAAAAGTATAATCCCGCATCTTTTTTCCTGAATGTTTTTTTCTCACGCCATATTTTCCTAATTATTTTTTAATAATGCAACATAGTAACAAACAGAGGTGGTGGAGAGAGAAATTATCCTAATGAAAAAGAGGAAGGGCGAAACCTTGGATAAGATGGAGGGATTGTGTGCAAAAATACATGGAGAAAGTAGTGGGAGTAAACGAATCCCGTAGGCAGAAGCAAATGACCGAGACTTCTACATCTACATAATACCCCGCGAGCCGCCGCATGGGCGTGTGGCAGGGGGTGTTAGGTCACCAGGCATGTAAAGGTGTAAGTTTTTTGGGTATGAAATGTTGGCTTGTATTATAGGATTGTATTTAGTGGAGCTCAATTTTTATTGTGGTCGCTTGTTGTTCGCGGAATGAACGAGTTTTTTTACCTCTCTGTTCGGCAGTGCATATCTCTTATTTTATCGCATCTGTCAGACCTAGGGATGTAGTGAGGAGCCATGATAATATTCTCTATGTCGCTCTAAAAAATATCAGTTCTGAATTTATCAAGCAACCTAAGCCTGGCGTGTAGCCTCCGAGTCTCTCGGGGCTCCCGTCTTAAATCCTAAAAAATTGTGAGACTTACCACCAACGCCGACCATAAGCGCTAAGAATAAGTGCGAAGAAGAAGAGGTAGAAGGAACTGGAAACAAAATGAAACAGTTTAAAATTAACCTATGTACCAGGTGCATTGTATATATTATTATCGGGTATGTTTTCTGGATGTAGGTGTTATCTGCGTAAGATTTGACATTTCATATTCGGCTCTTAGAGAGTTTCCAAAATAATTTGAAAATACAGATACCATTATTGCTTAATTGATTAAAGGTAAAATATTGAAGTCCCCTACACAAATAATTGATTGGAACTGCTAACAAATAAAATAACATAAACATCAAGATTTGCTTCGTACATGGATGAACGATGCGATATAGTTCATAAAAAAATTGTTGTTTAATACTGTTATTTCATAATAGTTGAATACTCGATAAAAATTGAAATTAGTAAAAAAGAGTTATTCGGGGATAAAAATATTCGGGACAAATGCATCAGAGAAACTGAATCGAGATTATTTTTTTTCGGAAAATTTTAAATCGGGTAATTCGATGTTCAGAAAAACAAATTTCGTAAAATAAATGAGAACTGTACTGCAGAACCGGTCTGTTATTACCTTGTAATGTGAACCTCTGAGATGTATCTAATGCACCCGCCAGGCAACTCGAAAAACATCAACGTGAAATTTTCCTTCGATAAATTGGACGTCTTCTCCCAAGAACGCGAATTATCTTGATTTTGAAAAAGCGAGCTGGAAAGCTCGCGTAGCTGTCACCTTAAAAATGACGCGACGCGGAGGTTATCCCGAAAGCCATCAGTTCTCAAGACCACTCCACTGAAGCTTTCACTACATCTTGATTTTAAATTCGCCAAGCCTGATAAAGCTTAAGTCAGAGGCGAAAGTTTTCTCGCTGTTTGGCGTGTTAATTAACGCTTTCCAAAAGAAGTAAAAAAAAGACGCTTACACCAATTCAAAGGTGGTCTTGAATCAAAAGATGGTCCTGAAAGCTTTGAAAGAGAAGTTGCCACGATATGAAATGATTATTGAAGCCCAGTACAGAACCAACTACCTTATTTTTTCAGCTTAGTTAATATCTATCTATTCCACAAAGCTATCATTTATACCTATTCTGGTGCTGTAGTTATCTTCTATATATATAAAAACGAATGTTTGTCTGTCTGTATGTCTGTCCTGTATGCATTGCTACACTGTTGATCCGATCGCCAAGAAACTTTATGAAGTTGTTGAGTACACTCTTGCGAAGGTTTCGAAGGTTTTAGGTATAAAAATTTTTTACCTAAATACGATCGTTCTGAAATTTTGCCGAGTAATAGTTCAAAGCAGGAGGAAAGTTGTAGGCTACTTTAAAATGATCTCAGGGCCCATAAAGGGCCCAAAATGGGGCCCTTAGGTGGTTCGCTGTATGTTTCGGGTTTTGTGCAGTGGTTTCATTTTTTACTTTTTTAAATTATTTCCGCTCAAGATAGAGTTTTAATTCTTTCAATTAATTATCCTTTACACTTCGTAATTGACTGAAAATTGCGTTTTTAGCTGCAGAAACACATATTTTTCTGTGAAATAAACAATACCATATTCGCTTGATAACCAGATTTCGGTCATTGCTGTTGGAATTCATATTGCTTAGTTGAGCCGATTAGGAATGCTAAGCATTGGGATTTGTGCAGCGGTTAATAATTTCGCTTTTTCAAACGACTTTAACTAAAGATAGAGAGTTTAAATTCATTCTATCACATACCCGAAAGCATGATACTACTAAAATTAAAGATTTTTGAAGGAAGTATGATCCCGAGCAACGCCGGGTAATTCAGATAGTCTAATATAAAAAACATTAATATTTGTTTGTTCGTCTTCTATGCGTTCCAACATCATTAATCAAATTACAGTGAAAGTTTGGTGAGTTGTTTTGCGCGCGCCCGCGAAGGTTTCTGCATTATTAAATCCATTGTGCAATAGGTGGAGCGTGAGTCGTTTCAACAAATGAGTGTTGGCACGCGAGCTTCTCTTACAAGCGAGGAACGACAAGCAAGCAACAAAGCAGATCGTTTACGAGTTGCTCAATCACGTGCATCAGAATCATATCAGTGAGACGTAATACCGCGGTCATCAGAATCATATCAGTGAGGCATAATATTGCGTGCTGTAGAATCATATCAGTGGGACATTATTTGTGTTAAAAGGTTTGTAATTTATTTCTACGTAAAATAAGATTTGACGCAGTGGCCTCTTTGTTTGCTTTTCTAATTCTTGCATTCGATTTTTGTATACGCTTCGCGTTTTCCTAAAATTGGATTTTTAAACTCTAAAATCGTAAATTTTTGTACTACTTCAACAATGGAATATTTTTCTTACTTGGAAACCACAGCGTAGGTATGGAATAGATAATTTTATTTGTTTTAGCTGAAAGAGGTAAGACCAAATGTATTGTATATCCCCAAGAGTTTGAATATTTTTTTTTTCATATTTAATTTAAACCACACAAATCATTCTTTTACATTTATTTTGTATATACATGTAAATGTGTCTGCTTTGAATGTTTGTGCCTAATTAGAAAGAAAAAGAGGCATTGCAATGCATGCCGGGCACAGCTAGTAAAATTATAAATGAAGAAAAGTGTTTGATACATACATTTTCTTGTTTGGTAGGAGAACAATGAAAATGTTGCGTCATATTCCGCAGGCTGCTCACTGAGAAGGCTGTTTTTCTCTCGGGTTTCTCTACGTGGGTTGTCAGTATTTTACTACAGTATCTTCGCCGCTTCATCTGGCGTCGTCTTCGACCTGAGAATCTCGGAAGTATCGCTGGAAAAACATGTTTTTACCTATCAACGACATACGCTGTGAAACCCTGACACATTGCAGCCTTCACAGCATAAAACTTAACTCTCGGTTTCTTATAATCAAATGATCGAGAAATTTTCACCGTAAAATACACTCGGCTTGGGCCTCGTCTGTTACGGAAACTTCATGGCTGCTTAATTCAATGAAAATAACTTTCATTCTTGCTGATATTTGAAGTGATTTTTCTGACTGAACCATGGTACTGAGAGAATATTGCTATGCAAAATCTTTTTTCTGCAGAATACGTTACCTCCGCTGTTAGCGGCCAGGGCAGTTTAGAGGAGTTTAGTTGTTAGGTAACAATTACACTTACATCCTTAAATAATTTTCGAAATAATATGCGCGTCCAATTGATTTTCTGTCGAACACTCTAAGCTTAAGTATTGGCCATAGTAAGTTTGCAGTTCGTAAAAGTGTAACATTGGATATGGGTTCGCATGTTTAGTTCCAGGTACTGTGCCTTTTACCATTCAGAATTGGATGTTGTCCATTGATGAAGCCAAAGGAGTATCATTTAAATCTTGTATGTGGTACATCTTTGTCATAAGGTAAAATCTACACCTTCTACGAAATGCCGTGCAAGCCACCACTAGGGTGTGTGGAAGGAGTGATTTCATACCACACATGAAGCCCTCATTTCAGCTAAAATCCGAATCGTGCACGTTCCCCCGGAATGCCAGGCGCAGGCCAAAAGCAGTCAGGATAATAGTGCTTGGTCGGACCAGAAACAAGGAGAGTGCTACGCTAAAATTGCGTATCGAGTGATGTAAAAATAGAAAAATTACTAAAAACTCACTTGCTTACAGGCTGAGAGATAACAGACGGACAGCTGCAAGTCTGAGAGATGCAATACTTTGAAAAGCGAAGATTGAGGCTTGGTTGGTA
Organism: Ceriagrion tenellum; assembly: GCA_963169105.1. Lineage (NCBI taxonomy): Eukaryota > Metazoa > Arthropoda > Insecta > Odonata > Coenagrionidae > Ceriagrion > Ceriagrion tenellum. The sequence continues at coordinate 94,048,717 of OY720639.1, read as the reverse complement.
GAAGGAATGCCAAAAATTTGGCTGGGAGCGAGAGCTCTGGGAATCAGGTTGACAAGCGAGGAAAACAAAGGGAGATGTGGTGCATCTGTTCAGAGATTCGGCGGGGTAGAGTCAGCAAGTGATTGAAACCCAAGGGATGCAGATCAATCTAGCGATAATGGATGTGATGCAGTGATGAAAAATGCAAAGAATAAACATGGAATGATAGTTGCATTCAATTCCGGTGAAGCAGATGAAAATGTGACGCAGTGGTGGACTATAACATTTTATTTCAAATTGTTCTAATTCAAATACGGGTGGAAATATTGATCAGTTGATACATTTAGCGCCCAAATTGACGATTTAATGAAATAAATGATGGAAGGTGATCAAAGTTATTGTTACCTCGTATAGTCCCATAGGTATTTCTAATATGCAATAGTTGAACTTAAACGGTTGAAGTAAGAAAACGCTGATATAAATCTAAAGCGATTAAAATCTTGACATTAAAATGGATTTATGATTTTTGTTTTCGAAAAAAATAAAAATTATAGTTAGAGGAGTTTGGGTGTTAGGTAATAGTAATACTTATATCCTTGAAAACGTTTTCGAAATAACATGCGCATCTAATTTTACTGCTGTTGAACATTCGAAGCTCAAGTATCGGCCATAGTTTCTTTTCGATTATATTGGATTTTGTGGAGGCGACCGACAGCTGAGGTCGTTTGCGCCTTAGAGGACAGGTAAGGGAGGAAGGGTGGATAGAAACCCGGCGTCGGTATTAGCCTGTTCTTAACGAAAGGCGTCAAGGGGGGCACGTTTTAACGTGTCATCCGACAGACGGAGTATTGTATTTGAAGTGCCCTCCACAAGGCACTCAAATAGGGACCGGGTTTTTTCTGAAAAACGTCCTCCTCTGCTGGGCTTTGAACCATGGACGCCCGTATGGTTAGCCAGTACTCCAACCACCACACCAATCCTATCCCCGTTTTTCTTCGAGGGAATGATAAAAATTATATCTAGTGGAACCGAAAATTTTTTAATCTTCTCGTTATTTTGCAATGGCATTTGATTAAGTATCGGCTTCACCTGTCGTTCACGCCGAGTGTTATTGAATTTTTGATCTTAGATTTCTCTTAGAATTGCTATGCCTTACCTTTGAATTGCAATGTTTTACCTAGATTCAATGGATTGTATTACTTATATTTATTTTATGTGTCCTACCACATCTTTTCGTACATTACCCGGAATCTAGGGCATATAAGTTTTCCCTAGAAGTTTCTTAAGATCCTATCATTAGTTATGAGCAGATGAAAGTTTTCGCAACAGCTTTCTGGACTATTTTTACTGGATCAACGTAAAGCATTTTCAAATTCGGTGTTAATTCATGAATTTGTATCGCGTTAGCTCCTAATTAAAGTCATCACTGATTAATCAATCGCCGATGCATTGCCAGCAAGAATTATTATGCCATTGATTATTTTAAAAATGCGCATTTAAGAATTTTATTGTGATTTATGTGAATGCGAACAACGTGCGCAAATGCCTTTATGATAAGGAAACATTCGATTCTAGGTGGAAATCGAAACACATCAGTGTATTCCATCGCACGCGATCGATAAGCCGAAGCAATACGTTCTGTAACCTGCCGACGTCACAGATATAATCCCGTGGGATGACAACAGTGACGCCCGAATTCTAGAAGTTTAGCTAAAAATTCGATCGTATTCGCGTTTAAAAGCGTGATCTCTTTACTAATGGGTTACTGAAGACTCCTCAGTCAATGATGGGTGCCTTAGAGGTTCAGTGAGAAAAGTATGGGGTTGAGATCAATTATGACAAGACGAAGGTGATGCGATTTTCCAGAAGCAAGAAGTTAGGGTTAAATACACGAGCGGCAGGAAACAAAATAGAGGAAGTTGAGCAGCCTAGAGTTTCTAGATATTAATTGGGAGGAAAATGGCTTCACTTTTCTTTTACCTTTACAACTCAAACTATTTCGATGGGAAATATAAGCAATAACTGTAAATTTTATAAGTACCTCAGTGAAAGATGGATGAGTCAAGACTGAGATGAGCAATACTTTGAGGGGAGAGAGAGGAAAAGCTAAGTTGATAGAATTACCGGATGTAGAATCGCCTTGGTTTTTAGAAGCATATACAAAGAGATGGGATTAAATGATGGGGGAGGGTCTGCGAAGAGACGAAAAGAAATGACTGGTGAAAACTAACATGGAGTGTGGCGTTGAAGGCTCTAAAACTCTGTTGTCGCGCAGGAAGGATGTACCACTCTCCACGTGAATTTTTTGACGTACTGTTTCCTCGTTTGTTGTCCTATCTTCTTTGAACAAAGAAATTGTCTTTCCACCGGTAATGCTCTGTGTATACCAATTTTTCTACCTTAAAACTTTTTTCCGGAAGATGACATTTTTACGTTGAAACTAGTGGTATCAAATAAAAAAAGTCCGCGGAAAAGTACACGATCTTCTTTTAATCAATGAGATATGACATGTTTAATAATTTAGCCTCAAAAGTGTGTTTAAAATCCACAATATAGTCAAGAATATCACTTATATCGGTAGGGGGTAGCCATTTTCTTTAAGCAATCCTCAGATAATAACTCATAAACTGCTCAATGAAGCACCAAACCCGGAAATCTAGTTATTGCCGTGAACTTCTCAATTTTAGCCTTTCGCTCGGCCTCGCATTAGTCGACGAAAATTAGCGCGCGTCTCCGAGTGTTATCCCGGATTGGCCTCCCGCACTCACTCAGACCTCCTTTTCGCTTCACTTTACGAAGATGACGAGATGCGGAAGAGCAGGCGGCACCCGGCTGTGATGCGCCAGGCGTAAGAGTTGACTCGGGGGAGGAGGATGATGAAAGCCCTCGGAGATTAAATAAGGAGGCGGCGAGCTAAGAGTCTCTCTCTGCCGTACCAACAACAATCGCGTCCGAGGAGCAGCTGTGAAGCCCGCGGCGAAAATGCTCGATCTCTCGTTGGGCGAAGGAGGATGAGCGGCCTACTCCCTCGTCTTGCCTACCTTCGCATCGGACTAGGGATGAGTCGATGCCACTTTTTTTCGATTCCGATTCCAATTCCGATTCTTTCAAATCGATTCCCGATTCTCGATTCCGATTTCATAGATTCTTGTTCCTAATAACAGGTGGGATATTGATATAACAGTAGCGTACGACTATTATTTAAATTCAATTATCGGCTGAAATAATTGACAAAGACAATTAAGTCGCTCAAAAAGTATATTTATTAACAAATAGCAAATATATCCTAAGCCTATTGAGGTGGAAGAAAAGTACAAATTGATAGACCACACCCAAAATTACTGAGACAAATAAGATGTGATAAATGAGATTTGATTTGAATATTTATCTATCTGGAATCCATGGAATCGGAATCGGCTTTGGGCGGTCGATTCTCGATACCTATTCTAATCCTGAGAATCGGTGGAATCCATAATCGACATTTGGATTCGATTCATCCGTACATCGGACCAACGCCCATCGAATCACGTATGTGCGCTTTTCCGCCCACTTACCAACTCATCTCCTCCCCTCTCCTTCCTTCTTCTCCCTCTCGAGCAGTGCAGCCAAGCTAGCGAATTAATTATAAAATATCTGAAACATTCTTGGTGAATTAGTCCATTAGAATTTAAATTAAGAACTTATGCCACTATAACTGCTTTTTTACAAATCATAAATTATTGTTATTTGTAAACTAAAGATTGAAAATCTATTTATATAGCATAAGAAAATGTATGTGGTATATGGCTTTTGCATTTGCAGATCTTGTAAAAGAATTGCTTTATAGGTTTGGGTTGGAAAGTATTGCCAAGCTAGCGATTTTTTTTTAATATCTAAAACATTCCTGGTGAATTAGTCCATTAGAAATTAAATTGAGAACTTATGCCACTATAACTGCTTTTTTACAAATGATAAATTATTGTTATTTGTAAACCAATGATTTAAAATCTATTTATATAGCACAGGAAAGTGTATGTGGTGTATGGCTTTTGCATATGCAGATCTTGTAAAAGAATTGCTGTATAGGTTTGTGTTGGAAAATATTGCCAAGCTAGCGAATTTATTATAAGAGATCTGAAACTTTCCTGGTGAATTAGTCCTTTAGAATTAAAATTGAGAACTTATGCCACTATAACTGCTTTTTTACGAATCTTAAGTTATGGTTATATGTAAATAAAACATTGAAAGTCTATTTATATAGCAAAGGAAAGTGTATGTGGTATATGGCTTTTGCATATGCAGGTCTTGTAAAAGAATTGCTGTATAGGTTTGGGTTGGAAAGTCTTGCCAAGCTAGCGATTTTTTATAAAACATAACGGATACGGAAAAATATAACGGATTTTCCGAAAAAAATGTTATTTCGACGACAACCAAGTGATTTTAAGCCTTCATGTAGCTTGAAAATTTTCGTAACAATATATTTGCCTTGGTCATAGTGCTGTTTTAATTCGTCTTTTGAGACACTGTTTCCATGATCAAACGAGTGGTTCCTCCATTTTGGCCCGCACTCAGGACACAGCTATGGGCATTGGATGTCGGAATTCCCTTTAATAAAGATTTTGAGTTGGTTTTTTATATTTTTAGGATCTAATTAAATCAAGCATTCGTTAAAATTTCTGTTGAAGTGCGGTATCAAATGTTAGTAAAAAATGAAATTAAAAGGCATTAATAAGATACTTCATAAATAAGTTTATTTCTGATATCAATGATATACCTTACAAGAATCGTGCAAAATATTTTGCGCCAAATATTTCCCTCTCTCCGTTTCAAAACTCCGTCACTTGATTTTGAAGCGAAATAATCGAAAAGGGAAGATCCCAGACACTTGCACATCAAATAAAAGCGTTGATCTGCTAGTGATCAAATGCTGCGGGTTTGGTGTTCCGTAATAATTAAGCAAAGAAAATGGGATAAAATTCTTTGGGATATTTGTTGCCTTTGCAAGTACTTGAATGAGTTTGCACGTCATTACGTGTAACTGCTTAACTGTTGGGCTATTATGTAATACAGTAAACTTGCTTTTAAATAAAGGGACCGGCATTTCATTTTATTATAAACGGGATTTTTTTAAATCCAAACTTTAGCATTGCTACCCGTGTACACCGTTAGATCCCAGGTTTTTTATCGTTACTCGTCTGTATTGACGCAACAGATCCTTAACAGTTGACTACCATCACAATGTATAAATATTTTTTCTTCATCCGAATATTTCCTTCACGTGTGTAATGGCATTTGTTGCAACCAGTTAATCATTCATAAAACACCTCACAAATCTATTGTTGGGCTATGGATCATAATGAAAAAAAAATAAAATATCCTCAACGTCTTTCTGTGTAAGAGCGAGTTTCTATGATCCGTTTTAATAGATATTTAATGTCTTCCTCTGATTACTGGCACTGTCTCTACCTCTATAGTGCAACTCCTGTAGCCTTTAACGCGTGTGGGAATTCAATTGTGTGGTTACAAGTTCCACTTGCTTCAAGAAATTTCATTTTGCGAAAATCTAAGAAAAAGTGGAGAATTAATTCGTGCCATGCCATGTTGATGTTTACTTGCATCGTAGGAAAGAAAGGAAAGACCATGTCGAGTAATAATTTCTCTCTTTGTACATTCCACACTCTTATTTTACCGACCATGGTATCGAATTGTTTCGCATGTCGAAACCATGGTCGGTGAAAATAAAAAAATTTGGAATATACAAAGGTAGAAATTATTTCATGTGTCGCGCTTCCACTAAGTTAAGCCTGAAACTGTAACGTATAACATTTCGAGATTCCATACTCAATAGCGTCAAGCCAAATCAGCCCGACCCAGCGCGATGGGATCGTTCGTCCTTTTGTATCGCAAAGAATACAGCGGGGGAGGAAAAGGGCACGCTCGCTCGATGACTCCAAGCGATCAGAAGTTTTTACACACAAAGTAATCAAGGTGCAGAAAATTGTCATTTCTTAAGCGAAACACGATATCTCTGGTAATTGAGACGATAGGTTAATGTTCACAACAAGTGATATGAAGTTGCGCTTGAAGCAAAATATGTGCGTGCGGTTGGGTTTACTCCGCCACTCTCGTAGTTGAGTCGGACGGTCTTTGATATCAAGGAGAGCTGAGCTTTGCTTAAAAGTAGATTGAGGTGGGTTATTTTTTGATTACTTGATGTCAAAAACATTGATCGGGTACGAATAAAATATGTACACAGCCCCCTTAAGAAGGGGTTATTGGTGGTTTTGGTGGAGTTAAGCTCCCCCTCTATATTAACACCATCCCGGAAAATTATTTCTCAAAACAAAGCTGTCGAGATTTCAGGTTGATATTGCGTATCTCAGCGAGAGATGTCGATTGGTATACATTTGAATGTCTCTTCATTATCTTTATTTTGGAAAAGTCTGAAGAAAAAAACGTTTTTCAGGAATTTCAACTATTTTGGTGTTGAGAGTGTGTACTTCAACGATGGAAGGCGATTTGTGTACATTTCAGCAATTTTTTTTTCATCATTGTCATTCTGGAAAATCATTTTTGAAAGACTCTCAAGAATTAAAATTATCTTAGGCTGAGAGTAGAGACTTACTAAATAAATAACTCGAAATCTGAAGGATCATCAAAATTAGATAACTTCATTATTTTTGTCTAATGATGAGAGGTGAAAATTCCAAATATTAAGTCACATCGTTCAAGGGAAAACAGGAGGGAAGCGGAGCCCAGGAGAAAGAAGAATTTCCTGGATACATAAATCACAGAAGTGGCCTAAGGTAGTTTGAGAGAAATATCTTTTCACCTAGAAATCAATTAATTCAGTCTTAGTTCAAGGAAAAATATCTCGCCCTGCCAAAAATACAAAAATATCCTCCCCTTACCTAATTACTCTCCGAGGTTTTGGCGAAAATCACCAATCCTTGCACATGGGAAATGGTTCGTGAATACACTTCAAAGATACCTCATTTCAGCGGTTAAGAATTAATAAAGCCTAAATTTTCTCAAAAAATTAACAGTGTGTAGTTTGTACGTTCTCTCATCTATCTTTGAAAATAAATCTTATAGTTGTCGCAGCAATTTTCTCCGGATTACATAAACCTCTGTAATGTGAAGGAGTTTTCAACGTACTGCGCAATTTATTCAAGTTTAATACTTACAGGTTTTTTTTAGTTAACTATAATTTCAGTTGTGTAAGAGTATTTAATCGCAACATTAATAATGCAATATTCAGTTCATGCTTCCTGCACCTGCTAGAATTATAACATGTGACGTATTTCGTATATAGTCTCAATTATGACTTAGGGAACTATCTCGTTCAAACGACTGCTGATCCAATACACAATTTGGAAGAGAGTTAATTAAATAGTTATTAGCCATGATGATTCCCAATCTCCGATAGGAGTGGTACCATAAGAAGAAGAAGCTTGAGAGTGCGTATCTCAAAGGAAGACGCCGATTGGTGTACGTCTATTTCTTTTTCTATTTATTCGTTCAAGTTCTAGTTCCTTCCAAGAAGATAAGTATCAGGCTTTATGTGGTGGAAAGAATTCATCATACTGAATAAGAGTAAAGGCAATTTTCCTCTTAGATAAATTGTTATTCGACCTAGGTTTCGATGTACTTCATGCTGCGGGAATGATGATAATGTAGTACATTGAACCTAGGTCGAATAAAGATTTATCTGAGTGGAAAATTGCCTTTACACTCATTCATTATTCTAGTTCCTTCGTCTAGTTTCTAACCTCCGGCTTGGCGATGATGGTGAGCTTGGCAGGAATTCGGCGATTGAAGGTGTGGGGAGATGGCCTCGGGAGGGGAGGCGATGGGAATGGGGTTCAGCGGCAGAAGCTCAAGCCGTACGTCGCTCCAACACCTTGCGAGTCCAAATAGTGGAGGATCCAATTAGTGCTCCCCGCTCTGACTGGGAGACAAAAGGGCGCTGACTGCCTGGGCAATGGTTGGGAGGATGGGTTTTGGAGTGCTGGAAAGAAGCAGGGAAGAGATGGATGGGATAGAGGGGAAATTGGAGAGGAAGACGAGGCGGATAAAGTACGGCAGTAGTTGGGAAAAGAGAGGTTGACTCCCTTGGCATCTATTACCTTTTTCTCATGTCTTTGGGGCTAGGAGGCAGGCCTAAAGTTTGTGAGGGCGGGAGCCTTTCGTACGAGTCGGGAACTGTTCGAAGGCTTCCGCCACCGAGGGACGGGGAACTACCTTCGAGAGGGGGGATTCTAGCTCGACGTTGCCGATATTATCATCCTTCATCCGTGAAAACTGCGTGGCCCACAATGAGAAAGGCCCAGTGGTGATGAGGTCTGACAACACAGCAAGCGGAATCACGAAGATCATATGACGGAGGTCTGAGAGCGACTGAATTTCCAAGGCTTTATGCCACGCCCTCTATACTCCGATTGGCACTGGGAAATTCACGTGACGAGCAACTTTCTCTTAGTTCACCTCCACAAATTTTAGTCCGGCCTCCTAGCCCCCAAGACATTTGAAACAGGTAATAGGTATATCAATTTTCGATCGGAAGCATTAAAGCGTTTCGAGTGAAGATAAGTACGTGCACAGACGATAATTGCGGCATTTGATGACTTCGCAAGATGGAGAACTTCCAATCTTGTGTGTAATTCCTTTCTCTTTTCTTGATTAATTATCCATGGTGTAACCTTCGTTAAGTGATTTTTCGTAGACATCTGACCGCGCGAAGCCAAATGCAGTGCTTGATATCAGTATTCGTTGAAAGGTTAAGAATAACGATTTCGTTAGCGCACATAGTTAGTATTAATGCACCATAAGTCGGGTATTTGGTGACTCCGCTAGATGAATAACGTCAAATTTTCAGGGTTTTTCATTGAGGTAGATGGAGAGGGAATTACGTCGTCAACCTTTTGCCTGACCGCGGAACTAACAACCTTATTGGTATTCCTACTCTTTCCTAACTTCCCTTGGAATAGCACGACGTAATAAACGAACCTGCGGATGTAAAGAAAGAATCTTCTACATATGTTGAAAATTTATGTCAAGTAACTCTTGAAACATATATTGGCTGCTTAGTGGTATGGATTTTACTCAATTTTACATAAGTTTTCATCGGGGACATCATTTCCACTCTTGAGACGTTAATTGGCCACTGAATCTTCTCTATTTTAATGGATTTTACCATAGTTCTCCCCAGGAATCCTTACTATTATTATTAATTAAAATAAAATATATTAGTCGAGAGAATGCATATTAAATATGTAAATGCGTGCTGATTTATTTCCATCGTTATTGATGGATATCGAAGTTAAATTGCAAGTTAATGAGTCAGCCCATGAGCAGTTAAGGTAGTGCGAGCGAGATTGTTCCCTAATCATAATAGAGTCCATATTCGATATACACGTTTTAATTTCATCAACTGTGAGACACACAAATTAAATATTGCATTATTAATGGTGCAATGAAATAGTTTTAAACGACAGAAATTGTAAGTAATCAAATGAAAATATCTAAATAAGTCTTTAACCTGACTCATTTTTGTCATGCGGTACGTTTGATACTCCATCAAAACGGAAGGTTTATTGTGATCCCAAAGATTTTACTGCGATGACAATACGATTAATTAAAAAAAAATAGTTTATTAAATCCACAAACTACACACTGTTGATTTTTTGACGAGATCTAAGTGTAGGGAAAGCCTCATTTTTAATACAAGGTCTCTCTGGAGTGCATACACCTACCATTTCCCATATAAATGGGCTGGTATTTTTTGGCAAATATCTCGGAAAGTAATGTAGTATGGGGTTGAATTTTTTCTGTCAATGGAAGGGTGATATATTTTTTTAATGAGACCATATTCATTGATTTCTAGGTCAAATGATATTTTGCTCAAACTACCTTAAGTAAAATCGGGGTTAACGAAGATGGCGGACCGGCCACGCCCACGTTACAGCTTCTGGCATTGCGCGCAATAGTTTGCACCCTCTCTATCTACCTCAGTGGGGTTTTTCCTTTTTATTTTCTTAATCATGAGAAATGCAGACTTCTCCAACAACCGTATAAGTCGCCGATTGCAGTGCATGGCCTCATTCAGGGCTAAAAAGTCCGCCTCATTGAAATAAAAATTCTTTGCAGGTATACCGGCTATTGAGATTAGACAGTCAAGGCAGCATTAGAGATTACACCACAAGCTGGGGCTGCGGATTTTAACTCACAATCAGTGATTCGCGGAAATTGATGCTGACAGCGATGAAAAAAGAGCAGGAAAATTCGGAGACATTTCCATCTGAAGACCCAAAAAAATTTGTAAATGAGGAGGACCAAGTATTAGTATGCTCACATGTTTTGTTTCCTCAACCTATTTTTCCCTCCGTCTGAGTATAACTTCTGTGGTTTCTATGTTCTTCCATTTCTATTCCATTGTATGCTTCTGGTAGGAGTAATCACACAAATACTATATCTACACTATGGGTTGAGTAAACATGGAGTCTTTGGGAAAAGTTTGAGACCTTAGAATTGCCAAAACTTCGGACTATCAGACTCAGCCTGATAACATTCGTCGTGAGCGTGGCACACAATGGTTCGAAATCATGGATAATGGAAATATGGATTGGATAATTAGAACAGAAATGATAAAAAGCTTTTAAAACCTGGTGTAGGATGAGGATGCTGAAGCCCAAATGGACGGATAAAATATGAAATCGATAAGGATACAGAAGAGTAGAAGAGGAAAGGACCATATGGAGCATTTTACAGAAATAAGCACCAGATGTATTGGGCACAACTTGAGGCACAATGGGCTTGTGAAGAGTATAGTCGAAGGAAAATTAGAGGCAAATGTCTCTAGGGGAGGGCCAAGGGATGAATATGAAGGGAAAAGTATAGGTCTTTATTTCGTTGTTTTTCTGAAAGACTAATGAATTTTTTTCCTTTTGTCAAGCTAATGAACCCTACAAAATCTAACATCGGTTTTCCCTACGCCTTTGACAACTCATATTTAAATGAAGGGATTAAATATTGTTCCTAATTCTTAATGCTTTGGTATCTTTGGCGATTAATCCGTCAGCAACCATAGTTGTCATCTTGCAGAAATGGGTATTTTTTGTGTTATAAGATGCTGGATGGGTTGTAGAGCCTAGAATAAACGTTTTCCCGATAATGTTCGACAGAATCGGAAATATACCCCGGTGCCAAATGGCATCGTTGGGAATTGATAACGTCTTTTCGGTTTAAAGATAAGTATATTTTTAATTGAAGTAATAATAATGAATCAATTCGTTTAAAAATCTGTATTTAGCCATATTCTTATTTGAACTATTTTGGAAATACCCGGGAAAATGGGAATAGATTGGCGAGACAGGAGACTAATCTGAAACTTATAGATGACCCAAAGGACGCAGGTGAGGGTGGCTGATGGTGAATCAGGATGGGCAACTATAGGTCGCGGGGTAAGGCAAGGGTGCCCGTTGTCGCCATTGCTTGTCGACATTTATGCTGAGAAAAAGACAGGCATGGGAAGAACATGATAGAGCTTGGAATTAAATCAGGAGGGTATCTGATAAAGTCGGTTAGATTCGCGGACGATCATGCGTTGGTTAGTGGATCTTCGAAGGGACTGCAAGCTTTGGTAGATGCTTTAGAAATGCAGTGCGGGATATTTGGAATGAAAATAAATAATAAGATAACAAAAGTAATGAGGTTCTCGAGGACAAAGAAAGCGAGGCTTGTGATTAAAGTTGGAAGACACAAACTCGAGAAAGTAGAGCGTTCTAATTATTGCTAGAGGAAAACGGGATTAGTAACAAAGACACACGAAAGAGAATAGCGCTAGCTGAAGAGTCGTTTAGTAATTAAAGAGAGCTGATGACGGGGACATCTCCTCCTGGTTTTCTACACATTCAGGAGCCTATCTCCCTCTGGTATATCCTTTTTCGCCTCAGTATACGATCTACCCTTCTTCATTTTGTCCATGAAACCTTTTCTCTTTCTTCCCCTTCCCCGCTCGCCCAACACCCTTCCCTCCCACCCAGGGTAAGGATGTGAAGAAGAGGCTGGTGAAGAGCTTGATATGGAGCGTAGCATTGTATGGGCAGAAACGTGGACCCCCAGAAAGTAGGACGAGAATAGGCTGCAGGCATTTGAGATGTGGGTGTGGAGAAGGATGGAGAAGGTGAGGCGGACGGAAAGGAAGACTAACATGGAAGTGCTTGAGATGGGTGGGCGAGGATAGGAAACATCTGAATGAAATCCGGGATAGGCAGTGTAGGTGGCTGGAGGAAATATTTAGGGGCGATGGGTTGCTCAAGAATTTGATAGAGGGAAGGGTGTTGGGCGAGCGGGGAAGGGGAAGAAAGAGAAAAGGTTTCTCGGACAAAATGAAGAAGGGTAGATCGTATACTGAGGCGAAAAAGGATATACTAGAGGGAGATAGGCCCCTGAATGTGTAGAAAACCGGGAGGAGATTCTCTGACATTCAACTAAACCTACCTTCACCGGTAGAATACCCAAAAAAAAAATTGATTGTTACTTGATATCATTCAAATAAGACTAATGAAAAATAAGAATTCAAATTAGAATATGATTAAATACAGAATTTTCGAACGAATTGATTCATTATTGTTTCTTACAGCAAAAATATATCTTTGAACCGAAAGTACGCTATCAACGCCCAACGATACTATCTGGCACCGGGGTACATTTCCTTGGAGCAAAGCAGTTTAAACTAAGTCCTGTTTTTCAATTTGAACTCTTGAGTACAACTTTGTGATTTGCTTTAGGCTCCAGCCCATTTACGTCGACTTCCTTCTTGCGTTGGAACGTCTAAGTGTTAAGAACATCACTTCTCGGGAATCGCATACTTTCACGCCCAAGGTGAGGCATAAACACGCGGCGATTTTCTTATCGATATCCCTTTACCACAGTAGCTGCCGATAGTACCTTCTTTTATCTATACATGTTCCCCTCATCAATTTCAGTCTCTTTTATCGGTCTATGGAAGGAGTTTAACACTTTCAAGATGCCTTCTCCTGTTTATTTCTTATCGAATTTTCCTCCTTCCTGAAAGTTCCGTCCTTTCACGCACTACATTATTTTGTTCTATGCTATCGCGGCCTGGCATTTCTTTTTTCCAACCCAAGAACTTGGCCCCTCCTTCATGCGGTTCTCCCAGTCCCGAAACATTTTTTTTCCATCCTGGTAAAGTCTTTTCACGAGCGGCGGTTTTATTTTCTCGTTTCAAGTTGTTCTCAGTCAAGGTTAAAGAAGAATTTTGCGGGAGATATTTATGCAAAAGCGATTTTCATCCGGCACAGTTTATAGGATACGTTGGAAAACGTCCCAAAACGCTGACGTTTAGGATACGATTTTAGAAAAAAAACATCCGCAGCGTCATAAATGCTTATAAGTACGTCTCAAAAGTATCTTGTTTATTGCGAGTTACGATCTCATATCCTAAACAAATCGTATCCTAAACGCTGTTCATGATATCGTATCCTAAACGCTGACGTTTAAGATACGATATTACAAAATAAAACATCCGTAGCGTCTTAAATGCTCATAAGTACATCTAGTATGTATCTTGTTTTTTGCGAGTTACAAAGATTAAAAATATTTTTGTAGTACTTTTTAGGTCTTCCCTGGGAGTTTAAAGCCAAAGATGAATTTGATGTTCATGATAAAAGTGGAGTCAATGCTTTAAAATGCAATTCGTGCAATGCTATATACATGAAATGAGCTATGGGAATTAAGGAGCTCAGAAAATGTTTTATCATCAGTGACGATTCTTCAATTTTTGCAAAACATGTATTGGACTCAAACCGAATGAGTTGTTTTAAACCGGACATGTTATGTGCACAGTGTAAGAGAAATAAATTAGATTTTCTAGAATATTACGAGATCGTAACTTCTTCAAAAATCATTGTAGCCTTGTTAATGACCTCACATTTGACTCTCTCCCCCTCCCAGATTTAATGTTTTCATAAGACTTGAATTCTTAGTTATAAATTAAATATACGCACACAGGTCTTTAATGTTACTAATGTTCTTACGCCATTAGTCTTCACAGCCAAAGATTTTTGTGCGATAAGTAGTAATGAATACGTGAAGTGATTGATTTATTTTCAAAATAATTAAGAATCAATACAAATCGCACTCTGTTAAATTTTAGACAACTCTAGGGTCTGGAAATTCCTCATGTTTTCAATAAAATCTCACTTTCGTGTGTAATCGTACGATTTCCCTTGGAAAATTAGTGGTATTTTTGGAAAATATCTAAAAAAAGAAGTGCGGTAAGTCTATGATATTCGGGTATCATTGGAAAGAAGAGATATTTTTCCTTATGGTAGGGCAAACTTAATAAATTTTATGCGCATGATATCTCCTTCAAACTACCTGGCATCAGGGTCATCTTTTCCAGAAGTTCATGAAACTAAATTGTAGCGCCTTTGGAGTGAGTTTTACAAACTTAAGTGAATGATATTGGGTTCCAGGCTAGCTATAATATAATTTATCCTCGAAATTGGAAATTTTAGCATAGGCTCTTCCGGAGAAAGCTCAGATTACAGCTCATTGGTCGTTCAATCCTAAGATTGGTGGACTGCTGTACTCCACCCTTCCCTATCTAATGCTAGTTCCCTTACCTCTTGGTATCTATTTCTATGTATTTTCCTTTTTATTTGGTTCATGCACTTATACCTTGGTCTTCCTCTGGGGACTTTTCCCTCCATTTTACCTTCAATCATGTTCCTCACGATCCCATTGTGTTTCAACGTGTGTCAAATTCATCTGGTTCATCGTTTCTGTATGGTTCTCTGTGTGATGTAAGGTCCTTTCCTCTTCTACTCTTCTTTACACTTCATCATTTCTTATTTTTTACGTCCATTCCATCTTCAGATGACAGCTGTAAAATGTCATTACGAACGAGGAGTATCAAAACAAATTATTAAAATTTAAATGTGGTATTTAATTTCATTCAAATAGGCGAGAGCCATCTTTAAGTCAAGATAGAGTGAATATGCGGAAAACTCAAAATAATCAGCATATTTTTCCCTTTAATTTTGATTTTTTTCTACGTTACCCATCTCATCAGCGAAAACGGGATTTTTTAAATCAAAATAATAAAACTTTATTTCTATTTATTTAGACTGACATTTTCAGGTCAAGGCCACCTTAAGATTAAGATGTATTAAGTGTGGGGAGAATACAAAATAAGCTGCATATTATTAATTTCATAGCGATTTTCAGCATATAGCCTATTTCATACCCGAAAGTAGGCTTTTTCGGACAAATGTATAAAAATCTGTAATTTTAATATTTGTTGTGACTAACGTCGTCCGGCCAGAGCTATCTTAAGAAGGAACCTGCGCTTCGAAGCTAATACAAAAATATTAAGTATATCTAGTTCATGTTACACTAGTTTTTTTTAATTTTGAGCGGTGGAAATTGAAATAGAAATTTATATGAAGAGATGCCATCACACTACCATTAAAACAATGTATTGTAGCGTAAACATTCATCATTATTAAACCCATATTTCCACGTTAAATGACCAATGACCTGGTAATATTTTTACACTATTTGACGGTCGATTTGAAGTCTTACTTAATAATCTTATAATATATAAAAATGCATATTTTTTGTTCGTCTTCTATGCGTTCCAATACCATTCAATAGATTACGATGAAACTTCGGTGAGTTGTGCTCGCGCTCGAGAAGGTTTCTAAACTATTAAATCCATTGTACAATAGGTCGTGTCGTGAGTCGTTTCAACAAATAAGTGATGGCACGCGAGCTTCTCAGTGTTGCACGCTCACGAGTGGGACAACCGACAAATTTATGTTAAGAATGAAGAAGTGGTCCACCAATATAAAGAAGGAAGCATGGACCATTGGAAATGCTGACCAGAGCAAACTAAATGCCATCGAAACCTGGAGCTGGAGGAGGATACTGAAGGTCAAATGGACGGACAAAATAAGAAATGATGAAGTGTGCAAGTGAGATGCAAACCACCTAGTTTTTTTCCACCAATATATTTAAAACACAAATCAACCGGTTTCGGCCTTTCCAGGCCATTATCAAGATTACAGATTAAAATACCCAAAGACAGCACAGATTATATACGAAATCTCAAGGAGAGGGAGGTGGCTGAAATAAGGGGGGGGAATGAGAGGTGATTGAGCAAAACTTCAGGGGAAGGAGCAAAAAGGTGGTGACCAAGACGGCAAATTTATCTGTTTTTGCAGAGAGCGGTAAGACCAAAAGTACTGTATATCCCAAGGCACTTGAATAAATGTTTTCAGATTTAATTTAATACCCCGCAAACATTCGCCGAACGTTGCCAGAACTTTAGTTCAGAGCCTAGGGAATGTTACGGAAACTAACCCCACGAACGTTCCCTAACGGTTGCAATGTCGCTCGGCCCGAACGTTGCATAGACGTTCGCGCGGTTCGTGGCGCGAACGAAACGTACACTGTTCTGCGCATGCGCGTGGTTAGGAGAGAAAATATCGCCCGGTGAGGTAAATACATGGACACATAAATTCAAAGAAATAATTAGACCACTTACGCCATAAAGAGATATTTTAATAAAACAACTATACAACGATGGAATACCTACACAACGGAACGATGAAAAATCAATTGGTGAGCACAAGAGTATAAAAAAGACGTCAGAGATGTGGCCAGCACAAACATTGATAAACAAGAAAAGGAGAAAACTGACTCGTTTAAATACTTCGGCGGCACACAACCACCTTACACGAGCAAGAACTATAAGATATTGCGACGAGTCACTTCCATGTGTTCACGGGAGAATCTCGATTCCGTTCGACCACCGCAATTGCTTACTTAGAAACTTAGCACGCCTTAAAAATATTGGTTCACCGACGAGCCACGTCCGCATTTGTTCACGGGAGAGTTAAAAATATCCTCGATTCCGTGCGAATACAGCTGTTGCTCTCTAAAAAACACATCAAAGTTTATAAAACACAACTTCATCAGGTTTCAGAAACTACCCATGCTAAATCAGTTTAGTTACATCGGGTGTTCCCCAGGGAAGCGTGATAGGCCCAATTTTATTTCTTCTCTACATAAATGACTTGAATACAGTAGTAAAAAATAGCAAGCTCCGTCTTTTTGCCGATGATGTAGTAGTGTCTAAGGAAATTAGAAATGAAGAGGACAGTCTTTAGCTAAGGATTTAGATGCGATTGATGATTGGTGTGATAGTTGGCAGCTAGAATTAAATTTGAAGGAATGCGCGATTATGAACTTTTGGAAAAAGAATGGCTTTCCCCGGAATAATTATTGCATCAAAAAAAAGAAAATATCTAACGTAGATCTATTAAATACTTAGGCGTCACCATCACTGAAGACATGTCATGGAGGAAACACATCAGGGAAATAACTAGTGTAGCAAACCGTAGATCAGGATTCGTAAAAAGGGTTCTAGGCAAATGCGATGAGAGAGTACGAGAAAGAAGCTATTTTACACTTGTCAGGCCTCATTTAGAATATGCCGCTAGTACATGGGATCCGTACGAGGAAGGTATGATAAAAGAATTAGAGCGCGTGCAAAGGAGATCTGCTAGGTTTGTTAAAGGCCGTTATGATAATTGTATAAGTGTTACGAGCTTAATAGAAGAACTAGGATGGGAATTACTATCAGAACGCAGGTTAAAATTTAGTTTAAACCTTTTAAGTAAATTCGAAACCGATTTGTTCACAGATGACGTTAGATATATATTCAGAACCCCTGCGTTTTATGCTAGGTTTGATGATATTAACAAGATTAGAGAGATGGATTGTCGTACCGATAGATTTAAAATGTCATTTTTCCCGCGTACTATAAGAGAGAGCAATAGGCAGCGTAGCAAAGGGATAGGTAGGTGAAATCTAGTTCGAGTAGTCTGTAGTGCATGATGCATGTAATAACAACCATTAATCCCTTTCTTATTATGTAGATACTAACCATGTGACCCTATTATCTAGCATGCCTTCATTAAATATCCCACTTGCATGTCAATAGTGTATGTTTGGTGATCTTCACCCCCTGCCACACACCATCGTGGTGGCTCGCAGGGTATTACGTAGATGTAGATGTAGATGCTACCCCTCAACAGCATTCCCTTTTTTGTTGTGACAGTTGGGGCTGGTATTCCAACGCTACGTTCGAAACGTAACGTTCTTCGAACGTTAAATTGCAGCGGAAGTACAACGGACGGCCAGCGAATGTTCTGCGAACGTTAATGTGCTGCGTGGGACACAAAAATCATCGTCTTTCATTTAATTCATACATGTAAATGTGTGTTGTTTTTTATGTGCCTACTCAGAAAGAAAAAGAGACATTGCTACGCATGCCGGGCACAGCTAGTATATGTTAACATTAGGGATGAGTCGATTCCACTTTTTTCGATTCCGATTCCATTTCTAATTCTTTCAAATCGATTCCCGATTCTCGATTCCGATTCCATCGATTCTTATTCCTAATAACAGGTGGAATATTGATATACCAGTAGCGTACGTCTATTATTTAAATTCAAGTATTGGCTGTAATAAAACAACAAAGACAATTAAGTCGCTCAAAAAGTATATTTATGGACAAATAGCAAATATATCCTCAGCTTATTGAGGTAGATAAAAAGTACAAATTGATAGCGTATACCCAAAATTACTGAGACATATATGATGTGAAAAATGAAATTTGATTTGAATATTTATCGATCTAGAATTGATGGAATCGGAATCGACTTTGGGCGATCGATTTTCGATACCGATTCTCGATACCGATTCTAATCCTGAGAATCGGTGGAATCGAGAATCGACATTTGAATTCGACTCATTCTTAGTTTAAATCAAAGTAGTTTATCGGTAATGCCTTTAAATAAAGGTTCCTCCTTAAGGTCACGATGGAGTGAGAGGGGGGAGAATATGAAAGAGGCGAAGAAGGGAGGGATGGAGGGATGGACTGGGTGTGGCGGACAGGGTTGGAAGATATGGGACGTGCGAAGTTTTGATGGAGCAGACACGACGCGATACATGTTCGGCTTTGATGACAGTAAACTCGGTTCTCCCTCCCCCTTCTCTCTCCTCCCTGACCACCGAACAATCCATTCCGCCCCCTCTCCCTCCCCATATTCCCCCACGCACTCAAAAAAACCTCCCCCTCGCCCCACCCCTCTCCACGTTACCCAAACATCGACGAGGCGCTCGGATATCGCCGCGCCGGCCGCGTCGGGACAACGGTGACGGGTCGGATCGGGGATCTCACCCGCGGCTAGGGTTTCCATAAATAAATCCGATGTTTGGGCAGGCTAGCCTCTCCCAGAAATCAGAGGTTGTGGCTCACTTTTTAATGGACACTGCCCGATTTGCAAAATTATTAGCGCCTTCATCCCTAAGTGGGTTGAAATTTGCAGACTCTCAGACCCATTTGGGTGAAAATTTATTTGCAGACTCTCTTTCCCCCCCACTCCTGCCCCCCCGCTTAGCTAGCTTATACAGATTTTTCAAGGAGTTTGCCCCCCCACCCCTCCCTTCCCCCCCCACGATTCTGGGGGTTGTTGCGCCCCTGCGTTTGGGAACTCGATGGGAATGGAGAGACCAGGGGCCCTGTTCAGTAAGGACTCCATAAGGTCGAACGTCTGAAATCCGTGGATTCTACGTCCCTATCCCCAACAAATCTCACCTTCTGAATGGCCCCATTTGAAATTATTGAGTCTGAGACGTAAATATTTCGTCATTGTCGAGCCTCGGAAAGCCTGAGGAAATACTAAATAGGTGCCCAAGGGCCTTATTCAATAAGGACTCGATACTGTCGAACTTCGGGAAGTCCAAGGATGTGATGTCACAGCCTCCGATACCTTATAATTAATCATCTGTATGTCACATGCTGATTTTCAAATGCATCTACCTTAGCCTTGAATTATTGAATAGTCCATGCTTGGTTGTCACCAAATATAATCGACTTAATCAAACTCTACTCCTATTTTTATGCTCATAACTAGCTCCTCTCATGCCAAATGTACCATTTCCTTGGCATAAATTTGAAAAAGCAAAGAAGGCAACGGGCATTCTTGCCTAACCCTGATCCTCCATCTAAAACCCTCATATATGATATCTGAATCACTTACAAGTTTCAAATCAGTCCCACATCCCACCAGTTTCATTCAATATCTTCATTAGTTATTTCCTGACCAACTCTAACAATTGCCCCTTCAAAATCTACCTCACTAGCCAAAATGTACTGAATATACTTTAAGATCCTTTCCATTAATGTTCTCATCACCACCATTGTATCCAAAGTTGCCTTCTCCATCAGGAACCCAAACTTGTCATCACTCATCACTATTTGCTCTAGTTTCTAACCTATCACTCATGATTTCGTCAATGAGTACAACATATGATCTGTGTTGGAAGAAACTTTTTGAAAGCAACTCCTGTAGTTTTCATCTTCTGAGGCATTTTTTTCACAGAATAAGGATCAAGACTTATTTCTCACAGTGTACATATTCTCTCCTTGTATATCCTATACATAACTTCAAAAAATCTTCATCCTCCACTCTTTCTTGAATTCTTCAGTAGCTCTGAAGAGATATTATCTTCACTCAGCTTTTTTGTTTAATTTCTCTTAGCATATTCTCTATTTCTCTCTGATAAATCTTGCCTGAGGCTTTGTATCCCTGCTATTCTTTATTCTCTCTATTGGCGTTCACAGGTTTGTTATATCAGTCTGGTAGCTTTTCCATGCAAAATATCCTCCTACTGTATGTGTCTGTGTGCTTAAATAGTGTAACTATGTCTTCCCTGGAAACACTCTGCAATACATTGGACAATAACAGTAGAAATTATATAGTAACTGCAAAATAGTATATACAATATATTTCATACAGTTTTTGGAAAATCAGCTTTCTAGTTTTTTCCTACATTTTTGGGCCTTTCAGTTTTAACCTCTACAGTATTGGAAAAAGTACAACTGTAAAGTTTCTCCCTAAAGTTTTCAGAGGAATGTAAAACCTTAAAGCTTTGACTTAACTGCTAACCAAACTTTTATCTTCAAGAAAACTGTAGATTTTAATTGAACTAAAACTCTGGCAGTGAACAGCTCTTTTCTACTGTATTATTCTAGGCATGAACCATTTCACATTCTCTTCCACAGTAGAGGCTGTTATATATTTTTTTAGTGTTACAGAATGAATATTATTAAGGCCTCTTATTCTCTCTCACTCTAAGGTTCTCTTCCATTACATTCAACCATCACATTCTTGAATATGTACTGGGAATCTACTGGCTGCATTTTTTAATACAATCAATTTAGATATGCATCTTGTAATAGAGGCCAAACTATAGGAAACCACGTCTACATGTGCATTTAACAAGTTCTTTTTGAAAATAACAATTTTTTTAATGTTTTCATTGAAGTAAATGGCACATTTTAGGTTTTAAGAAGCCAGTTAACATCAGAAGTGATATTATCCATATTTATACTGATGGTATCAGTATCTAGTCACTAAACACCCGCAGC
This sequence comes from Ceriagrion tenellum, assembly GCA_963169105.1. Taxonomy (NCBI): domain Eukaryota; kingdom Metazoa; phylum Arthropoda; class Insecta; order Odonata; family Coenagrionidae; genus Ceriagrion; species Ceriagrion tenellum. The sequence goes on along the minus strand of OY720639.1, from coordinate 94,027,227 downwards.
TGGTGAAATCAATTACTTCACCTGTATCTGGTGAGATCCATCAGTTAATCCATCAGGTAACCTGAGCTAAAATGAATGAGAAACTAGAATTTCATGCATAAAATTAGGTCTATGGCTAGAATTAAAAATATCTTGGTGGTCTTTTTAACTTCCATAAATTAATATCTTCTTATCATTACCTTAGAAATGTTTTTGTTGGTGCATAGATAATAGTAATTGTTAGAGAAAGATTGGGAAAAGTGTGGCACACCGCTCACCCCTCTCTAGGCGTAGTATCTATTTTATTTTTCTTCAGTTGTTTGATTTATCATGCGGCTGATATAGCTAGTAAGTTTTAATTTTATTTTGGCAAAGTATGCTGTTGTTCTTTTTTGGCTCTGGTGAACCATAACCACATGGCTGTATGACCTACATCTGAGAAACTATTGGGCTCAACTGTAACTGATGGATTCAACTGTTGAAAAACTGTTGTTGATTAACTAGGCTTGAGCTTCTGCTGATAAAATAACTAATCATAAGATAATAATATCAGTTACAAATAAATTTGAAAAATGCAAACATATTCATTTTTATGAGCATGCAATATTTAATCACATACATGTTGCTCTGCAGATTTTGCTGTAGCGAGAGAAAATAGTTGGCTCTAAAGAGATTAGTGATGAGAGATTTAATTTCATGGTGGCTGTTCTGATAAAGCAAGACCTGTATTTCCATTCCTTTACCTCCCCTGTGAGCTCTCAAGTATTCAACAATTATGAATGGGCATTTACCTCTCTAAATAATGATGAAAGTTTACCCAACCCTCCCCTGGATTGCTATAATATGTGTGGACACATTCCTTTCCAATGCTTACTTGATATTACAGAATGTCTGAAAGATCAAAGAAAATTATATTACTTTTGGGAAAAATCAGACTTTTGGAAGCATTTCAGGACAGAGGGACGTGTGCTTTTATCGTACATATTACAATATGAGCTATTCTAAAAGGAAAGCTTTGATTGCTACTAATTACTTTTAAATGTTGTAATTTAAATCCATTTTTTCCAGCCTACTCAGTTAGGAAGCAAGGGTGGTCTTATGGCAGCATATGGAGAAGGCAGTGAAGGGAATGATAGGGATGATGGTGGCGTTGATGACAGGCACACTTATTGGAGTAAGTTAGCTTGCCTGCTCTGTAAAAGACAATTCCCAAGCATAGAAGCCCTTGTCAGGTATGGTATCAATTTTTAAAAATAGGAATAGTGCTCAGTATTTTATGCATATTTTATATTGATTACATATTTCCTGAACCAGGTTGCTCTAACCTGAAAACAAGGACTTGGTCATTCAGGTTTTATTTAAAGTAACTGAATAAAAAGTTTCACTGTCATTCCATTGTGTTAGTAGACATTTCTTTTATGAGGCAAATTGGATTTTAATGTACAGAAATATGTAAATCTAAGACTTGTTATTGAGTGTCATATAACCCAGTTCTAGTTGAATTATTGGTTTATTAGACTTCAGCGATCTATTCAGGTATTTTATCTTGAAATTCATTAGCTGTGAAGTATGACTGATTTTATTGTGATTCATTTGTTGCCATGTGTTTTTGCAGTAAACACTTTTGAGTGCTTGTTAAAAACATAGTCCAAATTCATATTTGCTTTAAAATGTTTCCCTGAACAGTTTTAAATAGAATATTCTTGTAGGGAAAAGAATTTAGTCTGTGAAGTCATGTATCTCTTGACAAGTTTGAATAAATATTGAAATATGTCTTATAAGAGAAGAAAATTATTTAAATTCTCAGAGTTTGATTTTTTGGCCAAGTAAATTTTGTTTCTTATCTCTTCAGACACTGGCAGCTGTGAGATGAGCCCAAAAAATCTCCAGCTGTACTAGGTGGTGCTGATGGTAGTAATGACAGAGCAGTGAACCAAAGCAATCGGGCCAAGGAGTGAAGACATAAGTTTGGGAAACCAGATCAACTCCATCCCAACAGCCTGAAGGTAGGCTGAGCAAATTCACATGTTCTAAAGATAGATTCAAGTGACTGAGACATTTAGTGATCTCTGAATGAATCCATTTCAAATTTTCAATGCTGTTCTACTTACTTTTAAAGATATTCAGTAATATCTTTGTAGGATTGTTGTTATTGAGTAATCTACTGGTAAGGGTAATGTTTAGGTGTAAGTCTGTGAAAATTAGATTTTATGTTACTAATGAGTTCTATTAAGTTATATCTAATGCAGCATTCTTCATCTCAGCAAAAATCCATCCCTTCTTCATTCTATCCATAAAACCAATTTTCTTCCTGCCTCTTCCCTGTTTGCCCAATATCCTTCCCTACATCATGGACTTGAGCAACCCTTTGCCCTGATTACCTCCTCCAAAGACCTAATTTAAGTATATTACCATGCAGAAGTGTAGCTGCATACAGGGCCTATGGAGTATAGCTTGTGTTTAATCAGGAGCATAGTTGTCAAATAATGGAAATCAGTAAATATAAGCATACCATCTGGTTTTCCAATGGTTGTATAGTTCAATATGATTGCTTATATTAGAAAAAAACTTGGTGTTATTAGAAAAAAGTGTAAAGTTGAGATTTTGCGGGGGCCAGCATGAGAGCCAAGTATGCCCCCTGCTAAATCAATCTCTGATTGTGGTAGGTTTTTTTAGAGATGGAGAACTCACCGGAAGGTTAACAACAGGTATGAAAAGTGATTCAAAAGAGTATATGTGAAGAAGTGAGTGGAAAAAGTGGAGTCCATGTTACTACTCCGTACAATGCTACTCTTTCCACGTCAAGCTCTTCACCAGTCACTTCTTTATATCCTCTCCCAAGGTCCCAGTCATCAGCTCCCTTCTATCACCAAACACCTCTTTCAAAGCTATTCTCTTCCTAATGACTTTGCTATGGGTACTCGACCCTATTTCTTCTAGGCTGCTACCCAAGTAATTAAAATTTTCCATGTACTACACTCTCCAGTTTGTCTCCTTCTACTTTCATGGGCAACCTCGCTTTCTTTTCCTAGATAATTTCATTGCCTTTTTTCTAATGATTTATCTTCATTCCATATTTTTCACACAACTTTTCTAACGCATCTGCTATGGCTTCAAATTTCTTAGATTAAACAATGCCTGGTCATACTGACTTTATCAGCTGGTGTCCTACTTTCATTTCTGCATCTAACTCTTCCCATCCCTCTCTTACCATTTCCTCGGCATATATGCTAAAAAATAAGAGGAAACAACAGGCACCCTTGCCTTACCCCACAATCTATAACTGCCCACCCTGACTGACCATAAGCCACACGAAACTGGGCCCCCTGAGTCAAGTATAGGTTTCGAATGTGTCGTCTTTGAAATATGTATTAAATCTCTGCTTATGAAGTTTTTTGGCCAACTTCCTTCCTTGTAGATCTTACAAAAAAGATCATAAAAGAACCCTCTCCCATTATGTCACCTAACTTTCTCAGTAACTACCTATGTATGTTATGAACTCTCACTGGTTTCCTTTCCTTCATCTATCACAAGGCCTTTCTTATTTTGCCATCAATTATCTCCATTTTGAGGTTATCTTTATCTATTATTCTCTCAGTTTCCACATTCAAGTTTGGAGGTTTATTGTCACTGTCATTTAGCTCGCCAATGCATTCCCTCCACCTATTCTGGATATCTTCCTGTTTGGCTGTCATAATCTCTCTTATGTCCTTAACCTTTGATAACGTTGGCCTTCTTTTATGTGCCTGTAACATTTTGTAGTGTATAAAGCACCACCGTACCCTTCTTCCAGTGGCTTTTCCTTCTGTTTGCATTTCCCTTTCCACCAGAATTCCCTCACCAGATTTGTTACTCCCCAAATTTTATTATTTGGTCTATATATATATCTCTTGCCTAGGCTATTGTCGACATCTTTCCACATCCTTTTCCGCTCCATTTTCCTACACATTTTTTTCCAAAACCCACTGCTTCTTTAACCCCCCACATGCATACATTTCTACTGATCCTATTCTTTTATCCACTGCTCTTTCTAAGCCTGTTTTTATACTCTACCATTTTCCCTCTTTGTTCCAATATCCTTTGCTTCACATATGTCCTTTCCACTAGCCCAAAGTATTCTCTACTTTTCAACCTTTATACTGCCCACATATTCCATCTCCTCATCTTTCTACTTTTATAAATACTTTTGAATCGAAGATCACATTTAACCATAGAAATTCATCATAAAAATTTTTCTTTCTAATTTATTTTATTTATTTTTATTTATATGGATTGTCTTTGATGTGGTCCATACAGACATGAAGCTCATCAAAAATAAAACACTATACACACGCATACAAAAAAAGAGGAATACTTTCATCTTAGCCTCCAAGAAATCATTAACACTATAATATGCTTTTTTAGAAGCAGCTTTGTAATTCCATTTTTGAAGGCTGTAAGAGAGTTAATGCATTTAATGGAACTAGGGAGTTTGTTATACAAAATGGAAGCTGAGTGGTGGGGCCCTTTCAAGCCCAGCTTGGGTCTATATATTATATATATCAAAAATAAATATCCAAAATTATAAAAATCCAAAATTGGATATAAAAATCCAAAATTAATGGAAAATGGTGATATATTTAAAATGCGATAAGTTTATGCTTTCTTTAGAGATCTTTTGCAAGACTAAGGCAAGGTATTCAATTTATGTCTGTTCAATTCCTAATCCAGTTACATCCTCTATTTTTGTTGTAAAAAGTATGTTTTTCCTGAAAAAAGATGCTAATAGAAGATGTTAACTTTTATTCATAAGTGAGACTTGATAGATGGGGGAGGGTGGGGCTTATAAACATGTGAGGGAAGAATTTGGGCGAATATGTGACATGTATGAAAAGTTCACAGTAAGGAAAAGAGAATCAACAAAGAAGGAACGTGCTCAAATACTATGCATGAGGTGTGCAAAGACCATAACTGTCAAGAGTGAAGAAAAAATTGGGCAAGAAGTTAATATGAAAACCAGGCAAGGATGGCACTGTTTGTGCATTCATATCCTAAATAAATAAATATTTTTTTGGGGAATTCAACATAGATCAAGTATGTGACAGTTGCTGATAATTTGGTCCAAAGTACAGGTATATACCTAATTGTCGAAAAACTTCGTTCTTTGGCCTTAAAAGTAGCGGCTTGGAATAATTTCAGAGTTTGGCCTTTCAGCTGCTACGTCTATAAAATACTCATAAGGACTTCCTAAATTGGGGGCGAGATGTTTAGTTTCTTAGCTTTTTAAGTTTCCCATTTCTTAAGTTTCATGTGTTCCATTCCTTTCCGCAACGACTGTATAACGACTCTGAGACCAGCTATGTGAAGATCCACTGCAGTCAAGGAAGAGAAGGGTTATGGCAACGAGTTGTCCTCACTATATAAACTGATGGCCCTTACTACATTAAGTCATCAGTCGCCATTGAACTCAACGAACATGCATTTTGGGATTCCTACTACTCTCCGGATAAAGAAGCATTATTGCTCACGACTTAAATTTCCGTAATCATATTGGTGTTCATATAGATCATTCCCAAGGTGCGTTTTACGTTGGTGCAGCCTTTCCTGTCTAAAGGACTGTCGCTTTCAGATTTATATTAATACCGTTTCCCTCAGTGTCCCTTCCCCTTACAGGCACGCCCAGGGAAAGGAGCTTCACGCCGGCATCTCGGTTTCACTTTTGGTAATATGCATTGTAATTGCGAGATGTAGTTTTCTACTCCCTCGTTCATTTACGTCCAGGTATTTGAAAGCTGTTGTCAAATGTCATATTGTATCCTAAATCGTGTTTAATGGGCAAGCGAATTCAGCTAACAAGATTCATATGAGTCAACCTTCGCTTCGCTAATATTTTTCCCTAGTTGAATTTCCTCTCCACTGCTGTTTCATAGTCAAAACCGAGAGCGTGGTACGGCGAGAGGTATACACCGAATTCTCTGGATTCGTGCGTAAATAAAACTTGCCTTTCGAGTCACCTACCATGAGTCAGAATTCGTCTCTTTCCTGGAAGCCAGCTGAAAGAGTGAATTGAACACTCAGGTAGCTCACTTTAGCGCAGTTAGTTGACCCGGCCAGTGCATAGCGAGAGGTATCCTACCGCAAGGGAATATTTATTGAGAAGATTTTGGGGACTTAAGGAGGCTGACAGTCAGCTTTTAAAGCCTCAGAGTGCATATAAGGAGATTTCTATTTCAACCCATGCCAGTGACGATAATTGACATTCAATTCAACTCAATAGTTTCAGGTAAACGTGATTTTTGGGAGCAGACAACGTTACAGTATCGAAAACCTGCCTTCTGAATGCACCCGAGGTAATTTATTGACTTCCCCTGCGGTTGAAAAAAGTTACATTTAGTTCACTTACACTAATGCGTTTTATAATGTTTCTTTCACAGACGTTCTAAAAGTGATACGACTCCAGACAAGGTCCTGGAAATGGTATTGGCGTATATAGAAGTATGGATTTACTGCCCTAAGAGTGATGTGTTCAAGTGTGAAGTGAGAGAAATGCGTGATAGCTCGCATTATTCAAGTGACTTAAGAGGTCGAGTCATTTTGTGGCCTGGTGCGAGAATTGTCTGAACGTTGTCGAGGAAGCTGTCAGTGGATCGAGGATATCGCTTATTCAGGTTTGTCTGTTTTTTTATACTTTTTTATTGGTATCGTTTCAATTGCCTGTCTTATTTCGAGCCTTTTCCAGTCATCATTATCAACGGCAATCACTCAGAGGAACGGTTTTTGCAATTTTATAGTCCATTTTCATTTTAGTAAATTATTTTACGTGTCAAGCCTCCATGATGCTTTAAAACCGTTGATTGCCAAAGAAAAAAAACGGTGAAGTAATGAAATTTGTTTTATTTCTTTCGAGAATCAGCTTCCGAGAAGTCAAAATTAACTGTTTACAGGAAGTCAACTGAATGTCCAGTGCCAGTCCTTTCGCAGCGAAAAGTCCAGTGCCAAACCCATTCGCTCTACCTCTTTGTATAACTGTTGTATAAATTGATAGTAATCTCTTCCCGAATGCACACCTATATTTAAACATCTTGGTCAAACTGATATTTACTAACTTTAACATAAAATATTTGTTTTTCATCACCTACCGGTTACCTAAACTGTGATGACGATTGATCACATGACCATTGTAACTGGCATTCATTCGGATGGCGGAAAATTACTACTGTCGGTAAACGACCCAATGTACTATGTAATGTTAATCATATTTCAGAAACTATATCCTACGTTCCTGTTTAGCTCTGCCCCGATTGATGTAAAGATTTTAGAATTTGTAGACATCGGGTAAGTTTTTCAGTCGTTTTTCTGTAATATGAATCTATTTACTAACTGTCGGTAAATTTGATTGCTCTTAAGCTTTGGGTGCCTTAGTAAGATCTTACATGGCGGAAAGTGTTTGTCGGAGGAAATCAAACTACATTTACGATTTACCGGCTTCTAGCTACCGCTGCATATCGTTATGAATTGTTTTTAAAATAAAAAGCTTTGCGCCTCTTCATCGGTAAAAGGTAAAATGTTTGTGCAATTTGAGCTCACAGGTCCATGAAGGATGTGTTATATTCAATTGTCGAGGAGCTCATAATTGTCTTACTCATGCAGTGATGCTAAATGAAAATATTTTCATACGAGAGTCAATAGGTCACATTGAGTGGAAATATTGAATCCGTTTCTCTTTCATGGAGCTCATTATTACGAGATTTGTTTGGAGATGCCTTCCTCTCTAATTTTGACGAAAATACAGATAAGTTTCTTCATATTCATACAATGATCAATTCATCGAATTTTTAAAGGTGAAAATTATTTCCCGGTATACTTCATGGATCAGAACTCCATCACGGGTAATTCAGCCACCTGTCGCCTTTGTCGAAGTTTCTTGTGCCTTTTTTACTTTTTCTAGTAAACTTTTTTCGTGGTGTTTACTCAACTCCCGCTCTTCATTTTCGTTCCTCGATGCCGTGAATAGTTGAATGGGTGATTTCAAGGTTATTATCTTAAGAATATCCCTGTTGTTCCAGTAGCCCCATTTGACGCCCTTGGAGCCTTCAACCATTTGGCTCAATAGCATTTTGCAATCATTCAAGTCGTACTGATGAACTGCACCTATTGCTGGTTTTCTACTTAGCGCTTTCATAGAATTGTCCTCTTGAAACGTGAAACAACTTCTCCCTTCGCCCTTGTAATGACATTTGAATTTTAATTATTGCTCAACTTCTGTTACTACCTGGAAGATCAGTCTAATAAATATTTTAAAATTTACACGTTGAACTTAATATATATGTAATAATACAATTAAAATATTTTTAATTCATATCAATATTATGGGATCGGTGAATTAATAGGCATTTTTATTATTTCAGATGCGAAGATGCCGACAGTGTTGTGTTAGGTACGACAGTGTTGTGTTGATGTATCTATGTATGTATGTACCGAGAATACCAGTCCAGCTGGACGGGAAGGAATTTCAGATGAACTGAACAGCGGTGAGTTACATAGTTACTTCATTTAGTGCTCATGAATTTTACCTTTTGTGTGGGAAGATTGCCTCGCCCAAAATAAGGGTTGATGTAGGTATAAGTCTTTTTCGCCTCCATTTATAACTATCTACGACTCTTGAGTGGCACCGGGATATTCCTAACATCGCAGGTTGAATATCACCAGGTTACTTTGCACACTGCCTCTATTTTCTAGCAAATCCGTCCCGTAGTGACTTCATCGGATATCCCAAATGGCCCGCATTAGTCGGGGAATATGTGAATAACCTCCCTAAACTTGGAAATATTGGACCTAGTTGACAAAATCAGTAGTGGACGTCTGTTGTTTAAACTGCTTTCGCAGACCTTAATAATACCTTATGAGAGTAATAACAATTTGCGGGAGGTTGGGAAATGGTTTGGGTATTGGTCGCTTTTCGTTATGTTGCAGGCCGCAACCAAAAATATCGATTGGCTGTAATTGCCTCAGTTCACATTAAAGCAGGGCTATGTATTATGAATCTTAAATTCACATGCACTTTTTAAATTATCTTCGAAGTGAAGTGTAGCAAACCCTTATGCGTATCTTTGACGCACTGGAATTTTTTCTCTCGAGTTTAGCTTCTCTCTCCCCGTTTCCACAGAATTGGGCATTCTACCAGTTTGTTTTTGGAGAGTCCATACCTTAACTTCCCACTTAACACATTATAGTCCGCTCACGTAAAAATACGTGTTTCCGCCACCAGCGGTAATGGTCCGGTTTGTTATATAATATGCAACGAATGAAAGTTGCATTAAAAATATGCATTAGTTCTGGAGTTGTGTGAATTTAATTGTATACATGTACCTTCCCAACAAAAATGCAAAAAATGGCCGGCCCCAAGGGCTAGTCAAATTTAAAAGGCACCTGATCAAGAAGTGTTAGGAAACATCGTCTCATTTTCATACAAATAGCTCGCCAACGGTTCTCTCTTCAATTCCCCAAGCCCTCTGCTTCCCCTTATGTCGTCCAACCTTCATATTGTCCTCCACGCATTACCTGCGTTCTCCCATCAAATACCCTTTTCAACATGCACACATTTCACCACAGTCCCTCCAACAGACTTTTCTACCCTATTCGAATTTCTACCACTGACATCCTTTCCTCCCGCACCTCATCCTACAATTCCTCGTTTGTCTTCATCGCTACCCATTTCACCCTCTCCATCCTTCTCCCAAACATCGTCTCAAAAGTCGTTTGTTTAGGTTTCCTCTTTCCGCCTCGTCCAAGTTTCGACCCATATATTTCCACACTCCCTTTAAATATACTCACTAATTATTTATTTTATCCCTGGCGTGTGATAAAACGCTATTATTAATACCAGTTTTTATTAATTATTTTTATTATTTAAAACGATTTTCTATGTATTTGTGTACTTTACAAACCAAATTTCTTTCCAAATCCCCCAAATGCGTATTCAGCCTGGCGTCAAAGTGATCTTTTTTTATCACAAATAGTGTTTTAGACGATTTCACTTACTTAGACTAGTATGCTCTGCATTCGGTAAACTTGGTTTTTATTTGATTGAGCGTATCTATGACTCGTCTTTCTTCTTAATCTCCCGTATTTTGCCACTTCTGCAGTTCTGGAGACATGAGTGTTGGTTAACATAATGATCCCTGTGTCATCCTGGAACTCCCGTCTTCTAAGTTTTTCAATCATACGCTGTCTTTCTATCCAAGGTTTTTCTGCCTTTCTTGAAATTTGAAATTTACCGCTCTTTTGATGATTAACTTTCCAGTATTCTCACGTGAAAAATAATCGGTAAAGACGGTGGAATGTGCGATGTACTCCGGCGTAGGAATCTCTTGCACTTTTCATCGGGTGAAATGACGAAATTATCCCATCGCGGTGAATAACCATGTTGCCCTTCGGTTCACTAATGACGAGGACATATATGCCAATCTTGAAGTCATGGATGGAGTAGAAGCACACTTTTAAATTATCAGTAGAAAATATTTGCTTTTTTCATAACTGTGACTGACTACCATTTTTGAGCGTCGAATACTCCGTGCCAATAGTAAAATTTGTGGCGAGGTTGCATTGGGCCATATTCCCTTCGCGTTTTCATATTTTTATTCACCTTGAGCGTTTATCTTGACATTTTGGCTTTACATTTTTATTTGCCTTTATACATATTATATATTTACATTTATATGCCTTTTATTTCCTCGTTTTCGAACGTTGAGTCAAACCATTTTCGTCATCCTTTCAATCGTCCCTGTGCTTTGAAGAACCATTTGAATGGTTTATTACGTTTGGTCATAAAAACCCGAGAGGTTCTAGATTCTATTATTTGCATTTACTCACCTTTCCATTGTTTCTTTTACCAATCGTATTGTGAGTATTTTAAAGCCATTCTCTGGATTAAAAAAATATACTTTGAGTTTATAGGCGTTCCGTTTGGTTTTGCGATGTGATCGACCGCTGTCTTAAAGTGGGAGAGGATCCATTTGTGATGACCTTAGCCCTGAAAGGTGTTGACTTATACAAGCATCGCAAGGTGGTAGGTGGCACAGAGATCTCAAGATTTGTTATCTATGGTCGGTTTACAAGTACTTATGAAAGTGAGTGGTCTGGCAACGCATTGAATGTGGCCCGGCCAGTGTCTTTGTATTTTGATTTGTTTTAGATACTCTGAGAGTCGCAACTTATATTGGAGAGACTGTAATATCCGACGCTTTTTATTACGCATTGGATATCACTTGAGTCGAATGCCGCTAATTGAGTTCCCCGGTAGTGTAATATTTCAGCACCCGTGTTGGGTGACCTTTGCAATGAAGCGAACCTGTGTTGCTTGTCTTTGTGTATTGCTTTCTTTTATGTTAAGTCTTGCGCATTCTGTTTCATTTCCGTAAAATCAGTGGTTCCAGATATTCAAATATAATTTAATCGCATCGTACAGTCTTACATCTACATCTAAATCTACGAAATACCGTGGAAGCCACCACTAGGGTGTGTGAGACACGAGGTGATTTCACACCAGGCATGTTAACCTCGTCGAAGCCGGAATCAGAACTGTGCACGCTCGCCCGGATGCCAGGCGCACGCCTAAAGCAGTCAGGATGACAATACGCGTTCAGACCATAAACTAGGAGAGTGCTACGTAGAAGGACATGCTATCATGCAGTACACAACTCAAGATACAACCACTGGTTAATATTATTAATGTGACTGATGAATAATAATACAAGGTACTGAATCATGCAGGTGATATATTTTGCCGGATATTTCATGCGGGTTGGTGGATAATAATACTGTTAAAATATTTACCACCAATGTAAAACCTACTTTACCTAGTGAAGGTCATAGAGTGTCATACACAGAACTGACCTTATTGTACGTGGAACAAAATGGCATTTTGAATCCATTGGTTCTGTGGTCAATTTCCATGATTTTATGTCTGTGACCATTTCTTCTATTATAATAGTTTGGCTCTAGCAGAACATTTTGAACGTCCGGCAAAAAAAAGTCTGCATCAAACTTTCGTAATAGATTTAATATACATTATTCCTATCGACTAGGTAGAGTTTCCCATCCTACATCTGTCAACAGTTCAGTAACACCACAATGTTTATCGTAATATTGTTCACAAATCTTGCTGATATCCGCGGTATTTGATCTATATCTGAAACTATTCCTACTCCGATATGGTCCCACATACCAGCGGCGTACTCCATGTGAGGCATCAAAAGACGAAATCTTTACTTTCTCGTCACATTTTCCTAGTATTCTTTTAATAAAACTCAATTTGAGAATTGCTTGTCCGCAAATTTTTCGTATTTGCTTACCCCAGGACAGGTCCTGAGTAAAAGTTACGCCTAAGTAGTTAACTGACGCTAAATTTATTAGTACGGCTTGTTTAATTGTGAACGATTCGTTGGGTAAGCTAATCTTTCTCCAAAAATTCATAACAACGCACTTAAGTTTTAACTGCCAAGCGTTGCACCATTTGTTTATAGCGTCTAGATCTTTCTTCAACTTAATTCCGTCAGACTCTGTGTTAATATCCCTGTACAATACTGCGTCGTTCAAGAATAGGCAAATTTTGCTCGTAACGACAGTGGTGATATATATAAACAGATGAAATATTAGAGACCAATGACACTTCCCTGGGGTACACGCGATGTTACTTTTAGTGTATATGAACCAATGCTATCTAAAACTACCCTCTGTTCTCGGTTGTCTAAGAAATCCTTAATCCATTTCCTTGTATCTTGATGTATTCCATAAGCTTTCAGCATTACAAGTAATTTAGAATACGGAAGTCTATCAAAAGCTTTTCTGAAATCTAAAAATATCACATCTACCTGGACGAGTCTTTCACCCGAGAAAATAATATCGTAAAGAAAGAGGCCTAGCTGGGTTTCACAGGGCCTGACTTTTCTGAACCGATTCTGCTTTTGAATTAACAAGTTTTGAATCTATATACTCACCATCATTGAACTGACGATTATATTTTCCACTATATTGGCCGAGATTGACCTGAGGGAGATAGGTCTATAATTACTAGGATCTTCCTTATCACCGTTATTAAATATAGGTGTGACGTTCGCGAATTTCCAATCGTTAGGGGCACGATGTTCTGCAAGAGACTTTTCAAATATTATTTTTAAGTACGGTGCTATTTCTGTTGCTAATTCTTTAAAAACTCGGGCGGAAATCTGATCGGGACCAGTTCATTCCTTGGAGTTAACGGATTTTAGGTGACTTTCTATGCTGCAACAAAAAATATCTATAGACTGCTTCGGATTTTTATATTGACTAGGTTGTGTAGCGGTATTATTCCAAGTGCATGTTGCGTAGACGCTTTGAAAAAAGGTGTTAAGGATATTTGCTTTTTCTAACTTAACGCTAGCTCTTTCTCCTACACCGTTTTTTTAGTGACGTTACCTTATATATATTCCCTTGAATCTACCTCACGTTAGTTCACAATGCCTTCGGAATACCTTCCAATAACTCATATAATATTTTACTTTTGGATTCCATTAGTGCTTTTCTTAAGGCCACATTTGCTGTTATTTTAGCTCTCTTATATTTGTCACAAATTCTCCTATGTTCCACGCCGGGGAGATCCTGAAGGGCGTTTTACTTTTTCGCGTGAAAGATTCTCCGTCGCTTGAGAGATTTTTGGACGTCCGCTCTGTACCGCCTCGGTTCCGTCTTAACTTTTTCCAGTTAACTTTGTACTGCGTTATTTATGGCTATTCGTGTAGTGCTACGAAAAATATTCCATGTGTCACAAGTGGTATAGTTTTGGCTAACATCATTAATTTTTTTATAGGTGGTCATTAATTTCTGTTTTAAACCTTCGAAAACCGCCTGGAGTATTGATTACACTTTTCTCTTTTGGCTACTCTTTTTTTCAGTATTTTCACTTTCCGTACTAAGGCTTTTTTTCGCATTTAGCCTCCAGATGAATGCCTTTTCCAGCTGTTTTATTCCTTTTACTGCTTTAGTTTCCTTCTTTAAGAATATTTATTGTATGTCTTGTATGTCTTGTATCATGTTCATTCTCCGCATTTGGATTAGATTGATGGTTAATCTAGCAAGAACATAGAGATGTCCCTCACTGTTCTCGTCTTCTTTATATAGTTGTTCGTAGATAAAATTCGGTAAATTTAGCTCAATAAACGAAACTCACATGAAGCTAATTTTTTTCGAAAGTGAAGTGATAGGAATTAACACAATGCAAGTCATTCATTCTAAAAGTAGAAAAATACAATGTCGGTTTCACTGCAAGTCACTCGGCGATGAAGGTTTAAAACTGCCAAAAAGAAAACTTAGCATTAACAGGCTTAGGACAGGAGGATGAGGAACATCTTCCAGGAAGGTAAATGTTGCCGTTCAGTGTGAGGAGTTCTCCGCGACAGGAATGTTCATTCCGAAAGATTATGTATCGGGATTTGACACATCCTTTCAAGTGGATTAGGATTTATTCATGCTACCGAGGTGTATTTATTATTATCGGAAAAAGGTTGGCAAGGAGGGGATTAAGAATTCATTCCGCGAATGAAAAATAACTGTGAAGACATTTTCTTTTCGGTTTGAGCTATTTTCTTATATGCTCGATCAATCCTTGGGGAATGTCTATAGTAGGTTGCGAAATCGCCCAGTCTAAATGTCGAAATTGTTGCCAAAAATAAAAAAGTTATCAGCTTCAAGTGCCAATAGGCTCACCTAAGACTAATCTGAATTTGATTGCTTTCTTTGCACAATGCAGGATCCATTGAGATGCTGAGGAAATCACCTTATGACTCGACATAATCGTCATTTGATTGATGGTGGTCCCTTTTAATGTCTTATTAAACCACCCTAACCTAAAAAATCCATCCACGGTGAAGACTATGAATGCGAGTTCTCCACGAACTCTCTCCGAATGGAAGGAATAAATATAATCATTGTTTGCTAACTAATGGCAATGTTGTAACTATGGCGTGTTAAAAATTTTAACCAACAGCTGAGTGGGTGTGAGTTCTAAGATGGAAGTATCTTCATTGGTATAAGACGTGTTCTTTTGCTCCAATAATCGGCACATGTGGTGTACACAATGTACAATGGAGAAATCTACTGAATCGCAGAATCGTATATCACCATCAACTTTCACTCCACGTTCCCCGTTCTTCTTAAACTTGGAAGTTCAATTTTGAAGTTAATGGCAATACACATTCCGGGTCAAAGTAACTAGTGCTCCTCGACGACTCCTCTCGCGCCAAGTGGGGACTTCCCGGGATGTGTCGTCAAATGCTGCATCCTGTCATAAGCTGTAGCGCGGCTTATTCACTGCTCTTTCGTACTCTCCGATGATAATTTTCGTGGGTCGTTCAATCCTTAGATTGGCCCTTCATCCTTCCCTATCTAATGTTAGTTCCCGTAGATCCTGGTAGTTCTTCTAATGTACTTTCTTCATCATTTCCCAAGTATGTATCCCTTGGCATTCCTCTTGTGACTTCTCCCTCTATTTTTACTTCAATTATGTTCTTCTCAAACTCATTGTGCCGCAGGGTGCAGCCAATTCAACTGATTCTTCTGTAATGTATAATGTTCCGTAGGGTCCTTTCCCCTTAGACTCATCTGTACACTTCTTGATTTCTTCTTTTATCCGTTCATTTTTTCCTCAGAATTCTCCTCCAGTACCAGGTTTTGGAAGATTCTCCTCTGACAAGTCTCATCTTGTGTTCTTTTCAAGTAGTCCATGCTGAGAGCTGCACTCCACGCGAATGTTTTCAGAAACTGTTTCCTCCTTTGTAATCCAATCACCTTTGAGCACAGTAGTCGCCTTTTCATCATGATTACTTTCAAGTCTTGGACTATTCTTCTCTTGTTGTCCGTTGTACTTCTCCCTTTCCGAGCGGAGGTGTTTCCGAGGTAGCTGAAGGAATCCACTTGCTCCAATTTCTCTCCTCTGTGTGACTTGTGCATTCAATTTTTATCTTCCGCGAACTATAATTTTGGTCTTCGTTTATTTATTTTAATATAATTCTCTTGTGATTTTGTCTGTGTAACGCTTAGTTATCTTTGAAGATCATAGCGATTTCATGGTATGATGGCGATATTTTCTGAGATGTGGATTATTTCTTCTCCGTCAATCGTGATTACGTAAAATCCAATTTCTTTTGCTTCTCTGATTTCCGCCTCCGGGTACTAATGTAAGGGGAAAACAGTTTTCCAACAAACGCAGTGCCACCACTATCGCTCTGGATAATACTCGACTTCTTTTCGATGGCGTATTATTCCTAGGTATCGGCCAGGACGAGGGGATGTCATAGGATGACGTGATGGACTCATTTTCGAAGTCGGCGACGGAGCACAGACCGCTTGCCCAACCCGAAGGTCTTTTGCGCTGGCCACGAGAAAGGAGACGCATTAGATTATCTTGTGTGCATTTGAAATGTTTCATTGGACCTCTCTCATTCTGGCCGTAGTCTCCTCCGCATTGCTTGTCTTTCCTCTCCTTTATCTCCGCAGCTTCGTTTTACGCTCGCATTGACCTGGGATTCACTCTGTTCCACCGCCATGCAAGTGGGTTTCCTCGTTTAATCGTGAAAGCAAACGCACGCCTTATGCACCTTTAAAGCACGGCGGTAGACTTATACACCAATCTGTTTACACAAGTGGACAAACTATATTAATGAACTTTCATCAAATACGACAATAAAAGAAATAAACTGAGAAAAATATGACATTTTCTTTTGACTGATTGATTTTTTGAAATGTTGGACTATTTCTTGTGAGTGCTTCTGGTAGGAGTACAATGCCCTTGAATAGAAAAGAAAGTGCTGTAAAAGCAATTGCATTCAAATCCGCATCCCATCTGACCTCGGGGTCAACTGCCGTGAGTCTTGGCGAAATTCTGCCTAAGGCACAAGCAGCTGAACTTCCCTTAAGAATATCTAGTATTACCTGTTCTCCACTTAGGCTTACATGACAGTGCAATGGAGCGTTTTATATGCATACAAGGTAATTTAACGTACCCAATTTGTGGTGCCCAGCGCGAAAGACAGGGTGGGCAACTTAGGCCAGTACTTAATCACCGACTTGAGGATGAGTCCACGATGAGGGTGATTAATACACCTTAGTGTATGAATTACCCTCGTCATTGCCGAAACCTAAGAATTATCTTTCGTCAGAAAGGAAGGTGATTTTTCTCCAGAGGTGGCCTCACTCCGTTTTGTTGGGAAACTATTCCCCCACTGTACATGCTGAACAGTACCATAGAGTCTGTGTGACCTTGTATCACTCCTTTGCTAATTCTAGCCTCTATTTTTCTTCTCTATATAATTCACACTGCGGCGACTTTATTCTTGTATAATTTTTAGCTTTACCTTGTGTCGTTGTAATCCAAAGATTATAATACACAGGATTGTAATCCATTCCGAGTTTGTCCAATTGCCAGAACATTTTGCTCCGTTCAACCTTGTCGAAAGCTTTCTCCTAGACTACGAATGCATCACACAGTGTTTGTTTACAAATGTCACGTACAGTTAGGATTTGGATTTAATTATGCTACCAAGGAGTATTTATTATTGTCGAAAATAGGTTGGCAAGTTAGAGAGTAGGAATCAGTGCAGCGAATGAAAAATAATTGGGATGAAAAATAATTTTCGCGTCGAGGTCTTTTCATTATTACTCGATCATTCCTTGGGAAATATTTATAGTGGGTTGCCGAATCGTCCGGAGTAAATAAAGAAATTGTTTATTAACATTTATCGTTTTCTCTACCATATTTCTCAAGCTGAGTATGGCTTCCCTGGTTCTTATGTTCTTCCTAAATGAACATTTATTTTCCGAGATATTGTCTTCAATTTTAGTTTCCATCCTTCTGCCTATTTTTTGCGCAGGTATTATTGCCGCAAAAAACACAGGATTCTGTACTTCTCGCATTTCTCTGACCTTTACATTTTGGGTATCTCAACCATTACTCCGAGCACCTTGGTGATTTCTCTCTTTATGTTGTTTGCTCCTGGTACGTTGTTTTTCTCAAAATCTCCCACTGCTCTGTCGAATTCACCTCTTATTATGTGTGGGCTCCTGTCGTCCTCGTTCACCTCGCTCTCGTCTTTTATTATGTTTCCTTCCGGTGGCCTCGGCCATAGGCATTGACTCTCTTATACTCAAGTATAAATTACGTTTGACCACATTTTCATCGCAGCTTACTAAACATATCTATATAATTTACCATAAGCTATCAATAGCTATTAATTGAATACCATCTACGGAACGATCAAGAAACGGGTTAGCGCTTAGAATTGAGGAGTTAATTGATAGCATCTATCGAAACTGTTATATTAGCTGCTAGAATCTATACATCGTTCCTTTACTAAAGCTACCTGCGGACAATTTTATGGTGATAAGTAATTTCGGGCGTCTATAGACGTAGGATATCTGGAGGATTGAATGGGGTATCCTACTTGTTATTAGTGGCAGAATGATTCATAGGCACGTCACTGTTCCGATTCCAACGAGTCCATACCGAAATAAAT
This sequence comes from Ceriagrion tenellum, assembly GCA_963169105.1. Lineage (NCBI taxonomy): Eukaryota > Metazoa > Arthropoda > Insecta > Odonata > Coenagrionidae > Ceriagrion > Ceriagrion tenellum. Next base: position 94,008,724 of record OY720639.1, on the reverse strand, counting down.
TCATTATCTTATGTTTAGGCTATGAAGGTGATATTTGTTTATTGACGTTCACTGTCATATTCACAATTATAAGCTGTAGAATGCAATTTACGTTTATAAACATGGAGAATAAATAAATAATAGAAGTAAAGAGGAGAAAAATGAATGATATTTAACGTTTACGTGCCGCCTTGATTAGTCCTGACTGCTTTTGGCCTGCTCCTCTTATCCGGGCGAGCGTGCGCGGTTCCGATTTTAACTAGCCGTGGAGTCCGAGTGCTTTGCTGAAGGTGAGCAGGTCCTCTACAGGAAAACTCCTATTTCGTTGGGCAAGAGTGGTGAGCCCAGATACCTGTTCCGAGTCCTAAGTACTTATGGCTGGATATTTGCGGAGTGTATAGGAAGTTCTTTCGCCCACTTCCTAGCACCACCTGCATGTAGGAGAATCTGAAATCTTCAAGAGATGGAGATATCTCATCACTTGATAGTGTCCCGTGAGTAGACACACTACTGTTAGTATTTGACTCCTATTTATTAGGAGCCTCCATGCAAAGCTAAGCCTTGGTCCCCCTCTATGAAGTAATGCCTGCCATGGCTTGGATGCAGTTCGCCAGGTTGCGGAGAGTTGAGCTAGATCCCACATTCTGATCTCAGTCCTACCAACTGATGGCTAAATAGATATGATTGATTTATGGCCAATCGGATTGTTGTTTGATCCTTCTTTTGCAAGTTCGTTAGCCTTCTCATTTCTGGTTATGCCCGCATGTACAGGTACCCTGAAGTTTGAAGCATTTGCCCATAATTTGAGTGCTTCTCAGCACTCTTGCAGCAGCTGTAATTAGCACCATGGTGAGGCATTTAGAGCTGCTTGACTATCGGTGAATATGTAGATTGGTCTGTCATGCAGTCCAGTTTCTTTAACTACCTAAGCACAGAACAGAAGGGCATGGTCTTCAGCTTGAAAGACCCTGTGGAATTGCCTCAGTCAGCCTGAAAGACTCCTAGCTGGTTGCCGCAGTAGATCTCATCTCCCGCTCTTCCTTCCTTCCTGGAGCTATCGGTATACCATAAAGGCTGATGCATGAAGTTCTCTCTCTCCATCTTTGGCCCACTGTCCCCTATTTGAACTGTGTGTCTTGAAAAGTAGCAGTGAGCGGATGAAAGTTGCTATCATTGTGATTATTTCCTGTGTGTGTGTGGTATGTGATGTGGTCCAGACCAAGGACCTCTCTTGAGAGATGTATGAGATAGATGGCAATGTCTGGGTATGACAAGTGTAAATTGTACTTATGAGAAAATGAAGCAGCAGCAATAGTAAAATTAAAAGACTGTGTTATTTTCCTATCATAACACTTGAATTTGTGAAGAGATGATCGATTAACTTATGCAGTTGTCATAATGACCTATACATATCTACTTGTAAATTCACTTTTCTTTGTCCTCTCTGGACTGCCTCTTGGTTTGCAGCAAGCAGCCAGGGGAACTAGCGAGATTTTGATTTGAACTGGGACGGGTGGTGTAAGCCTGATTTGTAATCATCCCGTGCCACACACCAAAGTGATGGCTTTCACGGTACTGGCTAGTTGTAGAAAAGCAACAAGCTCATCCTTGCTGGTAACATTCTAACTTCAAATAAATGTCTTCATTATAAGAATTCTAAATACTGGCAGTGTGTAAAAAGTGAGATCTTAAAACACAAAGGACAAAGAGACTATGTAACTCCATGGTATTTAACTAATTCTATGGTCATTCATTTGTGGTATAGTGTGTTAGAAATTGCATACATACAGACATACCCATCACGCCGTTCCCTTCCGGGGTAGGCACAGTTCAAATGTTTCACTCATTAATACATAATTGTACACCTAACTCTGCTTCAATAATTTCCTCCATACTGACCTATCCTTGCAAACCTCTTTTCCCTCATTTACCCCCATACACTGTTTCATACACACCCTCCTGTTTTTAAAACTCTTAATATTCCTCCTCCTGAGAATTTCCTCAACCACATTCAACCACAACTTTCTCGGCTTACCTCTACCTCTCACACCATTCATTCTACTCTCATATCTGTTTCATTATTTGACTCACATCCATTCTCTCAACATGGCCAAACCAACGAAGCACACCCCTTTCAAACATGTCCATTACTGGAGCATTTAACCCACATTCATTCATGACCCACTCATTCCTGACTCTATCCATCCTACTTTTGCCGCAAATACTCCTCAGATAACTCATACCCACGGCATTTAGTCTACTCTTACGTCCATCCTGACATACCCTTGTTTCACTACCATATAGCAAGGTGCTAAGAAGTACACTTTTGTACACTGCAATTTTTGCTTCCTTAGACAATAACTCATTTCTTGATATGCTTTACATGCTACCTACCACTTTCCTTCCAGCATTCGCATGTCTCTTTATCTCCTCATCTATTCTTCCATCTTTCGCATACATCTTACTTAAGTACACAAAATCACCCACTTGTTCAATTACTTCACCATTCGCCCTCATCACACAGTTATTCTTCCCATTCTCCTTACCAAAAACTACTACTTTAGTCTTGCACGCACATACCTTCAATTCCATTCTCTCCGTTGATTCACAAAACTTATTTAGGAGCTTCTGTAATCCCTGTTGACTGTCTGATATCAAAACAGCAACATCCGCATATAGAAGAACTCGCACGTTTACATTTCCAATCAAAACACCGTCGTTTTCACTACATGCGTTTCTAACACAATTATCCATGAATACATTAAACAGCCATGGAGACATTACGTATCCTTGCTTTACACCCCGATTTATTACAAACCAATCACTCAGAACCCCATTAACTTTTATACTTGCCTTACTATTGTCATACATCGCCATCATAACATTCAATAACTCCTCATTCACTCCATAGTGTCTCAAAACCTTCCACAACTTTTTTCTATTTACTCTTATATGCCTTCTCTAAATTGACAAACGCACAGTACACTTTCTTTCGAACACTAGTACATTTTTCTATCACTTGCTGAAGCGCAAAAAGCTGGTCACTACATCCTCTCCCAGGCATAAACCCACACTGCACACCCCATATTCTGTCGGAAGTAATATTCCTCACTCTTTCGATTAATATTTTACCGAACACTTTTCCCGGGATACTCAATAAACTAATGGCCCGATAATTATTACATTCGGTCTTTCCTCTCTTCCCTTTGTACAACAGAACGATGATAGAATTCTTCCAATCCGCTGGAACAACATAAACCTGTAAGCATAAATTGTATAGTTCACGCAGTCTACAAATTAGTAATTTACACCCACACTTCAACATTTCACTGGATATCCCATCTATGTCAGCAGCCTTACCATTTTTCAATATTCTCAAAGCCGTTGTGACCTCCTTCTCACTGATATCCTTTTCCATCATCACATTCTCACATACCACTTCACAAGGCTCATCCTCAACGCCTGCAATATTTTTGTACAATTCTTCAAAATACTCCCTCCAGCAGTCCCTGATATTGCTCTTGTCCCATATGATCTCTCCACTTTTGTTCTTTACCCCATTCATTCCCCTACCTTCACCAATCTTAGCCCTTTTTACCCACTTCCAAAACAGCTTTTTATTACCTTCAAAATCACTCTGCATTTTGTTAGCTTCATCCGCACGCATTCTTTCTTTGCTCTCTTTCACAACGATTTTGCTTTCATTCTTTTTCTTCCTGTAAATCTCACATGCCTTAGTACGCTCTTCCTCAGATTTGGCAGCAATAATATCCTTGTATGCCTCTTTCTTTTTTCTGACTGAAATTTTCACTTATTCATTCCTCCAAGCATCACCTTCCGTTCTTCCTACCACTCCTTTTCCACATACACTTTCAGTACATTCCACAATCACTCCTTTTAAACACTCCCACGCATCAGTTACGTTCTCATTAATTGATATGCTCATGTATCGCCCCTTTGCCAAGTATACATATGTATTCTCTTATGTTTAAACCAAGTATTTGACACAAACAATCCTTTTTCCAAGCACACACTCACCAAGTTTTAACCATTATCATTCACTTGGGGGTCACCAAAAAGCCCAACCACACTCTCAGATGCATCCTGCCTCACACCAACCCACCCATTCATGTCACCTAGTAAAATTATTCTCTCACCAGGATCACATTCATTCAAAACCTCTCTGTTTTTCCCAAAACTCATCTTTCACACTGCCACTCTCTCCATCCACTGGTGCATAGCACGCCACAATCACAACACTCCTAATATCTACTTTCATGCGAACCCAGAGCAATCTAGGGGATACTAACTCATACTTCCTTACTAGCAACTTAGCTCTCTCATTAAGAATGAGTCCTACACCTTGACTGCCGTGTACATTATCTTCAACTCCTGACCACAATGCCCGACTACCGCCATCTAATGTAACAGCATCCCGCCCCTTATGCTTAGTTTCACATACACACAAAACATCCATTCGTCTCAATTTCATTTCATTCAGCAAATCATGCTCCTTTCCATATACTCCTCTCACATTCCAAGTACCGAGAGTCTATTTCGTTTCCAGTCCGTAGCTTGATGGGCCACCCTTATTCAGCTTCCGCCGCCCATCGTCGCTTCAGCTGTCCGAGGCAACATTTTGACTTTTAGCAGTAAGTTGTAATAGAGTACGCAAGGTTACCAGCCTTCGCAGTACCTGCACCACGTGCAGCTTTCCCTGCTAACGGTTACAGCGCTCTACCGGTCAGTTTTGGCACATTTTCGCCAGTATGCCAAAAGAGAAACCAAAGCATAGTAATACCCTAGGCCCGCTTTCCCTATTCTGCTCAAGCTAGGATCCCTTCTGAAAGGACTACCTTGAGAGCCAGCATACTGTTGCCTGCAACCCACCACTAGGAGGTATATGCGGTGTACTAACACACCGGGTCACAAGATGGTTGATGGCATGGTTATGAAATTAGGAAGGTTTGAAAATATTTTGAAGAGAGGAAAGAAAAAAAGTCTGAGCTAAAAATACATAAGTTATACATACAATAGTTAGACAATGATGCAACTTTTTGTCACCTCATTAGTTAGGAAATGATCGAAGGCTGCAGTCAACGACCATCCGGATTGAATGAGGAATGAGTTGTTGGTCTTTTTAAAAATCTGTCCAATTGTCATTTCATTAAAGCATCTTTTTTTTAAGGGTGTCTTTTTTTAACATGATCCTTTTAGACATCCCTTCCTGATACAACCATTGTGTAGAGGTCTCTAATTATCTTAATGAAGTCATTAAGACATTAAGAGACGTTTTTTATGGCATGCAGTTTGCACTGAATGCACACATGAGCAATAGTGTCTCAGCCTTTTATAATTGTGTGTAACTATCTTCCTGGCTTTTTCTTGGTTTCAAACAATAGCAGTCATGCTTAGTACACAGAATTTGCTTATAGTAGTTACTGTTAGTGAAAGAAGATATAACTTGATAGATTGTCATCTTTTATCATTGTCATTGTCATCTTATTAACTTCTGCATTGATTAAGTATTAGTTTCCTTTATGTAATCTGTCTTTTGGTGATTTTCATTCATTCCATCCATAAAATCTCCTTTTTTCCAAATACTTAAAATGCTCCCTGGTGCGAATGACCTTAGTCGTCGAAGCACCCTTATACTACTACCAAATTCTCCCAATATGCATTGTCTTGAGGAAATCAACAATTGGATGAGCCTGAGCTGAGCTTCAAAGGGACTACTAACAATGCTAGACTAGTGAATTAAATTGTCTTAACAAGTCCTCGCCAATGGGCAGTGAGGTCAATAAAATTGTGTATTGGACGTTGTAATTTAAGGATAAAAGTCCAAAGTATAGATATAGTATCGAGGTCATACAGTAATGTTGGGTAAATGTTGCTGTCTTACGGACCTGACTCCAGCGGTAGCTATAGAGCGACAGTCAATTCAGTTAACTGACCCAGCAGCGGTGTCTAATTGGCTGCAAAAATTACTAGTCTTGATGTGCCAACATAACTGATTCTAATCAGCAATTTTAGTCTGGAAAGAACATCAAGAGAGGTCAGCAAACTTGTGACATTTTTTTAAGGCCTTGGGCTAGGAAGGCATGCTCAAATTTGACGATGAAAATTTTGCCATGCCTTGAGGTGTACGCTGTTACAAAAGTAATTTGTCATGAGAATCAATCCTTTACCAGAAACTTTTCATGAGCAGCTAAATGTATACTTCAGGCCACATGTTACTGTAATGGGCCACATATAACTACTTGTCATTATGTAGTTATGTTTGTTTTAATTGAGAATAAACAAACTTTTTATTGTGTCTGCTATGACCTGAAATTTGAATTTTAAACCTACAGTGATGAATATTTCTTTATTGCATCTTCTTGATATCATTTACCAATTTTCAGGCTTTCCTTAAATTGTGTGTGCTGTAAAGCACATTCTCTAGTGAAATAATTGCTTGGCAGCCCATTCTAATATGTAATATTCTCATATCATGTTATTAGCATTAAATGCCCATTTAATTCTTATATTGTCCCAATTAAACATCCATACTAACTGGAGAATTAGAAAGGAGTCATTTGGCGGTCATAACATATTCCATTACCAATGAATACCCTGAAAGTAGCCATCCATAACAACGACCTTAATGACCCTATGCACACAATCTTCTCACAGTCTATGCAGCACATTACCACCCCAAGTGTATGTATATTTCAGGATGTAGCATTGGTTACTGGGCGGTATCTTGACTTTGAACCTCCCGGAAGAAGAGTAGGTGAGCGACTTTAGAAAGGAGTAGACCGATATGATCCAGACACATTTCCTGAGTCAGATAATGAAATTGGTTTAAGGAATTTGTTACAAGAGTGCTACCATATCTGAAGAGTAAAATAAAATATATAATAAATGTTACCTTGTCACATTACAGCCAAACATATTTATTTTTAAAATTGCTAAAACTGAATTGCATATGAATGTGACATTCTAAGATAAATATTATAATTTACTATGATAGTGCCACATTTAAAAAACTGTATAAATCTTGAGGTCAATTTTTCATTTAAAATTTATTTACATAAAATAAACAGATAAATTTAACATTTAGAGCCTTTTACAAGTGAATATCCAAACATTTTGATCATGAATAACATTAGAAGGTAATTACAACACAATAATATTGAATTTATATAAATATAACATTCACACAAAGATAGCATGTAAAAAAATGTAAAATATATATTTACTGCAACCACTCCTGAACTATATTATGTAATGTCAAGACAACAATAAAAGCACTTGATTAAAATAGGAAGACAAATTATAGATGGAGACAACAAAGTTTACTAATTCTGGGTTTCTGCTCTTTTGCTCTGCTACATTACAGATGGAAAATAAAAGAGATAGGAGCTGAATACTTTCTCCAAAGAAGATGATGGCAACACATCGTCATGAAGATTTGAAGAAGAATAAAGGATTAGGCTGCACGTGCATGAGGTGTTAGGCTTGGACCAATATAGTCAAATTACTATTTCCAGTCGTTAAGGCTAGATAATGTCAAGAGAGAAGCTGGAAGATAGAATCTTGAACATAAAGAAAGAAGATTAAAGAAGATAACTACAAATCACCATGAAGATTTTAAGAAGGAAAATTAATAGGCCACTCATACATTAGGCTAAAGATTTGGACCACTATGTTCAGATTTATATTTTCTGTAGTTAAGGCTAGGCCGTGTTAATATTATTGAGTGTTTGTATTTCCATGTACTAACCACTCTCTCCTTAGGTATCATCTCCTCACCAAGGATTGCTGGGGCTTCAAGATTGAAGATTGAAGATGATGACAACGCATCACCATGAAGATTTGAAGAAGCGTGAGGGGTTAGACCACTCGAATTCTACGCTTCAGATTTGGACCACTATGGTCAGATTTCAATTTGCCGTAGTTAAGGCTAGGTATGTTTTTTTATGTTAGTGATAGTATTTCCATGTATTAACCGCTCTCTCCTTAGGTATCACCTCCTCACCGAGGATTGCTGGGTCTTCAAGATAGAAGATTGAAGATGATGACAACTCATCACCATGAAGATTTGAAGAAGCTTGAAGAATTAGGCCGCTCATATGCTAGGCTTTAGATTTGAACCACTATGGTCAGATTTCAATTTGCCGTAGTTAAGGCTAGGTCGTGTTTTTGTATGTTAGTGATTGTATTTCCATGTACTAACCCGCTCTCTCCTTAGGTATCACCTCCTCGCCAAGGATTTCTGGGTCTTCAAGATATAAGATTGAAGATGATGACAACTCATCACCATTAAGATTTGAAGAAGCGTGAGAGGTTAGACCACTCAAATTCTACGCTTTAGATTTGGACCACTATGGTCAGATTTCAATTTGCCGTAGTTAAGGCTAGGTCGTGTTTTTCTATCTTAGTGATTGTATGTCCATGTACTAACCCGCTCTCTCCTTAGGTATCACCTCCTCACCGAGGATTGCTGGGTCTTCAAGATAGAAGATTGAAGATGATGACAACTCATCACCATGAAGATTTGAAGAAGCTTGAAGAATTAGGCCGCTCGTATGCTAGGCTTTAGATTTGGACCACTATGGTCAGATTTCAATTTGCCGTAGTTAAGGCTAGGTCGTGTTTTTCTATCTTAGTGATTGTATTTCCATGTACTAACCCGCTCTCTCCTTAGGTATCACCTCCTCGCCAAGGATTTCTGGGTCTTCAAGATATAAGATTGAAGATGATGACAACTCATCACCATTAAGATTTGAAGAAGCGTGAGAGGTTAGACCACTCAAATTCTACGCTTTAGATTTGGACCACTATGGTCAGATTTCAATTTGCCGTAGTTAAGGCTAGGTCGTGTTTTTCTATCTTAGTGATTGTATGTCCATGTACTAACCCGCTCTCTCCTTAGGTATCACCTCCTCACCGAGGATTTCTGGGTCTTCAAGATAGAAGATTGAAGATGATGACAACTCATCACCATAAAGATTTGAAGAAGCTTGAAGAATTAGGCCGCTCATATGCTAGGCTTTAGATTTGGACCACTATGGTCAGATTTCAATTTGCCGTAGTTAAGGCTAGGTCGTGTTTTTCTATCTTAGTGATTGTATGTCCATGTACTAACCCGCTCTCTCCTTAGGTATCACCTCCTCACCGAGGATTGCTGGGTCTTCAAGATAGAAGATTGAAGATGATGACAACTCATCACCATGAAGATTTGAAGAAGCTTGAAGAATTAGGCCGCTCGTATGCTAGGCTTTAGATTTGGACCACTATGGTCAGATTTCAATTTGCCGTAGTTAAGGCTAGGTCGTGTTTTTCTATCTTAGTGATTGTATGTCCATGTACTAACCCGCTCTCTCCTTAGGTATCACCTCCTCACCGAGGATTGCTGGGTCTTCAAGATAGAAGATTGAAGATGATGACAACTCATCACCATGAAGATTTGAAGAAGCTTGAAGTATTAGGCCGCTCATATGCTAGGCTTTAGATTTGGACCACTATGGTCAGATTTCAATTTGCCGTAGTTAAGGCTAGGTCGTGTTTTTGTATGTTAGTGATTGTATTTCGATGTACTAACCCGCTCTCTCCTTAGGTATCACCTCCTCGCCAAGGATTTCTGGGTCTTCAAGATATAAGATTGAAGATGATGACAACTCATCACCATTAAGATTTGAAAAAGCTTGAAGGGTTGGGCCGCTCGTACTCTAGGGTTCAGATTTGGACCACTATGGTCAAATTTCAATTTGCAGTAGTTAAGGCTAGGTCCCGTTAATTTTATTTGTGGTTGTAATTCAATGTATTAATCCACTTTCTTCTCAGGTGTTATCTCCTCACCAAGGTGAGGCAGGACTTCAAGAGAGAGGATTGAAGATGATGACAACAGATCACCATGAAGATTTGGAGAGGCGTGAGGGGTTAGACCACTCGTATCCTAGGCTTCAGATTTGGACCACTGTGGTCAGATTTCAATTTGCCGTAGTTGAAGGTTAGGTCGTGTTTTTCTATGTTAGTGATTGTATTTCCATGTACTAACCCGCTCTCTCCTTAGGTATCTCCTCCTCACCGAGGATTGCTGGGTCTTCAAGATATAGGATTGAAGATGATGACAACTCATCACCATGAAGATTGAAGAAGCTTGAAGAATTAGGCCGCTCGTATGCTAGGCTTTAGATTTGGACCACTATGGTCAGATTTCAAATTGCCATAGTTAAGGCTACGTCGTGTTTTTTTATGTCAGTGTTTGTATTTCTATTTACTAACCCGCTCTCTCCTTAAGTATCACCTCCTCACCGAGGATTGTTGGGTCTTCAAGATATAAGATTGAAGATAATGACAACTCAACACCATAAAGATTTGAAGAAGCTTCAAGAGTTAGGCCGCTCATATGCTAGGCTTTAGATTTGGACCACTATGGTCAGATTTCAGTTTGCCATAGTTAAGGCTAGGTCGTGTTTTTGTATGTTAGTGTTTGTATTTCCATGTACTAACCCGCTCTCTCCTTAGATATCTCCTCCTCACCGAGGATTGCTGGGTCTTCAAGATAAAAGGTTGAAGATGATGACAACTCATCACCATGAAGATTTGAAGAAGCTTGAAGAATTAGGCCGCTCGTATGCTAGACTTTAGATTTGGACCACTATGGTCAGATTTCAATTTGCCGTAGTTAAGGCTAGGTCGTGTTTTTCTATCTTAGTGATTGTATGTCCATGTACTAACCCGCTCTCTCCTTAGATATCACCTCCTCACCAAGAATTGCTGGGTCTTCAATATAGAAGATTGAAGAAGATGACAACTCATCGCCATGAAGATTTGAAGAAGCTTGAAGAGTTAGGCCGCTCATATGCTAGGCTTTAGATTTGGACCACTATGGTCAGATTTTAATTTGCCATAGTTAAGGCTAGATCATGTTTTTTTATGTTAGCGTTTGTATTTCCATGTGCTAACCCGCATTCTCCTTAGGTATCACCTCCTCACCAAGGATTGCTGGGTCTTCAAGATAGAAGATTGAAGAAGATTACAACTCATCACCATGAAGATTTGAAAAAGCTTGAAGGGTTGGGCCACTCGTACGCTAGGGTTCAGATTTGGACCACTATGGTCAGATTTCAATTTGCCGTAGTTAAGGCTAGGTGGCGTTAATTTTATTCAGTGCTTGTAATTCAATGTATTAATCCACTCTCTTCTCAGGTGTTATCTCCTCACCATGATGAGCCAGGACATCAAAAGAGATGATTGAAGAAGATGACAACAGATCACCATGAAGATTTGAAGAAGCTTCAAGAGTTAGGCCGCTCGTATGCTAGGTTTTAGATTTGGACCACTATGATCAGATTTCAATTTGCCGTAGTTAAGGCTAGGTCGCGTTAATTTTATTCAGTGCTTGTAATGCAATTTATTAATCTGCTCTCTTATCAGATTTGTGGCGGCACATCAAGAGAGATGATTGAAGAAGATGACAACACATCACCATGAGGATTTGAAGAAGCATGAAGTGTTAGGTAGCTCATGCGCTAGGGTTTAGATTTGGGCCACTATGGTCAGATTTCAATTTTCCGTATTTAAGGCTATGTGGCGTTGTTTTATGTTAGCATTTATATTTTCATGTATTAATCCGCTCTCTATTTAGGTATCATCAATTACCAAGGATTGCTGCAACATCAAGATATAAGATTGAAGAAGATGGCAACTCATCACTATGATAATATAAAGAAGCATGAAGGATTAGGGGGCTGTTATGCTATAGTTTAGATTTGGACCACTATGGTCAGAATTCTATATTCTTTAGTTAAGGCCAAATCGTTTTAATTTTTTATAGTTCTTGTATTTCTATGTACTAATCTGCTCTTTACTTAGGTGTCATATTTTCACCGAGGATTGCTGAAACATCAAGATGGAAGGTTGAAGATGATGGCACCACTTCCTCATCCTCCAAGATGAATGCACATCAGGAGGGAAGACCAAGAAGAATGATCTCACCAGCCGTGGAGGTGATTACATCGAGTCATCCCTGTCTACATATTGGCACCATAATATTCGAATTCATTTAGCTGATGCCAGTCACTCTCTGCTGAATCTAGTTCTCAGATTAAGGTATCAATCTACAATGCTTATTATTCATGCATTTTATTTGGACTCTGTTAGTTGCTGTAACACTTATGTGCAATAATTTTTAAAATTTGAATTCAGGAGTAAACTTAGAACAGATAGAATTTTAGGTTTAACTTACAAATAATATCTACTTCAATTTTTAGGCTTTTATTTTTGTTTTTTCATGGTTTCTCTTAATGGTTTGTTTGTTAAAAGAACAGAGTACTGATTTTATATATCCATTGTCCATTTTTAATAATTCTTTTGCTTTAGGACATCAAGTATGCCTAAAAAAGAAGTACTATCAAAAGGTCACTTATTATCTTAATTGAAATTGAAATTTAATTATTTGCTGAAATTTGATTTAACCATAGTATACACTATCAAAACAATTAAATCAACATTTAATTATTTTTAAAATATTATTGAATTTACATCATTTGATCTGTAGTGTGTTCTGTTTTTGCAGATTCATGCAAACAGGAAGCAATCAAATTTCTTCAAATGAATCTTTGTTTATACCATGGGATATCCATTATACTCATGAGGACTGCATGTCAAATCCCATGTAACTGGTTGCCTGGATCCCTTCTTTAATTACTTTAGTTAGTTATTGTGTCTTAAAGCATCATATTTTTATTGGCCTGATGCCCAGTGGTGTTTTGATTTATCTTTTTCATTTGGTGATTATTTTTAAAAATACAACTGTGCCTCAATTCATTATTAGTATTCATTCAATTATTAATATATGTTATAGATACAAACTATGATATTTATTTGTTAATTTTTATACATAATTTATGATCCATACTCTACCCAAATTACCTGGTTACCAAATCAAATCCTTGATTTGTTGTTAATTTATTGATCATTTTTAACTCGTGAACTAAGACAAAATATGCATTAAGCCTCTTAGAGCAACGGGTCGATATTTTGGCTCATGCGCCAAAAATGTTCAACTTGAGTTGGCTAATGTGATTACAATTATTTTTTCGATGATGAAAAAGTCTACGATTATTACCTAATTAATTCATTTCATACACAAAAAAACCATAAATGGATATTCTAAACAATAATCTCATATTTTTTTCTTAAAATGATACATTTCATTAAATTACCTGCTGTATTTTTTGCTAGTACTGCTGGCAGGAGTCCACACTAAGAGGATTAATTGTGAAGGATGAAAATTGGGTAGGCATGATATTGTTGAAAGTGAATGAGAACAAATCTTATGTAGTTGTTCATTGATTGTTAAAGTTTATGGTCTGTAAATTTGACAACTGAACAATCTTTGCTGCCAAAATTTCATGTTATTTTTAAAACTTCTTTAGGGAATCGGTTTTATAATAAAATGATGATTTAGAATAGAATTTATTTATACAGAAAGCTAGATGATGTGAAATACCATATTTACTCGTATATAGGACGACTTCGAATATAGAACGAGGTAGGATTTTAGGGACAAAAAATAAAAAATTGGACTTCCTTACTCGTTTATTAACGTAATGTATAAATTCCATAAGTATTACGGAAGACATTTTGGGGGAGAGTGGGGGGTTGGGATTATTTTACATTGTCTTACGTATGAGGGTCTGGGGGTCTGGAACCATATTACGAAAGATTCTTGTCTGTATTGTAACATTGTATCGTTCCTGAATGAAATTTAGTAGTGGCAGTGGAGCATTCGCTCGTTACTTTCATACATTCTGTAATCTCACCCCTACAACAATGCTACTCTTCTGTCGCCTGACTGCCTGGCTTCATTACCTTCATGGTCAACCAAAGCAGGCTGTATGCAGGAGGCATTGGTTCCTTCCAACGATCGACTCCACTACATTGTTGTGAAAGATGTAACAAAGATGCTAGTCAGAAATTGTCAATTTGCACCTGGATATCAGATGACACGGCCGCCGTGTTGGGCTCATTTATACGTTCGCTTCCAAAGCACATGTAGCATGGCATCGTCTGCCACAACAGAGTCAAAAATAGCGACAAGTCACCCATCATACAATGTTATTATCGCACTATCCAACAAAGGTGACTTTGATTTTGACCTTGACACTAACCCAAAAAAAAACAGCCAAGAATCCTTAGCTCGTGCACATACGACGACCTTGATTTTTTAAGTGGATAAAAGTTACAAAATACCTCGTCCTATATGCAAGTAAATACGGTGCATCAGAACATCAATATTAAACATCAAAGATCAATATTAAACTAGTTTTTTAGTTCAAATGTATGGTGAGTTTGAATCATATGATGGTAAAGGAAATCCAATTGATGCAATATTTTGTCTGATGAGAAGCTTAAATATATTTTTCAGGATTTCCCATCAACCAACCAACAGAGGAAATATTTAGAAATCAGCTCTGTACATCGGGAATATGGACTACATGAAATGAACTCATGGCTGCCTATTTAATTTTCTTCAGTCGAATACCATATGCTGAATTGGTAAGTCTTGGCACTGTTTTTAGTTAAAGACATTATTTTAGAAATGCAGTAGAAACTTGATATCATAAAGCAATAAGATACAAAGTTTCTATTATATGAAGCGAAATTGACAGTCCTGATGAAAAGTCTCTACTATTATCCTTTTCAAATATCTTTGCAACTGGCCCTGGGTGCATGCTCGGAACGAGTCGAGTGGCTCTATGGCAGGAGGTATGGCCTTCGACATCAGGGAGGTTGGGGGAGAGGGGGAGAGAGAGGGGTGAATGTTGCCATGTTTATTCCAAGACTTTGTATGCAAATAGAATTGAAAGACCGCCTCTTTGTAACAGTCCACAAGCCACCACATGACCCATTGGGAAGGCTGGTGCCTCAGTCGAAGGGACCTTTTCCCTCCACCCTTTTCATCCCTTTCTTTCCCCACTTGGACTTCTTATCTCGACCAGTCTCAAGGGTCACAGAAAGGATCTTGCCTGATTGCTTAGTCAGTGACTCAGAAGTGGACTTATTAAAACAAAAGTCATATAACTTTTATTTGTTACATTACTCTAACAAACAAATGTTAAAGTCATTTTCTGTAAATCAAGCTGATTATAACTAGTCCAAACACAAAGTAGTTTCATTGATTTCTGAATATTGCCATGATTGAACAAAGAATTTTTTACAATTTTTTGCCATGCTCTTTGGGTTAAATACGATGGAATAGTATGTTGTTTGGTATCAAATCAACATGATACAAGAATTAAGGATGAGTCGAATCCAAATGTCGATTCTCGATTCCACCGATACTCAGGATTAGAATCAGTATCAAGAATCGATTTCCTGAAGTCGATTCTGATTCCATCGATTACAGATAGATAAATATTCAAATCAAATTTCATTTATCACATCATATTTGACTTAGTAATTTTGGGTGTACGCTATCAATTTGTACTTTTTATCTACCTCAATAAGCTGAGCATATATTTGCTATTTGTCCATAAATATACTTTTTGAGCGACTTAATTGTCTTTGTTATTTTATTTCAACCAATACTTAATTTAAATAATAGTAGTATGCTACTAGTATATCAATATCCCACCTGTTATTAGAAATTAGAATTGATGAAATTGGAATCGATTTGAAAGAATCTGCATTGGAATCAGAATCCAAAAAAAAGTGGAATCGACTAATCCCTAACAAGAATACACCTTTAACTCAAGACTCTCAGAATTTAGTCCCTCTCTACTCCCTGATTCTCCACACTGTTGGGTTGAAGCAGATGTTTTTGCAAGCCAAATGAACTCATATCAATGTCTTTGGTGTCCTTCATATACATCCATTTTCTCTCGAGCCCCTTCTCAAGTAATTTCAACTGCTCACTGTGAACTCACCTTGTCCCATTCAAAAGTTTGACTCTTTAGGTAGTTTTGCTTATTACAGCTACTATTTGATCCTAAATGTACTTCAATACATTTGGATTAGGATTTTTCACTATTACTTCTTCATGAACTACAAACTCTTGGAACTTTTGCCCTTTTGTATCAACTCCTGGAGTCCTCAGAAGCTGCTCCTCCAAAGCTTGATGCTTTTGTAGCCTAACTGGCTTCAATAATGACAAGGGGGTCCTTGGCTGGTGCCTGAGAATGACTGATGCACGTGAAACTGCTGTGACTGAACAAGGGATATTTCTATAAGAAATCAAGCAATTTAATACATGGTGCTCAATAAAGCACTTACTTTGATTCAATAAATAACTCCAAAGATGTGAACTTTACATGCCTATGTATATACTGTTTTGCCCAATAATCTTTTATGCTGAGAACACCTCATTCTGCCAGCCCATTTGAAGAATGATGGTACAGTGGACATTTTGTCACCTTAATCTTGTTTTGGTTGCAAAACAGGATTAACCCAGCCGATTGCAATGGGGGACCATCATCACTAACCTTGTGGTATACCAAACTTTGCCATAAATGTCCTCAATTTGAAAATTACATTTTGAGCACTGTTCCTTTGATTACCAAAGCTTGTATCTGTTTTGAATAGCTATCCACCAAGACTAAATTATGATTCCCTTGGAACAAGAGCAGCTCTAAATGCACCCTCTCCCATGGTTGAATCGTCTCAGGCCAGGGTACTAAAAACGTACATGGAGGAACTTTTGCTTCTGTGACCAAACATGTTTCACAATTCACTATCATAGTTTCAATATTGTTATATATTCCAGGCCACCATATCATTTGCATTGCTAGCAATTTCACTCTCACTATGCTAATGTGTTGCTCATGGATTAACTGTAATACCTTACACCTGAGTACTGTAGGCACCATAACCCTGTTACCTCAACACAAGCACACCTCAGAGATAGTTAATCCATGCCTACAGACTAAATAGGGTATCAGCCCTTCTTCACAATGCTCAGGCCAGGTTGAGTAAATTTCATTACTTTTTGCATGACTTTATCTGCCCTGGATTAAGCTCGATGTCGTCATTGCTCAAGGGGCCCTCGATCAGAAAAATACATTTTACGTCACCTTTGGTTTTCATTGGTAAGGGCAAGACTGATTAAATGTCATAAAACTGGCCCCACTCCATAAGGAGAAGCATCAGTGATCAAAAGCAAGGGAAGTTGGGGTTGATAGAATGTCAGAATATTGCTATTTAGTAATGTGACCTTTCCTAATGTAAGGAATAAACTAACTGCACACACTTTTACTTAGATGCACAAGGATTTCTCCTCTGATTTATTTGCAAACTCACAATACATTACATCCCTGGCCATGTGCTCACATCTTCCCATCCTCCACCGGGCCTTGCCCTTCAACTCTTATTAAAAACTGAGTAGCCAACCTCAGAGAAATACATGACTAGCAACAGCTCCTTGCTTTGGCAAATGGCAGATTCTTGTTCTTTGACCACAAAAAGGCATTCTTTTGAGTTAACTTATACAGGGGACTTAATAGGGTTGAAAACATAGGAACGAATTTACTATAGAAATTGAATTTCCCTAAAAATGACTAAAGTGTCAAATATTTTCAGCAGTAGGTCATTCCATAATTGCCTTCATTTTCCCTTCTGCTGGTCTAATCCCCAACTCATTAATAGCATCCTAAAATGCATGATGCTCTGCATCAAAAACTTGCACTCATCAGCATTTACTCTTATGCTATGTCTATTCAAGCAGTTCTAAACTAGATGAGTTTTCTCTTTACATTCATCGAAACTCCCCCCCACAGTCACTACATCGTCAATGTAACAATAAATTTCCTCCAATCCCTGCAGGCTTGACTGCATTACCTCCTGAATAATACTTGGAGTGCTGAACCCTCCATAGGGAGGGTGATGAAATCTGTAGAGGCCAAACATAGTATTTCCGGTAAGAGGTCACTTGGACTCTTCTGACTCTTCAAACTCCATAAAAGCCCAACTGAAGTCAAGAGTCACAAACACCCTCCCACCAGACACACCTGTCAGTTTATCATCCAGTCTTGGCTAGGGACAATTGTCTTGTTCTATAACAATATTTACTGTATTTTAATAACCTATGCAAAGGCAAAGCTCTCCATTTTTCTTGGGCTGAACCACAAGTGGACGAGCCCTATCTGAGTGCCTAATGGGTTGAAGGATACCATCTTCCACCAATTTTTCAAGTTCCATTTTCACTTTGTCTCTTATTTTAAAAGGCACATCATAAGCTCTCCAAAAAATTGGAACACACTCTTCCATTAACATTATATGAGCCTTAAAGGAACTTATTTTTGCCGTACGATCCCCACCAAACACTGAAGGATACATTTCTCAAAATAGTTCCTTGGAAGCGTTGATCTGATTAATCTCTAGCATACCTCTCCAACTAACCTACAACACATCCAACCATGACCTTCCCAAAGAATGAATTCTCACATCAGACTCTACAATAAACAATGGAGCTTTTCTCTTTTGGAAGAAGACTCTACCCAAGCCCATACCTGCCCCATAACTTTTAAATCACAACCTGAGGATGATTTCAAAGTTAAGGGACTTTGTTTGAGATGAATCTTTGGGGAAAGACTCCTAAATTGGCCAAATAACATTACAGAAACAGGATCTCCACTATCTGCTTTGAAACAGATATCAATACTTTCTACTCTTGATGAACATTTACGTATATATGTCCAAACAAAGAAAATATTTTTTCAAACCTCCTGAAATATGTGGCTGGGCTACCCTGTGGACCGGGGTCTGATGCACTAAATCTTTTGTGTCCCTTCTTCTGTATGATGGACCTCTATCTGCTGGCTGGGATGTTGATGTGCAGTCTTCTCTGAGCAGAGTGAAGTCTTCGTCCACGTCTTTGACTGCTCCTCCCTTGCACATCCTCAATACAAGCCCCCACTTCTTGTAATGATAGCACTCCCAGCTTCTTACATTGCACTTTTCTGGGTTCTACCACATCACCAGCAACTTAGCCTCCTCAGCATCTTTTACCCTATTCTAGATTGTCCTGATAGGCTATATATTTTCTCTACTAGTGGTTGCAGTCTTATTAGCTGCACTTGCGGCTCCATTAATATCAGCTCTTGGGCAAGTGAACAAGCATGTTTGAAAGACAGATCTGGTTCCAGAATCATCCTCCTGCAGATGGCTTCCGAGCCCACTCCACATATTAACCTCTCTTAGAGTGCCTCGTCCAAGAAAGCCTTAAAATTAAATGAGTCTGCAAGTCTATGTAACTCCACTATATATTAAGATAAACCGTAATGGAGAAGTTGATCCCTTTTGTAAAATCAGGCTCTCTCCTAATGGAATTAAGTTAAAATCTAGATTACTGATTCCAACACACTGTCTTAATCTAGAACAAAATTTTAAGCCCTTTCAGTCAGACACAAGCGTATTTAACATTTAGAGAATTTTGCACTGATTAATGCTGTTGTGAGACAATCTGACATCTCCTCAGTTGGCATATATTTTAGAGTTGTTTCTTTATGTTGTACCGCAACACCCACAAAGTGATGACTTATATCAATGTGCTTGGTCTGGGGATGATTCATAGCATTGTTAGCAATGAATTGAGTAGACTGGTGATCACTGTTCAACAATATAATTTTTCACCTAGTAGGCAATTCACTTGCTTAAGTATATTCCTTCCTTTGACGCTTGAGTCATAGCCACGTACTCAGCCCCTATGCTTGAAAGAACAACACTTAGCTGTTTTCTACTCTCCCTTGACATAACACATTCTGTGAGCTTGTAGACAAATCCTGTAAAGGATTTCCTGTCAACCACATTACTTCCCAATCTGAGTCACAATGCCACTACACTTTCAAACAGTAAACACTGAGCTTTGGTGCCTTTCAAATAATGCAACACCCTTTTAGCACAGGTCCGGTGTTCATGATCATGACAATTGTTGGTTTGAATTAACATACTCGCTATCTCATGCACTATCTCATTATTGACATCTTTCACCTCCAATCCACAGGAATCCTTGGAAAAAATCATTCAGCCAATTCTTCCTTGTAGATGTGTGTGCTGTGGCACAACTGTCCATGTACCACTCTCCAGGAGTTACACTGACAGACATTGCAATAGGCAACCCCCTTTCTTCTCTCTCATCGGGTTCTGATCAGGCTGGGATGATTTCTTGGGACACAGCAAAGTTTTTTGCTCTGGTTGGTGACAACTGTAGCACATTAAAACATGGTTTCCTTTTTTTCCTTTGTGAATAGAGTACAGTTTCATCTGACTCTCTATTGGTACACCCTTTCCTGCTCCACTCAAGCAATAACTTACTCTTGACGAGCTCCATGGTGATTTCGATTCCTGAATTGTCCAGAGCCAATATCATGGGGCTATAGTCAGCGGTTAGGCCACTCAATAATATGGAAGCCAGCCAATAATGAGTCACTTTTGCGTCTATGTCCACTAGCTGCTGCGATAATGACAATACTTTGGATATATCTTCCTCCATATTCTTGAAAGTTTCCAGCTTACATTGCCACATTGCCCTTGGCAGGCTAATGCTTCTGCCTCATCCCTTATCATCATAGTGTCAACATAGGTTTACTCAAGCTTCTTACCATTTTCGCATTTCTCATGTGAGTATCGTAGCTTGGTTCTACCAATAGATAATTTGCCACTTTTGCCTTCCGGTCTTTCTTTGGGTTGACTGTAGATTCATTCAATGCATTCCCACAAATTCTGATGTTCCAAATAATTGCTTACATGAAACTTCCAATCATGGTAATCAGTCATAACAGTCAATTTTTTTAATGACTACAGAAATTTCTTTACCAACTGCATTTCTAAGCACGCTGTCATCAGGCATATCACATTCTTTTTTTTTCCTATATACTTCAAGCAGAAAATATCAGGTACTAAAAAATAACTACATGCATGATACCATGAGATCAAGGTAACGTTATCTACATCAATAAGTCTCTTAATACGAAACCAACATTTGAAATATTACATTATTTCAAAAAAGTAACAGCCTATGCACAATGAAGTTATTTATACAGCACCTGGGCCCATAAGCTGTTAAGATTTGTGTTGATTAAAATAAATCAATATGTCATAATTTTTGGTGTAAATTGCCTTCCTTAGAAAAACTATTTCCAGTTTCGCCGAGACAAATTAAATATTCAATTAGACAAGAACAAATGAAACACAGTATGCAAATAAGTGGGATTAAGTTTAAATCTAGATTAGAATTTCCAACACTTCTTCCCTCTTTTTCTCCCTGCATCCTGTAATGACATTGTTGTGCAAGGATTTCGTGCAATAATCACTGATAAAGCCTACGCCTTGGATGTGACTCATCCTTCCTAATGGGTGGTGTCTCATAGTTGCTGGTTTTCAATTTTATTCCCATTTTCATGGAAATATATATTTGGATGGTCTTCGTTTTTCCATACCCAACGATGTTTTTAACATGACGTGAACATGCTGCACGTGAACTACCTTTCAAACCTTGGACCTATCTGGCATAGGGGACCCTACGAGGAGCAAAAGTATTTCTCCTGCCAACCCAGCTCTAGGGGGTCATTGGAATCTTCCAAAATAGCTATAGTGCGAGGGAAGGGTCATCAACATTAAAATTAATAACAATTGCTTTGTTGGACGAGGCACCCCTGAAATCCTCTGCATGACACTGCTGACAGTTTTCATCAATTGCTACGGAACATGCAGACTTTTGCAGCCATGTATAGGTTATCTTGAGGCTTTTTCCAATCTTCTTCTAGAAGAAATAATGTATCCCTACTTCACTCGTGCCTCACTATCACATTCATTTCAAAATCTGAAGAATATGTATTTGTGACAAATATTCTTGTTACATATGCTGTTCCAATGTCTTTCTCAACCTAGAGATCTTTCTCCCACTTCCCTAACTTAAGATTTATTATTCTTAGGACAGCCTTCCCTACCTCAAAGAATATCTATTCAGTTTCACAGTATCTGCAGACCACCAATTTATCTGATGCTATTAATAGCATGAACATCATTTGATTGCCTCTATCTCATGAATGTAATTGATGTTTTTTTGCTCTTACTGTTTTTTGTGTTTACATATTTTGTAGAAGTGCTACTTTCTTATGTCCTAAACATTACTATTCTTATTTCTAGGATCTCAGGCCTCTCCAGAATGTGGAGTAAATTATCTGAGAAGAAATCAATCCTGAGAGAAGAAAGAAGAATGAAATCATGTAACATTTGATTGTTTATTATGGATTGTGATGTTTATTCCTATCTGTAAATTTCACTGTGTACATATTTGAACGAACTCTCACAAATCAGAACAAGTAAATCTCCTTGTTGGGAACATCCATTTTAAACACTACTACCAAATATCACAATTTTTAGTCTGAGCTGTCAGATCATGCAAATGGCCAGTATTTTACTCAGCAGTGAATGAGGTGAAACATCTTAGGCAGGAATCTCAGTGAAGATAGGTAGATATTATTATTCAGTTGGTGATAGGCAAGTTACACTGAGAGTGAATGTGGGTTGTGTGAATGAATGTGTGGATGTAGTGATTGTAGTTTTATGGTTTGGTGTAGTTGTAGCTGTAGGTGGTGCACCTAACTAACTTGTGTGAATGGGATGTTGGTTGTATGAATGATGGAAATTTGTGTGTATGAGAAAATCCAGACCTTACCATTTGACTAGAGACCGAAGCTCGAGTTAGGTGATTTAGGTAGATCAGGTAGTCATAAACTCCTGGTTTGACTGTTGGCAGGTAGGAGCCTTGATACTAGGCCAGTAATAAATAGCTAGCAGGAGACATGTATTCACTCTCATTCACACTAAAGCAACCACACATAATTTGCAAAGAACAAATTTAAAGCTCTGTAAATATTTGGAACATGAGTATGGTACATAAGCTATTTCAATGGTGACATCAAGACCAAGATGTTTATTTTAGTGGCAATAGAAAGGTGGGTGGGCTTTCCAAGGTTGTGGTTTGAACCCCTTCGGCGGAACTCTTTCACCCTTTTATTGCTTTTTATTGTGGTTTTGTCATTGTTGTAATATCAAGGTGTAATCTGCTTCATTATGTAAATGTTCACAGCCATGTCGCAGATGCAGATGGTACAGATGATTATATTTTGATTGTATGGTATTCATGGTGAAAGATTAGTGTTGGGAATAAGTGAGCAGGCTTTCCAAGGTTGTGGTTTCAACCCCTTTGGCGGGGAGCCTGTCCACTGTTCATTATGACTGTCATTGTGGTGGTTATCCTTTGCCAATATCATAAAATGTTTAATTGATTACTAATTGTGCTAATGTTAAATATTTGTTAAGCTATATTTCCCAATATGAATATGTAAAATGATTGTTACGGCGGTTTGTGAAGGTTTTACGGGTTTCCCTTCACCTTGGGCAAATGCCAGACCAATGCCACTCCCGTGTAATAAAATGTTGTATATCAGCACCTTTTATTCATTCATTTTATTTTGCTGAGATTATTGAAAAGATGTGTTGGGATCATAGAAAGCTACTATCATCAGTAATGAATGTGAAACATTCAGAACATTTGTGGATGCTGGTAGTTTGAATGAATTTTGATTCTGGACTTGGATCCTAATCTACCTTTAATTTACATTCAAATCTGAATCCTGTGATAACCAATGTATGATAACCATACTTACAAAAAACCTTAAAAAATGTAAACTTAATAAAAAATTCCTATCCGCCATTGTGTGTCCTCTTCTCTCTCTCCCTCTCTCTCGCTCTCTCTCCCCCCCTCTCTCCAGCAACCATAGCTGGAAAAATATTTTATAATGAAGTATTTCATAACCTGTTTTTATTTGCATCATGTTACATTCATATTATAATAGATTGACCTGTAGGGTGGACTATCATTCCCTCATTTACACCAACTGTAATACCTGAAATTTCTTTTTGCTGAATAGTCCATAATTTACTTTCTCAATTATGAATGTGTAAACGTTGAAGAAGTTGAGAAAAATATGATGCAGATAAATGAAACTTATAAAAATGAAAAAAATTCCTTGCTAAGCTGAAGTGAACCATGCTAAGTCTGAACATTGAATTTTTCTCATAAGGAAAATATAATTGATTTGAAACCTATTATTTTATCTAAAACAAATACTTTTCATCAAAAGTACTCTCTCATAATTTAGTGAAGATTTTTCATATTGTGATTTGTTCTTGTTGACTTTAATTATTGCCACTTTATTTCTGTCACTTCGCAATTTGACTCAACTATGGTGGATAATACAAATTGACAATATTAATGGTGCTACATAGACAGCTTCCAATTAAATCAGCTGAAAATCAACATGAAACAATGATAGGATTACTTGGATAAAATAATTTACGAAATCAAAATGCACATGAAAAATTTGACTAAGATGTAGTAGATTGAGCCAGTGCTGAACAAAAGACGTGATGAATATGGAGAGTTGAGGAATTGAAATGAAAAAGAAAAAACCTAAAAAAAAACTAAAAATTCGCACAGAGTGAAATGATGAATTGAGAGATATAGGTACGTATAAAAAACAAACTATTCTGCACAGTCCCTATTTCCCATCCCCTTTTTCTAAGATATCAAAATATTTAGGCAAATTTTCTTTATTCAAAATTATTTTTCTTTAATGCAAATTCCGAATTGCATTCAATAGCTTGGTCTCTAGCCTCCGAACTTCAATATCAATTTTATCAGTAATTTTTTTTCAATCATTAATTCTTATTAATCAGAACCTGCGAAACTTCGTGAGTCTACCTCTGGTCTAACTTGGACCCCTAGAACCAATATCACAAAGGTATATTTTATAATTGGAGTATTCAGAAATATTTTTATCAGTATTTTTCAATCGTAATTTTTCTGCATTTTTTCCGTCATCTGGGCTCGAAGTGGAGAACCTATGCACGATTGTCAAACACGCCACCACTGATCCAACTTTAGGCGCCTAAGACAAATGTCAAAATGGTATATTTTATAATACGAATATCGAGGCTCATTTTTTGTACAAAATTATTTAGAATTTCAAATTTTCTGTATTGTTTCATGTCATCTGGGTCCGAACCTGGGAACGAGAGTCGAACACGTTACCACTGGTCCAACTTGCGACGTTACGACGTTTATCACAAAAGTTTAATTATTTATTGATGTAAATTTTTAGGCCCAATGTTTTTCGTTATAATAGTTCCAAATTTCGTCATTGCATTCCGTTGCTGTCGCTCGAACCTCGGACCAGTTCTATCGTGCTCGAGTCACGTACCAGCTTGGACTCATTCCAATATTCCATGCTTGATCTGTTGCAGTTGCACATGTGCGAGTCTAATAAATATACAAAAGAATTCTAACTGAAATCACATCGATAAATTTCTATCCCGATGTCTATTTTTTGTCCTAAATACTTTTCGAATACCTCGAGAAAAATTGTTCTCAAATTTCTTTAGTCTTTTCTCGTAAACATTTCTATACGTACTCTTTAAAGCTCTAACGAGGCATTCCACCTCCATATGCAATGGTGAATTTTCCATACTCATTTTCCATGCGTAGTATGGTGTAAGTAGTAGCCCATGCCGGCGAACATTTTTTCAGTCCCTTTTTCTTAAGTTATGACATCAATAAATTTTTTCCGGATATTTAGGCTCATTTTTAGTCGAAAATATTTTTGACATTCCGACCAAGTTTTTTATTTTTGTGATGTCTTGATTTTTTTGCGGACGAAGTATGATAATGCAGTATCAAAAGTTCGAGTCCTTACTAATTTTTAATTTCTTGACGTTGAGGCCCAATTTTAGTCGAAAAATGGTCAATTTTCCAAAAATTTGAATCCAAGTGAATAACTATCACATGTCAAAATTACGACATTTACATCGTTGGATCCTGTTTTTAATCGGAAATTAAACTACTCCGTACGCGCATATTTTTTCTCCATTGCTTTCCATCACCTGGGCTCGAATCTGCGAACCTCGGTACTTGAGTTGATACCGCTACCACTGGTCCAACTCGGGCTCCTATGTTAATGCTACTAAGGTTTATCTTATAATTTGAATAACGATGCCAATTTTTTTCAGAAAATATTTTAAACCGCAATATACTGCATTGCATCCCGTTTCTTAGTGTCGATCCTGCGAATATCGATTATTTCGTCGCCCTCGATATGCGAGTCGAAAACACGATCATTGGTTAGACTGTCCCTTACCACAAATATTACTAACATATAACTCGTATTCGAATATAGGCGCTCATTTATTTCAGAATTTTCTTTAAATCGCAATTTACTGCATTGCTTACCATCTCACGATCTCGAACCTGGAAAGTTCGGTACGCGAGTTGAACATGCTTGGGTGCAACAATATTTATAATTCCACTGTCGAGTCGCATATTTATCTTAATTTTTTTACCATCAATTTCTATATTTCTTTCCGTCGTCTGGAATCGAACCCGTGTGAGCCTTACACGCGACCACTGGTCCAACATGCGCCGTTACGACATTTATCACAAAAGTTAAATTAGTTATTGATGTAAATTTTTAGGCCCAATGTTTTTCGTTATAATAGTTCCAAATTTCGTCATTGCATTCCGTTGCTGTCGCTCGAACCTCGGACCAGTTTTATCGAGCTATAGTCACGTACCAGCTTAAGCTGTTTCCAAATATTCCATGCATGATCTGTTGCAGTTGCACATGTGCGAGTTTAATAAATACACAAAAGAATTCTAACAGAAATAAAATCGATAAATTTCTATCCCAATGTCGAGTATTTTTTCAGTCCATCTTTCTTATGTTATGACATCAATAAATTTTATTCCGGATATTTAGGCTCATATTTAGTCGAAAAAATTCCGACCAAGAAAACATTCCGACCAGATTTTATTTGCGGACGAAGTGTGACATAATCTGTAGCCAAAGTGCGAGTCTAAATTAATTTTTAATTTCTTGACGTTGAGGCCCAATTTTTGCCGAAAAATAGCCAATTTTCCAAAAATTTAAATCTAAGTGAATAAATATCACATGTTAAAATTACGACTTTTACATATTTGGATCCTCTTATTAGTCGGAAATGATTTAAACTACTCCGCTCGCGCATTTTTTTTCTCCATTGCTTTCCGTCACCTGAGCTCGAATCTGCGAACCTTGGTACGTGAGTCAATACCGTTACCACTGGTCTAACTTGGGCCCCTTTGGTAATGCAACAAAAGTTTGTTATAATTCGAATAACGTTACTAATGCTTTAAAAATGTTTCTTAGTGTCGATTCTGCGAATATCGATGATTTCGTCGTCTGGGCTTGAACATGCGATATTCGATATGCGAGTCGAAAACACGACCATTGATTCAAAACCTTGTTCCTTACGACAAATATTACTAATATATTTTTTGTATTCGAACATCCGCGCTCATTTTTCCAGATTCTTCTTTGAATCGCAATTTAATGCATTGCTTACCATCTCATGGTCTCGATCCTAGCAAGTTCGGTACGTGAGTTAAACATGTTTGGGTGCAACAATATAGTTATATTTTATAATTCCAATATATTTTTATCTTAATTCTTTTACCATAATTATCTGTATTTCTTTCCGTCGTCTGGAATCGAACCCGTGAACCTCTTGGTATGAGAGCCTTACACGCAACCACTGGTCCAACATGGTCTGCTAGGACAAAAAAGAAAGGTATGTATCTTGTAATTCGAATAAGATTGCTCAATTTTCTCAATTTTTTAAAGTAGCAAAAAGTACTACCATTTCTTTCTGTCGCTTGGACTCGATCCTACGAAACTTGTCCCGACCGACTCGCACCGAATGAGTCGAAGACTCTACCACTGGTCCAAGAGAGGTCCTTATTGTGATTAACAGAAAGGTATATTTATTGATGCCCATTGTTTTTCGTTAATTATATTAACGACCGATTGCAATGCCGAAATTTGGAATTGTCTTAAACCTTTGAAATTTTAGTTGTCGAATTGCTTTTCACGACATTTATTTCGTATCTTAAAGTATTTTTAAAGTCTCAACGAGGCATTTCACCTCATGACGTTTGCATATAACGTAAACAAAGCTTACGTGAGGCACCGGTACTTTTTTTATTTTTTTTTAAATCGTGAACTTTTTTTAAGTAACATTCCTTACGTAGAGGACTACTTTCATCCACATTTTCCATGCGTAGTATGATTTAGTAGCCCATGCCGACGAAAGTTTTTTCACTCTATTTTTGTTACGTTATTACTGGCATAGGATCAATAACATTTTTCCGGATGTTTAGGCTAATTTTTAGTCGAAAATATTTTTCACATTCCAACAATGTATTTTTTTTACTTTTGCGATGTCATATGAATGATATGGACATTCATCCGCATCTTCCGGATTTCGTTCGAGTCCTTACTAATTTTTAATTTCTTGTCGTTGTGGCTCAATTTTAGCCGAAATATCGTAAATTTCCCAAGTATTTCAATCGAAGTTATATAAAATGTAGAGTTTGATCATGTTTTTAGCCGGAAATAATTTAAAATACTCCGTCCGCACATTTTTACATATGACGTAACCATTTACTTCGTGGCGGTGAACTCAAACTCTTCTTAAATTAATAATACTGGTTTTCAATGTGGTATTTCTAAGATATTTGACGCACATTTTTAGGAAGAAATATTATAAAAATACCGATCTCGCTTTTTCTAAGTAACCATTGCCTTTCTGTCGGTGGACCTCGATTGATATCTTCCGTCAGAAATTTACAGGGGTAGTAGTGGTTCGAGTCCATAAAGATAGTATATATCTTACACTAAAAATAAAATCTTATCACAATCATCAATTTGAAAATTTCAACATTTATAAACTTTTAATTCATAATTATTGAGTAATTGTTTAAAAAAATATCAAAAACTGATTATTAAAACACGCTCAAACACACTAATGAGATCCATTAACCCTTTCGCGCCGAATGCCGCGCCCGTGCGGCGAGAATATTCTTCCCTGAACAACGAATGCCTCATATATGCGGCGTGAATTTTCCTACCTTAACCAACGAATGCCGCTCCTATGCGGCGCAGGTCGGAAGAAAGTGACCGTGGCGGAAACAATAGACCCACGTACACGGTCGCTCCTCGAGATCCGGCTTAGCGCGAGCCCAGGCCCTTCCTCGGCCGCTCAGGTCGACCCCGTCCTATCCTCTCCACGCGGTCAACTACTCTTATTTGCAGTGTTTTTCCCAAAAAAATTTGTTGCTTACTTTAGAAATCAAATGTTAGAAATGAATTCATCTTTTTTTGCTTACTACATGGAAATTTCAAACGAAATTCTAACGGGGTTATAGAACAGCAATCGAAGACGGCATTAACGGACGCATTTGGAAAATTTTGTCAATATGAACGTTAGAACTTCGTTTAAAATTTCTGCACGCTCAGAAAAAAACAATACATTAATTTTAAATGTAAAAAAATCGATGCAAACAACAAATATTTGTCTGTATTAAACATTGCAATTTCAGTCAGTTGACCGTGGACTCGCGCTATGAAGGAGTCTTTTAATCCTTCGAGGGTCTGGGACAGCGGCCGAGGAAAGGGATCGGCGACCCGCTGAGTTGGGTCCAAAAATGGTTAGGGAGGGAACCTCTGCCTTCCGTCGATGCGAGGAAGCTTCGTACAGGGGAGTAAAGAAAATTTTCAAGAGACTCGTAACGAGGAAGAATTTCCCTCCACGAAGCTCGGGCGCGAAAGGGTTAAAATAACAAATCGACATTTTAACTTTTGCATGCTGAAAGAATTCATGCTAATGAAATATATTTTTTCAAATTATATAATTTCAATTTCACTATGCAGACCCTCTTTCAAAAAATATCGACGCCTTTTTTAACTAGTTACTTTAACTTTTTACCATTTCCGCCATGGTGGTGAAATGTTTCTCTATAATTTTCATTAGAAGATCACAGAAGTAGTACCAGAAATAGTACTTGTAACATGATAATTTACTTTATGGCAGTGGTCGTTATGCCAATACTTTCCTTAACCCTTCAGTAGGCACATGAGCCACACCCGTGGTATGGGCATATTTTATTAGTAGTATCAAATATCCAATGTTAATATAATTTTTGTCACATGTATGTTCCATGCTCAAAATATTACATGATTTTTCATTGACTGTTTGGTTCCACTAATGACTAAATTTATTCGATTGTGAAAAAACCTAAATTAAAATTAGTCTAAATTTATTGTTTTTAAATATCCATTTTACCAAAAAAAACTGATTAATAGAAAAGTGAATTTGGGCCACCAGTGTAGCCTGTGTGACCAATTGTGCAACAAAATTTTACTGAAGGCTTAAAACCATAGACTTTAATCAATTTCGAGTTTTACTCGATAGAATTTTTTAACCGAAAATATTTCGTCCTATCAAATATTATTCTTTACTGATTTCTTTGCACTGGTGGATCTTAGTCCAATGCTTTCATAGATTTAACCTTGTCTGTTGCCCCAAGTTTTAACTTGGCAGCAGGCAATTATCATCTGTAACTTTGTTGCAAGATTACAACCAAGTATGTGCGACGTTACTGCAATGCTGCTGCAGGGTCACTGGCTGGTCACAGGGTCAGGGCTGCACTGTCAGGGCAATGGAACATGTTGAAATATACACCTTTATTGCACAGGTTGCTACTGAAACGTAATACTATTACTTGGTTGATACAAAAAATTTTCAACATACTTATTATGGACTGAACAAGAGTCATCCATTTTCATGAAGTAAATAAAGTTATAAAATTTTCATCTAGAGTTTTCTTGTAAAATTCAAATGCTGCATATTCAATTCCTTTGAGATTATAGAAAATCCTGGATATTCTTAGATACAGTGGTTCATAACCTTACAAGGGAGTGAATAGCTGGATATGTAATTTTTATTGATTTATTAACAGTGATGTATTATGTATTAACAGTGATTGTAGATGATAAAAAAGATGTCATTTCATCATGGTTCTGATAGGGATTGGATTTAATATTTAACGAAACATGGATTAGGATTCCAGGTTCAGATTAAGAAATACCTGCATCCAAAAATGTTTTGCATTCCATTTGTGATGATGGCATGTTTATATCTACCATACCAATAAATCTATTAAATTACCTTGATGAGCTGAAATGAATGGAGATATAGGTGTAGCAATTCAACCCTTTATTACACGGGAGAGGCTTTGGCCTGGCATTTGCCCAAGGTGAAGGGAAACCCGTAAAACCTTCACAGACAGCCTTAACAATTTAATAGCTAATATAGCTTTAGATACATCATACATGTGTGTAGTAAATAATCAATTAAACATACTGACATTATCTACGGTTAATCACTTCAATGAAAACCTTTATGAGTGGTGGACATGCTCTCGGCCGAAGGTTGTTAACCACAACCTTGCAAAGCCTGTCCACCTCCCACCTATTTCTAACGCTAACCTTTCCTCATGAATATCAGACAAAATATATGTAATCATCTGTACCATCTACATCTGCGACATGGCTGTGAATATTTACATATTGAAGCAGATTACACCTTGATATTACAACAATGACAAAACCACAATAAAAAGCAATAAAAGGGTGAGAGAGTTCCGCCGAAGGGGTTCAAACCACAACCTTGGAAAGCCCACCCACCTTTCTATTGCCACTAAAATAAACATCTTGGTCTTGATGTCACCATTGAAATAGCTTATGTACCATACTCATGTTCCAAATATTTACAGAGCTTTAAATTTGTTCTTTGCAAATTATGTGTGGTTGCTTTAGTGTGAATGAGAGTGAATACATGTCTCCTGCTAGCTATTTATTACTGGCCTAGTATCAAGGCTCCTACCTGCCAACAGTCAAACCAGGAGTTTATGACTACCTGATCTACCTAAATCACCTAACTCGAGCTTCGGTCTCTAGTCAAATGGTAAGGTCTGGATTTTCTCATACACACAAATTTCCATCATTCATACAACCAACATCCCATTCACACAAGTTAGTTAGGTGCACCACCTACAGCTACAACTACACCAAACCATAAAACTACAATCACTACATCCACACATTCATTCACACAACCCACATTCACTCTCAGTGTAACTTGCCTATCACCAACTGAATAATAATATCTACCTATCTTCACTGAGATTCCTGCCTAAGATGTTTCACCTCATTCACTGCTGAGTAAAATACTGGCCATTTGCATGATCTGACAGCTCAGACTAAAAATTGTGATATTTGGTAGTAGTGTTTAAAATAGATGTTCCCAACAAGGAGATTTACTTGTTCTGATTTGTGAGAGTTCGTTCAAATATGTACACAGTGAAATTTACAGATAGGAATAAACATCACAATCCATAATAAACAATCAAATGTTACATGATTTCATTCTTCTTTTTTCTCTCAGGATTGATTTCTTCTCAGATAATTTACTCCACATTCTGGAGAGGCCCGAGATCCTAGAAAGAACAATGATAGAGGTTAGGACATAAATATGTAGCAGTCCTACAAAATATGTAAACAAAAAATTGAAGAAAAAAAACCTAATACTTTCATGGGATCAAGGAAATCAAATGATTTTCATATTATTGTTAGCATCTGACGAATTGGGTGTTTTGCATATGCTGTAAAATAAATCAATTAATGTATGAAATGTATATGCTGAGGTACAAAAAACTGGCCGAAGAGTAATAATTTGAAGGTTAGGAAAGAGCATGTAGGATTGCTTAGATGATGATGTATTTGGGTTGAGGTATGACAATGGAACATCAGATATTAGAAGTATATTGATTACATACATGAATTGTCCTGATGTTGAAATGAATGCGATGGTGAGTCATGACTGAGGCAAGAATAAAGGTAATATTTCTCCTAGAATAAGACAAAGTAGTCTCAGAGAATCTAAACATGGTGGCAAAAGGTTTCATGTTCAGAAGAAAGAGAGGAAAAACTGTAGACAGTGTTTTGTAGAGAAGTGCCTTCCGAGGAGTCCATAGTCGCCAATCTTATTAACTACAATGCTGATAAACTCAAAGAAGCCCAGCAAGACGTTGTCCGGCAAGATGTTGTGAGGTACCCGATGATGGCGCATACGCCTCAAAATGCATCCTACCAATAAAAAATCCATTGGACATTGCCAAGTTTTAATCAGTTTTGTTCTCTTTAATGCTGATGGCCTTTCCCTTGGACTAGATACTTCCGTGGTATGGCTTAACCATTTCAAAGACTGCTGGGCTGGTATATCTTCACGAGCATTAGCAGTATTTTATATTTAACTCATGTCATGCATTCAAAGTAAAATTAAATGCCAGAAATAAATTTGCATTGGATAAATACTGTTGACCATCTCAGGTGAGATTATAGTGTACAGATTTTATAATGTAGAAAGGCAATAGCACTTATGGAGAAACAATAAAATTCCCCTTTTGAACATTACACTTGACGGTTTTCACGGTAAAAAACAGAAATCGGATCTTGGGCCGCATTAAGAAGGAAGTTATATTGAAAGACGTCGTCTGCTGCGCAACAGCAGTACAAAAACGAAGTAACTGAAGTAGGCACATAAAATCATTATACATTACATATCTGATTCTTATGCAGCATAGTTTTGCGGAAGAAGAAATATATGAAACAAAATAAAAGTGAAGCCACCTCGGGAAAACGGTATAATTAACATTATATGAGCAGTTTCCAGCCACAGGTGGTTTGATGACACTATAGGATGCCAAAATTCTGTACAGCTGCAGGAATGTGGGGGTACTAGGATGATTATTTGCTCCTCCAGCCTGCCTGATGGTCCCAAAAAACCTCTGCAGAAATAATGACCCACAAAATTAAAAGAATACCTATAAAATTTCATTGCTCAAATATGTTACTCTCCCCAAGACGTTGGACACCAGGTTATCGCGCCAGGCTGTATCACCGGTAAATTCTGCTAAATTAAATAAGTTAAACCTGGTTTAATGCATTTAATTTAGTGAGACTATGAATGAGCATTTTTAACTCAGATTCGCAGTTCCTGCATACGCAGTGAAGAAACTGGATTTTTCTGACGATCCTTAGTCAACATTTTCGGCACCCAGCTGGACAGGACCTTGTTCTGGACATTTCTGGGCATCATTCATGGAGTTTATCCTGCATTCACGAATATTTCGTCGTATTTAATGAAAATATAAGGAAATCTACGATTACAGATAGCCTTCAATACTGGTACTTCCATCGCTTCCACAATACATCACTTCGATTCACCGATGCCCTGGCATTATTAAAAGTTCCTAGAATCTTTTTTACTATTTTTGTTAGCGAAAATACGTTATACACCACAAAAATATGGACGCAAACGCAAAAACTTGAAGCAGTCTCGTTGTCATCAACGCAAATCATGGGCGAGTAATTGTGCTGCCACCTATCGATTAAGTTTCCCCACTGGCGACAATAGCGGCTTCAGATATTTTCCTGAGTTTCCACCAGCTGGTCCCTCTCAACTATCAACTCTCCAGGAAATGAATCTTGGCAACTATGAGGTGCCATCCACAGAGGCTGGTGTGAGGCCCAGCATAGGGGGAGGCATGCCTCCCGATATCATCATTTCATGAAATCCTTGCTTAACAGTGTCATCACAGGATACAAGGACCATGAGAGATAAAAAGAAGAAGAGGAGGATAGTACCAATGAAAATATTAACTAGGAATGTTAGGACAATGATGAGGGCTGGGAAGCTGGAAAATATTAAACAGGAAATGGATAGAGGGAACATACATAGATGCCCCGGGGCTGAGCAAAGTGAAATGGAAGGACAATTGGAGTGATAGTTACATGTTAATCTATAGTCGTGGGGTTGAGAGTCAACATGGGGTAGCTAGAGTCATAAAATTGGGGATGAGGATAGTAAATATTGAAAAAAGGAGGGATAGTATCCTGGTAGTAGAAATAAAAGCATGCCCCACTAATTTCCTATTGGTCTAGGTTACAGGCCCACAAGCAGTCATAGGGAGGCAGAGATGGATCAAGTTTTTGAGCAGTCAGAGGAGATAATCAGAGAAGTTCCGATCAAGAAAAACCTTATAGTAATGGGTGACAAATGCCATAATTGGGGAAGGGAGAGATGGGTATGAAGTGGGAGGCTATGGATTAGGAATGAGAAAAGGCAGTTGAAAGTGAAAAAAAAAGTCATGGTGAAAAGGCAGTTGAATTTTTCAGGAGAAATAAATTATTGGTAACAAACATTTGGTTTAAACACAATCTTTGGTGGAGGTTCACATGGAAAATGCCCAGAGACACTGGGAGATGTCAAATTGATTATATCATGGCTAGGCAAATATTCATGAAGAGTATCAAGAACTTGCAGAGCTAATCCATGAGCTGATGCAAATTTGGATCATAATTTAGTAATGATGAATTGTGATGTTAGATTCAAAAAGGTTAATAAAAGAAGGTGGATAAAGAGGTGGAACTTGGAAGCTTTGAAAGGGCAAAAAATGACAATACCAGGAGCTAGTGAAAGGCAACTTAGGTACAGCAAAGGTAATTGGAGCAATCAAGGAAAAATAGTAGAACATAAAAACTGTTAAAATACATTTGGTATTTTGGTATTAATCCAATAGCTGCCTTCCGATTTGAATAGTGTGCCTCAGAGTGCAGTGCCACACGTGGCTGTTTTGTAAACTTGTTTTCTATTCCGATTTTTTTTGTTGTACTTGTTCTCCATGCCTGTTTGTACTAAGTTTTCTTGCTGAATAATAACATGTTTTTATATCGTTCATCATCGTTTTCGACGTCGCTCATTTTTCCCTGCCATATTCCCTAACAGGTCATGGGTCCAGGAATCGGACAAATGTAAACTTTCTCTAACTAGTGCAATTTTTTTTTTTTCGTTTCTAATAAGTGTACAATTAGTGACTGTACCTCATGGCCGAAACGAGCACTGGTTCTCTCTACAGTTTTGAGAAACTGAGAGGGAGAGAAAACTACATTGACTGGCGTTTCCAGATGAAGAACTATCTCATGCATGACGATCTGTGGAAGTGCATTTCTGGTTACGATGATGGTGATACTATTTCAGAGACCGTTAAGCGGCGAAAAGACGAACGTGCCCTGTGTAAAATAAATCTCATGTTAGAGAAGAGTGTTTTTCCGTTTGTTATTCAAACTGAAACGGCCAAGGAAGCCTGGGACGCTCTCCAAACCGCATTTGAAGATAAGGGTGCCAACCGTCACACAAGAATTCTTCGGCAATTGTGCTCTACGAGACGTGAGCAATTTAAGTCTATGGAAGAATATGTAACAGCAGTTTTAGGATTATCACAGCAGCTAGCAGCGGTCAAGAAACCTCTTGACGATGAATTTTTAGGTGCTCTGCTTCTGCAAGGCCTCCCAGATGACTATGAACCAATGATCATGGCGCTAGAAAATTCAGGTGCAGAACTGACTAGTGACTTTGTGGAAGTGTAAGTTATTACAGGAAGACAGATGTGGAGCCAACTCAGAAACAGCCTTGTATACCAGTAATAGTGGACACAAAAGTCAAAAGCCCAAGAAACCGTACTGCTGGAACTGCCGTAAGCCTGGACACTGGAAGCAAGAGTGCCGAAATCTATACCAAAAACCAACGCCTCAAGCAGACGCCAAACCATCGGAGAAGAAAGAAGAAAAGAAGAAGGGTAGGGCTCTGCTCACAGCACTTGGGGTCAATGTTCAATCAGCTGACAACTGGTACATTTACTCTGCAGCCTCAAGACATATGACTGGTAGAAATGATTGGATGTCAAGGTTTGATGCTTCAAACGAGGCTGGGCATGAAATCACTGTAGCAAATGCTTGTAAACTTTACAATGGAGGCAAGGGTGATGTTCCTTTATGTAATTATGTTTTTAGTGAAGTATCAGATGTCATGTATGTGCCTGACCTCGCAGCAAACTTGCTCTCAGTGAATAGCATTGTTATGAAGGGTCATGTTGTTGTTTTTGACCACCATGGCTGCAAAGTGTTCCTTGATAATGACTCTGAATTTAGGGGTGATGTGCAATTGTTGGTTGAAGAGTTCAATGGACTTTATGCTTTAAAATAAATGACTGAAAAACCAAATTCCTCAAACTCAATGTTTTATGAAAATGAAATAGCTAATGTCTGTGTAGAAGGTTCTAATTCCAGAGAACTGTGGCATGAAAGGTTGGGACACCTTAATCATGTAGGGATGAATCTGCTAAAGAATGGTTTGGCTACTGGCATTGTTTTTTCAGGTGATATACAGCTCTGTGTTCCATGTATAGAAGGGAAACAAGCTCGACTGCCTTTCAAGACTACCAAACACCGAGCCAAGAACAAACTGGACCTGCTTCACAGCGATTTGTGTGGACCTATGCCTGTGGAGTCTTGGGGAGGAGCCAGGTATTTTCTAACCATCATAGACGACCACACACGGAAGGTTTTTGTTTTCTTTTTGAAAACGAAAAGTGAGGTGAGAGAAATCTTTAAAAGTTTCATAAACTATGTAGAAGTTGAGAGTGAAAGGAAGGTCAAGGTTATACGCTCTGATAATGGGGGAGAATATTGTAACCAATTGTTTGATGAATTTTTCAAAGAGCATAGTATCAAGCATCAGCTGACCGTTAAGTACACTCCGGAACAAAATGGAGTAGCGGAGCGGATGAACAGGACACTGAATGAACATGCACTCTCCATGATGCGAGGGGCTGGGTGTGTCAAAAGGATGTGGGCAGAAGCTGTCAACACAGCAGCTTATCTTATCAACAGATCTCCTGCATGGAAGGTACCCAATGCCACACCAGAGGAAATGTGGAGTGGAGAGAAGGTAGACCTCAAACATTTAAAAGTTTTTGGGTGTGATGCCTATGTACATGTCCCAGATCAGTTGAAGCGAAAACTAGACCCCAAAAGTGAGAGGATGGTGTTTGTTGGTTATGCAGATGAGAAGAAGGCATACAGGCTCCTTCATCCAGTCACTCATGAATTGGTCACTGCAAGGGATGCAATTTTTAATGAGTCTTCTTTTGGTACCCCGAAAGCTCTCAATCAACAGATGACAAGGGATAAAACTACTCCAACCCTAACAGCTGATAGTGACAATCTACAATATCCTCCATGTAATGTTTCAATTCCAGTTCCAGAACCAGATGAACAGCAGGTGGAGATTGAGAAACGAGATGTACCTGATGCTGATTGTCATGGAATTACACATCAGCACGATGAGGGAGAGCGTCGCTACCCCCAGCGGGAGAGAAGGGCTAAGGAATACCCTGACCATGTAATGTACTACACCCGTTCTGACCCAATTGAACCAGGTATTGTGAACGAAGCATTAGCATTAGTTTATAGTGAGGAATGGCACGCTGCTATGTAGAGTGAAATTGATTCCATGATGGCTAATGAGGCCTGGGTGCTAGTTCCTAAACCAAAGGGCAAAAATATTGTACGGAACAAGTGGGTGTTTGAGTCTAAACGTGATGCAAATGGGGATGTTATTAAGTATAAAGCAAGGTTGGTTGCAAAGGGTTTCACGCAACAGTTTGGAAGTGACTTTTTTGAGACTTTTTCCCCAGTTGTCAGGCATGGTTCATTAAGATTGTTGTTTGCCTTAGCAGTTGAACTGAATCTGCAAATTGACCATTTAGATATTGAAACTGTGTTTTTAAATGGGGAATTGGAAGAGGAAATATTTGTGTGTCAACCAGAGGGTTTCACAGTAAAAGGAAAGTAGAACCATGTTTGTCTTTTAAAAAGGGCTATTTATGGCCTTAAACAAGCCTCAAATGTTTGGCACAGTAAAGCTCACACAGTCCTGACAGGATTAGGCTACAACAATAGTCATCACAAGGCTTGTGTGTACAAGAAAAGGTCGACAACACTGATTTTAGTCGCTCTATACGTTGATGGTTTTTTTTGTTTTCTACAACAATGCAGAGGAAGCATGCATGCTGAAGGATGTGTTGAGACAAAATTTTAAGATGAAAGACTTTGGACCAGCTGCTCAGGTTCTTGGAATGAAAATTGAGAGGGATGTAGAACAGAATGTCTTAAAAATTTTGCAAATTCAATTCATGCAAGATATGTTGGTTAAGTTTGGGATGTCAGATGCAAATCCTGTGGGTACTCCACTAGATTTAAATGTTAAATTGTCCAGGGCTAAAAATGTTCGTGACAAGCCTTATCGGCAACTGATTGGCTCACTAATGTATTTAAGTGTTTGTACTAGGCCTGATATTGCCTATGCATTATCCTATTTAAGCCAATTCTATTCTTGCCATGGTGAAGAGCACTGGGTTGCAGCCAAAAGGGTACTTAGGTATTTGAAAGGTACAATCAGTCAAAGGCTTGTATTTAAGAAGACTGGGTCAGATTTAATAGGTTTTGCTGATGCAAGTTTTGCCAATGATGACAGTGATGGCAAGTCATATACTGGCTATGTCTTTAAACTTCTAATGCTGCTGTTACATGGGAAGCTCGCAAGCAAAATACAATGGCTACTTCTTCCACAGAGGCAGAATATATTGCCTTGTCAGAAGCTGCCAAAGAGGCTGTCTTCTTGAAAAGGTTGATGTTTGAATTGTTTGGTTCTGGCCTAGAGCCAATAAAAATTGAACTTGTGAAAGGTGAAGCTGACTTGAAAAATGTGTTGATGTTTGGTACAAGAGCAATTAACTTGTTTAATGATAGTCAGAGTGCACAGAAAATTGCGAAAAATCCTGCACATCATAAGCGTACTAAGCACATAAATAATAAGCATCACTTCATCAGGGAAAAGGTGAGGGAGAAGGTAATTTCTCTGTGCTACCTCTCAACCCAGGAGATGATTGCTGACATTTTCACTAAACCATTACCGAAGCCTAAACATGTGTCCCGTGCTCAAGGAATGGGTTTGTGTTAATAATGTGTTATTTGGTATACTATATGAAGTGCATTGTTTCAATGTATCAAAGGGTTAACTATGTCTATATGTTTATAATGCTTGATTCCACTTCATGAGAGTATAATTTTTTATGTTTGCAGCCAATGGCTTAAGTGGGTGTGTTAAAATACATTTGGTATTTTGGTATTAATCCAATAGCTGCCTTCCGATTTGAATAGTGTGCCTCAGAGTGCAGTGCCACACGTGGCTGTTTTGTAAACTTGTTTTCTATTCCGATGTTTTTTTTTGTTGTACTTGCCTGTTTGTACGAAGTTTTCTTGCTGAATAATAACACCTTTTTATATCGTTCATCATCTTTTTCAACATCGCTCATTTTTCCCTGCCATATTCCCTAACAAAAACAAGCATTGTAAGAGTGGCAGAGAAAATGATTGGATCATTTGAAATGGGGTGGGTAAAGAAACAGTGGGTTGCAAAGAAAATGATTAGGAAAATGAAGGAGAGAAGGATGTGGAAAAAAAGTAAATTTGCTATGAGGTTGTGAGAGAGGACAAACAGTACCAAATACTAAGGACAGAATACAGGTAGGATATTGATGGACCAAGAATATATTCGAGATAGGTGGAGAGAATATGTTGAGAAGCTATACAACAGCAATAGTGGACAAATTACCCTAGATATAGAGGATGTGGGAACACTGGATGAGGATAACCTCAGGCCTATGATAC
Organism: Ceriagrion tenellum; assembly: GCA_963169105.1. NCBI lineage: Eukaryota > Metazoa > Arthropoda > Insecta > Odonata > Coenagrionidae > Ceriagrion > Ceriagrion tenellum. Next base: position 93,968,183 of record OY720639.1, on the reverse strand, counting down.
TCGACAGCGAAATACAGAAAGCTTTGAAAGATATGAATGTAAGAAACCTGTGGAAGTAGATATTTCTTTGGAGGTGCTAAAGAATTTAGGAAATAAAGGTTATCAAGTTTTATTGGGAACTTATTCATAGAACCTATGGGGAATGATATATCTGGAGGACTTCATGAAAACAGTCCTGATTTATATTCTGAAGAAGAAGGGAGCGTCAAAATGAGAGGGCAATAGAACAATCAGTTTCATATCATTTGTAGCAAAAGTCTTACTTAGAATAATCAATGGAAGGTAAGTGGAAATATGTCCATACAGACCCAGGTAGGACGAAGAACAAGGAATTAAAATATCAACTCCTGCAAATAACAAATTGGAGAAAGGAAAATTCATGAAAATGGTAATGCAAGGAAGTGGAAATGCTGCAAAAAGAATGGGAAGTGGGTGTGTTATACTTAAGTGTAAAATTACTTTCAGGCAGAAGGAGAGTGCAAGCTGTAGCAAATATTTAGGACAGAAGATGGGAGATATTACTAGAGCCTGAAGATGTACAAGATAGGTTAAGAGAATATGTGGAGGAGCTTTTAGACAGATAAAGTAGACTGGCTATAGCCAGTATACTTATGATATAGATGATGAGGGATTACTAGGTGAGGATAACCTCAGGCCAAAGGTACTTGAAATTGAACTAGAGTAAGCATGAAAAGAGATAAGGGCTATGAAAGCTGAAGGAGTAGATGAAATACCATGGTAGCTGCTAAAGAATTTATGAAATGATTATAGACAAGCTTTTTTCAAACTCATTCTTAGGAAATACGAGGAAGGAATATGGCCAGAGGACTACGAGAAAAGTCCCAATTCCCATCCCAAAAGAGAAATAAGCATCGGAATGTGAGGACTACAGTACAATCAGTTTGATTTCCCTCCCACATTAAGTTTCACTTAGAGTATTTGATGAAAGGTTGGAGAATAAAGACAATTACTAATTGGTTGATGACCAGTTTGGGTTATGAAAGAGAAGGTCAACTCAGGATGCAATTAGGATGATGAGAACCATTATAGAAAGAAACTGAGTGTGTAACCAGGATGTTTTTGCTTGCTTTGTGGATTTCAATAAGGCTTTTGACAGAGGAACTTGGGAAATACTAACCAAGATACTCAGGAAAATGGGAATAGATTGACAAGACAGATGATTGGGTAATCCAAAACTTATACATGACCCAAGGAGTACAGGTAAAGGTTGTTGGCGGTAAAACAGAGAGGTCAACTATAAGCTTTACACAACTATAAGCTTTAGAGACTAAAACCTTAAGTACATGCTTTATGATTATAGGTTGGGAAATTCAGAATGAAGATAAATCATAAGAAAACAAAAGTTATGATTTCTCTAGGACAAAGAAAGCAAGGCTGGTCATGGATGTTGCAGAGCATGAACTTGAGCAAGTAGAGCATTTTAAATACTTAGTCTGTATGCTAGAAGAAAATGGGCATAGTTACAAGGACATAAACAGGAGAAGAATATTAGCCAATGAGGCGTTTAGTTAGTTCTAAAGGGGAGCTGATGATGGGGTCTTGCGTAAGAAGGTGAAGAAGATGCTGGCGAAGAGCTTGATATGGAATGTAGCGTTGTACAGGCAGAAATATGGACCCTCAGGAAGTAATACAAGAAATGGCTGCAGGCATTGAATGTGGATGTGGAGAAGGATGGAGAAGATGCAGTGGACGAACAGGAACACTAAAAAGAAAGTGCTTGAGATGGTAGACAAGGAAAGGACACTCCTGAATGAAATATGTGATAGGCAGAGTATTTAGCTGGAGGATATCAGGGGCAATGGGTTGGTTACTCAAGAGTGTGATTGAGGGAAGGATGTTGGGCAAGCAGAGAAGGAGAAGAAGTAGAATAGGTTTTATGGATAGGATGAAGAAGGTTAGATGGTATGCTAAGGTGAAAAAGGATACACTGGAGGTAGATATGACTCTTGAAAAAGTAGAAAACTGGCTCTCTGACATTAAATGCAACCTACCACTACCAGAATATATTTTTTTTTAATGGAGAAGATGCTTATGAAGGGTGAATGGAGTGAAGCACAGGCCTGAAATGTGGACTCTGAGAAAGGAGGGCATGAATAGGCTGCAGGAATTTAATGTGGGAGTTCAGGAGGATGGAGAAGGTATATTAGATGGAAAGAAACAAAATAGTTAGTGGTTCTTGAGGTAGTAAAATGGTTGGTGAGGAAAAGACGAGAGGAGACAAATTAGGAGACTGGAAGGTTTTTAAACCATTGGTGGGGGCTCAACCATATATGTGAATAATTATAATTGAGGTGAGGGCTTATGCTTATAAGCACAAGCTTATAAGCTTATGCATATATGGACAAGATAGAAGGGTGTTGGGCAAGAAAGAAAATATTTCATGGACAGAATGAAGAAGGGTAGAATATAAACTGAGATGGAGAGAGAAATATGGTCTGAACATTAATTCAAACAAGTTAAAATCTAGAGGATATTTTCTGACCTGCATTTAAATGTATCTGGTATACCACTTAACTGGTAGATTACTTCAATAAAATGAAATCAGAGTGATTTGGATTATGATTTTACTCTGATATACCACAAAATGCTTTAAAAACAAATTGTAAAAACCATGAAATCCTAAGCATTGAATTCATAATGCTATAGCCTTAATTTATGCATGAGAGAAATAGCCACATTTTTAGGATGAAATATATTAATCAAGTGAGATTGAAATAGACATCAGGGATGAAGTTGAGTTGCATCAGTACCGGGAGAGCCAAAGAACTAAACAATAACCATGTTTTGCCTCATATGTATTTGGAACCCATTGGAGGTGGGTCAGCCACCACTGTGAATAATGGCATGGATTTAAATTCAGTCAGAGAGGGTACATGATGGGTGTATGGAGTGTAGCACAGAGCAGGAACGTGGACTCTGAGAAAGGAGGGCAAGAAGAGGCTGTTGGCATAGGGCCACATGGCCTGATGTAATGGAGGAGGAATGTACATGTAGACATAAGTACAGAAGTATCCTAGTTTCTCTTCCCATGCTCAAAACAGCGGTAAACTTTGAGAGGGTTAAATGTTAAATGTGAAAAGTTAAATGTGAATGTTAAATGTGAATGTGTTAAATGTCAGTTAAATGTGAAAAGAATAAACAAAGGTAAATTGAATAACACATGAATACTCTTTGGATTATGCAAATAATTTTGGGTAAATGTCCGCTTCCGTCACACACCTTTCAAACACTTATTCCCGGAAATTGGTGATAATAAGGATATTGACTGTGACATAGTTTAGTTCTTGAAGAATGACAGTAGGAAACAAAAGTTACAGCAAAGTTGTTAAGCCACTGGTTTTTGATATATACACGTTAGAAAATGACCAATTTTCATCATTTTTTCCACGCCATTTTCTCAGTTTTGCGAAAGCTTCGACAGAGGGATATTTCTAACTTCACCTCTACAATATACGCTTTACTACCCCAGCCAGCAAGGTTACGGGCCCTGTGGAGTGAAAGAGGGAGAATTTTTTCTAGAAAATATGAGTCTCTACATGCCTACACTACCTATTTCCACCCTTATAATCACCAAACGTCTCAAGGGAGATTTTTTTCTGGAAAATATACGTCTCTACATGCCTACACCACCTATTTCAACCCTTGTAATCTCCAACTGTCCCGAGGGAGATTTTTTTCTAGAAAATATACGTCTCTACATGCCTACACCACCTATTTCCACCCTTATAATCACCAACCGTCTTGAGGGAGATTTTTTTCTAGGAAATATATGTCTCTACATGCACGGTTAGGAATAACATGGAACAGAAGATTTTAGTAAGTAAACGCAACTCAGCGACTGTCATGCTACGCTGTGGTCAAAAGTGGAAACAGTGCAATGGCGGCAGGGAAAAACGTCACCTCAAGCTTTGAAAATTTCCTATTTATCGTACATTACTTACTCTCCCAAAATAAAATTATCACTAGATACCAGCATCTTTCTAGTTTTTGTCACATAAATTTCATGGCGAGAAGCTATGTGAAAATGGTCAAAAGAAATTTTTGAAAGGTGTGTGACGGAAGCGGACATTTACCTAATTTTGCAATGATAAGTCATAGACATTGGGACCGCTACATCACAGAGGTGAGCTTCCATTAGGTTCTTGAAAATGTTAGCTATCGACCCAGATTTAATAATTTGTCACTTCTATGTCATGCTGCAGCTGATTTCTTGAGAGTTGACCTAAAAGATCCTAAGAGTGTGCATGGAGCAGTTAGAGGATTTTGTGGGATGCAGTACTGAAAGTCATGTTTATCTTCATGAATTATCAAAAATTCTCAAAATACTCATTATATGCCTTGGAAAAAAGTCGTAGATCAGATTGCGATATAAGTAGATGAAGAAACACCATGAGATACCAGTAGACATTTGACTGAACGATGCATGTACGTAAAGGGAGGTGGTGTTTATTAGTAAGGAATGGCAGTGTATGTGGGTATCTTTTTTGCTTCCTGCAACACATAATTAATAGCAGTATAAATATAGAAATTGGAGGATTTCTGAGGACAAGATTCCAAAGACTAATACATGCCAAATGATCAGAAAGAAAGTTAAGACTACGATGCCTTGGTTTTCCATGGCTAAAGAGGAAATTCAGGCTGAGAGCAGAGCTGAAAATGGCACTATCTGATCCTCAGCCTTCTGAGGAGGTAATACTTTAGTTTAGTTAGTACGATAAGTTTACTAGTGTCTGGATTGTTAGAAGAATTGGGATGGGAATCGCTATCACAACGTAGGCTTATAGGATTAACCTCCTAACAAAATTAAGAAAATAATTTCTCTGACGACGTAAAAACCATACTATTAACCCCCTCGTATTACGGCAGATTAGATCACGCCAATAAAATTAGAGAGATAGATTGTAGAACCGATAGGTATAAAATGTCATTTTTTCCGGGTACCATTCGCGACCATAACAGCTATGATCGTCGTCATGAATAGTTCCAATGGTGACAATAGGCACACAGTAGATCTATCTCTTTATAATCTCTACGGTCTTATTTATGCATGATGTAAACATTGATGTTCTTATTTATGCATGATATTTTGAATATGCAGTAGTAGTCTTTGTATCCCTTGCATGTTGGAACGATTGAAAATAGAATGTTTCTTGGTTATTAGATTTAAATTGGCGCCTTGCATGTGTGGTACGCAGGTTTCAATGTAATTTTGGTGTTCTACCACATCATTCATGCATGCCTGGTGTGGAAGCACCCCCTGCCACACAACCTTTGTGTGGCTTGCAGGGTATGACATAGATGTAGATGTACTTTGCCTCTGCCCTCTAAGGAGGGAAAATTAATAAATTTTTAGATATTCAGATTTTAAATCGTTTGATACCATCATTATATTATAAGTTCAATCAAATAGATGACTTGTTTTTTTATCCACATATAAGTGACTTTCATGGCTAAGAACATAGAGTATGAACAATGGTAATGAAATAAAATGCAGCATGAATAAATTTGTTTGAAATAGTCAGAGAGGAATAGAATGTAGTAGAAAATTGATATTACTAATTCCGTTGCACCGAAAAATCAGTAATTTGTGTACACTCCCTCAACAATCCTCCAGTGAAACCTTTTCATTTCCAAGTGACCAGGCCCTAGGTAAGTAATTATGATAATTTTATCTTTTTAAAACAACATACACATGAAAAGCACTATATATTTAGCAGAGGCTTTAAAGGCTTCCTCACAACCGAGCGGCCACGGTGGCAGCCATGCCCATGCGGTGGCGACATAGGGCACGCGGCCGCTCCTGTGCACACCTAAACGGTTGTGGCCACGGGAATGCTGTATGGTTGGTGTGAGCAACAAACCAACCAAGATTGACGATTCAAGCATTATATCTGAATTTACGAAGGCATACCTATGCGCAATGGATATAGATAGTGTTTCCGATAAAAAAATCACAATCAAAAAAATTTCAACACTTTCGCATTCACAATGCCCAGTTTCGTCGGCCCAACCCCTTGTGGAATTTAAAATTATTTGGCAAAAGCCGCCGCAACCTGCAGACAAACTCAACCATTCGCATTCGGCCACCACCACAGCAGACAACCACTGCTCAGGCTGTGGCCGTGGCCGCCTGGCCACTCTGGTGTGTGCATGCACGGAACGCTCCATTGTTTGGCCGCATATCACGCCCGCCACCGCTCAGGTGTGTGGAGGCCTTTAATCAGGACTGACAATTTTGCTGTGTATAATTGAAACTTTATATTTTTATGGACCTTAATATCAAGTTTCTACTGTATTTCTATAATGATACTTTTAAAGAAATAATGTGCAAAGACTTGCCATTTCTGCATATGAAAATCCTCTAAAGTAAATGATGTATAGAATCCAAGAGCTCATATTGTGGAGACTGTATTCCCAATGTTCAGTGCTGATTTCTGGATATTTCTTCCCAGGATTGGCTGATGAGAAGTCCTAAAAAAAATTTACACTTGTCATTTGGGAAGATTATGCTTGTTAGGATTCCCTTCACTATAACATAGCATGATAGTAACTCAAAAAATTCACCATTAAGAAATCATAAAAAAATAGAAACTTAAGCAGTAAAGACTGCTTAGTACCAATTACAATTAATTGACCATTAACCTCAACAATTTATGAACAAGAATATTTGATTCAATTCTTTTTATCCACTACCAACACTATTGAAATACAATTTTAATCCTTTAGGATAAATTCATATTTTGTAGTTGTTTCAGAAACTAATAATGATAATGTATTCAAATGAAAATCAATGATAGGGTCAGCTACTCATGTAATTTGAGTAGAATAAGGATTATAATTTAGGTATCAAAATTCACTAATAATTTTCGTTGCTTGCATTTATAAAATATACAGAGTGTCCCATTGATCGTGTGTCATTTTTGACCTGTAATTTTAGGCACTATATTTTATGCCAAATAGATGAAATTTGGTACCTGGGTAGAAAAAGGTTGTAAGTTTTGTTGAGTGTAAGCAAAATTTTATAAATTTGACTTTTTGACCCCAGAAATAAGGTCCAACCAAAAATCCAAAATTTGCTTATGGGCTTTCAATGTTAAATTATTCGAAATACAAAAAAGACAGAATTCTTTTTCGAAACTTTCAATTATTAGGTTTTTGGGCACGAAGAACAAATTAGAAGAGCTTTCGAGTTCGAAAATGCAACCGTGACCCCTGAAAGGACACAGTCAAGGTCACAGGAGTGACCAAAAGTGAATCGCCCCCTACAAACCGGTCGAAACACAGGTTTAAAAAGGTGCCAAGGTCGATGGTAAGATCTTCAGGTCACTCTTGTCATTCCTTGACCTTAAAGGGAAACTCCAGGGTCAAAGGTCACAGGGGTGCCAAAAATGAATCGAGCCAACAAATGTATCGAATTATAGGTTTAAAAAGGTGCCAAGGTTGATGGTAAGGTCTTCAGATCCCTCTTGTCATCTCTTGACCTTCAAGGGCTACTCTGGGGTCAAGGGTCACAGGGTGACAAAAATGAATCGAGGCCACAAACGAATCGAATCATATGATTAAAAAGGTGCCAAGGTCGATGGTAAGATCTTCAGGTCAATCTTGTCATTCCTTGACCTTTGTGTACATATACACAAATTATATAAAGGATAGAGAAAATACTTAAAGAAAACGTAACTGGCTTTCAAAGATGTATTTTCACATATAAAAGTTTAGATTAACATGCGTTTTTATTTTTTTTTCTTCAAATACGCCCATAAAATTGCCAGAAAACTACAATGATAAAAGTTCTTTATAAACCTTTATCATCCAAGTGTGTGTCTCTGGCACAAAAATAGTGTCCCTAGACTGCCGAGCGTGTTCGTTTGGCACATTGTTGGACATTTAAAAAACCTTGGTCATTTAAAAAACCCCAGCCAGCGAAGATTACGACTATGGAAAAACTCAGGAAGGTAAATTAAACATAACCCTTGGAATGAGGCACATTTAAATTTTTTTAATCATCACCAAAATGAAACTTATTTTTACAAACACCCTGGGCATTAGGACATGAAAAGTAGCATGCTATATTAAGCAATTACTTACTTAGAAGTAATAGAAGATGGGATTCAGGCAACCATGTATGCAGGAATTGATTGCAGCTCTCATGAGTAATGGATATCCCTTGGAATGATCAAAAGATTCATTTTCCATTAATATGATCTCTTGCTGTTAGCATGAATCTGTGAAGAAAAAATACAATAATCAAACTTGAACACATTGATACATAAAAAATTTTTAAAAGTGGATTACATTGGTTTTACTGTCTATTCAAAGCAGATGGTAAAAAATACATAATTAACTTTAAAATCTAATAAAATTTTAATTTCTTCTAAGCCAAAAAGTGAACCATGAAAAAAGGATTAAATTTTTAGGTTTACTATACAGTCCCAAACAAAGCATGATCATAAAAAAATTAATGGACATAATATTATGCATGTTGTCGTTCTTTGAAAGATACTGCCTATTAAGAGCAAACACAAAAATATGGTATAAGGTTTAACCCTTTCGCTGCTGTGAACATAGTAGCTATGTTCGCCCGGTTGACTGCTGTGAACGTAGCTCATACGTTCCGTTGGCAAGTGGTTGTTCCTACCCACGCTACTGAACTTTCTCATTTTCCGCAAATGCCATTCACCAACTTAATTGTTATACATTGTACTAATCCCATCCCGGGATCCCGAGATCAGGTGCAACGAGAGGGATACTTTGTGCCGATGTAGGATAGGTACCATTCACTTTTTCACTGCACAGGGGCTGGAATGTCTCTGCAGTTTGACCGCAGCGAAAGGGTTAAAAAATGAAGTACAGATAATTATTGGTAAACACTAACTATTTTATCAGATTCAAACTCTATTCATGAGCCACATTTTAAAAACAAATTATTTCCAAATACGTAATATATGAAAATATTGGGTGAAGAGAAACTGCATGCATATAAGGCAGTGCAGAGTGATACCTTAATCAGAGTCCAGAATTCACCATACAGAGACTAGCATCAGTTGAGGGAATTCACATTCTGTTCCATCTATTTTACATAGTGATGACATGTTGTAATCACCTCGAAGATTAAGCATGGCATTTGTTTTCGTCTTCCCACTAGATGTTGCATCAACCCCGGAGGATGAGGAGGTGATGCCATAATCCTCTATCTTCTCCCTTTCGTTCAAGCAGCCGAACCCTTCATACCTCTTCACATCTTCATGGTGATATGTTGTCATCTTCTTTCTTGATGCTACAGCAATCCTTGGTGAAAAGATGACACCTAAGAAGAGAGCGGATTAGGACATGGAAATACAAACACAAAATAAAATTAAGGTATCATACCCTAAAATACAGTAAACAGAAATCTGACCATAGTGGCCCAAATCTAAAGCCAAGGATACAAGCGGCATAACACTTCATGCTTCCTCAAATCATTATGGCGATTTGTTGTCATCTTCTTCAATCCTCTACCTTGATGTTGCAGCAACCCCTGGTAGGTGATGATACCTAATGAGAGAACGTATTAGTACATGGAAATACAAACACTAAATAAAATTAACTCAAATTAAATAAAATTACTAATTAAATTAAATCAACACAACTTAGCCTTAACTACGGAAAATAGTAATCTGACCATAGTAGTCCAAATCTAAAGCCTAGCACATGAGCGGCCTATAGCTTCATTCTTCTTTAAGTCTTCCTGATGTTCTGTTGTCATCTTCTTCAATCTTCAATCTTGAAGTGCAAGCAATCCTTGGTGATGTGATGATGCCTAAGGAGAGACTGGATTAGTACATAGATATACAACACTAAATAAAATTTACGCGACCTAGCCTTAACTACGGAAAATTGAAATCTGACCATAGGGGTCCAAATCTAAAGCCTAGCACATGAGCGGCCTATGTCTTCATCTTCATCTATATCTTCTTCTTCAAGTCTTCATGATGTTCTGTTGTCATCATCTTCAATCTTCAATATTGAAGTCCCAGCATCCTTGGTGAGGAGATGATACCTTAGGAGAGAGCGGGTTAGTACATGGAAATATAAACACTACATAAAACGTATTAGTACATGGAAATACAAACACTAAATAAAATTAACTCAAATTAAATAAAATTACTAATTAAATTAAATTAAATTAACAAAGCTTAGCCTTAACTACGGAAAATAGTAATCCGACCATAGTGGTCCAAATCTAAAGCCTAGCGCATGATCAGCCTGTCTCTTCACGTCTTCATGATATCCTGTTGCCATCTTCTTCAACCTTCAATCTTGAAGTCCAAGCAATCCTTGGCGAGGAGATGATACCTAAGGAGAGAGCGGGTTAGTACATGGATATACAAACGCTACATAAAATTAATACGACCTAGCCGTAACTACGAAAAATAGTAATCCGACCATAGTGGTCCAAATCTAAAGCCTAGCGCATGATCAGCCTGTCTCTTCACGTCTTCATGATATCCTGTTGCCATCTTCTTCAACCTTCAATCTTGAAGTCCAAGCAATCCTTGGTGAGGAGATGATACCTAAGGAGAGAGCGGGTTAATACATGGATATACAAACACTACATAAAATTAATACGACCTAGCCTTAACTACGGAAAATTGAAATCTGACCATAGTGGTCCAAATCTAAAGCCTAGCACATGAGCAGCCTATCTCTTCATTCTTTTTCAAGTTTTCATGATGTTAAGTTGTCATCTTCTTCAACCTTCAATGTTGAAGTCCAAACAATCCTTGGTGAGGAGATGATATCTAAGGAGAGAGCGGGTTAATACATGGATATACAAACACTAAATAAAATTAATACGACCTAGCCTTAACCACGGAAAATAGTAACTGACCATAGTGGTCCAAATCTAAAGCCTAGCACATGATCTCTTCATTCATCTTCAAGTCTTCATGATGTTCAGTTGTCATCTTCTTCAACCTTCAATCTTGAAGTCCAAGCAATCCTTGGTGATGAGATGATACCTAAGGAGAGAGCAGGTTAGTACATGGATATACAAATACTAAGTAAAATTAACGCAACCTAGCCTTAACCACGGAAAATAGTAATCTGACCATAGTGGTCCAAATCTAAAGCCTAGCGCATGAGCAGCCTGTCTCTTCATACTACTTCACTTCTTCATAATATCCTGTTGCCATCTTATTCAACCTATAATCTTAAAGTCCAAGCAATCCTTGGAGAGGCGTTGATACCTAAGGAGAGAGCGGATTAGTATATGGAAATTTAAACAATAAATAACATTAACACGACCTAGCCTTAACTACAGAAAATCGAAATCTGACCATAGGGGTCCAAATCTAAAGCCTAGCACATGAGCGGTATATCTCTTCATTCTTCTTCAAGTCTTCATGACATTCTTTTGTCATATTCTTCAATCTTCTATCTTGAAGTCCCAGCAATCCTTGGTGAGGAGATGATACCTAAGGAGAGAATGGGTGAGTACATGGATATTCAAACACTTAATATTTACACGACCTAGCCTTAACTATGGAAAATTGAAATCTGACCATAGTAGTCCAAATCTAAAGCCTAGCATACGAGCGGCCTAATTCTTCAAGCTTCTTCAAATCTTCATGGTGATGAGTTGTCATCTTCTTCAACCTTCAATCTTGAAGTCCAAGCAATCCTTGGAGAGTAGATGATACCTAAGGAGAGAGCGGGTTAGTACATGGATATACAAACACTATATAAAATTAATACGACCTTGCCTTAACTACAAAAAATAGTAATCTGACCATAGTGGTCCAAATCTAAAGCCTAGCGCATGAGCAGCCTGTCTCTTCATACTTCTTCACTTCTTCATAATATCCTGTTGCCATCTTCTTCAACCTTCAATCTTGAAGTCCAAGCAACCCTTGGTGATGAGATGATACCTAAGGAGCGAGCGGGTTAGTACATGGATATACAAACACTAAATATAATTAACCCAAGCTAGCCTTAACCACGAAAATAGTAATCTGACCATAGTGGTCCAAATCTTAAGCCTAGCACATGAGCGGCCTATCACTTCATTCTTCTTCAAGTCTTCATGATGTTTAGTTGTCATCTTCTTCAACCTTCAATCTTGAAGTCCAAGCAATTCTTGGTGATGAGATGATACCTAAGGAGAGAGCAGGTTAGTACATGGATATACAAATACTACGTAAAATTAACGCGACCTAGCCTTAACCACGGAAAATAGTAATCTGACCATAGTGGTCCAAATCTAAAGCCTAGCACATGAGCGGCCTATCTCTTCATTCATCTTCAAGTCTTCATGATGTTCAGTTGTCATCTTCTTCAACCTTCAATCTTGAAGTCCAAGCAATCCTTGGTGAGGAGATGATACCTACAGAGAGAATGGGTGAGTACATGGATATACAAACACTTAATATTTACACGACCTAGCCTTAACCACGGAAATTAGAATTCTGACCATAGTGGTACAAATCTAAAGCCTACCACACGAGCGACCTATTTCTTCATATTCTATCAAATCTCTTCATATATCAAGTCAATATCTTCAAATGTTCATGATGATGTAGTTATGTAGGTATTTGGATTTCATCCTTGTTGGCATAATTCTTGACATTTCACCTACATAGCCATGGGTTTCCGGCCAGGTTGATGTTGAGAATGCTTCAAAGCCGATATATACATATATGTATATATATGGTTCTGCTAGTGGTTTCTGCATGTGCATTCTTTACTGATTGTTTATTTTCCCATTTCTCTTCACTGATAAGTGCATTGGGTGGACCAACCAATGCATTAAACATGGGATGAGGCAAAGATCTTTTTTATTATCATGGAAGATGCTTATCCAAGCATTGAAAAAGATGTAAACATCATTCCTATCCATGTTGTTTGGCCTTTTCACTGATTCCACAGCTTCCCTGACAACTCATGATGACTTGATGACTCCATGATGATGCGTTGTCTTCCGCATCTTTGCAGATAGATTTCAAATCCATTTTCTACTATCTTCATTCTGCAATGCAAAAGAGAATAAATCAGAATTAGTAAAACTTTGTTGCTCTGATCAGTAAAATGTTCTATTTACGCATGTCAGCTGCCTTCATGGAATCTTCAAATAAAGCAACTTCTGCAATTAATGCATTTAATTGCACTTATAAGTACACCTGACCCATTTTCTAACTCTGCCAGGTATTGTTAACGCCATGCTTTGCTTGTTCCCTGCATGACTCATATGTCACGTTTACGTAGTTGCATTATCGATTATTTTAGTAGGTAGCTTCTGTAGCATTTGTAGCATACCCATCATGTGGCGCATGTTGGTGAGAGTAAATTTCTTCACTGTAGTTCATGTTGGTGATAAGCCACCCCCTGCCAAACACCCCTGTAGCGTCTAGCAGGGTAATAAGATGATGTAGATTAACATATGTCGAGAAAAACAACGAGCGATGCCATTCTTCCTCCGTAAAGGTTGTAATGATTAACTTTGCCGTGTTGCCGAATTGTTTAAGAATCTATTCTTCATCGAAAGTAAAATATTGGTTAAATCTTTTGCGAAAGTTTCAGTTATGCGTAAGTGTAACATATTTTGCAGGACCCAAATCATCATGGTCTTGCACATGCATAAGTCAAAGCAAATAGACAACGTGACCGATATATTTAAATTTTCAAATTTTCCACGATCAATATTGGGCCATAGTAGTTTCGATCGATGAATTCCATAAAAATCCGAAATTCATAAGGCAAAGTAGACATTGCAGGTACTTGTGTGTAATCTAACGACATGATATTTAACAACGCACCCCACTTGAAATGTCCGGCATGATTATAATTTCGGCATGATTTTTTTTCAGCAGAATTAAGTGTCATTGATTTCCATTTATTATTAGAGTTGATAATGCTAACTAGCATCTTAACGAATGTTAACAAGTCCTTTCAAGCTCTCCTCGAATCTGGTTTAACCGCGTATTATTATTCCGCACCCTTTTTGTCCGCGCCTAAAGGCCGGAACGTTTGAGGGTCTACTTTGCCCAAGTTTGGACAAGTACCGCATGCCTGGTGTGGAACCAACCCGTGTCACTCACGCTAAAAATTGAGTGTATCCGAGCAGCTCCTTAATAACGCGTGTCAAGATTAGAATTAAATGCCAATCTTGATAGGATTGAAAAAAGCAATAACCGCACCAACTTTAATGGGCCCATTCAAGCAACTACCCGCAGAATGCATTGATCGTGAGCTATAAGCCAATACGATCGATCTAACTGCACGAGATTTCCGAAGTTAATAACCTGACAAATAAACAGCTGAGTTTCTCCGTCGATGGCGAGATGACCTAGTAAAACTTTATGCAAAATAATTTCATTGGAAAGAGAATGCTACGGAAAACACCGTAAAAGCCCGTTGAATGCAATTACCCCTATTTCTACAGTATACTGCAACCTTGTATGGCTTGATATACGCGTGAAAACACGTAAAATGTCCTAAATCCATGGATCAATTCCGACCAAAAACATTGTACTGTAAGAACATGTCTTGTAAGATTGTCAATAATTACTGCTTAACTCCGATAACTAACATGGAACTTAACTTTTAGACGATACAGCCGTTTCTTCTATGGACTAGTGGTTCGTGCGTAAAGTTACGCAGGTGCATACGTAAACCGGCAAGGTTGACTACAGCACGCAGGGTTACGTGTTTTAGTACGTTAACGTCTGGTTTACCAATGTTTGGTAATGGTTTACTAGCACGTTAATGGTTAATATCTATCGTCTAATTGCGACGAAAAATCAATGTGCATCAGCGTGACAAGTGCATACTAAGAGATTTTTTAAAACATTTGTTTTTAACTTCTTAAAGTTATAAACCGCAGGGCGGCTGGACAAATCGTGTCATTTCCCACCCGCGGTGATGGGCTGAGTTGCCTTCGACGCAGAGGATCGGACTCAGTGTTCGGGTACGGCTAAAAATTGAGGTTGGACCCCTACAAGTAACTTCGAGAACAGGTAAGTAAAAGGTTTCTTTGACTGTAGCAAACGGATTTAATCGATGAATCATGTTATATGGCAAGGATATAACGGGTCTCGAATTTCCAAAACCTAACGTAAGAAAACATTAAACAACTAGGTACCTAAAGTACGCGATCGATTGAGACTCCTACTATAATTACCTGGCATAAGGCAGTTAGATCGAAATATCATTTTACCTAGAAATCAATGAATTTGGTCTCATTTTAAAGAAAAAGATATCAGCCTTCCATTTATACGAAAAATTCACCCCCTTACCAGATTACTTTCCGAGATAGTTGCCAAAAAAATACCAGCCCTTTTATATGGGAAATTGTACTTGTATGCACTCCAGAGAGACCTTATATTAAAAAATGAGGCTTTTCCTACACTTAGATCTCGTCAAAAAATTAACAATGTATAGATTGAGTATTTTATCAACTATTTTTGAAAATAAATCATATTGTCACCGCATTAAATTCTTCGGCATCACAATAAACCTTCCGTTTTGATGGAATTTCAAACGTACCGCGTGAGAAAAATGAGTTGAGTTAAAAGCTTTTTCAGATGTTTTCATTTGATTACTTACAATTTATGTCATTTAAAACTATATTATTGTACCATTAATAATGCAATATAAAATTCAGGGGTCTCACAGTTGGTGAAATTAAAACGTATATCGAATATGGTGTCTATTATGATTAGGGAACTATCTCGCTCGCACTACCTTAACTCTCGAAAACGATGAATGGTATGGATACTGCCAAAATAATCGTCAAGAAAAAACTATCTGGATGAGTTAAAATGCGGAAACACGAAAGAAATTCGGTCCTATTCAACCCCACATCAAATTTTCAACCACGGCGTAGTTGACGCTCCGAAATGGCTAAAGACGTTACTAAAGGCACGAGTCTTTCCGCTGCTATTAAGAAGTAATTGCTCTACACTATCAATGACCTCAAGATTATCCCCGTCATTTAGTGAATGGATAGGCGACGTAAATATATACCGCGATGGGATAGTTGCGCAATTAAACTCGATCGAAATGACATTCAATGGAGTTTCCTACACAGGTAGAAGGATCAAACGGCCGGCAAATTACCCAGGTTACACCAATAAGTAATGAAGAAAATAAGACACCTGAAATGAGGAACCTATATCTTAACATCTCTTTCGTGAAACTAAATCACGCACATAAGCATTATTAATAGCTTTAAAATGTCGTTCTTCCCGCGTTCGATTAGAGACCAGAATGGCTGGGTTGAGACTTTAAAGCAGGTTAGTTGGCCAGTAGTGTAGCTGACTAATTCACATGACCCCTAAGCATGTTTTTTTTTAATCTGCCAGGTAATACTAATAGTTTGTTTTGCACATCCCACTCTTGTGACACGTTTACATACACTACGTTTACCAATCGAACTCAGATCGATATGATCTCGGACCGATCTGAACATTCAAAGACAGCCGACTCGGGTCGCCTGGTTTACCAATGCGAAATCCATTGAGATAGCGATTTGAAATCTCGGACTGGCAGACAGTCTTTAACTAAGCATTTAGATGCGATTGATAATTGGTGTGATAGATGGCAACTAGAAATAAATTTTAAGAAATGCGCGATTATGAATTTTTGGAAAAAGAATGGCTTTCCCCGGAATAATTATTGCATCAAAGAAAACAAAATATGTAACGTAGAATCAATTAAATACTTAGGCGTCACCATCACTGAAGACATGTCATGGGGGAAACACATCAGGGAAATAACTAGTGTAGCAAACCGTAGATTAGGATTCGTAAAAAGGGTTCTAGATCCGTACGAGGAAGGCATGATAAAAGAATTAGAGCGCGTGCCAAGAAGATCCGCTAGAATTTTTAAAGGCCGTTATGATAATTGTATAAGTGTTACGAGCTAAACAGAAGAACTCGGATGGGAATTACTATCAGAACGCAGGTTAAAATTTAGGTTAAACCTTTTAAGTAAATTCGAAACCGAGTTGTTCACAGATGACGTTAGATATATATTGAGAACCCCTGCGTATTACGCTAGGTTTGATTATATTAACAAGATTAGAGAGTTAGATTGTCGTACTGATGGATTTAAAATGTCATTTTTCCCTCGTACTATAAGAGAGAACAATAGGCAGTGTTGCAAAGGGATAGGTAGGTGAAATATAGTTAAGAGTAGTCTGTAATGCATGATGCAAGTAATAACAACCAATAATCCCTTCCTTATTATGTAGATACTAACCATGTGACCCTATTATCTAGCATGCCTTCATTAAATATCCTAGTTGCATGCCAATAGTGCATGTTTGGTGATCTTCACCCCCTGCCACACACCCTCGTGGTGGCTCGCAGGGTATCACGTAGATGTAGATGTAGATATCGGGGCAAGTTAGCCCGCTTCTCATATCGATCTCGCTTGCCCGTTGCGTTTACAATACCGAGCTAAATCGACCAAATCGATCCGAGTTCGATTGATAAACGCAGTAATAGCTACATTATGGATTATTTTAGTAGTTTCGGTAGTGTACCCAGAGTGTGGTTAATGTTGGTGAAAGTTAATCTCTTCACTGTAGTTAATGTTGGTGATAAGTCATCCCCTGCCATACAACCTTGTGGTGGCTTGGAGGGTAATAGGTGGACATAGATATTTGCTTCAGAAACTTGGTGGAGGCGGAGCGAGGATGAACCTCGACAGACGGCTTTGGAGACGATGTTTTGGAGAAGGATGGAGAGGGTGAAAGGAAGCGTAGAGAGGAAGACGAAGTTGATGGGCGAAAGGATGTTTTCCGTGGAAATTCGGAGAGGGTAGAAAAGTTGGATGGAGGGCCTGAGGTGAAATTCGTGCATGTAAATAAGGGCATTTGAAGGGAGAACGCCGGGGAGACCCGTGGAAGTGGAAAGGAATGTTGGACGACAAAAGAAGAAGCAGAGTGATTGGGGGATTGAAGAGAGAACTGTTGACGGGCAATTTGTATGAGAGTGAGATGATATACCTTAAATTGGAGAGCTAGGGTAAGGACTCTCCAAAAACCAACTGGTAGAATACCAAATTATGAGGAAACAAGGAGAGACAAATTGAACTTTAGAGAAAAAATGGCAGCGCTTCTAAAACTCGTTAAAGGATTTGCAACACTGTCCATTTCAAAAATAGATCACTGAGTGCATGTGTATTTTTAGGTGTACTATACAAATCCCTCCTTAAGTGTTAACAGAGGCAGTTGCAGCTAATCTATATTTTTAGTAGCGGCCTGCAAGTCGTAGCGAACAGCGACCAATCAAGCAATCCCCATACCCAACCTTCCGAAAAATTACACATAATAAACAAGGCCTGCGAAAGCAGTTAATACCACAGGCGTTCATTCATGGGCATGTCAGCTAGGTCCATATTTCCAAGTTTGGGGAGATTATTGACATATTCCGCGACTATTGCGTGACATATGGAATATCCACTGTTGTAACTACGGGACGGATTCGCTATAAAATAAAATAAGAGGCAGTGTGCAAAGTAACCTCGCGACGTGTTACCCACTAAGAATATTCCGCTGCCACTCTGGGGTCGTAGACAGTTATAAATGGCGGCAAAAAAGATATACTCAAGCCTTATATTGGCTGAAGCAATCCCATAGCAAAAGACACTAATCAAGAGCACTGATGAAGCAACGATGTGAACTCACCGCTGTTTCGTTTATCCGGAATTCCTTCCCGTCCAGCTGGACTGGTGATTTTGGTCCATACATCACTTACACAGCACTATCTGCATCTTTACAACTGAAATTATAAAAATGCGAATTAATTCAACGTTCCCAAAAATTTTAAATGTATAAAAAATATATTCAAATTGTATTTATACATGAACACGCCATGTCAACTGTGAACCAAGTATTAAATGTGATCCTCTGGGTTGACATGAAAGTTCAGAAATAATGAAGATTCGAACAGTATTACAACAAGGAAGAAGAGAAAAATTCTAAGACGGTTCAACAGCATAATTCTAAAAACACGTCAAGTATAAAACTAGTAAAAGGCAGTCCCTCCGTAAGATCATAATGAAGAGAATCGTATGTCGCCCAATGTTTTACGGCCGGGGAGGTCAAATGGGGCCACGGAAAACATATAGGGTCCCTTACGATATTGGCCTTGAAACGCCCAGAAAGCTATTCACATCATCGAGAAACTTCGACGAACGAAAATGAAAAGTGATGAGTGACCATCACCAAAAACTTTCACTGGAAAAGCTAAAAATGCCACTAGAAACTTCGATAAATGCGACAGATGGCTGAATTAGTGTGAGAAACAACCCGCAATGGAATTCAGATGCATGAAGTATGGCGGGAATAAATTTCAACCTTAAATTTCGATGACGATTTTCGACAAAAAGATAATTACACAAGTATGACCATTACGCGAGCACAAAAATGTAATCGCAGATTCGTCTAACATGGAGAGGAAGCTATTCAAAGATAATGCTCGTAACAATGAACTCAATTAAAAGAAACTTGATCAATACTTCCACTCCTATTGGCCAATAGACAATTTTTCGCAGTATTCAAATATCATCACTACCAAATTACGACTACTATGGATTCCTCGTCAGTAGAATATAACCCATCCTTCATCGCCCCATAACCCCAAAGAAAACCAAACTTTTACCTTGTACGAATGAAGAAGATCAACGACTTTTAGTTTGAATACACTTCATAACGACATGCAGCGATAGCTAGCGGTCGGGAATGGGTAAATGTAGTTACCTCTCATCTGACTAACACCTTACTAAGGTTCCCTAAGTCTTAAAAGAAATGAACTTCAGCGAAAGCTAATGAATAGATTCATATTACTGTAAAAATGACTTAAGTCCGTAACCGATATTTACAACGGCAACAATCTAAATACACTGCAGTGATGCGAAGGAGAGAAGAAAAAATACTGAAATATGCTTAACACTATGCAGCGAAAATCGAGTATTACGTACTTACCTCGTACTCCCATGAGGATCGACGCCAAACTGAGCAGACTAGCTAATCAGTTCGCCAAAAAACCGCGTGATGGCGCAACAGCTGAATGACGTAATGTGCGGAAATATTAAAAATGTAATTAAACTTTATTAATTTAAATTCAGTGGAAGCATTGACGAATTAAAATTTATGAATTGTTTTCCACTTCGGCATAATGTACCGGAAATTATACCCAGTATTTAGCGATTTCATAACTAATATTTTTCGGGATTCCCGCCATTAACGTCATTGGCCAATAAGCAAGATGGCGCGATGAGTTGAACCATATCACATCCGGGGGAGTAACTAAGAAAAGCTACTGATATTAAAGACAAGCGATACACAAGGTAAGTCACTTAAATTTTTTTTGGCATCAAGATGTGATCAACTCTAAAATGGAAAATTATTGGACCAATCTGAGTAAATTTTACCAGGATGGAAAGAATCTCGTGATAATTACAGCTGGGTTATCTAACAATCGGAACCTTTTGAAGTATTATTATATTTGAAATATCATTAATTGGAATCTCTAGGATAATAGAATTTGATTAAGTATTTGCTTTAATTTTAGGGCAAAGTTCTCGGTAGTAATACGCCAGTATTTGCAAGTCATAAAAACTAGGTAGCAATACACCCGTATTTGCGATGTTATTCAGGATTCCAACCTTTATTATTAGCTAAAATTCAAAATGGAAAGACTTATATTCAAAAACTACTCTGCCAGCCTGAAAGTAAGTAAATTTTTTTTCAGATTTGTTTGGTATAAGGATCGCCACTTACTCCCGATAAAATAAAACAGATCGATTTTTCTTCGAGAAAAGACGGGCCTCGGGAAATAAATGATCGTCATTACCTTATCTCAAGCACTCCAAAAGTAACCACACACCGATTAGAAAAATGCTCAAAAGTAAATGTACCAATTAATATAATTTGAATACAATTTTCTATCAAATGTATGTTCCCCAATATTCATGACATGTGAATTGACTAATCAAGAACAACCATTTATACCACTGTAAACGACAGTTATGAGCAAACTACCATTCCTTTTTTCCTAAATCCTCTCTTCTCCTGATGAAAACTTCTAAACATTTCAATTATATATCATTTAAGAAGGTTTAATGACAGTGTTGAAGAAAAATGGAATGCATTTTAATATTCTTAACTAATGCATTGTAGGTGTTTTTCGAATACCTTCCGCCTCTAATGTCCTGCTCTTTTTACCAGCTTTAACCGCCGCTAACCCCATTTAATCGTAAGAATTAGCTATTCACACGCCCGGTTGGCTCCAGCCATGGTATGTTTTTGGTTTTATAGTTAGTAGTTATTTTCCGCCATCTAAATGAATTTTAATTACAATGGTCATGTTGTCAATCGTAATCACAATTTACGGGACCAGTAGATGATGACGAACAACTATTGTTTAAGTAAAAGGAGGCCAATATAATATTTGCCAAAGTGTTTAAAGACAGGTGTCAATGCGGAAAGATATTACCAACGATTCATCAAACATTTCAACAAACAGAACAGCAAATGTGGATTAGAAAAAGAATTTCAACTGAATCAACATATCTTCTCGGAAACTGATATACTATACAAAAAAAATCAAATTTCACTACTTCACCATTTTCGTCTTTGGCAATAATGAAAATAGATTAGAAATTTGCAAAAGAAACGTTCCTCTGTGTGATATCCGTTGATCGTTCATAGCTCGAAGCAAGACTAGGTTTTGTTAAACGATTAATAGGAAGTTCCTCGGATGAAAAAGTCGAAGAGAGATACTACTTCGCTCTGGTTAGGCCACATCTCGAATACGCCGCGAGCATTTGGGACCCTGGTCAAATAGATTTCACCAAAAACATACATAAAATACAAAGGAAAGCAGCGCGCTTCGTTATAAACTGCTACGAGCGTGAATAGAGTCTCACAACTTTTAGAGGAATTAAGGTGGGAGCCCCTAGAGACTCGGAGGCTACACACTAGGCTTAGCTTGCTTGATAAATTCGGAACTGATATTTTTCAGAGCGACAGAGAATATAATCATGACTCCTTACTACACCTTTAGGACTGACATATTCGATTAAATGAGAGAGATACACTGCCGAACAGATAGGTACAAAAACTCGGTTCTTTTCGCGCACAATAAGCGACCTCTATTACAACTGAGCTCCTCGAAATACACTCATATAATATATGTCACCATTCCATCTCCAAAAACCTACACCTTTACACGGCTGGTGACCTAACATCCCCTGCCACACGCCCATGCGGAGGGTATTATGTAGGTGTAGAAGACAGGAAATTGAAAAGATACCACAAAAATAAAAAAAACAGCCCAACCTGAACAGGTGATTAGTCATCGATGTCCATACTATTCCACTCCTCGATCCGCTGACATCTTCCGTCACCTCGCACAGTCTATTCGCGCACTATGTCACTTGATTCTGTCAGCGATCACGTATTTCTTTCACCGCGCACTTCACCCAATCACCAGAACGCACCCCACAGAATTCCAAACAAATCACCCGCTGAGCCGTAAAATACATTCTTCTCCATTCCCCAAAGGAATTTCCTGAAACTTGTCATTAAGTTGAAGCACTTTTAAAACGACAGTGGAACAAAAACCGTGAAACACATGAGTGTAAGTTAATTATATGTAGTTTTTTCAACCGCAAGGAAAGTCGATAATTACCTAGAGTGCATCCTAAAGGCATGTTTTTGGCAATTCAAAAGGTCACATCCTAAAACTTACGCTCAATTGAAACTCGTGAAGATAGAATAGATAATCTAACATCTTCACTGGTATTGGTAGAAAAAAAGAATCGTTTCATGCACTCTATAACCCACAATCAGCCACCAAAAGCCACTTCTCTGCACACTTCTCAATCAATGCCCCGATGAGGAATGATCTCTCGCTAGCCACCACTCGGTTCCACTATCTGGGCTAAATTGAGCTTCGCGAGTTTTCAACGCACTCTTTCGGCGGTCTTCTCGAAAGACACAAACCTTTTAGTGACTCATGGAAGGTGACTTGTAAAGCAAGTATTATGTGCGCAAGAAGCCAGGGAATGTTTACTTCTCGCCAATGCAATCGCACGTTTAAACTACGCAACTACAGCGGTGAGGAAATTCAACTGGGGCAGAAGAATATCAAACCGATGGAGCACTCCTATACCTCCTCAAGGTCTCGGAGACCGGGCTATTCTTAAGAGCATCAGCTTTTTCTAACGCACACTATACAAAAACGCCTTTCGTGATGCTTTCATGCATTTTTTTAACCGGGACATTTCTGTAAACTACGGTACAAAAATCGCTCCAAAGAAGACAAAGATATTTATTTTAGGGAACAATCGTCTGCCGTTCAGTTGAGGGTTTTGAAGAAGAAACAATTTATGCCACACGATGATATCATTATAAAATGGAATTACATTACTCTCAGAAATAAAATTCGCAAGTACAGTGGTATATTTACCATCGCCATTCGTATTGGTGAAGGCCTACACTTAACAGTCGTCTGAAATTTGCGTAATACTGCACCTCCCTGAGAATCATGTAGTAGCTAATTGAAGAAGTACCATTTGTACGCATTTATGAACATGATTTCATAAATAAATTACTAAAGTGAGGGTAAAAATATTAAAACGTAGACACCTTACATCTACATCTATGTAATACTCTGCGAGCCATCACGAGGGTCTGTGGCAGGGGGTGAAGATCACAAAACATGCACTATTGGCATGCAACTAGGAAGTTTAATGGAGACATGCTAGGTAATAGGGTCACAAGCAGCTAGATGGTTAGTATCTACATAATATGAAAGAGATTATTGGTGTTATTACATGCATCATGCACTACAGACAACTCTTAACTACATTTCACCTACCTATCCCTTTGCTACGCTGCCATTTGTTCTCTCATATAATACGCGGGAAAAATGGCATTTAAAATCTATCGGTAAAACAATCTATCTCTCTAATCTTGTTGATATGATCCAACCTAGCATAATACGCAGGGGTTCTCAATACATATCTAACGTCATCTGTGAACAACTAGGTTTCGAATTTACTTAAAAGGCTTAACCTAAATTTTAACTTGCGTTCTTATAGTAATTCCCATTCTAGTTCTTCTATTAAATTCGTAACACTTATACAATTATCATGACGGCCTTTAAAAATTCTAGCGGATCTCCTTTGCACGCGATCTAATTCTATTATCAAACCTTCCTCGTACGGACCCCATATACTAGCGGCATATTCTAAATGAGGAACGACAAGTGTAAAATAGCTTCTTTCTCGTGCTCTCTCATCGCATTTGCCTAGAACCCTTTTTACGAATCCTAATCTACGGTTTGCTACACTTGTTATTTCCCTGATATGTTTCCCCCATGACATGTCTTCAGTGATGGTGACGACTAAGTATTTAATATATTCTACGTTACATATTTTCTTTTCTTTGATGCAATAATTATTCCGGGGAAAGCCATTCTTTTTCCAAACATTCATAATCGCGCTTTCCTTCAAATTTAATTCTAGTTTCTTTAATCTATCACACCAATCATCAATCGCATCTAAATCCTTAGCTAAAAACTGTCTGTCCTCTTCATTTCTAATTTCCTTATACACTACTGCATCAATGGAAAAAAGACGGAGCCAGCTATTTTTTCCTTCTGTATTTAAGTCAATCACGTAGAGAAGAAATAAAATTGGATCAATCACGCTTCCCTGGGGAACACCCGATATAACTTTCAATGACAGCGTAACTCGAAGGCCTCTTCAACATCTGGAAAAGAATAGGATTACTAACTGCTCCCGAGGGAAAGAAAATACGCCATCACGTACTGACCAAACATAGAGTTACGTTGGGTATGTACCGCAAGAATGGATTATTTATAACCAGGAATAATAACGCTCTTCACACGAATACGATTGTATTTTACACTTGAACTCGCGACATAATCGACCAACACCCATATCTAATGTCATTGAAAATCACCTAGTATGGGAGATCAATAAACATATGTGGAACCTTAAATTTGGCCTAACCAATACGGTTAGGCGCAGTCAAAAATTGTCTAAATAGACAAATGAACTCCCGCCACGGAAATCTTTAGTAAAAGGCGAAAGATTTTTTCGAACTGAAGAGAGTTCTGCCACCGATTTCTTGAAATTTAAATCAGGCCTTTCTAAACCTCATAAAAGAGTGATGTGAGATCTAATTTGAACCGGCTATTTAAATTCAACAACTCAAATAAAAGTATCGTTTTACTGAGAAATGCATGGAGCGCAAACTGGAGTACATTAGGGGTGCCTTAAAATGCAACTTCATTCAGGCTTAGACTTGTAAAAATAAAAGAACTAACGCAAATTACCAACACTTCAGTCCTGCCATCTATTGGCCAAAGAGGGAAAGGCGCCGTGTTATGGTCCCTTTGCGGGAAAGGGCAGGCCATGAGGGTATAAGCCACCGTGTAACGTCATGGTGCATTCCAAGTGGCGGTGTTCCGCAGGTGACGCAGGCGGTTGGTGCGGCGGTCCGGGGCACGAAGTGCTCAAGTCTGCAGATTGTGGCCCATGTCGGCGTTAACGACGCCATGGACCGTGGATCCGAGGAGATCCTGCGTTCCTTCAGGGAACTGGACTCCGAAGTGAAGCGGGTAAGTCGCGACGAAGGGGTTGACATGACGCTTGCAATTTGTACTCTTGTCCCGAGGATCGATCGTGGACCCCTGGTTTGGAGCCGAGTGGAGGGCATAAACCAGAGGTTGCGTCGCTTCTGCACGGACATTGGAGCCTCCTTCGTCGACCTTCGGCCGGCAATCCGATCGTGTCGGACCCCTCTGAACCGTTCTGGTGTCCATTACACGGCCGAGGCAGCTAGCTGTGTAGCGAGTAGCATACTCGATCACTGTAGACCTTTTTTAGGATAGAGGGTAGGGCAGAGAGTAGGTCAGCTAATGGGTCAAATCAGGTACCATCGCGAACAATATTTAATAGAAAAAATATCCAAGAAAGTGTTAAGTCTAAAGAGAACAGTAAGAGGCCAGTTTCAAAAAATAGCAGTAATGTAACTTTGAATATACCTAAGAAAGCGAGTTGTAATGAGAATACACATTCCGGGAATACGCTCACTGATAAATCCTTTTCTGTCGTGGTAGTAAATTGCCGTAGCTTAAGGAATAAAGTAGCTGACTTCTACCATCTAATTGAAACTACTGACGCAGACTTAATTATAAGGACGGAAAGTTGGTTGTGTAACGAAATCGCAGATAATGAAGTATTCCCAAAAAATTTCACAGTTTATAGAAAAGATAGAGTGGAAAGGACCGGGGGAGGAGTTTTTATTGCAGTGAAGGATTGTTATATTAGTAGGAGGGAGTCATTTTCCGACGACCAGGTAGAAAGCGTATGGTGCTCCATTCAAAATCCTAAAGCAAAAACAATCTATGTGTGCGCATATTACAGACCACCAGATACCCATATAACCTCAATATTAGAACTAGAAAGTCAACTCAGTAAATTAACCACTCAAAAAAACGACTGTCATATTATAATCGGTGGGGATTTCAATCTTCCGTCCATAGACTGGGACACGTACAGTTTTATCACTGGGGGGAAAGACAAAGACCTTTGTGAGTCACTCCTGTATACATTCACATCTCACTCACTACATCAATTAGTCACTGCTCCAACTAGAGGGAAAAATACACTTGATCTTTTAGCGACAAATATTCCACACATGGTTGTAAACATAGGTACGGATAAGGGAATAAGCGACCACAAGATAGTTAAAGCTAATTTTTCCGTGAGCATGATCAAGAAACATAATCCACAAAGAAAAATCTACTTATATAATAAGGCTGACTACGATGGTATGAAACGAGCGTTACAAAAGTCATTTACTAATTTTCAAAAAATAAGTATCAACAGTAATACTGAGGTTTTGTGGAATACTTTCCTCAACGTTACACGATCAGTAGTTAGCAAATACATACCAAGTAAATGGAAAAGAGCCAATGCAGAGCCTAGGTGGTATAACGCGGAGGTTAGAAAAACATTAAAGCACCAAAGAACATGTCATGCTAGGTTAAAAAGGGCAAAAATTAACAAATCCTCTGAAGAACTATACACAGTCACCGAAAATTACAAAATATCTAAACTCTTAGCAAAAAAAGCGTGCCGAAGGGCATTAGCTGATTTCAAAAGTAAATTACTGGGAGAACAATTGAACGATAATCCCAAGGCATTTTGGTCGTATGTTAGGGACACTCAAGGAAATAAATCAACAGTACACACGCTTAAGAATATCAAAGGGGAAAAGATAACCAACAGTCTACAAAAAGCCAATTCGTTAAACTCATTCTTCAAAAGCATTTTCAGTACTTATACACCACATCTTTTCGATCCGCAGCCAGTTCGTTCCCAAACATGTATGCCTGAAATTATTATAAATTGTCGCGGCATAGAACAGCAGCTAAAAAATATTAACCCCAACAAATCCCCCGGTCCAGATCAAATACCTGCTCGCGTATATAAAACAATGGCATCAGACATAGCGCCTTACTTAGAATTAATATTTACCAAATCTTTAGTAGATCATGTAGTGCCTAAGGACTGGAGAGTAGCAAATGTCACACCTATATTCAAAAGCGGCGACAGGGAAGACCCTAGTAACTATAGGCCTATTTCTCTCACATCCATTTCCTGTAAGGTATTTGAACACATAATCGTAAGCTCCATTATGAGTCATTTAGATAGGGAGGAATTGTTAATAAATAACCAACACGGATTTCGAAAGGGTAGATCTTGCGAAACCCAATTGGCCCTCTTCGTTCATGACATCTTGCTCTCGGGTGAAAATAATGTCCAAGTTGACGCGATATTCCTCGATTTTAGGAAAGCTTTTGATAAGGTACCTCACGTTAAGTTGCTCTCAAAACTAGAAGCATATGGAATAGATAAAAACATTATTAGTTGGATTAATCAATTCTTACATGGGCGGGAACAAAGGGTTGTCATAGACGGTATCATGTCAAACACAGCGTTACATCGGGTGTTCCTCAGGGAAGTGTAATTGGTCCACTTTTATTTCTCTTGTACATTAATGATATTAGTAACGTCGTTAAAAGTAAGCTTAGACTCTTCGCAGACGACGCGGTTGTGTATAGGGATATTAACAATTCCGAAGATAGCGACTCGTTAACAATCGACCTACTTGCTATTCATGCTTGGTGCGAAAAGTGGCAGATGGAACTAAACATAAAAAAGTGCGTAGCAGTCAGCTTTTGGAAAAAGAAAAATTGGCCATTTAGGGCATACAGAATTAAAAATACAGAAATTATTCACGCCGAGTTGTTAAGTACTTAGGAGTCACAATTAGTCACGACCTATCTTGGGGAAAACATATTAGGGAAATATGCGGTCAAGCATATAGGAAGCTAGGCTTTATCAAGAGAGTACTCGGAAAATGTGATGAGAAAGTGAAAGAACGTTGTTATTTTTCAATCGTTAGGCCTCATCTGGAATATGCTGTTAGTGTATGGGATCCATACGAAACGGGCTTGATATCAGAGTTAGATCGCGTACAGCGAAGAGGAGCTAGGTTTGTGAAACGATGCTACGATAAGTTGGCTAGTGTGTCTGGACTGTTAGAAGAATTAGGATGGGAATCGCTATCACAGCGTAGATTAAATTATAGGCTTAACCTCCTAAATAAATTTCAGGAAAATCATTTTACTGACGACGTAAAAAACATACTATTAACCCCTTCGTACTACGGCAGATTAGATCGCGCCAATAAAATTAGAGAGCTAGATTGTAGAACCGATAGGTATAAAATGTCATTTTTTCCGCGTACCATTCGGGACCATAACAGCTGTGATCGTCGTCATGAATAGTTCGAGTATTGACAATAGGCAGGCAGTTAATCTTTCTCATTATATTCTCCTCTTTCTTATTTATGCATGATGTAAATAATGATGTTCTTATTTATGCATGATATTTTGAATCTGTAGTAGTAGTCTTTGTATCCCTTGCATGTTAGAACGATTGGAGATAGAATGTTTCTTGGGTATTAGATTTGTAAATGGCGCTTTGCATGTGTGGTACGCGGGTTTTTAATGTAATGTCGGTGTTCTACCATATCATTCATGCATGCCTGGTGCGAAAGCACCCCCTGCCACACACCCTTTGGGTGGCTTGCAGGGTATGACGTAGATGTAGATGTAGATGAATATTAGGAGTTTTTGGAGGATAACTATAGGGCATTTCGACATGCGCGAGGGTGGTTCATGAGAATAAATTTGGAGCAAGTTCAAGCATTGTTGTTTTTTGGGTAACCCGCTTCAGGAATTTTCCGAGCCAATTGCTTTGGAAAATTCGTGACGCTCGTTACACAAAAAAAAACAACAATGCTCGAAACACATGGACCGCGAGAGTTAAATAATTTGACAAGAGTAACTGCACTTAAATTCGATCTAAAAGGAAGAGTTTGGCACAAATTATAAATAGCAAATATTTTGAACAGCAAATTTCATAGCATCTTTCAAACATTCACTTTAAAACCATCTTTACAACTTGCAATTACCACTTTTTGCCTACGATATGTTACCCTGTGGTGTAGATAACGTTTCGGTAAATGTCTGCTTCCGTCACACACCTTTCAAAAATTTTTTTCGACCCTTTTCACGTAGCGTATCGCCGCGAAATTTTTGTGACAAAAACTAGAAAGATGCCGGTATGTATTGGTAATTTTATTTTGTGGGAATTACTAATGTACGGTAAATAGGAAATTTTTTAAGCTTGAGGTGACGTTTTTTCCGGCCGCCATTGCACTGTTTCCACTTTTGAGCGCAGCGTGCCGCGACAGTCGCTGAGTTGCATTTACTCACTAACATCTTCCGTTCCATGTTATTCTTAACCGCTCAGAATGTCGTCGCTTGAACGCTGGAAACACGGGACATTTGAAGTAATGTTTCATTTCTGGTTTAGCCTATGTTAACAATTCATTGCACTGCGTTACCAAGTCATTCATATGCCCTTATTATGCCTTTAAATACACTTCCCTTCCTGATTATAAAGGTGGAAATAGGAGGTGTAGGCATGTAGAGACGTATATTTTCTAGAAAAAAATCTCCCTCGAGACGGTTGGTGATTATAAGGGTGGAAATAGGAGGTGTAGGCTTGTAGAGAGGTATATTTTCTAGAAAAAAATCTCCCTCGAGACGGTTGGTGATTATAAGGGTAGAAATAGGAGTAGTAGGCATGTGGAGATGTATATTTTCTAGAAAAAAATCTCCCTCGAGACGGTTGGTGATTATAAGGGTGGAAATAGTATTTTCTGTGAAAAATCTCTCTGGAGACGGTTGGAGAATGGGAGAAAGCGGCTATGAGACATGGGGAAATGACAGAAAAGTGATGGGGAAGTTGGAAATGAATAAAAGCGACTTCATAAGCCAAAAAATGGCATTAACAACTTCGAAAATAGGCATTTCGAGGTCGCGTACCGTCCCACCCCAGCACCCCTGTTTCACTCCACAGGGCCCGTAACCTTGTCGACTGGGGATATAATAGGCATATTTAAATGGCGTTATCGTAGCTGGTACTCGTAAAAACACGAATTTCTACAGTCCAAAGAACGCTATTCGTCACTTTCAACCCTCCATTAATCACGAAAACTGTTTCTACATTGTCATTTATGCCTTTTTCACTACCAAATATCCCCACCAAGGGCCTGTGTACTGTCCCACCCCAGCACCCCTGTTTCACTCCACAGAGCCCGTAACCTTGTTGGCTGGGGTAACAAAGCGTATATTGTAGAGGTGAAGGTAGAAATATCCCTCTGTCGGAGCTTTCGCGAAACTGACAATATGGCGTCGAAAAAATGACAAAAATTGGTCATTTTCTAACGTGAATATCTCAAAAACCTGTGCCTTAATAACTTTGCTGTTACTTTTGTTTTGTACTGAGATTCTTCAAGAAGTAAACTATGTCACAGTCATTACCCTTAAAATCACTAATTTCCCGTAATAAGTGTAAGAAAGGTGTGTGACGGAAGCAGACATTTACCAACGTTCCATTACAAGCGTATGATTTGAGTTTTATAAACACGTATTAGGGAGCACATCAATTAATCAGCTACACTACCTGACAACTAGCCTTTAAGCAGGGGGTGACTTAACACCAACATGTAATACAGTGTTAAATTCACTTTTTGGCATATGCACCACACTATTCGCATGTTACAGAAACTACTAAATTATTCTATAATGAAACTACGTAAACGTGATACAAGCCATGTCATTTATGCTGTAAAGACTTCGCCGAGAATTTAGAAACATATAAGCGGGCATATCAATTACTCAGCTTCACTACCTGGCAACAACCCTATTTCAAAGTCTTAACCCATACTTTATCATCTCTATCCAAAGCGAGAAAACCGAAATTCTAAACCTTTCAGTTCTACTTTCTGTATCCCTTATTTTATTCTCATAATCTGATCTACCGTAGTATGTAAGAGTCCGTAAGATATTGATAACTTTTATTTAAAATAAATCCGTTTTCAATGTATATAAAAGTATGAGCCTAATTTTCAATCGACGATCTGAAAAAGATTCCCTTCCAAGTTGCTGCAAGTGGTCAGTACCACTAACAAGCCTATCATAACGCCCTTTCACGTATCTTGCTGAAACATATTTCTACGTAACATATTTTCATCCAAGATTTCAAATAAGTACATATAGATGCACATGTCGAGGCTGTAGGCAACAAGGTCTCCGGCGTTAAGTATCTTCCACTTCCTCTCCCCTTTCAATGGACAAAGTAACCACTTTTTCCATACACCTCCCCTCCAAACCAAAAGTTTCCAGTAGCTCTCCCCCACTCATTCTCTCATGCCTACCCTCATTATTTCCTCGAGTTGGCACCCCGCGGAGGCCCTCCCCCGAAGGTCCCGCTCTCGCCTCCTTCAGCCCAATACACTCACGTCTCCTTGCCTCTGCTACCGGAAATAAGTCCGACTCCAGCATCGGAGAAGTTTGGCAAAAGGGATTAAGGAAAAAAGAAGGCGTGGAGGAATTCCCCAACGGCAGACTCATGCTCGTTTCGTCAACGGAAAAATTTTAGGTTTGAAAATAAAACCGTTTCCAAATTTAAATTATGTTTTAAAAAAATACGCCATGAGGCTGTCTGACGCTATTTCTTCCGTACGTAAACGACTTGAATAGTGTAGTAAAAAAATAGCAAGCTCCGTCTTTTTGCCGATGATGCAGTAGTGTATAAGGAAATTAGAAATGAAGAGGACAGACAGTTTTTAGCTAAGGATTTACATGCGATTGATGATTGCTGTGGTAGATGGCAACTAGAATTAATTTTGAAGAAATGCGCGATTATGAATTTTTGGAAAAAGAATGGCTTTCCTCGGAATAATAATTGCATCAAAGAAAACAAAATATGTAACGTAGATTCAATTAAATACTTCGGCGTCACCATCACGGAAGACATGTCATGGGGGAAACACATCAGGAAATTAACTAGGAAAAATCGGAATCGGCAAAAGAAAAAAGAGTAGTGCTAGACAGTGCCACCTACAATTATGTTAACGTCACTTCGGGTGTCCCACAGGTGATTGTCATAGGTCCACTTCTATTTCTTCTGTTTATTTTCGACATTGGTGAGTTAGTAGCCTGTATACTCCGACTATTAGCAGACAATGCCGTAGTGTACACAGAAATCAGTAGTGATAATGACAAGGGAATATAAACGAATGGTATCAATGCAATTCAAGAGTGGTACAACGCGTGGAAGCTAGAATTAGATCTGAAAAATATGTTGCAATGATAATAAAAAAGTTTCTAGTTAAAGGAATAATTCCCCTCAGCACAGTTAATACGTAAAAAATACACAATTAGAGACTAATATAATCGTTAATATTACTACGCAATGTGTCACAAGCGTCATGTAGGGAATGTTACAGACAAATATATTAGCATCAGTCTAATGAAAAGTCCTTGAAGATTAATTGTAAGCTCAATGAAACACCTTGTCAGCAGAATTTGCCGATGAAGAAATCCTAGCTGCCCTCCGCTGTATTCGATATGCATCATACACTTCCTAGTCCTACTTCGTAAGGGTCCCATATGCTAGCGGTACACTCGGCGTGAAGTCTCACGAGAGAAAAATAACATTGCTACTTAACTTTCTTGTCACATTTTCCTAGTTTTCTAAGAAGTCCTAATTTACGCCTTGATTTTCGTCTAAGCAGGGCAATGTAGCGGCGTTATTCTGAGGGCGTGAATTATAGACATTTTGAAAACAGGAGTTTTTCTTTTTTCTCTATACATGTCTTTTTCTAATCTATCACCAACTCTCTCTCCTTGATTGTTCTTGATCTTTAACAGTTCATATAAACGTAAGCATTTCTGCCAACTACATCAGGCACGACATTTTGAAAATTATATAATCCTAAATCTTCATTTCCACTTACGGCAGATTAGATCGCGCCAATTAAATTAGAGAGCTAGATTGTAGAACCGATAGGTATAAAATGTCATTTTTTCCGCGTACCATTCGGGACCATAACAGCTGTGATCGTCGTCATGAATAGTTCGAGTATTGACAATAGGCAGGCAGTTAATCTTTCTCATTATATTCTCCTCTTTCTTATTTATGCATGATGTAAATAATGATGTTCTTATTTATGCATGATATTTTGTATCTGTAGTAGTAGTCTTTGTATCCCTTGCATGTTAGAACGATTGGAGATAGAATGTTTCTTGGGTATTAGATTTGTAATTGGCGCTTTGCATGTGTGGTACGCGGGTTTTTAATGTAATGTCGGTGTTCTACAATATCATTCATGCATGCCTGGTGCGAAAGCACCCCCTGCCACACACCCTTTGGGTGGCTTGCAGGGTGTGACGTAGATGTAGATGTAGATTGGTGGCCACTACATCTACGTCATACCCTGCGAGCCACCACGAGGGTAGATATTTCACGCTTTTCCAAGGGATGTTTTTGCGGCTACTTTACAAATTTCATAATGTTCGCTAGGATTTTTTAGGTCGCTATAAGCTACATTTTTCTTTGTTTCGCGTCACTAACTCGTTGGCGATTTAAGCATTTTCACCTACCTATCCCTTTGCTACGCTGCCTATTTGTATGCCTCTTATGGTACGCTGAAAAATGACATTTTAAATCTATCGGTACGACAATCTATCTCTCTAATCTTGTTAAGATGATCAAACCTAGCATAATACGCAGGGGTTCTTAATATACATCTAACATCATCTGTGAACAAAACGGTTTCGAATTTACTTAAAAGGTTTAACCTAAATTTTAACCTGCGTTCTGATAGAAATTCCCATCCGAGTTCTTCTATTAAGCTCGTAACACTTATACATTTATCATAACGACATTTAACAAACCTAGCGGATCTCCTTTGCACGCGCTCTAATTCTTTTATCATACCTTCCTCGTACGGATCCCATATACTAGCGGCATATTCTAAATGAGGCCTGACAAGTGTAAAATAGCTTCTTTCTCGTACTCTCTCATCGCATTTGCCTAGAACTCTTTTTACGAATCCTAATCTACGGTTTGCTACACTAGTTGTTTCCCTGATATGTTTCCCCCATGACATGTCTTCAGTGATGGTGACGCCTAAGCATTTAATTGAATCTACGTTACATATTTTGTTTTCTTTGATGCAATAAATATTCCGGGGAAAGCCATTCTTTTTCCAAAAATTCATAATCGCGCATTTCTTCCAAATTAATTCTAGTTGCCATCTATCACACCAATCAGCAATCGCATCTAAATTCTTATCTAAAGACTGGATGTCCTCTTCATTTCTAATTTCCTTATACACAAAAGTAGAGTACAGTAGAGTACATGAATAAAGCTGCCAATTATATTTCTCAGTTATGAGTTAAAAGGTTAACCTTATTTCTTCTTCGCATATCTGGATATGATCGGCACACCGCGACTGGTTAACTAATGCTTAATTCAACACTTCGCCACCATGAGCTGAGGGCGTTTTGCGGTAACGCAACATTCCCATTGGCGAAGAAGTGACCAAGGGCGGTGAACGGGTCCGTTCAATGTGCCACTCACGCGGAGGGGAGGGGTAGTCGCCTTGAGAATAGCCAAGCTAGGCTCCAATCATAATAAAACCTACTTCCCCTGTATTTAGGAACTCTCTTGATATTGGCGGACATCCCCTGGCCAATGCATATAAATAGGGAGTAAAACCACGGTGGTATCAACAGTTTCAGTTTATCTTATAGCGGTCATTATCGAGTTTAACGTGTGTTCTGTTTTGCTGATGCAGTGATCTTCCAACCAGGAGAGCCGTGATGTCTTTATCAACGAAGGAGACTTTCAATCCCTTTCCGTTTCAATCAAGAATCCATAGTCTCCAGCCTAGAGTGAGTAAAATAACCATTATTACTATTTTCCACCTCCGAAAACGGCAGTGAATATAGGATATATTGAAAACTATTGAGAATGGTTTTTCAAATACATTGTCTTTCAAATACATTGTACATTAATATGAAGTGATAACTTCATTATTGACGTCTGGCACTGCCACCTTCGGGTAGGTTGTTCTCGAGGCATTGTGGTCATGTTATCGCTAATATGTGGGTGGCACTAGATCACGAATCCCCGAGAGTATCACTTGAGATTTGCGTATTTTTCTGCCGGCCACAAGTATGCGGTAGAGAATGGGTTATCCTCAATATTTACCGAAGTTCCATATCTATTTTTAACGACCTTATGAATAGTCACTCCATGGCGCATCTTGCTTGAAACGGAACTGCTATTGTTTTTTTTTCATTCACTAGTTCTCAAAAGTTCTCTTTTTTCTGAATTTACTTAAGCTTAAAGTGCTCACTATCATTAAACAAAACCATTACGTTTTATGAAGATTGGTATTCCATTTCTAATGAGTGTGGAATACCAAATGTTGGTAATTTCCTTAGCCAAGACGTTTATCATCCGCGGAAATAAATGTTTAGTTACCATCAGTGGCCGTAGTTGCTATGCTTGTATATGGTTGGGCGCTACTTTTCTTTGGAAGTACATGAAACACTCGACACTCACAGCGATTCCTCTTCAAACGGGTGGATTCGTTCCTAGAAAGTAGGAGAGTAGTCTGTGCTTTGCTTCACTCGGTTCCATCCTTGAATGATGTGTCCTGCATAACTTAGGAGGAACTGGTAACCCAGCGCAAATTATGATACAATATCGTTGTATTTGGCAATTGTGTATATAAAATTAAATTTTATTGGAGATAGGACTGCGAAGAGTTTTCCTGGTGTGGCTCTAAAGCTTACCGTGTTCCACGAAAACAGACATTAAGCCTTAGATACTGCACGTAAATCTAGTACTGGGGTTTGTTGTTTGTTTTTGTGCGTACACGAATTCAGATCTTGATGCGTCCATTGACGACTGCTTCGTTGCCACCATGCTATTAAGCTGGGGAGGTGTCACGGTTGGCAGTTGTTACATGTCACTGGGCGCTCTTCCCGCGTTAATGGCGTCAATTCCTCAGCTTGGTCCTACGCCTCTTCGTAATTTTTTTTCACCTGTTCCAGGCCATTCATTCTGCCGGGTAACATGCTTCAATGTTCCATAGCGAGTGTCTCCTCCGCGATAGCTTCATTAGTATGTTCTCACGGTTGGGCTTCTCGCTAGGGAGTATCTGCGACATAAGTCGGGAGAACGTCGAATTGCCAAATTGTGCCCTTTCCTCGAGCCTGCAGGAGCCCGAGAGTTTCGAATCAAGTCTTCAGTTCAGATGTAATGCAGGACGCATTTCTTGAAGTGTTCACCTCACCTTAAATTCAACTACCCCTTGAAAATATGCGCTATACTGAATTCGCGTTCCAAAAATGTAACAGATTTACCGCACACCGCTGGCGTTGAGATCATAATGTGCATATTTACTTCAGTTAAGTTAATCTACCCTTGATTTTATGGGACTTCGCAAGTGTGGTGCGGGTTAGGCCAGTGAAATTTAACGGTAGTGTTGGTATCCCTTGAATATATGTGCTATATTAAATTCGCATTCCTAATATATTATGGATTTACCTCGCACCGCAGGTGTAAAGGGAGGGTATCTAGATGCTCATATTTTGTTTAAGTTTAGTTTAGTTTTGAGTTAAGTCCTCGTATTACATTAGGGTGTTTCTTACCACAAATATGCATGTTTAGTGATCTTTACCCCCTGCCACACACCCTGGTGGTGGCTCGCAGGGTTTTACGTAGATGTAGATGAACGAACATTATAACATCTATATTATGTCACCTGTACTTTGATTTATTCTGCTGTTTACCGTGATATCAGTATTTTCGTCTAAACATACTCACTATTGTATATGATTTCACATATCACCGCTGTATCTACCTCTAGAACCTCTCATGTATTGCAAACTGGATGTCAAAGGTTACCTCTTAACTTTCTGTTTAGTTGATGCACTTTTTTTAAAGTCTATTGCAATAAGCATTTGCCGCAATGAGCGGTGGATTTACTGCAACTGCATGTTATTTTCTTGTGGTGGAAGGTTGATCTTGTCTTCGATGGTTCTTCTCTCTCTGCGGGAAAGCGGCAGTAAGGTCTCTCCCCTACCGGTATGTGGGTCACACAGCTATTCGGTTATTACGGTCGGGATTACTTCATGTGGCGATGTATTTGAACGTCACAGGGAGTTATCGCGATCGCGGTGGCCGGCACTGACTCCTGAGAGAACATTGGAGTAGAAGTAAATGGAGTGGCTTCAGTGCCTCTAATGATTTGTTCCATGTGTACAGCGATGTGTGCCCAGCCGTTTTCCTGCTCCATGGCGAGGTGGGAGTATTTGACGAAATGCTCAATGTATATCCCCACCAAAATTAATTGACGCTCATGGGACAGCCCGGCTGTGGCGTTGTGATTATATTATCGTCTCAGCCGGGAAGCCTCCTGGGTGTCAAGTCGGCGTCTCATCCGGCAGGAAAGTAAAGACGCAGTGTTCCACTGTTAGCACTGGTTCCCCAACCACTCTTTGCTGTACGCTTGTCTCCATTTGCGAGTTGTAGCCCGGGTTTGTCAAGACCTGTCCTTCCAGAGTGGTGACGGTTTTGATTTAACAAGTTCTCACTATTTCATTCAAATCGTTGAACATATGATGGTAAGTTTAGTGTTGTGAAATCCAATGTGAAACTGTTGGGAGTAGTTATTTCACCTTTAGGCCATTAACGATCAACAATCAGTATGCTACAGCCAGGCTGCTGCTGCACGTACCAGCTTTAACTACACTGATACACATTTTGATGAAGTCCATGGAACTACCTCTTTGTATTGAGGAATCAAAGGGCTGGCTTACTATGAGACCAGTAATACACGCGTACCGGTATGCAGACGTGTGGTACGCGAGGACAACGAAGATGTCTTTCATGTGGGCGAGTATCGTGCAGGGTGGAGTTTCAGTTGGCAGATTTTGTTCTTGTCACTGGACCTTCTTCCCGCGTGATTGCCTCCCGAATACTACGACTGCAGATCCACCTACGGCATCCACTGACTAAATTTGAGCGTGACATTAGCAATTTCAATACCTTTGGGTACTGTGTCCCAAGATCTACATCTACGTACGACCCTGCGAGCCACCACGAGGGTGTGTGGAAGGGGGTGAAAATCAAAAAAACATTCACTATTTCCATGCAAGTAGGATATTTAAGGGAGACATGCTAGAGAACAGGGTCACGTGGAGCTAGATGGTTAGTATCTACATAATAAGGAAGGGATAATTGGTTGTTCTTACATGCATCATGCACTACAGACTACTCTTACTATATTTCACCCACCAATGCCTTTGCTACGCTGCCTGTTGTTCTCTCCTATGGTGCGCGGGAAAAATGACATTTTAAATCTATCGGTACGACAATCTATCTCTCTAATCTTGTTAATATGATCAAACCTAGCATAATACGCAGGGGTTCTTAATATACATCTAAAGTCATCTGTGAACAAATCGGTTTCGAATTTACATAAAAGGTTTAACCTAACTTTTACTTTGCGTTCCGATAGTACTTCCCATCCTAGTTCTTCTATTAAACTCGTAACCCTTATACAATTATCATATCGGCGTTTAACTAACCTAGCGGATCTCCTTTGCACGCGCTCTTACTCTTTTATCATACCTTCCTCGTACGGATCCCATATACTTGCTGCATGTTCTAAATGAGGACTGACAAGTGTAAAATAGCTTCTTTCTCGTACTCTCTCATCGCATTTGCCTAGATACCTACGAATCCTAATCTACGGTTTGCTACACTAGTTATTTCCCTAATGTGTTTCACCCATGACATGTCTTCAGTGATGGTGACGCCTAAGTATTTAATTGAATCTACGTTACATATTTTGATTTCTTTGATGCAATAATTATTCCGGGGAAAGCCAGTCTTTTTCCAAAAATTCATAATCGCGCATTTCTTCAAAATTAATTCTAGTTGCCATCTATCACACCAATCATCAATCGCATATAAATCCTTAGCTAAAGACTGGATGTCCTCTTCATTTCTAATTTTCTTATACACAAAAGTACAGTAGAGTGCATGAATAGAGCTGCCAATTTTATTTCTCAGTTATGAGTAAAAAGGTTAAGCTTATTTCATCTTCGTATATCTGGATATGTTCAGCACTTCGCGACTGGTAAACTAATGCTTAATTCAACACTTCGCCACCATGAGCTGAGGGCGTTTTGCGGTAACGCAACATGGTATCAACAGTTGCAGTTCATCTTATAGCGGTCAATATCGAATTTAACGTGTGTTCTGTTTGCTGATGCAGTGATCTTTCAAACATGAGAGCCGTGATGTCTTTATCAACGAAGGAGACTTCCTGTTTCAATCAAGAAACCAGAGTATTCCAGCCTATAGTGAGTAAAGTAACCATTATTACCATTTTCCACCTCCGAAAACGGCAGTGAATATAGGATATATTGAAAACTATTGAGAATGGTTTTTCAAATACACTGTCTTTCAAATACATTGTACATTAATATGAAGCGATAACTTCATTATTGACGTCTGGCACTGCCACCTTCGGGTAGGTTGTTCTTGAGGCATTTCGCCATGTTATCGCTAATATGTGGGTGGCACTAGATCACGAATCCCCGAGAGTATCACTTGAGATTTGCGTATTTTTCTGCCGGCCACAAGTATTCGGTAGAGGATGGATTATCCTCAATATATACCGAAGTTGCATATCTATTTTTAACGACCTTATGAATAGTCACTCCATGGCGCATCTTGCTAAAACGGAACTGCTATGGTTTTTTTTTCATTCACTAGTTCTCAAAAGTTCTCACTTTTCTCAATTTACTTAAGCTTAGTCTGCTCACTATATAAATAAAAGATATTCAGTGCCGAACAGATAGGTACAAAAACTCGTTCTTTCCGCGCACAATAAGCGACCACAATAAAAACTGAGCTCCTCTAAATACACTCCCATAATACAGGTCACCCTCACCCCTCCGAAAAAATATTTGCACCCTCTGTCACACGCCCATTTGGCGGCTCGTGGGGTAGTATGTAGATGTAAATGTATCAATTACGTTAAGGAGGCTGGTGTATTGTAGCAGACAACACGCTGAGAGTTGGGTCCGGTGAGAAGAAATAATGCCTTGCCAACAGAATTTCTTACACTATTGGAATGCAAAATACATAATATACTTGGACACAGAGGCAAGTTTATCACGTTAAAATCGTTTATTAACGCTTAGATGAATAATACTGGAGGTCATTTACAGACGTGCACCTCACAACTAAACCATGAAACCCTTTGCTCGATGCAATGTCCTACCTACACGCAGGAAACTCTACGCCAAAGTAACCACAAGACATTAAAGATGTGACGAACTATCCACAAAAAGCGCCACAAACGATCGGCCCCTAGGGACCCAGTCCACCAGGACATTATAGCCATGCCTGAAGCCGAAGAATAGACTCGTGTACAATACGTTCGCAATACATCCTCCGTAACAAGGAGCGTAGTAAAGACAGGTAGCAAAACCCAGTGCTTATCAATTAAAAAGCAACTGTGAATTAGTACCTGACCTCACATCACCCTGCAAATTCCAACCCTGGTGCTCTCTATTGCGCAATCCAAATCAAAGAAGAATGGACTAAGCGACCAGGTATGTGTCGCCAAAGACCAAGTGGAAATCCAACTTCCTCTCTTCGTCTCTAGGATCCAAATGCGATGACTCATGGAGAGGAAATATGGTTAAATCTCAAACTAGATAGTGAAGTAGACGATTAAGTCGAGGAAAATTGCCAATTTAACGCCAGCATTTAAAAGTATAGAAAGAAAATCTTCAGCTATCAAATGACCGACCGATGTCCCTAACATCTATATCATGCACCTTGGTCATATAATTCTTAGTGCGGTCATGAAACACCACCATATGCAAAACTTGCTGATGAATGCTCAACACGGACTCAGGATAGGAAATGTTACGGAACTCAGTGAACTCTATTTGCCCACGATATTTTAGTCTCATATGAAGATAACGTTCCAGTAGACGCGATTTTCCTTGACCCTAAAAAAGCATACCATAAAGTGCCCAGCAGAAAATTATTAATTTTACTAAAATTTTTCGTCTTAAACGAAGACCTAGTATCCTGGGTTGGAGAAAAATTAAACGATCGCGTACCGGGGAAAGTATTTGACAGCCAAAGAGGTTAAAGTCAATACGGATGTCCCGCAGGGGGGTATCATTGGTCCACCTGCGAAATCTGCGAGTCATTGCTTAACCTGTTCGCATCACTCGCACTACATCAAATAGTAAATTTGCCTAATAGGGGGGAGAATGTTCTCGATTTACTTGCCACAAACATCCCTGAAAAAGCTATTAAAGTTGAAAATGTCGATGGAATAAGCGACCACAAGGTAGTGTACGTAAAATTTTCCCTCAATACTCAAAAAAATTTCAAAGTTTCAAAGGCCTCATTAACAGTCTTATTACTCAGCAGCTCTGGCCAGTTGACATTTTGAAGAAGGACACTGTATGACGTGAAATCGCATTTACTAAGAAATCCGCTTACTAAGAAATCACACTTACTAGATCTGTTGGATCTGAAAATGAAGAAGCCTTTCAATCCTTAATCTGAAGAATCGATACTCGGTGAGAGCCAGGTATCAGTTAGGACTATCACGTCGTACAGCTGATATGAGGAGCACATTATTACATTAAGTTTCGTCCTCAGCACCTCTTACATTTTGGTAGTAAATACTGACACCCGAGGACGGATTTACCTGTTTTTGGAGTATTTTTCACGGATTCTTTAAATTTGTTTCATGGATGGGATGGAGTTGATGTTTCTGATCGAGATCTCTGCTTCACCGTTCTTCTTTCTTTCTTCCAAATCCACTTAGAGCTTACGAAAGTATTGCCGTTCGAAAGTATTGCGCGGAGTTTAATCATTCCTGACAACAACACCGTTTTTCAGTTTCACGTTGACTACTGTTAGTTTCAGTGGCCCAGGCTGGCTAGAATATTTTCTACCAGGACGGTGAGCATTTATACCAGCAGAAGTTGCGGAGGGAACCTCATTCAGAATATCAATAACTCGTTTCAAGTCTTCATCTTTAGCAGCACTTTCACTCGCACCGTCACCCTCAGGAACATCATAACATAAGATCGTCTTCGTCTGTCATAGAGTTCGCCAATTAACGATTCAAATACCTCGTCAGAAATTGCGTAGCGTTGGTTGCTCAGGTCGTCAAGCGAGGGCTTGATTTCTTGCAGCTCAGTCTTAAAAACTTTGAGAATGGATTTCAACTCGTTTAAACCCAGCTGGCTGTTTCACGACGATTGTTCACCATTTGTACAGCCCTCGCAAAAATATTTTAACTGCGATTTATTTCTGAGAGACTGCAATTCAGCCCTTGTAAGACCCGAACTGCCAGAAGTTTTATGCACACGAAGAGCACGACGAGAACAACATATTGACGAATCTGCCGTAGCACTTGCACAACATGAGGGGCAAACATTCACACTCACCATGACATCGTTGTGCATTAAAAACGACAGGACTTGTTTGAGAAAAGTATAATATAATATAGTTATTAGATAAAAAAATGCACTCAAACAAATAGTTGAAACTATCCAAAACCAAGATGGCGATGAGTTAATTATTCCATCACGTTGAATTTTTATGTCAGCCATCGTCTCGAGATATCGAGAAGTCAGGAATGTCTAAATTGTGTATTGTGTCATCCTTAGTGAATGCCCTTTCGAAATATTGGTTTAATAAGTAGGTTTTATCGATGTTGGTGACCATTTTGCCGTTTGTATTCAATAAAGACTCTACTATCGAAGATTCGCCCAGGAGCTCTCTAGCGTAAGACCAGAAAAACTTGGGGTTTTCATCTACCGAGTCACGTAGGATTTTTTCCTTGAAGTTCCTCGTAAACCAGTGCGCATGATTTTCTTCGTTTTTGAGCGTTGGCCAACGTGAATTTTTCTCACCGCAAGTTTTATTGTTTTGAAAATGACTTAAAAATGAATCTTTACATAGGTTGTTTTATTGCCTTTGTCTCCGGAGCTCTCGTCTTACTTCGAGGTTATACCAACGAGGCTCTTTACTCTCCCGTTTGAATTTGTGTGGAATATACTCATCGATTCCTGCTTTCCTGACTGCTCTATTGGCCGCTGCGCCTGTCATTCCGAGGACACGTGCGCGGTTC
Source organism: Ceriagrion tenellum (assembly GCA_963169105.1). Lineage (NCBI taxonomy): Eukaryota > Metazoa > Arthropoda > Insecta > Odonata > Coenagrionidae > Ceriagrion > Ceriagrion tenellum. The sequence continues at coordinate 93,924,451 of OY720639.1, read as the reverse complement.
GAATTTCAGCTAGGATCAGAGATTCATGCCTTGTGTGGAATCACCTCGTGCCACACACCCTAGTGGTGGCTTGCACGGTACATCTACGTCTACATCTACGTAATACCCTGCGAGCCACCACGAGGGTGTGTGGCAGGGGGTGAAGATCACCAAACATGCACTATTGCCATGTAAGTAGGATATATAATGTAGACATGCTAGAAAATAGGGTCATAGTTTATTAGTTACTACAGTAGATTATTATTTATTGCAAGTAATTGCAGTAGTTATTACAATAGAATATTAGTTACTACGGTATAGTACAGGTTAAAATCTACATATTAAGGAAGGGATTATTGGTAGTTATTACATGCATCATGCACTACAGACTATTCTAACTATGTTTCACCTACCTATCCCTTTTGCTACTTTGCCTATTGTTCTCTCTTATGGTACGCGGGAAAAATGACATTTTAAATCTATCGGTACGACAATCTATCTCTCTATTTTGTTAATATGGTCAAACCTAGCATAATACGCAGGGGTTCTTAATATATATCTAACGTATTTCATATACGGATTACGGTATTTCATCGATAGGTTCCTTTACGTAGTATTTCCACTTTGGTGCTCTCGTTCTTCATTGTGGCTACGAATTTCGTGAAGGAAGCTTCTAAAATCTCTCCAAATTTTATGTAATCGCATTTGTCAAAAAATTACCCTTACGTTTAGATTTTACAGTGGGCTCTACTGTTGTTTTCAAATTCGTGAAAATTATTTGATGTTCACTTATGCCTTCGAGGATACCGACGTGTTAAATCATTGTAGGGTGAATAACAGCTAAAATATCTCATGTTTTATTACCTCTCGTAGGTTCGTTTATAATTTGAGTAAGAGAGTGGTGTGAAAATGTATTAAAGAAGGCACCATTTATTTCACGCTTCCTTGGACTTGTTTCAACGCTATTGGTTTTCTAATTTATAGCCGGGAGGTTTTAATCTCCACCGATATTTATCACGCTTTGGTTATCTCTCGAGGTAAATGATGATAACTGAGTATCACATTCGTACAAAAGTCAATTTTGGAATATGGTGGTCTGTAAAATGAACATATGCATGAAATGAAATCAAAATGACCATATATGTATACATCTATCGTTTTGTTGCTTAATAGTACACCAAACGCTCTTATATATCCTACTTGCATGGCAATAGTGCATGTTTGGTGATCTTCACCCCCTGCCACACACCCTCGTGGTGGCTCGCAGGGTATTACGTAGATGTAGATGTATTTCATTACCGTCTAATTTGTGTTCGGCACTATTCAAAAGCGATTTAACTGCTAAAAATACTCCGCCGCCAGTCCTATCTGGTCTATCACGTCTATAGATTTTATATCCTGTCGGAAAAGCTGTAGGCAATTGCTAATATCCTCTGCAAGCCAGCTTTCTGTTCCGATTACTAAATATGCGTTTTCAAATATATGCTAAACTTCGGCACGTTAGTTCTTTAGACTACGGGAGTTTACTATAATTAAATATATGTCTCATTTAGCTTGATAGATGTTGGTTCGCTGTTTTCTGTGATTCTGTGCTTTATCTAAATAAATAACGCTAAGAAAGATAAAAGAACGCTCCTCCAAGCAATTCACCCCAGGAAAATTAAACTTGTTGGTCAATTAGACATTTCAAGTTCACTAAGAACATAATTGAAGGACAAGTGTTGGGGCAGAAAAGGAAAGGACGACCTAGAATATCCTATATACATATATGTCAATCATGAACTGCAACAGCTATGGGGAAATGAAAAAAACAACCTTAGAAAGACAATTGTGTGAAGTTCAGCCGTAGAAAGAGACTATTGGCTACAAAAACAGCGACAAGACCTGGCCTGAGACGACGACGATTCCGAGGACTTGGTTTGACTCCAAATTTTATCTCTCGGAACAAGTGGGTTAAGGAATGAGTGGGTGTTTCCTCTACACCGGTTGGAAGTCAATGCCCATTTAATAGATGGGCGTTCGGTGTTTTGGTAGAAATTACGTTGGCGGTAAATTTTCCCACGTGCCCGGTTTCCAAAGCTGGTACTGGGAATTTTTGTCGCACATGTTGTTCCCAACGCAATAGCATCTCGTTGAGACGGCCGGTCTAACTTCCCACTCCATGAGTCATCAGCTATGATTTCGAATGGCGGATGACAAGCCTCCGAATCGAATTGCTAATTAGTCTTCGGTGGTACATACCTCTATGCTTCAACACGTCAGTGCAACAGCGTGTGCAGTGCGGTTGCTTAGGTCAGAGCGTTTGGATTCGGTGAATCACTCTTGTTATTATGGTGCGTCAAGGTAAATTACTATACAAGTAATAACATAGCTTTGCTTGGATTACAAAGCTAGTGACTTACGTAGGTTGTTCGTTTTGGTAACTACGTTACCAGGAATAGGCTACTATGTTTTTCCTCGCAGTACAAGATATAGGGTTTTGTGTGGCTTCTTATCAGAGTCAGTATCAGACCCATATTAAAAATGTAAATGTGCGGCGAAATGTTTTTCTCAGAGGCTCTTCTACTCAATTGAACTGGTCATCGTCTCTCTTCGTCTCATCTTCTGTTCTCTTTTCATTTCATTTTTAAACAGTTAATTGGGCATATATATTTGTATTGTTCCCGTGTATTTGGCGCTGTTGGTCGTCACATTTTTTCCTTCCCTTAACATATGCTAAATTCGATGATTCACTCGGATGGGCATCATAGAACTGTTTGTATCCCTTTCCGAGGCAGTGGGGCGCTTATTCTGCTCTCTTTGACAGGTAATGTCGCTGGGCCCGCCCATCATCGACGTTACATTCAATTCGAATTTGGTGATGGATGCCTGCCTGCACAATGTTGTACGGCGGGTTGTACAGGGCCGTTTCCCTCGGGGGGCTGCTTGGTTGTGACGCTATGTTTAGGCCGTCACAGCCAGTATGCCTCCTGAGGGTCGGTTGGGAAAGCAACAAGGACCACGAATGCCTTTTCGTGAGCAGTGACTGTTTTACGCAGAGTAAAATGACACCGGGCTAAGGGGTTTGAGGTTCGGTTTGCCACTTGTATACAACATGGCACTGGATCACAAACCTCTTGCTGTTGTGTTCGTTCGCCATCTTCTTCTACTTATTACTGGGGGTCAAATATAGGTCTGAAAATTCACATTCGGATATTCGGCTTTGGTATCAAATTACCAGCCAAAGCGTCATCATTGATCGAAGAGCGGTTGGACTTGGCATTTTAACTTGTTTGATATGTGATGAAATTAATGTGTTCTGAATCGTAGCTCATATAGAGCAGATCAGTCACCATTTAAGAATAGAGGCCGCGAGTTCCCAGTATGATTTAGCTCTCTGCATTATTTAGAATATTGTAGTATCATTTACCTACAGCTATATTACTAATCAGTAGCAGTATCATAAAAAGTGTATTGCGTGGTGGCATGTTCATCTACGTAGAGCTCTCCTAGGTTTTGGTCTGACCATGCGTAGTTGTCCTGACTGCTATTTGGCTTGCACTTAGCTGCCGAGGAAACGCGCGGGGGCCTGATCTTAGCGGAGAGAGGCCGCAGTGCGGCCGCTACACTTCTGATGTGGGATCATCCCGCGCCACACAGCATAATGGTGGCTTGCACAATATTTCGTGGATGTATATGTATCTGAACTATCGCCATCGGGAGCCGCCCTATGTACGAGGTTTCCTAAGAATTTTTTGGACAACATCGCATCGTGTTGCATTCCAAGAGCGTTGACACGCAAGAATGAATTCCCGCGTACTATAAGAGAAAACAATAGGCAGAGTAGCAAAGGGATAGGTAGGTGAAATATAGTTATATAAGAGTAGTCTATAGTGCATGATGCATGTAATAACAACCAATAATCCCTTCCTTATTATGTAGATACTAACCATCTAGCTACATGTGATCCTATTCTATATCTAGCATGTCTCATTTTAATATCCTAGTTGCATGTCAATAGAGCATGTTTGGTGATCTTCACCCCCTGCCATACACCCTCGTGGTGGCTCGCAGGGTATTACGTAGATGTAGATGAATGAGGTACGCCCATCAGGATCTCCCCGAAGAAGAATTAATGACTCTGTGCTACCACTAAAAAGATGGCTAAAATAACCGTTAAAGCGGCCATTCGGGTGGCGAACGATGCACCTATTTTTAAGTACGGTGGTAACTTTTAGAGGTGAGATATTTACTTATAGTCCGTTCCTCTCACGTAAATTCCGTGGCAGAATTTAGAATACATCATTGTCAATTATCAGGTATTTAAATGGTAAGAACTAATTATTTACACCTGCATGTATTTGGGAATGTATGTCTTGCGAAACAAAGCCTCTCTTTCAAGAATTCGGAACTCTTTCATGAGGGGCTCGCGCAGGTAGCGGCTTTTATCTGTTCATTCAGATGCCTTCAATAAATTTCCCACATTCTGCTTTACTTGTTAGGCTTTAAGCCTATTTTGGAAAGTTTCCTTTCGTATGAAGGAAAATAATTCGCCGTCACCAGCGAAATTCAAAGTTCTCTCCGCAGACGATTCACGGTTTCACAGGGCTTTGCGTAGAGCAGAGGGTTGCACGCTATAAATGGTTGGTACAAGGATTTGCATTAAGTAGTGAGCAACATATATGTGATATTGATTTTAGGAAAAAGTATCCGTGGGTAAAGTAAGACTCGCTTGTAGCTTTTAAGCACATCACAATCAGAAATGCATTCCCGGTGAATGCTGTACTTTCGTTTTTCTCGCAAATTCCTTCGGGTTAAGAGATTAACAGCATCAACGCTTCAACTGATGTTTCCTAATTGAACCCGAATGAGTTCCGGAAATCAATATGTCCGCGAAGACAAAACGTATTCAATTTGTACATCTGTAAGAGCATGTTTGGAATCCAACGTCAGTAATAAGTCTAAATAAAGTAACAATTACAAAGTCTGCTCCGTTGTTATCTCTATCGGACGGCAATCCTATCGTGTCTGAACCTTCTGAACCGTGTTTGTGTCTATTTTACGGCCGAGGCAGCTAGTTGTTTGCGTGCAGCATATTCGAGCCCGGTAGGAATTTTTAAAGGTGGAGAGTAGTTCATGCAGTGCGGTATTAAATAAAAGGTCATGTAATACCTTAATTTTGTAATAATATAAATTATATATTCCATATTATCGTAATGTGGGCTTGACTGAATTCCATCGCACCACAGCCGACATTTCCCGCGTACTATAAGAGAAAACAATAGGCAGCGTAGGAAAGGGATATGTAGGTGAAATATAGTTAGAGTAGTCTGTAGTGCATGATGCATGTAATAACAACCAATAATCCCTTCCTTATTATGTAGATACTAACCATATAGCTCGATGTGACCCTATTTTCTAGCATGTCTCATTTAAATATCCTAGTTGCATGTCAATAGTGCATGCTTGGTGATCTTCAACCCCTGCCATACACCCTCGTGGTGGCTCGCAGGGTATTACGTAGATGTAATGTGTGTACTCGTAGCATTCTCCAAGTAAAATTAAACCCTCCACGGGGCAGAATTACACAGCAAAATAAGTTGGATAATGTCAATCATCGTTGTTGTCAAGTTGGTGATTTTCGTGAAGGCTTTGAACACACTTATGGCGACGAGCTTAATAGAAGAACTAGGATGGGAATTACTATCAGAACGCAGGTTAAAATTCAGGTTAAACCTTTTAAGTAAATTCGAAACAGAGTTGTTCACAGATGACGTTAGATATATATTGAGATCCCCTGCGTATTATGCTAGGTTTGATCATATTAACAAAATTAGAGAGATAGATTGTCGTATCGATAGATTTAAAAATGTCATTTTTCACTCGTACTATAAGAGAGAACAATTGGCAGCGTAGCAAAGGGATAGGTAGGTGAAATATAGCTAGAGTAGTCTGTAGTGCATGATGCATGTAATAACAACCAATAATCCATTTCATATTATGTAGATACTAACCATCTAGCTGCATGTGACCATATTATCTAGCATATCTCCCTTAAATATCCTACTTGCATGTCAATAGTGCATGTTTGGTGATCTTCACCCCCTGCCACACACCCTCGTGGTGGCTCGCAGGGTATCACGTAGATGTAGATGTAGATGGCATAGTTACTCAGTGATAAAAAACAAACAAGTTTTTTTCTTTTTTAAAGAATTCAAAAACTTCGCCAAACATTCAGCCGTTGCTGTCCATCTCAATAAATGATACCGACCGCAAGGTTGATAAGACATTTCGCCAGCACACGTCGCTCAATTCTACTTCGTTCGTTTGCGATGTTGTTAACTGGGTTAAGTTCAATATCTAATGGAGGCTCCACTGCGACTGGAGTACACGAAAGAAACACTGAATTCTGACTCTTTTTTTTCCAACGGCGGTAAAAATCCGGCTTTCGCCGGTGGAAGGCGCTAGCTAATTAAAACCAAAGTTAGTACACAAAAATGCCAACAATTCCAGGAATATTTTTTATGGCACTGCTCCACTGAAGTTTTCCACCGTAAATAGAGTAGTGATGGAGAATTTTTTTGAAGTCAGGGTAGCTTCCTATCCGTGATAATGAAAACTGCGGCTCCGGTGTATTAAAAAACGAATTGCGTTTGTGAAGTGTAATACCTTCATCCGTGGATCTGTAAGTCACATCCGAAGGATTCAATTTCCATAGTGGTTAGTCATAGTGGAAGTAGAATGTCACTGATTTTTGCTTTCCCATTTTAAGACGGCCATGATGGAAGTTCGAGGAAGTCGCCGCATAGATTTGTGAATAACGAGATCTTTCTAAAATTATATACAGGCTCTGATTTTGAGCTAAGTAAGGCAAGTAAATACATTTATACATCAAAATAACGGAAATAGAATTGTGATCGGCGGTGATTTGGTTATGCGACTGTGAGACATGTGGTTTAAAAAAAGGTAGCAAAGATAGGGAGCGACATTCATTTCTGTACATTAACATCAAGGTCGTTATATTCGATATTTCCGTAGCTCTATCGGCATGGGTTTCCGCAACCACTTCTACCACATGACCGCTGTTATTGTGCTTACTGAGCATTTAACATCATCGCAACTCAAGCAAATCTGCGAATATGCGGCGCCAGCCATTTTTTCGATCACAAATCCACTGAAAAATCAGTCAAAGCGTTAAATAGCCTACGCTATGCTTAGAGAGAATACATTAAGATAAACCCAATAATGGCGGACTTGTTTGCATTGAGATAACCTGTATCGAAGGAAGAATACAATCGATATTGAACGACCTTGCATTAACATCAACTACTCACATCACCGGCCAGAGGAATCAACGATTAGACGGCATACATAACTAAAAGCGTCCTTAATATTGGCTCCAATAGTGACCAGAGTGAAGTAAGTGCTATACATCATATTAGCACTAACTAAAAGGGCCACAACGAGAAAAGCTTAATCATTCTACGGTGCGAATTTCGAAGGCGAAAACCAGGAATGATTGGCCTGCTGTGAAAAATGAAACTACGTTAGCAAGATTCACTATACCGCATATTCATCGAATAATATTGGAGAAGCCCATCAGGATCTCCAAAATGAAGAAAAAAAAGGATATTTAAGTTTATATAGATCGTTATTTATTTCGCCGTGATTGAAAATTGAATAAGACGTGTCTCTCACTGCTCATCGCGTCCCTCACGATTAGATAATCGCTAACGCTACACCTCCTTTTAAGAGCGGCGACTGGGAAGAGCTTGCGATAGTTACGGTGGATGTTTCCTCACGTCTACCTTGCGCAAGACATTGGGAAATATCACTGGCAGTTCGATTATGGGGTATTTGGACAGTTGAAACATGTTAGTTCAAGATTAGCGTGGATTCTGGAGAGGCAAGTTTTTCGAAACTCAGCTGAGTCTATTTATTCACGATATCTTTCCTCGGGAGAAATACACCTCCAGGTATACGCGCTATTTTTATATTTTAAAAGAGCTTTCGATAAAGTTCGAAATTCTACACTTATGATGTACTACCTGTTTCACGATTTTATAAAATTCAATTTTCGAAGTGCGTTGTTCTGCATTTTGGAAAGTAAAATGTTAACAAGACGAACACAAATGATCAAACCGAATTATCAAAAGTATAGTCAGTTAAAAGCTTAGGCGTGACCTATACCGGCCGGTATTTGATGATACGATTCTCCCCAGCAAACCCTTAATCAGTAGACCCTTTAGTAGCAGGGTGATATTTTCGAGAAATTTGTTAAAATTAGCAAACCTAATTTTTCCACCTACCAACCAAATTTTCTTATGGCCTATTATCTGTTGTCCTGACTGCTTCTGGCCTCCGACTGGCATCAGGGGAACGTGCGCGGTACGGATTTCAGCTAGGATTAGATATTCATGCCTGGTGAGGAGTCACCCCGTACCACACATCCTAGTGGTGGCTTCCACGGTATTTCGTAAATGAGGATGGTGAAGATGGTTACATTTCTACAGTAGATATTTTCTGCTATCCGAGTCCTCAGAATAGCCACGTGATAGATCATCTTTATCTCCAATTGATCGGGAATTCACGAAAAATGAATATGGTACTCGTTAAAGGTAGTAAATATCATGTGAATACCATACACCCCACCATTATCGTCTCTTATTGATCTCGGGAAAAACTACATTTCAAACCTGTCTGTTATATAATCTATTTCCCTTATTTTATTTTCAAGGTCTGTTATACTGTAGTATGTTGGAATTCGTAAGACACTGACAACTTCGTCGCAAAATAAATCGGTTTTGTGTTTGCATAAAAGATTGAGACTGAGACAGTCTGAAAGTCTTGGATTCCCATCCAAGCTGTTACAAGTGCATCTTCACCTCCAGGTGATCGGGAGTTCTCCACAAATAAATATGGTGCTCGTTAAAGCTAGTAAATACTATGTGTATACCATACACTCCGCGCTAATTTAAGACAGGTGCGAATGCAGGAATAACTCAACAATATAGCGTATTATATTAAGAAAAGAGTAAAGGGATCCTGACGAAGACATGCTCGTCGAATTTAGTCGGAGTTTTCGGTCGTATGCGAATGTTTCGTAACCGGAAAAAACTAGCGGTTGTCGTGAAGCATTTGAGAAACGTTATTTTCACTGGCAAAATATTTTTAAATCGGGACCTAATGATAATAGATTTTTCAAAATAATAACTGCGTTTAAGTATATTTATCTTCATATCTTCAATTGAGCCTGTTTAGTATGTGACAATTTCTCATCCTTTTAAACTGCCACACATTTAAAAATCTTCCCTCTATTTTCATCGATTTAACTGGTTTTCTACTTTCAAATTTTAAGGTTTTGGCGCTCATTCAGTCATGGTAAAGCTACTACGCTCTGTTGTGCGTTGTATTTGTTTCTTGTCCATTATAATCTGCGTCATCCAGTACGGTTTGAACTGTTATTCAGCAAGACACTTCTACCTGAAGCGTGTTTTCACACTGAGCCAAGCAGCTTACTATGATTTTGTGCTATAAAACAACTAGAAGCGCAGATAAAAGGGAAAATAAAAAGATTTGTGGCATAGGTTAGCGGAAAATTATATAAAAATTTCGACTAATTAATTGTGCATTGTGCAATGAATAAAAATTTCATCATTGCTCTGAGGCTCTGAGGAGCAGAGCTATATGGAAACGAACGACTGAAATCACAGATGGCACAGACGGGAAAACTGATAAAACTTAAAATATTTTTCATAAATTACAAAATGATTATTTTTCATCTCCATCCAAACTCTTCTTGGAACTGAAGTAGGTGGAGATCTGCTACCCATAAATTACTAGCCACAAATACAACTTGTGGCAAAAAAAGCGATGGAAAACATAAGCAGCGAGCCTCAGTGCTGCCAACGTGTCTTTTTTTCCACACCTCCATGGTAAGATTTCCTCCGCGATCTCAAAAAGCGTCTAAAATATCACCTTTCCCATTTTGTCATATCTCGTTGCCATGGTGATTTATCTCTTACGCCGTATCAAGGTTTTTCCATCCAAGCCCGTCTACTTCACTCATTCGTTGTCTCTCTGGTTATCTCTGTATCATGTGACTTTTACGCGTTATCTGTTCTTTGCGACGCGTCGCACTCTGTATTAAGTCCTTCGAATATCTGCTGTCCTCCGTCAGTACATGCATGTCTCCAAAGGAAGTCTTCCTGATGGCTTCTCCCGTTTCTTCTAGAAGCTGTCGCTCCAACCATTCAGTCCATGTAGACAGATTCTGGGTCCTCGGAGCACAAAGAATATACCGAGGATGGTCATCTGTTGATTCCGAGTAAGTATTTCAAGAGTTTCCCGCTTTGAATGATAAAAAACTCGTCCGTCATGAAACATCCCCTCGTTATCAATGGAAAAAGTCTTGAGTGTTCGTCACGTTTTTATCCCATGAACATTTGTCTGCCCACGATGGCTTTTTCTTAAGCACATTCTTCAATGGACTGGAGCCGTGCCACTTAAGGTAGTCCGAGCGAAATATCATTTTACTTAGAAATCAATTAATTTGGTCTCATTTTAAAGAAAAATATCTCACCTATCCAATGAAACCAAAAATTCTACCCTAACCACATTACTTTCGGAAATACCAGCCCTTTTTATGGGAAACGGTACGTGCATGCACTCCAGAGAGACATTATTTACAAAATGAGGAATTTGTAACACTTAGATTTTTAAAAACTAACAGTGAGTAGTTTGCATGTTTCCTCAACTATACTTGAAAATGAATAATATTGTTAAAGCAGTAGGATCTTGGGTATCACAAAACCCCTTCCGCTTTGAAGGAGTTTCAAACGCCCCGGCGAAAAAAAAAAATTATTCGAGTCAAAGACTTATTTAGATATTTTCATTTATTAATTACAATTCCTGTAATATAAAACTATATAATTGCACCATTAATAATACAATATTTTATTCATGTGTTCTACAGCTGGTGTAATTAAAACGTATAATTCGAACATGGTCTCTATTATGATTTGGGAACTATATCGCTCGGACTACCTTAAGAATTCCCTTAAGGCAGTCAATCTCCAATGCTGAAGTAAGCCGTAACATATCAACATGGACATCGACGACATATGATTTCGAAATGTTATCTGCGTTCATTAAAAACACATTCATTGTATGCGAGTGTTTCGAATACAGTTTATAAAATTGTCACTGTGATGTTTAAGAACATTCGATGTTAACCTCTAACTTCAGAAGTGCTTCTACTTAAGCAGTGGGCCGCGACTGACTCGGATTTTAGGAATGGCGCGCTCTGATTAGCTGACATTTTTTCTGTTGTAAGCCGTAAAGATTCCTTCAGCTAGTTTCTTCCCAGCATTCAAGATTTTTGTCCGAGTCTTTAGCTCTCTGACGGCTTAAGTCTTACGCTCACGTCCATTGTAGAATGAGCTTAATATAATACACCAAACTGTCAAGTATCCGGTTCGTAGAATATCCAATTAATCGGTATGCAACAACACTCCTTGTCCTGTGCATAAAAAATTCGTTATACGTTTCGAAACTTTGTTATACGTTAAATATTCCAAAATCTTTCATATTTAGTCGATTATTTGCCTTTTCTGCTAATCATTAAGAACAGTTTTCTCCATAAGGAATAGATTTGTTTAATCAATTCACTTAAACACTGGGTTGTTTCGGTTTCTCGTGTTCCTTGACTATCCGTAGAAGATCTTTTACTGATAAGATTTATCATGAGTTATCGTATCTACAATGCAACTTTGTAAGGAATGTTCAAATACGTTTGTTTCTAATTAAGCGTATTTTAATGACTGATTATTCATGCTTTTCGTCCTGTTGGGAAGCAGTTTACCAGGAATTTATCGTGGAAAGGCCGAAACTGGGATGAAAATGTGTATAATATCTTCTTTTTTTTGGTGCAACGTAAACTAGAGATGGAAAAAATAAATTGTTCGGTGGAAATAATCGATTCTTCTCTTTCAATAAATCGGATAATCATATGACAATAAGTAACCAATTATTTGAATGATAAAAAGGCTTTTTTATAGTTAATCAAATGATTGATTAATTGATTTATATTAATTTTTTCCCATCCCTAGAGATGGCAACAATTAATCGTTCGGTGGAGATCATCGATTTTTCTCTTTCAATAAATGTATTAATCATAGTATAATAAATAACTAATTACTTGAATGATTAATCGACTAGTATTATAGTAAATCAAGAGACTGATTAACCGATTGATATTTATTTTGGCCATACGTAACTTTTAAACTTGCATCAGTTTTCCCACTTCAACCGGATGATTATAAATCAGTAGAGAGTGATTACAAAAACTACTTGAGCTATTGTGTCGGATTATTTGTGAAATTTCAAAGTAATTCCTTAGAAGAAGAGAGAAATCACTCAGAATATTGATGATGAACTTGAAGTTATCATTCATTAACCACGCCCGCTCGCCTGAGTTTCGAGTAAAAATTGACTGAACGTGGAGGCTTTTTCAGTTTCCAAATGTATAGGAATCCGAACTTCGTAATCTATTTTCATATAAATCGACTGAATTTGCTCGTGATGATGATTGAAGATTCTTTATGCTTTCCACACAGGCTCTAAACTACTTATGGTAATATGCCTCCATAACATCACTGTTATTTACTATAACTGTTGATTAATTTAAATGTGAACCATTTGAATCGATTAAAACGTCGTGTAAGCGTTAATCTTAATTCATGATTACATTTCAAGTGTGTAATTAGGTATTAGTAGAGGATTTCATGCCAATACAAGTCACAAAAACAGCTATGTTCATCAGGGAATGTTTTGAATTCGCGTCTCTGTCTCGTGAAGGCAATATGTTTATTTTCCAGGATAATGAGTGAGCATCAATAGAGTAACACCTTCGGAGAACGGTCCTGAGAAAGCTCTAATAATTCATGATTCGTCCATCTGCAACCATTTATCACATAATTGTTTTCAGAAGAAGGTAATGCAGCTTCTTTCTGATAGGAAAAGTTACCAACATACTGTGATGTTTATAGGACAGATCATAGAGTAGGACGTATCGAGATTGCACAAAGTCGAATTTTCTCATATGTGGATTTAAATATCTACAGTGTACACCCAGTCTGAAGATTGAAGATCGATTGAAGTTCGTAACATGTTAATAACAGCGAAGCTAGCGTTTCCATTAAGATTTCTATCCCTAGTTACACGGTACCTGGGGTCAGCCAACCAAGGTTAGAAATTCAACGCCACTTGGCATTGACTGGCTCTCCATATACTGAACATAATCAGTGTCAGGCCAAACTGGCGTAGGGCAGACGAGATATAAGCAAAATACACCGGTTACCTGTTGTATTATGTAGGTTAAGAACGCCAGTTATGAGCCATAATAATTAGTATAGTTATCATCTGTGGTCTCTTCGCCAAATATCTTGCTCCTTGAGGAAGGCAGTTACGTTCCATTCTTAATCGTCAATTTACCAGTGTAATTGGCTCTGTCTCTGTGTTGTGTTTTGCGGCGAACAGCAATATAATTATGTTTTTTACTTTGTGAATTCATAGCTTATAATAATTTCTAACTTTTCCCCCATGATTTTGTTTTTTCTTTCGTTTATGTAATTTTTGGAGTTCTGGAGAATGGATGGACGGTAAAAATAATGTACAATATTATAAACCCGATGCCAGCCCCAGTCTCTACCCCATCCGGAGTCGGTGACGTTGACGCAGTGCCTCTATGTTCTGCCCTCTCCGGAGAACTCTACGTACACACCACGGAAGGACCGGAAGTACTCCAGGAGAGAGAACTTCCCCTTTCCCTTCCAGGGGTCCTTGGCCGAGATTGACTTCTCCTCTGTACAGGGGCTCTCCATGTCCCTGTGTTTCATCTGCATCAGGGTTGTGGTGGTTATACCCTCCGCCGATCCGGAGCCTCGCGTCCTGAAGACAAGGTCATCGAATTTTCCGGCCACTGCTTCCTCGACCGCAGTCTGTGCCACCAGCCCCGGAGTCTCCAGCGCCCGGAGGGAACTCCAGAAATTCATAGCGCTTGTCATTTGTCTTGTTCTAGCACCAATATGACACACTTCCATGGAGGTATTTAACATATTTTGCTAGAGCCAAACTATTATCATAGAAGCAATCATAGGAATAAGATTAAAGAAATAGACTGCAGAACCGATTGATTTAAAATGTAATTTTTTTCCACGCACAATTAGGGACCTTAATTGTTGCGATGGATCAGTTCTAGGATACTTGAGTAGGTTAAATGGGTTTCTTCAATAATGCTAAATATCTTAACATGATTATTAGATACTAACCTCACATGCAATGATACTAACTATATACTATAGTAGTCAGTACTACTGATATAGTAGATAGACACTGTAGTAATACTATATGTATATAGGTATTTAGATGGATACTAACCTCTTAGATATATATCTAACCTCTAGATGATACCCTTGCATGTTTTAGAACCTTGTAGTGCTATTTATTTATCGCATTTATAATACTAACGAGTAGTTGTACCTTGAATAGTGTACTGCATGGTAGCATGTTCTTCTACGTATTACTACATTCTACTTCTCCTGGTTTCTGATCTGAATGAGTACCTTTGTCCTGACTGCTTATGGCCGGCGCCTGGCATCCGGGTGAACGTGTGCGGTTCTGATCTAAACTGGGATGAGTGCTGCATGCCTGGTGTGGAATCACCCCGTGCCACACACCCTAGTGGTGGCTTGCACAGTATTTTGTAGTTATATATGTAGGTAGTCGAAGAAGAAATTAGTCTATAAAGTCCCGTAAAATACTACCTAAAATTTAGAATAAAATGATGTGTCTTATAGACTTGAGTGCCTCGTGATTCCGAAATTTTTAATTCAACGGCTGCCCAGTTTGCATATGCTGTGTTGATTTGATTCCTATGATTTCATTCAATGTTTCGTTTCAGACGCTGAGTAAGGAGTTGAGACAGCGGCCTTTAAATGTCTCCAGGAATACAAAGTCATCCTGAGGACAGCTCCTCATCAGGTGACCTTCGAATTGTCATTTTAGTTTACAAATAGACTAGACATTAAACCTCAATAACAGCCTCATTCTGACACTTATAAACTCCCTCCCTTGATAAAGGCAGCTCCAACTTCCTCAAGACGTTTAGTGGACTTTGTCCGATGGTATTTTATCTCGTATTACTTACTTCATCCAAATGGTTCCTCATACTTACTGCCAAACGAACCTCATCTAGTCATTGAATTTTAATTTCTGATCATAATTAGTCTTAACATACAGTTAAAATGTGCCCCTGTTATAAATTCAATTGACATGTTCATATGTGTACTTCCTTTCTCGATAAAATATGCCTTCATTTCTTGAATATTTAAAAATCCTTTACATACATCCTAACGGCAATAATTACCAATGTTTTGATTCCGAACACTCATTTATCATTTGAGAGGTAGCTTCATTAAAATATACTTTCGCGTATTTTTCAGTTTCACCAATTAATTTCAAATAACTTTTTTTTCTGAGGCTGTGAGCTGGGTGAGATATAAGCAAGTAGCAAGCAAGTAGCAGGCGTAAGTGAATTAATCTAGTTAAAAGGGTGACCTCACCCCCCAGGCTGAAGGCTTAAGCTATGTTCCAGAACTATTGGAGATCCTTATAGCGATTACTTTCATTACATGTCACGGCACGTTTATTTAAAAAATAACTTTCCTTACTGTTTTGCAGCAAGAAGGGGAAAAGATAAAAAAAGAAGGCATTCTTAGTGCTACAACAGGAGGGGTAGAGGGAGAAAATTAAAGCATCCACGGAAACGTAGCCAACAGAATCGAAAACACATTATAATGAGATAACTAATAACATAAAAACATTCCAGTACGCGTGATTTTTCTGGACTTAAAAAAGCATTTGATAAAGTGCCCCACAGAAAATAATACTTTAATATAAGATCATACACCTTCGACTACGATGTTATTTCCTGGATTAGAGAATTCCTTGGCGATCGAGGACAGAGGGTAGTATTCGATAGGATACATAGGGTGGTGTTATATCCAATGAGGTTACAGTCACTTCGGGTGCTCCACAGGGGAGTGTCAAGGGTCCAATTATATTCCTTCTGTATATTAACGATATTGGTGAAGTGGTGGATAGTAAACTCTGACTATTTGCACACAATACTGTAAGGTACAGGGAAATCAGGGTAACGATCACGATATGGAAGTATTAAAGAAGGACATCAAGGCAATTCAAACGTGGGCCGACGCGTGGCAGATATAATTACACTTGAAAAGATGTGTTGTAAGGAATTTCTGGAAAGGAAACAACTCCCCTCGGTACTGTTATTACCTACACAATAGCCAATTAGAGAGAATCATGTAGAATCTGTAAAATACCTCGTAGTTAAACTAACTAATGATCTCTCGCGGAGCAAACATATTTAGGAAATAACTGGTCAGGCTAATAGTTAATTTGATTTTGTTCAAAGAGTACTTGGAAAAGTGCGACGATAAAGTTAGATAATTCAGCTACTTCTCCCTTGTTAGGCCCTACTTAGAATGTGCTGCTAGTGTTTGGGATCCTCGTGAGGGCAGGCTTAAAAACAGAGTTAGAACTCGTGCAGAAAAGATTAGTAAGATACGTGAAAGGCCGTTATTACAGTCTCAATAGTGTCACTGACATCTTGCAACAACTTGAATTGGAATCACTTTCAGACCGCTAATAAAAGATTAGACTCCTTCTTAAATGTAAATTTAAAACAGACGTATTTTAGACGAACTCTTCAATATCTTAAAAAACTCCAACATACTACGGTAGATCAGATCATGAGAATAAAATCCGGGATACAGATTGTAGAACAGAAAGGTTTAAAATTTCGTATTTCCCGCGATCGATGGGGGACCATAATGGCTGCGTTAAGACTTAAAAGTAGGTTATTTGACAGGTTGTGTAGCGGATAAATTCACATGCACCCCAATGTATGTTTCTAAATCAGCCGAATAGGGCTAACACCATGTTTTTCATGTTTTTTTGCATGTTTGCATGTTCACGTTTACATAGTTGCATGGTCGAGTGGTTTGGTAGTTCCTGTAGCATGCCCGTGGTGTGGCGCATGCTGGTTAAAGTTAATGTCTACACTGCAATTCATGCTGGAGTTAAGTCAAACCCTACCAAACACTCTTGTGGTGGTTGGCAGGGTAATAAGTAGATATAGATGTGTCAATTTTTCTTTTTTATGCTACTTCATCTATCATAAACAAGCGCTATAAACAGTCTACACGCATCTAATAACTAACTGTTCGTCTGCCTTTTCAATAGACTCGCACGATGGGGGTGAAGAATACCGAACGGAGGGCCTCAAGAAACGTACGCACGGCTACAACTTCCAATTGCACGTGCCGGCGCTGGTCATTCTCCGGGTGCTGGAGACTCCGGGAATGGTGGCACAGACTGCGGTCGAGGAGGCGGCGGCCGTGAAGTTCGACGACCTAGTGTTCAGAACCCACGACTCCGGAACGGCGGAGGGTGTAACCACCATCACGCTGATGCAGATGAATCACAGAGACATGAAGAGCCCCAGTTCAGAGGTGTAGTGCATCTCTCCCAAGGAACTCAGGAAGGAAAAAGGGAAGTTCTTCCTCCTGGTGGACTTCCTGTTCTTCCTTGGAGTGTACGAGGAGTTCCCCGAAGAAGGCAGGACACTGTGGCACTGCGCTATCGTATTTTAACTTCAGATTCAAAGAGGGGGACGCTAAGAGAACATGGGTTGAAGTCGAAAAGAATAATTTCTGCCGATAAGTGGTCGACGATATGCTCTGAGTCCGCCTGTGTCGACTCGTGGCGTCTTTTGAGGGCAGGGAAAAGTTGATCAGGTTGTTCATCGGCCCCGGGAAGAGGAACAAGGTGGAAGTAGGGAACAGCGCGAACCTCTTCCTGGGAAGCTTCGGTTCGCCGTGGACATGAGCGAATGCAAAGTATTGAAGAGGTCACAGAGAGCAATACTCCACTAGAACTACCCGACGGTTGGGAGGTGATTCGTGTACGAATCATTCAGTCATTTCATTCACAAATAGTTGCTTAGTGGAAACGGTAAGTACTTCACTGAGGACAGGATAATGAAACATTTTGAGGGTTTGTGATACACATTTGGTGTGATTTAAGTAGACGTCTTGGATCCACTTCGAAATTTCACTGGCAGGTTTAGAGAATTAGATGAGACCAAACGATTCAGAGATGGTGGAGAGTGGGTGGATGCGATCTGCGGAATAAGAGGAATCGGTAGGACGCAGTTGGCAATGACAGTTTAAATAAAGTGCATCCACGATGGAAGCAGTGCAATTTGGGTGGGCTGTTGGTGCTAGGAAATGTTCTCTAGATGCGCGAGTATCCTTAGTGTCTCTCGAAGAAGAGGAGACTAAGACCATTATGGTGAACTGTTGGATGAGGTCGCTGATAGTTTTCGGGAAAGGAAGTGCGTACTTGTGATCTACCCATATCTCAAATATCAAAGATAGCAAAGGTTTTTGAAAACGTCATGCGTAGTATAATATTATATATTGTAAAAAACATTAACTTTTATCTATGAAACAATATGGTTTCATGAAAAACATTGGAACAAAGATGCAATAAACATAACGTATTTGATACATGAAAAAAATGCATTAAGAACCAATTGCTATTTCATTGTTCGACCTAGCAATGGCGCTGGATTCTGTTAATCACGCAATATTATTGGATAAACTTTATAACTGTCGCATAAGAGGTATTCTTAAAGAAATTTATTAAAAGTATCGAAGTAATAGGAAACAGCGAGTAAAAGTTAATGGTATTGTCAGCGATTTTAGTGAATAAGTGTTTTATAAGTAAATACTGGTGTTCCCCAAGGACTGTTCTGGGCCCATTACTTTATTTTCTATGTGTAAATGACTTACTAATTAGCACACTGGTAGACATAATGCTATCTTTTGCAGATGACACAGCAGTTACTGCAACTGATAAAACGTGGTTGCATGTGGAGTTAAACAACAAATATAATTTATAAATAGCTCGTTTAGATAAATTATCACAAAATGTTGTCAAAAGAGTTTACAGGACTTTCGGCAGCTACCTTAATGGTGTACCAGAATATATAATGATTCAAATAGATAGTACCCAACAAAAAAGAATAGAAAATGGTAAATATTTAGATAAAATTTATGTGTAGGGAGAAACTCATTGAAAATTCGACAAGCATTAAGAAATATTTAGATTCTATTTTTCGATATGTCTCTAAATTAAAAATGAGTGATACTTTCAGGATGTCATATAATGCTTTTCCCATAGAATTATCAGCAATGGAAATGTAGCGTGGGATGGTTGGTGTTCACTCAAATAATTTGAAATTGTTACAAAATTTACAAAATAGACTAGATACTAAAATTGTTAACAAAATTCACGTTGTATTATGTAACAATTCAGTGAATCTTCAACGAATCTTCTTTATCGAATTCATAAAATTTCGGTATAACATTCTTATAGAAAATTTTGAAAATTCAAACAAAATTAAAATTATACCACAAATGTATAAATCAATTGGCAGTGAAAAAGAGCTACAATAAAGTAGATACATTATTCAATACCCTGCCAAACGACCGGAGCATAGTGTTAACGTAAATAGCAAAAAAGGGAAATATAAAATTCGGTTTAATGAAATGTATAGTGCAACAATCGAATACGCAGACTATTGTTAACAACAAAAACGAATTTATTTTAAAATAATTCATTTGACATTACATATATTCTACAAATTACATTTTTAACTACAATATTCTATAATTTAAATTTATTTTACAAATCGAAGTTTTTCTTTTTGTTACATATAATATTTTCTTTGAGTTATAACTTAATATTATGTATCCAGACCTTCGAACAGGTAATTATATTCACCTCTGTAAGGTTTACCATGTATTCATACTATGTATTAATGTACTTATGTAAACTGTTCTGATATAATAAATAAATAAATTTCCAAGAACTGGAGATAACAGATAATTTTTTCATTTAAAAAATCATCTTTTCATTTCCTATATATTAGCTATATTTCAATACCTTTGCCCGTTCATACAAAACGGTTATGTCATAGCTATATTTTACTACGAATTTCTTGGTAGGTAAGACAATGTGCGGACAATGTGTGGATTGTAGTAGCCGAATGTAAAGGAGGAAAGGACACGCACCTGCAACCACCCTGTCGGGTTCCGCATAGCAGATTGGGAATGAAAAGCTTCGCGCAGGGGGGCAGCTTCGCATCCCCTGAACACCCCTTGCTACGCCCATAACATAGACATTCACCAGTTCATGATATACAATAAGCACTATTTTTGCATGGGTCAGATAACTTGCAAAAACACATTTTTTTTAGGTTTCTAGTTTCAAATATATTCTGCAAGGTGGGGATGAAATGCAACGAAGGCTAAAAAATCTCTAGAAAGAGTACATCTGCATCATACCCTGCAAGCCACCCAAAGGGTGTGTGGCAGGGGGTGCTTCCACACCATGCATGCAGCAATAATACGGCATAACACCGAAACTACAAGGGAACCAGCGTACCAGCGTATTTGTTGTTCAAAGATGACGTTAGATATATATTGAGAACCCCTAAGTATTATGCTAGGTTTGATCATATTAACAAAATTAGAGAGATAGATTGTCGTACCGATAGATTTAAAATGTCATTTTTCCCTCGTACTATAAGAGAGAACAATAGGCAGCGTAGCAAAGGGATAGGTAGGTGAAATATAGTTAGAGTAGTCTAGCATGATGCATGTAATAACAACCATTAATCCCTTTCTAATTATGTAGCTACTAACCATGTGACCCTATTATCTAGCATGTCTCCATTAAATATCCTAGTTGCATGTCAATAGTGTATGTTGGTGTTCTTCACCCCCTGCCACACACCCTCGTGCTGGCTAGCAGGGTATCACGTAGATGTAGATGCACGTAGATGTACCACACATGCAACGCGCCCATTAACATCTACTAACCAAGAAACATTCCATCGTCAATCGTTCCAACATGCAAGGGGTACAAGGACTACTACTACATATTCAATCTCATGCATAAAGAAGAGCAACAATATTTACATCATGCATAAATAAGAACGTAAAATATATAAAGTAAGAGATCTACAATTTAGCTGATGTCACTATTTACAATATTCATGACGATGATCACAGCTGTTATGGTCCCGAATGGTACGCGGAAAAAATGACATTTTATACCTATCGGTTCTACAATCTAGCTCTCCAATTTTATTGGCGCGATCTAATCTGCCGTAGTACGAGGGGTTAATAGTATGTTTTTTACGTCGTCCGAGAAATGATTTTCTTGAAATTTAGTTAGGAGGTTAAGCCTATCATTTTAACTACACTGTGATAGCGATTCCAACCCTAATTCTTCTAACAGTCTAGACACACTAGCCAACTTATCGTAACATCGTTTCACAAACCTAGCTCCTTTTCGCTGCACGCGATCTAACTCTGATATCAATCCCGCTTCATATGGATCCCATACACTAACAGCATATTCCAGATGAGGCCTAACGATTGAAAAATAACGTTGTTTCACTATCTCGTCACATTTTCCGAGTATTCTCTTAATGAAGCATAGATTTGCAAAGTTTATCATTGCAAAGAAGATCCGCTAGATTTGTTAAAGGCCGTTATGATAATTGTATAAGGGTTACGAATTCAATAGAAGAACTAGGATGGGAATTACTATCAGAACGCAGGTTAAAATTTAGGTTAAACCTTTTAAGTAAATTCGAAACAGAGTTGTTCACAGATGACGTTAGATATATATTAAGAACCCCTGCGTATTATGCTAGGTTTGATCAGATTAACAAGATTAGAGTGATAGATTGTCGTACCGATAGATTTAAAATGTCATTTTTCCCGTGTACCATAAGAGAGAACAATAGGCAGCGTAGCAATTGGATAGGTTGGTGGAATATAGTTAGAGTAGTATGTAGTGCATGATGCATGTAATAACAACCAATAAACCCTTTCTTATTATGTAGATACTAACCATGTAGCTGCATGTGACCCCGTTCTCTCGCATATATCCCTTAAATCTTAAATATCCCTACATCTACGTCTACGTACTACCCTGCGAGCCACCACGAGGGTGTGTGGCAGGGGGTGAAGATCACCAAACATGCACTATTGACATGCGACTAGGATATTTGATGAAGGCACGCTAGATAATAGGGTCACATGGTTAGTATCTACATAATAAGGGAGGGGTTATCGGTTGTTATTACATGCATCATGCACTATAGACTACTCTAACTATATTCCACCAACCTATCCATTTGCTACGCTGCCTAGGATAGCAAATACCCTGACTAGGATATTTAATGAAGGCATCCTACCTATCCCATTACTACGCTGACCATTGTTCTCTCATATAATACGCGGGAAAAATGACATTTTAAATCTATCAGTACGACAATCTATCTCTCTAATCTTGTTAATATGATCAAACCTAGCTTAAAACGCAGGAGAGCTCAATATATATCTATAGTCATCTGTGAACAAATCGGATTCGAATTTACTTAAAAGGTTTAACCTATATTTAAACCTGCGTTCTGATAGTAATTCCCATCCATTCCCA
Organism: Ceriagrion tenellum; assembly: GCA_963169105.1. Taxonomy (NCBI): domain Eukaryota; kingdom Metazoa; phylum Arthropoda; class Insecta; order Odonata; family Coenagrionidae; genus Ceriagrion; species Ceriagrion tenellum. The sequence goes on along the minus strand of OY720639.1, from coordinate 93,901,828 downwards.
CACGGAGTGAACCAAGGCGCCGTGAACTCGCGAGGTGTTAAAACTGTTCCACCCGCAGAGGAATCCTAGAGGTTAACAGAAGAGTTAAAATGAAATACATTTACTGCAGCCAGCCATCAACGAAATCTATATAATCCAGTTAAATCTACGCATTTTTTAACAAAATTAAAATACAATCTCCCTTTTTGGTCTGAAATTTTCAAAACTACTTATTTCACCCTCATCCAAAACATTTTGAATGCCTTTAGCTATAAAAATGAAATGAAAGATACAGTATAAGAAATAAATCTTAAGGTCAGGGTAACTTAATTGTCATGTTCTTTAAAAAACGTTTGTATACCAATTAAAAAAATAACTATTGCGAGATTTGTATCATGTTTCGAAAACTTACAGACCAGACACCAGAGAGTGGCAAAATCTCAATTTTAGTACAAACAATTAGAGTTAAAATATACGCATTGGATGTAACACACGTGTGCATAACATTTACTCAAAAGCGGCGACAGGGATGACCTTAGGAACTATAGGCCTATTTCTTCTCACATCCATTTCCTTTAAGGAGATGGAACCCCGATTTAACGCTAACTGTGTTTGAAATGATACCATCTATGACAACACTTTCTTCTGCCCATGTATTAACTGATTGAAAAAAATGACTTAAATACAGTAGTAAAAAATAACAAGCCTCGTCTTTTTGCCGATGATGTGGTAGTGTATAAGGAAATGAAGACGACATGCAGTCTTTAGCTAAGGATTTAGATGCGATTGATGATGGGTGTGATAGTTGGCAGCTAGAATTAAATTTGAAGAAATGCGCGATGATGAACTTTTGGAAAAAGAATGGCTTTCCCCGGAATAATTATATAGCATTAAACAAAATAAAATATTTAACGTAGAATCTATTAAATACTTACATTTAAATTAATACGATCATGTCGAAACCCTCTATACCGTTCTGGTGTCCATTACACGGCCGAGGCAGCTAGCTATGTAGCGAGTAGCATACTCGATCACTGTAGACCTATTTTAGGATAGAGGGCAGGGCAGAGAGTAGGTCAGCTAGAGGGTCGCATCGGGTACCATCGCGAAATAAATTTAATAGAAAAATATCCAAGAAAGTGTTGGGTCTAACGAGAACAGTAAGAGGACAGTTTCTAAAAAAAAGCAGTAATGTAACTTGGAATATACCTGAGAAACCTGCCACCCACCCTTTGGGTGGCTTGCAGGGTATGACGTAGATGTAGATGAAGAAAGCGAGTTGTAATGAGAATAGACATTCCGGGAATACGCTCATTGATAAATCCTTTTCTGCCGTGGTAGTAAACTGCCGTTCCTTAAGAAATAAAGTAGCTGACTTCTACCATCTAATTGAAAATACTGCCGAAAATATAATCATAGGGATAGGGTGTAATGAAATCGCAGATAATACATCTACATCTGCGTTGAAGAAATGCGCGATTATGAATTTTTGGAAAAAGAATGGCCTTCCCCGGAATAATTACAGCATCAAAGAAAACAAAATATGTAACGTAGAATCAATTAAATACTTAGGCGTCACCATCAGTGAAGACATGTCATGGGGGAAACACATCAGGGAAATAACTAGTGTAGCAAACCGTAGATTAGGATTCGTAAAAAGGGTTCTAGGCAAATGCGATGAGAGAGTCCGAGAAAGAAGCTATTTTACACTTGTCAGGCCTCATTTAGAATATGCCGCTAGTATATGGGATCCCTACGAGGAAGGTATGATAAAAGAATTAGAGCGCGTGCAAAGGAGATCTGCTAGGTTTGTTAAATGTCGTCATGATAATTGTGTTAGTGTTACGAGTTTAATAGAAGAACTAGGATGGGAATTACTATCAGAACGCAGGTTAAAATTTAGGTTAAACCTTTTAAGTAAATTCGAAACCGATTTGTTCACAGATGACGTTAGATATATATTAAGAAACCCTGTGTATTATGCTAGGTTTGACCATATTAACAAAATTAGAGAGATAGATTGTCGTACCGATAGATTTAGAATGTCATTTTTCCCGCGTACCATAAGAGAGAACAATAGGCAACGTAGCAAAAGGGATAGGTAGGTGAAACATAGTTAGAATAGTCTGTAGTGCATGATGCATGTAATAACTACCAATAATCCCTTCCTTATTATGTATATTTTAACCTGTACTATACCGTAGTAACAAATATTTTATTGTAATAACTACTGCAATTACTTGCAATTACTAATAATCTACTGTAGTAACTAATAAACTATGACCCTATTTTCTAGCATGTCTACATTATATATCCTACTTACATGGCAATAGTGCATGTTTGGTGATCTTCACCCCCTGCCACACATACTCGTGGTGACTCGCAGGGTATTACGTAGATGTAGATGTAGATGTACCCTGCAAGCCACCCAAAGGGTGTGTGAAAGGGGGTGCTTCCGCACCAGGCATGCATGAATGATACGACATAATACCAAAATTGCATGGAAACCCTCTTACCACACATGCAAAGCGCCAATCAAAAATCTAATAACCAAGAAACATTATATCGTGAATCGTTCCAACATGCAAGGGATACAAATACTACTACTACAGATTCAAAATATCATGCATTAATACGAGCATCAATATTTACATCATGCATAAATAAGAAAGAGGAGAATATAGCGAGAAAGATTTACTGACTGCCTATTGTCACAATTCGAACTATTCATGACGACGATCACAGCTGTTATGGTCCCGCATGGTACGCGGAAAAAATGACATTTTATACCTATCGGTTCTACAATCTAGCTCTAATTTTATAGGCGCGATCTAATCTGCCGTAGTACGAGGGGGTTAATAGTATGTTCAAGTATTCCCGAAAAATTTCACAGTTTATAGAAAAGATAGAGTGGAAAGAACCGGGGAGGAGTTTTTATTCCAGTAATGGATTGTTATATTAGTAGGAGGGAGTCATTTTCCGACGACCAGGTAGAAAGCGTTCGATGCGCTATTCAAAATCTTAAAGCAAAAACAATCTATGTGTGCGCGTATTACAGACCACCAGATACCCATGTATGCTCAATATTAGGACTCGAAAGTCAACTCAGAAAGTTAACCACTCAAAAAAACGACTGTCATATCATAATCAGTGGGGATCTTCCGTCCATAGGCTGGGGCACTTACAGTTTTATCACTGGCGGGAAAGACAAAGACCTTTGTGAGTCACTCCTGTATACATTAACATCTCACTCACTACATCAATTAGTCACTGCTCCAACTAGAGGGAAAAATACACTTGATCTTTTAGCGACAAATATTCCACACATGGTTGTAAACATAGGTACGGATAAGGGAATTTGACGTTAGATATATATTGAGAACCCCTGCGTATTGTGCTAGGTTTGATCATATTAACAAGATTAGAGAGATAGATTGTCGTACCGATCGATTTAAATTGTCATTTTTCCCTCGTACTATAAGAGAGAACAATAGGCAGCGTAGCAAAGGGATAGGTAGGAGAAATATAGTTAGAGTAGTCTGTAGTGCATTATGCATGTAATAATAACCATTAATCCCTTTCTTATTATGTATATACTAACCATGTGACCCTATTATCTAGCATGCCTTCATTAAATATCCTAGTCGCATGTCAATAGTGCATGTTTGGTGATCTTTACCCCCTGCCACACACCCTCGTGGTGGGTCGCAGGGTATCACGTGGATGTAGATGTAGAAGGGAATAAGCGACCACAAGGTAGTCAATGATAATTTTTCCGTGAGCAAGAAAAATCTACTTGTTTAATCTACCATCTAGCTCTCTAATTTTATTGGCGCGATCTAATCTGCCGTAGTACGAGTGGGTTAATAGTATGTTTTTTATGTTGTCAGAGAAATGATTTTCTTGAAAGTTAGTTAGGAGGTTAAGCCTATAATTTAATCTTCGCTGTGATAGCGATTCCCATCCTAATTCTTCTAACAGTCCAGACACACTAGCCAACTTATCGTAGCATCGTTTCACAAACCTAGCTCCTCTCCACTGCATGCGCTCTAACTCTGATATAAACCCCGCTTCGTATGGATCCCATACACTAACAGCATATTCCAGATGAGACCTAACGATTGAACAATAACAATGTTCTTTCATTTTCTCATCACATTTTTAGATCGCTATTAGCTACATTTTTCTTCATTTTTCTTAGTATCGCGTTACTAAGTATCTGTACGTAAACGACTTGAATAGTGTAGTAAAAAATAGCAAGCTCCGTCTTTTTGCCGATGATGCAGTAGTGTATAAGGAAATTAGAAATGAAGAGGACAGACAGTGTTTAGCTAAGGATTTAGATGCGATTGATGATTGGTGTGATAGATGGCAGCTAGAATTAAATTTGAAGAAATGCGCGATTATGAATTTTTGGAAAAAGAATGGCCTTCCCCGGAATAATTATAGCATCAAAGAAAACAAAATATGTAACGTAGAATCAATTAAATACTTAGGCGTCACCATCAGTGAAGACATGTCATGGGGGAAACACATCAGGGAAATAACTAGTGTAGCAAACCGTAGATTAGGATTCGTAAAAAGGGTTCTAGGCAAATGCGATGAGAGAGTCCGAGAAAGAAGCTATTTTACACTTGTCAGGCCTCATTTAGAATATGCCGCTAGTATATGGGATCCCTACGAGGAAGGTATGATAAAAGAATTAGAGCGCGTGCAAAGGAGATCTGCTAGGTTTGTTAAATGTCGTTATGATAATTGTGTTAGTGTTACGAGTTTAATAGAAGAACTAGGATGGGAATTACTATCAGAACGCAGGTTAAAATTTAGGTTAAACCTTTTAAGTAAATTCGAAACCGATTTGTTCACAGATGACGTTAGATATATATTAAGAACCCATGCGTATTATGCTAGGTTTGACCATATTAACAAAATTAGAGAGATAGATTGTCGTACCGATAGATTTAGAATGTCATTTTTCCCGCGTACCATAAGAGAGAACAATAGGCAACGTAGCAAAAGGGATAGGTAGGTGAAACATAGTTAGAATAGTCTGTAGTGCATGATGCATGTAATAACTACCAATAATCCCTTCCTTATTATGTAGATTTTAACCTGTACTATACCGTAGTAACTAATATTCTATTGTAATAACTACTGCAATTACTTTCAATAACTAATAATCTACTGTAGTAACTAATAAACTATGACCCTATTTTCTAGCATGTCTACATTATATATCCTACTTACATGGCAATAGTGCATGTTTGGTGATCTTCACCCCCTGCCACACACCCTAGTGGTGGCTCGCAGGGTATTACGTAGATGTAGATGTAGATGTACTTACTCGTGTGCGTTTTAAACATTTTCTAACCTCCGCTTTCGACCACCTTGGCTCTCTCTATTCTCACTCTTATACTTATGAGGTATATATCTGTTGACGAGTGACCGCGTAATTTGGAGTAACTCTTTTCATGTTTTGTCTGTACCACTATTTTTTCTAATGTTCACGAATTTTTCAAAAGAAGTCTTAAAGTCACGCCTAAATCCGTTCAAATATGCTTTACTAAAAGGTAAATCTTTCTTTTAAATTTAAATTACTGCGATAAATACTACCCCTCCCGGTCGACTCTCTCGTTCTCTTCTGTATACCCAAAAATTTACTGGAAAAATTTCACTATCAGCAATATCGCTTGTTAACCAACTTTCCTTTTCTATTATTATGTCAGAATTTGTACTCTCTATAAGGTGATGGAATTCAGGTATCTTGCTTCTTAAACTACGACAATTAACTACCACTCCTGAAAATTCCTCTTTTTAATATGCCTGCTTATTGTATTTGTGGGGTTTCTGTTTTCTTAATTATTGGGAAAGTTACAGTTTGAAAATTCATGGGTGTTATGTTGATTTATTTGTTTTTCCTTTTTCTGTGCTTTCTTCCGTCCCGCTGAATATATACTGTGTTGCCTGATCAACTCGTTATTCTTTGCTATCCTGGTGAGTGGCAAGTTATTTAATGGCCCACTATTTGACCTACTCTCTTCCCTAAATATTTCTAATTTATTGTCATATATTAAGCTTTTCCTAGGTCCTAAATAAATTTCAGGAAAATCATTTTACTGACGACGTAAAAAATATACTATCAACCCCTTCGTACTACGGCAGATTAGATCGCGCCAATAAAATTAGAGAGCTAGATTGTAGAACCGATAGGTATAAAATGTCATTTTTTCCGCGGACCATTCGGGACCATAACAGCTGTGATCGTCGTCATGAATAGTTCGAGTATTGACATAGGGAGGCAGTAAATCTTTCTCATTATATATTCTGCTCTCTTATTTAGGCATGATGTAAATATTGGTGTTCTTATTTATGCATGATATTTTGAATCTGTAGTAGTAGTCTTTGTATCCCTTGCATGTTGGAACGATTGACGATAGAATGTTTGTTATTTATTAGATTTTTAATTGGCGCTTTGCATGTGTGGTGCGCGGGTTTTAGTGTAATGTCGGTGTTCTACCCTATCATTCATGCATGCCTGGTGCGAAAGCACCCCCTGCCACACACCCTTTGGGTGGCTTGCAGGGTATGACGTAGATGTAGATGATGTAAATGTAGGTCCCAAATTTTGTGTACTGTTTACTATCTGACTTTCTGAAAATGCACGTGACGTGGTATCACGTCACCAGCACCAGCGTAAATACAACCATGACGTGACATCACGTCATGCCGCACCTAAAGGGTTAGTAGATTTTAAATTGGCGCATTGTATGTGTGGTATGCGGGTTTCAATGTAAATTCGGTGTTCTAACGTATCATTCATGCATGCCTGGTGTGGTAGTACCCCCTGCCACACACCATTTGGGTGGCTTGAAGGGTTTGACGCAGATGTAGATGAAATCGCGTATTAACAGTTATTTTTCACACCCGTGCTAAGTTATTGGCCTGCGCCTGGCATTGGGGAAAGAAGCGGCTCTGATATTAACTGAGTTGAGGGCTGCATGCTTGGCGTGGATACACCCCGTGTTACACACCCTAGTGGTGGCTTGCACTGTATTTTTTATATGTAGACTTAAAAAAATATTTTTAAGATACAAGTAAACCCGTTGTTGCGTTAAGTAAGTGGTTATATAAACACCATTTAACAGCCTGCTTTGGTTGTTACGCGTGGTAAGAAGTTGGAATCGAACGACTGCATTCACATCTACATCTAAGTCATACCCTGCAAGCCACCCAAAGGGTGTGTCAGGGAGTGCTCCCACAACAGGCATGCATGAGTTATATGTAAAAACGCCGAATCTATATTGAAACCAGCGTACCACACTTGCAACGCGCCAATTAACAATCTACTAACCAAGAAACATTGTATCGTCAATCGTTCCAACGTGCAAAAGGTACAAGGACTACTACTACAGATTCATAATATCATCCATAAATAAGAACCTCAATATTTACATCATGCATAAATAAATACGTAGAGAATATAAAGAGAAAGATTTACTGTCTGCCTATTGTTACAATTCGAACTATTCATGACGACGATCACAGCAATTATGGTCCCGAAGGGTAACGCGGAAAAAATGACATTTTATACCTATCGGTTCTACTATCTATCTCTCTAATTTTATTGGCGCGATCTAATCTGCTGTAGTACGAGGGGGTTAATAGTATGTTTTTTACGTCGTCCGAGAAATAATTTTCTTGAAATTTAGTTAGGAGGTTAAGCCTATAATTTAAACTACACTGTGATAGCGATTCCCATCCTAATTCTTCTAACAGTCTAGACACACTAGCCAACTTATCGTAGCATCGTTTCACAAACCTAGCTCCACTTCGCTGTTCGCTGCACGCGATCTAACTCTGATATCAACCCCACTTCGTATGGATCCCATACACTAACAGCATATTCCAGATGAGGCCTAACGATGTAAAAATAGCAACGTTCTTTCACTTTCTCATCACATTTTCCGAGTACTCTCTTGTTAGAGCCTAGCTTCCTGTATGATTGACCGCATATTTCCCGAATATGTTTTCCCCAAGATATGTCGTGAGTAATTGTGACCCCTAAGTACTTGACAGACTCCGCGTGAATAATTTACACATTTTTAATTCTGTAAGCCCTACCTGGCCTATATCGCCGCAGGCAATCACGTAGATGTAGATGTATATTTATTTTTCCAAAAGCTGACTACTACGCACTTTTTTATGTTTAGTTCCATCTGCTACTTTTCGCACCAAACATAAATAGCAAGTGGTAGGGTTATATGCGTTGAGGTGTTTAAATTACATCTACAATTACGTCTTGCCCTGCAAGCCACCCAAAGGGTGTGTGGCAGGTGGTGCTTACGCACCAGGCATGCATGAATTATACGGCAGAATACCTAAATTACATTGAAACCCGCGTACCATACATGCAATGCGCCAATTAAAAATCTAATAACCAAGAAACATTCTATCGTCAATCGTTCCAACATGCAAGGGATACAAAGACTACATATTCAAAATATCATGCATAAATCAGAACGAAGAGGTAAACTAAGGTATGTGAATAAAAGCAATTAAGAACACAATGTTTGCGGTGTATCTCAAAAATGCTTTCTGAATTATAATGACGGAAGATGTCAACAGGGCAACTGTTTCATTTAGGCAACTTGCAATCAAGTTCTTCAAAACCTAAAGAGTAATGATAAGAAAAAAGAAAGCGAACCCTATTTCGAGGTGTTAGAGGTTTTTTTAGAAATATATATTTAGCCATCTAAATATATTGTGCAGTCGATTCTGTTGGGAGCATTTCCTCTGAAGCTTAAAAAGTCCTTAATCTACCCCTCCTCCTTCGATTGCACAAAAAATGTCTTCATTTTGTGTCCCCCTTCTACCCTTCTAGCTATTATTCACCTCTCTCCTCCTCCTCACCCTCTCCCTCAAGCCTGAACCCTCTTCCACTTACTGAGCGTTGGCTCCCCACGGCGTTCGACCTTCACCAACTCTTAACTCTCGCCCCCACCCCCACTGAACATGCGTCACTCAGCCTATGTTATCTCAAATGAGATGAGACCCATTAGCAAAGGCATGGGGTTTATAGGCGGTAGTACGGAAAAATTCCCCTTACTTATTTTCCAAAAATATTTCTACGTGAATCCTCAAGGGAATTTTTTCCTTCTGAAAATGAGACCGGTAGAGATATGAAGTCCTTGGATATTTGAAATCGTTCCCCAGAGGAAACGCTAAGTAAGGATGTTGAACTGTTTGAACAAGACAATGTCAAGGTAATTGACAATGTCCATACATTTTATGATAGATGTAAGCATCAACATAATAATAAAGGGCTTATTGGTTATAAATATACATACATATAATATATATGATATAAATACATCTAATAATATACGTTTCAATGTAATTTCGGTGCTCTACCGTATATATACCGTATACGTTCAGGGAAGTGTAATTGGTCCACTTTTATTTCATCTACATCTACATCTACGTCATACCCTGCAAGCCACCCAAAAGGTGTGTGGCAGGGGGTGCTTCTACGCCAGGCATGCATGAATTATACGGCAGAACACCGAAACTACATTGAAACCAGCGTACCACACATGCAACGCGCCAATTAAAAATCTACTAACCAAGAAACATTCTTTCGTCAATCGTTCCAACATGCAAAGGATACAAAGACTACTACTAGTTAGATATATATTAAGAACCCCTGCGTATTATGCTAGGTTTGACCATATTATCAAAATTAGAGAGATAGATTGTCGTACCGATAGATTTAAAATGTCATTTTTCCCGCATACCATAAGAGAGAACAATAGGCAACGTAGCAAAAGGGATAGGTAGGTGAAACATAGTTAGAATAGTCTGTAGTGCATGATGCATGTAATAACTACCAATAATCCCTTCCTTATTATGTAGATTTTAACCTGTACTATACCGTAGTAACTAATATTCTATTGTAATAACTACTGCAATTACTTGCAATAACTAATAATCTACTGTAGTAACTAATAAACTATGACCCTATTTTCTAGCATGTCTACAGTATATATCCTACTTACATGGCAATAGTGCATGTTTGGTGATCTTCACCCCCTGCCACACACCCTCGTGGTGGCTCGCAGGGTATTACGTAGATGTAGATGTAGATGTAAACGACTTGAATAGTGTAGTAACAAAGTAGTAGAGTAGGATACAAAGACTACTACTACAGATTCAAAATATCATGCATAAATAAGAACACCAATATTTACATCGTGCCTAAATAAGAGAGCAGAATATATAATGAGAAAGATTTACTGCCTGCCTATGTCAAAACTCGAACTATTCATGACGACGATCACAGCTGTTATGGTCCCGAATGGTACGCGGAAAAAATGACATTTTATACCTATCGGTTCTACAATCTAGCTCTCTAATTTTATTGGCGCGATCTAATCTGCCGTAGTACGAAGGGGTTAATAGTCTGTTTTTTACGTCGTCAGTAAAATGATTTTCCTGAAATTTATTTAGGAGGTTAAGCCTATAATTTAATCTACGCTGTGATAGCGATTCCCATCCTAATTCTTCTAACAGTCCAGACACACTAGCCAACTTATCGTAGCATCGTTTCACAAACCTAGCTCCTCTTCGCTGCACGCGATCTAATTACGATATTAACCCCGCTTCATATGGATCGTATACACTAACAGCATATTCAAGATGAGGCCTAACGATTGAAAAATAACAACGTTCTTTCACTTTCTCATCACATTTTCCGAGTACTCTCTTGATAAAGCCTAGCTTCCTATATGCTTGACCGCATATTTCCCTAATATGTTTTCCCTAAGATATTCCGTGAGTAATTGTGACCCCTAAGTACTTAACAGACTCGGCGTGAATAATTTCCGTATTTTTAATTCTCTACGCCCATCCTGGCCAATTTTTCTTTTTCCAAAAGCTGACTGCTACGCACTTTTTTATGTTTAGTTCCATCTGCCACTTTTCGCACCAAGCATGAATAGCAAGTAGGTCGATTGTTAACGAGTCGCTATCTTCGGAATTGTTAATATCATTATACACAACCGCGTCGTCTGCGAAGAGTCTAAGCTTACTTTTAACGACGTTACTAATATCATTAATGTACAAGAGAAATAAAAGTGGACCAATTATACTTCCCTGAGGAACACCCGATGTAACGCTAACTGTGTTTGACATGATACCGTCTATGACAACCCTTTGTTCCCGCCCATGTAAGAATTGATTAATCCAACTAATAATGTTTTTATCTATTCCATATGCTTCTAGTTTTGAGAGCAACTTAACGTCAGGTACCTTATCAAAAGCTTTCCTAAAATCGAGGAATATCGCGTCAACTTGGACATTATTTTCACCCGAGAGCAAGATGTCATGAACGAAGAGGGCCAATTGGGTTTCGCAAGATCTACCCTTTCGAAATCCGTGTTGATTATTTATTAATAATTCCTCCCTATCTAAATGACTCATAATGGAGCTTACGATTATGTGTTCAAATACCTTACAGGAAATGGATGTGAGAGAAATAGGCCTATAGTTACTAGGGTCTTCCCTGTCGCCGCTTTTGAATATAGGTGTGACATTTGCTACTCTCCAGTCCTTAGGCACTACGTGATCTACTAAAGATTTGGTAAATATTAATTCTAAGTCAGGCGCTATGTCTGATGCCATTTTTTTATATACGCGAGCAGGTATTTGATCTGGACCGGGGGATTTGTTGGGGTTGATATTTTTTAGCTACTGTTCTATGCCGCGACAATTTATAATAATTTCAGGCATACATGATTGGGAACGAACATGCTGAGGATCGAAAATATGTGGTGTATAAGTACTGAAAATGCTTTTGAAGAATGAGTTTAACGAATTAGCTTTTTGTAGACTGTTGGTTAGCTTTTCCCCATTGATATTCTTAAGCGGGTGTACTGTTAATTTATTTCCTTGAGTGTCCCTAACATACGACCAAAATGCCTTGGGATTATCGTTCAATTGTTCTCCCAGTAATTTACTTTTGAAATCAGCTAACGCCCTTCGGCACGCTTTTTTTGCTAAGAGTTTAGATATTTTGTAATTTTCGGTGACTGTGTATAGTTCTTCGGAGGATTTGTTATTTTTTGCCCTTTTTAACCTAGCATGACATGTTCTCTGGTGCTTTAATGTTTTTCTAACCTCCGCGTTATACCACCTAGGCTCTGCATTGGCTCTTTTCCATTTACTTGGTATGTATTTGCTAACTACTGATCGTGTAACGTTGAGGAAAGTATTCCACAAAACCTCAGTATTACTGTTGATACTTATTTTTTGAAAATTAGTAAATGACTTTTGGAACTCTCGTTTCATACCTTCGTAGTCAGCCTTATTATATAAGTAGATTTTTCTTTGTGGATTATGTTTCTTGATCATGCTCACGGAAAAATTAGCTTTAACTATCTTGTGGTCGCTTATTCCCTTATCCGTACCTATGTTTACAACCATGTGTGGAATATTTGTCGCTAAAAGATCAAGTGTATTTTTCCCTCTAGTTGGAGCAGTGACTAATTGATGTAGTGAGTGAGATGTGAATGTATACAGGAGTGACTCACAAAGGTCTTTGTCTTTCCCCCCAGTGATAAAACTGTACGTGTCCCAGTCTATGGACGGAAGATTGAAATCCCCACCGATTATAATATGACAGTCGTTTTTTTGAGTGGTTAATTTACTGAGTTGACTTTCTAGTTCTAATATTGAGGTTATATGGGTATCTGGTGGTCTGTAATATGCGCACACATAGATTGTTTTTGCTTTAGGATTTTGAATGGAGCACCATACGCTTTCTACCTGGTCGTCGGAAAATGACTCCCTCCTACTAATATAACAATCCTTCACTGCAATAAAAACTCCTCCCCCGGTCCTTTCCACTCTATCTTTTCTATAAACTGTGAAATTTTTTGGGAATACTTCATTATCTGCGATTTCGTTACACAACCAACTTTCCGTCCCTATAATTAAGTCCTTTTGCTAACTACTGATCGTGTAACGTTGAGGAAAGTATTCCACAAAACCTCAGTATTACTGTTGATACTTATTTTTGTTAAATTAGTAAATGACTTTTGCAACTCTCGTTTCATGCCTTCGTAGTCAGCCTTATTAAACAAGTAGATTTTTCTTTGTGGATTATGTTTCTTGATCATGCTCACGGAAAAATTAGCTTTAACTATCTTGTGGTCGCTTATTCCCTTATCCGTACCTATGTTTACAACCATGTGTGGAATATTTGTCGCTAAAAGATCAAGTGTATTTTTCCCTCTAGTTGTAGCAGTGACTAATTGATGTAGTGAGTGAGATGTGAATGTATACAGGAGTGACTCACAAAGGTCTTTGTCTTTCCCCCCAGTGATAAAACTATAAGTGTCCCAGTCTATAGACGGAAGATTGAAATCCCCACCGATTATAATATGAAAGTCGTTTTTTTGAGTGTTTAACTTACTGAGTTGACTTTCGAGTCCTAATATTGAGCTTACATGGGTATCTGGTGGTCTGTAATATGCGCACATATAGATTGTTTTTGCTTTAGGATTTTGAATGGAGCACCATACGCTTTCTACCTGGTCGTCGGAAAATGACTCCCTCCTACTAATATAACAATCCTTCACTGCAATAAAAACTCCTCCCCCGGTCCTTTCCACTCTATCTTTTCTATAAACTGTGAAATTTTTCGGGAAAACTTCATTATCTGCGATTTCGTTACAAAACCAACTTTCCGTCCCTATAATTAAGTCTGCGTCAGTAGTTTCAATTAGATGGTAGAAGTCAGCTACTTTATTCCTTAAGCTACGGCAATTTACTACCACGACAGAAAAGGATTTATCAGTGAGCGTATTCCCGGAAAGTGTATTCGCATTACAACTCGCTTTCGTAGGTATATTCCAAGTTACATTACTGCTATTTTTTGAAACTGGCCTCTTACTGTCCTCTTTAGACTTAACACTTTCTTGGATATTTTTTCTATTAAATATTGTTCGCGATGGTACCTGATTCGAGCCATTAGCTGACCTACTCTCTGCCCTACCCTCTATCCTAAAAAAGGTCTACAGTGATCGAGTATGCTACTCGCTACACAGCTAGCTGCCTCGGCCGTGTAATGGACACCAGACGACAGAATGGACACCTGTTAAGTACTTAGGGGTCATAATTACTCACGACCTATCTTGGGGAAAAAATATTAGGGAAACATGCGGTCAAACATTTCTACATCTACATCTACGTCATACCCTGCAAGCCACCCAAAGGGTGTGTGGCAGGGGGTGCTTTCGCACCAGGCATGCATGAATGATATGGTAGAACACCGACATTACATTAAAAACCCGCGTACCACACATGCAAAGCGCCAATTACAAATCTAATATCCAAGAAACATTGTATCTCCAATCGTTCTAACATGCAAGGGATACAAAGACTACTACTACAGATTCAAAATATCATGCATAAATAAGAACATCATTATTTACATCATGCATAAATAAGAAAGAGGAGAATATAATGAGAAAGATTAACTGCCTGCCTATTGTCAATACTCGAACTATTCATGACGACGATCACAGCTGTTATGGTCCCGAATGGTACGCGGAAAAAATGACATTTTATACCTATCGGTTCTACAATCTAGCTCTCTAATTTTATTGGCGCGATCTAATCTGCCGTAGTACGAAGGGGTTAATAGTATGTTTTTTACGTACAACATATACAAAGCTAGGCTTTATCAAGAGAGTACACGGAAAATGTGATGAGAAAGTGAAAGAACGTTGTTATTTTTCAACCGTTAGGCCTCATTTGGAATATGCTGTTAGTGTATGGGATCCATACGAAACGGGATTGATATCAGAGTTAGATCGCGTACAGCGAAGAGGAGCTAGGTTTGTGAAACGATGCTACGATAAGTTGGCTAGTGTGTCTGGACTGTTGGAAGAATTAGGATGGGAATCGCTATCACAGCGTAGATTACATTTTAGGCTAAACCTCCTAAATAAATTTCAGGAAAATCATTTTACTGACGACGTAAAAAACATACTATTAACCCCTTCGTACTACGGCAGATTAGATCGCGCCAATAAAATTAGAGAGCTAGATTGTAGAACCGATAGGTATAAAATGTCATTTTTTCCGCGTACCATTCACGACCATAACAGCTGTGATCGTCGTCATGAATAGTTCGAGTATTGACAATAGGCAGGCAGTAAATCTTTCTCATTATATTCTCTACTCTCTTATTTGTGCACGATGTAAATATTGATGTTCTTATTTAAGCATGACATTTTGAATCTGTAGTAGTAGTCTTTGTATCCCTTGCATGTTGGAACGATTGAAGATAGAATGTTTCTTAATTATTAGATTTTTAATTGGCGCCTTGCATGTGTGGTACGCGGGTTTCAGTGTAATTTCGGTGTTCTACCGTATCATTCATGAATGCCTGGTGTGGAAGCACCCCCTGCCACTCACCCTTTGAGTGGCTTGCATGGTATGACGTAGATGTAGATGTACGTTGATATTTTAATTTCCAGAGAAGGTAGCGTATCATACGGAATAGACAGTAATATAGTAGGCTGGATAGGAGACTTCTTAAATGAACGCGTTCAAAGGGTGGTATTAGATAATTAAAAATAGCAAAAATAGTGATACAGTTATGCATGGAAAGAGTTCCTCCAAATTACACGGTCACTTGTCAACAGATATATGCCTCATAAGTATAAGAGCGAGAATAGGGAACCAAGGTGGTACAACGCGGAGGTTAGAAAATGTTTAAAACGCCAACGAGTTAGCCACGCGAAACTAAGGAAAATGAAGAAAAATGAAGCTAAAAGCGACCTAAAAAATACTATCGAGCATTAAAAAATTTGTAAAGCAACCGAAAAAACAGCCCCTAGAAAAGCGTTTAGCAAATTCAAGAGAAAAATACTTGGATATAAACTAGAGAGAAATCCGAAAGCATTTTGGTCATACGTTAGGGAAATACGGGGAACTAAAAAATCAACGGTTAATTCCTTGAAAGACGATAGAGGCGAAATAGTAACTTCCAGTTTAGATAAGGCAAATTTTTTTAATTACTTTTTTCAGGGTGTTTTTAATCAATCTATGCATAGTTTCCGCGAAACCATACAAGACCGATTTCAACAACCAATGCCCCCAATCGATATATCTTGTAGCGGAATCGTATCCTTACTAAGTAACATTAGCCCCTAACAATTCCTCAGGTCCTGATGAAATTTCAGCTCGTGTTTATAAAAAATTATCTCTCGAAATGGCTCCGTATCTTAAAGTAATATTTAACAAATCCCTCGAAGAACACGCGGCTCCCAAAGACTGGAAGATAGCAGACGTGACCCCAATTTTTAAAAGCGGAGATAGGGAACAGCCATGTAATTGTAGACCAATATCATTAACGTCACTATAATGTAAAATTATAGAGCATATAATAGTTACATCAATAATGGGACACCTAGACAGCCAGGATTTATTAATAACAAATCAGCATGGGTTCAGAAAAGGACGGTCTTGCGAAACTCAATTAGGTCTTTTTGTTCACGATATTTTAGTATCCGGAGAAGGTAACGTTCAGGAAGATGCAGCGATTCTTGACCTTAGAAAAGCTTTTGACAAGTTTCCCCACTGTAAGTTACACGCGAAGTTAGCATCATACGGAATAGACAGTAACATAGTAGGCTGGATAATAGACTACTTACATGAAGGTGTTCAAAGTGTGGTATTAGATGGTGTCAGCTCCGGCGAAGTAAAAGTTACATCAGGTGTTCCCCAGGGAAGCGTGATAGGCCCAATTTTATTTCTTCTGTACGTAAACTGTCTTCTTCTTCTTGCTTCAACTTCTTCTCTACTTTACTTCTACTTCTTACTTCTTCTTCGTAAATCTCTGTACTTAGCGGCATTTAGAATAAGCCGCTAGTAAATGGGATCCGTACGAGGAAGGTATGATAAAAGAATTAGAGCGCGTGCAAAGGAAATCTGCTAGGTTTGTTAAAGGCCGTTATAATAATAATATAATAATTGTATAAGTGTTACGAGTTTAATAGAAGAACTAGTATGGGTACTACCCCTGCCACACACCCTCGTGGTGACTCGCAGGGTATTAGGTAGATGTAGATGAAGATGTAGATGTAAACGACTTGAATACAGTTGTAAAAATAGCAAGCCTTGTCTTTTTGCCGATGATGCATGTTTTACACTTGTCAGGCCTCATTTAGAATATGCCGCTAGTATATGGGATCCGTACGAGGAAGGTATGATAAAAGAATTAGAGCGCGTGCAAAGGAGATCTGCTAGGTTTGTTAAACGTCGTTATGATAATTGTATTAGTGTTACGAGTTTAATAGAAGAACTAGGATGGGAATTACTATCAGAACGCAGGTTAAAATTTAGGTTAAACCTTTTAAGTAAATTCGAAACCGATTTGTTCACAGATGACGTTAGATATATATTAAGAACCCCTGCGTATTATGCTAGGTTTGACCATATTAACAAAATTAGAGAGATAGATTGTCGTACCGATAGATTTAAAATGTCATTTTTCCCGCGCACCATAAGAGAGAACAATAGGCAACGTAGCAAAAGGGATAGGTAGGTGAAACATAGTTAGAATAGTCTGTAGTGCATGATGCATGTAATAACTACCAATAATCCCTTCCTTATTATGTAGATTTTAACCTGTACTATACCGTAGTAACTAATATTATAATGTAATAACTACTGCAATTACTTACAATAACTAATAATCTACTGTAGTAACTAATAAACTATGACCCTATTTTCTAGCATGTCTACATTATATATCCTACTTACATGGCAATAGTGCATGTTTGGTGATCTTCACCCCCTGCCCCACACCCTCGTGGTGGCTCGCAGGGTATTACGTAGATGTAGATGTAGATGCAAGAGTGTATAAGGAAATTAGAAATGAAGAGGACATTCAGTCTTTAGATAAGGATTTAGATGCGCTTGATGATTGGTGTAATAGATGGCAACTAGAATTAAATTTGAAGAAATGCGCGATTATGAATTTTTCGAAAAAGGATGACTTTCCCTGGAATAATTACCGCATCAAAGGAAACAAAATATATAACGTAGATTCAATTAAATACTTAGGTGTCACCATCACTAAAGACATGACATGGGGGAAACACATTAGGGAAATAACTTGTGTAGCAAACCGTAGATTAGGATTCGTAAAAAGGGTTCTAGGCAAATGCGATGAGAGAGTCCGAGAAAGAAGCTATTTTACACTTGTCAGGCCTCATTTAGAATATGCCACTAGTATATGGGATCCGTACGAGGAAGGTATGATTAAAGAATTAGAGCGTGTACAAAGGAGATCTGCTAGGTTTGTTAAATGCCGTTATGATAATTGTATAAGTGTTACGAGCTTAAAAGAAGAACTAGGATGGGAATTACTATCAGAACGCAGGTTAAAATTTAGGTTAAATCTTTTAAGTAAATTCGAAACAGAGTTGTTCACACATGAAGTTAGATATATATTGAGAACCCCTGCGTATTATCTTAGGTTTGATCATATTAACTAGATTAGAGAGATAGGTTGTCGTACCGATAAGTTTAAAATGTCATTTTTCCCTCGTACTGTACGAGAGAAGAATAGGCAGCGGAGCAAAGGGATAGGTAGGTGAAATAAAGTTAGATTAGTCTGTAGTGTTCATGCATGCCTGTGTTCATGCATGCCTGGTGCGATAGCACCCCCTGCCACATACCCTTTGGGTGGCTTGCAGGGTATGACGTAGATGTAGATGTAGATGTAGTACAGGATGCATGTAATAACAACCAATAATCTCTTCCTTATTATGTAAATACTAACCATCTATCTCCATGTTACTCTATTATCCTATCTCCTTTTAATATCCTACTTTCTAGTCAATTTGTGCATGTTTGTGCATGCAGAAAAAAATCGAAATAGTGGAAAGGAAAATATTAAGATCTATCCTAAAAATCCCCTGCGAGGCGGGGAATAAAAAACTATATGACATTTTCGGGACAAAACCCATATGGGAGATAATAAAGAAACAAACACATGAATATTTTGATAGGCTGAATAATAGTGACATTCCCAAGATGGTCGATCTTGGGTAAACAACATCCTTTCTCGAGACAAGTACAAAAGACCTGAAAGTATGCTTCATCAATAAAGGCTGGGTGGCCAAATGTAGGGAATAATAGAAGTAATGACATAGAGCAAAAGCTCAAAATAAGCTTGAGCAATCTCTAAAATAAAGCTGCCTCCGGCAGCACAGACCCACAGACGTGCATGTTTGGTGATCTTCACCCCTGCCACACATCCTCGTGGTGGCTCGAAGGGTATCATGTAGATTTAGATAGTAATTCCCATCCGAGTTCTTCTTATAATCTCGTAACACTTACACATTTTTCATAACAGCCTCTAGCAAATCTATCGGATCTCCTTTGCACGCGCTTTAACTCTTTTATAATACGTTCCTCGTACGGATCCCATATACTAGCGGCATATTCTAAATGAGGCCTGACAAGTGTAAAATACCTTCTTTCTCGTACTCTCTCATCACATTGTTCATACTTCGTCATTACTGTTTCTCAGAGGATTATCCTACATCTTTTACCTCGCATTTTCCTTACGCATGACTAAAATGCTTTTGGGTTAACCCATTCATTTAATTAATGACAATCGTCAACAATTTAGTATATTTTTTATTTATATTTATTTTTTTAATTTACATTATATTAATTTAGTATAACATAACCATTGGGCGACAACCCCGCAAAGTGTTTACTCTTCTTTTTTTCTATAATTTGTAAAAGAAATTGAAAATTTCATTGCTCCATTCAGGGATGGAATGATATGATATTTTTTCATGTATATGGTGATGTTCACTCCTTCGCGACTAGTATCCTAATGTTTAATTCAATACGCTACCACCCTGAGCTGATGGCGTAGTGTACTGATACGCTGCTCCCATTGGCGAGCCAGTGAACAGGGGCGGTGCACGGATCCTCTCCCTTAGCCAGTCACGCGGAGGGGAGGGGTATTCGCCTGGAGAAATGCGCAGGTGACCTCCAATTAAAATAAATCTCGCTCCCCTTAATTTCAAATGCTGTTTTGGAATTGGATGACATCCCTCCCGTCACAGCATATGAAAAGGCTGTACATATTGGGTGAAATCGACAGTTGCAGTTCACCATATAGAAAGTAATTCTTCTGCAGTGAGGGTGACAACGGGGAGAACAATACTGATGGAGCTGATTTCGCGAATTCTCACTCCAAGAGGCGCACACCACCGAAGGAGACTTCCCTGGAAAATTTCCGGAATCTGCAATATTCATGGTGAGTACTATTATTATTTTCAGGAAGTGTTAGATGCGCTTTCACTCTTTTGTGGGATAAAAATTGTCTACATCATACTTGCGTAAAACATTGAATTTTCCCTTCTTTGATTGATATCTCCCTTCGGTCAGAGAGAGGTTCCCACGCTATTTCCTTCAACAATCAAGTATACTGCTAAGTATCCTAGCTGCTCCCGGCTGTATTCGATCTACATTTTGGTGTTCTACTACATTCGATCTACATTAAGTGCCTGTCGAAAAGAAATTTTATATACGCATAGGCCGCCCGTTCATCATCATTTCCTAATGAAGTCACAGCTTTGCAGTACAGGTGGAGCATTTCATAAATCAATATAACGCATGTATTATAATGTTTGATGGTGATTTCAACGTTTCCTCGATAAACCTATAAGATATATTGTTTCGAAAATAGCGGCAAAGATAGCGAGTTGTGCGATTCTCTTCTCTATACATTTGCAACAACCATGAGCGGAAAGAACGTTCCAGGTCTTTTGACGATAAATATATCAGAAATCGCTCTTCATTTTTTAACAGTGAACGGAATTAGTGGCCACAAATCAGTGAGTGCTAAGTTGTAGCTCGTAAATTGTTAGACAGCTCGTTTAATTAAGGCTCTCTTGTTACTCTTCGCTTCGATGATTTAGCCGTTGTTTGGAATAGTTCGTAAACTAGGTCATGCTTGTAGATTTTATATATATATATATATATGAATCATAAAAGGCATCCATGTACCATCATTATATGTAAGTGTAATGTAAAACATTCAGAAAATTGAAAAAATTACGTTTAAGCTTATTTGAAAGATTTAGCCTAAGATGGAAATAGTACAGTTTCTAAACGAGGCCGTGCTTACGTAACGAGATATCGAATAAGAATTATAACATCTTATGGAATATTTAACAATATAGTGCATGTTTGGTAATCTTCACCCCCTGCCACCACGAGGGTGTGTGGCAGGAGGTGAAGATCACCAAACATGGACTATAAGAGTAAATGGCACATACGTGTGTCCGTTGCAACGAGACAAACGAAAAAATTGCTTTCAAATTTAATCATATATATTTCTACGCGGAATGTCCAAACAAACGTATTATACAAGGGTATTACGTAGACGTATATTGGAGGTCACTACTTCAGATTTTCAGGTCAGAACTTTTTCAGTTGTTTCAGGCTAAGTTGTTAGTAGTACGTCTACGTAATACCCTTCGCGAGTAACTTACAGTGGGGAACCTTGTCAGCCGCTTTTCTAAAGTCAAGTAACGCTGCATCTACTTGTACGTTACCTTCTCCGGAAGCTAAAATATCGTGAACAAAATGACCTAATTGAGTTTCGCAAGACCGTCCTTTTCTGAACCCATGCTGGTTTGTTATTAATAAATCCTGGCTGTCGAGGTGTCCCATTATTGATGTAACAATTATATGCTCTATAATTCTACATGATAGTGACGGTAATGATATTGCTCTATACTTACATGGCTGTTCCCTATCTCCGCTTTTAAAAATTGGGGTCACGTTTGCTATCTTCCAGTCTTTGGGAACCGCGTGTTCTTCGAGGGATTTGTTAATTACTACTTTAAGACACGGATCCATTTCGTAAGCTAATTCTTCACACACACGGGCTGGAACTTCATCAGGACCTGAGCACTTATTCGGGTTAATGCTATTTAGTAAGGATATAATTCTGCTACAAGATATATCGATAGGAGGATTTTGTTGCTGAATTCGGTCTGGTATGGTTTGGTGCACACTACGCTTAAATTGATCGCGCTGACAGCTTACAAACGCTCTGAAAAAAATAATTTAACAAATGAGCCTTATCTGAACTGGAATTTGCTAGTCTGGTTCTTTAATGCAATAATTATTCCGGGGAAAGACATTCTTTTTCCAAAAGATTATCATCGCGAATTTCTTAAAACTTAATTCTAGCTGCCAACTATCACAACATATCAGATATATCGATCGGGGGCATTGGTTGCTGATATCGGTTTGGTATGATTTCGTGCAAACTACGCTTAGATTAATTAAAAACGCTCTGAAAAAATAATTCAACAAAATAGTGTTAAATATTTACTACTTTAAGATACGGTAATTCTTTATCAACAACAGCTGGAATTTCATCAGGACCTGGAATCTAAACTGGAAGTTGCTATTTCGCCTCTATCGTTTTTCAAGGAATTAGCCGTTGACTTCTTAGTTCCCTGTACTTCCCTAACATATGACCAATATGCTTTCGGATTTCCCTCTAGTTGTTCTCCAAGTACTTTTCTCTTGAATTCACTAAAAGCTTTTCTAAGGGCAGTTTTTGCGGCTGCTTTACAGGCTTTATAATGTTCGTCTAGTTATTCGTAGTTCGTCTAGTATTTTAGTTTTGCGTAGCTATCTCATTGCCGTTTTAAACATTTTCTAACATACGCGTTGTACCACCTTGGTACCCTATTCTGACTGTCAGAATTTGTACTCTCTATAAGGTGATGGAATTCAAGTATCTTGCTTCTTAAACTACGACAATTAACTACCACTCCTGAAAATTCCTCTTTTTAATATGCCTGCTTATTGTATTTGTGGTGTTTCTATGTTCTTGATTATTGGGAAAGTTACAGTTTGGAAATTCATGGGTGTTATTTTGATTTATTTGTTTTTCCTTTTTCTGTGCTTTCTTCCGTCCCGCTGAATATATACTGTGTTGCCTGATCAACTCATTATTCTTTGCTATCATGGTGAATGGCAAGTTATTTAATGGCCCACTATTTGACCTACTCACTTCCCTAAATATTTCTCATTTATTGTCATCTATTAAGCTTTTCCTAGGTCCCAAATTTTTTTCAATATTGAGGGAAAATTTTACGTTTACTAATTTGTGGTCGCTTATTCCATCGACATTTTCGACTTTAATAACTTTTTCAGGGATGTTTGTGGTAAGTAAATCAAGAACATTCTCCCCCGTATTAGGCAAATTTACTATTTGATGTAGTGCGTGTGAGGCGAACAGGTTAAGCAATGACTCGCAGATTTCTTTGTCCCTACCTCCTGACTTATGACTGCATGTTTTCCAATCTATCGATGGTGTATTGAAATCTCCACCTACGGTTATCTGTCGTTCGTTACCATGGGGGTTAATGGACCTGCTCTGTTTCTCGAGTGCTAACACTGAGTGTACATCGGAATGGTGTGGTCTATAGTGGGCACAAACATATATTACTTTCAAATATGCACATTGAATGCAACACCATACACTTTCTATTATATTATCGGGAATCACTTCTATTTTGCTGACTATAGTGTTCAACTTAGTTTCAACGTGTAGTGACTTAAGACTTTACCGTTATATGTACTACCCCTCCCGGTCGACACTCTCGATCTCTCCTGTGTACCCTAACATTTACTGCAAAAATTTCACTATCAACAATATCGCTTGTTAACCAACTTTCGGTTCCTATAATTATGTCAGAATTAGTACTCTCTATAAGGTGATGGAATTCAGGTATCTTGCTTCTTAATCTACGACAATTAACTACCACTACTGAATATTCCTCTATTTTAATGTGTCTCCCTATTGTATTTGTGGGGTTTGTGTTTTCTAAATTATTGGGAAAGTTACAGTTTGGAAATTCATGGGTGTTGTTTTGATTTGTTTTTCCTTTTTCTCCTCTTTCTACCGTCCTGTTAAACCTATTATGTGTTGTCTGATCAACTCGATATTCTTTGCTATCCTGGTGAGTGGCAAGTTATGTAATGGCCCACTATTTGACCTACTCTCTTCCCTAAATATTTCTAATTTATTGTCATCTATTAAGCTTTTCCTAGGCCCTAAATTTTGTGTACTCTTTACTATGTGACTTTCTGGGAATGCACGTGACGTGATATCACGTCATGCCGCACCTAAAGGGTTAGTAGATTTTTAATTGGCGCTTTGCATGTGTGGTACGCGGGTTTCAATGTTAATTCGGTGTTCTACAGTATCATTCATGCATGCCTGGTGTGGTAGCACCCCCTGCCACACACCATTTGGGGGGCTTGCAGGGTATGACGTAGATGTAGATGAAATCGCGTATTAAGAGGTATTTTTTACACCCGTGCTACGTTATTGGCTTGCGCCTGGCATTAGGGAAAGAAGCGGCTCTGATATTAATTAGATTAGATATGTATTGTAACTAGGGTGTGTGGCACGGGGTGATTCCACACAAAGTACACCGCACTCGTCCCAGTTCAAATCAGAACCGCGCACGCATTTTAATTCATTTTTCCTACCTTCCCCTAGCAAATGCCTCGGCGTTCCTTCTGCAGAAGGCCTTGCTTTCTTTGCGCGTTTAAATACATAAAATATTCCGGGGAAAGTCATTCTTTTTCCGAAAGTTCATTATCGCGCATTTCTTCAAATTTAATTCTAGCTGCCAACTATCACACCAATCATAAATCGCTTCTAGATCCTTAGCTAAAGACTGGATATCTTTTCCTTTTCTTATTTCCTTAGACACTACTGCATCATCGGAAAAAAGACTGAGCTTCATATTTTTTACATTACAGTAGTAACTATTATATGCTGTATAATTTTACATGATAATGACGTTAATGATATTGGACTATAATTACATGGCTGTTCCCTATCTCCGCTTTTATAAATTGGGGTCCCGTTTGCTATCCTCCAGTCTTTGGCAACCGCGTGTTCTTCGAGGGATTTGTTAAATATTAATTCAAGATACGGAGCCATTTCGAGAGCTAATTCCTTATAAACACGAGCTGGAATTTCATCAGGACCTGAGGACTTGTGCTTCGGGCTAATGTTACGTAGTAAGGCTACGCTTCCGCTACAAGATATATCGATCTGGTATGGTGTCGCGGAAAATATGCATAGATTGATTGAAAACACTCCGTTGGACTACCGTTTTTAGTTCCCTGTACTTCCCTAACAATTGACCAAAATGCTTTCGGATTTCCCTATAGTTCTCCGAGTGCTTTTCTCTTGAATTCGCTAAACTCTTTTCTGAGGGCTGCTTTTATGTCTTCTTTACAAATTTTATAATGTTCGATAGTATTTTTAGGGGGCTATTAGCTTCATTTTTCTTCATTTTTCTTTCGCGTGGCTAACTCGATGGCGTTTTAACCATTTTCTAACCTCCGCGTTGTACCACCTTGGTTCCCTATTCTCACTCTTATACTTATGACGTTCTGTTGACAAGTGACCGCGGGATTTGGAGGAACTCTTAACATGTATTGTCTGTATCACTATTTTTACTGATGTTCACGAAATTTTCAGAAGATGTTTTTAAGTCACACCTAAATCCGTTAACATCTGCTTTACTAAAATGGCAAATCTTTCTTTTTATTATCTTTCTATTTCTGTCCAACGTCATCTGTGAACAAATCGGTTTCGAATTTACTTAAAAGGTTTAACCTGCGTTCTGATAGTAATTCCCATCCTAATTCTTCTATTAAACTCGTAACACTAATACAATTATCATAACGACATTTAACAAACCTAGCAGATCTCCTTTACACGCGCTCTAATTCTTTTATCATACCGTTCTCGGACGGATCCCATATACTAGCGGCATATTCTAAATGAGGTCTGACAAGTATGAAATAGCTTCTTTCTCGTACTGTCTCATCGCATTTGCCTTGTTGTCGCAAAAATAACATTTTAAATCTATCGGTGCGACAATCTTTCTCTTCACTATTGCATCTTCTTCGCGTTTCACCCCAGTTTTCCCCTCGATTCGCATGAGTGACTCTGCATTGCGTGTTTTGTGATCTTTATTTTTTTTTGTTTTCGGGAATTGTTTTTTTGTTGATTGATTTTTTACATGATATTGATATTTTCCATCGGGTCTTGATTGTTCTACCAGCACTGTTCCGAGGAATGCAATCCGAAGCAAGGAGCGATGGGCAATGTTCAACCAAACGGCCTCCATAAATTTTGGTCTTTGGCGGTCCATACCTCGTCCCTCACTGCCCTTCCTCATCGACTTTGTGGTGTGAGTTTGTGGTGTGGCTTTCGATGGCAGGGCAGTGCTTGCGGCCGGGATTTCCCCTTGTGGCGCTTTGTTCGATGTGTTACAGGGAGAGATCCCGCTCGCAATTGCTAGCCATAAGGATTTCTTCCTAATTTACCACATCTTTTGCCATTTATTGGTTAGTGGACTAAAATGGCAATACGTGGATTGGAATGTTTGGGTGTTCCTTAGAGGGGTGCCCGTCCGTGATAGCTATGTGTGCAAGTTCTCACGATCGAGCTTCTCGCTGAGGAGTATCTGCGACCACCATCTGCCCGTTTGCGTCTGTTCCACGATCCTCAGCCGGGATTCGTGCCTTTGGCATCACTTTGAAACCTGTTAAAGCACGAAATTCCGGCCGGTGTGGTTTAAAGCAGCGTCGCTACGTCCTTAATATACAGCAGACTGGGCACCACGAGGGAGTGTGGCAGGGGGTGAAGAATACCAAACACGCACTATTGACATGCAACTAGGATATTTAATGAAGGCATGCTGGGGAATAGGGTCACATGGTTAGTATCTACATAATAAGAAAGGGATTAATCGTTGTTATTGCGTGCATCATGCTCTACAGAGTACTAAACTATATTTCACCTACCGATCCGTTTGCTACGCTGCCAATTGTTCTCTCTTATTGTACGCGGGAAAAATGACATTTTATATCTATCGGTACTGCAATCTATCTCTCTAATTCGGTTAATATGATCAAACCTAGCATAATACGCAGGAGTTTTCAATATATATCTAACGTCATCTGTGAACAAGTCGCTTTCGAATTTATTTAAAAGGTTTAACCTAAATTTAAACCTGCGTTCTGATAGTATCTCCCATCCTAGTTCTTCTATTAAACTCGTGACGCTAATGCAATTATCATATCGCCCTTTAACAAACCTGGCGGATCTCCTTTGCACGCTCTCTAATTCTTTTATGACACCTTCCTCGTACGGATCCCATATACTAGCGGCATATTCTAAATGAGGCCTGACAAGTGTAAAATAGCTTCTTTCTCGGACTCTCTCATCGCATTTGCCTAGAACCCTTTTTACGAATCCTAATCTACGGTTTGCTACACTAGTTATTTCCCTGATGTGTTTCCCCCATGACATGTCTTCACTGATGGTGACGCCTAAGTATTTAATTGATTCTACGTTACATATTTTGTTTTCTTTGATGCAATAATTATTCCGGAGAAAGCCATTCTTTTTCCAAAAGTTCATAATCGCGCATTTCTTCAAATTTAATTCTAGCTTCCAACTATCACACCAATCATCAATCGCATCTAAATCCTTAGATAAGCACCGACTGTCCTCTTCATTTCTAATTTCCTTATACACTACTATATCATCGGAAAAAGATGGAGCTTGCTACTTTTTCCTACTGTATTCAAGTCATTTCTGTAGGGAGGAAATTAAATTGGGCCTAACACGCTTCCCTGGGGAAGACCCGATGTAACTTTTACTTCGCCTGAGCTGACACCGTCTAATACCACCCTTTGAACGCGTTGATGTAAGAAGTCTCCTATCCAGCCTAATATATTACTGTATATCCCGTATGATGCTAACTTCGCGAGTGACTTACAGTGGGGAACCTTGTCCGAAGGTTTTCTAAAGTCAAGAAACGCTGCGTCTACCTGTATGTTACTTTCTCCAGATACTAAAATTTCATGAGCAAAAAGACCTGATTGGGTTTCGCAAGATCGTCCCTTTCTGAACCCAAGCTGGTTTGTTATTAATAAATCCTGGCTGTCGAGGTGTCTTACTATTGGTGTAACTATTATATGCTCTATAATTTTACTTTTAATCTCCACTTTTATAATTTGGGGTCCCGTTTGCTATCTTCCAGTCTTTGGGAACCGCGTGTTCTTCGAGGGATTTGTTAAATATTACTTATAAAGATACGGAGCCATTTCGAGAGATAATTCTTTATAAACACGAGCTGGGATTTCATCAGGGCCTGAGGACTTGTTCGGGCTAATGTTACTTAGTAAGGATACGATTCCGCTACAAGATATATCGATCGGGGGCATTGGTTGTTGAAATCGGTCTGGTATGGTTTCGCGCAAATTATGCTTAGATTGATTAAAAACGGTATGAAAAAAATGATTCAACAAATTAGCCTTATCTAAACTGGGAGTTACTATTTCGCCTCTATCGTTTTTCAAGGAATGAACCGTTGACATTTTAGTTCCCTGTACTTCCCTAACATATGACCAAAATACTTTCGGATTTCCCTCTATTTGTTCTCCAAGTACTTTTCTTTTGAATTCGCTAAACGCTTTCCTAAGGGCAGATTTTGCGACTGCTTTACATATTTTATAATGCTCGATAGTATTTTTTAAGTCGCTATTAGCTACATTTGTCTTCATTTTTCTTAAATTCACGTGGCTAATTCGTTGGCGTTTTAAACATTTTCTAACCTCCGCGTTGTACCACCTTGGTTCCCATATTCTACGTATGTGTTTAGGATATGGTCCGGTACTATGCTGGGTGGAGTTTCAGGTGGCAGTGTTTTGGTACTTGTCACTGGATCTTCTCCCTGCTTGGTCCCATTCCGGATGCAGCGATATAACTATCACTGGTCCAGACGCCGCCTCCATCGCTCCCTTTACCTTCAATCTTCACGTATCGTATGCTTAGGCTTTGAAATCAGAGGAACTTCAGCCGTTGTGCTTAGCACATGCTACGGCCATTCACGCATGTCGTAGATGTAGGGTGGAAAGAGGGCCTCTGTCAAATTCGGCATTCATGAGGAAAGGAGGAGTTACGGTTGACAGTTTGTTTTTCTGAGTAATTTTCTAAATTAGATAATTCGCTCCAAAGCGTCACAATAGCCCTGGTATGCCTTAGCTTTAAGGATATCAATCTTGGAACGAAATCGAAATATTATTATAAAGGTTGCTTTCTTAAGGTCTTATGCTCCAAAGCGTCACAAATACCCCAGGTACGCCTTCGATTTTAGAATATCAATCTCGGAACGAAATCGACCCGCCGGACATTCATTCGGACATGGGAGCCTGCCGTATTAAAAATATTGAAAGAACCCCAAAGCATAGGTTTCGGAGGCCAAGCGCCGTAACTACAAAAATAATTTCTCCAGTATAGGCGACCCAACTCAGACTTGGCGTACGAGGTCAACAATATGTTACATCACTTAATATTACATAAATCTCTTCGTCCTTATTACTACGCGTAAAGTGATAGTTTCAGCACTTGATTATTGAGCTTAGTTCTGTAATGATCTTCCATTTGACTTAAAACAATCACATCTCTCTGATTAATGTTAAATTTCCAATTTTGTATTTAGTGTTGTTTTTCTGTATATGTTTCATGTTTGTTCTTAAGCACTTTTATATTTTTGTTAAAAGCACAATTTGGTTTGTATTTTCTGTTTTGGTCTTATAGGAAAACATAACAAATTTTACCACTTCTATGGTTGTAATATGCTCTGC
Organism: Ceriagrion tenellum; assembly: GCA_963169105.1. NCBI lineage: Eukaryota > Metazoa > Arthropoda > Insecta > Odonata > Coenagrionidae > Ceriagrion > Ceriagrion tenellum. Next base: position 93,872,038 of record OY720639.1, on the reverse strand, counting down.
TTCTGAATTTTATATCCTTAGCGTCAATCATGCATATGACTAATTCATCATTTACATACATCGCTTCGTTAATGAGAGTGATCGGATGGGAAGAACTAGTATTCCATATTTCACGACTGTTTGCGTATGTTTATATAAACTACTCATACGACATTTGTCAACGGTTTCATTTTCATACCCAATCTCAGCTTTCCGTTAATGAGTGCACCGTTGGGGGTTTCTTCGACACTTTTTGGATGCAGTAACTGATGTCATACATCCCCGCTGAGGTTCGCTTCAAAAAGAAAGTATGTGGGGAATCAATTTAGTATATATTTGGTGCACGTGATATTCGCATGTGCAGCAAGGTTGAATGGACAGTTCTCCCGCTTAATCCGTGTCACTTTTGGATGAAACTATAAATGAATTTGGCTTAGATTTCTCAGCTTTCCGTCAGTGAGTGCACCGTTAGGGGTTTCCTCTTTTTTGTATTTACATTAGTGTTGTTTTCTGCGGCTGTTTAATGTTTGTTCTTGAACACTTACTTTTTTTGTTAACAGCACAATTTGGTTTGTATTTTCTGTTTTGGTCTTGAGGGGAAACACGGAGCATAACAAATTTTACCGCTTCTCTTTTTATAGTACTTAACATACGACAATTAATGAGGCACTTGTTACAGTTTCATACGTCAACCATGCATATGACATCATTTACAGACATCGCTTTCTTAATGAGAATTATCGAAGTCGTATTCCATATTTGGTCGACAGTTCGCTTATGTTTATAAAAACTACTCACATTTGTCAACGGTTTCATTTTCAGACACAACCTCAGCTTTTCGTTAATGAGTGCACCGTTAGGGATTTCCTCGACCCTTTTTGTATGTAATACCTAATGTCATACACCCCGCTGTGGGTCGCACTGAATTTCGGGGGGGAGGACAAGGTGATTCAAGTCTAAGGGAAGGATGAGGAAGGCGGAGGTCCAACCGCCAGGGAAGGGTTAACCACTGCGGGGTGTCAACTTCAACGAACAATAAGAGTGGGCGTGTTTGAGAAAGTGGTCAAGAGACTACCTATGCTAGCAGTGAAAAGGATGTAAAATTGGCCATTAGAAGCGTTAAGGAGGAGAGGAGAGGACCTTGTTGCACTGAGTAATTTGAGCGTGAGTAGTCGTGCAAATGTCGTTGTATGGGTGAACGCCATATTGGAATACATTATATAGATGTCTCTTGAACCCTCAAACTAGACTATAAGTTATACTCAAAACTAGAAGCATATGGAATAGATAAAAACATTATTAGTTGGGTTAATCAATTCTTGCATTGGCGGGAACAACGGGCTGTCATAGACGGTATCATGTCAAACACAGCGTTACATCGGGTGTTCCTCAGGGAAGTGGATATGGTCCACTTTTATTTCTCTTGTACATAAATGATATTAGCAACGTGGTTAAAAGTAAGCTTAGACTCTTCGCAGACGACGCGGTTGTGTATAGGGATATTTACAATTCCGAAGATAGCGACTCGTTAACAATAGACCTACTTGCTATTCATGCTTGGTGCGAAAAGTGGCAGATGGAACTAAATATAAAAAAGTGCGTAGCAGTCAGCTTTTGGAAAAAGAAAAATAGGCCAGGTAGGGCTTACAGAATTAATAATAAAATTGATATACAGAATAATATAATTAGAGAGCTAGATTGTAGTACCGATAGGTAAAAAATGATTTTTTCCGCGTACCATTCGGGACCATAAAAGCTGTGATCGTCGTCATGAATAGTTCGAATTGTGATAATAGGGAGACAGTAAATCTTTTTCTCTCCTCTTTCTTATTTATGCATGATATTTAGAATCCGTAGTAGTACTCTTTATAGCCCTTGCATGTTGGAACGATTAACGATAGAATGTTTCTTCGGTATTAGATTTTTAATTGGCGCTTTGCATGGATGGTACGCGGGTTTCAATGTAATTTCGGTGTTCTACCGTATTATTCATGATGCCTGGTGTGGAAGCACCCCCTGCCACACACCCTTTGGGTGGCTTGCAGGGTGTGACGTAGATGTACCCCTGCTACACATCCTTAGGGTGGCTTGCAGGGAATGACGTAGATATAGATTTATTTATTCTAAATAACTATTCTCACATTTGCTACGGTTTAAATCTGCATCATTAATTCCAAGATGATTATTAGACGAACAATGATGCACACCTAGATTGCAAAGCAAGACTGCACTTTTTGTTGACATTGGGGACAATGGTAATATTTGAGGGGGCATGAATGAGGATTGCTAATTTTATTCAGAAGTGAAATGCTAAGATAATGCATGATTACTATATTCGGAGATGCTTATCACCTCGCGACTGGTAGATTTATGATTAATTCCAGACGTAACCACCGTGAGCTGATGGCGTACTGCGGTTATACACAGCTCCCTTTGGCGAGCCAGTGAACAGGGGCGGTGATCGGATACTCTCCCTTAGCCACTCACGCGGAGGGGAGGGGTAGTCGCCTGTAGAAATGCGGAGGTGACCTCCAATTAAAATAAATATCGCTCTCCGACCCACTAGCTGACCTACTGTCTGCCCTACCCTCTATCCTAAAAAAGGTCTACAGTGATCAATAGGGTAATATTTGTGGGGGTGATGGATGGGGGTTGATAATTTTATTCAGAAGTGAAATGCTAAGATAATCCACGATTACTATATTCGGAGATGCTCACCACCTCGCGACTGGTAGATTTATGATTAATTCCAGACGTAACCACCGTGAGCTGATGGCGTACTGCGGTTATACACAGCTCCCATTGGCGAGCAGGTAGTGAACAGGGGCGGTGAACGGATCTTCTCCCTAAGCCAATCACGCGGAGGGGAGGGCTAGTCGCCTGTAGAAATGCGTAGGTGACCTCCAATTAAAATAAATCTCGCTCTCCCTAGTTTACAAACCCTTTTGGGATTGGAGGACGACCCTCTAGCCTGAGCATTTAAAAGGGAGTAATTTCTCCGTATATAGTAAGCTGCAGTTCTTAGAGCAGCAATTCATCTTCTAAGGAGGTGTTTAGTGTCATTTCAGTTATAAAATTGTAAGTTGCAGCCCGTCTTACAGCAAGAAATTCATCTTTAGTGGTGTTCGACAGTTAGTGTGTTTCACACAGTTTAGACAGTTCGACAGTTAGTGACAGGTTTGGCGATGTCCGAACGCTGAAAGCTGAGGCGGTCTGGCCATCGAAGGAGGCTTCCTTGGAATTCCACCTGCGTCCTTCCAGTCTCCAGAGTAAGTACAACTGTCATTACCAATATTTTCAGGAATAATACGCAAGAGGTGAACTTAAAATACTCGGTCACTTAATAGCTTCGGAAACAACAATAAACAACAAAAAAAATCAGTAAATGTCTACACAATTTCCTGCATACCACTTGAAGGAAGTATGGCAGGTGCACGGTTACATTCCCGATATGAGACTGTTTGCCTGTGGCATTGAATTACTGTGTTTCTTTTGCGTGTCTAATGGTGAGTGATGATGATTTCCTATGCTAACGGTGGTCTGTGTGTGAAAGGTCACATAAATATCATATGATTCATATATAGTTGGCTGTTTCTATTCCAATGTGGTTATCAATGCAGTGCTAATTTGGTTATAATCGCCCTCACATCCTCACAAATTGAACTTCTATTGAATGGAAGTGAACTATTCAATTGTACTTCAAGGGAATGGTTCATTTGGAGGCACAGGTGAAGTGCTGTATTCCTCTCGAATATATCCCAGTAAATATGGTTTTCATGGGAAAAATGCGGAGTGGGAGCTAATGATTATAAATGTTGTGGATCCATCTTACTATCATACTGTTGATGTTATATAAGTGAAGCAAAATAAATTCGATATGGAGATTATTTCGTAAACTGACACAAATGAGGTGCTTATTTTTGGTGGTAGTATTGGGTGAGGTATTAACATTGGTGTGGTGACACGTAATTATGCATTACACTTCAAGATGTGTTGTGCGAATTAAGCCCGTATGTATTTGGTGCGCGTATTCTAATTTGCAGTTACAGCAGCATAAATGTGATTGAGCTCTTGTTTTAATCATGTCAATTTTATCTTCATTGCATTTATGGTGATTTATTTATTCAATCAAAACATTTTTGTGGAGTGAGTCTCCGGATTCCTTAAGGATTGGAATGATGCATCTTACTGTTATATTTTGTTTCATGTAGTTTGATGATTGATGCGAAAGAAAGGAGACATGCGGTTTGATTTGCAGTTTGAAAGGAATGACGCTATTCCTTCGAATAATGATATAAATGCACAATGATGCAATTTTGATTATTGCTACTTATATATTCACTTCAGTACATGAGGAAGTATTGCACGTTTTAAGGCCGTTTAATTTCATGCGCGCATTCACTTTTGCGGTAACTGAAATATTATTCTTTTGCTTTCATTTCTTTAATAGCTTTGTTGCGTGTTTCATTGCTTAACTACCTTTTCCTTGCTCCCGGTAAGTTTATTAAGGGCATCGAAGGCGTCTTTTCAACCGGGGGAACTCAACTCGTCCCTTGCGGTGGGTATAACTTCGTCGAATATTGAAGCAGTGAGCGGTGGGGAATGTTCTTCCAAACGACCTCCATAAGTTAGTCTTTGGCGGTACATACCTAGTCCCTCGCTGCTGTTTCTTGTCAACTGCGTGGTTCGTTTGCATTGGCAGTACTTGCGGCCGGAATATCCCCTTGTGGCGTTTTCTAAAATGCGTTACAGGGAGGCATCCCGCTCGCAAATTCTCGAGATTCGTTCCCACATTGCTACTGCACATGTGTTGTCAATGTTTCCATTCTTCTCTCTATTTCTATATTTTGTTTCATGTAGTTTGATGATTGATGCGATAGTTGAGGTTTGATTTGTAGTTCGAAAGGAATGACGCTATTCCTTCGAATAATGATATAATTAAACACAATGATGCAATTTTGATTATTGCTACTTGAATATTCATTTCAGTACATGAGGTAAGTATTGCACCTTTTAAAGCCGTTGAATTTTATGCGCACATTCACTTTTGCAGTTACTGAAATTTTATTCTTTTGCTTTCAATTCTTCAATAGCTTTGGTGCGTATTTCATTGTTTTACTACTTTTTCCTTGCTCCCGGTAAGTTGGCGTCGAAGGCGTTTTTTCAACCGGGGGAACTCGACTCGTCCCGTGCGGTGGGCGAGCAACGAGCGGTGGGGATTGTTCTTCCAAACGGCTTCCATAAATTAGTCTTTGGCGGTACATACCTCGTCCCTCGTTCGTTTGCACTGGCAGTACTTGCGGCCGGGATATCCCCATGTGGCGCTTTGTTAAATGCGCTACAGGAATACATCCCGCTCGCGAATTCTCGCGCTTAAGATTCGTTCCCACATTGCTGCTGCACGTGTGTTGTCAATGTTTCCATTCTTTGTTTCTCTCTCTGCGGGTGGTATGCTCTGCTCTAAATTTCCCAGGATCTGTGGAGGCCTCCCTATTTCTAATAATTTGCCTTTTCCCATTGGTGACTACCGTACACCAGGCAGCGAGCTCGTTCTATGTTTGTGTATCCGTCAGATTACCGATTTCAATGACCGTATTCTACGAAAACAGGAATTAAGCCTTAGCTACTGTATCATTGACTAGTACTGGGGTTTATGGCCTGCTTTTGTTGGGTATGCAATTTCGGATCGCGGTGTCCCCGGTTGACTGCTTCGATATTCATTAGTTGTTTGATGCTACTAGCCCGGGGAGGTGTCACGGTTGGCAGTATTTTTTCTTGTCACTGGATATTCTTCCCGTGTTAATGGCATCTATTTCTCCGTTCTTCTTTTTTTCCGGCCTCAGTTTTGCATACATTTCCTAGCGACTTTCTTTTATGTTCATGACGGTAGAGCAGTACTTTCTGATGGGAGGTCTTCTCTTCAATGTCGGTGGACCAGAGGAAGTATTGGCACATACATTGGCGGGGATTCGTTCATTCAGCATCCGTCTACAACTTACACCTTCATTGCTTGGGTTTTATTGCTAGGATTCAGTACTTTCATTACACGAGCAGACCTTAAATTGCCGCGGTGTTTCCAAGAGGCGTTGATGTTCGGACATATCCTTGGTCACGATCATGTTTTTAATCGATTTTGACCGAAGATATGCCGAAGGTTGCGTCATTGGACAACGGTTCTGATTCCTTATACTGCCTCCGAGAGTACGAAATTGGTTTCTGGCTTCATAGACTCATTTAATCATAGTTTCATGTTCTACGAATTGGAGAGCATCTCCTCTGTGGTAATTTGTTAACTGATTTGTTCTCCGTGGTCCGTAATTATTCCTTTCTCTGGATTTATGGAGTATAAACAGACCATTGAGGGCTACGGCTGGTTGTTAGTTCTGGGCTTTAGTAAAGGTCTCCACAGCCGGTATGCCTCTTGAGAGTCGGCTTGTCAAAGCAACCTAAACGTATTCATGCTAAAAATGGAACAAATATATTTAAAACACAAATCAACCGGTTTCGGCCTTTTCTGGCCATTATCAAAAATACAGAGTAAAATACCCAATGACCGTACAGATTATGTAAGAGATCTCAAGGAGATGGATGTGGCTGAAATAAGAGGGAGGGATGATTGGTGATTGGGCATAACTGCAGGGGAAGGAACAAACAGGTGGTGACGCCAGGCTCAATGACTACGGAGATGGAGGTGGTACTGGCACAGCGAACAGGGGTGAGGCGGTTGAAGGGATTATGTCATTGAGTAGTTTTTCGCCGAGCGCATTGTGATATGACAGAATTTCAAATTTTTCAAGGAAGTCCAACTTCCCCCCTCATCACAAACGTGTAATAGCTTAGGGGTAAAATTGGATCTGTGACCCCCATTAAATGGTTTCATTTTTAACATGAATCATTATTTCCACTAAGGGAATTCGCCAACCGTTGATTTTAAACGTAAACGTACTTTCCTAGGCCTGTTGAAACGGATATTTCACCGTAGTGAAAAACTTCTTCTTCCTTAAAAAAGTTCTTTCCATACCGATTGGCCTGACAATATGCGTCGGCATTACTGGGAGATGTGTGGAAACGAGAGTGATCAATTCGAGTGCCTCGATTATTAGAAACGATGTTCGCTAACTATCAAGAGAAAACAATTGTTAGTGATGTGGGCGGGTTTCCCGCAGGGTGGAGTGTCAGGTGCCAGAATTTCCATACATGTTGCTAGAACTTCCCGCGTGTACCTTACCTGAATACTACGACAGCATAGTTTCTTTTATCATAATTGAATTGATTTTATCACAGTACGTGAATAAGTTATCACCTCCGTTGTGTGGTCCTTGGCATGCAAAGGCCTTTTTTCTATGGTATATAAATTTCTTCGTTTTATTAGTTTCCGTTCCCAGTGCCAATGAATTTGTCCTCCAGGGTTTAGACCGGAGCAAGTTGGGGTTAGCTCGCCTCATAAGTAAAGTTCACGACGTGCCGCCTTACACTGTGACGCAGGAAGTCATCCAGTTTGAGGTCCATGTAGAAGATGTTTGTGATGTGGGCGGGTTTCATGCAGGGTGGAGTTTCAGTTGGCAGAATTTCCATACGTGTCACTGGACCTTCTTCCCGCTTGTAGGCCTCCTGTATGCTACGACTGCGTGAATTTTATCTATATTAAAGTTTACTTCTATTGATTTTATCACTTGTAAAGTAGTTAACACTTTGGTCGTGTGGTCTTTTGCACGCCTTTGATTTGTATTCTGTGTTAATGTTCTGCGCAGTCGATCGTTCGGCTTTCTTCAGGGCCGAGCATGAGAGACAGGTCAATGAGAGCCAAGCTACAATTACTCGGTCCTTTACCTTGACCTTAAGTAAGTTTTTACATACTTATTGACGGTAAATACCCATATGCATTGCAGTCTACATTATCATTATTCCAAATCAGAACGGCTGACCTCGAAACGCAGCATCGTTATCATTAATTAATGTTGAATGACAATTTGCTACTGCCACATAATTGGATCATGGCTTAAACGCTTAGGGGTTTGTGATCCAGTAATGCGGAGGATAATTTCTGCACTGGATCTCAAACCCTTAGGTGTGATGTCAATTGTCGACTTTGGTTGAGAGGCTGTTCGATCTCCAGGATGCTTAGGATGGATCTATTCCTTAGTCAGCCCAGTTAGAGAAAGTATTTGTCCGCAAGAGATTTTCCAAATATTATTTTCAGGTGCGGTTCTATTTCGCACGCTAATTCTTACACTCGCTCGTTCACTGTGGCGCAAATGTCATCTGCACCAGTTGTTTTCTTGCATTTAAAGTGTATCAAGTGACTTGTTGTTGGCTCCGTCAGCTTGCCCTTGTCAGCGGCCGCATTCCACGGCAGCGTGTATTATACCTTGGCTGCTGTAACAATAATTAGAGCTGTGGCCTACATCCTCCCTGCTCTTCGCACCAGCACGTAATTTGTGGTAATACGGTATCAACATCGCTTTCTATAATTGGCGATCTCGGGCCGTATGGCGTGGGAAAGTGACCCAAGGGATATGTCCTGAATATTTACCTCCATGCTTTAGGGTGTGTGCGTACCTTGGTATTATTATAAAAACTTTGGAATGCTCTCTCGTGTACCATGTTGTTGCAAATGCGTGTGTCGCATGAGAATTGGGTATTTTCCAATAGTTGTAAGAGTACGGATCTAAATTAGTTTTTAATTTCATTAAACTTTTAATCTTACACATAAGGAGTGAAAATATTTTTGAAATTTTTTCACGTGACACGTGAAACTGTCCTGTAACTTTAGCAGAGAACATCGTGTTATAAAATATACATGTGTCCGAATTCTATCCCACGTTTATTAGATTTTCATTTTACACTGTTACGACTGTTGCATTGATGACTCATTTATTTGTTCTTCTATACCTCCGTATTTTAATTTATATTCACGGTAAATTCAGCCCTCGTTTTCCCATCGCACGGCTGACGCTCATCAAATTTGTCAAAATTTTTATTAAATCTAATTTACGACTTGAATTCTCTTAAATTTTAGTGAAATGTTACTTAAAGCGTTAATCAGGAATTACCTATTTAGGAGGTCTAGAAGTGTATTCTCTGCTGTTTACCTTCCACCGGATGGATTTTTCGAATGAATTCGTGGATTTTTACGGTTAATTTGGTTATATTTATTTTAAAGAGCTTCTCGTGAGTTATGGCGATAATGTTATAGGATACGTCCAAATGAATAAAGAAGGACCACTGTGCACAACTATTTCATAAATATGCCAAGTACACAAAATGATCAGTAAAGCATGTTTAGTGCAAATAAATATCGAAGCTTCAGGTCGGAAAACCCATTATCGACACGTGCATGAATTTTTGCTGTATTCATTTGCAATTCATTTGCATAAATTTACATACATACTAATCACGCCGTTCCCTTCCGGGATAAGCAGAGTCACGAAGTTTCACTCAAAAATACATAATTGTACACCTAACCCAAGATAAATAATTTCCTACCTATCCTTGCAAACCTCTTTCGCCATTTTACCCCCATACACTGTTTCATACACGCCCTCCTGTTTTTTCAGACTCCTAATATTCCTACTCCTAAGCATTTCCTCAACGATCACACAATTTTCTTGGCCAGCTTAACCTCTCGCACCATACTATAAAAGATTTATCTATTTTCATGTAGTCACAATTTTCTTTATATGTTGGTACATACATTACAATGGTCTTCACACCAGTAGAATTTTGTTTTGCTGCGTCGTTTGAAAAACCACTCGTCGTTTGAAAGATGAATAAATTTCTTGTACGTTGTCCGATGTATTAGAACAATGTGGCATAAATCACGATCTACATCCCTTATCTGTCCATATAGAGGCACATTTAATAACAGGAAAATAGCCTTAAGGAGTTTTACCTCGCCTTATTCTTCCGTAAGCATGACAAAACATTTGGGTCTGCATGGAAACAGCGAAAATGGCGGCACAGATCATTATGTTATTATTGGAGCGCTCTCGAGAATATTCGTGAACTTCAGCTTTCCTTTGCTTTTAAAAACAAAATTAGAACCGTTTGATGGGGAAATTGTTAACCGGTAGATGAGTACTTGTGAAGTCTTGATACTGTTTTCCTATGCAGGGGGTTATTTACGACCCCCGTAAATAATACTGATATATTATGTTAGTTTTAGTTACCGCAGTGATTTCACTAATGTGTCCTAGCCTCCATTGCCCCCGGTAGTTGTTTTGTGGAAAGACGTTTACCATTGGGTCTGGAGAGATCCTGCCGACACTGAAAATAGGCGTTTTTTCAAACGAGGGCAATCACCCGTTGGCTCGTCTCATGCCGAGCCGACGAGCGGTGGGGAGTGTTCTTCCAAAGGCCATATATTGGTTTTTGGCCGTACATACCTCGTCCCTCGCTGTCGCTCCTCGTCGACTGTCTGCTGCATTTTCGCATGCAGTGCAGTGCTTGCGGCCGGGATCTCCCTGTGGCGCTTTGTGCAATGCGTTACAGAGAGACATCCCGCTAGCAATTTCTCGCAGTTAAGATTCGTTCCCTCGTAGCAGGAGTGAGTTCCATGCTTCGAATTTTTCTTTCTCTCGGCTCTCTCTCCGCGGGTGATTCGCCTTTGTTTTACACTTCTAACCATCTATGGAGGCGTCGAAACATTGCATGTTACTATAGATGAGTGCTGTCTACTGGGCAGTATGCTCGTTCTCTATAGATGGCTCCATCAGATTGCCGATTTCAGCGGTCGTATTCTACGAAATCAGGTATTAGGCCTTAGCTACTGTATCAAAGACTAGTACTGGGGTTTATTGCCTGCTTTTGTTTTATACGAATTTTTGGATCGTGGTGTCCCTGGAGGGCTGTTTCGATATTGATTTGCTGCTTGATGGTAGTAGTACCGGGGAGGTGTCATGGTTGGCAGTGCTATTTCGTATCATTGGACATTCTTACCGCGTTACTGGCACCTCTCACTCTATTCGTTCATTCCCGGTTGATTTTGTTTTGCATACAATTTCTAGCCGGTAACGTTTTGACTCTAGAACGAGTCCTTCTGATAGAATGACTCATGCACTTTAATTTCGGTGTCACAAGCGGAAGATATGGCCGCGATGTATCCCTTCAGCATCGCTCTGAAATCTGCTGTCCCCTTCATATTGTGGGTCATATATGTGCAGACCTAATTTGGCCGCGGTACTTACAGTTTGCGTTGATCCTCGGCCATATCCTTGGTCTCGATCGAGTTTTCAGTCGATTTGGACCATAGATATGCCGAACGTTGCTTCATTTCTCACCGGATCTTATTCCTTAAACTGCATCTGCGAGTGCGAATTTGGATTATGGCTTCATGGACTCATGGATTTATGTTCCACGAGCAGAAGAGCTCCTATTCTTTGTTAATTTGGTACCACGTTCCTTCTCTGAAGTTAATGATTCCTTTCTCTGGCTTTAAAGTTTATATAGACCAATGATAAGACAAGGGTTTCAGTGAACGCCTTCACTTTCACATTAATTTAGCATTACCGTATTTCGTGTAACAATACCATGTTTAAATCACGCAAGCTTCCTCTTTACTCTCTGTTATTATTATTAAATTGTTACTCTTTTATGTATTGCCACGGTGGTTGGATGAAATGTCTTAGGTTATTTTCCCAAGTGAAGCAACAATTTTTTGCAAGAGAAGTTACGCCATGCCGCAGGGAGTTATGCAGCTCGAGATTCGAATTGTTCATATCGAAGATGCCTGTGATGTGGGCGGGTTTCGTGCAGGGTGGAGTTTTAGATGGCAGAATTATCATTGATGTCACTGGACCTTCTTCCCGCGTGTAGCCCTCCTGAATTCTGCGCCGTGGATTTCATCGATATTGTAATTTACTTACATCTACATCTACGTCATACCCCGCAAGCCACCCAAAGGGTGTGTGGCAGGGGGTGCTTTCGCACCAGGCATGCATGAATGATATGGTAGAACACCGACATTACATTAAAAACCCGCGTACCACACATGCAAAGCGCCAATTACAAATCTAATACCCAAGAAACATTCTATCTCCAATCGTTCTAACATGCCAGGGATACAAAGACTACTACTACAGATTCAAAATATCATCTACATCTACATCTACATCTACGTCATACCCTGCAAGCCACCCAAAGGGTGTGTGGCAGGGGGTGCTTTCGCACCAGGCATGCATGAATGATATGGTAGAATACCGACATTACATTAAAGCCCGCGTACCACACATGCAAAGCGCCAATTACAAATCTAATACCCAAGAAACAATCTATCTCCAATCGTTCTAACATGCAAGGGATACAAAGACTACTACTACAGATTCAAAATATCATGCATAAATAAGAACATCATTATTTACATCATGCATAAATAAGAGAGCAGAATATATAATGAGAAAGATTAACTGCCTGCCTATTGTCAATACTCGAACTATTCATGACGACGATCACAGCTGTTATGGTCCCGAATGGTACGCGGAAAAAATGACATTTTATACCTATCGGTTCTACTTACTGTAGTTTTGATTTTATCACTTGCAAAGAAGTTAATCGTGTGGTCATTAGCAGGCGTTAAATTTGTTTTCTGCGAGGACAATCGTTGAATCTTACGGGACTTATATAATCTAATAGAAGTTAACCACGTCTATCACTATCTATCTCTCAATCATTCTCCCTAGAAATACAGTGGAGCGTTTGGGTATCTCGTGTTGTGACCTCTAATCGAGGTCTCCAATTTGAACAGCGCCACCTCTCTTGCGGGAATGTCGTGCTTTCGCAAGTATCAGAGCTGTTCTAAAGACACATCACTGCCAAGAAACGACAGCGCAACATATGTGAAAAGAGAAACAGAAAACCATACCGCGTTATGAGGTGACTTTCACGTGTGTCATCAAAAGAAAGAAGCTGGATTTAGGTTACACAGGAAACGGGTCGCATTTTGAGGGACGCTTTTCGGACAAGAATATGTGAAAAGATACAAAAGAAATAAATGTCCATTGATCGTTCTCAGTGGAAGAATGCGCCCCAGTGCTCGTTATTGACCCTGTACCCGACAAGTGGGTCTTTACTTGGGTAATCTCAAAGATACTTCTCGTAAGAGCATACAGAAAAATTATTATTCCATGATTTCAACAGTGAGGAGATTATATTTTTGTAAGAGGTCTATATTTCCGTTTTATACACTCGAAATCAGCCTTGTGTTATAAGTACACTTTTCTTTTCAGTCACTAATTCCGTACACTGTTATATCATTAAGGACGCTTTCTGGTATGTTTAGGTAGGTAGGTCTTCATAAACTTTTTTCCTCTCATGTGTGGTCTTACTTACTAATGCAAAGGATTTAATGTAAGGGAATTCGTTGAGTACAAAATCGCGCTGTTTCTGGTTGACTACAGTGATGCTTACTTGGGTGTCGGACGCTAGTGGGCGGGGGAAATGTCATGGTTGGCAGTTCTTCTCTTTTATTTATTTATGCATGTGATATTCAGTAGCTGAATGGTTTGTTCGTGACTGTAGCCGTGATGCATTATGGTACGATGTCCTTTAATGTCGGCAACACCAAGGAATTATTTGCCCACGGTTTTAGTTGACCAAATCAAATGACGCTGTCATTGCTCCGGGCTCGTATCTATCCATTAAATAGATTCGTTGGATAATGAACACCATCATTGTCCTGTTGGTTTGGCATGTTTGGATGTTCCTTAGAGGGTGGCCCCTCCGTGGTAGCTATATATGCATGTTCTCACGGTTAGGCTTCTCGCTGAGGAGTATCTGCGACCTCGATCTGCCCGTTTGCGTCTGTTCCTAGATCCTTAGCAGGGATTCGTGCCTTTATCATCGCTTTGAAACCTGTTAAAGCACGGAATTCCGGCTGGTGAAGTGGAAAGCAGCGTCAGTATTTATAGAATATGTAGTCTTTTATTATGTACTTAGGTTGTACATGAGCGGTCCTCATTCGGCCGCTAAATTTCAGGGGACTGACATTCACGTGACATTAGTCCTCGGCCATATGCTTAGTCTCCATTGGATTTTCAATCAATTTTAACCAAATGCCGATATGCGGAAGGTTGCGTCATTGGTCTCCGGGTCTTATCCCTCATGCTGCTTGTGGGAGTATGTAATCGTCAGGTCTGGTTTGCGTCCTCCCTACTCTTCGAACCGGCGAGTATCTCTCGTGTGGTAATTCGGTATCACAGTCGCTTTCCAAAATTTGGGATCCCGGGCCGTATGGAGTATGATAATGAAGATCCGGGAGATGTCTTGGCGCCATGCTCTTCTTGTTTTAGGGAGCTCACTTTAGAGATTTAGTGCTTCATCAGGGTCACGCTCGAGAGGCTGTTTGGTTGTGGGTTTCCTGCAGGGTGGAGATTCAGTCGGCAGAATTTCCATACATGTCACTGGACCTTCTTCCCGCGTGTAACTCACCTGAATGCTGCGACGGCGTATATCCTTTATCATGATTGTATTGATTTTATCACTGGACATCGAATAAGCAATCACCTCCATCGTGTGGTCTTTGGTATGTATTAGCCTTTTTCTATGATATATAGATATCTTTTTAGGGTTATTAGTTTTTTCTCAGGGCCAATGAATTTGTCCTCGAAGGTTTTTGGCAGAGAATAGTGGTAGAGAATGGCGATAGCGTAAAGTCGTAATATATCGCGTGGTGTGGCAGGTGCTTTTTGTGTCGGAGTTTTCTGCTGGCTGAATGTTTGGCAAACATTAGACAAGTGTCACAGTGTTTCGTTTTGGTGCCGTTTTGCTGTTGTATGAAGTTGGTCTGTTGTTTATGCTTGTGAAATGGCTAATGAGCCACCACGAGAGTGTGTGGCATGGGGTGAAGATCACCAAACATGCACTCTTCCGATGCAACTAGGATATTTGTTGGAGTCATGCTATATAACAGGGTCACATGCATCTATATGGTTACTATCTACATAATAGGTAAGGGATTATTGGTTATTACTACTTGCATCATTATTGGTGGTTATTGTTGGATTCCTAAATTTTGCGTTTCAGTTTGGAGTAAAAGATATCGCATGAAATGATCACGGTTAAGAGCGACTGTTAGCAAGGGCAATAATAAATGCATCTAAAATATACAATTCTATATACTGTCCTTTATTTACGTCGGAGATGCGTTTTGAAGAGAGCGACATAAGTCAAAACGACGTAAAAGCGGATATTCGTGACTATTTTATCCTTTTATCCGTTACCCTTTTTATCTTTTTAAATCTACATCCTGCGAGCCACCACGAGGGTGTGTGGCAGGGGGTGAAGATCACCAAACATGCACTATTGCAATGCAAGTAGGATATTTAAGGGATAGGATAGGGTTAAGGGGTAGGATATTAATTATCATAACGGCCTTTAACAAATCAAATGAATCTCATTTGCACACGCTCTAATTTTTTTATCATACCTTCCTCGTACGGATCCCATATACTAGCGGCACATTCTAAATGAGGCCTGAATTGTATGAATTTCTCGGACTGTCCCATCGCATTTCCCTTGTTATCGCAAAAATAACATTTTAAATCTATCGGTACGACAATCTTTCTCTTCACTAGTGCATCTTCTTCGTTTTTGCGTTGCATCAATCGTTTGTTGATTGATTTTGTACATGATATTGATCTTTTCCATCGGGTCTTGAGAGTTCTACCAGCACTGTTCCGAGGAATGCAATCAGAAGCAAGGAGCGATGGGCAATGTTCAACCAAACGGCCTCCATAAATTTTGGTCTTTGGCGGTCCATACCTCGTCCCTCACTGCCCTTCCTCATCGACTTTGTGGTGTGAGTGTGTGGTGTGGATTTCGATGGCAGGGCAGTGCTTGCGGCCGGGATTTCCCCTTGTGGCGCTTTGTTCGATGTGTTACAGGGAGAGATCCTGCTCGCAATTGCTTGCCATAAGGATTTCTACCTTCCTAAGGATTACTGTATGCCGGTTGCTAGTGGGCGGTAGAGATGTTTTTTATTTGGTCAAAAGATATTACGCTAACACTGCTCCTGTGACTGGCTAGTGAAAAGAAACCACTTACGATCTGTTGGCCACCGATTTGGAACTGGACACCATTTATTGGTTAGTGGACACCATTTTTGTACTATCTAAAATGGCACTACATGGGTTAGAATGTTTGGATGTTCCTTAGAGGGGTGCCCGTCCGTGATAGCTATGTGTGCAAGTTCTCACGATCGAGCTTCTCGCTGAGGAGTATCTGCGACCTCGATCTGCCCGTTTTTGTCTGTTCCACGATCCTCAGCAGGGATTCGTGCCTTTAGCATCACTTTGAAACCTGTTAAAGCACGAAATTCCGGCCGGTGAGGTTGAAAGCAGCGTCGCTACGTCCTGTATGGACAGCAGGCGCGGCACCACGAGACCATCCTCTACGTACATCTACCTAATACCCAGCGAGCCACCACGAGGGAGTGTGGCAGGGGGTGAAGATCGCCAAGCATGCACTATTGACATGCAAGTGGGATATTTAATGAAGGCATGCTAGGTAATAGGGTCACATGGTTAGTATCTACATAATAAGAAAGGGATTAATGGTTGCTATTGCATGCATCATGCTCTACAGACTACTAAACTATATTTAACCTACCTATGCCTTTGCTACGCTGCCAATTGTTCTCTCTTATTGTACGCGGGAAAAATGGCATTTTTTATCTATCGGCACTGCAATCTATCTCTCTAATCTTGTTAATATGATCAAACCTAGCATAATACGCAGGGGTTCTTTATATATATCTAACGTCATCTGTAAACAAACCGCTTTCGAATTTACTTAAAAGGTTTAACCTAAATTTAAACCTGCTTTCTGATAGTATCTCCCATCCTAGTTCTTCTAGTGTTTTGGTACTTGTCACTGGATCTTCTCCCTGCTTGGTACCATTCCGGATGCAACTATAAGACTATCATTGGTCCAGACAGCCGCCTCCATCGCTCCCTTTCACCTTCATTCTTCACATATCGTATGCTTAGGTTTTGAAATCAGTGAAACTTCTGCCGTTGTGCTTAGCAAATGCTACGGCCATTCACGCATGTCGTAGATGTAGGGTGGACAGAGGGCCTGCATATTTAGTATTTATGAGGAGCGGAGGAGTCACAGTTGACAGTTTGTTTTTCTGAGTAATTTTCTAAATTAGAGAATTCGCTAAGGATGTGTTTTCTGAATAAGATAATTCGCTAAGGAATGCCCTAATTCAGGGAACACACCTTATTTAACGCATAAGGTTTTATTTAAGAACTAACTTTCTGTAGGACACCTCATCCATTGCCATTTTAAGTATTAAATCTCGTACTCAATCTATAAGGGCGACCTGGGCTAGGAACTGCGCTATTAACAAATTAGGCTAAATCCTCCACAAAAAGACTAGTGTATTTTTTAAACTTTTCATTTTCAAACCCAATTCAGCTTTCCGTCAATGAGTGCACCGTTGGGGATTTCCTCGACCCGTTTTGGATGTAATACCTAATGTCATACATCCCCGCTGAGGGTCGCTTCAAAATGGAAGTATGAGGGGAATCAATTTAGTATATATTTGGTGTACGAAATATTCGCATATGCAGCAAGATTGAATGGTCAGTTCTCCCGCTTAATCCGTGTCAATTTTGGATAAAACTATTTATGAAATTGGCTCAGATTTCTCAGCTTTCCGTCAGTGAGTGCACCGTTAGGGGTTTCCTCTTTTTTGTATTTACATTAGTGTTTTCTGCGGCTGTTTAATGTTTGTTCTTCAACACTTACTTTTTACTTACTTACTTTTTACTCATTTACATTTGTTAACATCACAATTTGGTTTGTATTTTCTGTTTTGGTCTTATGGGGAGACGAAGAGCATAACAAATTTTACCACTTCTATTGTTATAATACTCGACATACGACAATTAATGAGGCACTTGCTACAGTTTTATACTTAGCGTCATCCATGCATATGACATCATTTACGTACATCGCTTTGTTACT
The DNA here is from genome assembly GCA_963169105.1 of Ceriagrion tenellum. Taxonomy (NCBI): domain Eukaryota; kingdom Metazoa; phylum Arthropoda; class Insecta; order Odonata; family Coenagrionidae; genus Ceriagrion; species Ceriagrion tenellum. The sequence goes on along the minus strand of OY720639.1, from coordinate 93,854,092 downwards.
GAGAATGGTCGAAGTCGTATTTCATATTTGGTCGACTGTTTGCGTATGTTTATAAAAACTACTCACATTTGTCAACGGTTTCATTTTTAAACACAATCACAGCTTTCCGTTAATGAGTGCATCGTTAGGGATTTCCTCGACCCTTTTTGGATGTAATACCTAATGTCATACACCCCGCTGAGGGTCGCACTGAATTTCGGGAAGAAGGACAAGGTGATTCAAGTCTAAGGGAAGGATGAGGAAGGCGGGGGTCCAATCGCCGGGGAAGGGTTAACCACTGCGGGGTGTCAACTTCAACGAACAATAAGAGTGGGCGTGCGAGAGAGGGTGGGCAAGAGACTACCTATGCTAGCAGTAGAAAGGATTTAAAATTGGCCATTAGAAGCGTTAAGGAGGAGAGGAGAGGACCTTGTTGCACTGAGTAATTTGAGCGTGAGTAGTCGTGCAAATGTCGTTGTATGGGTGAACGCCATATTGGAATGCATTATATAGATGTCCCTTGAACCCATTGGATTCCTATTTTTACATGTGTAGAGTTTTCTAATTCCTTGGTTGATTTGTTGTCTTCATAGAAGTTCTAAGAAAATATGGTTTATGCATTTTTAAATTCTAATCCAATCCAATTTCTTCTCTGACAAAGCTATTACTGTCTTCAGTACTTAGTTCATTGGTCAGAAAATTACGGAAAAAATAATGAATGCGCAGGTTTACCATACCGTTTCTTGCTATCGATGAGAGAATATATTGTCCGTCAATGTGACTAAGAAGTAGGGAATATGACATATAGTGTAGCTGATGAGTTCACTTGCTCCTCAATGTTTGTTTCTTCCTGCCACAAATGACAATTATTCTTTGCATATTTCCTGCATGACTCTGCCGCATTTGTTGTTTTTCCCACGATCGATACGAGACTATAGTAGCTACATTAAGACTAGAAGGTTAATTGACAGTGGGTTAATTGACAGACGGACAGAGTGTCTCATTAACTCATATATCCCCTAATGAATATTTCTAAATTTGCTGAGTAGCTAACACCATATTTTGCATGATCCCTGCAAGACATTTTGCATGTTCGCTTTATCTAACATTTTTGCTATCTTTTTCTCCTACAATCTTAATGGTAACATTGCCGTAGATTAATTACCTTGTACACAGAGAAGTACACCCGTCTCTATGTGGTTACCCACTTGTTACCCATTTATCAGAGCCTCAGCATCAACTAATTATTTATTGATGTAAAAAGTTGATGTACATCTATATTCACATATTACACTGTACTCCATAGCTTTTCTGCGATCACTAATTCCCACGACAGTGTCATTCTTAATCACTTGTGGATCATTTGTGGCCAACGACTTAAGAATATTGTCCCCTCTGTTAGGTCTCGTAGTATTTGTTGTCAACAAGAACTCTCAGGTGTACTCCTCTGGTTATGCACCTGAGTTTACCACTCTTTTGATGGCTGTTTCCTATAATATATTCAGTTTCCCTTATTTATCTAAAATACTGGCAAAGCTAACCGTAAATTGGGTTTGTTATAATGGTGCACGGAGAGCGCTACGGCAACTTACAGTAAATCGGTTTTTTTCTTCTCAATTATATCCATTACCCTGTCTGAAGCAATTCCCATACCTTACCTTACTGGCTTACCACTGGCATATTGGCACTAAAGGAGCTCGTGCCTCCTCAATCATTCTTCTACAGGTCTCTCGCTCCGAGATACCGAGGCAGCGTTTTACGACAAAAATTCACCCATTCGCCGAAGACCGAATATTGTGTTCATATATTAATATCACGTCGGACATGGTTGACTTGAAAAATATCCTCGATGCTGTAAACGAATGGAGTAGTACTCGGCAGGTATAACACAATTTTTTAAAGTGCGTTTTGGGTAAAATTTTGGGTATAAGGATCACATCTACATCTACGTGATACCCTGCGAGCCACCACGAGGGTGTGTGGCAGGGGGTGAAGATCACCAAACATGCACTATTGACATGCAAGTAGGATATTTAAGGGAGATGTGCTAGATAATAGGGTCACATGGAGCTAGATGGTTAGTATCTACATAATATGAAAGAGATTATTGGTTGTAATTACATGCATCATGCACTACAGACTACTCTAACTATTTCACCTACCTATCCCTTTGCTACGCTGCCTATTGTTCTCTCTTATAGTACTAGGGAAAGATGACATTTTAAATCTATCGGTACGACAATCTATCTCTCTCATCTTGTTGAGATGATCAAACCTAGCATAAAACGCAGGGGCTCTCAATATATATCTAACGTCATCTGTGAACAACTCCGTTTCGAATTAACTTCTACAACAAGGTCTAACCTAAACTTTAACCTGCGTTCTGATAATAATTCCCATCCTAGTTCTTCTATTAAGCTCGTAACACTTATACAATTATCATAACGGCCTTTAACAAACCTAGCAGATCTCCTTTGCACACGCTCTAATTCTTTTATCACACCTTCCTCGTACGGATCCCATATACTAGCGGCATATTCTAAATGAGGCCTGACAAGTGTAAAATAGGTTCTTTCTCGTACTCTCTCATCGCATTTGCCTAGAACCCTTTTTACGAATCCTAATCTACGGTCTGCCACACTAGTTATTTCCCTGATGTGTTTCCCCCATGGCATGACTTTAGTGATGGTGACGCCTAAGTATTTAATAGAATCTACGCTACATATTTTGTTTTCTTTGATGGAATAATTATTCCGGGGAAAGACATTCTTTTTCCAAAAATTCATAATCGCGCATTTGTCAAATTTAATTCTAGTTGCCATCTATCACACCATTCATCAATCGCATCTATATCCTTACTTAAAAACTGTCTGTCCTCTTCATTTCTAATTTCCTTATACACTACTGCATCATCGGAAGAAAGACGGAGCTTGCTATTTTTTACTACTGCATGCAAATCGTTTACGTAAAGAAAAATTAAATTGGGCCTATCACGCTTCCCTGGGGAACACCTGATGTAACTTTTACTTTGGAGGTACTCTTTCCATGAATTGTCTGCATATCAATTTTTGCTAATGTTCACGAATTTTTCAAAAGACTTATTTAAGTCACGCCTAAATCCCTTAAAATCTGCCTACTAAAAAGGTAAATCTTTCTTTTTAATTTACATTTTTTTCAGTATTGAGGGAAAATTTTACGTTTACTACCTTGTGGTTGTTAATTCAATCGACATTTTCAACTTTAATAACTTTTTCAGGGATGTTTGTGGCAAGTAAATCGAGAACATTCTCCCCCCTATTAGGCAAATTTACTATTTGATGTAGTGCGTGTGATGCGAACAGGTTAAGCAATGACTCGCAGATTTCTTTGTCCCTACCTCCTGACTTATGACTGCATGTTTTGTAATCTATCGATGGTGTATTGAAATCTCCACCTACAGTTATCTGTCGTTCGTTACCATGGGAATTAATGGATCTGATCTGTTTCTCGAGTTCTAATACTGAGTGTACATCGGAATGGGGTGGTCTATAGTAGGCACTAACATATATTACCTTGGAATAAGCACATTGAATGCAACACCATACACTTTCTATTATATTATCGGGAATCACTTCTATTTTGCTGACTGTTTTGTTCTTAACTGCGATAAATACTCTCCCTCAGAATCGACTCTCTCGATCTCTCCTGTATACCCTAAAATTTACAGGAAAAATTTCACTATCAGCAATATCGCTTGTTAACCAACTTTCGGTTTCTATAATTAGGTCAGAATCTAATCTGCCGTAGTACGAGGGGGTTGATAGTATGTTTTTTACGTCGTCAGAGAAATGATTTTCTTGAAATTTAGTTGTGAGTTGAGTTTAGCCTATTGTAATTGTGGGGTTTGTGTTTTCTAAATTATTGGGAAAGTTACAGTTTGGATATTCATGGGTGTTGTTTTGATTTATATTTTTTCCTTTTTCCGTGCTCTCTTCCGTCTCGATAAACATATACTGTGATAACTCGACCGACGGAATATACTCAATTAATGAAACCGAACTATCAAATATACATTTTGATAAGTACGTTAATACATATGAGAACCAAACTCTAGACTTGTCCAATTGTAAATTCCCCTGTGCCAATTTACCAGAAGGATTCTAGGGACGTGTGATGTGTGACTAGGGACATGTGATGAGCGGTGCTTTTTCTCTCAGGTAAGGCCTCACTTGGAGTACGTTGCTCGCACATGGGACCCTCCAGATATTAAGAAACTAGTTTTAGATATAGTTAGAATACAGCGGGAGCAACAAGTTTGTGTGCCTAGCGACCGGGGCAGAGTGGTTCTGATGTTAACTGGGATGTACGCTGCACGACAGTTATGGAAACAACCCGTGGTTACTTGCACGGCTCTCGGGTGAAAATAATGTTCAAGTTGACGCGATATTCCTCGATGTTAAGAACGCTTTCGATAAGGTACCCCACGATAAGTTACTCTAAAAACTAGAAGCATATGGAATAGATAAAAACATTATTAATTGGATTAATCAATTCTTACATTGGCGGGAACAGACGGTTGTCACATACGGTATCATGTCAAACACAGCGTTACATCGGGTGTTCCTCAGGGAAGTGTCATTGGTCCACTTTTATTTTTCTTAAACATAAATGATATTAGCAACGTCGTTAAAAGTAAGCTTGGACTCTTCGAAGACGACGCGGTTGTGTATAGGTATATAGATGGAACTAAACATAAAAAAGTGCGTAGCAGTCAGCTTTTGGAAAAAGAGTACTTAGGTACTTAAGTACTTAGGGGTCACAATTACTCACGACATATCTTGGGGAAAACATATTCGGGAAATATGCGGTCAAGCATACAGGAAGCTAGGCTTTATCAAGAGTACTCGGAAAATGTGATTAGAAAGTGAAAGAACGTTGTTATTTTTCAATCGTTAGGCCTCATCTGGAATATTCTGTTAGTGTATTGGATCCGTACGTAACGGGGTTGATATCAGAGTTAGATCGCGTACAGCGAAGAGGAGCTAAGTTTGTCAAACGATGCTGCGATAAGTTGGCTAGTGTGTCTTGACTGTTAGAAGAATTCGGATGGGAATCGCTATCGCGTATATTAAATTATAGGCTTAACGTCCTAACTAAATTTCAGGAAAATCATTTTACTGACGACGTAAAAAACATACTATTAACCCCCTCGTACTACGCCAGATTAGATCGCGCCAAATAAATTAGAGAGCTAGATTGTAGAACCGATAGCTATAAAATGTCATTTTTTCCGCGTACTATTCTGGACCATACCAGCTGTGATCGTCGTCATCAATAGTTCGAATTGTGACAGTAGGAAGACAAATCTTTCTCTTTATATTCCCTACGTTCTTATTTATGCATGATGTAAATATTGATGTTCTTATTTATGCATGATATTTTGAATATGTAGTAGTAGTCTTTGTATCCCTTGCATGTTGGAACGATTGACGATAGAATGTTTCTTGGTTATTAGAGTTTGAATTGGCGCTTTGCATGTTGGTTTGTTTGCATACACGCGTGATTCAATGTACTTTCGGTGTCCTACCGTATCATTTATGCATGCCTAGTGTGGAAGAATCCCCTGTCACACACCCTTTGGGTGGTTTGCAGAGTATGACGTAGATGTATTTCGCATATCTCGGATTTGTACGACATTAATAATTTCCCCGGACAAAATTGACTTTGCAGTTATTTAAAAGTAAAAAAATAATTTTTTAAACTGTTTGAAATCGATTTGCATTACAGTTGTTACAAAATCCGTTCTTCCTAAATACGGTGATGTTCACCACTTCGCGACTAGTATATTACTGCTTAATTCAATATGCCACCACCGTGAGCTGATGGCGTAGTATCGTAATGCACATCTCCCATTGGCGAGCTAAAGGACTGGGGCGGTAAACGGGGCTTCTCACTTGGTCACTCACGCGGAGGGGAGGGGTACTCGCCGGGAGAAGTGCATTGGTGTCCGCCAGTTAAAATAAATCCCTCTCCCCTAAAATTTAATGCTCTTTTAGAATTGGATGGCATCCCTCTCGCCAGAGCATTTAAAAAGGGACTATATTCATGATATAATCATCAGTTGCCGGTTACCATTTAGCAACCAATCCATCCAGTGAGGAGTAAAGGTGGAGCCGTTTTCGTGAGTTTCGCGAGCATACCATCGAAGTAGGCTTCAAGAAGTCTGCAGTCTTCAGGGTGAGTACATTTATCTTAATTTTCAGTGATAATAACTAGGTAAAAAATTGCGAGACAAGGTTTCAAAGATTTCACAGTTTTTGACAACAGACACCCAAATGAGAAATTTTCATCTTTGACGTTTATTTCTAAACTTCTATTCAGTAAAATTTCACGTGAAATAGTTCTTTGATAATTTCAGTCAAGACGATGCATCAAAATTTGTATTCGTTAAGATCCACGTTACACCACTTTGCATCTCTCCTCTCCTACTCATAAGTTCCTTGAGAATGTCAGTCTCATCGATATCCGTATTCATTAGGATACACATTTCACCGACTCGCATTCATTGTATAAATTTTCGAATAATGACATTCTGAGTAAGCTTGACTAGGCGACTTACGTCCACATGCATTAAATTTGAGCCTCTTTTCGCAAAACAATGGTTTACTACGGATCGCATTACGATGCGATTGATACATAATACTCATATACGTCACTTCAATAGTGCATGGGCGATCTATCTCGATTCTTATATTTAATTCAGTGCTGGGAAGTAATATTCTGAGTAAATATTATCAAGATAGCTCCAGTCAACACCAACTGCGATCAATTCTTGTACAATGTGGGTATGTCTTCCGTAATTTATCACCTACAGTATACCTTCGTTTCGGCAACATGTATTCCATCGATGCTTATGTGGTTTTTCAGCCTCACTATCATATCGATTTATACATAATACTCATATAAGTCACTTCAATGGTGTATGGGCGATTAACATCTTCGTAATACTATCTTGATACTTATATTTAATTCAGTGCTGGGAAGTAATGTTCTGAGTAGATATCATTTTGAGTAAATAGCTCAAGTCAGATCCAACTGCGATCAATTCTTGTACAATATAGGTATGTCTTCCGTAATTTATCACCTACAGTATACCTTCGTTTCGGCAACATGTATTCCATCTAACCTTATGTGGTTTTTCAGCCTCACTATCATATTGAGGCATATTAATTTTGGGTTTGTGATCCATTAATGCGGTGGTTATCCGCACTGGATATCAAACCCTTGGGTGTACTGTGTACTATCGACGGTGGTTATAGTGCTCTATCTTGATAATGTATATATTTTGTAAGAACTTATTCATTACTCATCTCGCTCACTCATGCATGTGATCGCGTATTATTAAATATAAAATCATATAATGTCCTTAAGAGTAATTCTTACTGGTATATCCTATCACTGTTTTTCCTAAGCTAGACTTCGGCAGGGTTGTGCTTTACCATTTGTGACCTAGTTACCGCGGAAAAAGGGCAGCACTGGCACTCAAATCCTCAAATGTGATATCTACCACAGTCTGCCTTTTTAAATTTGTTTTTCATGTTTTGTGATAGTTATGTATGTCCTATGCCGCATATTGTTTAATTTGAAACCACAAGAGAAAAGCATAAGTTGAAGTGTAGAGTCTGGACGTCGGTGTTTGATTTTTATGCACTTTGTCCGCTCGCACATTTATTATTTCGGACGTATATGATCGGACTTCACTTGGCCGCTGAATTTTGAGGAGACGAGATCCTCGGCCATATCCTTGGTCTAGGTCGTATTTTCAGTCGATTTTGGCCAAGCATATGCCGAAGGTTGCGTCATTGGTCTCCGAGACGGATCCTGCTTGAGAGAGTACATCATATAGTCCGTCGTCTCTGAGAGCAATTTTCATCATCAATCGTGGTAGACTCCATTAATAGATTAGCTCCATGCTATAATTTCGTCTGGTGGTTCCGCCAAGGAAGTGCATGCGCGTCTGCTGGGTTTGTGCGGATTAAGCACGGATGTATTATATATGATGCGCGTATTCGATTTTGCTGTGTTAGCGAAGGACTCCGGTGTCATTCATGTCAAACGAGTGACGTTTCGGCCCGTCTCCATGAATATAATTGTTATTCTGTGTATCCTAGGACGTGGGTCACCATGGCATCGAGCGTTGGGGGTTATGGTTCAGTCTGCCAATGGCATGTAATTTGGTACTGGACCTCGGTCTCTCAGTGTTCGTCGACTACCGTCTTCATTTTATTTTCTTGATCTTATCAACCGTAGTATGTAAATAGCCAATTAGTATTGCTTCAAATGTCATCTCAAATTGCAAATTCCCTGCTTCCTGTTAATGAGTATTTTCTGGCAAGATTAAATCCTCTTTGACAGCTCTTTAGTGGAACGTAAAAATGTCATTTAATTGAATTTAGGCAGTTTAAAAAACCAGGAATGACGTTGACTATAGAGCCACATTTTCTTGCGTTTCGACTCGAGCTGGTAAAGTCCTTGTATAGTAATTACATTGTTTAACTTATAGTTCATTAGATGCGATGAGGACCATCCCAAAGTCGCCAAAACGGTATTTCTGTATCGACCTTGCATGCATTTCTGGTGGGGTGTATCGTTGCTGTTCGTTTCGTTCGCTGATATTTAACGGGTGTGATCGGGACGTAGGCGGGTTTTGTGCAGGGTGGAGTTTTAACTGGCAGGGTTTTCTCGCATGTCACTGGACCTTCTTCCCGCGTGATGTCCTCGTGTATACTACAACTTCGCGGACTAAAATTATATGCGGTTTGGTATGATTTTATGGCTACGGAAAGAAATACTGCCTACTATCTTGTGGTTTTTATGACGCCGTTGCGTCGTGTGGAAGGGTAATGGTTGACGGAGTTCGTCCGTGCGTTCGTATATTTGATTGTTCTTGCAGGCGTAGACTTTTGGTCCTCGAGCTTAATCGTGTTTTCATCCGTTCTTGAGCAACCCTACGTGGATGGTCGCAATTTTGGCGTTATTATTTTACAATCAGTAAATTTCTGCTTTTTTAATCAAAGGCACTGTAGGGGTGGATGTGGTCAGATCCTTCGTGCATGGACACTTCGTTTTAACCAGCCAGGATTTCTCACATTGACGCTGTAGAGAGAAGCACCACAGGGAGTTATCGTGATCAGGGAGATGTTCTCGTTCATTGTGCGCCCTCGGGGCTTTTTTTAACCATCGTTTTAACCGAAGAGTTGCCCTGAACGTTGATCACGGCCAGGATTTCTCACAGAGACGATGTAGTTGATGCGCCATAGGGAGTTATCGCGATCAGGGAGCATGGGCGGGTTTTAGGCTTGGAGGAGATTTAGTTGGCAGCGTTCCGGTACTTGTCACTGGATCTTCTCCCCGCGTTCCTCTTGCAACATTATAGCTATCGTTCGTTAAAGCAGCCGTCTGTGGTCCCTATTTTACATTTATTCATAGTATGTCGTCGAGGTGGGCTTGGGAATGTCCTACTTGCCTCCCTTAAATATCCTACTTGCATGGCAATAGTGCATGTTTGGTGATTTTCACCCCCTGCCACACTCCCTCGTGGTGGCTCGCAGGGATTTACGTAGATGTAGATGTATTGTTTTAATATGTTCTGTAGTTCTGTAATTTAGGTACGTCGTAGCCGAGGGTAGGCGCATTAGTGGTGAAGGGAGGAGTCACCGTCGACAATGAGTTCACTTGTCACTGTTTCGACGCTTTAGTTCTTCACGGAAGTGTATTCGCAACTTGCTCCATGTTCTCGTTCATTGTGCGCCCTCGGGGCTGCTCGGCCGTGGCGCTGTTATTGGGTCGTCACAGCCGGTAGGCCTCGCGGGTGCCATTGGCGCAGCATCTGGTTAGGTTCTCTGGCGCTTCTTCATCTTCGAAATGCCGAGCAAACCACCGCTAAGTAGTGTTTCGTGGAGATTACATACCAGGCGTGAAGCGTTATTTCCCAGTTCAACTCAGAGCCTCACATGTTACTCAGGCGCAGAGAAATGTGCATTCTGGAATACCATGAGCGGTCAGAAAAGACACTACCTGTGTACCGACGACGACTGTACACACTCGAAGCGATCCCGAATTGGGTTGCGCTGGCGTTCATTTGTAGTCTTTCCCTGGCTAGTCGAAAATGGCTGTCAGTGAGTCTCTGCTTTTGGTTAGTAGACGAGTAGTGTGGCTGATTGCTTGTTTTGATCTCTAATTTTTGTAATTTGTCACGTAATGCTAGCGCCATGTTTCGCGAGATGTCTGTCCGACACTTGGCTCATTCGCGTGATGCAATATTCATTATGTACAATTGTTTGCACCATAAAGTAAGTGCAGTGCTTGTTAATCTTTATTACCTTCTGATTAACCTTGAGGCAGCCAAGGCAATCTCAGCAAGCTGACGCAGCATAATTGTTGCCTAAACTTCAAATTCGAGGAGATTGCTTAATTTGACTCGTTAGTTCAAATAGAGTACACAATGGATGTTGCATCAATATCACGTTTTACAAGATTCTTGCATAACCCCTGTATGTCTCAATGAAGTTGGCACTGAGACTCTAATATCTGAGGGCCACACTTAGTTTTCCTTGTAGCTCTGCATTCCGTGAGGGTGCGGCAGGGGGTGACTAATTTCCAACATTTACCATAGTCTACCTCGGTCACTTTAAAATCTCTAGCTCTATCATGTCGAATGTAGTGCCAAGTGCTTTTTGTGTTTGAGTTTTGTGCTGGCTTAATATTTTAGCAAACATTACACATCGTTTCACACGCGCGAGTCACCGTGTCGTTTTGCTCTTGTATGACTGTAATATACTGTATATGCGTGTGTAATGGCGGTGGTCGAAGCATTGAGCCCTGGAGTTAGTGATGTATGGTTGATATCCTCATTGGATATCGAATGCTTGGGTTAACCTATTGTCGCCGGCTGAGTTCTCATGGATAGAGGACTTCTGTTTTCAGCGGCCGTATTCCACAAAGACAGGCATTAAGCCTTAGCTACTGTTTGGAAAATAAGTACTGGGGTTTGTTGCCTGCTTTTGTTGAGTACACAGTCGTGCTGTCCCTGCGATGCTTTACTGGTTGGCGGATGGTAGAGGGCGGGTGAGATGATTTTTTAAGTTTTTTATTTGGCCAAAAAATGCCATTTCTCCCGTGACTGGCTAGCTACAGGACACCACATGTCAATTGACACTAGTTAGCATGCTCCTTAGAGGGATGTTCCTCTGCGATAGTTCTGTGTGCATGTTCTCACCTTCTGCGTCCACGTTTTGCTAGTCTGCGTCTGTTTCGCGATCCTCAGCCGGGATTAGTGCCTTTAGCATCGTTTTGAAACATGTTAAAGCACGAAATTCCGGCCGGTGTAGTGGAAAGAAGCTTATTTTGAATTTTAGCATCGCATCGTCCCGAATTGGCCATTCACCATCACTGAAGACATGACATGGGGGAAACACGTCAGGGAAATAACCAGGCAAGTAACTAACTAAATAACTGTACTAATAACTAGGAAATAGCTAACTTCACAAACGTAGCTCTTCGCTGCACGCGATCTAACTCTGATATCAACCCCGCTTCGTATGGATCCTATACACTAAAAGTATATTCCAGATGAGGCCTAACGATTAAAAAATAACAACGTTGTTTCACTTTCTCATCACATTTTCCGAGTACTCTCTTGATAAATCCTAGCTTCCTGTATGCTTGACTGCATATTTCCCGAATATGTTTTCCCAAAGATATGTATACATAAGACAGATGTAGAGTATTAGAACGCGTGCAAAGGAGGTCCGCTAGGTTTGTTAAAGTCCGTTATGATAATGGTATAAGTGTTACGAATTTAATAGAAGAACTAGGATGGGAGTTACTGGAGACATGCTAGATAATAGGGTCACATGCAGTTAGATGGTTAGTATCTACATAATAAGAAAGGGATTATTGATTGTTATTACATGCATCATGCAATACAGACTACTCTAACTATACTTCACCTACCTATCTCTTTGCTACGCTGCCTATTGTTCTCTCTTACAGTACGAGGGGAAAATGACATTTTAAATCCATCGGTACAACAATTTATGTCTCTAATCTTGTTCATATGATCAAACCTAGCATAATACGCAGGGGTTCTCAAAATGTAACTAACGTCATCTGTGAACAACTCTGTTTTAATAGAATTTAATAGAACAACGAATTTAATAGAAGAACTAGGATGGGACTTACTATCAGAACGCACGTTAAAATTTAGGTTAAACCTTTTAAGTAAATTCGAAACCGATTTGTTCACAGATGACGTTAGATATATATTGAGATCCCCTGCGTATTATACTAGGTTTGATCATCTTAAAAAGATTAGAGAGATAGATTGTCTAACCGATAGATTTAAAATGTCATTTTTCCCTCGTACTATAAGAGACAACAATAGGCAGCGTAGCAAAGGGATAGGTCGGTGAATTATAGTTTGAAAAATATATGAAATATAGTAGTCTGTAGTGCATGATGCATGTAATAACAACCAATAATCCCTTTTATTATGTAGATACTAACCATCTAGCTGCATGTGACCCCGTTCTCTAGCATGTCTTCATCAAATATCCTTGTTGTATGTCAATAGTGCATGTTTGGTGATCTTCACCCCCTGCCACACACCCTCGTGGCGGCTCGAAAGTTATTACGTCGATGTAGAATGTCATTTCGCGGCCGCGGCACCGCGAGACTCTCCTTCCCGCCGTCTCTCACCGTCATGTAGCCGCTGAATTTTATAGTGTCGTTGATCCTCGGCCATATCCTTTGTCTCGTTCGTATTTTCAATCGAATTAGACCAAATATATGCCGAAGGATGCGTCATTGGTCTCCGGGTTTAATCACTGATGTAGTACAAATCCACCTTCTCCGTTGTGTTGTGTTCATTTCTCCCTTGTGTGTGTTCATTTAGTGCTTGATCAAGGCAATGCTCAGGTTGCTGTTACTTTGTGGCAAGTAAAGATGGTCACAGCCACCTGAGGGTTGGCTAGTCTATAAAATTTCAGCAGCGATCGTGTGTTACACTGGCAGATACACAACATGCCGAGTATGGACATTTTGTTAGTTAATAGGTTGCTGCTGCAGTTCCAATTTGTATACCAATGAAGTGAAGCTCACTTTTCCTCACAAATTGAACTTCAATTGAAAAAGCTCAATTTGTGGAACAGGTGGAATATTATATTGCTCTTCATGTAGTGCACTTTTCACGGGTAATTTGTTTAGTGAGTATTTCCGAGGTATACAGATGCATCTCGTTGTCCTATTAATTACATAAGAAATGTAATGCAATAGAAATTCTACATGGAGATTCGTCACTTGCCGTATTTATTTTCTGTGGTTTGGTTGAGGTCATTCTCATTGGTTTGGCGATATGATTTTGATAATTGCTATTTCGCTGTTTATTTCACTTCAAAAAGGAAGTATGTGGGGAATCAATTTAGTATATATTTGGTGCATGTATAATTCGCATGTGCAGCAAGATTGAATGGACAGTTCTCCCGCTTAATACGTGTCAATTTTGGATAAAACTATTTATGAAATTGGCTTAGATTTCTCCGCTTTCCGTCAGTGAGTGCACCGTTAGGGGTTTCCTCTTTTTTGTATTTACATTAGTGTTTTCTGCGGCTGTTTAATGTTTGTTCTTCAACACTTACTTTTTACTTACTTACTTTTTACTTATTTGCATTTGTTAACATCACAATTTGGTTTGTATTTTCTGTTTTGATCTTATGGGGAGACGAAGAGCATAACAAATTTTACCACTTCTATTGTTATAATACTCGACATACGACAATTAATGAGGCACTTGCTACAGTTTTATACTTAGCGTCATCCATGCATATGACATCATTTACGTACAGTGCGTTGTTACTGAGAATGGTCGAAGTCGTATTTCATATTTGGTCGACTGTTTGCGTATGTTTATAAAAACTCACATTTGTCAACGGTTTCATTTTTAAACACAATCACAGCTTTCCGTTAATGAGTGCATCGTTAGGGATTTCCTCGACCCTTTTTGGATGTAATACCTAATGTCATACACCCCGCTGAGGGTCGCACTGAATTTCGGGAAGAAGGACAAGGTGATTCAAGTCTAAGGGAAGGATGAGGAAGGCGGGGGTCCAATCGCCGGGGAAGGGTTAACCACTGCGGGGTGTCAACTTCAACGAACAATAAGAGTGGGCGTGCGAGAGAGGGTGGGCAAGAGACTACCTATGCTAGCAGTGGAAAGGATGTGAAATTCGCCATTAGGAGCGTTAAGGAGGAGAGGATACGGTTGCGAGTAATTTGAGCGTGAGTAATCGTGCAAATGTCGTTGTGTGGGTGTACACCAAATTGGAATACATTATATAGATGTCCCTTGAACCTTTCTCGCCCAATTCGAAACGTACACAATTAATGAAACGAACTATGACACGTACGGTACGGTTTCTTTCGGTAACTTTTCCTTGTCCAATTGTGAATTGCCCTGCACCATTTGCTAAGGGAACCCTTGGAAATGTTACGGGAAAGTAAATGAGCGAAGCTATTTCTCTGCCGTGATGTGCAGGCGTAGGGTGAGCGTAGTTCTTAATTTTCAGCGATGATATCTAGGTCAAAAAGAGCCAGACTGTAATTCAATGATTAAGTTAGTGGCATTTTTATAGTTGTTGACGGCAGGCATCTAAATGAGACGAAGAGAGAGATGTTCCATTTCTGACCGCAAATACAAAACTTCTATTATGTACAATTTCACGAGACATACATTTGTTTGATATAAAGTTGTTAAAGAGTTTGTTAAAGTTGAAAAGATATCAGCACGATGCATCTATGGGCATTAGGATCCAAATTTCTCCGGTTTGCATTCTGTGTAGAAATTTTCAAATAATGACATTCCTTAACTAGTCTATCAACATGGACCATTTTTGAGCGTCCTCTCGTAAAACATTCCCTAAGATTGTTAACTATGGATCGCATCGCGATGCTATATATACACATATACTCACATAAGTCACTTCAATGGTGTATAGCAGACTCGCGTTTACTATATTGGTATTAATATCTTCATACTTGTATTTAATTCAGTGTTGGGAAGTTATATTCTGAATAAAATGTGTCAGGGTTGGCCAAGTCAAAACCCATTGCGACCTATTCTAGGGCAAGGCAATTGCGTTTTCCATACTATATCAACTAAAGTATAACTTAACGCTTCGGCAACATGTATTTCTTCTAAGCTTATATGGGTCTTTTATATTTAATTTTGCTGCATTTCCTCGGATTGCATCCTGCGAAAAGTTTCTCATTTTTACAGCTTCACTATCATATTGAGGCATATTAATAGTGGTTATTATCCGCACTTGATCTCAAACCCTTGGGTATTGTGGCGGTTATTTCTTTGAGGACGAGTATTTAGTCTGTCTAAGTAGAATATATGTACTAAGTATATCTAAGAAGTAGTTTCTCCTAGTTTCTGATCCCATCGCTCCCTGTTTTCTCGAAGAATTCTTGGTCGTAGCATATAAGCCGGGTGAAACCTAGGTTCTAATTCCAAAATAGTGCAGCACGCCTATTGTGGAATCACCCACCCACCATCTGCAACCACGAAATACAGCGCAAGCCAACACCATGGACAAAGGCCGTGAGGGCACCACACCAGTGGAGTAATTTTGTAATTCCACCTCGGTGAGAGAGCCGTTTCGCTCACTGAATGGCTCAATGAATGGTTCACATTCAGTATAAGGAAAACAAGATCATTTCTCTCGTTCGACTACTCAGTTTCAGTAGCCCGGCGCCTAGCTCGTTGACTTCGAATGTGAAGAACCCTGTCCGAAAGTGTCCCTCGATTCAAATCCATCAGTGGGCATATTTTTTGCTAAATTTATTAGTAAGTATATTCATTGATTTTTCCAGAGAGTTTAATTCTAAATAAAATGAAAACATTTGTTTTAGTATAAGATTTAAGATTTTCCTGAAGGTGAACATTATTTCGGCGACTGGCAGCGTAGGATTAGAAATCCTGCGTCTGTACTACGGGATAGAACCGAAGTATATGTGCCTGATACAATCGGTTGTCATCGCCATCCCCGTTTCCATTTAGGTGATAAATTTTCCTTGTAGATTTTGACTGCAGCACTTGTTTCAATGAAGATACAACTTAAGCAACATTTACTGCATTAGTGCGTTTTTCGCCTCCAAAACTGAATATTTACGACCACTTCGCAATCGAACTGTATACTTATTTCGTAAACAACTCTTGGTGGGAGGTGATCTGAAGTTGATCTCTTGGAAAAGACCCGCCAAATCACCGCCAGGTGATCTGATGATGGTCTCGCCGCCCTAGATTTTTGGAGCTGAACTGCGAAAAATGGCGTATATTCCACGATTATGGTGTCAATCGCTAGGAGGTGGAATTGCAACATAAGTCCCCAGGTCAGCAAGAGTAATTTTTTCAAATTAGCTGACTGATGAGTTCAAGTGGCATCTAAAAAATTCCTTCCCATGCATAATATCCCTCCACCACGGCATTAGCACGATTACTCACTCTGAAGATACCTACTCCCATTTCCTACCCTCTGTTACTTTCAAATTTTCCATGCTTTTTCCATCCTTACCACAATTAACCTAGTGACGCTTTTACCCATCCTCTCTCCTGCTCTTAATAGTGTTTGGCACCCCGCGGCGGCTAACCCTCCCCCCGATGGTTCGACCCTCGACTAGCACATTAAACTTGCGTCACCTTGCCCTTTTTCTGGAAAGTGAGCGCGATCCATTCATTGGGGACAGGTTAAAGTCGAGGACAGGAGAACGGAAAGGTGAGGTTGGCTTCGGAAATGAAACCGTTGAAAATATGAACAGTGAAACACAATGCTGAGTTCTGAGAAAAAGTTGACAAATAAGTAGCATACCACTTACCCCGTTTCTTCAACTCCCATTCACGAAACGACCAGGTAAAATATGGAATAGTCACAAGTATTCAACTGTTCTGGGAATTTTATTAACTGTCAGCAGCTAAGCGTGTCATAACGAATCAAATTGTTGTCCAATTTAGCGACGCTTATCAAATGTACTTCTTAACGGGTACACTCTTCGCATACATTCTTCGATGTTTACATTGTTTTTGTGAAATATAGCCTCTTGTGATCTTAACATTTACATGAATTGATAAATAGAAGCAATATTGCTAATTATTTTAATTTTGGTAATTTTGTCTTTTAGCAGGCCCGCGCTATTTTAACAGTTAGCCATGCACATGACACATTTCGCTATAATTTCGTTAAATATGCACAATTTTCCTCCTATCGTGAAGCAGTACAGGTCATATTATATGAAGGGTTGTTGATATACATCAATGTTTTACATCGATGCAAAGATTCAAAAATCACAAGCCAGTGTGGCTCTTGGCTAAACTACAAATGCCGCAACGGAAACTGTTCAGGTTTTGTTGATGCCTATATAAGCATTTACTAGGTTGCAAGTGTACGTTGTAGACTTGCCACCCTCTGCTACACATTCCTGGAATGACGTGTAAGATAATAGTGGACGTAGATGTTGCATGACAGTGACAAAAACTAATTTATTTTGAACCGTCCAGGATCAATGAGTGAAAACCTCGCAAAATCTTCTATTTCTCTGATCGACTCATGTGTCACGTTTACGTAGTCGCAATATATGTTATTTCAGAAGTTTTCGTAGCATTAGTAGCATGCCCATAGTGAATGTTGGTGAAAGTTTCCTCTAGTTTATGTTTGTGATAAGTCACCCTGCCAAACACCTTTGAGGTGGCTTGTAGGGTAATTGTTAGATGTAGATGTAAGTGATCTAATATTACGATGGCGTAAAACACTGCCTTTGTTATCATTAAACAAAACAGCTGACATTCAAGGCTAAGAGACTAACGGAAAAACATGGCGGCTACTCACCCTGGAATCGGGGACAGATGCGACAGGCGCTGTATGGGCCCTGCCGATTGTACTGGCCCGGTATGAGTTCCATGTAAAAGAGGGAAACAGGTCCACAGGTCAGCCTCAATGTGTATGGGATGAGGAAAGCATCTGGAAGACAACTTTGAAGGATAGCTTAGGATTTATTCCACTCTACGGCTGAAACGCATGACTTAGACTGAGCCAGGGCCTAACTTTTTTGTACGATCTTATCATTCTTTTCTTCGCCCTATTGAAGTCATTTTTTGGGAAGTTTTTCGCTACGATTGTTAAATACTCTTCCCCGATTCTCTCGTTATTACTTAAATCAGCTTGGATACAAATATACTCCTCCAGGCAAACATGTTTCTTAAATTAGGGCTATAATGGATCATGCATCAATATTGAATTGAAAAGATCACTCAATCGGTATCGGCCCTATTACTGGCTTTGGAAATTCGCTAGTCGCGCCAGCCTAACGCGGAGGCGACAGAAGTATAGGAGGTCAACAATACCAATATTGACGACAGAATATTTCTTGGTTAGTTGCTTTTTAATTATCGCGTTGCTTGTGTGGTTCGCTGGTTCCTTGTTGCTGGTGTTCTGCCGAATCAATCCACGCATGCCTGGTGTGGAAATACCCCCTGCCACATATCCTTAGGGTGGCTTGCAGGGTATGACGTAGATGTACATTTCATTTATTCTAAATAACTACTCCCACATTTGCTACGGTTTAAATCTGCATCATTGTTTCCAAGAAAATTTTTAAACGGCTCGCAGGCAATGATGTACACCTAGATGGCAAAGCAAGAATGCACTTTTTGTTGGCATTGGGGACAATGGTAATATTTGACGGGGTCATGAATGAGGATTGCTAATTTTATTCAGAAGTGAAATGCTAAGATAATCCATGATTACTATATTCGGAGATGCTCATCATCTCGCGACTGGTAAATTTATGATTAATTCCAGATCTAACCACCGTGAGCTGATGGCGTACTGCGGTTATACACACATCCCATTGGCGAGCCAGTGAAAAGGAGCGGTGTACGGATCCTCTCCCTTAGCCAATCACGCGGAGGGGAGGGGTAGTCGCCTGGAGAAATGCGTAGGTGACCTCCAATTAAAATGAATCTCGCTCTCCCTAATTTTACAAACCCTTTTGGGATTGGAGGACGTCCCTCTAGCCTGAGCATTTAAAAGGGAGTACATTCTCCGTATATAGTAAGCTGCAGTTCATAGTGAAGCAATTCATCTTCTAAGGCGGTATTTAGTGTCAATTCAGTAAGTGTGTTGCTGGTTTGGCAATGTCCGAATGCTGAGAGTTGAGGCGATCTGACCATCGAAGAAGGCTTCCTTGGAATTTCACCTGCGTCCATAGTCTCCAGAGTGAGTACAATTGTCATTACAAATATTTTCAGGAATAATACGCAAGTGGTGAACTTAAAATACTCGTTCCTTTAATAGCTTCGGATGAAACATCAGTAAACACTTATATATGACGGCCAAGGGCAGTGTTTAGTATTGCATTTTTTGTAGAACTTCGTAATAAAATCTTTTATAATTAACTTACCACAATTGTTGATGCCAGTCAATAAGATAAATTGAAATATGCATTCAACAGACTCTAAAATAGGACGGATACCTCCTAACGCTGCTACATTACGTTATTATAAGATGATATCTTGGCGCTTATGTTGATTTCAGTGATGCAATGTTCGTATACTGAAGTATGGAGAAAAATTGAGTAGTCTACTTACATTTGTAGTGCATGTATCATTTGCGACCACCCTCTCGCTGTCACCTTCCTTCAAATGGTTTACTTCATGATCGCATTCAATCCTATGTCTTCACGATTTCCTGCATACCACTAAAAGGAAGTATGGCAGGTGCACGGTTACATCAGTTATTTTTTCCGCGAATGGGTAGCATTGGAAAGCGTTGTTTTCTTTGAGGATTAAGCTTCAATGGTAATATGCGTATTATTACTCGTTGGCATTACTGATTACCGAGGTCAATCTCCAAGTAACTTGGTTCAAGATTTTTTAATATTTATCACCGCCGCAATCATTTTGTGTCCGCATCCTGCATTGATCTACGTAGCCTCCATTTTACGGCGCAATGAAAGTATTGTGGCCTTTGGTGTCTAAGGGTCTGTGTACTGTCTCCCGACACACGTGCTCTATATCCTTGCGGTTTATCTAAGGTCCCATTCTGCAGATAATCAGTCCACTCTCGTGTTCCCGCCTTTTCCAAGTGATATACAGTTATACAATCCCCATTGTTGTCTATCATATTCATATTAATATTTGTCTACATTTCCCCCTTCTGGAGACATCATATGATTCACATATAGTTATTCATATAGTTGTTTCGATTCCAATGTGGTTATCAATACAGTGCTAATTTGGTTATAATCGCCCTCTCATCCTCACCAATTGAACTTCCATTGAATGGAAGTGACCTATTCCATTGTACTTCAATGGCATGGTTCATTTGGAGGCACAGGTGAAATGCTATATTCCTCTCGAATGTATCCCAGTAAATATGGTAAATATGGTCATCATGGGAAAAGATGCGGAGTGAGGGGCTATTGATTATAAATGTTGTAGATGCATCATACTATCATACTGTTTATGTTAGATAAGTGCAGCAAAATAAATTCGATATGGAGATTGTTTCGTAAACTGACATGAATGAGGTGTTTATTTTATTCTAATATTATTATAATATGCAGTTTCAGCAGCATAAATTTGATTGAGGTCTTGTTTTGATCATGTCAATTTGATCTTCAATGCATTTATGCTATGATTTATTTATTCAATCAAAACTTTTTTATGGAGTAAGTCTCCGGATTCCTTAAGACTTGCAATGATGCATCTTACTGGTTTATTTTGTTTCATGTAGTTTGATGATTGATGCCTAAGTTGAGGGTTGATTTGTAGTTCGAAAGGAATGACGCTATTCCTTCGATTAATGATATAATTAAACACAACGATGCAATTTTGATTATTGCTACTTGAATATTCATTTCAGTTCATGACGTAAGTATTGCACCTTTTAAGGCCGTTTACTTTAATGCGCGCAACCACTTTTGCGGTAACTGAAATTTTATTCTTTTGCCTTCAATTCTTTAATAGCTTTGTTGCGAGTTTCATTGCGTAACTACATTTTCCTTGCTCCCGGTAAGTTTTTCAAGGGCATCGATGGTGTCTTTTCAACCAGGGGAAATGAACTCGTCCCGTGCGATGGGGATAACTTCGTCTAATATCGAAGCAGTGAGTGGTGGGGAATGTTCTTCCAAACGACCTCCATAAATTAGTCTTTGGCGGTACATACCTCGTCCCTCGCTGCTGTTTCTCGTCAACTGCGTGGTTCGTTTGCATTGGCAGTACTTGCGGCCGGGATATCCCCATGTGGCGCTTTCTTAAATGCGTTACAGGGAGGCATCCCGCTCGCAAATTCTCGCGCTTAAGATTCGTTCCCACATTGCAGCAGCTGCGCCTGTGTTGTCAATGCTTCCATTCTTTGTTTCTCTCTCCGCGGGTGGTATGCTTTGATTTAAATTTCCTAGGATTACCATTGGTAATTACTGCATACCAGGCAGCGACCTCGTTCTATGTCGGTGTATCCGTCGGATTACCGATTTCAATGACCATATTGTACGAAAACAGGTATTAAGCCTTAGCTACTGTATCAATGACTAGTACTGGGGTTTATGGCCTGCTTTTGTTGAATATGCAATTTTGGATCGCGGTGTCCCCGGTTGACTGCTTCGATATTGATTTGTTGTTTGATGCTACTAGCCCGGGGAGGTGTCCTAACGAGCAGACCTAATTTGGCCGCTATGTTGCCAAGAGGCGTTGATGTTCGGACATATCCTTGGTCACGATCATGTTTTTAATCGATTTTGACCGAAGATATGCCGAAGGTTGCGTCATTGGACAACGGTTCTGCTCCCTTATGCTGCATCCGAGGGTACGAGCTTGGTTTCTGACTTCATAGACTCATTTAATCATAGTTTCATGTTGTACGAACTGGAGAGCATCTCTGAGGTATTTTGTTATCACGTTCGTTCTCCGTAGTCCGTAATTATTCCTTTCTCTGGATTTGTGGAGTTTAAATAGACCATTGTGGGCTACGGCCCGCTATTCGTGCTCTCTTGAGGTCTGTTGTTGGTTCTGGGCTTTAGTAAAGGTCGCCACGGCCGGTATGCCTCTTGAGAGTCGGCTTGTCAAAGCAACGTAAACGTATTCATGCTAAAAATGCATGGCTGACCTCGAAACGCAGCATTGTTATCATTAATTTGAAGTGCCATCTTAAATGTGTACATTGATTTCACTATTTAAAACGGGAATTATAGACCTCTTACAAATATTGAATCTTATATATCTCCTCACTGTTGAAATCATTGGATATTAAAGTTTTCAGTAAGCTAAACAAGGCAACTTGCATCTATTAACTATGAAAGATTTGTGATCCCGCTGTCGTTGACACTTTCTTTAGAATGGCTTACTCCGGATCGCATCATTATGCTAAATCTACACATTACCTTACAATCCACAAGAGCGTATGGCATGTTCGCAATTATATTATATTACATATACTAATCTTGGTGCTTGTTTTAAATTCAGTGCTGGGAAGTTATGCTTATTTTTGTTCATTGTGGTTACAAGCCTTGTAGTTATTTAGCACCGACGACGATATTTTATATCTCTACAACTTGCATCCTATAAGTCCCCTAACGGCCGACTGCTAATATTGGTGCTGCTGTAACTCACGGTTCACTGTGATGTACGAATCAGAGCCAAGGTGAGTTTATTTACCGTATATGGTTATTACTCGTAACCGTGGACCATTTATGCTAATGTTGAAATTTGCTACTGCCACATATTTGAGTCATTGGAGCGAGGCATTACGTTTAGGGGTCTGTGATCCAGTAATGCGGTGGATAATTTCTGCACTGGATCTCAAACCCTTAGGTGTAATGTCAATTGTCGACGTTGGTTGAGTAAGTGCTCGATCTCCAGGATGTTTAGGATGGATCTATTTCAATGGATCTATCCTCAAGAGATTTTCCAAATTTTATTTTCAGGTGCGGTTCTATTTCGCACGCTAATTCTTTGTACACTGAGGCGCAAATATCATCTGGACCAGTTGATTTCTTGCATTTAAAGTGTATCAAGTGACTTGTTGTTGGCTCCGTCAGCTTGCCCTTGTCGGCGGCCGTATTCCACGGAAGCATGAATTATGCCTTTTGTTGCGTACACAGAATTTTCAAGTGACGTTGATCCTCGGCCATATCCTTGGTCTCGATCGTATTTTCAATCGATTTTGACCAAAGATATGCCGAAGGTTGCGTCATTGGTCTACGGGTCTTATCCCTTATGCTGCTTCTGGGAGTATAAAATCCTGGACTCTGGCCTGTATCTTCCCTGCTCTTCGAACCAGCATGTAAATCTCGTGTGGTATTTCGGTATCACCCTCGCTTTCTATAATTGTCGATATCGGGCCGTATGGCGTCGGAAAGTGATGACCCAAGGGATATGTCCTGAATATTAACCTCCATGCTTTAGGGTGTGTGTGTACCTTGGTATTATTAACAAAGCTTTGGAATGCTATCTCGTGTACAATGTTGTGTCAAATGCGTGTGTCGCATGAGAATTGGGTATTTTCCAATAGTTGTAAGAGTACGGATCTAAATTAGTTTTTCATTTCATTAAACTTTTAATCTTACACATAAGGAGTGAAAATATTTTTGAAATTTTTTCACGTGACACGTGAAAGTCACCTGTAACTTTAGCAGAGAACATCGTGTTATGAAATACACATTTGTCCGAATTCCATCCCACGATTATTGGCTTTTCACTTTAAACTGTTACGACTGTTGCAATGATGCCCCATTGTTCTTCTATACCTCCATATTTTAAGTTATATTCACGGTAAGTTCAGCCCTCGGTTTAACAGCGCACGGCTGACGCTCATTAAAATTGTCAAAATTATTATTAAATCTAATTTACGACTTGAATACTCTTAGATTTTGGTGAAATGTTCTTCACTTAGAGCGTTAGTCAGGAATTACCTATTTAGGAGGTCTAGAAGTGTATTCTCTGCTGTTTACCTGCCAACGAATGGATTTTTCGAATGGATTCGTGGATTTTTAGGGTTAATTTGATTATATTTATTTTAAAGAGCTTCTCGTGAGTTATGGCGATAATGTTATAGGATGCGTCCGAATGAATAAAGAAGGACCGCTGTACACACCTATTTCATAAATATACCAAGTACACAAAATGAGCAGTAAAGCCTGCTTAGTGCAAATAAATATCGAGGCTTCAGGTTTTAATTCAGTCGGAAATCCCATTATCGACACGTGCATGAATTTTTCGAGTCATCCGGTAGCTGTATTGAATTCATTTGCATAAATTTACATGCATACATACATACACACTAAACACGCCGTTCCCTTCCGGGATATCCACAGTCACGAAGTTTCACTCCAAAATACATAATTGTACTTCTAACCCAGGTTCAATAATTTCCTGACCTATCCTATCCATTAATGATTAATACTGACCTGTCCTTGCAAACCTCTTTCCCCTTTATACCCCAATACACTACTTCATGCACGCCCTCCTGTTTTTTCAGACTCCTAATATTCCTTCTCCTATGCATTTCCTCAACGACATTCAACCACAATTTTCTTGGCCCTCCTATACCTCTCGCACCATACTAAAACATTTTTACTAAATTTATCTATTTTCATTTAATCGCAATGTTTTTTATAAGTTGGTGCATACATTACAATGGTCTTCACAACAGTAAAATTTTGTTTTGCTGCGGACGAAATCCCGGCGTGCCGCTCGAAGCCACTCGTCGTTTGAAAGATGAATAAATTTCTTGTACGTTGTCCGATGTATTAGAACAATGTGGCATATATTAGAATCTACATCCCTTATCTCTCCATATAGAGGCATATTTAATAACAGAAAAATAGCCTTAAGGAATTTTACCTCGCTTGACTCTTCCGTAAGCATGACAAAACATTTGGGTCTGCATGGAAACAGCGAAAATGACGGCACAGATCATTATGTTATTTTCGGAGCGCGCTTAGGAATATTCGTGAACTTCAGCTTTCCTTTACTTTTAAAAACAAAATTAGAACCGTTTGATGGGAAAATTGTTAACCGATAGAATAAGATTAGAATAATTAATGAAAGAATATTGATAGAATTAGAGGTACCAGAATAAGAATATCTAAAAATTGAAATACGTGGAAAATACCCAATTTTGCCGGTTTGACATTTTAACAGTTACGGTTGTAGTCAACATCGTGACTCGTTTTGCGTTTTTTCAACCGATGGCATTCTCACTCCGAGCCAACGAGCGGTGGGGAATGTTCTTCCAAGCGGCCTCCTTATATTGGTCTTTGGCCCTCGCTGTCTTTCCTCATCGACTGTGTGGTGCGTTTTCGCATGCAGTGCAGTGCTTGCGGCCGGGGTTTCCTCATGTGGCGCTTTGTGCAATGCGTTGCAGGGAGACATCCCCCTTGCCATTTCTCACAGTTAAGATTCGATCCCTCATAGCAGGATTGATTTCAATGCTTCGAATTTTTCTTCCTCTCGGTTCTCTCTCCGCGGGTGATTCGCCTTTGTTTTACATTTATTACCATCTATGGAGGCGTCGAATCATTGCATGTTACTATAGTTGACTGCTATCTACTGGGCAGCATGCTCGTTCTATGTTGGTGGCTTCGTCGATTCCTGTTTTCAGCGGCCGTATGGCACGAAAACAGGTATTAAGCCTTAGCTACTGTATCAAAGACTAGTACTGGGGTTTATTGCCTGCTTTTGTTTTATACGAAGTTTTGGATCGTGGTGTCCCTGGATGGCTGTTTCGATATTGATTTGCTGCTTGATGGTAGTAGTACCGGGGAGGTGTCATGGTTGGCAGTGCTATTTCGTATCATTGGACATTCTTACCGCGTTACTGGCACCTCTCACTCTATTCGTGTTTATTCCCGGTTGATTTTGTTTCACATGCAATTTCTGGCGGGTAACTTTTGTTTGTGGCTCTTGAACGAGTCTTTCTGATAGAATGACTCATGCATTTTAATTTCGGAAGCACAAGCGGAAGATATGGCCGCGATGTATCCCTTCAGCATCGCTCTGAAATCTGAATGGCTTTCGCTGTCACCTTCATCATGTGGGTCATATATGAGCGGACCTAATTTCGCCACGGTAGTTGCCTTTGCCAGTTTGCGTTGGTCCTCGGCCATATCCTTGGTCGCGATCGAGTTTTCAGTCGATTTGGACCATAAATATGCCGAAGGTTGCTTTATTGCTAACCGGATCTTATTCCTTATACTGCATCTGCGAGTGCGAATTTGGATTATGGCTTCATGGACTCATGGATTGATGTTGGACGAGCAGTAGAGCTCCTATTCTTTGGTAATTCGGTACCACGTTCCTTCTCTGAAGTTAATGATTCCTTTCTCTGGCTTTAAAGTTTAAATAGACCAATGATAAGCCAGGGGTTTCAGTGAACGCCTTTAATTTCATGTTAATTTAGCATTACCGTATTTCGTGTAACAATACCATGTTTAAATCACGCAAGATTCCTCTTTACTCTCTGTTATTATTATTACATTGTTACTCTTACATGTATTGCCACGGTGGTTGGATGAAATGTCTTAGGTTATTTTCCCAAATGAAGCAACAATTTTTTGCAAGAGAAGTTACGCCGTGTCGCAGGGAGTCATCCAGCTCGAGATCCGAATTGTTCATATCGAAGATGCTTGTGATGTGGGCGGGTTTCGTGCAGGGTGGAGTTTCAGTAGGCAGAATTATCATTGATGTCACTGGACCTTCTTCCCGCGTGAAGCCCTCCTGAATTCTGCGCCTACATGGATCATATCGATATTGTAATTTACTTGTTTTTTTTATCACTTGCAAAGAAGTTAATCGTGTGGTCGTTAGCAGGCGTTAAATTTGTTTTCTGCGAGGACATTCGTTGAATCTTACGGGTCTTATAAAATCTAATAGAAGTTAACCATGTCTATCATTCTATCTATCTCCCTTTCATTCTCCCTAGAAATATATTGTATCGTTTGGGTTTTCTCGTGGTGTGCCCTCTAATCGAGGTCTCCAATTTGAACAGCACCACCTCTCTTGCGGGAATGTCGTGCTTTCGCAAGTATCAGAGCTGTCCTAAAGACACACATCACGGCTAAGAAACGACAGCGCAAAATATGTAAAATAAGAGAAGAAAACCTTACCGCGTTATGAGGTGACTTTCATCTGTGTCATCAGAAGAAAGAAGCTGGATTTAGGTTACACAGGAAACGGGTCGCATAATCAGGGACGCTTTTCGAACAAGAACATGTGAAAAGATACAAAAGAAATAAATGTCCATTGATCGTTCTCAGTGGAACAATACGCCCCAGTACTCGTTATTGGCCCTGTAGCCGATACTAGGTCTTTACGTAAGTTACCTCAAAGTTACTTCTCGTAAGAGCATAAATTCCAGGGTACTCAATTTAAAGTAAGCACCAAGATAGCATATGAAGTTGCCTTGTTGCGCATACTGAAAAAAAATTATTCCATGATTTTAACAGGGAGGAGATTTAATTTTTGTAAGAAGCCTATATTTCCGTTTTATACACTCGAAATCAGCCTTGTGTTATAAGTGCACTTTTCTTTTTTCTGGTCATTAATCCCGTACACTGTTATAACATTAAGGACGATTTCTGGTATGTTTTGGTAGGTAGGTCTTCAAAAACTTCCTCTCATGTGTGCTCTTACTTACTAATGCAAAGGATTTCATGTAAGGCAATTCGTTGGGTACACAATCGCGCTGTTTCTGGTTGACTACAGTGATGCTTTCTTGGGTGTCGGACGCTAGTGGGCGGAGGAAATATCTTGGTTTATTTTTAATATTTTATTTATTTATTTTTGCATGTGATATTCAGTAGCTGAATGGTTTGTTCGTGGCTGTAGCCGTGATGCATTATGGTACGATGTCCTTAAATGTCGGCAACACAAGGGAATATTTGTCCACTGTTTAAGTTGACCAAAACAATTGACGCTGCTATTGCTCCGGGCTCGTATCTATCCATTAAATACATTCGTTGGATAATGGACACCATCATTGTCCTGTTGGATTGGCATGTTTGGATGTTCCTTAGAGGGTGGCCCCTCCGTGGTAGCTATATATGCATGTTCTCACGGTTAGGCTTCTCGCTGAGGAGTATCTGCGACCTCGATCTGCCCGTTTGCGTCTGTTCCTCGATCCTTAGCAGGGATTCGTGCCTTTATCATGGTGCATTTATGCATGGTGACAGCATCATTAGCACGGAAGCGTCGCCTGAAGCCTTCACGATCGGGATATCTCACGATGACGCTGTAATTGGTGAGCAACAGGGAGTTATCCCACTCGCGATTGGTGCTGATATTCTTTGCACGTGTTTAGAATATGGGTGGGTATAGTGCCGGGTAGAGTTTTTGGAAGGTGGAGGACACAGTAATTTGAGGCTTGTCACTGTATCTTCTCCCGGCGTGTCACCGTTCCTCCAATTCGTTTGCCCTGTTCTGAAGCCCTGGTTCTTTAATCTATGGTTTTACTTTTTATCATCCGTCTCACGATAATTTCTGTAACCGCCTTTACAAGGTTGGGTTTCGTGCACGATGGAGTTTCAGCCAGTTTCACCCTCCTGAACACTACGACTGCGTGAATCCCTGAGCCTAGACGTTTTCTGAACCGGGAGCTGTCACTTCGTCGAATATCGAAGCATTGAGCGGTGGGGAATGTTCATCCAAATGGCCTCCATATATTGGTCTTTGGCGGTACATACCTCGTCCTTCTCTGCTGTTCCTCGTCGACTGGATGGCGCGTTTTCACTGGCGGTGCAGGGTTTGCGGCCTGGATATCCCCATGTGGCGCTTTGTTTGATGCGTTTCGGGGAGACATCCCGCACACAATTTCTCGCACTTAAGATTCGTTCCCTCATTGCGGCTGAATTGCTAAATTATTTTTTCCCTCTGTCTCTCTCAGTATGTGGTATACTTTGCTCTACAATTCCTAGGCTCTCTGGAGTGGTCACTATTTCTAATTATTGCACTTTACCATTGTTAGGTACTGGATACAGAGCAACAAGCTCGTTCTCTATTGGTGGCTCGTTCAGGTTTCCGATTTCAGCGGTCGTATTCTACGAAAACAGGTATTAAGCCTTAGCTACTGTATCACTGACTAGTACTTGGGTTTATTGCCTGCTTTTGTTGAATATGCAATTTTGGATTGCGGTGTCTCCGGTTCCATACTGATATTGCTTCGATATTGATTTGTTGTTTGATGCTACTAGCCCAGGGAGGTGTCACGGTTGGCCGTGTTTTTTCTTGTCACTGGATACTCTTCCCGCGTTAATCGCGCCTCTTCCTCTGTTCGTATGTTTTCCGGCTGCTTTAGTTTTGCATACATACCTAGCGACTTTCTTTTATGCTCATGGTGGTAGATCAATGCTTTCTGAGGGGGGGTAGACTCTTCTCTTTAATGTCGGTGGATCCAAGGAAGTTTTGGCACATACATCGGCGAGGGGTCGTGCCTTCAGCATCGATCTACAACTTACACCTTCATTATGTGGGTTGTATTGCTAGGATTCAGTACTTTCATTACACCTAATTTGGCCGCTGTGTTTCCAGGAGGCGTTGATGTTCGGACATATCCTTGGTCACGATCGTGTTTTTAATCGATTTTGACCGAAGATATGCCGAAGGTTGCGTCATTGGACAACGGTTCTGATCCTTCATACTGCATAATAGATTACGAGCTTTGTGTCTGGCTTCATAGACTCATTTGATCATAGTTCATGTTCTACGAACTGGAGAGCATCTCCTCTGATTAATATTAATTTGTTAATACGTTCGTTCTCCGTAGTCACAAATTATTTCTTTCTCTGGATTTGTGGAGTTAAAATTTGTTGACTATTGATGACTACGGCCTGCTATTCGTGCTCTCTTGAGGTCTGTTGTTGGTTCTGGGCTTTAGTATTTTAGGCTTGGATCACGGTGTCCCCGGATGACTGCTTCGATGTTGAATTGCTGCTTGCTGGTTGTAGTCCCGGGGAGGTGTCATGGGTGGCAGTGCTATTTCGTATCACTGAACATTCTTCCTGTAATCATGGTGCAGTGGATCAAAAATGTAGTACTACACGCGGAATGTAATTACACTCTTTTTAAATATTGTCCGGTCTATAGATATATTTAATTCCTCTCCAAATTTAATTACATAAATGCACAATTAACTTCTTAGCACTTCGTGACTGTCGTTCTACGGTAATTTAATAATAATACGAGGTGAAAAGTGTGGAATAAAGTACTATAAGGATTTCAATACCGGATAAGGACGGATGCAAGTACTGTAAGGATTTCAAAACCAAGATCCGACAATATTATTTATGGAGGAGAAATTGCGCCAATAACTATCATTTCAATAACAAATAAAGGAGAGACTGTTGAACCGACTCCTAAGCCACACATGAATAGCAGGTTACACATTAACATCCACGTCAATCTATCTAGATCATCCTTCTAATTCCTAAGGCTCTCAACAGGTAACTAACCAAATAAATGTAGCTGTAAATTAACAACAAAAGATCCACACAGCAGAGAGACGACTCACGATGGAAGTTTCATATGCCTCTTACACACTTCCTGTAGTAGATATTTCCTCTCTAGCATTTACAAAGTAACTGCTAGGTCTAAATAATTGTCAGCTATTATTCACAGCATCAAATAGTTTATACCTCTTCAATCGTTATTGAATATTCACCACAGTCTCAAGGTAACAACAATTAACAACGGCTATTTACGATTCGACTGAGAACACTTCCCTAAGTGGGGCCAGCCAAGAACTGAGTGAACTAAATGTGGAAATTGAGGCAATACATTACCTAGGCAACACTTAAACATCCATAATACATAATCATGGTCGGTGAAAATTAAATTCTGTGGAATGTACAAAGTGAGTTCTAATTTCACCGATGAATGTGTCCTTGAGGGTATAGAGCAGAGCAAATTGGGGTGAGTTCGCCTTGTGTTCACGCCGTGCCGCCTTTCAGTGTGACGCAGGCTCGCGATACCAGTTGTTTATATCAGATGTGTTTTCGATGAGGGCGGGTTTCGTGCAGGGAGGAGTTTCAGTTGGCAGAATTTCCATACGTGTCACTGGACCTTCTTCCCGCTTGTATCCCTCCTGTATGCTACGACTGCGTGAATTTCATCAAAATTGTAATTTACCTGTTTTCATTGATTGATTTTATGACTTTGCACAGAAGTTATCATTTTATCATGTGGTCTGTAACAAGTCTTTGCATTTCTCTTCTGCACCAATGGTCTGCGAAGGCAATGATTGACTTTACAGGGGCAATAACGAGCACTGGGGAGTCAAGAACTGAGTGAACTAAATGTGGAAACAGAGGCAACTGGGTGACCTTCCCGCGTTGTCCACGCCTTACTTGGTTATAGGAGTGTTTTCGCGTAGGAGTGTTCTCCCGTTCACGTTCATCTGGCGCCTAAGAGGCTGCTCGGCCGTGGCGCTGTTGTTTGCCGGTTGTCACAGCCGGAAAGCCTCGTGGGTGACAAATGGACGTAGCTTCCGGAAGGGTTCTCAGATTAATTGACATTTCTTCTGCACCTACAGACGTGTAAGCCACCGCTAGCATTTGTGGTGCAGGGTGATTCCGCACCAGGCGTGCAGTGCACATCCCAGTTCAAATCAGAGCCTCGTACGTTGTCCAAAGGTCATCTACGATGAGTATGTATTTTTGATTAAGGTTCTTTATTCTACCGCCAATTGACTTGAGGTACTCACAGCGTAGTTAACATTGTTAATGTTGGTTGCTATTATCTGTTTTATGGAAGATTTGTAGTTATTTTACTTTTATTTTTTGGAACTAAATTATGGTGTACCTTCCGTGGGTATAATGTGTAATTCAATACACCCTTGTAGAGCAATTTTATATGATTATCGCATCAATGCCTTTCTCTTGGCGTGGCTGTGTGTTTTCGTTTTTTTCGTTAAGCGCTAGTAACCGGCGTTAGCAACTTTGTTACATGCAGTCCGCGAGTTGCACGTCGAAGAACCGCCAGACATCCCAGCTACCGGCATATGCCTAAGTTATTTTGTGTGCGCAAGCCTGCTCCTCTCATTGGTTAGCCCGCTCTTCCAAAGTCAGGAAACGCCGCGTCTACCTGTACGTTACCTTCTCCGGAAATTAAAATATCATGAACAAATAGACCTAATTGAGTTTCGCAAGACAGTCCCTTTCTGAACCCATGCTGGTTTGTTATCAATAAATCCTGGCTTTCGAGGTGGCCCATTATTGATGTAACTAATATATGCTCTATAATTTGACATGATAGTGACGTTAATGATATTGGTCTATAATTACATGGCTGCTCCCTATCGCCGCTTTTATAAATTGGGGTCATGTTTGCTATCTTCCAGTCTTTGGGAACCGCGTGTTCTTCGAGGGATTTGGTAAATACTACCAGACTACTAGACTAGACACGGAGCCATTTCGTATGCTAATTCTTTATACACACGAGCTGGAATTTCATCAGGACCTCGGCCTAATGTTACTTAGTAAGGATACGATTCCGCTACAAGATACATCCATAGGGGGCATTGGTTGTTGAAATCGGTCTGGTATGGTTTCGCGCAAACTATGCTAAGATGGATTAAAAAAGGTCTGCAAAAAATAATTCAATAAACTAGCCTTATCTATACTGGAAGTTACTTTCGTTTTTCGCCTCTATCGTTTTTCAACGAATTAACCGTTGAAGAAGTCACGCCTAAGTCCGTTAAAATCTGCTTTACTAAAAAGGTAAATCTTTCTTTTCAGTTAAAATTTTTTTTCAGTATAGAGGGAAAATTTTACGTGCACTACCTTGTGGTCGCTTATTCCATCGACATTTTCAACATTAATAATTTTTTCAGGGATGTTTGTGGCAAGTAAATCGAGAACATTCTCCCTTCTTTTCATCTACATCTACGTACTACCCTGCGAGCCACCACGAGGATGTGTGGCAGGGGGTGACGATCACCAAACATGCACTATTGACATGCAACTAGGATATTTAATGAAGGCATGCTAGAAAATAGGGTCACATTGCATGGCAGCGGTCTATTAGGCAAATTTACTATTTGATGTAGTACGAGAGAGGATCTATTTTACACTTGTTAGGCCTCATTTAGAATATGCCGCTAGTATATGGGATAAGTATTGTAAACGAATTATAAATTATAATGGTATATCCAACAAATCAATTACGGATTTCTCGTTCCATTATTTATTGTACGGAATCTATACTGCGTCGTGCGGAATCTATACTTCTCGAGGTTTTGAAGGTTTATGATAACGGTATAAGGTATTTATCTACATCAACGAAATACCATGTAAACCACCACTAGGGTGTGTGGCGCGGGGTGATTCCACACCAGGCATACAGCACTCGTCCCAGCTCATATCAGAACCTCGCACGCATTTTTATTTATTTTCCCTACCTCCCCCTAGCAATGCCTCGACGTTACTTCTGCAGAAGGCCTAGCTTTCTCTGCGCGTGATTCACATATAATTGAAAATCGTTATTGGAAATCTCAAGATTTGACAAAATCTGACTAAATACTAAGTGCATATTTATAAAGCTAGCATTATTGCGGTTACAGCGGTATAACTCAAACATCTCATTCTCATCTCATCGTTAGTTTCGGAATTAGCCGAGGTTTACAACTTTTACAACAGTCCGTGCGAAACTCAACATAGAAACAATTTTTTCCATTGATATGTTAAAAATGTGTGGATAACTTATATAAAAATATCTCATCTCTAGAAAAAAATATTAAGAGAATGGCGATTGCGTAAAGTCGTAATATATCGCGTGGTGTGGCAGGTGATTTTTGTGTCGGAGTTTTCTGCTGGCTGAGTGTTTAGCAAACATTAACCAAGGGCCACAGAGTTTCGTTTTGGTGCCGTTTTGCTGTTGTATGAAGTTGGTCTGTTGTTTATGCCTATGAAATGGCTAATGAAGATCATTTCCTGTGCTAAGAGCACCGAATAGTATTGATTAATTACTTTACCACTAGCATCGTTTTCAATACATCTACATAATACCCTGCGAGCCAACCACGAGAGTGTGTGGCAGGGGGTGAAGATCACCAAAAATGCACTATTCCCATGCAACTAATATATTTGATGGAGACATGCTAGATAATAGGGTCACATGCAGCTAAATGGTTATTTTCTACATAATAAGAAAGGGATTATTGGTTGTTGTTTATTATTGGTGATTATTGTTGGATTCCTTAATTTTGCGTTTTAGTTAAGAGTTTCAGAGTACAAGATATCGCATGAAATGATCACGGGTAAGTGAGACTGTTAACAAGGACATTGAAATATGCATCTACAATGTACAATTCTATATACTGTCCTCTATTTACGTCGGAGATGCGTGTTGAAGATGGCGACGTAAGTCAAAACAACGTAAAAGCGGATCAAGATATTCGTGTCTACCTTAATCCTTTTATCTGTGGCCACTCTAATCTTTTTAAATCTACATCTACGTAACACCCTGCGGGCCACCACGAGGGTGTGTGGCAGGGGGTGAAGATCACCAAACATGCACTGTTGCCATGCAAGTAGGATATTTAATGAAGACATGCTAGAGAACAGGGTCACATGCAGCTAGGTGGTTAGTATCTACATAATAAGAAAGGGATAATTGGTTGGTATTACATGCATCATGCACTACAGACTACTCTAACTATACTTTACCTACCTATCCCTTTGCTACGCTGCCTATTTTTCTCTCTTATGGTACTCGGGAATAATAGCATTTTATATCTATCGGTACGACAATCTATCTCTCTAATCTTGTTAATATGATCAAACCTAGCACAGTACGCAGGGGTTATTAATATATATTTAACGTCATCTGCGAACAAATCGGTTACGAATTTAATTAAAAGGTATTTTATATATAACCTAAATTTTAACCTGCGATCTGATATCAATTCCCATCCTAGTTTTTCTATTAAACTCGTAACACTTACACAATTATCATAACGGCCATTAACAAATCTAACGAATCTCCTTTGCACTCGCCTTAATTTTTTTATCATACCTTCCTCGTACTGATCCTATATCCTAGCGGCATATTCTAAATGAGACCTGACAAGTGTGAAATAGCTACTTTATCGTACTCTCTCATCGCATTTGCCTTGTCATCGCCTAAATTACATTTGAAATCTATCGGTGCGACAACCTTTCTCTTCACTATTGCATCTTCTTCGCGTTTCATCCCAGTTTTCCCCTCGATTCGCATGAGTGTCTCTGCATTGCGTGTTTTATGATCTTTATATTTTTTTTCGGGAATTTTTTGTTGATTGATTTTGTACATGATATTGATCTTTATCATCGGGTATTGAGAGTTCTACGAGCACTGTTCCGAGGAATGCAATCCGAAGCAAGGAGCGAAGAGGTTGGGGAATGTTCAACCAAACGGCCTCCATAATTTTTGGTCTTTGGCGGTCCATACCTCGTCCCTCACTGCCCTTCCTCATTGACTTTGTGGTTTGAGTGTGTGGTGTGGATTTCGCTGGCATGGCAGTGCTTGCAGCCGGGATTTTTCCTTGTGGCGCTTTGTTCGATGTGTTACAGGGAGACATCCCGCTCGCGATTGCTAGCCATAAGGATTACTTCCTTCCCAAGGATTGTTCTACAGCTTCTTTGTCGTATTAAAGCCTTTCGATCGAAGCATTGTGCCCTGGAGTTAGTGATGTGGTGGTTTATATCCGCATTGCATATCGAGTCCATGGGTTAACCTATTGTCGCCGGCGGAGATCTCATGGAGCACTCCTGATTTTAGCCGCCTTATTGCACAAAGACACGTATTAAGGTTTGGCTACTGTATGGAAAATTAGTACTGGGGTTTCTTTCCTGCTTTATTAGGTACACAGTCGTGGCGCCCAGACTGAAAACCACGATGCTTTACTGGATGCCGGTTGCTACTAGGCGGAAGAGATGTTTTTTATTTGGTCAAAAGATATTTCGCTGACACTGCTCCTGTGACTGGCTAGTGAAGGGAAACCACTTACGATCTGTTGGCCACCGATTTGGAACTGGACACCATTTATTGGTTAGTGGACACCATTTTTGTACTATCTAAAATGGCACTACATGGATTAGAATGTTTGGATGTTCCTTAGAGGGGTGCCGGTCCGTGATAGCTATGTGTGCAAGTTCTCACGATCGAGCTTCTCGCTGAGGAGTTTATGCGACCTCGATCTGCCCGTTTGCGTCTGTTCCACCATCCTCAGCCGGGATTCGTGCCTTTAGCATCACTTTGAAACCTGTTAAAGCACGAAATTCCGACCGGTGTGGTTGAAAGCAGCGTCGCTACGTCCTGAATATGCAGCAGCCGCGGCGCCACGTGACCATAATCTAAACGTGAAGATCACCAAACATGCACTATTGAAATGTAACTAGGATATTTAATGAAGGTATGCTAGATAATAGGGTCACATGGTTACTATCTACATAATAAGAAAGGGATTATTGGTTGTTAACTATGTGTGCATCATGCACTACAGACTACTCTAACTATATTTCATCTACCTATCCCTTTGCTACGCTGCCTAACCTACAATCTTATAGTAATTCCCATCCTAGTTCTTCTATTAAGCTCGTAACACTTATATAATTATCGAGACGGCCTTTAAAAAACCTAGCAGATATCCTTTGCTCACGCTCTAATTCTTTTATCAAACCTTTCTCGTACGGATGCCATATACTAGCGGCATATTCCAAATGAGGCCTGACAAGTGTAAAATAGCATCTTTCTCGTACTCGCATTTGCCAATAACCCTCTTTACTAATCCTAATCTACGGTTTGCTGCACTAGTTATTCCCCTGATATGTTTCTCCCATGACATGTCTCTAATGTGTTCTCTCACACAGCGCGGGCGTTGAGTAGCTATAATATTACGGTTTCTCAAATCCATTAACAAGAGAAACGCGACGAAAATATCTTCAGGCATTCGGAGAAATTTTACGTCTACGTATTATGTTTTTCATGGTACGGCTCCTAAGCTAAGTCGCTTCTCCAAGTTTTGTCTATGAATTGTATTTTGGCGCGGTAAATTAAACAATGCCTGTGAGTTTCGTTAAAGAAATCTGCAGGGAGTTGGAGAATTTTACGTTTAAACATTAGTCTTACGTTCGGATTCTTGGCCTAGGTTTCTTTTGGTATAGTTTACAACGGCGTACTTTGAGGCTGAAAATTACATCTTAAATCTATTGGTTCTGGAGTCTATTTCCTTAATCTTGGCTCTGGCAAAATATGTAGAACTGTCGGCAGAAATTTGTCTAAATCAAAATTTCGTAAAAGGTTTAACCTCAATTTCTCCCTGTGGACTATCTAGAAGGCACTGATCAAAGATTAAAGATCAAGAGTTTTTTCCTTTTCTTTTTTGTGCGACTGACACCATGGTTCGCGGCCACTATTCTACGGAGAGAGGGGAGGGTAATGGTTGGCATAGTTTGTCTGATGTTCGTATGTTTTGCTGATCTTGTAGACGTTGACTTAAGGTCGCAACCTCGGGCTTGGACCCGCTTTGAAGTTTTCATCCGTTCTTGGCCAACGATAGGTCGATTGATGCCATTTTTTTGTAGTTTTTTACAATGCATACCTTTATATAATCAATATCACTGAAGGCTCGCCGGCGCTGTGATCGCGGTGACGCTGTAGTTGATGCGCCACAGAGAGTTATTCTGGCCGAGGTCCTTGCTGATGTTCTACGCGTGTGTTTAGGATATGGTCCGGTACTATGCTGGGTGGAGTTTCAGGTGGCAGTGTTTTGGTACTTGTCACTGGATCTTCTCCCTGCTTGGTACCATTCCGGATGCAACGATATAACTATCACTGGTCCAGACAGCCGCCTCCATCGCTCCCTTTACCTTCAATCTTCACGTATCGTATGTTTAGGCTTTGAAATCAGAGGAACTTCTGCCGTTGTGCTTAGCACATGCTACGGCCATTCACGCATGTCGTAGATGTAGGGTGGACAGAGGGCCTCGTTATCTTCGTCATTTATGAGGAGCGGGGGAGTCACAGTTGACAGTTTGTTTTTCTGAGTAATTTTCTAAATTAGAGAATTCGCTAAGGATGTGTTTTCTGAATTAGATAATTCGCTAAGGAATGCCCTAATTCAGGGAACACACCTTCTTTTACGCCATGAGATTTTATTTAAGAACTAACTTTCTGTAGGATACCTCATCCATTGCCATTTTAAGTATTACATCGCGTACTCAATCTATAAGGGAGACCTAGGCTAAGAACTGCGCTATTAACAAATTAGGCTAAATCCTCCACAAAAAGACTAGTGCATTTTTTAAACTTAAGTTTAAAAGTATATCACTCCGTATCCCTGAAAATGTTATTAAATAACCTTCAATATTTGGTTGAATACACCATTCAATCTTATAATTCAAGACAATGGGAAAAGAGGATTTTGTTTCCGTTCTCTATCAAAGCGCCGATTTAAATTCTCAAGCTGTAAAAACTCACACATACGTAATTTCTACCCTTTAATAGTTTGCATATTGGAATTTTTTTATCTCAAACAATATTGATATTATATTCTAATGTTCTAAATATTATTATAAAGGTTGCTTTCTTAAGGTCTTATGCTGCAAAGCGTCACAAATACCCCAGGTACGCCTTCGATTTTAAGATATCAATCTTGGAACGAAATCGACTCCGCCGGACATTCATTCGGACATGGGAGCCTGTCGTATTAAAAATATTGAAAGAATTCCAAAGCATAGGTTTCGGAGGCCAAGCTCCGTAACTACAAAAATAATTTCTCCAGTATAGGTGACCCAACTCAGACTTGGCGTACGAGGTCAACAATATGTTACATCACTTAGTATTACATAATTCTCTTCGTCCTTATTACTACGCGTAAAATGATAGTTTCAGCACTTGATTATTGAGCTTAGTTCTGTAATGATCTTCCATTTGACTTTCTTTTTGCTTTGCTTTTGACAATGACATCTCTCTCTGATTGATGTTAAATTTCCAATTTTGTATTTAGTGTTGCTTTTCTGTAGATGTTTAATGTTTGTTCTTCAACACTTTTATATTTTTGTTCAAAGCACAATTTGGTTTGTATTTTCTGTTTTGGTCTCATAGGGAAACATAGAGCATAACAAATTTTACCACTTCTATGGTTATAATACGCTCTGCTTCTGACAATTATATCCTTAGCGTGAACCATGCATATGATGATTCCATCATTTACATACATCGCTTTAATGGGAAAGCTTTAATAATAATGGGAGTGATCGGATGGTAAGAAATTGTATTCCATATTTCACGACTGTTTGCGTATGTTTATAAAAACTACTCACATTTGTTTACGGTTTCATTTTCAAACCCAATCTCAGCTTTCCGTTAATGAGTGCACCGTTGGGGATTTCCTCGACCCTTTTTGGATTCAATACCTGATGTCATACATCCCCGCTGAGGGTCGCTTCAAAAAGGAAGCCTGTGGGGAATCAATTTAGTATATATTTGGTGCACGTGATAGTCGCATGTGCAGCAAGATTGAATGGACAGTTCTCCCGCTTAATCCGTGTCAATATTGGATAAAACTATAAATGAAATTGGCTTAGATTTCTCAGCTTTCCGTCAGTGAGTGCACCGTTAGGGGTTTCCTCTTTTTTGTGTTCACATTAGTGTTGTTTTCTGCGGCTGATTAATGTTTGTTCTTCAACACTTTTTGTCAACAGCACACTTTTGGTTTGTATTTTCTGTTTTGGTCTTAAGGGGAAACACAGAGCATAACAAATTTTATCACTTCTTTTGTTACAATACTCGACACACGACAATTAATGAGGCACTTGCTACAGTTTTATACTTAGCGTCAACCATGCATATGACATCATTTACGTACATCGCTTTTTAACTGAGAATGATCGAAGTCGTATTCCATATTTGGTCGACTGTTTGCGTATGTTTATAAAAACTACTCACATTCGTCAACGGTTTCATTTTCAAACCCAATCTCAGCTTTCCGTTAATGAGTGCACCGTTAGGGATTTCCTCGACCATTTTTGGATGTCATACATCCCCGCTGAGGGTCGCACTGAATTTCGGAAGGAAGGACGGGGTGATTCAAGTCTAAGGGTAGGGTGAGGAAGGCGGGGGTCCAACCGCCGGGGAAGGGTTAACCACTGCGGGGTGTCAACTTCAACGAACAATAAGAGTGGGCGTGTGAGAGAGGGTGGGCAAGAGACTACCTAGGCTAGCAGTGGAAAGGATGTAAAATTGGCCATTAGAAGCTTTAAGGAGGAGAGGACACGGATGCACTTGAGTAATTTGAGCGTGAGTAATCGTGCAAATGTCGTTGCATGGGTGTACACCAAATTGGAATACATTATGTAGATGTCCCTGGAACCTTGCTCGCCCGACTCGAAACGTACACAATTAATGAAACGAACTATGAAACGTACAGTCGGTTAAGTAAGTTCGTCGTAGATATGAGTACCAAACTCTGAACATTTCCTTGTCCAATTGGGAATTGCCCTGTACCATTTGCTAAGAGGACTCTTGGAAAATGTTACGGGAAAGTAAATGAGCGGTGCTATTTCTCTGTCGTGAGGCCTCATCTGGAGTACACCGCTAGCGTATGGGATCCTTTTAATAATATATAATTTTTAGATATAGAAGGAATATACAGCGGAGAGCAACAAGCTTAGTGCGCCTAGCGGCTGGGGGAGATAGGTTCTGATTTTAACAGGGGTGTGTGCTGCACGGTGGTTGTGGAATCGACCCGCGGCATTCTACATGGTATTTCGTCGATCTCGATTTTATAAGACATTGATAATTTTGTCAGAAAATATTGGCTTTGCAGTTCTCTAATGGTAAAAGGATATATTTTTAAAACGGTCTGAAAGCGATTTACATTACAGTTGTTTTACATTAAAATAAATTCCTCCCTTCTGAATTTTAAAGATATTTTAGAATTGGATGAAATACCTCTCGCAATAGCATATACGTAGAGAGTATATTTAGGATGTAAATGTCAGTTGCAGATCCCCATTTAGCAAGCAATCCATCCGGTGACGAGGTACATCTACGTGATACCCTGCGAGCCACCACGAGGGTGTTGGGCAGGGGGTGAAGATCACCAAACATGCACTTTTGACATGCAACTAGTATATTTTTATGAGACATGCCAGAAAGTAGGGTCACATAGAGCTAGATAGTTAGTATCTACATAATAAGAAAGGGATTATTGATTGTTATTACATGCATCATGCACTACAGACTACTCTAACTATATTTCATCTACCTATCTCTTTGCTACGCTGGCTATTGTTCCCTCTTATAGTACGAGGGAAAAATGACATTTTAAATCTATCGGTACGTCAATCTATCTCTCTAATCTTGTTAATATGATCAAACCTAGCATTATACGCGGGGGTTCTCAATATATATCTAACGTCATCTGTGAACAACTGTTTCTACTTTACCTAATAGGTTTAACCTAAATTTTAACCTGCGTTCTGATAGTAATTCCCATCCTAGTTCTTCTATTAAGCTCGTAACACTTATACAATTGTCATAACGGCCTTTAACAAACCTAGCAGATCTCCTTTGCACGCGCTCTAATTTTTTAATCATACCTTCCTCGTACGGATCCCATATACTAGCGGCATATTCTAAATGAGGCCTGACAAGTGTTAAATAGCTTCTTTCTCGTACTCTCTCATCGCATTTGCCTAGAACACTTTTTAAGAATCCTAACGTACGGTTCGCTACACTAGTTATTTCCCTGATATGTTTCCCCCATGACATGTCTTCAGTGATGGTGACGCCTAAGTATTTTATAGATTCTACGTTAGATATATTCTTGTCTTTGATGCAATAATTATTCCAGGGAAAACCATTCTTTTTCCAAAAATTCATAATCGCGCATTTCTTCAAATTTAAATCTAGTTGCCATCTATCACACCAATCGCATCTAAATCCTTAGCTAAAAACTGGCTGTCCTCTTCATTTCTAATTTCCTAATACACTACTGCATCATCGGAAAAAAGACGGAGCTTGCTATTTTTTACTACAGTATTCAAGTCGTCGAGGTAAACAACGATGGTGGAGCTGTTGGGTTCCGAGCGCGAGTAGGCTTTCGAATTAAGCTTTCTTGGCAAGTCTCCAGAATGTGCAGGCTTCGGGTGAGCGTAGTTATCTTTTTTCGTAATTTTCAGCAATGATATCTATGTCAAAAAGAGCAAGACTGGAATTCAATGATAAAGTTAGTGGCATTTTTTACAGTTGTTGACGGCAGGCGTCTAAATGAGACATTTCCATTTCTGACATCAAATACAAAAATTCTATTCTGTAAAATTTTACGAGACATAAATTTGTTTGATATAAAGTTGTTAAAGATTTTATTAAAGTTGAAAAGATGTCAGCACGATGCATCGAAATCTGTGGTCATTAGGATCCACATTTCTCCGGTTTGCATTCAGTGTAGAAATTTTCAAATAATGACATTGCTTTACTAGTCTATTACATTCCACCATTTTTGAGCCTCCTCTCGTAAAACTTTCCTTAAGATTGTTAACTCTGGATCGCATCACGATGCTATATATACACATAATACTCATATTAGTCACTTCAATGGTGTATAGCAGACTCGCGATTACAAAATTGGTATTAATATCTTCATACTTGTATTTAAGTCAGTCCTGGGAAGTTATATTCTGAATAAAATTTGTCAGGGTTGGCCAATCAAAACCCATTGCGATCTATTCTAGTGCAATGCAATTGCGTTTTCCGTACTTTATCACTACAGCATAACTTAACGTTTCGGCAACATGTATTCCTTCTAAGCTTATATGGGTCTTTTATATTTAATTTTGCTGCATTTCCCTCGGATTGCATCCTACGAAGATTTGCGATAAGATTCTCATTTTTACAGCTTCACTATCATATTGAGGCATATTAATAGTGGTTATTATCCGCAATTGATCTCAAACCCTTGGGTATTGTCGCCGGTGGTTATTTCTTTTAGGACGAGTAATCTACATCTACATCTACGTCATACCCCGAAAGTACCCAAAGGGTGTGTGGCAGGGGGTGCTTCAACACCAGGCATGCATGAATGATACGGTAGAACACCGAAATTACATTGAAACGCGGGTACCACACATGCAAAGAGCCAATTAAAAATCTAATAACCAAGAAACATTCTATCGTCAATCGTTCCAACATGCAAGGGATACAAAGACTACTACTACATATTCAAAATATCATGCATAAATAAATACATCAATATTTACATCATGCATAAATAAGAACGTAGGGAATATAAAGAAAAAAATTACTGTCTGCCTATTGTCAATACTCGAACTATTCATGACTACAATCACAGCTGTTATGGTCACGAATGGTACGCGGAAAAAATGACATTTTATACTTATCGGTTCTACAATCTAGCACTCTAATTTTATTGGCGCGATCTAATCTGCCGTAGTACGAAGTGGTTAATAGTAGGTTTTTTACGTCGTCAATAAAATGATTTTCCTGAAATTTATTTAGGAGATTAAGCCTATAATTTAATCTACGCTATGATAGCGATTCCTATCCTAATTCTTCTAACAGTCCAGACACACTAGCCAACTTATCGCAGCATCGTTTCACAAACCTATCTCCTCTTCGCTGTACGCGATCTAACTCTGATATCAACCCCGTTTCGTATGGATCCCATACACTAACAGCATATTCCAGATGAGGCCTAACGATTGAAAAATAACAACGTTCTTTCACTTTCTCATCACATTTTCCGAGTACTCTCTTGATAAAGCCTAATTTCCTATATGCTTGACCGCATAATTCCCTAATATGTTTCGGGGAATTTCCTTAACTGTCAGCATCTAAGCGTGTCATAACGACTCAAATTGTTGTCCAATTTAGCGACGCTTAACAAATGTACTTCTTAACGGATTCCACATCAAGTGTTCGATGTTGACATTGTTTTTGTGAAATATAACATCTTGTGATCTTAACATTTACATGAGTTGATAAATAGAAGCAATATTGGTAATTATTTTAATTTTGGTAATTTTGTCTTTTAGCAGACCCGTGCTATTTTTACAGTTAGCCATGCACATGACACATTTCACTATAATTTCGTTAAATATGCATAGTTTTTCTCCTATCGTGAAGCAGTACGGGTCATATTATTAGAAGGGTTGTTGATATACATCAATGTTTTACATCGATGCAATGATTTAAAAATCACAAGCCAGTGTAGCTTTTGGCATTACTAGGCAAGGCTAAGCAATGTAGCATTTACTAGGGTGCAAGTGTACGTTGTAGACT
The DNA here is from genome assembly GCA_963169105.1 of Ceriagrion tenellum. Taxonomy (NCBI): domain Eukaryota; kingdom Metazoa; phylum Arthropoda; class Insecta; order Odonata; family Coenagrionidae; genus Ceriagrion; species Ceriagrion tenellum. The sequence continues at coordinate 93,809,745 of OY720639.1, read as the reverse complement.
TGTCACCCTCTGCCACACATTCCTGGAATGACGTGTAAGATAATAGTGGACGTAGATGTTGCATGACAGTGACAAAAACTAATTTATTTTCAACCGTCCAGGATCAATGAGTGAAAACCTCGCAAAGTCTTCTATTTCTCTGATCGACTCTTGTGTCACGTTTACGTAGTCGCAATATATATTATTTCGGTAGTTTCCGTAGCATTTGTAGCATGCCCATAGTGAATGTTGGTGTAAGTTTCCTCTAGTTTATGTTTGTGATAAGAAACCATGCCAAACACCTTGGAGGTGGCTTGTAGAGTAATTGTTAGATGTAGATGTAAGTGGTCTAATATTACGATGGCGTGAAACACTGCCTTTATTATCATTAAACAAAACAGCTGAGATTTAAGGCTAAGAGACTAACGGAAAAACATCGAGGCTACTCACCCTAGAATCGGGGACAGATGCGAGAGACGCTGATTGGCCCCTGCCGATTGTACTGGCCCGGTATGAGTTCCATGTGAAAGAGGGGAACAGTTCCACAGATCAGCCTCAATGTGTGTGGGATGAGGAAAGCACCTGGAAGAAAAATTTGATGTAAAGCTTAGGATTTATTCCACTCTACGGCTGAAACGCATGACTTCGACAGAGTCAGGGCATAACTTTTTTTGTAAGTTCTTATTATCCTTTTCTTCGCCCTATTAAAGTCATTTTTTGAGAAGTTTTTTGCTACGATTGGTAAATACTCTTCTCCGATTCTCTCGTGATTACTTAAATCAGCTTGGATACAAATATACTCCTCCAGGCAAACATGTTTCTTAAATTAGGGCTATAATGGATCATGCATCAATATTGAATTGAAAAGATCACGCAATCGGTATCGGCCCTATTACTGGCTTGGGAAATTCGCTAGTCCCGCCCGCCTAACGCGGTCGAAGGAGAAGTACAGGAGAACAGCAAGATCATTATTGACGACAATGTTTCTTGGTTAGTTGATTTTTAATTAGCGCCTTGCTTGTGTGGTTCGCTGGTTTCAATGTAATTTCGGTGTTCTGCCGATTCAATTCATGCATGCCTGGTGTGGAAGTATGTAGATACTAACTATCTTGCTGCATGTGATCCTATTATCTAGCATGTCTCCCTTAAATATCTTAGTTGCATTTTTGGTGATTTTCATCCCTGCCACCCACCCTCGTAGTGGCTCGCAGGGTATTACGTAGATGTAGATGTGTACCCCCTGCCATACATCCTTAGGATGGCTTGCAGGGAATGACGGATATGTAATTGGATTTCTTTCATTCTAAATAACTATTCCCACATTTGCTACGGTTCAAATCTGTATCATTAATTCCAAGAAAATTTTAAAACGGCTCACAGGCAATGATGTACACCTAGATTGCAAAGCAAGACTGCACTTTTTGTTGACATTGGGGACAATGGTAATATTTGAGGGGGTCATAAATGAGGATTGCTCAGTTTATTCAGAAGTGAAATGCTAAGATAATACATGATTACTATATTCAGAGATGCTCATCACCTCGCGACTGGTAAATTAATGATTAATTCCAGACGTAACCACCGTGAGCTGATGGCGTACTGCGGTTATACACAGCTCCCATTGGCGAGCCAGTGAACAGGGGCGGTGATCGGATCCTCTCCCTTAGCCAATCACGCGGAGGGGAGGGGGAGTCGCCTGGAGAAATGCGTAGGTGACTTCCAATTAAAATGAATCTCGCTCTCCCTAATTTTACAAACCCTTTTGGGATTGGAGGACGTCCCTCTAGCCTGAGCATTTAAAAGGGAGTAAATTCTCCGTATATAGTAAGCTGCAGTTCATAGAGCAGCAATTCATCTTCTAAGGAGGTATTTAGTGTCAATTCAGTTATAAAATTATAAGTTGCAGCCCATCTTACAGCAAGAAATTCATCTTTAATGGTGTTCGACAGTTAGTGTGATGCTGGTTTGGCGATGTCCGAATGCTGAGAGCTGAGGCGATCTGACCATCGAAGCAGGCTTCCTTGGAATTTCACCAGCGTCCTTGGTCTCCAGAGTAAGTACAACTGTCATTACAAATATTTTCAGGAATAATACGCAAGTGGTGAACTTAAAATACTCGGACGTTTAATAGCTTCGGATGAAACATCAGTAAACACTTATATATGACGGCCAAGGGCAGTGTTTAGTATTGCATTTTTTGTAGAACTTCGTAATAAAATCTTTTATAATTATCTTACCACAATTGTTGATGCCAGTCAATAAGATAAATTAAAATATGTATTCAACACTCTAAAATAGGACGGATACCTCCTAACGCAGCTACATTACGTTATTATAAGATGATATCGTGGCGCTTATGTTGATTTCAGTGATACAATGTTCGTATACTGAAATATGGAGAAAAATTGAGTAGTCTACTTACATTTGTAGTGCATGTATCATTTGCGACCACCCTCTCCCTGTCACCTTCCTTCAAATGGTTTACTTCATGATCGCATTCAATCCTATGTCTTCACGATTTCCTGCATACCACTAAAAGGAAGTATGGCAGGTGCACGGTTACATCAGTTATTTTTTCTGCGAATGGGTAGCATTGGAAAGCGTTGTTTTCTTTGAGGATTAAGCTTCAATGCTAATATGCGTATTATTACTCGTTGGCATTACTGATTACCGAGGTCAATCTCCAAGTAACTTGGTTCAAGATTTTTTAATATTTATCACCGCCGCAATCATTTTGCGTCCGCATCCTGCATTGATCTACGTAGCCTCCATTCTGCGGCGCAATGAAAGTATTGTGGCCTTTTGTGTCTAAGGGTCTGTGTACTGTCTTCCGACACACGTGCTCTATATCCTTGCGGTTTATCTAAGGTCCCATTTTGCAGATAATCACTCCACTCTCGTGTCCCCGCCTTTTCCAAGTGGTATACAGTTATAAAATCCCCATTATTTTCTATAATATTCCTACTAATATTTGTCTACATTTCCCACTTCTGAAGGCATCATATGATTCACATATAGTTATACATATAGCTATTTTGATTCCAATGTGGTTATCAATGCAGTGCTAATTTGGTTATAATCGCCCTCTCATCCTCACCAATTGAACTTCCATTGAATGGAAGTGACCTATTCCATTGTACTTCAATGGCATGGTTCATTTGGAGGCACAGGTGAAGTGCTATATTCCTCTCGAATGTATCCCATGTATGGTAAATATGGTCGTCATGGGAAAAAATGCGGAGTGAGGGGCTATTCATTAAAATGTTGTAGATGCATCTTACTATTATACTGTTCATGTTAGATAAGTGCAGCAAAGACATTCGATATGGAGATTGTTTCGTAAACTGACATGAATGAGGTGTTTATTTTTGGTGGTAGTATTGGGGGAGGTATTAACATTGGTGTGGTGACACATAATTATACATTACACTTCAAGATGTGTTGTGCGAATTAAGCCCGTATGTATTTGGTGCGCGTATTATAATTTGCAGTTTCAGCAGCATAAATTTGATAGAGCTCCTGTTTTGATCATGTCAATTTGATCTTCACTGCATTTATGCTATGATTTATTTATTCAATCAACACTTTTTTGTGGAGTAAGTCTCCGGATTACTTGAGACTTGCAATGATGCATCTTACTGTTTTATTTTGTTTCATGTAGTTTGATGATTGACGCGAAAGTTGAGGTTTGATTTGTAGTTCGAAAGGAATGACGCAATTCCTTCGAATAATGATATAAATAAACACAACGATGAACTTTTGATTATTGCTACTTGAATATTCATTGCAGTTCATGAGATAAGTATTGCACCTTTTAAGCCCGTTTAATTTAATGCGCGCATTCATTTTTGCGATGACTGAAATTTTATTCTTTTGCTTTAAATTCTTTAATAGCTTTGGTGCGTGTTTCATTGCTTTACCACCTTTTCCTTGCTCCCGGTAAGTTTTGTAAGGGCATCGAACGTGTCTTTTCAACCGGGGGAACTCAACTCGTCCCGTGCGATGGGGATAACTTCTAATCTAACGTCTAATAATAACGTCTAATATCGAAGCAGTGAGTGGTGGGGAATGTTCTTCCAAACGGCCTCCATAAATTAGTCTTTGGCGGTACATACCTCGTCCCTCGCTGCTGTTTCTCGTCAACTGCGTGGTTCGTTTGCATCGGCAGTACTTGCGGCCGGGATATCCCCATGTGGCGCTTTCTTAAATGCGTTACAGGGATACATCCCGCTCGCAAATTCTCGCGCTTAAGATTCGTTCCCACATTGCAGCTGCTGCACATATGTTGTCAATGCTTCCATTCTTTGTTTCTCTCTCCGCGGGTGGTATGCTATGCTCTAAATTTCCTAGGATCTGTGGAGGCCTCCTTATTTCTAATGATTTGCATTTTACCATTGGTAATTACTGCCTACTAGGCAGCGAGCTCGTTCTATGTCGGTGTATCCGTCGGATTACCGATTTCAATGGCCGTATTCTACGAAAACAGGTATTAAGCCTTAGCTACTGTATCAATGACTAGTACTGGGGTTTATGGCCTGCTTTTGTTGGGTATGCAATTTTGGATCACGGTGTATCCGGTTGACTGCTTAGATATTGATTTGTTGTTTGATGCTACTAGCCCGGGGAGGCGTCACGGTTGGCAGTGTTATTCTTTTCACTGGATATTCTTCCCGTGTTAATGGCACCTCTTCCTCTGTTCGTCTTTTTTCCGGCTGTTTTAGTTTTGCATACATTTCCTTACATTCAGTACTTTCATTACACGAGCGGACCTTATTTTGCCGCGGTGTTTCCAGGAGGCGTTGATGTTCGGACATATTCTTGGTCACGATCGTGTTTTTAATCGAATTTGACCGAAGATATGCCGAAGGTTGCGTCATTGGACAACGGTTCTGCTCCCTTATGCTGCATCCGAGGGTACGAGCTTGGTTTCTGACTTCATAGACTCATTTAATCATAGTTTCATGTTGTACGAACTGGAGAGCATCTCTGAGGTATTTTGTTATCACGTTCCTTCTCCGTAGTCCGTAATTATTCCTTTCTCTGGATTTGTGGAGTTTAAATACACCATTGTGGGCTACGGCCCGCTATTCGTGCTCTCTTGAGGTCTGTTCTTGGTTCTGGGCTTTAGTAAAGGTCGCCACGGCCGGTATGCCTCTTGAGAGTCGGCTTGTCAAAGCAACCTAAACGTATTCATGCTAAAAATGGAACAAATATATTTAAAACACAAATCAACCGGTTTCGGCCTTTTCTGGCCATTATCAAAAATACAGAGTAAAATACCCAAAGACCGTACAGATTATATACATCTACATCTACGTAATACCCTGCGAGCCACCACGAGGGTGTGTGGCAGGGGGTGAAGATCACCAAACATATATATATAATTTATATAAGACATCTCAAGGAGATGGAGGTGGCTGAAATAAGAGGGAGGGATGATTGGTGATTGGACAAAACTGCAGGGGAAGGAACAAACAGGTGGTGATGCCAGGCTCAATGACTACGGAGATGGAGGTGAGGGTACTGACACAGAGAAAAAAGGTGAGGCGGTTGAAGAGATTATGTCATTGAGTAGTTTTTCGCCGTGCACATTGTGATATGACAGAATTTCAAAATTTTCACGGATGTCCAACTTCCCCCCCTCGTCAAAAACGTGTAACAGCATACGGGTACAATTGGATCTGTGACCCCCATTAAGTGGTTTCATTTTTAACATGAATCATTATTTCCACCAAGTGAATTCGCCAACCATTGATTTTAAACGTAAACGTAGTTTCCTAGGCCTCTTGAAACGGATATTTCACCGTAGTGAGAAGAAGAGTGCTTTCCACACAGATTGGCCTGTCAATATGCGTCGCCATTACTGGGTGATATGTGGAAACGAGAGTGAATAAATTCGAGTGCCTCGATTACTAGAAACGATGTTCGTTAACTATCAAGAGAAAACATACTCCACAACCATTGTTTGTGATGTGGGCGGGTTTCATGCAGGGTGGAGTTTCAGTTGGCAGAATTTCCATACGTGTCACTGGACCTTCTTCCCGCTTGTAGGCCTCCTGTATGCTACGACTGCGTGCATTTTATCGATATTATACTTTACTTATATTGAATTTATCACTTGCAAAGTAGTTAACACTTTGATCGTGTGGTCTTTAGCGCGCCTTTGATTTGTATTCTGTGTCAATGTTCTGCGCAGTCAATCGTTCGGCTTTCTACAGGGCCGAGCATGAGAGATAGGTCAATGAGAGCCAAGCTACAATTACTCGGTCTTTTACCTTGACCTTAAGTAAGTTCTTAAATACTTATTGACGGTAAAGACACAAGTTAGGTGTTTTCATCTACAACAATTCTAGTTTAAAACCCTGCAAAAGATGATGGAAAATAAAGTAGCTCCGTTTAAAATGGCCAAGCAATACGATGCATTGCAGTCTACATTATCATTATTACAAATCAGAACGGCTGACCTCGAAACGCACCATCGTTATCATTAATGTGACGTGCCATCTTAAATGTGTACATTGATTTCACTGTTTAAAACGGGAATTATAGACCTCTTACAAATACTGAATCTTATATATCTCCTCACTGTTGAAATCATTGGATATTAAAGTTTTCAGTAAGCTCAACTAGGCAACTTGCATCTATTAACTATGCATCATTTGTGAGCCCGCTGTCGTCGACACTTTCTTTAGGATGGCTTACTCCGGATCGCATCATTATGCTATATCTAAATATTACAATCCACAAGAGCGTATGGCATGTTCGCAATTATATTATTAAACATATACTAATCTAGGTTAATCTAATCTAGGCTTGTTTTAAATTCAGTGCTGGGAAGTTATGCTTATTTTTGTACATTATGGTTAATTGCCTTACAGTTATTTAGCATTGACGACGATATTTTCTATCTCTACATCTTGCATCTTATGAAGTCCCCTAACGGATGACTGCTAATATTGGTGCTGCTGTAACCCACGGTTCACTGTGATGTACGAATCAGAGCCAAGATGAGTTTATTTACCATATATAGTTATTACTCGTAACTGTGGACCATTTAGGCTAATGTTGAATGAAAATTTGCTACTGCCACATATGAGTCATTGGATCGAGGCATTACGTTTAGGGGTTTGTGATCCAGTAATGCGGAGGATAATTTCTGCACTGGATCTTAAACCCTTAGGTGTAATGTCAATTGTCGCCGTTGGTTGAGAGGGTGCTCGATCTCCAGGGTGTTTAGGATGGATCTATCCCTCAGTCAATCCGTGCAAGTATTTATCCGCAAGAGATTTTCCAAATATTATTTTCAGGTACGGTTCTATTTCGCACGCTAATTCTTAGTACACTGGGGCGCAAATATCATCTGGAACAGTTGATTTCTTGCACTTAAAGTGTATCAAGTGACATGGCTCCGTCAGCTTGCCTTTGTCAGCGGCCGTATTCCACGGAAGCATGCATTATGCCTTGGCTGCTGTAACAATAATTAGAGCTGTGGCTTTTGTTGCGTACACAGAATTTTCAGGAGAAGTTGATCCTCGGCCATATCCTTGGTCTCGATCGTATTTTCAATCGATTTTGACCAAAGATATACCGAAGGTTGCGTCATTGATCTACGGGTCTTATCCCTTATGCTGCTTCTGGTTACTATAACATCTGGCTTCTGCTTAGTATAAAATCCTGGACTCTGGCCTGTATCCTCCCTGCTCTTCGAACCAGCACGTAAATCTTGTGTGGTAATTCGGAATCACCCTCGCTTTCTATAATTGGCGATATCGGGCCGTATGGCGTCGGAAAGTGATGACCCAAGGGATATGACCTGAATATTTACCTCCATGCTTTAGGGTGTAAGTGTACCTTGGTATTATTAACAAAGCATTGGAATGCTCTCTCGTGTGCCATGTTGTTGCAAATGCGTGTGTCGCATGAGAATTGGGAATTTTCCCATAGTTGTAAGAGTACGGATCTAAATTAGTTTTTCATTTCATTAAACTTTCAATCTTACACATAAGGAGTGAAAATATTTTTAAACTCTTTCCACGTGACACGTGAAACTGACCTGTAACTTTAGCAGAGAACATCGTGTTATGAAATACACATTTGTCCGAATTCCACCCCACGTTTATTGAATTTCCATTTTACACTGTTACGACTGTTGCATATTTATTTGTTCTTCTATACCTCCATATTTTAAGTTATATTCACGGTAAGTTCAGCCCTCGGTTTAACAACGCACGGCTGACGCTCATTAAAATTGTCAAAATTATTATTAAATCTAATTTACGACTTGAATACTCTTAGATTTTGGTGAAATGTTCTTCACTTAGAGCGTTAATCAGGAATTACCTATTTAGGAGGTCTAGAAGTGTATTCTCTGCTGTTTACCTGCCAACGAATGGATTTTTCGAATGGATTCGTGGATTTTTAGGGTTAATTTGATTATATTTATTTTAAAGAGCTTCTCGTGAGTTATGGCGATAATGTTATAGGATGCGTCCGAATGAATAAAGAAGGACCGCTGTACACAACTATTTCATAAATATACCAAGTACACAAAATGAGCAGTAAAGCATGCTTAGTGCAAATAAATATCGAGGCTTCAGGTTTTAATTCAGTCGGAAATCCCATTATCGACACGTGCATGAATTTGTCGAGTCTTCCGGTAGCTGTATTGAATTCATTTGCATAAATTTACATACATACATACATACACACTAATCACGCCGTTCCCTTCCGGGATAGCCACAGTCACGAAGTTTCACTCCAAAATACATAATTGTACACCTAACCCAGGTTCAATAATTTCCTGACCTATCCTATCCAATAATGATTAATACTGACCTGTCCTTGCAAGCCTCTTTCCCCTTTATACCCCAATACACTACTTCATGCACGCCCTCCTGTTTTTTCAGACTCCTAATATTCCTTCTCCTATGCATTTCCTCAACGACATTCAACCACAATTTTCTTGGCCCTCCTATACCTCTCGCACCATACTAAAACATTTTTACTAAATTTATCTATTTTCATGTAATCACAATGTTTTTATAAGTTGGTGCATACATTACAATGGTCTTATTACAACAGTAGAATTTTGTTTTGCTGCGGACGAAATCCCGGCGTGCCGCTCGAAGCCACTCGTCGTTTGAAAGATGAATACATTTCTTGTACGTTGTCCGATGTATTAGAACAATGTGGCATATATTAGAATCTACATCCCTTATCTCTCCATATAGAGGCATATTTAATAACAGAAAAATAGCCTTAAGGAATTTTACCTCGCTTGACTCTTCCGTAAGCATGACAAAACATTTGGGTCTGCATGGAAACAGCGAAAATGACGGCACAGATCATTATGTTATTTTCGGAGCGCGCTTAGGAATATTCGTGAACTTCAGCTTTCCTTTACTTTTAAAAACAAAATTAGAACCGTTTGATGAGAGAATTGTTAACCGATAGAATTAGATTAGAACAATTAATAGAAGAATATTGATAGAATTAGAGGTACCAGAATAAGAATATCTAAAAATTGAAATACGTGGAAAATACCCAATCTTGCCGGTTTGACATTTTAACAGTTACGGTTGTAGTCAACATCGTGAATCGTTTTGCGTTTTTTCAACCGATGGCATTCTCACTCCGAGCCAACGAGCGGTGGGGAATGTTCTTCCAAGCTTATATTGTCAATGTTCCTTATATTGGTCTTTGGCCCTCGCTGTCTTTCCTCATCGACTGTGTGGTGCGTTTTCGCATGCAGTGCAGTGCTTGCGGCCGGGGTTTCCTCATGTGGCGCTTTGTGCAATGCGTTGCAGGGAGACATCCCCCTTGCCATTTCTCACAGTTAAGATTCGATCCCTCATAGCAGGATTGATTTCAATGCTTCGAATTTTTCTTCCTCTCGGTTCTCTCTCCGCGGGTGATTCGCCTTTGTTTTACATTTATTACCATCTATGGAGGCCTCAATACTTTGCATGTTACTATAGTTGACTGCTATCTACTGAGCAGCATGCTCGTTCTATGTTGGTGGCTCCATCAGATTGCCGATTTCAGCGGCCGTATGGCACGAAAACAGGTATTAAGCCTTAGCTACTGTATCAAAGACTAGTACTGGGGTTTATTGCCTGCTTTTGTTTTATACGAAGTTTTGGATCGTGGTGTCCCTGGATGGCTGTTTCGATATTGATTTGCTGCTTGATGGTAGTAGTACCGGGGAGGTGTCATGGTTGGCAGTGCTTTTTCGTATCATTGGACATTCTTACCGCGTTACTGGCACCTCTCACTGTATTCGTGTTTATTCCCGGTTGATTTTGTTTCACATGCAATTTCTGGCGGGTAACTTTTGTTTGTGGCTCTTGAACGAGTCTTTCTGATAGAATGACTCATGCATTTTAATTTCGGAAGCACATGAGGAAGATATGGCCGGTATGTATCCCTTCAGCATCGCACTGAAATCTGAATGGCTTTCGCTGTCACCTTCATTATGTGGGCCATATATGAGCAGACCTAATTTACTTTAAAGTAAAGGCTTTAAAGTTTAAATAGACTAATGATAAGCCAAGGGTTTCAGTGAACGCCTTCACTTTCACGTTAATTTAGCATTACCGTATTTCGTCTCACAATACCATCTTTAAATCACGCAAGATTCCTCTTTACTTTTTACTGTTATTATTATTAAATTGTTACTCCTATATGTATTGCCACGATGGTTGGATGAAATGTCTTTGGTTATTTCCCCAAGTGAAGCAACAATTTTTTGCAAGAGAAGTTACGCCGTGCCGCAGGGAGTCATCCAGCTCGAGATCCGAATTGTTCATATCGAAGATGCTTGTGATGTGGGCGGGTTTCATGCAGGGTGGAGTTTTAGTTGGCAGAATTATCATTGATGTCACTGGACCTTCTTCCCACGTGTAGCCCTCCTGAATTCTGCGCCGTGGATTTTATCGATATTGTAATTTACTTGTTTTTTTTATCACTTGCAAAGAAGTTAATCGTGTGGTCAGTAGCAGGCGTTAAATTTGTTTTCTGCGAGGACAATCGTTGAATCTTACGGGACTTATATAATCTAATAAAAGATAACCACGTCTATCACTCTATCTTTCTCTCAATCATTCTCCCGAGAAATATAGTGTAGCATTTGGGTATCTCTTGTTGTTCCCTCTAGCCGAGGTCTCCAATTTGAACAGCACCACCTCTCTTGCCGGATTGTCGTGCTTTCGCAGGTATCAGAGCTGTCCTAAAGACACGCATCACGGCCAAGAAACGACAGCGCAACATATGTGAAAAGAGAGAAGAAAACCATACCGCGTTATGAGGTGACTTTCATCTGTGTCATCAGAAGAAAGAAATTGGATTTAGGTCACACAGGAAACGGGTCGCATTTTGAGGGATGCTTTTCGGACAAGAACATGTGAAGAGATACGAAAGAAATAAATGTCCATTGATCGTTCTCAGGGGAGGAATGCGCCCCAGTACTCGTTATTGGCCCTTTAGCCGATAATGGGTCTTTACTTAAGTTAGCTCAAAGTTACTTCTCGAAAGAGCATAACTTCCCAGCACTCAATTTAAAGCAAGCACCAAGATAGTATATGAAGTTGCCTTGTTGCGCATACTGAAAAATTATTATTAAATGATTTCAACAGTGAGGTGATTTAATAATTGTAAGAGAGAGAATAATTGTATATTTCCCATTTTATTCACTCGAAAACAGCCTTGTGTTATAAGTGCACTTTTCTTTTTTCTGGTCATTAATTCCGTACACTGTTATAACGTTAAGAACGCTTTCTAGTATGTTTTGGTAGGTAGGTCTTCAAAAACTTTTTTCCTCTCATGTGTGCTCTTACTTACTCATGCAAAGGGTTTCATGTCAATTCAATTCGTTGTGTACACAATCGCGCTGTTTCTGGTTGACTACAGTGATGCTTTCTTGGGTGTCGGACGCTAGTGGGCGGAGGAAATGTCATGGTTGGCAGTTCTTCCCTTTCATTTATTTTTGCATGTGATATTCAGTAGCTGAATGGTTTGTTCGTGGCTGTAGCCGTGATGCATTATGGTACGATGTCCTTTAATGTCGGCAACGCAAAGGAAAATTAACCCACTGTTTAAGTTGACCAAATCAAATGACGCTACCATTGCTCCGGGTTCGTATCTATCCATTAAATAGATTCGTTGGATAATAGACACCATCATTGTCCTGTTGGATTGGGATGTTTGGATGTTCCTTAGTGGCCCCTCCGTGGTAGCTATATATTCATGTTCTCACGGTTAGGCTTCTCGCTGAGGAGTATCTGCGTCCTCGATCCGCCCGTTTGCGTCGGTTCCTCGATCCTTAGCAGGGATTCGTGCCTTTATCATCGCTTTGAAACCTGTTAAAGCACGGAATTCCGGCTGGTGAAGTGGAAAACAGCGTCAGTATTTATAGAATATGTAGTCTTTTATTATGTACTTGGGTTGTACATGAGCGGTCCTTATGCGGCCGCTAAATTTCAGGGGACTGACATTCAGGTGACATTGGTCCTCGGCCATATGCTTAGTCTCCATTGGATTTTCAATCAATTTTAACCAAATGCCGATATGTCGAAGGTTGCTTCATTGGTCTCCGAGTCTTATCCCTCATGATGCTTGTGGGAGTATGTAATCGTCGAGTCTGGATTGCGTCCTCCCTACTTTTCGAATCGGCGAGTGTCTCTAGCGTGGTAATTCGGTAACACAGTCGCTTTCCAAAATTTGGGATCCCGGGCCGTATGGAGTGTGACAATGAAGATCCGAAAGATGTCTTGGCGTCCTGCTCTTCTTGTTTTAGGGACCTCAGTTTAGAGATTTAGTGCTTCATCAGGGCGACGCTCAAGAGGCTGTAGGGTTGTGGGTTTCCTGCAGGGTGGAGATTCAGTCGGCAGAATTTTCATACATGTCACTGGACCTTCTTCCCGCGTGTAACTCACCTGAATGCTACGACTGCGTAGATCCTTTATCATGATTGTATTGATTTTATCACTCACTGTACGCGAATAAGCTATCACCTCCATCGTGTGGTCTTTAGCATGAATTAGCCTTTTTTCTATGATATATAAATATCTTTTTGTTATTTGTTTCTGTTCTCAGGGCCAATGAATTTGTCCTCGAGGGTTTAGGGCAGAGCAAGTTGCGTCCTGCATTGAGAATTTTCTATATTGCCTTTCTCATACGATTACACAAATACGACGTTTTTTGCATATGTATTCTATACAATTATGTACCTTTTTAATTATTGTCAACGACGAGACACCAGCAACCTTGTTTTCGGCCAGGATTTCTGGAATTAGCTGGAATTCTTGATGGGTGATCGTATGAGTGCCAGACAACACCGCCCGTAGGTGTCATCAGCAGTCTACCACTGAGTCCGGGCCAGGTGGAAGCGGCAATTCCTAGGGGCATGGACATGCATGGTGATAGCATCATTAGCACGGAAGCGTCGCCTGAAGCCTTCACGATCGGGATATCTCACGATGACGCTGTAATTGGTGAGCTACAGGGAGTTAGCCCACTCGCGATTGGTGCTGATATTCTTTGCACGTGTTTAGAATATGGGTGGGTGCCGGGTGGAGTTTTTGGGAGGTGGAGGAGACAGTAATTTGAGGCTTGTCACTGCATCTTCTCCCCGCGTGTCACCGTTCCTCCAATTCATTTGCCCTGTTCTGAAGCCCTGGTTCTTTAATCTATGGTTTAACCTTTTATCATCCGGCTCACGATAATTTCTGTAACCGCCTTTACAAGGTTGGGTTTCATGCAGGATGGAGTTTCAGCCAGTTTCACCCTCCTGAACACTAAGACTGCGTGGATCCTGAGCCTAGACGTTTTCTGAACCGGGAGCTGTCACTTCGTCGAGTATCGAATCAATGAGCGGTGGGGAATGTTCATCCAAATGGCCTCCATATATTGGTCTTTGGCGGTACATACCTCGTCCTTCTCTGCTGTTCCTCGTCGACTGGATGGCGCGTTTTCACTGGCCGTGCAGGGTTTGCGGCCTGGATATCCTCATGTGGCGCTTTGTTTGATGCGTTACGGGGAGACTTCCTGCACACAATTTCTAGCACTTAAGATTCGTTCCCTCATTGCGGCTGAATTGCTAAATTATTTTTTCCCTCTGCTCTCTCTCCGTATGTGGTATACTTTGCTCTACAATTCCTAGGCTCTGTGGAGGGGTCACTATTTCTAATTATTGCACTTTACCATTGGATACAGAGCAAAAAGCTCGTTCTCTATTGATAGCCTCATCAGATTGCCGATTTCAGCGGCCGTATTCTACGAAAACAGGTACGAAAACAAGCCTTAGCTACTGTATCACTGACTAGTACTTGGGTTTATTGCCTGCTTTTGTTGAATATGCAATTATGGATTGCGGTGTCCCCGGTTCGATACTGATACTGCTTCGATATTGATTTGTTGTTTGATGCTACTAGCCCAGGGAGGTGTCACGGTTGGCAGTGTTTTTTCTTGTCTCTGGGTATTCTTCCCGCGTTAATGGCGCCTCTTCCTCTGTTCGTATTTTTTCCGGCTGCTTTAGTTTGGCATACATTTCCTAGCGACTTTCTTTTATGTTCATGATGGTAGAGCAATGCTTTCTGAGGGGGAGTAGACTCTTCTCTTCAATGTCGGTGGATCCAAGGAAGTTCAAGAAGAAGCAAGTCCACATACATCGGCGAGGATCCGTGCCTTCAGCATCGATCTACAACTTACACCTTAATTATGTGGGTTGTATTGCTAGGATTCAGTACTTTCATTACACCTAATTTGGCCGCTGTGTTTCCAGGAGGCGTTGATGTTCGGACATATCCTTGGTCACGATCGTGTTTTTAATTGATTTTGACCGAAGATATGCCGAAGGTTGCGTCATTTGACAACAGTTCTGATCCTTCATACGAGAGTGCAAGCTTTCTGTCTGGCTTCATAGAATCATTTGATCATAGTTCATGTTCTACGAACTGGAGAGCATCTCCTCTGAGGTAATTTGTTAACTCGTTCGTTCTCCGTAGTCCGTAATTATTCCTTTCTTTGGATTTGTGGTGTTTAAATAGACCATTGAGGGCTACGGCCCGCTATTCGTGCTCTCTTGAGGTCTGTTGTTGGTTCTGGGCTTTAGTATTTTAGGCTTAGATCACGGTGTCCCCGGATGACTGCTTCGATGTTGATTTGCTGCTTGATAGTTGTAGTCCCAGGGAGGTGTCATGGGTGGCAGTGCTATTTCGTATCACTGAACATTCTTCCCGCACCATTCTGCCGTTTTCTCTGTTCGTATTTCTTCCCGGTTTCTTTAGTTCTGCATACGCTTCCTGGCGGCTGCATTTTATGTTTTGTATGACTTATATGTTAGATAATGACCGGTAGAATGACTTATGACTTTTTATTTCGGTAGCACAAAGGAAAATTTGGCCGATACATCGGCCGAGATGCGTGCCTTCAGTATTGCTCTGGAACCAGTACAGCTCGAATATCTGGCCGGGTAGGCAGAAAATCATATGCGTTGAATTGTAGGGGGTAATCAAGAAAATTTAGGCAAGTCGCAAAATGTAGCACCTACTTACGCACCGCCAAGGCTTTCGCTGGAACCTTCATTACGTGGGTTATATATGAGCAGACCTAATTGTTTGCCTCATTGGCCTCTAATTGGCCTCATTGTTTCCACCTGGCGTGGGTTCTCGGCCACATCCTTGGCCTTATATTGTATCTGAGGCTACGAACTTCGATTCTGGCTTCATAGATTCATGTTCTACAAGCTGGACTGCACCTATTCTGTGGGAATTGGGTACCATTTTCGTTCTCCGTAGTTAATGATTCCTTTCCCTGTCTGGATGGATACCAATCCCAGGGCTACGGCCTGCTCGTCACTGTCTCTTGAGATTAGAGTTTGGTTCTGGGCTGGGCGCTCGAGAGGCTGATTGGTTGTTGCGTTTTGTAAAGGTCGTCACAGCCGGTATGCCTCTAGAGGGTCGGCTGGTCAAAGCATGGTACATGAAATACCAATTTCATCATATTGGATTGGCACCTCCGTAAGACTCATGCGGTTTAGTTGGCCATAACGGCTATCTAGCTGTCCTCTCAATTCCAAGTGAGGTCAAGTCTGAATTCCCCTTATCAATGAAATCCAACCAAAAAACGGCATTCGACGACCAATTGAGATTCATGCGATGCTAGGTAGGTTGGCCAAAGTGGACGGAAATGCATAATTGGAACTAAGATGAATAGAAATTGTTTTTTTTACAAGTGAAATTTCTGCCATGCTTGCAAAACTTGTATGAGATAAAGTAAAAAAATTGGGTTTTCTTGAGCATTATGAAATAGTAAATGCTGTTAAAAATAATTCAAATCTAGTAAATGACCTCACTTTAGACATTCATGCGCCACTTATGTCAATAAACTTCCAATGTTCGGTTTCGTTTACGTCATGCACATAATTTGGCCTTTGTGTGTTTATCCCCTTCTCCCTATTGGCGTCATTTTACCTCGAAACCTTGTACCTCGATAATGACAGGCATTGTCGAAACCATGAATGGAAATTATGGATTCTCGACTCGTCGCAAAAAACTGTTGACTGGCATTCCGTAAATAAACAACTTTTTCGATTGAGTCGCCATCTAGTGATGGAAGAGGCGCATTCTAATGTAACCACGACGCAAATAACCACGTCTTACCGGTTTTATTTACCAGTAATCATAATGCAGTGGATATTAATGTAGTACTACACGCGGGATGTAATTACACTTTTTTTAAATATTGTCCGGTCTACAGATATATTTAATTCCTCTCCAAATTTAATTACATAAATGCACAATTAACTTCTTAGCACTTCGTGACTATCGTTCTACGGTAATTTAATAATAATACGAGGTGAAAAGAGTGGAATAAAGTATTATAAGGATTTCAATACCGGATAAGGACGGATGCAAGTACTATAAGGATTTCAAAACCAAGATACGACAATATTATTTATGGAGGAGAAATCGCGCCAACAACTATCATTTTAATAACAAATAAAGGAGAGACTGTTGAACCTACTCCGGGGCCACACATGAATAGCAGGTTGAACATTAACATCCACATCAATCTATCTAGATCATCCTTCTGATTCCTACGGCTCTCAACAGGTAACTAACCACATAAATGTAGCTGTAAGATGACAACTAAAGATCCGCACAGCAGAGAGAAGACTCACGATGGAAGTTTCATATGCCTCTTACACACTTCCTGTTGTAGATATTTCCTCTCTAGCATTTTCTAAGTAACTGCTAGGTCTAAAAAATTGTAAGCTATTATTCACAGCATCAAATAGTTCATATCTCTTCAATCGTTATTGAATATTCACAACAGTCTCAAGGTAACAACAATTAACAACGGCTATTTACGATTCGACTGAGAAGACTTCTCTAAGTGGCGCCAGCCAAGAACTGAGTGAACTAAATGTGGAAATTGAGGCAACACATTACCTAGGCAATACTTAAATACTCCATAAAACATATTCATGGTCGGTGAAAATTAAATTCTGTGGAATGTACAAAGTGAGTTCTAATTTCGCCGATGGATGTGTCCTTGAGGGTATAGATCAGAGCAAATTGGGGTGAGTTCGCCTTGTGTTCATGCCGTGCCTCCCGTTTCAGTGTGGCGCAGGGAGTTACTCATCTCGCGATACCAGTTTTTTATATCAGATGTGTTTTCGATGAGGGCGGGTTTCGTGCAGGGAGGAGTTTCAGTTGGCAGAATTTCCATACGTGTCACTGGACCTTCTTCCCGCTCGTATCCCTCCTGTATGCTACGACTGCGTGAATTTCATCAAAATTGTAATTTACCTGTTTTCATTGATTGATTGTATTGATTTTATGACTTTGCACAGAAGTTATCATTTCATCATGTGGTCTGTAACAAGTCTTTGCATTTCTCTTCTACACCAATGGTCTACGAAGGCAATCATTGACTCTACTCTACAAGGGCAATAACGAGGGCTGGGGAGCCATAAACTGAGTGAACTAAATGTGGAAATTGAGGCAACACATTACCTAGGCAACGATTCCAAACATTTAAATCCATAATACATATTCATGGTCGAAAACATGGTCGGTGAAAATAAAATTCTGTAAAATGTACAAAGTGAGCTCTAATTTCACCTATGAATTTGTCCTTGGGATTGTTTCAATGGGTTTCTGGTACTGGATTGCATTACCGGTGATCATATGAGTGACCATATATCAACGCCGGATTGCCACCATCATTGATCTACAATTGATTGATTGATTGATTGAGTGGGCCGGGTGGATGTGGACAGATCCTTCGTGCATGGACAGCTATAGTGAAACATCGTTACCACCGAAGAGTCAACTGGAGCATTGATCGCGGTCAGGATTTCTCACAGTGACGCCGTAGTTGATGCGCCACATGGAGTTATCGCGGTCGCGATCCGTGCTGATTATTTTCATTCATGTTTAGAATATGGGCGGGTGTTATGCTAGGTGGAGATTCAGTTGGCAGTCTTCCGGTGCTTGTCACTGGATCTTCTACCCACGCAATACCTACCCGAATGCAACGATGCACCTGGCGTACGTTTACGTAGCCTTCATTTACTTTCATTTATAGTGTATCGAGGTAGTGGGCTGTTAAGTATAAGAAACTTCTGTTACTATGCGGAGCACAAATCTTGCAGCCATTAACGCATGTGGTTACTGTTGGGTGTAGCAGTGGGTACGACATACTTGTGCGTCATCAATGGTGAGGGAAGGAGTCACAGTTGGCGGTGGATTCGTTTGTAACTGGATGACCTTCCAGCGTTGTCCACGCCTTACTTGTTTATAGGAGTATATTCGCGTAGGAGTGTTCTCCCGTTCACGTTCATTTGGCGCCTAAGAGGCTGCTCGGCCGTGGCGCTGTTGTTTGCCGGTCGTCACAGCCGGAAAGCCTCGTGGGTGACAAATGGACGTAGCTTCCGTTTGGGTTCTCAGATTAATTGGCATTTCTTCTGCACCTACAGACTGTCGTATAAGCCACCGCTAGCATTTGTGGTGCACGGTGATTCCGCACCAGGCGTGCAGCGCACATCCCAGTTCAAATCAGAGCCTCGTACGTTGTCCGAAGCTCATCTAAAATGAGTAACTTAGTATGCATTTTTGATTAAGGTCCTTTATTCTACCGCCAATTGACTTGATCTTGTCACAGCGTAGTTAACATTGTTAATGTTGGTTGCTATTATTTGTTTTATGGAAGATTTATAGTTATATTACTATTGTTTTTTGGAACTACATTATGATGTACCTTCCGTGGGTATAATGTGTAATTCAATACACCCTTGTAGAGCAATTTCATATAATTCCGTTTCTTTTTAAGTTTACCCATAATTTGCATTAAATTAAATAGTGAATCAATGCCTTTCCCTTGGCGTAGATGTGTGATTTCGTTTTTTTCGTTAGGCGCTAGTAACCGGCGTTAGCGACTTTGTTACATGCAGTCCGCGGGTTGCACGTTGAAGAACCGCCAGACGCCCCAGCTCCCGGCATATGCCTTAGTGATGCTGTGTGCGCAAGCCTGCTCCTCTCCTTGGTTAAAGGAGGCTGCCCGGAGAGTTTGCTTTTTTGGGTCGGTTTTCTTGAGGGGCTGTAGGGGTGGGATATTACGTGTTGTTGGCAAGCCTCCTGAAGGAGGATTCGTCAGGTCTTAGAGTCAGTCTCAGTTAAAGGAGCGATAGCAGGGTGCCAGGCTAAGGGATTTGTGGTTTATTTGGCCAATGATTACAAAGTTGGCACTGGAACCCCTCGCTGTGGTGCTCGTTTTCTTCGCATCCTCGCATACTTGGTGATCTTCGCCCCCTGCCACACACCCCCGAGGTGGTTCGAAGGGTACATCTACATCTACGTAATGCCCTGCCAGCCACCACGAGGGTGTGTGGCAGTGGGGTGATGACTACTAGGGGTGAAGATCACCAAACATGCACTATGGCACATTCGTTTGTCCGTTGTCCGTCAACGAGACAAACGAAAATATTGCTTTCAAATTTAATTATATATATTTCTACTCAGAATGTCCCAACAAACGCATTCAAATGTATTATTCAAGGGTATTACGTAGACTAATATTGGAGGTCACAAATTCAGATTTTCAGGTCAGAACTTTGGCAGTTGTTTCAGGCTAAGTTGTTAGTAGTACGTCTACGTCCACGTAATACCCTGTAATACCCTTGGCGAGTAACTTACAGTGGGGAACCTTGTCAGCCGCTCTTCTAAAGTCAGGAAACGCCGCGTCTACCTGTACGTTACCTTCTCCGGAAATTAAAATATCATGAACGAATAGACCTGATTGAGTTTCGCAAGACAGTCCCTTTCTGAACCCATGCTGGTTTGTTATCAATAAATTCTGGCTTTCGAGGAGGCTCATTTTTGATGTAACTAATATATACTCTATAATTTGACATGATAGTGACGTTAATGATATTGGTCTATAATTACATGGCTGCTCCCTATCGCCGCTTTTATAAATTGGGGTCACGTTTGCTATCTTCCAGTCTTTGGGAACCGCGTGTTCTTCGAGGGATTTGGTAAATACTACTAGACTACTAGACTAGACACGGAGCCATTTCGTATGCTTATTCTTTATATACACGAGCTGGAATTTCATCAGGACCTGGGGACTTGTTCGGGCTAATGTTACTTAGTAAGGATACGATTCCGCTACAAGATATATGCATAGGGGACATTGGTTGTTGAAATCGGTCTGGTATGGTTTCGCGCAAACTATGCTAAGATGGATTAATAAAGGTCTGCAAAAAAAAATTCAACAAACTAGCCTAGTCTATACTGGAAGTTACTATCGTTTTTCGCCTCTATCGTTTTTCAAGGAATTAACCGTTGAAGAAGTCACGCCTAAGTCCGTTAAAATCTGCGTTACTAAAAAGGGAAATCTTTCTTTTCAATTAAAACTTTTTTTCAGTATAGAGGGAAAATTTTACGTGCACTACCTTGTGGTCGCTTATTACATCGACATTTTCAACATTAATAATTTTTTCAGGGATGTTTGTGGCAAGTAAATCGAGAACATTCTCACTTCTTTTCATCTACATCTACGTACTACCCTGCGAGCCACCACGAGGGTGTGTGGCAGGGGGTAACGATCACCAAACATGCACTATTGACATGCAACTAGGATAATTAATGACGGCATGCTAGAAAATAGGGTCACATTGCATGGCAGCGGTCTATTAGGCAAATTTACTATTTGATGTAGTACGAGAGAGGATCTATTTTACACTTGTCAGGCCTCATTTAGAATATGCCGCTAGTATATGGGATAAGTATTGTAAACGAATTATATATTATAATGGTATATCCAACAAATCAATTACGGATTTCTTGTTCCATTATTTATTGTACGGAATCTATACTGCGTCGTGCGGAATCTATACTTCTCGAGGTTTTGAAGGTTTATGATAACGGTATAAGGTACTCATCTACATCTACGAAATACCATGTAAGCCACCACTAGGGTGTGTGGCGCGGGGTGATTCCACACCAGGCATACAGCACTCGTCCCAGCTCATATCAGAACCTCGCACGCATTTTTATTTATTTTCCCTACCTCCCCCTAGCAATGCCTCGACGTTACTTCTGCAGAAGGCCTAGCTTTCTCTGCGCGTGATTCACATATAATTGAAAATCGTTATTGGAAATCTCAAGATTTGACAAAATCTGACTAAATACTTAGTGCATATTTATAAAGCTAGCATTATTGCGGTTACAGCGGTATAACTCAAACATCTCATTCTCATCTCTCTCATCTCATCGTTAGTTTCGGGATTAGTCGAGGTTTACAACTTTTACTACAGCTCGTGCCCTACTCAACATAGAAACAGTTTTTTCCATTGATATGTTAAAAATGTGTGGATAACTTATATAAAAATATCTCATCTCTAGAAAAAAATATTAAGAGAATGGCGATAGCGTAAAGTCGTAACATATCGCGTGGTGTGGCAGGTGATTTTTGTGTCGGAGTTTTCTGCTGGCTGAGTGTTTAGCAAACATTAGGCAAGGGTCACAGTGTTTCGTTTTGGTGCCGTTTTGCTGTTGTATGAATTTGGTCTGTTGTTTATGCCTGTGAAATGGCTAATGAAGATCATTTCCTGTGCTAAGAGCGCCGAATGGAATTGATTAATTACTTTACCACTAGCATCGATTTCACATCATCTACATAATACCCTGCGAGCCACCACGAGAGTGTGTAGCAGGGAGTGAAGATCACCAAACATGCACTATTCCCATGTAACTAATATATTTGATGGAGACATGCTAGATAATAGGGGCACATGCAGCTAAATGGTTACTATCTACATAATAAGAAAGGGATTATTGGTTGTTGCTTATTATTGGTGTTTATTGTTGGATTCCTAAATTTTTCGTAAAAGATATCGCATGAAATGATCACGGGTAAAAGTGACTGTTAACAAGGGCATTGAAATATGCATCTACAATGTACAATTCTATATACCGTCGGAGATGCGTGTTGAAGATGGCGACGTAAGACAAAACAACGTAATAACGGATCAAGATATTCTGGACTACTTATTTCCTTTAATCGTTACCACTCTAATCTTTTTAAATCTACATCTAAGTAACACCCTGCAAGCCACCACGACGGTGTGTGGCAGGGGATGAAGATCACCAAACATGCACTATTGCCAAGCAAGTAGGATATTTAAGGGAGGCATGCTAGAGAACAGGGTCACATGCAGCTAGGTGGTTAGTATCTACATAATAAGAAAGGGATTATTGGTTTTTATTACATGCATCATGCACTACAGACTACTCTAACTATACTTTACCTACCTATCCCTTTGCTACGCTGCCTATTGTTCTCTCTTATGGTACGCGGGAAAAAGCAGCGTCGCTACGTCCTGAATATGCACCAGCCGCGGCACCACGAGACCATCATCTACGTACATCTACGTAACACCCTGCGAGCCACCACGAGGGAGTGTGGCTGGGGGTGAAGATCACCAAACATGCACTATTGACATGCAACTAGGATATTTAATGAAGGCATGCATCATGCACTACAGACAACTCTAACTATATTTCATCTACCTATCCCTTTGCTACGCTGCCTACGCGGGAAAAATGACATTTCAAATCTATCGGTAGAACAATCTATCTCTCTAATCTTGTTAATATGATCAAACCTAGCACAATACGCAGGGGTTATTAATATATATTTAACGTCATCTGCGAACAAATCGGTTACGAATTTAATTAAAAGGTATAACCTAAATTTTAACCTGCGATCTGATATCAATTGCCATCCTAGTTCTTCTATTAAACTCGTAACACTTACACAATTATCATAACGGCCATTAACAAATCTAACGAATCTCCTTTGCACTCGCCTTAATTTTTTTATCATACCTTCCTCCTCCTGATCCTATATCCTAGCGGCATATTCAAAATGAGACCTGACAAGTGTGAAATAGCTACTTTATCGTACTCTCTCATCGCATTTGCCTTGTCATCGCCTAAATTACATTTGAAATCTATCGGTGCGACAATCTTTCTCTTCACTATTGCATCTTCTTCGCGTTTCATCCCAGTTTTCCCCTCGATTCGCATGAGTGTCTCTGCATTGCGTGTTTTATGATCTTTATTTTTTTTGTTTTCGGGAATTGTCTTTTTGGTGATTGATTTTGTACATGATATTTATCTTTTCCATCGGGTCTTGAGAGTTCTACCAGCACTGTTCCAAGGAATGCAATCCGAAGCAAGGAGCGAAGGGGAATGTTCAACCAAACGGCCTCCATACATTTTGGACTTTGGCGGTCCATACCTCGTCCCTCACTGCCCTTCCTCATTGACTTTGTGGTTTGAGTGTGTGGTGTGGATTTCGCTGGCAGGGCAGTGCTTGCAGCCGGGATTTTTCCTTGTGGCGCTTTGTTCGATGTGTTACAGGGAGACATCCCGCTCGCGATTGCTTGCCATAAGGATTTCTTCCTTCCCAAGGATTGCTCTACAGCTTCACTGTCGCATTTAAGCCTTTCGATCGAAGCATTGTGACCTGCAGTTAGTGATGTGGTGGTTGATATACGCATTGCATATCGAGTCCATGGGTTAACCTATTGTCGCCGGCGGAGATCTCATGGAGCACTCCTGATTTCAGCGGCCGTATTCCACAAAGACAGGTATTAAGCCTTAGCTACTGTATGAAAAATTAGTACTGGGGTTTGTTGCCTGCTTTTCTAGCGTACGCAGTCGTGGCGCCCTGACTGAACACCACACTGCTTTACTGGATGCCGGTTGCTAGTAGGCGGAAGAGATGTTTTTTATTTGGTCAAAAGATATAACGCTGACACTCCTCCTGTGACTGGCTAGTGAAAAGAAACCACTTACGATCTGTTGGCCACCGATTTGGAACTGGACACCATTTATTGGTTAGTGGACACCATTTTTGTACTATCTAAAATGGCACTACATGGATTAGAATGTTTGGATGTTCCTTAGAGGGGTGCCCGTCCGTGATAGCTGTGTGTGCAAGTTCTCACGATCGAGCTTCTCGCTGAGGAGTATCTGCCACCTCGATCTGCCCGTTTGCGTCTGTTCCATCATCCTCAGCCGGGATTCGTGCCTTTAGCATCACTTTGAAACCTGTTAAAGCACGAAATTCCGGCCGGTGTGGTTGAAAGCAGCGTCGCTACGTCTTGAATATGCACCAGCCGCGGCACCACGAGACCATCATCTACGTACATCTACGTAACACCCTGCTAGCCACCACGAGGGAGTGTGGCAGGGGGTGTATTGGCATGTTTGGATGTTCCTTAGAGGGTGGCCCCTCCGTGGTAGCTATATATGCATGTTCTCACGGTTAGGCTTCTCGCTGAGGAGTATCTGCGACCTCGATCCTCCCGTTTGCGTCTGTTCCTCGATCCTTAGCAGGGATTCGTGCCTATATCATCGCTTTGAAACTTGTTAAAGCACTTAATTCCGGCTGGTAAAGTGGAAAGCAGCATCTATATGGTTACTATCTACGTAATAGGAAAGGGATTATTGGTTGTTGTTTATTATTGGTGATTATTGTTGGATTCCTAAATTTTGCGTTTCAGTTTGACGTAAAAGATATCGCATGAAATGATCACGGGTAAGAGTGACTGTTAACAAGGGCAATGATATATACATCTACAATGTACAATTCTATATACTGTCCTCGATTTACGTCGGAGATGCGTGTTGAAGATGGCGACGTAAGTCAATACAACGTAAATGCGGATCACGATATTCGTGACTACTTTAATCCTTTTATCCGTGACCACTCTAATATTTTTAAATCTACATCCTGCGAGCCACCACGAGGGTGTGTGGCAGGGGGTGAAGATCACCATACATGCACTATTGCAATGCAAGTAGGATATTTAAGGGATTGGATAGGGATAAGGGGTAGGATATTAATTATCATAACGGCCTTTAACAAATCTAGTGAATCTCCTTTGCACACGATCTAATTTTTTTATCATACCTTCCTCGTACGGATCCCATATCCTAGCGGCACATTCTAAATGAGGCCTGACAAGTATGAAATAGCTTCTTTCTCGTACTTAGAATGTTTGGATGTTCCTTAGAGGGGTGCCCGTCCGTGATAGCTATGTGTGCAAGTTCTCACGATCGAGCTTCTCGCTGAGGAGTATCTGCCACCTCGATTTGCCCGTTTGCGTCTGTTCCACGATCCTCAGCCGGGATTCGTGCCTTTAGCATCACTTTGAAACCTGTTAAAGCACGAAATTCCGGCCGGTGTGGTTGAAAGCAGCGTCACTACGTCCTGAATATGCACCAGCCGCGGCACCACGAGACCATCATCTACGTACATCTACGTAACACCCTGCGAGCCACCACGAGGGAGTGTGGCAGGGGGTGAAGATCACCAAACATGCACTATTGACATGCAACTAGGATATTTAATGAAGGCATGCATCATGCACTACAGACAACTCTAACTATATTTCATCTACCTATCCCTTTGCTACGCTGCCTACGCGGGAAAAATGACATTATAAATCTATCGGTAGGACAATCCATCCCTTTAATCTTGTTAGTCAGATTAAACCTAGCATAATACGCAGGGGTTCTCAATATATATCTAACGTCATCTGTGAACAACTCTGTTTCGAATTTACTTAAAAGGTTTAACCTTAATTTTAACCTCTTCTGATAGTAATTCCCATCCTAGTTCTCCTATTAAGCTCGTAACACTTATACAATTATCATAACGGCCATAACGGCCTCGTACGGATGCCATATACTAGCGGCATACTCTAAATGAGGCCTGACAAGTGTAAAATAGCATCTTTCTCGTACTCTCTCATCGCGTTTGCCTTGAACCCTCTTTACGAATCCTAATCTACGGTTTGCTACACTAGTTATTCCCCTGATATGTTTCTCCCATGACATGTCTCTAATGTGTTCTCTCACACAGCGCGGGCGTTGAGTATCTTTAATATTACGGTTTCTCAAATCCATTAACAAGAGAAACGCGACGAAAATATCCTCAGGCAGTCGGAGAAATTTTACGTCTACGTATTATGTTTTTCATGGTACGGTTCCTAAGCGAAGTCGCTCCTCCAAGTTTTGTCTGTGAATTGTATTTTGGCGTGGTAAATTAAGCAATACCTGTGAGTTTCATTAAAGACATCTGCAGGGAGTTGGAGAATTTTACGTTTAAACATTACAACGTCTTACTTTTGGATTCTTGACCTAAGTTTCTTTTGGTATAGATTACAACGACGTACTTTGAGGCTGAAAATTACATCTTAAATCTATCGGTTCTGGAGTCTATTTCCTTAATCTTGTCTCTGGCAAAATATGTAGAACGTTCGGCAGAAAATAGTCTAAATCAAAATTTCATAAAAGGTTTAACCTCTATTTCTCCCTGTGGACTATCTAGACGGTACTGATCAGAGATTCAAGATCAAGAGTTTTTTTCCCTTCTTCTGAAACCAGTCATTTTTTTCCTTTTTCTTTTTTGCGCGACTGACACCATGGTTCGATACTAAAATAACAAGATACTAAAATATCATGAGCAAAAAGACCTGATTGAGTATCGCAAGACCGTCCCTTCCTGAACCCAAGCTGGTTTGTAATCTCTAAATGCTGGCTGTCGAGGTGTCCCATTATTGATGTAACCATTATATGCTCTATAATTTTACATGATAGTGACGTTAATGATATTGGTCTATAATTACATGGCTGTTCCCTATCTCCGCTTTTATAAATTGGGGTCACGATAGCTATCTTCCAGTCTTTGGGAACCGCGTGTTCTTCGAGGGATTCGTTAACTATTACTTAAAGGTACGGAGCCAATTCGAGAGCTAATTCCTTATAAACACGAGCTGGAATTTCATCTGCACCTCAGCACTTGTTAGGGCTAATGTTATTTAGTAAGGATTCAATTCCGCTACAAGATATATCGATCGGGAGCATTGGTTGCTGAAATCGGTCTGGTATGGTTTCGTGTAAACTGCCCTTAGATTGATTAAAAACGCTCTGAAAAATACAATTCAACAAATTAGCCTTATCTAAACTGGAAGTTGCTATTTTGCCTCCATCGTTTTTCAAGGAATTAACTGTTGACTCTTTAGTTCCCTCAATCAATCAATAGTAAATGGGATCCGGGCGGGGAAGGTATGATTAAAGAATTAGAGTGCGTGCAAAGGAGATCCGCTAGGTTAGTTAAAGGCCGTTGTGATAATTGTATAAATGTTACGAATTTAATAGAAGAACTAGGATGGGAGTTACTGGATACATGCTAGATAATAGGGTCACATGCAGCTAGATGGTTAGTATCTACATAATAAGAAAGGGATAATTGGTTGTTATTACATGCATCATGCACTACAGACTACTCTCACTATATTTCACCACCCTTTCCTTTTGCTACGATGCCAATTTGTCTCACTTATGACGCGGGAAAAATGACATTATAAATCTATCGGTAGGACAATCCATCTCTTTAATCTTGTTAGTCAGATTAAACCTAGAATAATACGCAGGGGTTCTCAATATATATCTAACGTCACCTGTGAACGAATCGGTTTCCAATTAACTAAATTTTACACTGAGTTCTGATAGTAATTCCCGTCCTAGTTCTTCTATTAAATTCGTAACACTTATACATTTATCATAACGGCCTTTAACAAACCTAGCGATATCCTTACACACGCTCTAATTCTTTTATCAAACCCTTCTCGTACGGATGCCATATACTAGCGGCATATTCTAAATGAGGCCTGACAAGTGTAAAATATCATCTTTCTCGTACTCTCTCATCGCATTTGCCTTGAACCCTCTTTACGAATCCTAATCTACGGTTTGCTACACTAGTTATTTCCCTGATATGATTCCCCCATGACATGTCTCAAATGTGTGTTCTCACACAGCGCGGGCGTTGAGTATCTTTAATATTACGGTTTCTCAAATCCATTAACAAGAGAAACGCGACGAAAATATCTTCAGGCATTCGGAGAAATTTTACGTCTACGTATTATGTTTATCATGGTACGGCTCCTGAGCGAAGTCGCTCCTCCAAGCTTTGTCTATAAATTGTAAATTGGCGTGGTATATTAAACAATACCTGTGAGTTTCATTAAAGACGGGGATTCAGGGATTTGGAGAAGATTACGTAAATAAGTGTGGTAAATCAAACTACCTGTGAGTTTCATTTAAAATATCTGCAGGGAGTTGGAGAATTTTACGTTTAAACATTAGTCTTACGTTCGGATTCTTGGCCTAGGTTTCTTTTGGTATAGTTTACAACGGCGTACTTTGAGGCTGAAAGTTACATCTTAAATCTATCGGTTCTGGAGTCTATTTCCTTAATCTTCTTAATCTTAGTTCTGGCAAAATATGTAGAACGTTCGGCAAAAAATAGTCTTAGTCAAAATTTCGTAAAAGGTTTAACCTCTCTTTCTCCCTGTGGACTATCTAGAAGGTACTGATCAAAGATTCAACATCAAGAGTTTTTTTTACCTTCTTCTGAAACCAGTCTTTTGTTCCTTTTTCTTTTTTGCGCGACTAACACCATGGTTCCCAGCCGCTACTACTATCTCCTTTTCTTCTATCCGAGGGGTGGAGACGAAGGAGAACGCCGTATGGCTTGCATTATCCGGAGGGTGACTCTCGCTCGCGAAAGGACCAAACCGCAGGGAATAACGAACCTTCACTCACCTCCAAAGCAGGGAGCGGAGGCAAGGAGTCACTCTTTCTGGAATATCTGGCTGGAATATCAGTTTCCTAAACCTTAGGAGGGTTGTGTTTTACGAATTGTGATAAATTAAAAGAGGGCGACAGGGAGAGAGGGGAGGGTAATGGTTTGCATAGTAGGCTTGTCTGATGTTCGTATGTATAGCTGTTCTTGTAGACGTTGACTTTAGGTAGCATCCTCGGGCTTGGACCCGCTTTGAAGTTTTCATCCGTTCTTGGCCAACGATAGGTCGATTGATGCAATTTTTTTTAGTTTTTTACAATGCATACCTTTATTTAATCAATATCACTGAAGGCTTGCCGGCGCTGTGATCGCGGTGACGCTGTAGTTGATGCGCCACAGGGAGTTATTCTGGCCGAGGTGCGTGCTGATGTTCTACGCGTGAGTGTAGGATATGGTCCGGTACTATGCTGGGTGGAGTTTCAGGTGGCAGTGTTTTGGTACATGTCACTGGATCTTCTCCCTGCTTGGTCCCATTCCGGATGCAACGATATAACTGTCACTGGTCCAGTCAGCCGCCTCCATCGCTCCCTTTACATTCATTCTTCACGTATCGTAAGCTTAGGCTTTGAAATCAGAAGAACTTCTGCCGTTGTGCTTAGCACATGCTACGGCCATTCACGCATGTCGTAGATGTAGGGTGGACAGAGGGCCTGGAATGAAGGGTGTGTTTTCTGAATAATATAATTCGCTAAGGATTGCCCTAATTCAGGGAACACACCTTCTTTTACGCCACAAGAATTTATTTAAAAACTAACTTTCTGTAGGATACCTCATCCATTGCCATTTTAAGTATTACATCTCGTACTCAATCTATAAGGGCGACCTGGGCTAGGAACTGCGCTATTACCTTATTAAGCTAAATCCTCCACAAAAAGACTAGTGTATTTTTTAAATTTAAGTTGCAACGTATATCACTCCGTGTCCCTGAAGAATTTATTAAATAACCTTCAATATTTGGTTGAATACACCATTGACTCCTATAATTCAAGACAACGGGAAAAAGGGATTGTGTTTCCGTTTGCCTATTATTTTAAGTTAATTGGCACTGATTCTCCATCAAAGCGCCGATTTATATTATCAAGCTGTAAAAACTCACACACACATAACTTCTACCCTTGTAATAGTTTGCATATTGGAATTTTTTTATCTCAAACAATATTGATATTTAATTATAATGTTCTAAATATTATTATAAAGGTTGCTTTCTTAAGGTCTTATGCTCCAAAGCGTCACAAATACCCCTGGTACGCCTTCGATTTTAGAATATCAATCTCGGAACGAAATCGACCCGCCGGACATTCATTCGGACATGGGAGCCTGCTGTATTAAAAATATTGAAAGAACCCCAAAGCATAGGTTTCGGAGGCCAAGCGCCGTAACTACAAAAATAATTTCTCCAGTATAGGCGACCCAACTCAGACTTGCCGTACGAGGTCAACAATATGTTACATCACTTAATATTACATAAATCTCTTCGTCCTTATTACTACACGTAAAATGATAGTTTCGGCATTTGATTATTGAGCTTAGTTCTGTAATGATCTTCCATTTGACTTTAAAAAATCACATCTCTTTGAAATCTCTCTTTGATTGATGTTAAATTTCCTATTTTGTGTTTAGTGTTGTTTTTCTGCAGATGTTTAATGTTTGTTCTTCAACACTTATATTTTTGTTAAAAGCACAGTTTGGTTTGTATTTTCTGTTTTGGTCTTTAGGGAAACTTAGAGCATAACAAATTTTACCACTTCCATGGTTGTAATACGCTCCGCTTCTGACAATTACATCCTTAGCGTCAATCATGCATATGATGATTCCATCACTTACATACATCGCTTTGTTAATGAGAGTGATCGGATGGGAAGAAGTCTTATTCCATATTTCACGACTGTTTGCGTATGTTTCTAAAAAAAAATACTCACTTCAAACACAATCTCAGTTTTCCGTTAATGAGTGCATCGTTAGGGATTTCCTCGACCCTTTTTGGATGTAATACCTAATGTCATACATCCCCGCTGGAGCTCGCGCTGAATTTCGGGGGGAAGGACAAGGTGATTCAAGTCTACGGGAAGGATGTGGAAGGCGGAGGTCCAACCGCCGGGGAAGGGTTAACCACTGCGGGGTGTCAACTTCAACGAACGATGATAGTGGGCGTTTGAGAGAGGGTGGGCAAGAGACTACCTATGCTAGCAGTGGAAAGGATGTAAAATTGGCCATTAGGAGCGTTAAGGAGGAGAGGAGAGGACACGGTTGCACTGAGTAATTTGAGCGTGAGTAATCGTCCAATGGTGCGTGTCGTTGTATGGGTGTACACCAAGTTGGAATACATTATATAGATGTCCCTTGAACTCGAACCCAACTCGAACCGTACACAATTAATGAAACGAAATATGAAACGTACAGTCGGTTCAGTAAGTTCGTAGATTCATTCGTTCGAGTACCAAGCTCTGAACTTTTCCTTGTCCAATTGTGTATTGCCCTGTATCATTTGCTAAGAGGACCCTTGGTAAATGTTACGGGAAAGTAAATGAGCGATGCTATTTCTATGTCGTGAGGCCTCATCTGGAGTCACCGCTAGCGTATACGATCCTTCGAAGAATATATAAATGTTAGATATAGCAGGAATACAGCGGAGAGCAACAAGCTTAGTGCGCCTAGCGGCCGAGGGAGATCGGTTCTGATTATAACTGGGGTGTGTTGCACGACAGATATGGAATCGAACCAAGGCATTCTGAATGGTAATTCGTCGATCTCGAGAATTTGTAAGACATTGATAATTTTGTAAAAAAAAAATGACTTTTCAGTTCTCTAATGGTAAAAGGATAATTTTTTTAAACGGTCTGAAAGCGATTTACATTACAGTTGTTGCTAAATTCAATCTTCCTATAAACAGTGATGTTCACCCCCAGTGAGGTGACACTCTCAGTTAGCCACTCACGCGGAGGGGAGGGGTAGTCGCCGGGAGAAGTACGTGGGCAATCCCCAATTAAAATCAATTCATCTCTTCTGAATTTTAAAGATATTTTAGAATTGGATGAAATACCTCTCGCCATAGCATATAAGTAGAGAGTATATTTAGGATGTAAATGTCAGTTGCAGTTCCCTATTTAGCCAGCAATCCATCCGGTGACGAGGTAAACAACGGTGGTGGAGCTGATAGGCTCCAAGCGCGAGTAGGCTTTCGAATTAAGCTCTCTTGGCAAGTCTCCAGAATATGCAGGCTTCGGGTGAGCGTAGTTATCTTTTTTCGAAATTTTCAGCGATGATTTCTAGGTCAAAAAGAGCCAGACTGGAATTCAATGATTAAGTTAGTGGCATTTTTTACAGTTGTTAACGGCAGGCATCTAAATGAGATTCTATTCTGCAAAATTTCAATTGACATACATTTGTTTGACATAAAGTTGTTAAAGAGTTTGTTAACGTTGACAAGATGTCACCACGATGCATCGAAATCTGTGGTCGTTAGGATCCACATTTCTCCTGTTTGCATTCAGTGTAGCAGTGTGCTTTACAAGTCTATCAACATCGACCATTTTTGAGCCTCCTCTCGTAAAACTTTCCTTAAGATTGTTAACTCTGGATCGCATCACGATGCTATATATACACATAATACTCACATAAGTCACTTCAATGGTATATATAAGACTCGCAATTACAATATTGGTATTAATGTCTTCATACTTGTATTTAATTCAGTCCTGGGAAGTTATATTCTGAATAAAATGTGTCAGGGTTGGCCAAGTCAAAACCCATTGCAATCTATTCTAGTGCAATGCAATTGCGTTTTCCGTACTTTATCAACTACAGTATAACTTAACGTTTCGGCAACATATATTCCTTCTGAGCTTGTATGGGTCTTTTATATTCAATTTTGCTGCAGTTCACTCGGATTGCATCCTGCGAAGATTTGCTTGTTTTCATTTTTACAGCTTCACTATCATGTTGAGGCATATTAATAGTGGTTATTATCCGCACTTGATCTCAAACCCTTGGGTATTGTCGCCGGTGGTTATTTCTTTGATGACGAGTGTTCTACATCTACATCTACGTCGTACCCTGAAAGTACCCAAAGGGTGTGTGGCAGGGGGTGCTTTCGCACCAGGCATGCATGAATGATATGACATTACATTAAAACCCGCGTATCACACACGCAAAGCGCCAATTAATAATGTAATACCCAAGAAACATTGTATCGTCAATCGTTCCAACATGCAAGGGATACAAAGACTACTACTACAGATTCCAAATATCATGCATAAATAAGACATCAATAATTACATCATGCATAAATAAGAAAGAGGAGAATATAAAGAAAAAGATTTACTGTCTGCCTATTGTCACAATTCGAACTATTCATGACGACGATCACAGCTGGTATGGTTCCGATTGGTACGCGAAAAAAAAAGACATTTTATACCTATCGGTTCTACAATCTAGCTCTCTAATTATATTGGCGCGATCTAATCTGCCGTAGTACGAGGGGGTTAATAGTATGTTTGTTACGTCGTCAGAGAAATGGTTTTCTTGAAATTTAGTTAGAAGGTTAAGCCTATAATTTAATCTACGCTGTGATAGCGATTCGCATCCTAATTCTTCTAACAGTCCAGACACACTAGCCAACTTATCGTAGCATCGTTTCACGAACCTAGCTCCTCTTCGCTGTACGCGATCTAACTCTGATATCAACCCCGTTTCGTATGGATCCCATACACTAACAGCATATTCCAGATGAGGCCTAACGATGTAAAAATAGCAACGTTCTTTCACTTTCTCATCACATTTTCCGAGTACTCTCTTGATAAAGCCTTGCTTCCTATATGCTTGACCGCATATTTCCCTAATATGTTTTCTCCAAGATATGTCGTGAGTAATTGTGACCCCTAAGTACTTAACAGACTCGGCGTGAATAATTTCCGTATTTTTAATTCTGTAAGCCCTATCTGGCTTATTTTTCTTTTTCCAAAAGGTGATTCAATGACAACCCTTTGTTCCCGCCCATGTAAGAATTGATTAATCCAACTAATAATGTTTGTATCTATTCCTATTTTAATTGACTGGGATTCGAACCCGGATTTACCAATAGCCGGTCAGATGTGTTGCCAGTCACTCCGCCAAGCCATCTTTCTTCAATGCGAATTTCAAGGGGAGTTTATGTGAACTAAGTGTTCTGCGTCAAGTCTACATTGTCATTGCACTGCTCTGCACTACAATTGGGAGATCCAGGTTCGAATCCCGGTCAAGTCAAATGCTTCTAGTTTTGAGAGTGACTCAACGTGAGGTACCTTATCGATAGCTTTCTTAAAATCGAGGAATATCGCGTCAACTTGAACATTATTTTCACCCGAGAGCAATATGTTATGAACGAAGATGGCGAATTGGGATTCGCAAGATCTACCTTTTCGAAATCCGTGTTGGTTATTTATTAATAATTCCTCCCTATCTAAATAACTCATAATGGAGCTTACGATTATGTGTTCAAATACCTTACAGGAATAGGATGTGAGAAATAGAAACCCTATAGTTACTAGGGTCTACCCTGTCGCCACTTTTTAATATAGGTGTGACATTTGCTACTCTCCAGTCCTTAGGCACTACGTGATCTCCTAAACATTCGGTAAATATTAATTCTAAGTAAGGCGCTATGTCTGATGCCAATGTTTTATATACGCGAGCAGGTATTTGATCTGGAACGGGGGATTTGTTGGGGTTGATATTTTTTAGCTGCTGTTCTATGCCGCGACAATTTATAATACTTTCAGGCATACATGTTTGGGAACGAACAGGCTGAGGATCGAAAAGATGTGGTGTATAAGTACTGAAAATGCTTTTGAAGAATGAGTTTAACGAATTGGCTTTTTGTAGACTGTTGGTTACCTTTTCTCCATTGATATTATTAAGCGTGTGTACTGTTGATTTATTTCCTTGAGTGTCCCTAACATACGACCAAAATTTCTTGGGATTATCGTTCAATTGTTCTCCCAGTAATTTACTTTTGAAATCAGCTAACGCCCTTAGTCACGTCTTTTTTGCTAAGAGTTTAGATATTTTGTAATTTTCGGTGACTGTGTATAGTTCTTCGAAGGATTTGTTAAGGCTATGTAAGGAGATGTATTAAGGCTATCTAAGTAGAATATAAGTATTAAGTATATGTAAGTAGTAGTTTCTCCTAGTTTCTGAACCCATCGCGTCCTTTTTTCTCGAAGAATTCTTGGTCATAGCATAGCAGCCGGGTGAAACCTAGGTTCTAATTCCTTCCAAAATAGTGCAGCACGCCTATTGTGGAATCAACCACCCACCATCTGCAACCACGAAATACAGCGCAAGCCAACACCATAGACAGTGGCCGTGAGGGCACCACACCAGTGGGTTTATTGTGTAATTCCACCTCGGTGAGAGAGCCGTTTCGCTCACTGAATGGCTCAATGAATGGTTCAGATTCAGTATAAGGAAAACAAGATCATTTTTCTCGATCGATTACTCAGTTTCAGTAGCCCGGCGCCTAGCTCGTTCGAATGTGAAGCACCCTGTCCTTAAGTGTCCCTCGATTCAAATCCATCAGTGGGCATATTTTTTGCTAAATTTATTAGTAAGTATATTCATTGATTTTTCCAGCGAGTTTAATTCTAAATAAAATTAAAACATTTGTTTTGGTATCTGATTTAAGATTTTCCTGAAGGTGAACATTATTTCGGCGACTGTAAGCATAGGATTCGAAATCCTTCGTCTGTACTACGGGATAGAGCCGAAGTATATGTTCCCGATACAATCGGTAGTCATCGCCATCCCCGTTTCCATTTAGGTGATAAATTTTCCTTGTAGATTTTGACTGCAGCACTTGTTTCAATGAAGATACAACTTAAGCAACATTTACTGCATTAGTGCGTTTTTCGCCTCCAAAACTGAATATTTACGACTACTTCGCAATCGAACTGTATATTTATTTCGTAAACAACTCTTGAGGGGGTATAATGTTGTGCTTTGCGGCAAATTGATGTTTAATGGATAATATCCAACAAGTGGGTATGACTAGTGACTCTAGGCTTTCCTCTAGACTCTAGGCTTTGAAGTTTTTTCTACCTTTATATGGCACTGTGGAAGTTGCTTCTAGTATCCCTAAACAATTGCCATTGAATGGCCGTCTCTATTGGTCTTGAATGGATATTACACGTTTAAGACGGCTGGTTCATTGTCCTTTGTTCGGAACACATCGAATTGTGTGAGGAGGGCAATAACAATACTTCTGTCTTCACTTTTGGTCGGTGGTTTTCTCGGAGGCTGATCTAAACTTTATGACGAAGGCTTGAATAAACTAGTACACGACTGGGTTCCGTGAGGAATCGTGTGAACTATAACCCTGGGAACATGCGAAAGCCTCACCCTAAAAGCAGACGTTAAAGTCGGTCAAGTGGAAAGTTTCAGAGGCTTGAATTAATATGAATGACAAATATATAATTAATATTAATATCATGACAAATAATGTAAATTTGAGGGATTCTGTCTTAATAATGGTTAATTTCTTTAAATACCAGTTTCAACGTCTTCACGTAAAATATTAATTTTTTAAATTAAGACATATCCACTAACTAAAAGTACTAACTGTAAATGTAACTAACGAAAAGGTGAGATAAAGACACGGATCTAGAGTCACAAGATACGGCTCAAGGGTAGAAGGAGCTAGTGGGTCAATGGAAGAGTTGGTGAGTCAAGTGAAAGAACCGTAGGAACTCTTGGAAAAGACCCGCCAAATCACCGCCAGGTGATCTGATGATGGTCTCGCCGCCCTAGATTTTTGGAGATGAACTGCGACAAATGGCGTATATTCCATGATTATGACGTCAATCGCTCGGAGGTGGAATTACAACATAAGCCCCCAGGTCTGCAAGATATATTTTTTCAAATTAGCTGACTGATGAGTTCAAGTGACATCTAAAAAATTCCTTCCCATGCATAATATCCCTCCACCACTGCATTAGCACGATTACTCACTCTGAAGATACCTACTCCCATTTCCTGTCCTCTGTTACTTTCAAATTTTCTATTGTTTCCATACTTTTCCCATCCTTACCACAATTAACGTTGTGACGATTTTCCCCATCCTCTCTTCTGCTCTTAATAGTGTTTGGTACCCCGCGGCGGCTAACCCTCCCGCCGACGGTTCGACCCTCGCCCAGCACATTAACCTTGCGTCACCTTGCCCTTTTTCTGGAAAGTGAGTGCGATCCTTTCATTGGGGAAGGTTAAGGTCGAGGACAGGAGAACGGAAAGGTGAGGTTGGGTTCGGAAATGAAACCGTTGAAAATATGAACAGTGAAACAGAATGTTCTGAGAAAAAGTCGACATATAAGTAGCATACAACTTCCCCCGTTTCTTCAACTCCCATTCGCGAAACGACCAGGTAAAATATGGAATGGTCACAAGTACAAAACGAATCAAATTGTTGTCCAATTTATCGACGCCTAACAAATGTACATCTACATCTACGTCATACCCTGCAAGCCACCCAAAGGGTGTGTGGCAGGGGGTGCTTTCGCACCAGGCAAGCATGAATGATAGGGTAGAACACCGACATTAAATTAAAACCCGCGTACCACACATGCAAAGCGCCAATTAAAAATCTAATACCCAAGAAACATTCAATCTTCAATCGTTCCAACATGCAAGGGATACAAAGACTACTACTACAGATTCCAAATATCATGCATAAATAAGAACATCAATAATTACATCATGCATAAATAAGAAAGAGGAGAATATAAAGAAAAAGATTAACTGCCTGCCTATTGTCAATACTCGAACTATTCATGAGGACGATCACAGCTGTTATGGTCCCGAATGGTA
Source organism: Ceriagrion tenellum (assembly GCA_963169105.1). NCBI lineage: Eukaryota > Metazoa > Arthropoda > Insecta > Odonata > Coenagrionidae > Ceriagrion > Ceriagrion tenellum. Next base: position 93,771,699 of record OY720639.1, on the reverse strand, counting down.
CGCGGAAAAAATGACATTTTATACATATCGGTTCTACAATCTAGCTCTCTAATTTTATTGGCGCGATCTAATCTGCCGTAGTACGAAGGGGTTAATAATATGTTTTTTACGTCGTCAGTAAAATGATTTTCCTGAAATTTATTTAGGAGGTTAAGCTTATAATTTAATCTACGCTGTGATAGCGATTCCCATCCTAATTCTTCTAACAGTCCAGACACACTAGCCAACTTATCGTAGCATCGTTTCACGAACCTAGCTCCTCTTCGCTGTACGCGATCTAACTCTGATATCAACCCCGTTTCGTATGGATCCCATACACTAACAGAATATTCCAGATGAGGCCTAACGATTGAAAAATAACAACGTTCTTTCACTTTCTCATCACATTTTCCGAGTACTCTCTTGATAAAGCCTTGCTTCCTATATGCTTGACCGCATATTTCCCTAATATGTTTTCTCCAAGATATGTCGTGAGTAATTGTGACCCCTAAGTACTTAACAGACTCGGCGTGAATAATTTCCGTATTTTTAATTCTGTAAGCCCTACCTGGCCTATTTTTCTTTTTCCAAAAGCTGACTGCTACGCACTTTTTTATGTTTAATTCCATCTGCCACTTTTCGCACCAAGCGTGAATAGCAAGTAGGTCGATTGTTAACGAGTCGCTATCTTCGGAATTATTAATGTCCCTATACACAACCGCGTCGTCTGCGAAGAGTCTAAGCTTACTTTTAACGACGTTACTAATATCATTAATGTACAAGAGAAATAAAAGTGGACCAATTACACTTTCCTGAGGAACACCCGATGTAACGCTAACTGTGTTTGACATGATACCGTCTATGACAACCCTTTGTTCCCGCCCATGTAAGAATTGATTAATCCAACTAATAATGTTTTTATCTATTCCATATGCTTCTAGTTTTGAGAGCAACTTAACGTGAGGTACCTTATCAAAAGCTTTCCTAAAATCGAGGAATATCGCGTCAACTTGGACATTATTTTCACCCGAGAGCAAGATGTCATGAACGAAGAGGGCCAATTGGGTTTCGCAAGATCTACCCTTTCGAAATCCGTGTTGGTTATTTATTAACAATTCCTCCCTATCTAAATGACTCATAATGGAGCTTACGGTAATGTGTTCAAATACCTTACAGGAAATGGATGTGAGAGAAATAGGCCTATAGTTACTAGGGTCTTCCCTGTCACCGCTTTTGAATATAGGTGTGACATTTGCTACTCTCCAGTCCTTAGGCACTACATGATCTACTAAAGATTTGGTAAATATTAATTCTAAGTAAGGCGCTATGTCTGATGCCAATGTTTTATATACGCGAGCAGGTATTTGATCTGGACCGGGGGATTTGTTAGGGTTGATATTTTTTTTAGCTGCTGTTCTATGCCGCGACAATTTATAATACTTTCAGGCATACATGTTTGGGAACGAACAGGCTGAGGATCGAAAAGATGTGGTGTATAAGTAGTTTATATAATAATTTATTATATAATGCTTATAATGCTTTTGCATTAATTAATGCATTATAATGCTTTTGAAGAATGAGTTTAACGAATTGGCTTTTTGTAGACTGTTGGTTATCTTTTCCCCTTTGATATTCTTAAGCGTGTGTACTGTTGATTTATTTCCTTGAGTGTCCCTAACATACGACCAAAATGCCTTGGGATTATCGTTCAATTGTTCTCCCAGTAATTTACTTTTGAAATCAGCTAACGCCCTTCGGCACGCTTTTTTTGCTAAGAGTTTAGATATTTTGTAATTTTCGGTGACTGTGTATAGTTCTTCGGAGGATTTGTTTATTTTTGCCCTTTTTAACCTAGCATGACATGTTCTCTGGTGCTTTAATGTTTTTCTAACCTCCGCGTTATACCACCTAGACTCTGCGTTGGCTCTTTTCCATTTACTAATGTATGTATTTGCTAACTACTGATCGTGTAACGTTGAGGAAAGTATTCCACAAAATCTCAGTATTACTGTTGATACTTATTTTTTTAAAATTAGTAAATGACTTTTGCAACTCTCGTTTCATGCCTTCGTAGTCAGCCTTATTAAAAAGGAGATTTTTCTTCGTGGATTATGTTTCTTGATCATGCTCATGGAAAAATTAGCTTTAACTATCTTGTGGTCGCTTATTCCCTTATCCGTACCTATGTTTACAACCATGTGTGGAATATTTGTCGCTAAAAGATCAAGTGTATTTTTCCCTCTAGTTGGAGCAGTGACTAATTGATGTAGTGAGTGAGATGTGAATGTATACAGGAGTGACTCACAAAGGTCTTTGTCTTTCCCCCCAGTGATAAATCTGTAAGTGTCCCAGTCTATGGACGGAAGATTGAAATCCCCACCGATTATAATATGACAGTCGTTTTTTTGAGTGTTTAACTTACTGAGTTGACTTTCGAGTCCTAATATTGAGCTTACATGGGTATCTGGTGGTCTGTAATATGCGCACACATAGGTTGTTGTACTTCTGTATGTAATGTACTTCTTAACGGATACACTCTTCGCATACATTCTTCGATGTTGACATTGTTTTTGTGAATTATAACATCTTGTGATCTTAACATTTACATGCATTTTTAAAGAGAAGCATTATTGGTAATTTTTTTCATTTTGGTAATTTTGTCTTTTAGCAGACCCGTGCTATTTTAACAGTTAGCCATGCACATGACACATTTCGCTATCATTTCGTTAAATATGCATAGTTTTCCTCCTATCGTGAAGCTGTACATGTCATATTATTAGAAGGGTTGCTGAAATATATCAATGTTTTATATCGATGCAAAGATTCAAAAATCACAAGCCAGTGTAGCTTTTGGCTAAACTTCAAATGCCGCAACGGAAACTGTAAAGGTTTTGTTGAGGCCTACATAAGCATTTACTAAGTTGTAAGTGTCCGTAGTAGACTTGTCACCCTCTGCCACACATTCCTAGGAAGGACGTGTAAGGTAATATTGGACGTAGATGTTGCATGACAGCGACAAAAACTAATTTATTTTGAACCTTCCAGGATCAATGAGTGAAAACCTCGCAAAGTCTTCTATTTCCCTGATCGACTCTTGTGTCACGTTTACGTAGTCGCAATTCTATTATTTCAGTAGTTTCCGTAGCATTTGTAGCATGCCCATTGTGAATGTTGGTGAAAGTTTCCTCTTGTTTATGCTTGTGATAAATCACCCTGCCAAACACCTTTGAGGTCGCTTGTAGGGTAATTATTAGATATAGATGTAAGTGTTCTAATATTACGATGGCGTGAAACACTGCCTTTATTATCATTAAACAAAACAGGTGAGACTTAAGGCTAAGAGACTGACGGAAAAAAATGGTGGCTACTCACCCTAGAATCGGGGACAGATGCGACAGACGCTGATTGGCCCCTGCCAGTTGTACTGGCCCAGTATGAGTTCCATGTAAAAGAGGGGAACAGCTCCAAAGTACAGCCTCAATGTGTATGGGATGAGGAAAGCACCTGGAAGAAAAATATGAGGTAAAGATTAGGATTTATTCCACTCTACGGCTGAAACGCATGACTTCGACTGAGTCAGGGCATAACTTTTTTTGTTCGTTCTTATTATCCTTTTCTTTGCCCTATTGAAGTCATTTTTTGAGAGGTTTTTTGCCGCGATTGTTAAATACTCTTCTTCGACTCTCTCGTGATTACTTAAATCTGCTTGGATACAAATATACTCCTCCAGGCAAACATGTTTCTTAAATTGAGGGCTACAATGGATCATGCATCAATATTGAATTGAAAAGATCACGCCGCCTGCCTGACGCGGTGGTGACAGAAGTATAGGAGGTCAACAAGACCATTATTGACGACAGAATGTTTCTTGGTTAGTTTATTTTTAATTAGCGTGTTGCTTGTGTGGTTCGCTGGTTTCAGTGTAATTTCGGTGTTCTGCCGATTCAATTCATGCATGCCTGGTGAGGAAGTATGTAGATACTAACCATCTTGCTGCATGTGACACTATTATCTAGCATGTCTCCCTTAAATATCCTAGTTGCATGTCAATAGTGCATGTTTGGTGATTTTCAACCCAGCCACCCACCCTCGTGGTGGCTCGCAGGTTATTACGTAGATGTAGATGTGTACCCCCTGCCACACATCCTTAGGATGGCTTGCAGGGAATGACGGATATGTCATTGGATTTTTTTTTTCTAAATAACTATTCCCACATTTGCCACGGTTCAAATCTGTATCATTAATTCCAAGAAAATTTTAAAACGGCTCACAGCCAATGATGTACACCTAGATTGCAAAGCAAGACTGCACTTTTTGTTGACATTGGGGACAAGGGTAATATTTGAGGGGGTCATGAATGAGGATTGCTAATTTTATTCAGAAGTGAAATGCTAAGATAAACCATGATTACTATATTCGGAGATGCTCACCACCTCGCGACTGGTAAATTTATTATTAATTCCAGACGTAACCACCGTGAGCTGATGGCGCACTGCGGTTATGCACAGCTCCCATTGGCGAGCCAGTGAAAAGGGGCGGTGAACGGATCCTCTCCCTTAGCCAATCACGCGGAGGGGAGGGGTAGTCGCCTGGAGAAATGCGTAGTTGACCTCCAATTAAAATAAATCTCGCTCTCCCTAATTTTACAAACCTTTTTGGGATTGGAGGACGTCCCTCTAGCCTGAGCATTTAAAAGGGAGTAAATTCTCCGTTTATAGTTAGCAGCAGTTCATAGAGCAGCAATTCATCTTCTAAGGAGGTATTTAGTGTCAATTCAGTTATAAAATTATAAGTTGCAGCCCATCTTACAGCAAGAAATTCATCTTTAATGGTGTTCGACAGTTGGTGTGTTGCTGGTTTGGCGATGTCCGAATGCTGAGAGCTGAGGCGATCTGACCATCGAAGCAGGCTTCCTTGGAATTTCACCAGCGTCCTTGGTCTCCAGAGTGAGTACAATTATCATTACAAATATTTTCAGGAATAATACGCAAGAGGTGAACTTAAAATACTCGGTCGTTTAATAGCTACGGATGAAACATCAGTAAACACTTATATATGACGGCCAAGGGCAGTGTTTATTATTGCATTTTTTGTAGAACTTCGTAATAAAATCTTTTATAATTAACTTATTGATTAACTTAATCCTGCATTGATCTATGTAGCCTCCATTCTACCGCGCAATGAAAGTATTGTGGTCTTTTTTGTCTAAGGGTCTGTGTACTGTCTTCCGACACACGTGCTCTATGTCTTTGCGGTTTATCTAAGTTCCCATTCTGCAGATAATCAGTCCACTCTCGTGTTCCCGCCTTTTCCAAGTGATATACAGTTATACAGTCCCCATTATTGTCTAACATATTCCTATTAAAATTTGTCTACATTTCCCACTTCTGAAGACATCATATGATTCACATATAGTTATACATATAGTTGTTTCGATTCCGATGTGGTTATCAATGCAGTGCTAATTTGGTTATAATCGCCCTCTCATCCTCACCAATTGAACTTCCATTGAATGGAAGTGACCTATTCCATTGTACTTCAATGGCATGGTTCATTTGGAGGCACAGGTGAAGTGCTATATTCCTCCCATGTATGTGTATCCCATGTATGGTAAATATGGTCGTCATGGGAAAAAATGCGGAGTGAGGGGCTATTGATTATAAATGTTGTAGATGCATCTAACTATCATACTGTTTATGCTAGATAAGTGCAGCAAAATAATTTCGATATGGGGATTGATTCGTAAACTGACATAAATAAGGTGTTTATTTTTGGCGGTAGTATTGGGTGAGGTATAAACATTGGTGTAGTGACACGTAATTATACATTTCACTTCAAGATGTGTTGTGCGATTTACGCCCGAATGTATTTGGTGCGCGTATTCTAATTTGCAGTTTCAGCAGCACAAATTTGATTGAGCTCCTGTCTTAATCATGGCAATTTTATCTTCGATGCATTTATGCTATGATTTATTTATTCAGTCCAACTTTATTGTGGAGTAAGTCTCCGGATTCCTTAAGAATTGCAATGATGCATCTTACTGTTTTATTTTGTTTCATGTAGTTAGTAGTAGGTATACCTCGTCCCTCGCTGCTGTATCTCGTCGACTGCGTGGTTCGTTTGCATTGGCAGTACTTGCGGCCGGGATATCCCCATGTGGCGCTTTCTTCTAAATTTCCTAGGATCTGTGGAGGCCTCCCTATTTCTAATGATTTGCATTTTACCATTGGTAATTACTGCATACCAGGCAGCGAGCTCGTTCTATGTCGGTGTATCGGTCGGATTACCGATTTCAGCGACCGTATTCCACGAAAACAGGTATTAAGCCTTAGCTACTGTATCAATGACTAGTACTGGGGTTTATGGCCTGCTTTTGTTGAATATGCAATTTTGGATCGCGGTGTCCCCGGTTTGTTGTTTGATGCTACTAGCCCGGGGAGGCGTCACGGTTGGGAGTGTTATTCTTTTCACTGGATGTTATTCCCGTGTTAATGGCACCTCTTCCTCTGTTCGTCTTTTTTCCGGCTGCTTTAGTTTTGCATACATTTCCTTATATTCAGTACTTTCATTACACGAGCGGATCTTATTTTTCCGCGGTGTTTCCAGGAGGCGTTGATGTTCGGACATATCCTTGGTCACGATCGTGTTTCTAATCGAATTTGACCGAAGATATGCCGAAGGTTGCGTCATTGGACAACGCTTCTGATCCCTTATGCTGCATCCGAGAGTACGAGCTTGGTTTCTGACTTCATAGACTCATTTGATCATAGTTCATGTTCTTCGAACTGGAGAGCATCTCTGAGGTATTTTGCTAACACGTTCGTTCTCCGTGGTCCGTAATTATTCCTTTCTCTGGATTTGTGGAGTTTAAATAGACCATTGTGGGCTACGCCCCGCTATTCGTGCTCTCTTGAGGTCTGTTGTTGGTTCTAGGCTTTAGTAAAGGTCGCCACGGCCGGTATGCCTCTTGAGAGTCCGCTTTTCAAAGCAACGTGAACGTATTCATGCTATATATGCACGGCTGACCTCGAAACGCAGCATCGTTATCATTAATGCGAAGTGCCATCTTAAATGTGTGCATTGATTTCACTATTTAAAACGGGACTTATAGACCTCTTACAAATATTGAATCTTATATATCTCCTCACTGTTTAAATCATTGAATATTAAAGTTTTCATAAGCTAAACAAGGCAACTTGCATCTATTAACTATGCAAGATTTGTGAGCCCGCTTTCGTTGACACTTTCTTTAGAATGGCTTACTCCGGATCGCATCAGTATGCTAAATCTACACATTACCTTACAATCCACAAGAGCGTATGGCATGTTCGCAATTATATTATATTACATATACTAATCTTGGTGCTTGTTTTACATTTAGTGCTGGGAAGTTATGCTTATTTTTGTACATTGTGGTTATAAGCCTTTTAGTTATTTAGCACCGACGACGATATTTTATATCTCTCCAACTTGCGTCCTATAAAGTCCCCTAACGGCCGACTGCTAATATTGGTGCTGCCGTAACCCACGGTTCACTGTGATGTACGAATCAGAGCCAAGATGAGTTTATTTTCCGCATATACTTATTACTCGTAACCGTGGACCATTTATGCTAATGTTGAAATTTGCTACTGCCACATATTTGAGTCATTGGAGCGAGGCATTACGTTTAGGGGTCTGTGATCCAGTAATGCGGTGGATAATTTCTGCACTGGATCTCAAACCCTTAGGTGTAATGTCAATTGTCGACGTTGGTTGAGTGGGTGCTCGATCTCCAGGATGTTTAGGATGGATCTATTCCTTAGTCAGCCTGTGCAAGTATTTATCCTCAAGAGATTTTCCAAATTTTATTTTCAGGTGCGGTTCTATTTCGCACGCTAATTCTTTGTACACTGGGGCGCAAATATCATCTGGACCAGTTGATTTCTTGCATTTTAAGTGTATCAGGTGACTTGTTGTTATCAGCGGCCGTATTCCACGGAAGCATGCATTATGCATTGGCTGCTGTAACAATAATTAGAGCTGTGGCTTTTGTTGCGTACACAATCGTGTGGTCCCTGGTTGACTACTACGATGCTTTATTGGGAGTCAGATGCAAGTTGGCGATGGAGTTGTCATGGTTTGTAGCTCCTACCTTACAATCATTTTTGCATACGATATTAAGAGGCTTAATGTTTTGTTCGTGGGTGTAGCTGTGATGCATTATGACACGTCCTTTAATTTCGGCAGCAAAAAGGAACATTTACCCACTGTTTTATTTGACCAAAAGAGGTAATGCTGTCGCTGCTCCAGAGGCTGGCTAGCATATATTGATTAGACGAATTCGTTCCTATTCCTCGTTCCTCAGCCGGGATTAGTGCCTCTAGCATCGCATTGAATCCTGTTAAAGCACGGAATTATGGCCGGTGAAATGGAAAACAAGTTTGACTGCGGCAGTTCGTCCCGAAAGTGTAGTCTTTGTTACGCACCGCGGGAGCCGTCACTCGCCCTCATCTGGGTCGTCTTTGAGCTGACGTCACTCGGCCGCAGAATTTTCAGGTGACGTCGATCGTCGGCCATATCCTTGGTCTCGATCGTATTTTCAATCGATTTTGACCAAAGATATGCCGAAGGCTGCGTCATTGGTCTACGGGTCTTATCCCTTATGCTGCTTCTGGGAGTGTAAAATCGTGGACTCTGGCCTGCATCCTCCCTGCTCTTCGAACCACCCTCGCTTTCTATAATTGGCGATCTAGGACTGTATGGCGTTGGAAGGCGATGACCCAAGGGATATGACCTGAATATTTACCTCCATGGTTTAGGGTGCATGTGTACCTTGGTATTTTTAACTGAGCTTTGGAATGCTCTCTCGTGTACCATGTTGTTGCAATTGCGTGTGTTGCATGAGAATTGGGTATTTTCCAATAGTTTAATAACAAGAGTACGGATCTAAATTAGTTACTTGTAATCTTACACATAAGGAGTGAAAATATTTTTAACATTTATTCACGTGACACGTGAAACTGTCCTGTAACTTTAGCAGAGACATTGTGTTATGAAATACACATTTGTCCGAATTCCATCCCACGTTTATTGGATTTTCATTTTACACTGTTATGACTGTTGCAATGATGACTGATATTTATTTGTTCTTCTATACCTCCATATTTTAAGTTATATTCACGGTCAATTCAGCCCTCATTTTAACAGCGCACGGCTGACGCTCATCAACATTGTCAAAATTTTTATTAAATCTAATTTACGACTTGAATACTCTTAAATTTTAGTGAAATGTTACTTAAAGCGTTAATAAGGAATTACCTATTTAGGAAGTCTAGAAGTGTATTCTCTGCTGTTTACCTGCCAACGAATGGATTTTTCGAATGAATTCGTGCATTTTTAGGGTTGATTTGATTATATTTATTATAAGAGCTTCTCGTGAGTTATGGCGATAATGTTATAGGTTACGTCCAAATGAATAAAGAAGGACCAAAAAGGAGCTCCTATTCTTTGTTAATTCGCTACCACGTTCCTTCTCTGAAGTTAATGATTCCTTTCTCTGGCTTAAAAGTTTAAATAGACCAATGATAAGCCATGGGTTTCAGTGAGCGCCTTCACTTTCATGTACATTTAGCATTACCGTATCTCGTGTCCAAATACCATCATTAAATCACGCAAGATTCCTCTTTACTCTCTGTTATTATTATTACATTGTTACTCTTATATGTATTGCCACGGTGGTTGGATGAAATGTCTTATGCTATTTTCCCAAGTGAAGCAACAGTTTTTTGCAATAGAAGTTACGCCGTGCCGCAGGAAATCATCCAGCTCGAGATCCGAATTGTTCATATCGAAGATGCTTGTCATGTGGGCGGGTTTCGTGCAGGGTGGAGTTTCAGTTGGCAGAATTATCATTGATGTCACTGGACCTTCTTCCCGCGTGTAGCCCTTCTGAATTCTGCGCCGTGGCTTTTATCGATATTGTAATTTACTTGTTTTGTTATCACTTGCAAAGAAGTTAATCGTGTGGTCATTAGCAGGCGTTAAATTTGTTTTCTGCGAGGACAATCGCTGTCCTAAAGACACGCATCACGGCCAAGAAAAAGTGAAGAGAGAAATAAGTGAAAAGAGAGAAGAAAACCAAACCGCGTTATGAGGTGCCTTTCACCTGTGTCATCAGAAGAAAGAAGCTGGATTTAGGTTACACAGGAAACTGGTCGCATTTTGAGGGACGCTTTTCGGACAAGAACATGTGAAAAGATACAAAAGAAATAAATGTCCATTGATCGTTCTCAGTGGAACAATACGCCCCAGTACTCGTTCTTGGCTCTGTAGCCGATACTGGGTCTTTACTTAAGTTACCTCAAAGTTACTTCTCGTAAGAACATAACTTCCCAGCACTCAATTTAAAGCTAGCATCAAGATAGTACATGAAGTTGCCTTCTTGCGCATACTGAAAAATTATTATTCCATGATTTCAACAGTGAGGAGATTTAATTTTTGCAAGAGGTCTATATTTCCCGTTTTATACACTCAAAATCAGCCTTGTGTTATAAGTATACTTTTCTTTTTTCTGGTCACTAATCCCGTACACTATTATACCATTAAGGACGATTTCTGGTATGTTTTGGTAGGTAAGTCTTCAATAACTTTTTTCCTCTCATGTGTGGTCTTACTTACTAATGCAAAGGATTCCATGTAAGGCAATTCGTTGTGTACACAATCGCGCTGTTTCTGGTTGACTACAGTGATGCTTTCTTGGGCGTCGGACGCTAGTGGGCGGGGGAAATGTCATGGTTGGCAGTTCTTCCCTTTTATTTATTTTTGCATGTGATATTCAGTAGCTGAATGGTTTGTTCGTGGCTGTAGCCGCGATGCATTATGGTACGATGTCCTTTAATGTCGGCATCACAAAGGAAAATTTGCCCTCTGTTTAAGTTGGCCAAATCAAATGATGCTGCCATTGCTCCGGGCTCGCATCTATCCATAAAATAGATTCGTTGGATAATAGACACCATCATTGTCCTGTTGGATTGGCATGTTTGGATGTTCCTTAGAGGGTGGCCCTTCCGTGGTAGCTATATATTCATGTTCTCACGGTTAGGCTTCTCGCTGAGGAGTATCTGCGACCTCGATCCGCCCGTTTGCGTCTATTCCTCGATCCTTAGCAGGGATTCGTGCCTTTATCATCGCTTTGAAACCTGTTAAAGCACGGAATTCCGGCTGGTGAAGTGGAAAGCAGCGTCAGTAATTCTAGAATATGTAGTCTTTTATTATGTAATTGGGTTGTACATGAACAGTCCTCATTCGGCCGCTAAATTTCAGCGGAATTATATTCAGGTGACATTGGTCCTCGGCCATATGCTTAGTCTCCATCGGATTTTCAATCAATTTTAACCAAAGATATGCCGAAGGTTGCGTCATTGGTCTCCGGGTCTTATCCCTCATGCTGCTTGTGGGAGTATGTAATCGTTGAGTCTGGTTTGCGTCCTCCCTACTCTTCGAACCGGCGAGTATCTCTCGTGTGGTATTTCGGTATCACAGCCGCTTTCCAAAATTTGGAATCCCGGGCCGTATGGAGTATTACAATGAAGATCCGAGGGATGTCTTGGCGTCCTGCTCTTCTTGTTTTAGGGACCTCAGTTTAGAGATTTAGTGCTTCATCAGGGCGACGGTCAAGAGGCTGTTTGGTTGTGGGTTTCCTGCAGGGTGGAGATTCAGTCGGCAGAATTTCCATACATGTCACTGGATGTTCTTCCCGCGTGTAACTCACCTGAATGCTACGACTGCGTAGATCCTTTATCAAGAGTGTATTGATTTTATCACTGTACGCGAATAAGCTATCACCTCCATCGTGTGGTCTTTAGCATGAATTAGCCTTTTTTCTATGATATATAAATATCTTTTTGTTATTTGTTTCTGTTCTCAGGGCCAATGAATTTGTCCTCGAGGGTTTAGGGCAGAGCAAGTTGCGTCCTGCATTGAGAATTTTCTATATTGCCTTTTCATTCTCATACGATTACACAAATACGAGGTTTTTGGAAAAATATTTACAATACAATTATTTACCTTTTTCATTATCGTCAACGACGAGTCACCAGGAACCTTGTTTTCGGCCAGGATTTCTGGAATTAGCTGGAATTCTTGATGGGTGATCGTATGAGTGCCAGACATAACCGCCCGAAGGTATCATCAGCAGTCTACCACTGAGTCCGGGCCAGGTGGAAGCGGCAATTCCTAGGGGCATAGACATGCATGGTGACAACATCATTAGCACGGAAGCGTCGCCTGAAGCCTTCACGATCGGGATATCTCACGATGACGCTGTAATTGGTGAGCTACAGGGAGTTATCCCCCTCGCGATTGGTGCTGATATTCTTTGCACGTGTTTAGAATATGGGTGGGTGCCGGGTGGAGTTTTTGGGAGGTGGAGGAGACAGTAATTTGAGGCTTGTCACTGGATATTCTCCCCGCGTGTCACCGTTCCTCCAATTCACCTTCAATAACGTCACCGTTGGGTGCAGCAGTAGATGGTATCCGCCATATTTTAGCATCTTAAATCTTAAACCTGACAATGCCAAAAAAGGTCGATTACGATCGAAATCAAGACCGTACAGCGTCACTGTCCGTATCGGCCCAGAAAATCATGACTGTTCTGAAGCCCTGGTTCTTTAACCCTTTACCTTTTATCATCCGTCTTACCGTCTTATGTTTTTATGTTTTATGTCATCCGTCTTATGGTTTTACCTTTTATCATCATGATAATTTCTGTAACCGCCTTTTCAAGGTCGGGTTTCGTGCAGGATGGAGTTTTAGCCAGATTCACCCTCCTGAACACTACGTCTACGTGGATCCCTGAGCCTAGACGTTTTCTGAAGCGAGAGCTGTCACTTCGTCGAATATCGAAGCAGTGAGCGGTGGGGAATGTTCATCCAAATGGCCTCCATATATTGGTCTTTGGCGGTACATACCTCGTCCTTCTCTGCTGTTCCTCGTCGACTTGATGGCGCGCTTTCACTGGCCGTGCAGGGTTTGCGGCCTGGATATCCCCATGTGGCGCTTTGTTTGATGCGTTACGGGGAGGCTTCCTGCACATAATTTCTCGCGCTTAAGATTCGTTCCCTCATTGCGGCTGAATTGCTAAATTATTTTTTCCCTCTACTCTCTCTCCGTATGTGGTATACTTTGCTCTACAATTCATAGGCTCTGTGGAGGGGTCACTATTTCTAATTATTACACTTTACCATTGTTAGGTACTGGATAAAGAGCAACAAGCTCGTTCTCTATTGATGTCTCCATCAGATCGGCGAATTCAGCGGTCGTATTCTATGAAAACAGGTATTAAGCCTTAGCTACTGTATTAATGACTAGTACTGGGGTTTATTGCCTGATTTTGTTGAATATGCAATTTTGCATCGCGGTGTCCCCGGTTGACTGCTTCGATAATGATTTGTTGTTTGATGCTACTAGCCCGGGGAGGTGTCACGGTTGGCAGTGTTTTTTCTTGTCACTGGATATTCTTCCCGCGTTAATGGCGCCTCTTCCTCTGTTCGTATTTTTTCCGGCTGCTTTAGTTTTGCATAAATTTCCTAGAGACTTTCTTTTATGTTCATGACGGTAGATCGATGCTTTCTGAGGGGCGGTAGACTCTTCTCTTCAATGTCGGTGGATCAAAGGAAGTTTTGGCACATACATCGGCGGGGATTCGTGCCTTCAGCATCGATCTACAACTTACACCTTCATTATGTGGGTTGTATTGCTAGGATTCAGTACTTGCACGAGCAGACCTAATTTGGCCGCTATGTTGCCAAGAGGCGTTGATGTTCGGACATATCCTTGGTCACGATCATGTTTTTAATCGATTTTGACCGAAGATATGCCGAAGGTTGCGTCATTGGACAACGGTTCTGAAGCCTTATACTGCATCCGAGAGTACGAGCTTGGTTTCTGGCTTCATAGACTCATTTGATCATAGTTCATGTTCTACGAACTGGAGAGCATCTCCCCTGAGGTAATTTGTTAACACATTTGTTCGTTCTCCTTCGTCCGTAATTATTCCTTTCTCAGGATTTGTGGAGTTAAAATGGACTATTGATGAATACGGCCTGCTATTCGAGCTCGAGAGTAAATAAATTTTTTTTTCGATTGAGTCGCCATCTAGTGATGGAAGATGGCAGTTTAAATGTAAATACAGTCTACATATCGTAAATAACCACGTCTTACCGGTTTTATTTACCAGTAATCATAATGCAGTGGATCAAAAATGTAGTACTACACGCGGGACGTAATTACACTCTTTTTTAATATTGCCCGGTCTACAGATATATTTAATTCCTCTCCAAATTTAATTACATAAATGCACAATTAACCTGTTAGCACTTCGTGAATATCGTTTTACGGCAATTTAATAATAATACGAGGTGAAAAGAGTGGAATAGAGTACTATAAGGATTTCAAAACCGGATAAGGACGGATGCAAGTACTATTTGAATTTCAAAACCAAGATCCGACAATATCATTTATAGATGAGAAATTGCGCCAATAAATATAATTTTAATAACAAATAAAGGAGAGATTGTTGAACCTACTACATCCACATCAATCTATCTAGATCATGCTTCTGATTCCTACGGCTCTCAAAAGGTGACAAACCAAATAAATGAAGCTGTAAATTAAAAGTAAAAGATCCATACAGCGGAGAAAAGACTCACGATGGAAGTTTCATATGCCTTTTACACACTTCCTGTTGTATATATTTCCTCTCTAGCATTTACAAAGTAACTGCTAGGTCTAAAAAGTTGTCAGCTATTATTCACAGCATCAAGTAGTTCATATCTCTTCAATCGTTATTGCATATTCACAACAGTCTCACGGTAACAACAATTAACAACTGCTATTTACGAATCGACTGAGAAGACTTCTCGAAGAAGTAGCGCCAGCCAAGAACTGAGTGAACTAAATGTGGAAATTGAGGCAACACATTACCTAGGCAACACTTGAATAATATATACTATACTACCATATTACATATTCATGGTCGGTGAAAATAAAATTCTGTGGAATGTACAAAGTGAGTTCTAATTTCACCGATGAATGTGTCCTTGAGGGTATTGAGCACAGCAAATTGGGGTGAGTTCGCCTTGTGTTCACGCCGTGCCGCCTTTCCGTGTGGCGCAGGCTCGCGATACCAGTTGTTTATATCAGATGTGTTTTCGATAAGGGCGGGTTTCATGCAGGGTGGAGTTTCAGTTGGCAGAATTTCCAAGCGTGTCACTGGACCTTCTTCCCGCTTGTATCCCTCCTCTATGCTACGACTGCGTGAATTTCTTCAAAATTGTAATTTACCTGTTTTCATTGATTGATTGTATTGTTTTTTTGACTTTGCACAGAAGTTATCATTTTCATCATGTGGTCTTTAGTACGTCTTTGCATTTATCTTCTACATCAATGTTCTGCGAAGGCAATCATTGGCTCTACTCTGCAAGGGCAATAACGAGCACTTGGGAGCCATGAACTGAGTGAACTAAATGTGGAAATTAAGGCATCACATTACCTAGGCAACGATTCCAAACATTTAAATCCATAATACATATTCATGGTCGAAACCATGGCCGATGAAAATAAAATTCTGTGGAATGTACAACGTGAGTTCTAATTTCATCTATGAATTTTGTCCTTGGGATTGTTTCAATAGGTTTCCGGCACTGGATTGCATTACCGGTGATCATATGAGTGACCATATATCAACGCCGGATTGCCACCACCATTGATCTACAAGAGTGGGCCGGGTGGATGTGGTCAGATCCTTCGTGCATGGACAGTTATAGTAACACATCGTTACCACCGAAGAGTCAACTGGAGCATTGATCGCGGTCAGGATTTCTCAGTGACGCTGTGGTTGATGTGCCACAAGGAATAATCGCAGTCGCGATCCGTGCTGATTATTTTCGTTCATGTTTAGAATATGGGTCGGTGTTATGCTAGGTGGAGATTCAGTTGGCTGTGTTTCGGTGCTTGTCACTGGATCTTCTACCCACGCAATACCTACCCGAATGCAACGAAGCACCTGGCGTACGTTTACGTAGCCGTCTTCGTAGCTTCATGTACTTTCATTTTTAGTATATCGAGGAAGTGGGCTTTGAAGTCTAAAAAACTTCTGTAACTATGCAGAGCACATATTTTGCAGCCATAAACGCATGTGGTTACTGTTGGGTGTAGCAATGGGTACGAAATACTCGTGCGGCATCAATGGTGAGGGAAGGAGTCACAGTTGGCAGTGGATTCGTTTGTAACTGGATGACCTTACTTGGAGTGTATTCGCATAGAAGTGTTATCCCGTTCACGTTCATTTGGCGCCAAAGAGGCTGCTCGGCCGTGGCGCTGTTGTTTGCCGGTCGTCACAGCCGGCAAGCCTCGTGGGTGACAAATGGACGCAGCTTCCGTTTTGATTCTCAGATTAATTGATATTTCTTCTGCACCTACAGACTGTCGTGTAAGCCACCGCTAGCATTTTTGGCGCGGGGTGATTCCGCACCAGGCGTGCAACGCAGATCCCAGTTCAAATCAGAGCCTCGTACGTTGTCCGAAGCTCATCTAAAATGAGCAACCTAGTATGTATTTTTGATTAAGGTCCTTTATTCTACCGCCAATTGACTTGATCTTGTCAAAGCGTAGTAAACATTGTTAATGTCGGTTGCTTTAATTTGTTTTATGGAATATTTTTAGTTATTTTACTTTTGTTTTTGGAACTAAATTATGGTATACTTTCCATGGGTATAATATCTAATTCAACACACCATTGTAGAGCAATTTTATATAATTCCGTTAAGTTTACCCATTATTTGCAGTTAATTAAATAATACTTCAATGCCTTTTTCTTGGCGTAGCTGTGTGTTTTTTTCGTTAGGTGCTAGTAACCGGCGTTAGCGACTTTGTCACGTGCAGTCCGCGGGTTGCACGTCGAAGTACCGCCAGACGTCCCAGGTCCCGTCATATGCCTTGGTGATTCTGTGTGCGCAAGCCTGCTCCTCTCCTTGGTTATGGGAGGCTGCCCGGAGAGATCATGAAATGATCACGGGTAAAAGTGACTGTTAACAAGGGCATTGAAATATGCATCTACAATGTACAATTCTATATACCGTCGGAGATGCGTGTTGAAGATGGCGACGTAAGACAAAACAACGTAATAACGGATCAAGATATTCTGGACTACTTATTTCCTTTAATCGTTACCACTCTAATCTTTTTAAATCTACATCTAAGTAACACCCTGCAAGCCACCACGACGGTGTGTGGCAGGGGACGAAGATCACCAAACATGCACTATTGCCAAGCAAGTAGGATATTTAAGGGAGGCATGCTAGAGAACAGGGTCACATGCAGCTAGGTGGTTAGTATCTAAATAATAAGAAAGGGATTATTGGTTGTTATTACATGCATCATGCACTACAGACTACTCTAACTATACTTTACCTACCTATCCCTTTGCTACGCTGCCTATTGTTCTCTCTTATGGTACGCGGGAAAAAGCAGCGTCGCTACGTCCTGAATATGCACCAGCCGCGGCACCACGAGACCATCATCTACGTACATCTACGTAACACCCTGCGAGCCACCACGAGGGAGTGTGGCAGGGGGTGAAGATCACCAAACATGCACTATTGACATGCAACTAGGATATTTAATGAAGACATGCATCATGCACTACAGACAACTCTAACTATATTTCATCTACCTATCCCTTTGCTACGCTGCCTACGCGGGAAAAATGACATTTTAAATCTATCGGTAGAACAATCTATCTCTCTAATCTTGTTAATGTGATCAAACCTAGCACAATACGCAGGGGTTATTAATATATATTTAACGTCATCTGCGAACAAATCGGTTTCGAATTTAATTAAAAGGTTTAACTTAAATTTTAACCTGCGATCTGATAGTAATTCCCATCCTAGTTCTTCTATTAAACTCGTAACACTTATACAATTATCATAACCGCCATTAACAAATCTAACGAATGTCCTTTGCACACGCTCTAATTTTGTTATCATACCTTCCTCGCACGGATCCCATATCCTAGCGGCATTATCTAAATGAGGCCTGACAAGTGTGAAATAGCTACTTTCTCGTACTCTCATCGCATTTGCCTTGTCATCGCAAAAATTACATTTTAAATCTATCGGTGCGACAATCTTTCTCTTCTTTATTGCATCTTCTTCGCGTTTCACCCCAGTTTTCCCCTCGATTCGCATGAGTGTCTCTGCATTGCGTGTTTTATGATCTTTGTATTTTTTTTGTTTTCGGGAATTGTTTTTTGTTGATTGATTTTGTACATGATATTTATCTTTTCCATCGGGTCTTGAGAGTTCTACCAGCACTGTTCCAAGGAATGCAATCCGAAGCAAGGAGCGAAGGGGAATGTTCAACCAAACGGCCTCCATACATTTTGGACTTTGGCGGTCCATACCTCGTCCCTCACTGCCCTTCCTCATTGACTTTGTGGTGTGAGTGTGTGGTGTGGATTTCGCTGGCAGGGCAGTGCTTGCAGCCGGGATTTTTCCTTGTGGCGCTTTGTTCGATGTGTTACAGGGAGACATCCCGCTCGCGATTGCTTGCCATAAGGATTTCTTCCTTCCCAAGGATTGCTCTACAGCTTCACTGTCGCATTTCAGCCTTTCGATCGAAGCATTGTGACCTGCAGTTAGTGATGTGGTGGTTGATATCCGCATTGCATATCGAGTCCATGGGTTAACCTAAATTCGCCGGCGGAGATCTCATGGAGCACTCCTGATTTCAGCGGCCGTATTCCACAAAGACAGGTATTAAGCCTTAGCTACTGTATGGAAAATTAGTACTGGGGTTTGTTGCCTGCTTTTCTAGCGTACGCAGTCGTGGCGCCCTGACTGAACACCACGATGCTTTACTGGATGCCGGTTGCTAGTAGGCGGAAGAGATGTTTTTTATTTGGTCAAAAGATATAACGCTGACACTCCTCCTGTGACTGGCTAGTGAAAGGAAACCACTTACGATCTGTTGGCCACCGATTTGGAACTGGACACCATTTATTGGTTAGTGGACACCATTTTTGTACTATCTAAAATGGCACTACATGGATTAGAATGTTTGGATGTTCCTTAGAGGGGTGCCCGTCCGTGATAGCTGTGTGTGCAAGTTCTCACGATCGAGCTTCTCGCTGAGGAGTATCTGCCACCTCGATTTGCCCGTTTGCGTCTGTTCCATCATCCTCAGCCGGGATTCGTGCCTTTAGCATCACTTTGAAACCTGTTAAAGCACGAAATTCCGGCTGGTGTGGTTGAAAGCAGCGTCGCTACGTCCTGAATATGCACCTGCCGCGGCACCACGAGACCATCATCTACGTACATCTACGTAACACCCTGCTAGCCACCACGAGGGAGTGTGGCAGGGGGTGTATTGGCATGTTTGGATGTTCCTTAGAGGGTGGCCCCTCCGCGGTAGCTATATATGCATGTTCTCACGGTTAGGTTTCTCGCTGAGGAGTATCTGCGACCTCGATCCGACCGTTTGCGTCTGTTCCTCGATCCTTAGCAGGGATTCGTGCCTATATCATCGCTTTGAAACCTGTTAAAGCACGTAATTCCGGCTGGTAAAGTGGAAAGCAACATCTATATGATTACTATCTACGTAATAGGAAAGGGATTTTTGGTTGTTGTTTATTATTGGTGATTATTGTTGGATTCCTAAATTTTGCGTTTCAGTTTGACGTAAAAGATATCGCATGAAATGATCACGGGTAAGAGTGACTATTAACAAGGGCAATGATATATGCATCTACAATGTACAATTCTATATACTGTCCTCGATTTACGTCGGAGATGCGTGTTGAAGATGGCGACTTAAGTCAATACAACGTAAATGCGGATCACGATATTCGTGACTACTTTAATCCTTTTATCCGTGACCACTCTATTATTTTTAAATCTACATCCTGCGAGCCACCACGAGGGTGTGTGGCAGGGTGTGAAGATCACCATACATGCACTATTGCAATGCAAGTAGGATATTTAAGGGATTGGATAGGGATAAGGGGTAGGATATTAATTATCATAACGGCCTTTAACAAATCTAGTGAATCTCCTTTGCACACGATCTAATTTTTTTATCATACCTTCCTCGTACGGATCCCATATACTAGCGGCACATTCTAAATGAGGCCTGACAAGTATGAAATAGCTTCTTTCTCGTACTTAGAATGTTTGGATGTTCCTTAGAGGGGTGCCCGTCCGCGATAGCTATGTGTGCAAGTTCTCACGATCGAGCTTCTCGCTGAGGAGTATCTGCCACCTCGATTTGCCCGTTTGCGTCTGTTCCATCATCCTCAGCCGGGATTCGTGCCTTTAGCTTCACTTTGAAACCTGTTAAAGCACGAAATTCCGGCCGGTGTTGTTGAAAGCAGCGTCGCTACGTCCTGAATATGCACCAGCCGCGGCACCACGAGACCATCATCTACGTACATCTACGTAACACCCTGCGAACCACCACGAGGGAGTGTGGTAGGGGGTGAAGATCACCAAACATGCACTATTGACATGCAACTAGGATATTTAATGAAGGCATGCATCATGCACTACAGACAACTCTAACTATATTTCATCTACCTATCCCTTTGCTACGCTGCCTACGCGGGAAAAATGACATTATAAATCTATCGGTAGGACAATCCATCCCTTTAATCTTGTTACTCAGATTAAACCTAGCATAATACGCAGGGGTTCTCAATATATATCTAACGTCATCTGTGAACAACTCTGTTTCGAATTTACTTAAAAGGTTTAACCTTAATTTTAACCTCTTCTGATAGTAATTCCCATCCTAGTTCTCCTATTAAGCTCGTAACACTTATACAATTATCATAACGGCCATAACGGCCTCGTACGGATGCCATATACTAGCGGCATACTCTAAATGAGGCCTGACAAGTGTAAAATAGCATCTTTCTCGTACTCTCTCATCGCGTTTGCCTTGAACCCTCTTTACGAATCCTAATCTACGGTTTGCTACACTAGTTATTCCCCTGATATGTTTCTCCCATGACATGTCTCTAATGTGTTCTCTCACACAGCGCGGGCGTTGAGTATCTTTAATATTACGGTTTCTCAAATCCATTAACAAGAGAAACGCGACGAAAATATCCTCAGGAAGTCGGTGAAATTTTACGTCTACGTATTATGTTTTTCATGGTACTGTTCCTAAGCGAAGTCGCTCCTCCAAGTTTTGTCTGTGAATTGTATTTTGGCGTGGTAAATTAAGCAATACCTGTGAGTTTCATTAAAGAAATCTGCAGGGAGTTGGAGAATTTTACGTTTAAACATTACAACGTCTTACTTTCGGATTCTTGACCTAAGTTTCTTTTGGTATAGATTACAACGACGTACTTTGAGGCTGAAAATTACATCTTAAATCTATCGGTTCTGGAGTCTATTTCCTTAATCTTGTCTCTGGCAAAATATGTAGAACGTTCGGCAGAAAATAGTCTAAATCAAAATTTCATAAAAGGTTTAACCTCTATTTCTCCCTGTGGACTATCTAGACGGTACTGATCAGAGATTCAAGATCAAGAGTTTTTTTCCCTTCTTCTGAAACCAGTGTTTTTTTTCCTTTTTCTTTTTTGCGCGACTGACACCAGGGTTCGCGGCCACTATACTATCTCCTTTTCTTCTATCCGAGGGGTGGAGACGAAGGAGAACGCCGTATGGCTTGCATTATCCGGAGGGTGACTCTCGCTCGCGAAAGGACCAAACCGCAGGGAATAACGAACCTTCACTCACCTCCAAAGCAGGGAGCGGAGGCAAGGAGTCACTCTTTCTGGAATATCTGGCTGGAATATCAGTTTCCTAAACCTTAGGAGGGTTGTGTTTTACGAATTGTGATAAATTAAAAGAGGGCGACAGGGAGAGAGGGGAGGCTAATGGTTTGCATAGTAGGCTTGTCTGATGTTCGTATGTATAGCTGTTCTTGTAGACGTTGACTTTAGGTAGCATCCTCGGGCTTTGACCCGCTTTGAAGTTTTCATCCGTTCTTGGCCAACGATAGGTCGATTTATGCAATTTTTGTTTAGTTTTTTACAATGCATACCTTTATTTAATCAATATCACTGAAGGCTCGCCGGCGCTGTGATCGCGGTGACGCTGTAGTTGATGCGCCACAGGGAGTTATTCTGGCCGAGGTGCGTGCTGATGTTCTACTCGTGAGTTTAGGATATGGTCCGGTACTATGCTGGGTGGAGTTTCAGGTGGCAGTGTTTTGGTACATGTCACTGGATCTTCTCCCTGCTTGGTCCCATTCCGGATGCAACGATATAACTATCACTGGTCCAGTCAGCCGCCTCCATCGCTCCCTTTACATTCATTCTTCACGTATCGTATGCTTAGGCTTTGAAATCAGAAGAACTTCTGCCGTTGTGCTTAGCACATGCTACGGCCATTCACGCATGTCGTAGATGTAGGGTGGACAGAGGGCCTGGAATGAAGGGTGTGTTTTCTGAATAATATAATTCGCTAAGGATTGCCCTAATTCAGGGAACACACCTTCTTTTACGCCACAAGAATTTATTTAAAAACTAACTTTCTGTAGGATACCTCATCCATTGCCATTTTAAGTATTACATCTCGTACTCAATCTATAAGGGCGACCTGGGCTAGGAACTGCGCTATTACCTTATTAAGCTAAATCCTCCACAAAAAGACTAGTGTATTTTTTAAATTTAAGTTGCAACGTATATCACTCCGTGTCCCTGAAGATGTTATTAAATAACCTTCCATATTTGGTTGAATACACCATTGACTCCTATAATTCAGGACAATGGGAAAAGAGGATTTTGTTTCCGTTCTCCATCAAAGCGCCGATTTATATTATCAAGCTGTAAAAACTCACACACACATAACTTCTACCCTTGTAATAGTTCGCATATTGGAATTTTTTATCTCAAACAATATTGATATTTAATTATAATGTTCTAAATATTATTATAAAGGTTGCTTTCTTAAGGTCTTATGCTCCAAAGCGTCACAAATACCCCTGGTACGCCTTCGATTTTAGAATATCAATCTCGGAACGAAATCGACCCGCCGGACATTCATTCGGACATGGGAGCCTGCTGTATTAAAAATATTGAAAGAACCCCAAAGCATAGGTTTCGGAGGCCAAGCGCCGTAACTACAAAAATAATTTCTCCAGTATAGGCGGCCCAACTCAGACTTGCCGTACGAGGTCAACAATATGTTACATCACTTAATATTACATAAATCTCTTCGTCCTTATTACTACACGTAAAATGATAGTTTCGGCATTTGATTATTGAGCTTAGTTCTGTAATGATCTTCCATTTGACTTTAAAAAATCACATCTCTTTGAAATCTCTCTTTGATTGATGTTAAATTTCCTATTTTGTGTTTAGTGTTGTTTTTCTGCAGATGTTTAATGTTTGTTCTTCAACACTTTAATATTTTTGTTAAAAGCACAGTTTGGATTGTATTTTCTGTTTTGGTCTTATAGGGAAACTTAGAGCATAACAAATTTTACCACTTCCATGGTTGTAATACGCTCCGCTTCTGACAATTACATCCTTAGCGTCAATCATGCATATGATGATTCCATCACTTACATACATCGCTTTGTTAATGAGAGTGATCGGATGGGAAGAAGTCTTATTCCATATTTCACGACTGTTTGCGTATGTTTCTAAAAAAAAATACTCACTTCAAACACAATCTCAGTTTTCCGTTAATGAGTGCATCGTTAGGGATTTCCTCGACCCTTTTTGGATGTAATACCTAATGTCATACATCCCCGCTGGAGCTCGCGCTGAATTTCGGGGGGAAGGACAAGGTGATTCAAGTCTACGGGAAGGATGTGGAAGGCGGAGGTCCAACCGCCGGGGAAGGGTTAACCACTGCGGGGTGTCAACTTCAACGAACGATGATAGTGGGCGTTTGAGAGAGGGTGGGCAAGAGACTACCTATGCTAGCAGTGGAAAGGATGTAAAATTGGCCATTAGGAGCGTTAAGGAGGAGAGGAGAGGACACGGTTGCACTGAGTAATTTGAGCGTGAGTAATCGTGCAATGGTGCGTGTCGTTGTATGGGTGTACACCAAGTTGGAATACATTATATAGATGTCCCTTGAACTCGAACCCAACTCGAACCGTACACAATTAATGAAACGAAATATGAAACGTAAAGTCGGTTAAGTAAGTTCGTAGATTCATTCGTTCGAGTACCAAGCTCTGAACTTCTCCTTGTCCAATTGTGAATTGCCCTGTATCATTTGCTAAGAGGACCCTTGGTAAATGTTACGGGAAAGTAAATGAGCGATGCTATTTCTATGTCGTGAGGCCTCATCTGGAGTCACCGCTAGCGTATACGATCCTTCGAAGAATATATAAATGTTAGATATAGCAGGAATACAGCGGAGAGCAACAAGCTTAGTGCGCCTAGCGGCCGAGGGACATCGGTTCTGATTATAACTGGGGTGTGTTGCACGACAGATATGGAATCGAACCAAGGCATTCTGAATGGTAATTCGTCGATCTCGGGAATTTGTAAGACATTGATAATTCTGTCAAAAAAAATAACTTTGCAGTTCTCTAATGGTAAAAGGATAATTTTTTTAAACGGTCTGAAAGCGATTTACATCACAGTTGTTGCTAAATTCAATCTTCCTATAAACAGTGATGTTCACCCCCAGTGAGGTGACCTTCTCAGTTAGCCACTCACGCGGAGAGGAGGGGTAGTCGCCGGGAGAAGTACGTGGGCAATCCCCAATTAAAATCAATTCATCTCTTCTGAATTTTAAAGATATTTTAGAATTGGATGAAATACCTCTCGCCATAGCATATAAGTAGAGAGTATATTTAGGATGTAAATGTCAGTTGCAGTTCCCTATTTAGCAAGCAATCCATCCAGTGACGAGGTAAACAACGGTGGTGGAGCTGATAGGCTCCAAGCGCGAGTAGGCTTTCGAATTAAGCTCTCTTGGCAAGTCTCCAGAATATGCAGGCTTTGGGTGAGCGTAGTTATGTTTTTTCGTAATTTTCAGCGATGATATCTAGGTCAAAAAGAGCCAGACTGGAATTCAATGATTAAGTTAGTGGCATTTTTTACAGTTGTTAACGGCAGGCATCTAAATGAGATTCTATTCTGCAAAATTTCAATTAACATACATTTGTTTGACATAAAGTTGTTAAAGAGTTTGTTAACGTTGAAAAGATGTCACCACGATGCATCGAAATCTGTGGTCGTGAGGATCCACATTTCTCCGGTTTGCATTCAGTGTAGCAGTGTGCTTTACAAGTCTATCAACATTTTTGAGCCTCCTCTCGTAAAACTTTCCTTAAGATTGTTAACTCTGGATCGCATCACGATGCTATATATACACATAATACTCATATTAGTCACTTCAATGGTGTATAGCAGACTCGCGATTACAAAATTGGTATTAATATCTTTATACTTGTATTTAAGTCAATCCTGGGAAGTTATATTCTGAATAAAATTTGTCAGGGTTGGCCAAGTCAAAACCCATTGCGATCTATTCTTGTGCAATGCAATTGCGTTTTCCGTACTTTATCAACTACAGCATAACTTAACGTTTCGGCAACATGTATTCCTTCTAAGCTTATATGGGTTTTTTATATTTAATTTTGCTGCATTTCCCTCGGATTGCCTCCTACGAAGATTTGCGATAAGATTCTCATTTTTACAGCTTCACTATCATATTGAGGCATATTAATAGTGGTTATTATCCGCACTTGATCTCAAACCCTTGGGTATTGTCGCCGGTGGTATTTCTTTTAGGACGAGTATTCTACATCTACATCTACGTCATACCCTGAAAGCCACCCAAAGGGTGTGTGGCAGGGGGTGCTTTCGCACCAGGCATGCATGAATGATATGGTAGAACATCGACATTACATTAAAACCCGCGTACCACACATGCAAAGCGTCAATTACAAATCTAATACCCAAGAAACATTCTATCTCCAATCGTTCTAACATGCAAGGGATACAAAGACTACTACTACAGATTCAAAATATCATGCATAAATAAGAACATCAATAATTACATCATGCATAAATAAGAGAGTAGAGAATATAATGAGAAAGATTAACTGCCTGCCTATTGTCAATACTCGAACTATTCATGACGACGATCACAGCTGTTATGGTCCCGAATGGTACGCGGAAAAAAAAGACATTTTATACCTATCGGTTCTACAATCTAGCTCTCTAATTATATTGGCGCGATCTAATCTGCCGTAGTACGAGGGGGTTAATAGTATGTTTGTTACGTCGTCAGAGAAATGGTTTTCTTGAAATTTAGTTAGAAGGTTAAGCCTATAATTTAATCTACGCTGTGATAGCGATTCGCATCCTAATTCTTCTAACAGTCCAGACACACTAGCCAACTTATCGTAGCATCGTTTCACGAACCTAGCTCCTCTTCGCTGTACGCGATCTAACTCTGATACCAAACCCGTTTCGTATGGATCCCATACACTAACAGCATATTCCAGATGAGGCCTAACGATTGAAAAATAACAACGTTCTTTCACTTTCTCATCACATTTTCCGAGTACTCTCTTGATAAAGCCTTGCTTCCTATATGCTTGACCGCATATTTCCCTAATATGTTTTCCCCAAGATAAGTCGTGACTAATTGTGACTCCTAAGTACTTAACAGACTCGGCGTGAATAATTTCTGTATTTTGATTTCTGTAAGCCCTAACTGGCCAATTTTTCTTTTTCCAAAAGCTGACTGCTACGCACTTTTTTATGTTTAGTTCCATCTGCCACTTTTCGCACCAAGCGTGAATAGCAAGTAGGTAGATTGTTAACGAGTCGCTATCTTCGGAATTGTTAATATCCCTATACACAACCGCGTCGTCTGCGAAGAGTCTAAGCTTACTTTTAACGACGTTACTAATATCATTAATGTACACGAGAAATAAAAGTGGACCAATTACACTTCCCTGAGGAACACCCGAATTAACGCTGTGTTTGACATGATACCGTCTATGACAACCCTTTGTTCCCGCCAATGTAAGAATTGATTAATCCAACTAATAATGTTTTTATCTATTCCATATGCTTCTAGTTTTGAGAGCAACTTCACGTGAGGTACCTTATCAAAAGCTTTCTTAAAATCGAGGAATATCGCGTCAACTTGGACATTATTTTCACCCGAGAGCAAGATGTCATGAACGAAGAGGGCCAATTGGGTTTCGCAAGATCTACCCTTTCGAAATCCGTGTTGGTTATTTATTAACAATTCCTCCCTATCTAAATGACTCATAATGGAGCTTACGATTACAGCGCAAGCCAACACCATAGACAGTGGCCGTGAGGGCACCACACCAGTGGGTTTATTGTGTAATTCCACCTCGGTGAGAGAGCCGTTTCGCTCACTGAATGGCTCAATGAATGGTTCAGATTCAG
This sequence comes from Ceriagrion tenellum, assembly GCA_963169105.1. Lineage (NCBI taxonomy): Eukaryota > Metazoa > Arthropoda > Insecta > Odonata > Coenagrionidae > Ceriagrion > Ceriagrion tenellum. The sequence goes on along the minus strand of OY720639.1, from coordinate 93,744,269 downwards.
TATAAGGAAAACAAGATCATTTTTCTCGTTCGATTACTCAGTTTCAGTAGCCCGGCGACTAGCTCGTTCGAATGTGAAGCACCCTATCCTAAAGTGTCCCTCGATTCAAATCCATCAGTGGGCATATTTTTTGCTAAATTTATTAGTAAGTATATTCATTGATTTTTCCAGCGAGTTTAATTCTAAATAAAATTAAAACATTTGTTTTGGTATCTGATTTAAGATTTTCCTGAAGGTGAACATTATTTCGGCGACTGTAAGCATAGGATTCGAAATCCTTCGTCTGTACTACGGGATAGAGCCGAAGTATATGTTCCTGATACAATCGGTAGTCATCGCCATCCCCGTTTCCATTTAGGTGATAAATTTTCCTTGTAGATTTTGACTGCAGCACTTGTTTCAATGATAATACAACTTAAGCAACATTTACTGCATTAGTGCGTTTTTCGCCTCCAAAACTGAATATTTACGACTACTTCGCAATCGAACTGTATATTTATTTCGTAAACAACTCTTGAGGGGGTATAATGTTGTGCTTTGCGGCAAATTGATGTTTAATGGATAATATCCAACAAGTGGGTATGACTAGTGACTCTAGGCTTTCCTCTAGACTCTAGGCTTTGAAGTTTTTTCTACCTTTATATGGCACTGTGGAAGTTGCTTCTAGTATCCCTAAACAATTGCCATTGAATGGCCGTCTCTATTGGTCTTGAATGGATATTACACGTTTAAGACGGCTGGTTCATCGTGATTTGTTCGGAACATATCGAATTGTGTGAGGAGGGCAATAACAATACTTCTGTCTTCACTTTTGGTCGGTGGTTTTCTCGGAGGCTGATCTCTACTTTATGACGAAGGCTTGAATAAACTAGTACACGACTGGGTTCCGTGCGGAATAGTGTGAACTATAACCCTGGGAACATGCGAAAGAATCTCCCTAAAAGCAGACGTTAAAGTCGGTCAAGTGGAAAGTTTCAGAGGCGTGAATTAATATGAATGACAAATATATAATTAATAATAATATCATGACAAATAATGTAAATTTGAGGGATTCTGTCTTAATAATGGTTAATTTCTTTAAATACCCGTTTCAACGTCTTCACGTGAAATATTAATTTTTTAATCTAAGACATCCACTAACTAAAAGTACTAACTGTAAATGTAACTAATGAAAAGGTGAGATAAAGACACGGATCTAGAGTCACAAGATACGTATCAAGGGTCGAAGGAGCTAATGGATCACTGGAAGAGTTGGTGAGTCAAGTGAAAGAACCGTAGGAACTCTGGGAAAAGACCCGCCAAATCATCGCCAGGTGATCTGATGATGGTCTCGCCGCCCTAGATTTTTGGAGATGAACTGCGAAAAATGGCGTATATTCCATGATTATGACGTCAATCGCTCGGAGGTGGAATTACAACATAAGCCCCCAGGTCTGCAAGATATATTTTTTCAAATTAGCTGACTGATGAGTTCAAGTGGCATCTAAAAAATTCCTTCCCATGCACAATATACCTCCACCACTGCATTAGCACGATTAGTCACTCAGAAGATACCTACTCCCATTTCCTGTCCTCTGTTACTTTCAAATTTTCTATTGTTTCCATGCTTTTCCCATCCTTACCACAATTAACCTTGTGACGCTTTTCCCATCCTCTCTTCTGCTCTTAATAGTGTTTGGTACCCCGCGGCGGCTAACCCTCCCGCCGATGGTTCGACCCTCGCCCAGCACATTAAACTTGCGTGACCTTGCCCGTTTTCTGGAAAGTGAGTGCGATCCATTCATGGGGACAGGTTAAGGTCGAGGACAGGAGAACGGAAAGGTGAGGTTGGGTTCGGAAATGAAACCGTTGAAAAAATGAACAGTGAAACAGAATGTTCTGAGAAAAAGTCGACATATAAGTAGCATACAACTTCCCCCGTTTCTTCAACTCCCATTCGCGAAACGACCAGGTAAAATATGGAATAGTCACAAGTACAAAACGAATCAAATTGTTGTCCAATTTATCGACGACTAACAAATGTACATCTACATCTACGTCATACCCTGCAAGCCACCCAAAGGGTGTGTGGCAGGGGGTGCTTTCGCACCAGGCATGCATGAATGATAGGGTAGAACACCGACATTAGATTAAAACCCGCGTACCACACATGCAAAGCGCCAATTAAAAATCTAATAGCCAAGAAACATTCAATCTTCAATCGTTCCAACATGCAAGGGATACAAAGACTACTACTACAGATTCCAAATATCATGCATAAATAAGAACATCAATAATTACATCATGCATAAATAAGAAAGAGGAGAATATAAAGAAAAAGATTTACTGTCTGCCTATTGTCACAATTCGAACTATTCATGACGACGATCACAGCTGGTATGGTCCCGATTGGTACGCGAAAAAAAAGACATTTTATACCTATCGGTTCTACAATCTAGCTCTCTAATTATATTGGCGCGATCTAATCTGCCGTAGTACGAGGGGGTTAATAGTATGTTTGTTACGTCGTCAGAGAAATGGTTTTCTTGATCGATCGTTAGTAATTGTGACCCCTAAGTACTTAACAGACTCGGCGTGAATAATTTCCGTATTTTTAATTCTGTAAGCCCTACCTGGCCTATTTTACTTTTTCCAAAAGCTGACTGCTACGCACTTTTTTATGTTTAATTCCATCTGCCACTTTTCGCACCAAGCGTGAATAGCATGTAGGTCGATTGTTAACGAGTCGCTATCTTCGGAATTGTTAATATCCCTATACACAACCGCGTCGTCTGCGAAGAGTCTAAGCTTACTTTTAACGACGTTACTAATATCATTAATGTACAAGAGAAATAAAAGTGGGCCAATTACACTTCCCTGAGGAACACCCGAAGTAACGCTAACTGTGTTTGACATGATACCGTCTATGACAACCCTTTGTTCCCGCCCATGTAAGAATTGATTAATCCAACTAATAATGTTTTTATCTATTCCATATGCTTCTAGTTTTGAGAGCAACTTAACGTGAGGTACTTTATCAAAAGCTTTCTTAAAATCGAGGAATATCGCGTCAACTTGAACATTATTTTCACCCGAGAGCAAGATGTCAAGAACGAATTGGGTTTCGCAAGATCTACCCTTTCGAAATCCGTGTTGGTTATTTATTAATAATTCCTCCCTATCTAATTCTACATCTACATCTACGTCATACCCTGCAAGCCACCCAAAGGGTGTGTGGCAGGGGGTGCTTTCGCACCAGGCATGCATGAATGATATGGTAGAACACCGACATTACATTAAAAACCCGCGTACCACACATGCAAAGCGCCAATTACAAATCTAATACCCAAGAAACATTCTATCTCCAATCGTTCTAACATGCAAGGGATACAAAGACTACTACTACAGATTCAAAATATCATGCATAAATAAGAACATCATTATTTACATCATGCATAAATAAGAAAGAGGAGAATATAATGAGAAAGATTAACTGCCTGCCTATTGTCAATACTCGAACTATTCATGACGACGATCACAGCTGTTATGGTCCCGAATGGTACGCGGAAAAAATGACATTTTATACCTATCGGTTCTACAATCTAGCTCTCTAATTTTATTGGCGCGATCTAATCTGCCGTAGTTGACTCATAATGGAGCTTACGATTGTGTGTACAGGAAATGGATGTGAGAGAAATAGGCCTATAGTTACTAGGGTCTTCCCTGTCGCCGCTTTTGAATATAGGTGTGACATTTGCTACTCTCCAGTCCTTAGGCACTACGTGATCTACTAAAGATTTGGTAAATATTAATTCTAAGTAAGGCGCTATGTCTGATGCCAATGTTTTATATACGCGAGCAGGTATTTGATCTGGACCGGGGGATTTGTTGGGGTTGATATTTTTTTTAGCTGCTGTTCTTTGCCGCGACAATTTATAATACTTTCAGGCATACATGTTTGGGAACGAACAGGCTGAGGATCGAAAAGATGTGGTGTATAAGTACTGAAAATGCTTTTGAAGAATGAGTTTAACGAATTGGCTTTTTGTAGACTGTTGGTTACCTTTTCCCCATTGATATTCTTAAGCGTGTGTACTGTTGATTTATTTCCTTGAGTGTTCCTAACATACGACCAAAATGCCTTGGGATTATCGTTCAATTGTTCTCCCAGTAATTTACTTTTGAAATCAGCTAACGCCCTTCGGCACGCTTTTTTTGCTAAGAGTTTAGATATTTTATAATTTTCGGTGACTGTGTATAGTTCTTCGGAGGATTTGTTTATTTTTGCCCTTTTTAACCTAGCATGACATGTTCTCTGGTGCTTTAATGTTTTTCTAACCTCCGCGTTATACCACCTAGGCTCTGCGTTGGCTCTTTTCCATTTACTTGGTATGTATTTGCTAACTACTGATCGTGTAACGTTGAGGAAAGTATTCCACAAAATCTCAGTATTACTGTTGATACTTATTTTTTTAAAATTAGTAAATGACTTTTGCAACTCTCGTTTCATGCCTTCGTAGTCAGCCTTATTAAACAAGTAGATTTTTCTTCGTGGATTATGTTTCTTGATCATGCTCATGGAAAAATTAGCTTTAACTATCTTGTGGTCGCTTATTCCCTTATCCGTACCTATGTTTACAACCATGTGTGGAATATTTGTCGCTAAAAGATGTGTTGATGCGAAAAGTGTATTTTTCCCTCTAGTTGGAGCAGTGACTAATTGATGTAGTGAGTGAGATGTGAATGTATACAGGAGTGACTCACAAAGGTCTTTGTCTTTCCCCCCAGTGATAAAACTGTAAGTGTCCCAGTCTATGGACGGAAGATTGAAATCCCCACCGATTATAATATGACAGTCGTTTTTTTGAGTGTTTAACTTACTGAGTTGACTTTCGAGTCCTAATATTGAGCTTACATGGGTATCTGGTGGTCTGTAATATGCGCACACATAGGTTGTTGTACTTCTGTATGTAATGTACTTCTTAACGGATACACTCTTCGCATACATTCTTCGATGTTGACATTGTTTTTGTGAATTATAACATCTTGTGATCTTAACATTTACATGCATTTTTAAAGAGAAGCATTATTGGTAATTTTTTTCATTTTGGTAATTTTGTCTTTTAGCAGACCCGTGCTATTTTAACAGTTAGCCATGCACATGACACATTTCGCTATCATTTCGTTAAATATGCATAGTTTTCCTCCTATCGTGAAGCTGTACATGTCATATTATTAGAAGGGTTGCTGATATATATCAATGTTTTATATCGATGCAAAGATTCAAAAATCACAAGCCAGCGTAGCTTTTGGCTAAACTTCAAATGCCGCAACGGAAACTGTAAAGGTTTTGTTGAGGCCTACATAAGCATTTACTATGTTGTAAGTGTACGTAGTAGACTTGTCACCCTCTGCCACACATTCCTAGGAAGGACGTGTAAGGTAATATTGGACGTAGATGTTGCATGACAGCGACATAAACTAATTTATTTTGAACCTTACAGGATCAATGAGTGAAAACCTCGCAAAGTCTTCTATTTCTCTGATCGACTCTTGTGTCACGTTTACGTAGTCGCAATTCTATTATTTCAGTAGTTTCCGTAGCATTTGTAGCATGCCCATTGTGAATGTTGGTGAAAGTTTCCTCTTGTTTATGCTTGTGATAAATCACCCTGCCAAACACCTTTGAGGTCGCTTGTAGGGTAATTATTAGATATAGATGTAAGTGATCTAATAGTACGATGGCTTGAAACACTGCCTTAGTTATCATTAAACAAAACAGCTGAGACTTAGGGCTAAGAGACTGACGGAAAAAAATGGTGGCTACTCACCCTGGAATCAGGGACAGATGCGACAGACGCTGATTGGCCCCTGCCAGTTGTACTGGCCCGGTATGAGTTCCATGTAAAAGAGGGGAACAGCTCCAAAGAACAACCTCAATGTGTATGGGATGAGGAAAGCACCTGGAAGAAAAATATGAGGTAAAGATTAGGATTTATTCCACTCTACGGCTGAAATGCATGACTTCGACTGAGTCAGGGCATAACTTTTTTTGGTTCGTTCTTATTATCCTTTTCTTTGCCCTATTGAAGTCATTTTTTGAGAGGTTTTTTGCTGCGATTGTTAAATACTCTTCTTCGACTCTCTCGTGATTACTTAAATCTGCTTGGATACAAATATACTCCTCCAGGCTAACATGTTTCTTAAATTGAAGGCTACAATGGATCATGCATCAATATTGAATTGAAAAGATCACGCCGCCTGCCTAACGCGGAGGTGACAGAAGTATAGGAGGTCAACAAGACCATTATTGACGACAGAATGTTTCATGGTTAGTTTATTTTTAATTAGCGTGTTGCTTGTGTGGTTCGCTGGTTTCAGTGTAATTTCGGTGTTCTGCCGATTCAATTCATGCATGCCTGGTGTGGAAGTATGTAGATACTAACCATCTTGCTGCATGTGACACTATTATCTAGCATGTCTCCCTTAAATATCATAGTTGCATGTCAATAGTGCATGTTTGGTGATTTTCATCCCAGCCACCCACCCTCGTGGTGGCTCGCAGGTTATTACGTAGATGTAGATGTGTACCCCCTGCCACACATCCTTAGGATGGCTTGCAGGGAATGACGGATATGTCATTGGATTTCTTTCATTCTAAATAACTATTCCCACATTTGCCACGGTTTAACTCTGCATCATAAATACCAAGAAAATTTTTAAACGGGCAATGATGTACACCTAGATTGCAAAGCAAGACTGCACTTTTTGTTGACATTGGGGACAAGGGTCATGAATGAGGATTGCTAATTTTATTCAGAAGTGAAATGCTAAGATAATCCATGATTACTATATTCGGAGATGCTCACCACCTCGCGACTGGTAAATTTATGATTAATTCCAGATGTAACCACCGTGAGCTGATGGCGCACTGCGGTTATGCACAGCTCCCATTGGCGAGCCAGTGAACAGGGGCGGTGAACGGATCCTCTCCCTTAGCCAATCACGCGGAGGGGAGGGGTAGTCGCCTGGAGAAATGCGTAGTTGACCTCCAATTAAAATAAATCTCGCTCTCCCTAATTTTACAAACCCTTTTGGGATTGGAGGACGTCCCTCTAGCCTGAGCATTTAAAAGGGAGTAAATTCTCCGTATATAGTAAGCTGCAGTTCATAGAGCAGCAATTCATCTTCTAAGGAGGTATTTAGTGTCAATTCAGTTATAAAATTATAAGTTGCAGCCCATCTTACAGCAAGAAATTCATCTTTAATGGTGTCGACAGTTGGTGTGTAGCTGGTTTGGCGATGTCCGAATGCTGAGAGCTGAGGCGATCTGACCATCGAAGCAGGCTTCCTTGGAATTTCACCAGCGTCCTTGGTCTCCAGAGTGAGTACAATGTCATTACAAATATTTTCAGGAATAATACGCAAGAGGTGAACTTAAAATACTCGGTCGATTAATAGCTTCGGATGAAACATCAGTAAACACTTATATATGACGGCCAAGGGCAGTGTTTAGCATTGAATTTTTTGTAGAACTTCTCAATAAAATCTTTAATCAATTAACTTACCACAATTGTTGATGCCAGTCAATAAGATAAATTGAAATATGCATTCAACAGACTCTAAAATAGGACGGATACCTCCTAACGCAGCTACATTACGTTATTATAAGATGATATCTTGGCGCTTATGTTGATTTCAGTGATGCAATGTTCTTATACTGAAGTATGGAGAAAAATTGAGTACATTTGTAGTGCATGTATCAGTTGCGACCACCCTATCGCTGTCACCTTCCTTCAAATGGTTTACTTCATGATCGCATTCAATCCTATGTCTTCACGATTTCCTGCATACCACTAAAATGAAGTATGGCAGGTGCACGGTTACATCAGTTATTTTTTCCCCGAATAGGTAGCATTGGAAAGCGTTGTTTTCTTTGAGGATTAAGCTTCAATGCTAATATGCGTATTATTACTCGTTGGCATTACTGATTACCGAGGTCAATCTCGAAGTAACTTGGTTCAGGATTTTTTAATTTATCACCGCCGCAAACATTTTGTGTCCGCATCCTGCATTGATCTATGTAGCCTCCATTCTACCGCGCAATGAAAGTATTGTGGTCTTTTTTGTCTAAGGGTCTGTGTACTGTCTTTTGACACACGTGCTCTATATCCTTGCGGTTTATCTAAGTTCCCATTCTGCAGATAATCAGTCCACTCTCGTGTTCCCGCCTTTTCCAAGTGATATACAGTTATACAGTCCCCATTATTGTCTAACATATTCCTATTAAAATTTGTCTACATTTCCCACTTCTGAAGACATCATATGATTCACATATAGTTATACATATAGTTGTTTCGATTCCAATGTGGTTATCAATGCAGTGCTAATTTGGTTATAATCGCCCTCTCATCCTCACCAATTGAACTTCCATTGAATGGAAGTGACCTATTCCATTGTACTTCAATGGCATGGTTCATTTGGAGGCACAGGTGAAGTGCTATATTCCTCTCGAATGTATCCCATGTATGGTAAATATGGTCGTCATGGGAAAAAATGCGGAGTGAGGGGCTATTGATTATAAATGTTGTAGATGCATCTAACTATCATACTGTTTATGCTAGATAAGTGCAGCAAAATAATTTCGATATGGGGATTGATTCGTAAACTGACATAAATAAGGTGTTTATTTTTGGCGGTAGTATTGGGTGAGGTATAAACATTGGTGTAGTGACACGTAATTATACATTTCACTTCAAGATGTGTTGTGCGAATTACGCCCGAATGTATTTGGTGCGCGTATTCTAATTTGCAGTTTCAGCAGCATAAATTTGATTGAGCTCTTGTCTTAATCATGGCAATTTTAACTTCGATGCATTTATGCTATGATTTATTTATTCAGTCCAACTTTTTTGTGGAGTAAGTCTCCGGATTCCTTAAGAATTGCAATGATGCATCTTACTGTTTTATTTTGTTTCATGTAGTTTGATGATTGATGCGAAAGTTAAAGTTTGATTTGTAGTTCGAAAGGAATGACGCTATTCCTTCGAATAATGATATAATTAAACACAACGGTGAAATTTTGATTATTGCTACTTGAATATACATTTCAGTTCATGAGGTACGTATTGCACCTTTTAAGGCCATTTACTTTAATGCGCGCATTCACTTTTGCAGTAACTGAAACTTTATTCTTTTGCTTTCAATTCTTTAACAGCTTTGTTGCGTGTTTCATTGCTTAACTACCTTTTCCTTGCTCCCGGTAAGTTTTTTAAGGGCATCGAAGGCGTTTTTTCAACCGGAGGAACTCGACTCGTCCCGCGCGGAGGGTAAACAACGAGCGGTGGGGAATGATCTTCCAAACGGCTTCCGCAAATTAGTCTTTGGCCCTCGCTGCTGTATCTCGTCAACTGCGTGGTTCGTTTGCATTGGCAGTACTTGCGGCCGGGATATCCCCATGTGGCGCTTTCTTAAATGCGTTACAGGGAGACATCCCGCTCGCAAATTCTCGCCCTTAAGGTTCGTTCCCACATTTCTGCTGCTGCACGTGTGTTGTCAATGTTTCCATTCTTTGTTTCTCTCTCCGCGGGTGGTATGCTTTGATCTAAATTTCCTAGGATCTGTGGAGGCCTCCCTATTTCTAATGATTTGCATTTTACCATTGGTAATTACTGCATACCAGGCAGCGAGCTCGTTCTATGTCGGTGTATCGGTCGGATTATCGATTTCAATGACCGTATTCCACGAAAACAGGTATTAAGCCTTAGCTACTGTATCAATGACTACTACTGGGGTTTATGGCCTGCTTTTGTTGAATATGCAATTTTGGATCGCGGTGTCCCCGGTTTGTTGTTTGATGCTACTAGCCCGGGGAGGTGTCACGGTTGGCAGTGTTTTTTCTTGTACCTGGATATTCTTCCCGTGTTAATGGCACCTCTTCCTCTGTTCGTCTTTTTTCCGGCTGCTTTAGTTTTGCATACATTTCCTTACATTCAGTACTTTTATTACACGAGCAGACCTTATTTTTCCACGGTGTTTCCAGGAGGCGTTGATGTTCGGACATATCCTTGGTCACGATCGTGTTTCTAATCGAATTTGACCGAAGATATGCCGAAGGTTGCGTCATTGGACAACGCTTCTGATCCTTTATGCTGCATCTGAGAGTACGAGCTTGGCTTCTGACTTCATAGACTCATTTGATCATAGTTTCATGTTCCTCGAACTGGATAGCATCTCTGAGGTATTTTGTTAACACGTTCGTTCTCCGTAGTCCGTAATTATTCCTTTCTCTGGATTTGTGGAGTTTAAATAGACCATTGTGGGCTACGGCCCGCTATTCGTGCTCTCTTGAGGTCTGTTCTTGGTTCTGGGCTTTAGTAAAGGTCGCCACGGCCGGTATGCCTCTTGAGAGTCGGCTTGTCAAAGCAACGTACACGTATTCATGCTAAAAATGCACGGCTGACCTCGAAACGCAGCATCGTTATCATTAATGCGAAGTGCCATCTTAAATGTGTGCAATGATTTCACTACTTAAAACGGGACTTATAGACCTCTTACAAATATTGAATCTTATATATCTTCTCACTGTTGAAATCATTGAATATTAAAGTTTTCAGTAGGCTAAAGAAGGCAACTTGCATCTATTAACTATGCAATATTTGTGAGCCCGCTGTCGTTGACACTTTCTTTGGAATGGCTTACTCCGGATCGCATCATTATGCTAAATCTACACATTACCTTACAATCCACAAGAGCGTATGGCATGTTCGCAATTATATTATATCACATATACTAATCTTGGTGCTTGTTTTAAATTTAGTGCTGGGAAGTTATGCTTATTTTTGTACATTGTGGTTATAAGCCTTTTAGTTATTTAGCACCGACGACGATATTTTATATCTCTCCAACTTGCGTCCTATAAAGTCCCCTAACGGCCGACTGCTAATATTGGTGCTGCCGTAACCCACGGTTCACTGTGATGTACGAATCAGAGCCAAGATGAGTTTATTTTCCGCATATAGTTCTTACTCGTAACTGTGGACCATTTATGCTAATGTTGAATGAAAATTTGCTACTGCCACATATTTGAGTAATTGGAGCGAGGCATTACGTTTAGGGGTCTGTGATCCAGTAATGCGGAGGATAATTTCTGCACTGGATCTCAAACCCTTAGGTGTAATGTCAATTGTCGACGTTGGTTGAGTGGGTGCTCGATCTCCAGGATGTTTAGGATGGATCTATTCCTTAGTCAGCCTGTGCAAGTATTTATCCTCAAGAGATTTTCCAAATTTTATTTTCAGGTGCGGTTCTATTTCGCACGCTAATTCTTTGTACACTGGGGCGCAAATATCATCTGGACCAGTTGATTTCTTGCATTTTAAGTGTATCAGGTGACTTGTTGTTATCAGCGGCCGTATTCCACGGAAGCATGCATTATGCATTGGCTGCTGTAACAATAATTAGAGCTGTGGCTTTTGTTGCGTACACAATCGTGTGGTCCCTGGTTGACTACTACGATGCTTTGTCCGATGCAAGTTGGCGATGTAGTTGTCATGGTTTGTAGCTCCTACCTTACAATTATTTTTGCATACGATATTAAGAGGCTTAATGTTTTGTTCGTGGGTGTAGCTGTGATGCATAATGACACGTCCTTTAATTTCGGCAGCAAAAAGGAACATTTACCCACTGTTTTATTTGACCAAAAGTGCTAATGCTGTCGTTGCTCCAGAGGCTGGCTAGCATATATTGATTAGATAGATAAGTTCCTATTCCTCGTTCCTCAGCCGGGATTAGTGCCTCTAGCATCGCATTGAATCCTGTTAAAGCACGGAATTATGGCCGGTGAAATGGAAAACAAGTTTGACTGCGGCAGTTCGTCCCGAAAGTGTAGTCTTTGTTACGCACCGCGGGAGCCGTCACTCGCCCTCATCTGGGTCGTCTTTGAGCTGACGTCACTCGGCCGCAGAATTTTCAGGTGACGTCGATCGTCGGCCATATCCTTGGTCTCGATCGTATTTTCAATCGATTTTGACCAAAGATATGCCGAAGGCTGCGTCATTGGTCTACGGGTCTTATTCCTTATGCTGCTTCTGGGAGTGTAAAATAGTGGACTCTGGCCTGCATCCTCCCTGCTCTTCGAACCAGAACCTCGTGTGATAATTCGGTATCACCCTCGCTTTCTATAATTGGCGATCTAGGACTGTATGGCGTTGGAAGGCGATGACCCAAGGGATATGACCTGAATATTTACCTCCATGCTTTAGGGTGCATGTGTACCTTGGTATTTTTAACTGAGCTTTGGAATGCTCTCTCGTGTACCATGTTGTTGCAAATGCGTGTGTTGCATGAGAATTGGGTATTTTCCAATAGTTTAATAACAAGAGTACGGATCTAAATTAGTTACTTGTAATCTTACACATAAGGAGTGAAAATATTTTTAACATTTATTCACGTGACACGTGAAACTGTCCTGTAACTTTAGCAGAGACATCGTGTTATGAAATACACATTTGTCCGAATTCCATCCCACGTTTATTGGATTTTCATTTTACACTGTTATGACTGTTGCAATGATGACTGATATTTATTTGTTCTTCTATACCTCCGTATTTTAAGTTATATTCACGGTCAATTCAGCCCTCATTTTAACAGCGCACGGCTGACGCTCATCAAAATTGTCAAAATTTTTATTAAATCTAATTTGCGACTTGAATACTCTTAAATTTTAGTGAAATGTTCTTCACTTAGTGTTAATCAGGAGTTACCTATTTAGGAAGTCTAGAAGTGTATTCTCTGCTGTTTACCTGCCAACGAATGGATTTTTCGAATGAATTCGTGCATTTTTAGGGTTGATTTGATTATATTTATTTTAAAGAGCTTCTCGTGAGTTATGGCGATAATGTTATAGGTTACGTCCAAATGAATAAAGAAGGACCAATGTACACAACTACTTCATAAATATACCAAGTACACAAAATGAGCAGTAAAGCATGCTTAGTGCAAATAAATATCGAGGCTTCGGGTTTTCAGTCCGAAAACCCATCGTCCACACGTGCATGAATTTGTAGATTCTTCTGGTAGCTGTATTGAATTCATTTGCATATATTTACATACATACTAATCACGCCTTTCCCTTCCGGAATAAGCAGAGTCACGAAATTTCACTCAAAAATACATTCCTACATCTATCCTTGCAAACCTCTTTCGCCTATTATACCACAATACACTGCTTCATACACGCCCTCCTGTTTTTTCACACTCCTAATATTCCTCCTCCTAAGCATTTCCTCAACGACATCACAATTTTTAGCTTAACCTCTCGCACCATACTAAAAATAAAGTTTCTATATTTTCATGTAGTCACAATGTTTTTTATATGTTGGTACATACATTACAATGGCCTTCACACCAGAAGAATTTTGCTTTGCTGCTGACGAAATCCCGCCCTGCCGCTCGAAACCACTCGTCGTTTGGAAGATGAATTAATTTCTTGCACGTTGTCCGATGTATTAGAACAATGTGGCGTAAATTACATCTACATCCTTTATCTCTCCATATTTAATAACAGAAAAATAGCCTTAAGGAATTTTACCTCGCTTGACTCTTCCGTAAGCATGACAAAACATTTGGGTCTGCATGGAAACAGCGAAAATGACGGCACAGATCATTATGTTATTTTCGGAGCGCGCTCGGGAGTATTCGTGGACTTCAACTTTCCTTTATTTTTAAAGACAGGATTAGCACCGTTTGATGGCAAAATTGTTAACAGATAGAATAAGATTAGAACAATTAATAGAAGATTGTTGATAGAATTAGAGATAGAAGAATAAGAATATCGAAAGATTGTAATACGTGGAAAATACCCAATTTTTCCGGTTTGACATTTTTACAGTTACGGTTGTAGTCAACACCGTGACTCGTTTTACGACTTTTGTAGAGTGAAGTACTTGTGAAATCTTGATACTGTTTTCCTATGCAGGAGGTTATTTACCTCCCCCGTAAATAATACTGATATATTATATTAGTTTTAGTAACCGCAGTGATTTCACTACTGTGTCCTGGCCTCCATTGTCTTGCCCCCAGTAGTTGTTTTGTGATAATACGTTACCATTGCATCTGGAGAGATCCTGCCGACACTGAAAATAGGCGTTTTTTCAAACGAGGGCATTCACCTGTTGGCTCGTCTCATCCCGAGCCAACGAGCGGTGTGGAGTGTTCTTCCAAACGGCCTTATATTGGTCTTTGGCCGTACATACCTCGTCCCTTGCTGTCGCTCCTCGTCGACTGTCTGCTGCATTTTCGCATGCAGTGCAGTGCTTGCGGCCGGGATCTCCCTGTGGCGCTTTGTGCAATGCGTTACAGAGAGACATCCCCCTTGCCATTTCTCACAGTTAAGATTCGATCCCTCATAGCAGGATTGATTTCAATGCTTCGAATTTTTCTTCCTCTCGGTTCTCTCTCCGCGGGTGATTCGCCTTTGTTTTACATTTATTACCATCTATGGAGGCCTCAATACTTTGCATGTTACTATAGTTGACTGCTATCTACTGGGCAGCATGCTCGTTCTATGTTGGTGGCTTCGTCGATTCCTGTTTTCAGCGGCCGTATGGCACGAAAACAGGTATTAAGCCTTAGCTACTGTATCAAAGACTAGTACTGGGGTTTATTGCCTGCTTTTGTTTTATAAGAAGTTTTGGATCGTGGTGACCCTGGAAGGCTGTTTCGATATTGATTTGTTAACACCTCCCCGGTATTAGTACCGGGGAGGTGTCAAGGTTGGCAGTGCTATTTCGTATCATTGGACATTCTAACCGCGTTACTGGCACCTCTCACTCTTATATGTTTATTCCCGGTTGTTTTTGTTTTGCATACAATTTCTGGCGGGTAACTTGTTTGTGACTATAGAACGAGTCCTCCTGATAGAATGACTCATGCATTTTAATTTCGGTGGCACATGCGGAAGATATGACCGGGATGTATCCCTTCAACAACGCTCTGAAATCTGCTTGGCTTTCGCTGTCACCTTCATCATGTGGGTCATATATGAGCAGACCTAATTTGGCCGCGGTACTACCAGTTTGCGTTGATCCTCGGCCATATCCTTGGTCTCGATCGAGTTGTTCGTCGATTTGGACCATAGATATGCCGAAGGTTGCTTTATTGCTCATCGGATCTTATTCCTTATACTGCATCTGCGAGTACGAATTTGGATTATGGCTTCATGGACTCATGGATTTATGTTCTACGAGCAGGAGAGCCCCTATTCTTTGTTAATTCGCTACCACGTTCCTTCTCTGAAGTTAATGATTCCTTTCTCTGGCTTAAAAGTTTAAATAGACCAATGATAAGCCATGGGTTTCAGTGAGCGCCTTCACTTTCACGAAATTTTAGCATTACCGTATTTCGTGTCACAATACCATCTTTAAATCACGCAAGATTCCTCTTTACTCTCTGTTATTAATATTACATTGTTATACTTATTACTCTTATATGTATTGCCACGGTGGTTGGATGAAATGTCTTAGGTTATTTTCCCAAGTAAAGCAACAATTTTTGGCAAGAGAAGTTACGCCGTGCTGCAGGGAGTCATCCAGCTCGAGATCCGAATTGTTCATATCGAAGATGCTTGTCATGTGGGCGGGTTTCGTGCAGGGGGGAGTTTTAGTTGGCAGAATTATCATTGATGTCACTGGACCTTCTTCCCGCGTGTAGCCCTCCTGAATTCTGCGCCTACTCAGATTTTATCGATATTGTAATTTATTTGTTTTTTTATCACTTGCAAAGAAGTTAATCGTGTGGTCATTAGCAGGCGTTAAACTGCGAGGACAATCGTTGAATCTTACGGGTCTTATGTAATCTAATAGAAGTTAACCATGTCTATCGTTCTATCTATCTCTCAATCATTCTCCCTAGAAATATAGAGTAGCGTTTGGGTATCTCGTGTTGTTCCCTCAATATATATAATAATAAATAATAATAAATATAATTTTAATAACAAATAAAGGAGAGATTGTTGAACCTACTACATCCACATCAATCTATCTAGATCATGCTTCTGATTCCTACGGCTCTCAAAAGGTAACAAACCAAATAAATGAAGCTGTAAATTAAAAGTAAAAGATCCATACAGCGGAGAAAAGACTCACGATGGAAGTTTCATATGCCTTTTACACACTTCCTGTTGTATATATTTCCTCTCTAGCATTTACAAAGTAACTGCTGGGTCTAAAAAATTGTCAGCTATTATTCACAGCATCAAGTAGTTCATATCTCTTCAATCGTTATTGCATATTCACAACAGTCTCACGGTAACAACAATTAACAACTGCTATTTACGAATCGACTGAGAAGACTTCTCGAAGAAGTAGCGCCAGCCAAGAACTGAGTGAACTAAATGTGGAAATTGAGGCAACACATTACCTAGGCAACACTTGAATAATATATACTATACTACCATATTACATATTCATGGTCGGTGAAAATAAAATTCTGTGGAATGTACAAAGTGAGTTCTAATTTCACCGATGAATGTGTCCTTGAGGGTATTGAGCACAGCAAATTGGGGTGAGTTCGCCTTGTGTTCACGCCGTGCCGCCTTTCCGTGTGGCGCAGGCTCGCGATACCAGTTGTTTATATCAGATGTGTTTTCGATAAGGGCGGGTTTCATGCAGGGTGGAGTTTCAGTTGGCAGAATTTCCAAGCGTGTCACTGGACCTTCTTCCCGCTTGTATCCCTCCTCTATGCTACGACTGCGTGAATTTCTTCAAAATTGTAATTTACCTGTTTTCATTGATTGATTGTATTGTTTTTTTGACTTTGCACAGAAGTTATCATTTTCATCATGTGGTCTTTAGTACGTCTTTGCATTTATCTTCTACATCAATGTTCTGCGAAGGCAATCATTGGCTCTACTCTGCAAGGGCAATAACTAGCACTGGGGAGCCATGAACTGAGTGAACTAAATGTGGAAATTAAGACAACACATTACCTAGGCAACGATTCCAAACGTTTAAATCCATAACACATATTCATGGTCGAAACCATGGCCGATGAAAATAAAATTCTGTGGAATGTACAACGTGAGTTCTAATTTCATCTATGAATTTTGTCCTTGGGATTGTTTCAATAGGTTTCCGGTACTGGATTGCATTACCGGTGATCATATGAGTGACCATATATCAACGCCGGATTGCCACCACCATTGATCTACAAGAGTGGGCCGGGTGGATGTGGTCAGATCCTTCGTGCATGGACAGTTATAGTAACACATCGTTACCACCGAAGAGTCAACTGGAGCATTGATCGCGGTCAGGATTTCTCAGTGACGCTGTGGTTGATGTGCCACAAGGAATAATCGCAGTCGCGATCCGTGCTGATTATTTTCGTTCATGTTTAGAATATGGGTCGGTGTTATGCTAGGTGGAGATTCAGTTGGCTGTGTTTCGGTGCTTGTCACTGGATCTTCTACCCACGCAATACCTACCCGAATGCAACGAAGCACCTGGCGTACGTTTACGTAGCCGTCTTCGTAGCTTCATGTACTTTCATTTTTAGTATATCGAGGAAGTGGGCTTTGAAGTCTAAAAAACTTCTGTAACTATGCAGAGCACATATCTTGCAGCCATTAACGCATGTGGTTACTGTTGGGTGTAGCAATGGGTACGAAATACTCGTGCGGCATCAATGGTGAGGGAAGGAGTCACAGTTGGCAGTGGATTCGTTTGTAACTGGATGACCTTACTTGGAGTGTATTCGCATAGAAGTGTTATCCCGTTCACGTTCATTTGGCGCCAAAGAGGCTGCTCGGCCGTGGCGCTGTTGTTTGCCGGTCGTCACAGCCGGCAAGCCTCGTGGGTGACAAATGGACGCAGCTTCCGTTTTGATTCTCAGATTAATTGATATTTCTTCTGCACCTACAGACTGTCGTGTAAGCCACCGCTAGCATTTTTGGCGCGGGGTGATTCCGCACCAGGCGTGCAACGCAGATCCCAGTTCAAATCAGAGCCTCGTACGTTGTCCGAAGCTCATCTAAAATGAGCAACCTAGTATGTATTTTTGATTAAGGTCCTTTATTCTACCGCCAATTGACTTGATCTTGTCAAAGCGTAGTAAACATTGTTAATGTCGGTTGCTTTAATTTGTTTTATGGAATATTTTTAGTTATTTTACTTTTGTTTTTGGAACTAAATTATGGTATACTTTCCATGGGTATAATATCTAATTCAACACACCATTGTAGAGCAATTTTATATAATTCCGTTAAGTTTACCCATTATTTGCAGTTAATTAAATAATACTTCAATGCCTTTTTCTTGGCGTAGCTGTGTGTTTTTTTCGTTAGGTGCTAGTAACCGGCGTTAGCGACTTTGTCACGTGCAGTCCGCGGGTTGCACGTCGAAGTACCGCCAGACGTCCCAGGTCCCGTCATATGCCTTGGTGATTCTGTGTGCGCAAGCCTGCTCCTCTCCTTGGTTATGGGAGGCTGCCCGGAGAGTTTGCTATTCTGGGTCGATTTTCTTGAGGGGCTATAGGCGTGGGATATTACGTATCGTCGGCAAGCCTCCTGAAGGACGATTCGTCAGGTCTTAGAGTCAGTCTCAGTTAAAGGAGCGATAGCAGGGTGCCAGGCTAAGGGATTTGTGGTTTAGTTGGCCATTGATTAGAAAGTTGGCACTGGATCTCAAACCCCTCGCTGTGGTGCTCGTTTTCTTCGCTTCCCGATGTATGCTGATGATAAGGCATGATGATTTTTACCTAAATCAGTTGTAAGTAGTGTTTCCCACTGGAATGACATGGCCAAATGGTTTCTGATGAAGCCATTCATATCGAATTGCCGATACTAAGAACTTTTATGACTTATGTTTTATGACATCCTTTGCAATGTTAAAATCATCATTGTTTGGTATATTATTTCTACCAGTGGGTAAATTATGCATTGCGTATTATTTGTTTTGTGTGTTTAATTTCAGTAAATGCGACCCGTACGATTTCCTTGAATAGTAATATAAAGAATGGAGGACACTTGGATCCAGGACATTGGATCTGTCATTAAGTTTAAGTCAAAGTACCATTTTCAATAAGCTTCTAATCGAGAACCATTTGTTAGGTGATCATTCTGATTAGTACTTGCGGCGATCCTGAAGGCATTTTGTACGAAGGTAAAACCTCATAATAAATAAACTCATGAAGTTCTCTCAGCGGGTTTCGGCGCCCTGCCTCATGTTCATTGGTACTTCCTCCATCGGCTGAATATGCTTTACAACTAACCAATGGAGGACTTGTGATTTCTGAGCCAATACGATGACGAGGGTGCAAGAGGCCCAGCATCAAAAGCGCGAGAGCAAATTTTGCGATTTTTCGTAATGGGTACATCGCTACAACAGTATCGTTGAGATTTGGTACTTTCTAATTCTCGAGTTTTTGTTTGAATCAGACACCTGAATTTAAATGATGCATGGATAGTGTTGGATCGCACTCCAATGTAATAACACCGTGTTCCAAGCTTAGGATGCAGCGAAGCTTGGACAAAAAAAACAGAGCTTGTGGATGCATGAAAAATGATTTCTTCCTTAAAACAAAGATTACCATCACTATTCATTAATACTGCATAGCGAAAATATAAAAACGCTAACAATATAAAAAATTATACTTTTGAGAGAATGCGTCTTTTGAAAAAATCACATTTGAAGTTTTCACGATGGAAATTCGTGCACAATGAGCAAAATATTGAATTAATGATGTCACAGTGGTATGCGATTTTTATTTCACTTCCAAATGAGTATTTATGCTATAATGCAGGAATTTTATGTCTGCGGGTATCGAAGACAATCCTAACATAACTTTACGAAAACCTTTTTTTCATGCAGCCGTAAAAAGGAAACGGATGCAAGTTTTGAAAGTTATTGGGCATGGTCAAAAGTGAAGGAACACGGAATACGTCCTCCAAATCTGGTCGAAATGGAAGAGGTTAAAAAAAAATTACCGGTCTCTTTTTGGTCATTATGGTATGTAATTACACAATTCGTGCCGATAGATTTAAAATGTCATTTTTCCCGCGTACCATAAGAGAGAACAATAGGCAACGTAGCAAAAGGGATAGGTAGGTGAAACATAGTTAAAATAGTCTGTAGTGCATGATGCATGTAATAACTACCAATAATCCCTTCCTTATTATGTAGATTTTAACCTTTGCTATACCGTAGTAACTAATATTCTATTGTAATAACTACTGCAATTACTTGCAATAACTAATAATCTACTGTAGTAACTAATAAACTATGACCCTATTTTCTAGCATGTCTACATTATATATCCTACTTACATGGCAATAGTGCATGTTTGGTGATCTTCACCCCCTGCCACACACCCTCGTGGTGGCTCGCAGGGTATTACGTAGATGTAGATGTAGATGAATTATTAACTTGACTGTAAAATGAAATTTACCATACACCTGTTCACCTGACCACCTAGAGAGAGGGGGGAATAACCCTCCCCCGTGTATCCACCCCTGCAAGGTATTAGGTCATGTAGAAAACAAGGTAGTGCCGGGCGTTTCATGTGGGGTGAGTTGTTAATAAATATGGTAAGTTATAATACACAAGGACAAAGTCGAACCTAGAGTTTGTAATTAGTGTTATTCTAGCATAAGTTAATTTTTATCTCCATCATATTAGATATTTTCCGTTTCATGGTTTTGGTTTCATTTTACGCGATAATTATTGCCATCGCGGCGCATTAATTACCATTAATCAATGATTGTTCAGTTGCTTCGACGGCCACTTGATACGCAGTGTTGCCTTCCTAATACGGAGGGAGATACCACAGGGTCATAGGGCGGGGTCGTGAACGTGGGGAGGCCTTATATCTTTATGATGATTTCCTCCGTTTCTGGGAATAGTTCTCTGAACTGCTCCATACGCAGTCCATCCACTGGTGTCACTCAACGTGGAACTTTTCATTCGATTACTGTTCTGCCCGGGTTATCCATAGCTTCCGTAGTATAGCTATAAGTTTGTTCGTACCTTAACACACGCTTGCTTGAAGTTTTGAGACGCGACGATGCGCTGGTCTGACGAGCCTGCTTTTTGGCGGGTGTTTTTCTGCCTTTCGATCGGGGTTTTTCTTTGCACTCGTGTTGCCGGGCAGAACTACAACTTACATTTGGTCTCGGGTGGAGAGGGAGGTCTCTACGACCCGACAAGGGATCGACCGGTCGCCGGGGCTTCGCAGCCTTCCACTGACGGACAGCGGGAGTCGTACCACACTGCGGATTCCTGCCGGCGGTGCGTCCGGGACCCAGATTAGAAATATCACATTGAAGGGTCGTGCGGTGAGTCAGCATTACATTTTTCTGGTCCTGTCATTCAATTTCAGAGAGACCCAGATAAATCCGAGATTTTAGCAGTTCTGTAGCATTTGTACTATACCGATAGCGTGGTGCATTTTGGTGGAAGCAAATTTATTCACTGTAGTTCATGTTGGTGATGAGCCAAACATCCCTGTGGTGGCTTGCAGGGTAATAAGTTGGTGAATGTAGAAGCACATTACTCATCTGCGCGGATTTCGAGGTAATATTGGTCACAATAGATAATTTCTATGAAGTTCTGGCCCTCGCTGGGTCAGCCAATGTGTTTAATAGCATCTTTATAGCTAACATCACACTCTGCTTGTAATATACCGCATGAATTACTATCTTGCAGTATTCAAAAGGCCGGGGAAAGTGGGCAGTGTTGATTCTGATATGATCTGGGATAAGTGCTGCATGCCTGGTGTGGATTCACACCGTGACACACACGTTATTGGTGGTTTGCTCGGTATTTCGTAAATGTAGATGCACATAACGCCCCCACAAGCCAACAGGGGGCTGGGTCCTCCAAGACGAAACTACGTCCAGTAGTGCATAAGTACTAACTTCCAAATACTTTTCAGGAGGTTAAATTTCACAAATAAGCACTACACTACAGGTTACAATCAATTATATAGAAACTCTTTGCATTAAGGCATTTTGAAACAGAGAGTGTACAGAGAGAGCGATTGAGACAGAATTAGAGTTCTTCCGGAAACATGGAATTATCTTAAGATATCAGCAACTAATCAACTGCTCTACAACTGCCACAGACCGTGCTCAAGATCTCAGTGCTATTTGAATCGGTAACATGCACTACACTGCACGAAGTCATCTATTTTTGTATGAACTACTAGCGTAAACCAAACGGGTATAATAACATTTAAGTCGCCTCGTCCTACAGTGCCTATATTTTCCTTCATTTCATTCGCACGAACGAATTCACCGCAAAATATTTGGTATTGTAAAATGATATTAACGCCGCCAGAAAATAATTTTGTTACGACAAAGAAAGGTCACAAAATAAGTGAAGCGTGGATAAGTACTAACCTCAGTTAATAATTCTAACTTTTGATCTAAAATTGTAAAAGTAAAATTAGATGAATAATGGGGGTTTGAAAGCTATTTCCATCCCAGTTGTTGATAAAGGCTAGAAAATCTAGCGAAATTATCAAAACGGCCTATAACTTATATAACTTTACGTCGTTGCACGCGATCTATTTCATTGTTAATAGCAATTTTGTTACGACAAAGAAAGGTCACAAAATAAGTGAAGCGTGGATAAGTACTAGGCAATTGTATTTATCCATTAAGGTCAAATTTGTTATTTGTAAAGGTGTAATGATTGGTGAGAAGGAAATTCGAAGGTTGGCAGGTTTTGGTCTTGCATTTTTAAGCTACGTAAGTATTATCAGGATGGCCATTGTTACCGCATGCTCCTTAGGTTTCCGTGGTAACAATATCGTCGCTGCTTCTTGACAAGGTTTTCCGTGAACGTACTCCCCTTTCCAAATCGCTGTTAGTCTAACCAAGGAAATAAAGATGATCACTTTATTAAGAGCAGTTGAAGGGCTCCTTTGTACACGGGCATCTACTTCAGACACAGAAATTCCAGCCAAGGTATGTTGTCTCGTTTTTTTTCTGCCATCGTACAATTTCCTGGCCGAGAACTCAATCATGTCATAATAGCTGCCACTGGAACTTAACTAGCAGGTAGTTTACCAATATATTTGAAATACTCTCATACATCTGTCATAATTTACTACACACAAGTAATTGCACGTTTCCTAAGTGCGAAAAAATTCTCCGAAATGTTGCTAAAAATATATCAATACTAGTGCTTCTGTTACATTAGTAGCATATGGCGTTGTGTATCCTTAATACAACTCCCCCGTTCCGAAGTTAAAATGTTATCAGTGTACAAATACTAGTATGATGTTTAAATATCGACACCGGTCAGGTGTATTTTTAACCATCATTATTTGCCGTGTATCTTAGCCAGTGTGCTGCATGTCAGCTTTTTCACCGAGGTAGCACCAAGTATGTTCTCCTGACTGCGAAAAGATCTGTGCTTTGTGGTCGGGGGGAACGTGTGATGTATTATTTTTGAGATGGGACTACTTTTGCCAGGAATGTAATCACCCCGTGCCACCCACCCTGTACTTGGAAAGCACAATTCTTCGTAGAGGTAGACTTGGCGCCTATCTCCATACATATGTTGTTAATGATGTGCATTCCTACAAATTCCGAACATTCAGGCAGCGTTGCTTGGAATGGTAGCATTTTGGAGAGATAAAGAATGCATGATTGTCCGCAAAAAGCTACATTAATAACGATCACGGTTATGATACATTATATCATCATCACCTTATGATATCAATTCAATACATTTGATGGTAAACTGCGGCTTCCATCACCCTAACGAAAAATATTTTGCGACAAACTCTCGTATTTCACCAAAATGAAAATGATGCCATTACGTGGTGAAATGAATGAGCATTTGGAACATGTAAAAAAACTTTCTTTCAGGAGTAGTTTTTGAGATGTTACACTGCAAAAATGACCAATTTCGTACAATTTCGACACCATTTCTTCCATTTTTACTAAGGCTCCGGTAGAGGGAGAGACGGTCTTTTTTCCCCAACCAATGCTACATTGCGTGGAAATGTAAAGTTATGGATGGATTAAATAAATGCACGATTTTCAACAAAATATCTTATTTAATAAAAAATAACATTTGGATTTAGATGGGACGCTCTTCATAACGTAACGAAAACTTATCAGTCAATTTTTTCTAAAGTCGTAAAAAAAATTTGCATTTGAATATTTGCATTGCAAAAGTATTTGAGATGATATTACACATTGACTTAAAAGTAGTAATAATTTCGTGTTCATTGACGAAAAATTGCGCATCGTTTAACGCGCACAGTTCTTCTCTCCTCCTAACTCTTATTGCTATCTGAAAACGGACTCCACTTATCATAGAGTATCTTCTTAGCAAGGGCATTTCTGCTTAATTTATATTTATTTTATCTTCCATCACCGGTGATATTTCTTACCCAATGGCGGAAGTTCGTAAACTTTCGGTAGTTTTTCCGCCCAATATTCAAGGTGAATTTACATTCTCTATTTATTAATCAACTTCGTCATAATTTAAGTTTTATTCGCGTTATTATTCAAGTTGTATATCTACATAGTTTGGGAGATTATCAAAGCGGTATTTTACGAAAGTTGTATATCTACATAGTTAGGGCAATGTCATTAGGCCTCTCTTTTATTCATTAGTATCGCTCTGACGCAAGAAAGGTGCGCATCTTATGCGCACTTGTTGTACGAATCACGACTCCCACAGAACCAAGCCAGGTCATATTAGCTCAGGTGTGCCACACTTTTTGGCTCCAATACTTAGTTGATTCCCGTGGCAGGGCTGATGTCCAGACACTCTGCCACGCACCGAGGCGGATACGATTTACAACGTATACAGCAGATAAGAAGAGATCTGATCCAAATCAGTCGAAATGTATTCATCCAGTTTTAAAAGACCTTTCCCCTTTCAGGATCCATCCCAGAATCTCCATAAACCCGGGGGATTCGAGCTGACTTCTGAGTTCGGGTGGACTATATATATTGCAGCAGCGGAGAATGATGGATCATCGCTCGTAAGATTCAAGGAGAATAAGAGCAAGGTTTGTGACGATCTCGAGAAACCTTTATGACTAGATTAAGTAGATATCTCAAAAGAATTTTCAAAGATCCACTGCACTAGTCGCGCAGTTACTTCAACGGAGTCACCCGCTAGTGATCACATAATTGTGTGGAATTCAAATGGACTGGGAATCGAATCCCTCGATTTCGTGCCAAGTGCTCTAACCAACTAAGCTACCCAGGAGTCCTCTTCCAATGTGAGTCTCATTGGGGGCTTTAAGGAGCAAGTTGTCCTCACAGGTACCATGCATATGATGCCAGAGTACCCGTATGCTAGCGATAAAAGCCACAGTCCACGGGGTTAAGCCCAACTTTAAACACGAAGGTGTTTACTTAGGACATTTATTTTCTGTTGACGCAGTTACTTCAACGGAGTCACCCGCTAGTGACCACAGAATGGTGTGAAATTCAAAGTGGAAAAATCATTCGCCTGGAGGGTTAGAGCACTCGACGCGAAATCGAGGGATCTGAGTTCGATTCCCAGTCCACGCGAATGATTTTTCCACTGTGAATTTCACACAATTATGTGATCACTGGTTACTTCAACGGGGTCACCCGCTAGTGATCACACAGTTTTTCGTCCAAATCTTTTCGTTCATCTTAAACCGCACACGTTTAGGATATGCGCAAAGCGGAGCAAATTGGCGAATGACTGCCTCGTCGAACTGCGCCAACAGTCCTCGGCCAATCGCGCCCACAACATCGCCGTTCAACAGCGTGACGCATGGGATAGGGACAGACGGACCGACGGACGGACTTACCGAAATATTTATATAGATAAATGTACCAAATTAAAGGATGTAGCGTGGTCTGATGAAATGCATGGAATTTTGTGTCAATTTCTTGTGCCGCTTATCGTCATTCATCTGTTTAGCGCAGCGCGGAGCTATAAAGGGCCCATTCTGGGATATACGTTGTCGCAGCCCGTAGCGCGTACCTGACGCCAAGCTATAAAGCCGGCCTTAGGGGTGGTGAAAGTATGAGCCCTGTTGCCACTTGCGCGTTGCGGGCCGAACCCGTTACTCATACGCTCCTTCTGTGCATTGCCTCGAAGGGGGAAAACAATCGCTGCACACGCTCTTATCATGAATTTTATTTTACGTAGCAATTGGTGTCTGTTTAGTATCCAACCATTTTCCATCACCTTTTACTCATAAGGGCCTTTTGTCGATGCACTGAATTTATTGGTTGATATCAGAGTTAGATCGCGTCCAGCAAAGAGGAGCTAGGTTTGTGAAACGATGCTACGATAAGTCGGCTAGTGTGTCTGGACTGTTAGAAGAATTAGGATGGGAATCGCTATCACAGCGTAGATTAAATTATAGGCTTAACCTCCTAAATAAATTTCAGGAAAATCATTTTACTGACGACGTAAAAAACATAATATTGACCCCTTCGTACTACGGCAGATTAGATCGCGCCAATAAAATTAGAGAGCTAGATTGTAGAACCGATAGGTATAAAATGTCATTTTTTCCGCGTACCATTCGGGACCATTACAACTGTGATCGTCGTCATGAGTAGTTCCAATAGTGACAATAGGCAGACAGTAAATCTTTCTCTTTATATTCTCTACGTTCTTATTCATGCATGATGTAAATATTAATGTTCTTATTTATGCATGATATTTTGAATCTGTAGTAGTAGTCTTTGTATCCCTTGCATGTTAGAACGATTGGAGATAGAATGTTTCTTGGGTATTAGATTTGTAATTGGCGCTTTGCATGTGTGGTACGCGGGTTTTAATGTAATGTCGGTGTTCTACCATATCATTCATGCATGCCTGGTGCGAAAGCACCCCCTGCCACACACCCTTTGGGTGGCTTGCAGGGTATGACGTAGATGTAGATGTAAATACTGCTCAAAAGAGTTTCAAAACAAGACCAAGATCTTGCTTCTACTATTTTTCATAACCAAGAAAAAGTTGTTTCATAAACCTGTTAATAACTTTTTTATGGCATTATATAAAAAACTTAAAGTTTAAATATGCATTTCAATATATTTTCCCACACGATACTACAGGTTCATTACGATTAAACTGTTAAACTATTAAATGTCAAAGAGAGCGCTCCGTACGAAAACGGCAAAAAAACGGCACTTGTTTTGTTCTCACCGGAATAAAATATCGAAAGTTTAATGTAAAAATAATTGGCAACCACAATTAAAAGCAAAATAAAACAAGCTAAAGTTTGGTGTAACTTGTATTCATGTAAGTACCGTGGTTCATTTTCAATCAGCGTTCAAACTCGAGTCTACACAATTTTTGCACCGACAGTAGGTACTCAGGCGTCCTATTCCACTGTGAATCTCATGGGGGCTTTAAGTAGCTAGTAGTCCTCACAGGTACCGTGCATATGATGCCAGAAGTACCCGTATGCGAGCGCTAAGCGCCACAGTCCACGGGGTAAAGCCCAACTTTAAACACAAAGGCGTTTACCTTGGAAATTTTCAAAGAATCACGAAACTAGCCACTCAGTTACTTCAAAGGAGTCACCCGCTAGTGATCACACAATTGTGTGACATTCACAATTGAAAATCGTTTCCCTGGACTGGGAATCGAACCCAGGTCCCTCCATTTTTTCCTAAATTGGCTAGAGCACTCGGCGCGAAATCGAGGGATCTGGGTTCGATTCCCAGTCCAGGCGAATGATTTTTCCACTGTGAATTTCACATAACTGGGCAGTCTCAAAAGAATATTATGATGACCACTTCTGGTAGTCTTTCTAAGGTCTTATCTTTTCAACCTCATACATTTTACCCTGGGATCCACCTTAACGATGTGATAATGGGGGGGGGGGGGTTATAACAAAACAGGCACCATAATGTAATAATTAACATTAACGTCAAGTTAACGAAACTACGAATAACAATGCATTAGTAAGAACCTGCAAAACCTCGTCAAAAACTTTCATCAAAATTCATTACTAAGAGTATGCTACAAAAGATAAATTATTTGTATTAACTTATTTTACAAGTTCGTAACAGATTTACAGGTCACGCAGAAATCATAGGAAACGAGATGCTAGTACATACTTAGTCGCATATCAAGTGAAAAGCATAAGGGAGAAAATCGACTAATCAGCTACAATAACTGTCGACTAAAATACTTGTCTCTCATTGGTAGCCAGTATGATCATTAATCCATCGCGAGGAAAAAACGGCATTTGAAAACTGTCTGTTCTGCAGTCAGTTTCCGTCATTTTATTCTTATGATCTGATCTACCACAGAGTGTTGGAGTTCGTAAGATATTAATAACGGCGTCAGAAAATACATTGGTTTCAAATTTACGTAAAGGATTAAGAACAATTTTTTATCAATGGCCTGAAAGCGATTACCATCTCAGTTGTTGCAAGAGGTTAGTAACACCAACGAGATTATCACAGCTGTCATCTACGGATCTTGCTGATCTTCACTGCACTCGTCCTAACTTGGCTTTGAAGCCTACCTCATAATGATGGTGGTATACACTGGTAGCGTATTCCAAGCCGGAAACTTTGAATTACAAGCTCAAGTGAGACTCATAGCATTTAGAAATAGATTTTAAGAAGTAATTTGTTATGAATTTTTGGAAAAAGAAAAACTTTCCCAACGAAACGCGCTCAATAACTCAAGCTCTTGTGTCTCGTTCCCACATTTGCAACACACATGAACACAATTGATATCTGTAGCTTTGGTAACATTCCTAGGTGTTGTACATAATGGCAAATATTTCAGGTACATTATTGTGCCCGCTATTTTAACTTGCCACCTGTAAAATACCTTTGAGGAGGCATGCAGGGTAATAAGTACATGTAGCTATGTAGAAGTAAACTATTTCTCTGGCTTTCTCGTCGCACTTCCCAAGTACTCATCCCTTGGTACATAAAAATACATTTCAGTGTTTGTGTGATGACTCCACACCCCTGCCACACACTCTCGAGGCGGATTGCAGAGTAATAGTTAGATAAAGATTGTCTCCGTTGCACTCTTATAATGTAAGTTTTTCGGCGTGCCTCGCCCGGCCATTGCGGCAGGGCAGTCTTTAAATGCTCCAAAGAATAACAGCGATTCGTTCACCGAAACTGGAATAAATAGATCCTTTCAAATTTTTGGTGGAAAAAATTTTTTTACATCTTTTACGAAAGTTTGATGGAGACTATTTTTTTGCCGGACGTACAACATATTTTCTAGAGAGACACTAATATATCAGAAACGATAAAAGAATTATATTGAGGAGATATACTGCAGAACCGATAGATTTGGAATGTTTTGTTTTCCACATACTAAATGGGACAACGAAAGCTGTGATAAATCAGTTCAAAGAAACTTTGACTATCACTGAGAAGAATAGTTTTTGTACTTGTGCCTAATATCCTACCATCATCACTAAACAAATCACACCACATAAAATTTCCGGCGTGATTTAGCTTTATGCATGATTTAGTATCTTGTAGGACTATACATCGATCGAATTAATGATACTAACCATTAGTTGTATCATAAGGTGTGTTGCATGGTAGCATTGTAGTCTGCGCTCTCTACATAGTAGTTTCTCTCTCTGCATAGCAGGTTTCTGGTCTGACCTCGCATTTTTATACTAAGCGCTTTTGGCCTGCGACCGGGGGAAAGTGCGCGGTTCAAAATGAACACCCGAGAATGCTCCCTTCACGTGGTGCAATAGCCCGTTCAATTCAATCATCTACATCTACGAAATACCGTGCAAGCCACCACTAGGTAGTGTGGCATGGGGTTATTCCTCACCAGGCATACAGCACCCATCCCAGCATACACCAGAACCGCGAACGTTCCCCGGATTGCAGGCGCAGGCCAAAAGCTGTCAGGATAACAGTGCGCAGTCAGACCAGTAAATAGGAGAGTGATGCGTAAAAGAACATGCTATCATGCCGTACATTACTCAAGATACAACAACCTGTTACTACTAATGCGACAGATAAATAGCACTACAAGGTACTAAATCACACAAGTGTATATCATGCCGAAGATTACAAGCGAGGATAGTAGCTAATAATCATGTTAGGATATTTAGCACAACTGAAAAAACCTATTTAACCTAGATAGTATCCTAGAACTGATCTATCGTAACTATTACGGTCCCTTTTTGTGCGCAAAAAGATGGCATTTAAATAATGTCGGTTCTGCAGTCTATTCTATTAATGCTCTTTTGCTATTAATCCTGTGTTCTTTTCTACCATAATAGTTTGGCACTAGCAAAATATGTCGAACGTCCGGCAAAAAATGTCTACATCAAACTTTTGTAATAGATTTAACTTATTTCCTATTCGATCGGATAGAGGTTCCCACCCTAACTTTTATTTCTCTTATACATAAATGATATTAGCAACATCGTTAAAATTAAGCTTAGACTCTTCGCAGACGACGCGGTTGTGTATAGGGATATTAACAATTCCGAAGATAGCGACTCGTCATCAATCGACCTACTTGCTATTCATGCTTGGTGCGAAAAGTGGCAGATGGAACTAAACATAAAAAAGTGCGTAGCAGTCAGCTTTTGGAAAAAGAAAAATAGGCCAGGTAGGGCGTACAGAATTAAAAATACGGAAATTATTCACGCCGAGTCTGTTAAGTACTTAGGGGTCACAATTACTCGCAACATATCTTGGGGAAAACATATTCGGGAAATATGTGGTCAAGCATATAGGAAGCTAGGCTTTATCAATAGAATACTCGGAAAACATGATGAGAAAGTAAAAGAACGTTGTTACTTCAATCGTTACGCCTCATTTGGAATAAGCCGTTAGTGTATGGGATCCATACGAAGCGGGGTTGATATCAGAGTTAGATCGCGTGCAGCGAAGAGGAGCTAGGTTTGTGAAACGATGATACGATAAGTTGGCTAGTGTGTCTGGACTGTTAGAAGAATTAGGATGGGAATCGCTATCACAGCGTAGATTAAATTATAGGCTTAACCTCCTAACTAAATTTCAGAAAAATAATTTCCCTGACGACGTGAAAAACATACTATTAACCCCTTCGTACTACGGCAGATTAGATCGCGCCAATAAAATTAGAGAGCTAGATTGTAGAACCGATACGTATAAAATGTCACTTTTTCCGCGTACCATTCGGGACCATAACAGCTGTGACCGTCGTCATGAATAGTTTGAATTGTAACAATAGGCAGACAGTAAATCTTTCTTTTTATATTCTCTACGTTCTTATTTATGCATGATGTAAATATTGATGCTCTTATTTATGCACGATATTTTGAATCTGTAGTAGTAGTCTTTGTATCCCTTGCATGTTGGAACGATTGACGATGGAATGTTTCTTGGTTAGTAGACTTTAATGGGCGCGTTGCATGTAGTTCAAATGTAGTTTCGGTGTTCTGCCGTATAATTGATGCATGCCTGGTGTGGAAGCACCCCCTGCCACACACCCTTTGGGCGGCTTGCAGGGTATGACATAGATGTAATTCCTTCAACAATTTAGTGCCACTACTATGTTGACCATGACAATTTTTAACAAATGTAGCTGCTCTGTGATGTATTCGATCTATATTTGAAACTAGTCCTACTTCGTAAGAGTCACATATACTGGCGGCATACTCCAAGTGAGGTCTCACGAGACGAATTTTACATCGCTCCTCTACTTTCTCGCCACTAAATTCAGATGGAATGAGTGGTGCACGTATGGTGTAGAATCACCCCGTGCCAGTCACCCTAAAGGTGGTTGCACAGTATTTCATAAATGTCGATGATCACCCGCGAAACCTCCCTTCAGGTGGTGCAATATCCCGTTTAATTCATTTCGTCGCATCCTGTGAATTTCAGTCTTCCGCAAGCAGTAGACTTTTACGAAGCCGTCCCGCTTGGTTTCACGTTGTGCCGGACAAGGTCTCAGTGGAGAAGTGTGCGGTGGCGAACAAGCCGACCAAGAAGAGGAAGAGGGTGTGGCGCCGCGCTCCTTCCCCCCCAGCTCACCTCCCGCCGCTCTTGGAGTGGCCGGCCCTGTACTTGCTGGAGGCCCTGCTCATTTGCGCCCGTGACGACCCGGAAGTCTGCGTGGCCCTTGCTCTGGATATCCACGAGACCGACGGAGTGGTCGCGAGGTGAGAGACCCCAGGAAAAATATATTTAGTCAAAATTAGGGTTACCATACAATTGTGTGAATTTCACAGGAGAAAAATCATTCACCTGGACTGGGAATCGTACCCAGATCCCTCGATTTCGCGCCGAGTGCTCCGTTGAAGTAACTGCGCGGCTAGTTCCGTGGTTCTTGGAAAAGGGTTAATACCATATTTTGAAACCCCAAAATGAGGGCACCCTCAGCGGGATTAATCAACACGCTTTAAGGACTGCCCAATGAAACATTATTCTTTCAAATATATACCGTCAAATAGCTATATAACATAACTAAAACAAACAAAACAAAAAGTATAACACACATCGCAAAAACCTATACTTTAGAGATTAGATAGCCAAACTATGAACTATTTCCATTCCATGGTAGACCCGTAGTGCCATCTATCAACAGTTAGTTTTAGTTTTTGTACAGAGAAAATAGCATGCCACGAAGCGCCATAAATTATGCCAACCCCTGGATTCAGCTAAATTGAAAGCACCGGGATCGCAAGCCGCGGATATAGCCCTAAATTGAACCCACCCAAATTCAATAATCAATATTTTTAAAAAATATATAAACTAGTTGGAGATACGAGATGGAAAAGAATCAGAAGATCTTACTTCCCAAAAATAATATATGCGGACATTCGCGGAAATCGATAAAATGTTCGCGGACACTACATTAAATGTCGAAAATACGGACGGGTCCGCAAAAATGAGGATACATATATGGTAACCCAAGTCATACACGACAAAAGGCATAGTCATCATAATGCCTTGCAAGGTGTTAAGGCGAAACACGTTATTAGGGTGGGAACCTCTATCCGATCGGAGAGAAAAATATAGATTATATCTTTTACGAAAGTTTAATGGAGACTTTTTCCCGGACGTTCAACATATTTTGCAAGAGCCAAACTATTATGACAGAAACGATCACATGAATAAGATTGAGGAGATAGTCAGCAGAACCGATGGATTTAAAATGTCATTTTTTCCACGTTAAGTAAGGGACCGTATAGTAGTCGCGATAGATAAGTTAAAGGATACTTTAAAGGACTCTGACTAAGTAACCTATGTTTTTGCACTTGTGCTAAATATCTTAACGTCACTATTAGTTTCTAACCTCGCATTTATTTTCCGGCATGATATGGTTTTTGCATGATTTAATTCCTTGTTGAGCTATTTATCTGTCGCATTAATTACTTAATTAAATACTTAGGTGTCTTTCTTAGCCAGGACCTGTCTTTGGAGAAGCACACTAGGGGAATCTGTGGACGAGCCGATCGTTGTTTGGGATTTATCACAAGAATATTAGGAAAATGTGTCGAGAACGTTAATGAGAGACGTCATTTATCAATCAGACCCCACTTCGAGTACGCCGGTAGCATCTGAGACCCTTACGAATTAGTCTTAGTCTGAAGTAGATCGAATACAGCCGAGAGCAGCAAGATTTATTACGACAAATAATATCCGGCATGATACGGATCAGAGGAAGTAGTATGCAGTGCCACCGAATCGTTAGAAAAAGCCGGTGGAAAAATATAGGTTAAATCTATTACTCAGGTTATAGAAGACTATTGATCCCAGCATGACTCTTGTATCTCATCTCCGTAGTTGCATTATACATAAATTAAATAGTCTCTGTGGCACTGGTAGCATACCTACAGAATAGTTGTGACTGCTGGTGAAAGTTAATTTAACAGAAGTGCTGGTGAAAGTTAATTTAACACTAGAGTGCATGTTGGTGATAAGTCACCCCTGCCAAACCAATGAGATGGCTAGCAGGGATATACGTACACGTAGGTGTAATGTATTGGTTGCTGGATGTTCACCATATTTTGCCAGAACCAGGCTAATGCGGTAGAAACGATTATAGGCATAATATTATAGGAAACGGGCTTGAGAAACGACAGATTTTAAATGTCATTTTTTCCACGTATATAGTAGGAGACCATAATATGTAGTTCCGATGGATCAATTAATGATACTTTGGCACTCATTAGGTAGACATAGTACTCGTTCTTCATAACTTACCATCATTATTAACAACTCACCCCACCTGAAATGCCTGATTTGATTTAGTTCAGAGCGTGATTAAATATATTCTAGTATTAATGATTAATTGCATTATTAACACTAACCAATACTGGTATGTTGACAATTGCACTGCTTGTCAGCAAGCTCGTATTTTCTGGTTTGACAGCGCATTTTTTCCACACTGCTTTCCGATCTGCACATAGCGGCCGGGGGAACGTGCGAGGTTCTGATTAAAACAGGAACGAGTGCTGCATACCTGGTGTTGAATCATTTCGTGCCACGAAACCTATAAGTGACTTACTCGGTACCTTGTAAATTTAGATGTAACTTACCCCCTCTCACACACCCTTGAGGAGGTTCACCGGATATTATGTAGATGTAGATGCAGAGGTAAATATGAATATTTGGATCTGTTATAGCCCCCGTCGAGAGAGGGCTGATTCCGACGTCTGGTTCCTCTCTAATGAATGAGAATCACATGAGTCACCTTATCCTCTCACCCAAGGGAAGGAGAGTAGTTAGAGAATCATTTCATTTCGATTTTTTTTCGATATAATTATGTTTTGTAAGAACTCTTTTGCCGTTTTCTCACTTTCTTTGTCTTCGGATGATAGAGCCTTGAGGATTTCAATACTTTTATTGCCGATTTGGACATATATTTGGGCTTGGGCTTTCGACTTGGGCATGTATTGTGTATCTTGTTATTTGTGTATCACGTGTTTTGTATATCTTGCGAACTCAATCATTCTGCGGTGGATCAGATCATGAGGATGAAGTAGGAGAGATTGTGGAGCATAAAGGTTTAAACAGTCGTTTTTCCCGCGATAGAGAGAGGCTATAGTGGCTGCGTTGGAACATTGAAGTAGATAATTTGACAGGTAGAGTGGCTGATTAATTGATGTGATCCTTAATGAATGTTTCTAATTCTTCCGAGTACTGCTAACACCATGTTTTGCATGCTCCCCGCATGACTCTTATGCCACGTTTACATAGTTACATTATAGATCATTTTGGTAGTTTCTGTAGCATTTGTAGCATACCTATTATGTGGAGCAGGGGCGCAACAACGGGAGGGCAGGGGGGGGGGGGGGCATTGCCCCCCCTGCCCCAAGCACGATTGTGGGGGGGGGGGGGCTAGCTTCCCCCCCTCCAGAAATCAGAGGTTGTGGCTCACTTTTTAATGGACACTGCCCGATTTGTAAAATTATTTGCGCCTTCATCGCTTAGTGAGTTGAAATTTGCAGACTCTCAGACCCATTTGGGTGAACACTGATTTGCAGACTCTCTTCTTCCCCCTCCCCCACGCTCAGCTATCTTATACATATTTTGCAAGGAGTTTGCCCTCCCCCCCACGATTCGGGGGGTTGTTACGCCCCTGATGTGGTGCATGTTGTGAAAGTTAACTTCTTCACAGTAGTTCATGTCGGTGATAAGCCACCCTCTGCCAAACACCCTTGTGGTGGCTTGCGCCATAATAAGTAGATGTAAACGTATTCGTACGTTCCTCTAAAATTCAGCGTCTTTCCCCTCATTTCCTATGCATAGATTCCTATTCCCTTCAGCAAATGCTCTTCATACTCTGTCCATTTTAAATCTATTTTCATGCCATCCAAGACCCAACTAGTAATACTTCTCTCCCATCCCCGGTGTTCTCACAGCATATTTCTGAACATTCCTACTCAACACATTGTAATCCCTTTTTAAGTCCTCCATCCACTTCTGGCAGCATCCTTTCAGTTAGTCCTTTCTCATCTACCTTTCCTTCCAAACCATATCTATCTGCCCTCCATATTATCGTCATACCATGGCCAAGTAAACCATACACAACACCCTATGTAAAGGCAACCAATTTCTTCTAACAGCCTTTCCTCAATCCTCATTTGCCTCAAGTATCCTCAATCAATACTAGATAGTCATTTTATACATTTCGTCAAGTCATATTTGGCAAATGCAATCTACATCTACGAAATACTGTCCACTAGAGTGTGATTTACGGGGTGATGCCACACCAGGCATGCAGCACACATCCCAATTTTAATCAGAACCGCCCACGTTCCCCGTATGCCAGGCGCAGGCCATGAGCAGTCAAGACAACGGTAAGCAGTCAGACCAGAAACTAGGAGAGTGATACGTAGAAGAACATGCTACCATGTAGTACACTACTCAAGATACAAGTATTGGTTAGTATTTTTGAAGCGACTGATAAATAGCGCTACAAGATACTAAATCATGTAACTGCTAAATTATGCCAGAAATATCACGCAGGGTGAGTTGTCAATAACAATGTTAACATATTTATGACAATTGCCAAACTTACTTTACCTAGTGAGGGTCCAAGAGATAGAGAATCGATCTATCGCGACTATAATGGCCCCTTATTGTGCGTAGAAGAATGTCCAGTAAATTAATGTAATGTAAATGTCAAGTAAACCTTCGCTATACGTCCTCATAAACGCCATCTATAAAAAAACTCCCCAGAATATAATAATTAACTAACCTGATCTAGTGTCCGACACCTAGCATTTAATCTAACCTTCCGCAACTTCAGGAGAATCTCAGTTTCTTCGTCTTTTTAAGTGTATTTACGCATAACCATTTCTCCTGCACCTTTAATGAGCTAATGCTCGACTGCAGTTACAAGAATTACTGGCTAATGACATTTTTTTCAAATTGGACTTCATTCGCTCAATTCAGATATAATTCTTACTTTCAGCTATAACTCTTTTGTTCCACCTGTTTTGTTTAATTCTTACTTTCAACTCTTCTTCAACTATGCAAATTCATATCTACTAATTTAAATTTTTTATAAAATATAAGATCTGTCATGGTAGCAGTGAACATCGAAAGTTTCCTCGTAGACAAAACAACCGTTCCAGAGTACGTTAGTAATAAGAAATTTAGTGGCCATAAATGCTTGCTAATACACTCACGAACCTTTTATTTGTCTTTAATTGGAAAATAATCTCTACTTAGGGAGGTGCAGCAACTCCGCGATGGTTTTCTTCGGCACACGAGTGGCAACGGCATTAGACTCTGCAAAATGACAATCGAAGCAATAGAGATGAGAGCACACCTCGAGTTGATGACACAGGAAATGGAGGTATGACAGTTTGAAAGTCTGAGAACGTTAATAACATCTAATATGGAAACTAGAAGCTTTAACTAGGTGGAAGGGCATCATAATAAACAAGATAAAAATTTGTGATTTCAAAAATGTATTTACAACTAACGACCGGTTTCGGATGCTTGGAAGATGGCGTGACAGCCGAAACCGGTCGCTAGACGTAACTAAATTGTGGAAATCACAAATTTTTATCTCGTTCATTATTAAAATCTAATTGTGGATAGTGGATGCCTGTAAATGACACCATTCCTTTATTTTCGATATGATAATTACGTTCCGATGCGTTGCACTATCACTCTGTGGTGGTGTCATACGTTATTCGTAGAGTAGATACTGTGACCCTAAATACGTTTCACATGCCACCTGCATGAGTCTTTTATCTCTCTACGTTTATGTAGTTGAAAACTACGTAATTACAAATCGTTTCCGCACATACAGTGTAATGTAGCATTTGGGACCCTGGCCTTCAATATTAAACCAAAGAAATTAATAAAATAGAAAGAAAAGCAGGATACTTCGTTAAAAAGCAACTACAAGCGAACATAAAATGTTTCACAAGTGTTAGAGGGAGTAAGGTGGGAGCTTCAAGAGACTCGGAGGCAACACGCTAGGCTTAGCTTGCTTGAGAAATTCAGAACTGGTGTGTTTCAGAGCGACACAGAGAATATTATCGAGAGGCCTCACTACATCTCTAGGTCTAGCAGAACCGATAAAATAAGAGAGATACATTGCCGAACAGATAGGCACAAAAATCATTCTTTCCGCGCACAAGAAGCGACCACGATAAAAACTGAGCTTTACTAAATACGCTCCCATAATACACGTCACCATTCCACCTCCCAAAACCTTACATTTTAACACGGCTAGTGACCTAACACCCTCTGCCACACACCCGTGCGCCGGCTCGCAGGGTAGAATTTATATGTAGTGTAGTGCGTAGTTGAAACCCAACCTCGTCTTAAGAATTTGCATGTTTTGGCTAAAACGTCAATAGCTTTCTAGCAATTTCGTTAACTTTATTAGGGCACATTTTAGTGAAAAGGTATTAACTTCCTCGTTATATTCAGCTCACCTAAGTTCTACCCAGCGACCCGCAACAAGGGCGCTAGGCACAAGGTGTTAGAAGAGGTAATTTTCTGTGACAGTAACTGAATAAAGATTTTCTTGCACACGTAACGTTGCCAACAGTTCTTATTTCGAGCATATATTTGTCACCTATATTAAACTGCCAGCATTCCTTAGTTAAAATCTTTCTTTCTCAAAACCAGCGAACAGCCGATGTAAGTTAACTTATGTTAAAATCCATAAATTAAAGGTTCTTGCCCATTTTTCCGTGACAGATACTGAACACACGATTTGCGTACATTTCTTCAACAACCTGGTATTGTACTGCGTTTTATGGCCGGAGTTTATGCCCAGGTAATTGTTTTACACTTTTTTCGTTTCGTAAGATTTTTGTACACCTCATCTCGTGCACATATTTCAAGGACTATATGTGTAGGTTATTATTTTCTTCACTTATCATGAATTATTTGCACGCTAATTTCATTAATACCTTAAACATTTAATATTGAATTCTCCATGGCAAGCTGACGGTAGATTATTTCTTTTTTTCCCACCTTTATCGGATCGAACTCACTTCCCCCGGTTCAAACTCATTCCCCAGTCTATCACTTACGCGGGTGCAGTGACAGTTGCAGAGTGAGTGTAATTCCCTTGTCATTATGTAGACCACATTCATAAAAATCTCAGCAGCTGTAGGAAGAATAGATTAACCCTCTAGCAATCTGAGTGACCAAGAAGTAATTTAGAGAGGAGCCTTTTTTTGTTTCTGATTAGGTTTCTTTACGTCAATGTGCCTTTGTGACATTAATTGTACAGCTTGGCAACGGAACTATCTCTCACTCGTAACTTTTAGTTCCTAATTCTCCCACGAGTGGTGCAACAGGTGAAATGACTGCATATGGCAGACGAAAAAATCGGTGTATCGAGGGTTAAATATTTCATTATTAATGGTGCTATAATATATTGTTTATATGACTGAAAGTCTCTGTAATTAAATTAAAATATCTACATGTATTTAATGACTTATTTAAAACACGCAGTACGTTTAAAACTCCTTTTCAAATTAAGGATTTTTGTGAACCTCCAAAAATTACTGCAGTTACAATATGATTTATTAAAGAAATAGTTGAGAAAATATAAAAGCCACACGCTTAATTTTTGACGAGATCTAGGAGTTGGAAACTCCTGATTTCTTTAACAACTTCTATCTGTAGTTCATACACGTACCATTTCTCATGTAAAAAAGTCGGTTTGTTAGGGGCAGATATTTTGGTATCTTTGGGAGGGTGAGATATTTTTCTTTGAAATGAGGCCAAATACATTGATTTCTAGATTAATAGATATTTCGCTCACACCACCTTAAATTCTATTTGTACTCTCCATTTACAGGAGGACACGAGGAAGGCTGAGTGGCTCCTGAAGAAGTCCCGGCGCCTGAGAATCGACATTTTGGAATGCATGTTCTCGGACATGTTGCTACGCAATTTGAACGCCGGATGGAAACATCGTGAACCGAGAGTGGCAAAATTCATCCTTCAGAAACGTCCCGCGAAGAAGCTCATTAAATGTTATCAGTTTTATACGTACAGTGAGAATTACCAAGTTTAATTTTGTTTTAAATAGGATCGCAACGTTTGACTGATGGTCGAGTGGGCCATTTGGTATGGTGAAGCTTTATCGTCAAGGTGTTCCTTTCATTAAATTTTTTCCTTCGAAATTTATCCGTCTCTGTTTGACGAATGTCGAATATGACGAATCGAATGTCGAACAAATTGTACAATTTGCAATGTCACTAAGCTTTGGCGAATACAATAAATAGGCAATAATGTCAACAAAAATATTGTGATTTTTATGTGTTAGGTGAACAAAAAGAATTCCGAAAAAAAGAATGGCTGTCCTACACAATTCTTACGAAGCATATCACCGGTTGTGCATATCTACATCTTAGAAATGCCGTAC
Organism: Ceriagrion tenellum; assembly: GCA_963169105.1. Taxonomy (NCBI): domain Eukaryota; kingdom Metazoa; phylum Arthropoda; class Insecta; order Odonata; family Coenagrionidae; genus Ceriagrion; species Ceriagrion tenellum. Next base: position 93,703,974 of record OY720639.1, on the reverse strand, counting down.
AAGCCACCACTAGGGTTGATGACTGGTGTGACAGTTGGCAGCTAGAATTAAATTTGAAGAAAAGCGCGATAATGAACTTTTGGAAAAAGAATGGCTTTCCCCGGAATAGTTATTGCATCAAAGAAAACAAAATATGTAACGTAAATTCTATTAAATACTTAGGCGTTGGAGGAATTGGGCGCTAACACCATGTTTTAGGTGCTAACACCTATATGTTCTCTGCATGACTCTTGTATCACGCTTACGTAGTGGCATTATAGATTAACTAAATAGTTTGTGTAGCATTTGTGACTTGCGTATAGAGTGGTGTATGTTGAAGAAAGTAAATTTCTGCACTGTAGTGCATGTTGGTGATAAGTCATCCACTGCCCAACACCCTCGCGGTGTATATGTGGGTAATTTGTAATGTAGATATAGCGCCTCATGGTGACGCAAAGGCAATGAAATTCGGATTGAGCACTTAATATTTGACCACTAGAAATAGTAAGGGTTAACTTTTTTGTAACATTTTAAGTACGCTTTCGAATGCCAAACACCCTTGCGGTCGCTTGCAGGGTAATCTACATCTAAGAAATACCGAGCAAGCCACCACAGGGTTGAAGCTAGGTTTGTGAAACGATGCTACGATAAGTTTACCAGTGTGTCTGGATTGTTAGAAGAATTGGGATGGGAATCACTATCATAGCGTAGATTAAATTATAAGCTTAACCTCCTAAATAAATTTCAGGAAAATCATTTCTCTGACGACGTAAAAAACATACTATTAACCCCCTCGTACTACGGCAGATTAGATCGCGCCAATAAAATTAGAGAGCTAGATTGGAGAACCGATAGGTATAAAATGTCATATTTTCCGCGTACCATTCGGGACCATAACAGCTGTGATCGTCGTCATGAATAGTTCGAATTGTGACAATAGGCAGACAGTAAATCTTTCTCATTATATTCTCTACGTTCTTATTTATGCATGATGTAAATATTGATTTTCTTAATTATGCCTGATATTTTGAATATGTACATCTACGTGATACCCTGCGAGCCACCACGAGGGTGTGTGGCAGGGGGTGAAGATCACCAAACATGCACTATTGACATGCAACTAGTATATTTAAATGAGACATGCCAGAAAGTAGGGTCACATGGAGCTAGATAGTTAGTATCTACATAATAAGGAAGGGATTATTGATTGTTATTACATGCATCATGCACTACAGACTACTCTAACTATATTTCACCTACCTATCCCTTTGCTACGCTGCCTATTGTTCTCTCTTATAGTACGAGGGAAAAATGACATATTAAATCTATCGGTGCGACAATCTATCTTCTAATCTTTTTAATATGATCAAACCTAGCATTATACGCAGGAGTTCTCAATATATATCTAACGTCATCTGTGAACAACTGTGTTTCGAATTTACTTCAAAGGTTTAACCTAAATTTTAACCTACGTTCTGATAGAAATTCCCATCCTAGTTCTTCTATTAAGCTCGTAACACTTATACAATTATCATAACGGTCTTTAACAAACCTAGCAGATCTCCTTTGCACACGCTCTAATTCTTTAATCATACCTTCTTCGTACGGATCCCATATACTAGCGGCATATTCTAAATGAGGCCTGACAACTGTAAAATAGCTTCTTTCTCGTACTCTCTCATCGCATTTGCCTAGAACCCTTTTCACGAATCCGAATCTACGGTTTTCTACACTAGTTATTTCCCTGATGTGTTTCCCCCATGACATGTCTTCAGCGATGGTGACGCCTAAGTATTTTATTGAATCTACGTTACATGTAGTAGTAGTCTTTGTCTACCTTGTATGTGTGGTCCATGTATTGACGATAGAATGTTTCTTGGTTATTAGATTTTTAATTGGCGCTTTGCATGTGTGGTACGCGGGTTTCAATGTAATTCCGGTGTTCTACCGTATCATTCATGCATGCCTGGCGTGGAAGCACCCCCTGCCACACACCCTTTGGGTGTCTTGCCGGGTATGACGTAGATGTAGATGTAGGGTGATTCCACACCAGGCATGAAGCACTCATACCAGTTCTAGTAAGAACCGCGCACGTTCCCCCTGATGCCAGGTACAGGCCAAAAGCAGTCAGGACAACGGTGCGCAGTCAGACCATAAGCCACGATAGTGATACGTATGAGGACATGCTACTATGCAGTACACTACTCAAGATACAAGTACTCTTTAGTATTACTAATGCTGCAAATAAATAGCACTACAAGGTACTAAAACATGCGGAGATTGTATACGAGTTTAGTACCTAAAATTCATGTTAAGATATTTAGCACTGAAAAAACCTATTAAACCTAGTCAGTATCCTAGAATTGATCTAACGCAACTATTTTAGTCCCTTATTGTACGTGGAAAAAATTACATCTTAAATCTATCGGATCTGCAGTCTATTTTCTTAATCTCATTCCTGTGATAGTTCCTACCATAATAGTTTGGATCTAGCCAAATATGTTGAACGTCCGGAAAAAAAATAGTCTTCATCCAACTTTCGTAAAAGATTCAACCTATATTTTCCCTTCGATTGGATAGAGGTTCCCACCCTAAATCCCTAAGTAATTTTGTAACACAACTATGTTTATCAAAACAGTTTATAACAAATCTAGCTGCCCTTCGCTGCATTCGATCTATATCTGAAACTATTTCAATTTCGTAAGGGTCCCATATACTAGCAGCGTACTCCAAGTGAGGTCTCACGAGAGAAAAATAACATCGCTTCTTTATCTTCTCGTCACAATTTCCTAGTATTCTTTTGATAAATCCTAATTTGCGACTTGACTGTCCACAAAATTCTCGTGTATGCTTCCCCACGACGTCCTGAGTAAGGGTCACTCCAAAGTACTTAACTGACTCTACATTCATTAGTTCGGCTTGCTTGTGTACGTCTCGTTGGTTAAGCTACTCTTCTTCCAAAAATTCATAACAACGAACTTATTAAAATTTAATTTCTAACTGCCAATTGTCGCACCATTCGTTAATAGCTTACATGTCTTTCTTCAACGCAATTCTTTAAGGAATTTTATTCGTAACGACGGTGGTGATATAGGTAATTAAAAATTTACGTCAGGTGAATAACAGTAACAGCAGACGAGACACAAACACTCATGTCCTGGGCAGAAATATTACAAAGTATTTAAGTTTATCACAAAAGTATTTTGGTTTAAGTAACAGACACAACTAAATCATACTTAACAGACATCCGGTTTTCGTCGGAGCACAGCCGAAAAATTGTGATAAGTCAACGTTGCCAATGGAAACTTCCACTGTTTACCGTGTTTACCAAATCAATTTTTAACTGTATATCATAATTAGGAATTTGATATACTTTACTAAATGCTGTAGGCCTTGCGATAATTATGCTCAGTTCATTAAAAATCATATCATATCCTCCTAAAATAGCAATGGATGCAGGTGTCCCTATAATTACTGATTTTCATTATAAAATCTACGATATAACGCTTTGTGTTGTAAGATTTTACCTGAAGGAGTCTTTGCATGAAATTTTAAAAATATTAAAAGGCAGCACTAAGCCTAAATTTACTCATCACAGCAAATGTTGTACATCTTTAGTAATCGAAGTACTTAGAAGCGCAGATTCCACAGTATTGTATTTTCAGAGAAGGTTGATCACCCAATTACTGTTTAACTCTCATCTCTCCACCTCTCGTTTATGTCATGCACTCAATTCTCGAGTCACTCAACGTCCATTCTCCGATTCCCAAAGATTTCCCAATTTCTCCATTTCAAAAGACCATATCTCCACCAGACATTACTTAACTGTAAGTATACGCGTGATTTACAATTCGTCAGTTCACGGAAGGGGACTTCCCTATCCTCTTTCCCAGGTTTTTTACCTCCTGCCGAGGAGTTTCCTCTTTCAGTCATTTCCCCAGGTCATTTCCAGCTTCGCTAGCTCACTGCGGGGTGCTTTCTTCGCTGATGCGCTAAAGAAAGGGATTAGGCCATACAATGGCTCCCATTCCAGCTAACTGAGAACTCAGGCTTCTTGCTCTACAATGTAAGGAGTCTCAGATAATGATTCGATGGCTGAAAGGTCTACGGACGCCCGTTTTCAAGGCGCCAAGGATAAAAGGTGTGGTCGGCCGCTGTGTCTGTGGTCTCGCTATTTCTCATTAGTTGTCGCATAATGCAGTTTACCGCGAAAACCGGGATAATATGTGTGTCCCTGCAGAATGATCTTATTTTTACATGTTCTCAGTAAAGATTATGCGTCCCCAAACTTGAGCGATTCAAACTCAAATACGAGATTTGACTGACCTCCACGACATATCCAGGGAAATAATTCGGTTGCACGTCTACATCTAAGAAATATCATGCAAAACATCAGTAGGGTTAAAGTCCTTGAACAAAAAATTGTAAGCTCAGTCATGAAACACCTCGATATGCAGAATTTGCTGATGAAAACACAACATGGATTCAGGAAATGCAGATCTTGTGAAACTCAATTAGCACCCTTTGCCAACGACAATTTAGTCTCCAATGTAGATAACATTCTAGTAGACACACAGTAGATATTTCTTTAATTTAAAAAATTGATAAAGTGTACCACCGAATGTAACTTAGAAAAACAAAATCTTACGGCTGAGACGACGACGTAATTTCCTGAGTTAACAAATTCCTAAGCGATCGCGCGTAGAGGGTAGTATTAGATGGCGCCCTATAATGGGATTAAAAAAGCTTCGGGTGTCCCACAAGTGAAAGTCATAGGTCCACTTCTATCCGTTCTTTATATTAACGATACAGGTGAAATAGTAGAGCGTAATCTTCGACTATTTGTACAGTGTTGTGGTGCCCAGAGAAATTCGAGGCCATAATGATAAGGAAGCGCTAACGAAGGACCTTGAGAAACTCAGGCGTGCTGCGATGCGTGGCAACTAGAATTATACTTGAAAAAAAAATGTGTTGTAATGAACTTCTGGGAAAGAAAACAATTCACACAACACGACTATTATATACTGTATACCAAATTACATAAAGTAACATACCTCCGAGTTTAACTAATGATCTCTCGTGGAGCAAATACATTCTGGAAATAACTAGTCAATCTGATTTTAAATTGGGAGTCGTATACATCTACGCCATACCCCGCAAGCCACCCAAAGGGCGCGTGTCAGAGGGTGCTTCCACACCAGGCATGCCTGAATGATACGATAGAACACCGAAATTACATCGAAACCCGCGTACCACACATGCAAAGCGCCAATTAAAAATCTAATACCAAGAGACATTATATCGTCAATCGTTCTAACATGCAAGGGATACAAAGACTACTACTACATATTCAAAATATCATGCATAAATAAGAACATTAATATTTACATCATGCATGAATAAGAACGTAGAGAATATAAAGAGAAAGATTTACTGTCTGCCTATTGTCACTATTGGAACTACTCATGACGACGATCACAGTTGTAATGGTCCCGAATGGTACGCGGAAAAAATGACATTTTATACCTATAAGAGTACCTGGTAAATTCGACGATAAAGTCAGAGAAATCAGCTACTTTTCTCTTGTTACACCCTCCTTGGAATATGCTGCCCGAGTTTGGGAACTTCATGAGGTAGGCTTAAAAAGAGAATAAGAACGCATGCAGGGATGATTAACAAGGTACGTAAAAAGCCGTAATGATACTTTCGTAAGCTTTTACGACCTCTTGTCGCAACTGGCTTGGGAATCGCCTTTTACACAGCGTTTCACGCAGGTTCAAAACTACTTTCTTTTCTGACGAAGTTATTAATCAGCTTCGAACTCCGATACACTACAGTAGTTCAGATGATGATAGTAAAATAAGGGGAACAGACATCTCTAAAATATCGTTTTTCCTTCGATCGATAAGAGACCATATTGGCTGCCAATAAAACTTTGACGTAGCTAAGTCAACAGGCAGTGTAGCTGATGAGTTAATTTGTTCCTAAATGCTTGTTTTTAAATCTACCACGTCGAACTAACATCAAGTTCGCATGGTCCCTGCTTGACCCTTGTGATTCTCTAGCGTAATTGCGTTATACAATAATTCAATAGTTTTTGTAGCAGTGGTAGCATGCATATAGTGCAGCGCATGTTATGCTGACTGCTTTTGCCCTCCGCCTGGCATCCGGGGGAACGTGTACGGTTCTGAAATACCAAATGTAAAGCAAGTACTTACTCATGTCACCTTACTCAGGTAGTGAGCTAGCAGTTAGGGTTAAATTTCGAGTAGTGCTTGGTTATGAATTTTTGGAAAAAGAATAACTCACTCTAGGAAACGTACACAATCATTTCGAATCATCAAATCATTATTGAACAGGGGTATTAACACTGAGCCTGACAGAAATTCTTTGAAAGAAGACGTGCTACAAACGAACAGCGCTACACTTAGAAATGAGAAATAGATTTTAATAAGTGAGATGTTATGAATGCTTGGAAAGAGAAACAATCGCCCAACGAAACGCACACAATAAATGTGACCGAAAAACCAAATGTAAAATCAGTTACGTACTTGATGTCAGCTAACTCTGGTAGTATACTAGAACTTAGAATTAAATTTAGAATAGTGCTTGGTTATGTGTTAGTTGAAACAGAATAACTCGCTCAACGATACGTTAACCATAAACTATTTCGAATCCTTAATTGATCATAATTCATTGAATTATTTCGGTGTCTTCCGTAGTGAGGACCTGTTTTTACGGGAAATTAGCGAACAGGCAAATTAGTAATTGGGATTATTTAAAGAATACCAGGAAAATGTGGCCAAAACTTTTAAGGTAAAAACAATCGCAGCCTTAACATTTAGGAAATAGACAGCGGAACCGATAGATTTGGAATGTACTTGTTTCCACACACAATAAGGGAACTTAATAGTAGGTATAGATCAGTTATACGGAACTGACTCTCACTAGGTAGAGTAGATTTTGTGCTTCATCTACATCTACATCTACGGAATACCGTGCAAGGCACCACTAGGGTGTGTTGCACGGGGTGATTCCACACCAGGCATGCAGCACTCATCCCAGTTCAAATAAGAACCGCGCACGTTCCCCCGTATGCCAGGCGCAGGGAAATTTTTCTGCTTAATATCATCATTAATTACATACCCTCATGAAATTTCTGTCATGATGTGCATGAGCACGGGGTGATTCCACACCAAGGAGATCCGCTAGATTAGTTAAAGGCCGTCATGATAATTGTATAAGTGTTACGAATTTAATAGAAAAATTAGGATGGGAATTACTATCAGAACGCAGGTTAAAATTTAGGTTAAACCTTTTAAGTAAATTCGAAACCTATTTGTTCACAGATGACGTTAGATATATATTACGAACCCCTGCGTATTATGCTAGGTTTGATCAGATTAACAAGAATAGAGAGATAGACTGTCTTACCGATAGATTTAAAATGTCATTTTTCCAGCGTACCATAAGAGAGAACAATAGGCAGAGTAGTAAAGGGATAGGTGAAATATAGTTAGAGTAGTCTGTAGTGCATGATGCATGTAATAACAACCAATAATCCCTTTCTTATTATGTATATACTAACCATGCAGCTGCATGTGACCCTATTATCTAGCATAACTTCATTAAATATCCTAGTTGCATGTCAATAGAGCATGTTTGGTGATCATCACCCCCTGCCACACACCCTCGTGGTGGCTCGCAGGGAAACCTTAGATGTAGATGTAGGGTGAGTGGGTAGGGGTATCTATTAAATATCCTAGTTGCATGTCAATAGTGCACCTTTGGTGATCTACACCCCCCTGCCACACACCCGCTTAATACATGGTTTAGTACCATGTAGGATTATTTATCAATCGCATAAAAAATATCAACCATTAATTATGTCATAAATATTACAGCATGGTAGCCTGTTAGTTAACGTATAAATCCCCTAATTTCTGATATTACCGAGCTTTTTTGTCGCGACTGCGTCCAGCGGTCGGGGAAGGGGAGCGGCTCTGATTTGAGGTGAGGTTTGTGCTGCATGCCTGGTGTGGAAACACCCTGTGCCACACACTCTCCCAGTGGCTTGCATGGTATTTCATAACTGTAGATAATACTCTGCAAGGCACCATAAGGGCTTAACCTCCTAACTAAATTTCAGGAAAATCATTTCCCTGACGACGTAAAAAACATACTAATAACCCCCTCGTACTACGGCAGATTAGATCGCGCCAATAAAATTAGAGAGCTAGATTGTAGAACCGATAGGTATAAAATGTCATTTTTTCCGCGTACCATTCGGGACCATGACAGCTGTGATCGTCGCCATGAATAGTTCGAATGGTGGCAATAGGCAGACAGTAAATCTTTCTCTTTATATTCTCTACGTTCTTATTTATACATGAGTTAAATATTGATGTTCTTATTTATGCATGGTATTTTGAATCTGTAGTAGTAGTCTTTGTATCCCTTGCATGTTGGAACGATTGACGATAGAATGTTTCTTGGTTATTAGATTTTTAATTGGCGCTTTGCATGTGTGGTACGCGGGTTTCAATGTAATTTCGGTGTTCTACCGTATCATTCATGCATGCCTGGTGTGGAAGCACCCCCTGCCACACACCCTTTGGGTGGCTTGCAGGGTATGACGTAGATGTAGATGAAGGGTTTGTGGCAGGAGGGTGCGTTATCGCCAGCTAGCGCTTCGCAATGCCCTTATAAGATTAAGGACTATTTACGCGTAAGGTAAAACCCTCGAATACTTGTCACGAGGCGATATTTTATCAACGTATTCTACACAAAGCATTTGCCGGTATTAGAAATTTTGCCAAAATTTAATATACTTATCGATCTTTCAATAGAGTAGCTACATTAGCGGAGACCATTTTTCGGACTCATTAAAATATTAGCTTTCAAGACGTATCATTGGTGGTAAACGGTTAGTTGACGGAGTATACTGGAAAGAATTTAATGCGGTTTAACCCTCAGGCATCCACGAGGGTAATCTGCAACGTTTCCGACCTGAACATAAAGATGGCAGTATTCGTCAACAATACCTAGGGAATGTGTTTACGTATCTTTTAAAATGTAATTAACAAAATTGCAGCCATTTTGGACACGCAGTTGTTGTTTAACAATCGTTTGAATGAGTCTATGTGAGTGTTTTTGTGAAAATGGAAAAAATCGAGTATCAAGCTGCCATTAAATATTTGTTCTTGAAAGGCAGTACGCCTACGCAAATCAAAGACAAATTGGACGCTGTGTACGGGGACTCTGCACTATCATTTACCACCATGAAAATTTGGGCTGCTGAATTTAAACGTGGCCGTATCATCTTGGGAGACGATGAACGTTCGGGACGTCCAAATACTGCTACCACTGAAGATAACATCACTCAAGTTCACCAAATGGTGTTAGCTGACCGTCAAATTAAAATGAGAGATAGCAGACGCCATGAATATGTCCAATGGACGTGTTTATCACATATTACAAGAAGAATTAGGCATGAGAAAGCTGTCCGCGCGTTGGGTGCCGCGTTTGCTCACGTTAGACCAAAAACGTGTTCGAATGAACATTTCCTACGCTCTGTTGTCGCAGTTCAGGCGCAACAAATAAGAGTTTTGGCGCCGATTAATTACTGTAGATGAAACTTGGATACACCATTATTCCCAATAAACAAAAATACAGTCCAAACAGTGGACTGCGAAGGGGGAATCGGACCCAAAAATGCAGAAAACCGTTTTTTCGACTGGGAAAGTGATGGCGACCGTTTTTTGGGATAGTCATCATGGAGTTATCTTAATCGATTATCTTCAAAAAGGAAAAACCAACATAGGAGCATACTATGCAGAATTACTTGACTAGCCAAAGGCAGAAATTGCGGACAAATGGCCAAATTTTCAGAAAAAGAAAATTTTGTTCCACTAAGACATTGCGCCGTCTCACACCTCAGCGGTTGCACTGGCGAAAATCCACGAATTACGGTTTGAACTACTTGACCATCCTCCTTACTCTCCAGATCTAGCCCCAAGCGACTTTTTTCTGTTCCCTAAGCTCAAAGTTGCGCTCGCAGGACAGAGATTTTCATCAAATTAGGAGGCCATCAACTTCGTAAACACTTATTTTGTAGAGAAAAATGCCGAGTACTACATGGACGGGTTAAAGACATGGGAGCATCACCGGGAGAAGTGTAGACTTACGAGGAGACTATGTAGAAAAATTAAAATACATTTGAAGAAAAAATGTCTTTTATCTATGTTGGGTCGGAAACTTTTCAGACCACCCTCGTACTACACCACACGCGATTGTCAGTCATTAGCGTAGGTTTTATCGGAAATTTGACCCAATTTCACGAATATTTCAATATATTTATAAGCAAACATTATTGAAAATGTGCGACACATAATAGTAATCACAGAAAGATCAACACGAGTCGAAATTCTACAACGAAAAACAAAATTCTACACTACTTCGTCCAATTTCAATTTTTAAAGTTTACCGCTAGCGCAAACATACGTTATCCAAGTAGTTTTGAAAAACTCTAAAAGATGGCGCTTGAGAGTTTAAACTCGGTATTCGAGCTCGATACTCAAATGAGAGTGGATGCTAAGTTGCATTTTCCTAAGATAAATTACAAAACTACGGAAATCGTCGTTCATTGAAATATTTACAGGAAATTAAACAAATCTACGGGTAATTTCAGGTAACTAACAGTGAGTTTCGAGTGCGTTGCCACATCATTTCCTCCTGTGCAGTAATAAATTGCGTAAGCCAATCGATAACTTAAAAAATTGTTGATATCGGACAAAAATGTCGTTCCTGACGAATTAAGTTTCAGATGTCTCCAATAACAAGAGATCAACTTATTTTGGAGTAAAACATAGGGATCGACTGATCATCGACTAAAAACATCGAGAAGTCGATTTTTCTATGTTTATAAAAGTACTCACCAATCACTCTATTTTCATCGGATTACTTTATTACTCGATGTTTTCGATGTCTCGGCCAACAAACATCGAGTAGTCCGAAACATCGATGCCAATGTAGCGTCCCTAGGCTGAATTGCAACAAATCACTGCCCGTTTAATTGCATTTTCTATGCGAGAACTTTGCTCTCAGGGCACGCCATAGAGAATAAGCTTACTGATAGGCCAAGAAACAAATGCGAAGACAAATACCGATTCAGTTCATGAAACAATAAATCGAAGATTTCCGATAAGCAGTTCCCATCGCAAGCGGCGGTGGCTGGGTGATATACCTTTCTGACACATCTTAGCGCCAATTGGGAGATCTGAGTTCGAATAACGATCAAGGTCAACGATTTGTTCAAGGAGAATAAAATCCCTACGGAATAACAATGGATACCACGATTCGAAACCTGTCGACCGTAAAGTTATGGAATAACCCCTTCCAAATGCATTCATGCATTCCATGGATCATATTGCACATGATTTCCGGTTTCTATATATATATATATACCTGCGGCTTGTGGCAGTAGGTTTTGCCATGTAAATGCGTAAAGAATAAGGTTTTGGAGAGATGAAATGGTGAAATGTATTATTGGTGTGTTTTAAGGTAGTCTGAGCGAGATAGTTCCCTAGTCATAATGGAGACCATATTCGAATTATACTTTTTAATTTTAGCAGTTGAAGGAAGCATGAATTATATACTGCATTAGTAATAGTGCAATAATATACTTTTATATGACTGAAATTACAGGAAATCGAATAAAAAAATCCAAATAAGCCTTTCATTTTACTCATTTGTTTCACGCGGTGCGTTCATAACTTCGTCTGAAAGGAAGGTTTACTACGATTCTGGAAAAAAAGTACTCCGGTGACAAAGTGATTTATCTTGTAAAACAGTCGAGAAAAAATACAAACTACGCCCTGCAAATTTTTTGACGAGATCTAGGAGTTAGAAATGCCTCATTTTTTAAAATAAGATCTCTCTGGAGTGCGTAACGTACCATTTCCCAGGTAAAAGGACCGGTATTATCTGACAATAATTTCGGAAAGTAGTTCGGCAAGGGGCTGATATTTTGGCATCTTTGGAAGAGTAAGATATTTTTTCGTTAAAATGAGACCAAATTCATTGATTTCCAGGAGAAATGATATTTCGCTCAACCACCTCAAGTGGAGCGGTTTTTTTATAGTCACATGTGCGGGGAGAGGACGAATTTTTGCACCTAACTCGTAAGCAATGTATCTCTCTCTTACTTTATCGTATCTGTCGGAGTTAGATATGTAGTGTGGCGCCAAAAATGATATTCTATGCGTCGCCCTGAAATACACCTGAGCTGAATTTCTCAAGCAAGCCTTGTCTAGAGCTCAGCCTCCCAGTCTCCAACGGCTCCCAACCTAATCTCTCTAAAAGCTGACAAACGTTATGCGTTTCATGCTGAACGCAGTGGCTGGGCTAGACCAAATGTAGACGTCGGCGACATCAGCTTTGCGAGGTCTCTTTTATATCCCAGTCAGAAAGAAAACGATAAACAGAATGAGGAGACTGATGTATAAATAAACAAATAACTAGTTTTTCACTCACTTAGTAATAAAAAGGTATGATAATTAATATTACGTTGTTATCTGTGAAAGAAAGCAGGAGAATGTGAATTTTGAGAACGATGAATGAAACAGAAAGAACTCGGGAATTCCCCGAGTCTCGGATGCGGTATCGCTTAAGAAACAGAAAGAATTAACTACTCGGGGATTCCCCGAGTCTCGCGCGCGGTATCGCGGTATCGCCAAACTTCCACAGTGTTGCTAGACCACTCTGCGACTCTGGATAAATACTACTCACGCGTACGGAAATATATACGAATAACTCAACTTTTAATAAGATTGGTAAACTTTTTTGCGAGGCCCCCTCAGGCGCGAAGCCGTCGGCCGTCGTCGACGCCTAGCGCCGCCACTGGCTGAACGTTTCATGTCATCACTTGTTGTCTACACATCTTTCATTAAAGCAAGTAAAAAATTCGACTTCCTTCAACATCGCTGGGGGGCCGAAATAATTTCCATGTTAATCTCCCGAGAGTAGAGACCGGTTCCTATCTCTTACGCTTACAATGGGTGCGCTATCCCTCTTGTCTCCGAGGAATTGCGACGACTGATCGGCTCGAAGTCCCCGCAGGCGACTTGGCGGTTTCACTTTCCACGGATGGATTGGTCAAGGCCGCAATGCGAACGAACGAGTTCGCTCGCTCAGGCATATCCCGAGTCACCACTTGGCCAGGCTTTCACTTGCTACACGTCCCGTGGTACTGGTTTCCCGTTGAAAACGCCGTGTAACCGTTTCCGTAGTCACTGGTGCGTGGTTCAAAAGAAGAAAACACATAACAGGCGCTGTTACGTGAAGTACTGATTTTTTTACAAGAATGTCGATAATTAGGCTTAATTTTTGGCAGAATCACTGCCACTCTTTCAGGAAGTCATATCGTAGTACAATCCCCAAACTACTACGGTAGAAATGATCACAGGCATAATATTAAGGAAATAGACTGCAGAAGCTATATTTCCAAAATTTCGTTTTTTCCACGTACATTAGGGGACCATGATAGTTGCGATAGATCAGATCTAGGATACTGACTAGGTTAAATAGTTTTTTCCCAGTAATGCTATATATCTTAGCATGATTATTTGCCACTAGCCTCGCATGTAATCTCCAGCATGATATAATATTTTGCAAGATATAGTGCCTTGTAGTGCTATTTATGTGTCATATAAATAATACTAACAAGTAGAGGTATCTTGAGTAGTGTACTGCATGGTAGCACGCTCTTCAACGTATCACTGTCATAGTTTCTGGTCTGACTTCGAACTGTTGTCCTGTCTGTTTTTGGCCAGTACCTGGCATCCGGGGGAATGTTCGCGGTTTTGATTACAACTGGGATGTGTAGTGCATACCGGGTTGGAAACACTCCGTGCCACACACCCTAGTGGTGGATTGCACGGTATCTCATAGATGTAGATAGGGGAATAATACGTCTATAGGGCTAATAGGATTACAGGGTGGCCACAGATTGAAATGTTGTAATTCCCTGACGTTTCCCTGACATTCGTCTAAATTCCCTGATAAAATATTACCCTGAAAAAAAAATATTGCACGGTGATTTTAACATTTTCATAGAGTGATTAATAGAGAAGATACCTAGCTTTTATACAAATATTAACAATAAATGAAAAATAATAAATACTAATAATAATCTGTTAAACTGGTAGTCCTCATCATAGGTGAGCTCGAAGGAGTTAAGGGCCCGCTGCTGGAGAGCATCAAGTGCATTCCGTCCTGCTTGGCACAGGCGGAGTCACTTGCAGCTCGCATGCAAAAGGTCGTATACTTGGGTACCTCCGTCTACTCCGTGCGCACGACCCAACAACCACAGCGTAGCAAGCAATCCGATGAGCGATCCGGACGTGGCTGCGATAACTGCCAAACCCCTCTCAAGTCCTCGGCCATTATGACGGCAATGAAACCGATGCTTGCCGAGGACTCGGAGGGGAATGTTACTAAAGTAACAATAGTATATTTTTAAACAAAATTTATATACATCTACATCTACGTCATAATGGGTGACCATGATGGTTGCGATAGATCAGATCTAGCATACTGACTAGGTTAAATAGTTTTTTCCCAGTAATGCTATATATCTTAGCATGATTATTTGCCACTAGCCTCGCATGTAATATCCAGCATGATATACTATTTTGCAAGATATAGTGCCTTGTAGTGCTATTTATGTGTCATATAAATAATACTAACAAGTAGAGGTATCTTGAGTAGTGTACTGCATGTAAGCATGCTCTTCAACGTATCACTGTCATAGTTTCTGGTCTATAGGAATATAGAATGTACTATCTCCAAAATACCTTGAATAATAATAATTACCACTACAATTTAAACCTTTTAGGAAAACTAAAATAGTATATAGTATAAAACTAAAAAGATCATTTAGCAAGAATAAAACTTATTATATAATTTACCCAACAACACTAACCCAAAAACAAATAGTCATAACCAAAGGGTGTGTGGCAGGGGGTGCTTTCGCACCAGGCATGCATGAATGATATGGTAGAACACCGACATTACATTAAAAACCCGCGTACCACACATGCAAAGCGCCAATTACAAATCTAATACCCAAGAAACATTCAATCTTCAATCGTTCCCACATGCAAGGGATACAAAGACTACTACCACAGATTCAAAATATCATGCATAAATAAGAACATCAATATTTACATCATGCATAAATACGAGAGTAGAGAATATAATGAGAAAGATTTACTGCCTGCCTATTGTCAATACTCGAACTACTCATGACGACGATCACAGCTGTTATGGTCCCGAATGGTACGCGGAAAAAATGACATCTTATACCTATCGGTTCTACAATCTAGCTCTCTAACTTTATTGGCGCGATCTAATCTGCCGTAGTACGAAAGGGTTAATAGTATGTTTTTTACGTCGTCAGTAAAATGATTTTCCTGAAATTTATTTAGGAGGTTAAGCCTATAATTTAATCTACGCTGTGATAGCGATTCCCATCCTAATTCTTCTAACAGTCCAGACACACTAGCCAACTTATCGTAGCATCGTTTCACAAACCTAGCTCCTCTTCGCTGTACGCGATCTAACTCTGATATCAACCCCGTTTCGTATGGATCCCATACACTAACAGCATAGAGCATCAAGTGAATTCTGTCCTGCTTGGCACAGGCAGAGTCACTTGCAGCTCGCATGCAGAAGGTCGTATACTTGGGTACCTCAGTCTACTCCGTGCGCACGACCCAACTACAGCGTAGCAAGCTATCCGATGGGCGATCCGGACGTGGCTGAGATAACTGCCAAACCCCTCTCGAGTCCTCGGTCATTATGACGGCAATGAAACCGATGCTTGCCGAGGACTCGGAGGGGAATGTTACTAAAGTAACAACAGTATATTTTTAAACAAAATTTATATACAAGGGAGGTGGGGCCCCAGCCCAACCCCTCTTGCCTCCTTTAACCGCCGCAACTGTACAAATATGAGTTGATTACGGTAAAATTCTAGAGTTGAACGATTATTATTGGCCCTAGAGTTCATTTTTAGTTATCCATAGGACATATACGAAAAAGGAATATTGGAAACTATTCCATTTCAACACACGAATGGAGAGCTTAAATTACAAGTTCAAGCACAAAAAAATAAATTGACATGATGCGTTTTCATTCGTCATGGCAGGTGATTTTACATTTGCTGCTACATTATGTCATGGTGAATTTTCGGTTGGCATCATCAAAGTTATGCACAGGAAGTGCTAAAAAGAATGGGTCCTTTTTCAACTCGTAACAGCAAAAACTGATACACATTTTGTTTTTAAAAATAATAATAGGAATGGATTGAATATAAAGCTATTTTACCAGTGGAAACCCCCGGCCTGTAAAACAATGCCATTCACCTTGAGGAAACTATAAATATTATTTTTTTTTAGAGATGAGACGTTCGAATCTTCGAAACCTCAAATCCCTCAAAAATTGAAAGAGATTCGAGATTTGAAAACTCAAATCTTTCGAATCCTGTGCAAATAAATTCCCATTCGCATTTTAACTCAAACTGTGAAACAATAGTTTTATTAATGTCCAATGAAAGTGGTTAGAAAAGAAGAACATTTCTGGTGCAATGTCTGCAATACCTGGATCACTTTAAACCTTACAAAGTTAACAACTATGCCAGGAATGCTCGGTGCTGTGCTGCTTAGGTCATGATGTGCGCTTGCCTGGATGAAGGATTAGGTCCATTATTACGTGTTTGATGCTCATTGGTTACAACAAATGCTAAGCTCAGAAGTAATCTTTCTGGATGAAGATGAAATCTGAGCTGTGAAAATAACGTGATATCCTTTATTAACTAATATCCTCCCGCACTTGTCCCATCCACCATGTTGGGGTAAGATGGTTGCGAGAATTCAAATTTTGTGTGTAAAGAAAGAAGTAGGTAAAAAGAGCCTCGAATATAATACATGGCATCTCCTACTTCGATAAGCTATGCAATATTATTAGGGAAAATGATTGTTTTTATGGCCTTAAGTCCTCGATTCAAGACCAGGAAAATTCTCAAATTATCTCCGATGCCAAAGTTCACACTCCGATAGGTAGGTAACCCATAATATAGACAATATAACCGCAAATATTTCTCATACTAAGTACGGCATTGATGTAGTGTTCCTTTCATCGTCGAAAATTACAGATTGTATGCTGTTGGCACTAAATTAGACACAAGAAACAAAGGGAGTTTGATTTGAGCAAAGAAAACCTTTACCACCCTGAATTAGCTCAGCCAATGACCATTTCAAATATCAGTATTCTAGCCCATAATATTGATTTGAATTCATAAGAATTTAGGTAATCAGAGAGATGAAACTCAAATATCACCGATGGAAAGGCAAGGTAATTATGGCATATGCTGATACATGAAGTTTTTCCACTATAAAAGTTTTTATGTGGAGGATTTGAGAGATGCGAGATTCATGGTATATGAGAACCTCTTAGGATTCGGATTCGAGAAAATTTAGGATTCGTCCCACCTCTAGTTATTTTATTACTTTATCTCGTAAATAAATAAGTATAAGGCCCACATAGCCATGCCACGTTCAAAAATAGCCCTCAGGCATGAAAATATAGCCAACCCCTAATATGTATGATTCTGAGCACAATACCGAAACCCAATTAACCACCTCTGAGTTTTCAACACGTTTCTTGCAACCGTATTTTCACCAATATTACCCACAGGGTCAAAGGGTTTAATCATCAAAGGGTAGGAAGGGAACAGGTATCATGGATAGAATGAAGAGTAATAGGCCTTATGCCGAAATGAAGAAGGAAATTAAAAATAGGAATGGGGACCAGACGGTGAGATGTAAAATGTTCCATGTAAACAAACCTTAGATGGTAGATTACCTATACTAATAATAATAATAATACTGAAATATTATTTCTATTCCATCTAATATGCTAGAATTTTGACTGCTTAAACAAATACTTTGCATATTTAACAGTAGTGGTAATTAAATTTGCAATTCATGCATTTATTTTATTTATCATGACATTGGTGAAAGAAAATCTTTGAGGAGTATCCCTGACAAGACAGGAAAATTCCTGACAAGGCATGAAAATCCCTGATTTTTCCGATTCCCTGACAGGTGACCCATTTTCCATGACATTTCCCTGATTTCCCTGACATGTGGTCACCTTGGATTAATGGGGCTACAATACGTCCCGAAAAAGCGTGACTACCCTGAGATTTGGCTTGTGAAAAATCGTTAAGAATCCAGATTTTTCAGAATACAATTTAACTTGAAAATCCTAAAATGCATTGCAATACAAGCGGGACATGATGCAGAACACAAATAAGTCGATAGGGTAACTGACAACAACTTGGTTGGGAATCGCTTTCAGATCGTCGATAGAAAATTAGACTCAATCTTTTATGAAAATTCATTATAACCGAATTATTTTCCGACGAAGTTATGATTATCTTACAAACTCCAACATACTACAGTAGACCATATCGTGAGATTAAAAAAAGGGAAATATTTTGTACAACATAAATGTTTAAAATGTTGTTTTTCCCGCAATCGATAAGAGACCATAATGGTCGCGTTAAGGCTTTGAATTAGATTAGTTAACAGTAGTGTAGCTAATTAATTCATATGCACCCTAATGCATGTTTCATAATCTGCCGTGTAGCGCAACCGATAGCGTGGAGCTTGTTGGTGGAAGTGAATTTCTTCAATGTAGTTCATGTTGGTGATAAGTCACCCCCCGCCAAACACCATTGTGGTGGCTTGCGGGGTAACAAGTAGATGTGGATGTAGAAAAAAATTATTAATATCTAATCAAACATGTGCATGATATTATTATGAATGTGTTTGTATTTCTCGCTCTTATATTACGACTCCTCTGCAACATCAAAAGACTCCCTCTTCCCCTTCACAATGACAGGGACTCTTTCCTTTATCCTTGTTTCCTGTCACCGAGAAACATTCACTGGACCCTCATCTCAAGTGATTTAACTAAAGTCTTTGGTGTAGAAAGGCATCTCGGGATTCCCATCCGGGTGGGATGGTCCATGACCGACGTTTCATGTTTTGGGTCTTTAATTGGGTATTTAATGGACAATAGAGATTAAAATAATGTAAAAACATTACTTTCCCTCGGCCGACTAGTTACTTGAGATTGATAATTACTTATTATAATGATCGATACCGCAAGAAATTAAGCTCCGCATGAATTATTATCATTGTTAATCGATGTAAGTACCTATTTTGAATCGCGTACAGAATTTCTTTATTTTATTCCATGGCACACTCTTAGTTAATCCTCCCGTAACTAGGCACCGGACGCGAATTTTACAAAACAAATGCATATGGTCAACAACTTACATCTACACACTACCCTTCGAGCCGCTGTAAGGGCGTGTGGCAGGGAGCGTTAAGACACCAGCCGTGTAGAGGTGTAAGTTTTTTGGAGATGAAATGGTGACACGTATTATAGGAGTGTATTTAGTGGAGCTTACTTTTTATTGTGGCCGCTAATTGTGCGCAAAAAGAACGACTTTTTGTACCTATCTGTTAGGCAGTGTATCTCTCTTATTTTATTACACCTGTCAGACCTAGAGATATAGTGAGGAGTCATGATAATAATCACTGTGTCGCTCTGAAATACACAATTCCTGAATTTTCAAGCAATCTAAGCCTTGTGTGTAGCCTCCGAGTCTCTAGGGGCTTCCACCTAAATCCCTCGAAAAGTTGTGAAACACTATATCATCACTCGCATCACATTTTAACGAAACGTGCAGATTTCCTTTGTATTTTATTAATTTTTTGGTTCAATCTTTATGACCAGGGTTCCAAATTCTCGCGGGTGTGGCCTAAATAGGGTAAAGGACTGAACATAAATACGTACTGACCATAAAAACGTGAACCTGAACATAAAAAAGTGCGTGGCAGTCACCTTTTGGAAAAAGAAAAATAGGCCAAGTAGGACTTACAGAATTAATAATACGGAAATTATTCACGCCGAGTCAGTTAGGTACCTACTTAGGAGTCACAATTACTCACGACATATCTTGGGGAAAAAATATTCGGGAAATATGCAGTCAAGCATACAGGAAGCTAGGCTTTATCAAGAGAATACTCGGAAAATGTGATGAGAAAGTGAAAGAACGTTGTTATTTTTCAATCGTTAGGCCTCATCTGGAATATTCTGCCAGTGAATGGGATCCATACGAAGCGGGGTTGATATCGGAATTAGATCGCGTGCAGCGAAGAGGAGCTAGGTTTGTGAAACGATGCTACGATAAGTTTACCAGTGTGTCTGGATTGTTAGATGAATTGGGATGGGAATCGCTATCACAGCGTAGATTAAATTACAGGCTTAACCTCTTAGCTAAATTTCAGGAAAAAAATTTCTCTGACGACGTGAAAAACTTACTATTAACCCCCTCGTACTACTGCAGATTAGATCACGCCAATAAAATTAGAGAGATATATTGTAGAAACGATAGGTATAAAATGTAATTTTTTCCACGTACCATTTGGGATCATAATCGGGACGGGATACAGCTGTGATCGTCGTCATGAGCAGAGCAAATGGTGACATTAGCTAGACTGTAGATCTTTTTCTTTATATTTTTTACGTTCTTATTTATGCATGATGTAAATATTGATGCTCTTATTTATGCATGATATTTTGAATCTGTAGTAGAAGTCCTTGTACCTCTTGCACGTTGGAACGGTAGAATGTTTCTTGGTTAGTAGATGTTAATGGTCGCGTTTGCATGTGTGGTACGCCCAGCTTCAATGCAGTTTCGGTGTTCTGCCGTATCATTCATGCATGCCTGGAGTGGAAGCAACCCCTGCCACACACCCTTTGGGTGGCTAGCAGGGTATGACGTAGATGTAGATGTAGGTGAAATAGCATCTCTATTTGACTTTGGTTTGAGCATTGGATTTTATATTATCGACACCTCACTTGCAAGGGATTAAGTCGGGGTTAATATTTTGAATCGTGTATTTAATTACTTAGCTTTTTAGACAGAAAAACTAAGGTTTTGGTTTCATAATTGCCCTGGTCTCCTGACAGATTTTTCATCATCGCTATGGGGTAAAAGGAGCCTTCAACATGCCTATGACAATCGAAATAGGGACGAGCAGGTACACCCAGTGTCCGTGCCACACCCTCGAAATGGCTTGCGCTTAACTCCATTGATGAATATCACAGCTGTCAACATCTCATTAATCGAATGAAGTCAACAGTTTCTAGCGAGATATTGTGGAACTGCATTATTAAAATGTAGAGCACTAGATGTTGTACTGTTCACTATTTCTAATACATAAAACTTTACAACACGCGTTTCGGCACTTAATTGGCCATCATCAGGTACAGTGTGAAAATTCCAGGTATGCGATGGGCATTTATACATAATTCTAAGTGGGAAGGAAGAGGAAAGAGGAGGTTTGGCAGTTGGGATTATTGGTATCGAGGCGGAATGGGGGGGAAGAGAGAAAGAGGAGGAAATGGGTGCATAGCAGTGGGTTGGTTAATATCCCAACCCTCCTCGTCAAGTGGGCGGAGGAAGGAATGTTCAGTAGCGGGGGTGAGTTGGGAGATGGATGGTTAGCAGGGAAGTGTGGGTTTCACGTTTTGGTTCTGGTCAAAAAGGTAAGAAGGGTTTAGGATCGGGGAGTGGTATTGAAAATCAATATAATTTAAATAAGTGGACAGTACAGAATCTAGTGATCTTCATTTTTATCTCATCAATTATTTAAATCATCATATAATAGGTTTTGTAAATTTCATATAGTTTCGCGACGCAGTCAAAAATCTATTTTTAAAATGTACTCAGGAATTGAAATCGCAAGAGGTGATTATTTATCACATAATATTTATGCAATTGGCTAATAGACTGCTGAATAAGAAAAAGGCAGTGGAAAACAGCACATAACTTAGTCTTCACAACGTGCCACACATCTACTCGACATATGATTTTCATCTTCAGAGTGCTTTGTTAAATAAGGATTTCATCCACATCTACATAATACCATGCCAGCCGCCGCATGGGCATGTGGCAGGGGGTGTTAGGTAACCAGCCGTGTAAAGAAGTAAGTTTTTGGAAGGTGAAATGGTGACATGTATTATAGGAGTGTAGTTAGCGGAGCACAGTTTTTATTGTGGTCGCTTATTGTTCGCGGAAAGAACGAGTTTTGTGCCTATCTTTTCCGCAGTGTATGTCTCTTATTTTATCGCATCTGTCAGACCTAGGGATATAGTAAGGAGTCATGATAATATTCTCTGTGTCGCTCTGAAAAATATCACTTCTGAATTTCTCATGTAACCTGAACCTAGCGTATAGCCTTCGAGTCTCTACAGGCTTCCACCATAATCCCTCTAAAAGTTGTGAGGCACGATATGTTCGCTCGTAGCAGTTTTTAATGAAGCGCGCTGTTTTCCTTTGTATGTTATTAATTCTTTTTGTTAAATTTGTATGACAAACCATATGACCAGGCTTTATTTCGAAGCAAATCAAGCCGGGTGCAAAAAACTGCCGTTGGTTATTGTAATTTCTTAAGATGTCCAAGTCATTTAGAAGAGAATTCCCACCCAAGAGTACTAGCAATCTACATATTAACCCGCAAGCCACCTCACAGGTGTGTGGCAGGGGGTGAGCCATAACATATATCTGTTCTTTCATCGACAGGCACTACACCTATTACCCTCCAAGCCACCCCTTGGGAGTTTGGCAGGGGGGACTTATCACCAGCATGAAGTAGAGTGACAAAATTAACTTTCACCAACATGCACCACACTGGGTACGCTACAAATGCTACAGAAACAACTAACTTAGCCTGCGATGCGACTATGTAAACGGGGTACAAGAGTTATGCAGGGAACATGCAAAACATGATGTTAGCACAATTCGGCGCATTAAGAAACATGCACTGTGGAGAACATCAATTAATCAGCTACACTACCTGTCAACCAACAAACTTCAAAGTCTAACCGCAGCCATAATGGTCTCTTATCTATCGCAAGAAAACCGACGTTTTAAACCTGTCTGCTCTACAATCTATTTTCCTTATTTTATTTGATGAGATGATATACACTCGTATGTTCGAGTACGTAAAAAATCAACAACTTCGTCGGGTAATAAATGAGTTTTGAATTTGCATAAAAGGTAAAATACATATAATTTTCTACCGACGGTCTGAAAGCGATTCCCATTCCAGTTTTTGTCATACGTCAGTAACACTAACGAGATTATCGTAACGGCCTTTCAAGTATCTGGCTGATCTTCTCTGAACGCATTCTCTGTTTTTAAGCTTACTTCATTAGAATCCCAACTACTGTCGGTGTATTCTAAGTGGGGTCAAACAAGGGAAAAGCAGCTAATGTATGACTTTGTCCTCGCACTTTATGAGTACTCTTTAACAAATCCCAATTTTCGTTAAGTTTGACCAGTCATTTCCCGAATATGTTTCCACGAGATCAAACTACACTATAGGCATGCTACCAATGTACCAGAAACAATTTATATAAATTAATAGAGCAATTATATGGACGAGATACAAGAGTCATGCACGGATCATGCGTAACGAGATGTTGGTAGTGCGTTGGAAATATGTCTGTACTCGGCTTAGGCTGGTAATCATTGGTATTAGCATATTTTCCTTCAACTAAACGGAAGGTATCAGGGTCAAAGGTATTGGAAAGCCAGCACATCGCATCACCTCGTTCTGTTTTCCAGCATCTCGAAAGTCCGCGTTTCCTTGCGAAAGCATGGTAAACAACGCCGCGAACCGTGTTAAAGTGATAAATTAATCGCCATTAGCTACGACGTGTATAATATAGAAAATGGAATCGATGGGAGAAAGTAGAGCGATTTCCCCTTTTGCTGTCATGAATTCTGATCCGAAGAATGGACTCTCTCTACTCACGGCGGAGAATACCAATGAGCACACATTTTTTCCTCATCTGGTTCAATCTTATAAATACGAAAGCATGCTCGTGAATTTAGATATTCCTGCCGACTATACACATCCATTGAAATAATGGCCACCTTTTTGACTTTGTGTAGTGCTGGACTTAGGGCGCACATTCTGCATCCACTCTTACGAAGTACATACTTTGCAAGATACCCCTCTGCTGTGGAGCAGGGGTGAAGGAATTCAACATGCATTACATCTCCATCATTTGTTAAAAGAGTACTTGAAAAGTGGGACGATAAAGTTAGAGAAATAAGCTACTTCTCCCGTGTTAGACCCCACTAAGAATACGCTGCCAGTGTTTGGGATCCTCATGAGGTGGGGTTAAAAACAGAGCTAGAACATGCAGAAAGGAACAGCAAGATACGTGAAAGGCCGTTATGTCACTGACCTCTAGCAACAAGTTGGAGGGAAATCGCTTTCAGATAATTGAAAATTAGATTCAATCTTTTATGTAAATTCAAAATCGAAATATTTTCCGATGAAATTATAAATATTATACGAACTTCAACATAATACAGTGGATCAGATCATGAGAATAAATTAGGGGAAAGAGATTGTAGAACAGAGAGGTTTAAAATGTCGTTTTAGCCGCGATCGATGAGACACCACAATGGCAGCTTGAGACTGTGAAGTAGGTTAGTTGACAGGTAGTGTAGCTGATTAATTCATAATCCCACTAATGCAAGTTTTTAAATCTGCCGAGTAGTGTTAGCACCATGCTTTGCATGTCCCCTGCATGGCTCTTGTGTCACGTTTATATGGTTGTATAATACATTATTTTAGTAACTTCTGTAGCACTTGTTACATACCGATAGTATGGTGCATGTTGGTGAAAGTAAATTTCTTCACTGTAGTTCATGTTGGTGATAAGTCACCCCCTGCAAGAATCCCTTGTGGTGGCTTGCAGGGTAATGAGTAGATGTAGATGTGCATCAACGAAATATCATGAAAGCCACCACTAGGGCGTGTGGCACGGGGTGATTCCACACCAGGCATGAAGCCCTCATCCCAGCCGAAATCCGAACCGCGCCCGTTCGCCCAGAATGCCAGGCGCGGGCCAAAAGCAGTCAGGACAACGGTACGCAGTCAGACCAGAAACCAGGAGAGTAATACGTAGGAGAACATCTACATAATACCCCGCGAGCCGCCGCTTGGGCGTGTGGCAGGGAGTGTTAGGTCACCTGCCGTGTAAAGGTGTAAGTTTTTTGGAGATGAAATGGTGACATGTATTATAGGAGTGTATTTAGTCCTGTTGTCCTGACTTAGGACAACAGAGCGCGGTCAGACCAGAAACCAGTAGAGTGCTATGTAGACAAACATACTACCATGCAGTACACTATTTAAGACAGAACTACTGGTAAGTATTGTGGATGCGACTGACATATTGCTACACTACAAGGTACAAAATCATGCCGGAAATTTCATGCAGGGTTGGTTGTTAATAATGGTGTTAAGATCATATTTAGCACAAGTACAAAACCTACTTTACCCAGTGAGGGTAAAAGTATCATAGAACTGATCTAACGAAACAGTAATGGTTCCTCATTGTAAGTGGAAAAAATGAAATTCTAAATATGTCGGATCAGCAGTCCATTTTCCTAATATTATGTCTGTGATCGTTTCTAGCAAATAGTTCGGCATTAGCAAAATATGTCGAACGCCCGGGAAAAAAAAGTTGGTAACAAACTTTCGTAAAACATTTAATCTATATTTTTCCCTTCGATCGGATGGAGGTTCCCACCCTAATTCCCTCAACAATTCAGTAACACTACTATGTCTATGGTAACATTTTTTTAGAAATCTTGCTGCTCCTCGCTCTATTCGAACTAAATCTGCAACTAGTCCTACCTCGTCAGGGTCCCATTACATCACACATGCATCATACCCATAAAGCCATTCACATTAAAGGATTGAAAATTCAATTGTCTTATTTACTGCCGTTAGCCCACGAAAACCGGGTCCTTGAAATTATTTCCTCTCTCTTGCGTAATACTCATAAGCCACATTCGCTTCTCTGACACTTCATGCATGGTCTCCTATGCTTGAGATTCCTAATATCCCTTTTCTTTAAGGTACTGTGCGCGAGATAGTTCCCTATTAATAATGAACATCATATTCGAATCATTCTTTTTAATCTCAGCAGATGTAGGAAGTACGAATTAAATATTGCACTATTAATGGTGCAATGATATACTTTTATGTATCTGACAATCTAGGTAAAAATATAAAAATATCGACATAAGTCATTGATTTGACTAATTTTTTTCATGCGGTGCGTTCAAAACACCTTCCAAACGGAAGTTTTTTTTTACAATTCTAAAAAATATCACTGCGGTGACAGAATGATTTACTTTGAAAAATAGTCGAGAAAAAATTAAAACTGTTAATTTAGCATATTCCCGGCATGTCTCTTGTGTGACGTCAAAAAACAAGCTGTTAATTTTTTGACGAGATCTAGGTGTTAGAAATGCCTCACATTTCAAATATGGTCTCTCCTGAGTGCAGAGTCTCATGAGAGAGTCTCCCATGCAAAAGGGCTGGTATTTTTTGTCAATAATCTCGGAAAGTAGTCCGGTAAGGTTTGGTTTCTTTGGAAGAGTAAGATATTTTCCGTTTAAATGAGACCAAATTCATTGTCTTCTAGGTAAAATGATATTTCGCTCAAACTACCTTAAGAGTAAAATCAATGGTTGGCGAATTCACTTTGTCGAAATTATGATTTATGTCAAGAATGAAACCAGTTTAGAACTTAGTTTTTTTTCCACCAATATATTTAAACTACAAATCAACCGGTTTCGGCCTTTTCAGATCATTATCAAGATTACAGAATCTGTAATCATTTTTCACATTTCAAATATGGTCTCTCATGAGTGCAGAATATTCTACATCTATTTTTACCTACAAGTTAGTTCAGCGAAAGTCACTTTAGGTGTACCCCACGAAAGTGTCATTGGTCCATTAGTATTCCTTTTGTAAATAAATGATATCACCGTCCTTCTTACATGAACGCGTTCAAAGGGTGGTATTAGATGGTGTCAGCTCCGGCGAAGTAAAAGTTACATCGGGTGTTCCCCAGGGAAGCGTGATAGGCCCAATTTTATTTCTTCTCTACGTAAACGACTTGAATACAGTAGTAAAAAATTGCAAGCTCCGTCTTCTTGCCGATGATGCAGTAGTGTATAAGGAAAGTAGAAATGAAGAGGACAGATAGTTTTTAGCTAAGGATTTAGATGGGATTGATGATTGGTGTGATAGATGGCAACTAGAATTAAATTTGAAGACATGCGCGATTATGAATTTTTGGAAAAAGAATGGCTTTCCCCGAAATAATTATTGCATCAAGGAAAACAAAATATCTAACGTAGAATCAATATAATACTTAGGCGTCATCATCACTGAAGACATGTCATGGGGGAAACACATCAGGGAAATAACTAGTGTAGCAAACCGTAGATTAGGATTCGTAAAAAGGGTTCTAGGCAAATGCGATGTGAGAGTACGAGAGAGAAGCTATTTTACACTTGTCAGGCCTCATTTAGAATATGCCGCTAGTATATGGGATCCGTACGAAGAAGGCATGATTAAAGAATTAGAGCGCGTGCAAAGGAGATCTGCTAGGTTTGTTAAAGGCCGTTATGATAATTGTATAAGTGTTACAAGCTTAATAGAAGAACTAGGATGGGAATTACTATCAGAACGCAGGTAAAAATATAGGTTAAACCTTTTAAGTAAATTCGAAACAGAGTTGTTCACAGATGACGTTAGATATATATTTAGAACCCCTGCGTAATCTAGGTTTGATCATCTTAACAAGATTAGAGAGATAGATTGTCGTACCGATAGATTTAAAATGTCATTTTTCCCTCGTACTATAAGAGAGAACAATGGGCAGCGTAGCAAAAGGGATAGGTAGGTGAAATATAGTTAAGAGTAGTCTCTAGTGCATGATGCATGTAATAACAACAAATAATCCCTTCCTTATTATGTAGATACTAACCATCTAGCTCCATGTGAACATATTATCTAGCATATCTCCCTTAAATATCCTACTTGCACGTCAATAGTGCATATTTGGTGATCTTCACCCCCTGCCACACACCCTCGTGGTGGCTCGCAGGGTATCACGTAGATGTTGTTATGAGAAATAAACGCCTTATCTACAGAATCTGTAATCTTGATAATGGCCTGAAAAGGCCGAAACCGGTTGATTTGTATTTTAAATATATTGGTGGAAAAAAACTAAGTGTTTTCATTCTTAACATCTATCTCAAGAGTCTCTTCGATCACGTTCATCTATGACTTCCGTGGTCTACAAATCACACCATTCACTCTGCTATACACTCATTTTGACTCGATCCCAATCTTTCGATATGACTAAACCTATGATAGACACCCATTCACATTCTACATATTTTTACCCTACAAGTTAGTTCAGCGAAAGTCACTTTAGGTGTACCCCACGAAAGTGTCATTGGTCCATTAGTATTCCTTTTGTAAATAAATGATATCACTGTCCTTGTTATGAGAAAAAAACGCCTTATCTACATTTACTTATTACCCTGCTAGCCACAACAACGGTGTTTGGAAGAGGGTGACTCATCCCCAAAATGAGCTATAGTAAAGAAATTATCTTTTACCTACATGCACTACAATATGGGTATACTAAAATGCTTCAGAAACGACTAAATTAATCTCAAATGCACCTATGTAAACGTGACACAAAAGTCATACAGGGAATATGGAAATCGTAGTGTTAGCACTACTTGGCAGATTTAGAAACATGCATTAGGGGGCGTATGAAATAATTAGCTACACTACCAGTCAACTAACCTATTAACGCAACAACTATGGTCTCTTACCGATCGCGGGAAAAGCGACATTTTAAACCTTTCTGTTCCACAATCTATTTCCCTTATTTTATTTTCTTGATCTGATCTGCCGTAGTATGTTGGAGTTTGTAAAATATTGTTAACTTCGTCGGAATATAAATCGGTTTGGAATGTATTTAAAAGATCGAGTATAATTTTCAATCGACGGTCTCTAAGCGATTCCCATCCAAGTTGTTGTAAGTCGGTAACACTAACAAGACCATGATAACGGCCTTTGACATATCTTGCTGATCTTCTTTGAACGCGTTCTAATTCTGTTTTTAAGTCGACATCTGTCCATTACTGGAACATCCAACCCACATTCATTCATTTGACCTACTCATTGCCTTCGTTGACCTCAGGCCGCCAATCCCATCGTGTCTGAACTGGAGATGGGCGTCGCGCCGATGCCGCCGCGTCGCCGACAACTTTGGCCACGCCACCGCCGCCGAATCAACACTACGACCCGCCGCCACGCCGCCGCCGTCAAAAACACCGGCGGCGGCGCCGTGGCGGAACACACTAGAGTGGTCTTTACTTTTCGGAAACCTGAATTTCTTTTAGAACATCCCCCATTTGGTGTCAATGGGTTAGGAAATAAAATATGTTAAATTGCCATTGGAGAAGGAGAAGACGTGCCGCTTCGCAACTAATATTATTAAATTTCGCCATATTTTCCAGTTTTCCGGTCATTACTGACGTTAACGGATCACTCGTGTATTTTTGTTACTTTTCTGTAATTACAAACGTTTCATCGAAAAATTTGACTTGCTCCATGAGGAATATATTCCATTTCTGCGGAGTAGTTTCCGAGACACGTCACCGAGATAGTGCGTGCCACCCAGGTTGCCTGGCGCTCCTAGTAACTGGAATCGTTCCGCAAAAGTCGACTTAATCCACCATTATGATAAAACTAACAGAATAAACTTAAAACAATTTTTTGCAATAACCCTTGTTCTCCTCCATCCTGGCATCCGAATTCACCGCGCAGTGTACCCTGTTCCTAGTCAATTCGCTATGTGAACTATGGGCTCAACCTTGAACTGGGACGACTTTTGCATCTATCTGAACATAATGTCCCGCAAGAAACTTCAAACTGATGTTAAGGGGTGAGCGATTAGCAACATACAAAAGACTGTACCCTAACAAAGGTAACATATCTACGGCCATTGATACAGTAACAAATACCTGCACATAGTTGTTGTCAGGAGGTTTCAAAGCTTTACCAACATACGACACACCAGGGAAATACCACCTGTGTTAGAGAAGTTGTTTTCATTAATGTATTTTGTAACAACAAGAATCCCCAGAGAGGTAATAATCATACAGGAAGCATGAGCATAGTGCTGTTATCACTTGGTTACATATTAAGAAAAAAGCATTACGGAAAACATCAACTAAATAGCTACACTTCATATATACAAGCCCAGTTAAAAGTCTTATGGGCAGTAGTAATGGTCTTTTATTATTCTGGAAAAAAATTATAATTTACACCTGTCCGTTTGGCTGTCAATTTGCTTATTTTTTATCTCATGATCTAAAAGATAAGTTATTAATGTCGTTAGAAAATGAATTGGTTTGGAACTTACGTATAAGATTAAGTAGAAATATGAATCGACAGTCAGAAAGCGATTCTCATCTCAGTAGCTGTAGAAGGCAGTTACACTAACAAGATTATCAGAAGAGCCTTCTACGTATCTCGCTGATCTTCGCAGCACACGCTCAACCTCAGCTTACCTCACGAGGATCCCAAACACTGCTAGCGTATTCACAGCGGGTCCAATAAGGGAGAATTATCTGGCTCTCTGACTTTATCGTAGTGGTGGATCTGTTACAATTCATCTGTTTTAACAATTACTACTTAAACATATCCAATGTACGATTTACTCAACCAGCAATTTCCAGGATATGTTCACCCCAGGAGAGATCATTAGTCAGCTTAACTCCGAGTTATTTTACAGATTCAACAATCGCCTCGCTGTATGCAATAGCGAAAATGAGGACATTTTAATTTTTTTCCAGAAATTCATCGACAAACTTGTTTTTTCAGATTCGATTCTGTCTGCCACCCATCTTCCACGCCACCTTCTGATTGTCTCGAGGTCCTTCGTTCGCGTT
This sequence comes from Ceriagrion tenellum, assembly GCA_963169105.1. Classification (NCBI taxonomy): domain Eukaryota; kingdom Metazoa; phylum Arthropoda; class Insecta; order Odonata; family Coenagrionidae; genus Ceriagrion; species Ceriagrion tenellum. The sequence goes on along the minus strand of OY720639.1, from coordinate 93,672,995 downwards.
TACTTAGCATTGCGGCTACGAATTTTCCGATACACTATCAGCATGTAATTATAGCTTTAAGCCAACCCAACCCAACGTATCTTTAATAGATAAAAGGAAAAACGATAGCCTAAAACACTCCCCGGAGAAACTCCTGATGTGACTTTTAATACATTCGACGTAGCTAACTAAAATAAGAATATGGCAACCGTTTGTACACAATTGCTTAAGAATTCTGAGATCCGGGAAAGAACGTCAATGTCTAACCCAGAAGAGTTATATTTTACATGTAACTTTCAACAAGACACTTTATGAAATGCCTTTTTAAATTCAATAAAAATAGCAACTGGTACTGGTTCAACTGGTACCTCATCTTCACCCGAGACTAAAACAACGAAGTCATAAAGATCTCATAGTTTTGCGAGGTCCTTCCTTTCTTAGGTGTGGCGTTATAATTAGCAAGTCTACACATTGTGGTGTCCCAAAACCGAGCTTATAAATATATGTTCATGGACTTGGCATAATATAGATGAGAAGGATATCGAGCCGTAATCTGATGGCAGTTCGTCACCAAAAGTTTTAAATATGAGCGTGGCATTAGCGATTTAACCAGTCCCTGGGTTCTACGTACTTGGTGATGGATTTACTAAATATTTTCCGCACTTCAGAGAGCTATTTCTAAAACATATTCTGTATACCGGCGAGCAGGATTTTCTTCAGGAACTGGAGATTTATTCGGAGTTAATGATTTTAACAAATTTTCATTTTCGTGAGCACAAATCGCAATGGGCGGCATCGTTCGCTGGCAAGGCTCTTCTAACGTGACGGATACACATAACCATACCTCATACCCTGAAAGCCACCTCAATGGTGTCGGTGACGGATGTATCATTTGATGACTTACAGAACACTTTTAGAGAGTTGTTTCTTAGAGAGAGAGTTTAATTTAGTTTCTATGAACTGACAGCTAAATGCATTGCCATATACGTTCTCTTTCTGGTTAACTGTTCAATGCTCGATCTATTACCTTGAACTTCCCAGGTGCATGCCTAGTGATGAATAAACATCCGGGAGGTGTGTCGCACAGTATGCCGTAGTAATTCATGCATGCATTTCAGGCCATTTCCAGATGATTTTTCCTGGACGTAATTTTTCAGTGTTTCTGAGAGCAGAAAGAAAATCTTTACGCTCTCCCGCCGAGTGACTCGAGCTTTCTTCATTCACTTTGTCAAACCGGTTCAGCTACAACTTTTTTCGCTTCCTTGATTACTCCCAGATCGTCTGGCCATCACAAGATTCATGTCTCAAAGGTCATTTTTCCGGAGAAGCAGTTCTTTCTCGACAACTTTTCCTCATAGCATTTTGGAGCAAATTACGGGACCTTCTCCCGCGATCTGCCCGCATGATGCAACACACGAGCCAAACGTTCATGGTAGAAACAATCACAGGCAAACGGTTACGGACATAGACAGCAGAATTGATAGATTTTGAATGTTATTTTCTCCACGTACATTAAGGAACCATTATAGTTGAGATAGATCGGTCTATCGCAATCGAGTTCTATGAACCTCCCACCCTCACTAGGTAGTGTAGATATTGTACTTGTGCTAATTATCTTACCATTATTATTGACAACAAACCCCGCTTGAAGTGTCCAGCATGATTTAGTACCTTGTAGTATTATTTATCAGCCGCTGCGTCATATTAGCTTACATAGATCAGTTCCGTGAAACTTTGACCCTCACTAGGTGAAGTAGGTTAATTGATTGCGCTAAATATCTTACCAAAATTACCAACTACTCACCCCACATGAAATTTTCGGCATGCTTTAGCTTTTGCTTGATTTAGTACCTTGTATCACCAATTATCAGTCGCATCAATAAAACTAACCAGTAGTTTTATACAATCTTACTGTTCAGACGACGATGTCATTTCCAGGGTCAAAGAATTCCTAACCGATCGCGTACAGAGGGTAGTTTTAGCCGGCGCCCTCTATGGGAGCTTCGGGTGTCCCACAGGGGAGTGTCATAGGTTCACTTCCAGTCCCTCTGTATATTAACGATATCGGTGGAGTAATAGAGCGTAATCTTCGACTATTTGCAGAGCGATGAAGAGTACAGAGAAATCCGTCGGATTTTATTTATGTCTTTTTCAATTTATTTTTAACTTTTCGAATTTATCTGTCGCAGAAATTAAAACCAGTAGTCGTATCTTGAGTAATGTACTGCATGACAGCATGTTTGTCCACGCATGGCTCCTGGTCAGACCGCGCATTGCTATCCTGACTGCTTTTGGCCCGCGCCTAACGGCCGGGGGAAGGTGCGGGGTTCAGATTTGTGCTGGGATAAGTGCTGCATGCCTGATGTGAAATTACTCACACGCCCTAGTGATGGCAAGTACTGTATATCGTATAAGCTGATGTATTTTGCGAGCCTAATTTTTTTTCAGGATGAATACAAATGCAATGGTTCTTTCCCCGCGCTCTTGATAGCGTGCATTGCTCATAGAGATATTCCACGAATTATTGTTTTATAAACGGATCTATCTCAATTTAGTTATTGGTAGGGCTGCCAGCAGGTAGTCAAAATTTTAATTCGTTCTGAGCTTCACAATGAATATCACTACTAAGAAAAGAATAATAAATAAAATTTGTTACCGATAATCCCAGGATATTTTACACAGAGTTATGTACATATTTGCAATACTGGCATCATTGAGGTTACAAGGGTATAACTCAAGCCTCTATAGCATTGTTAGTTTCGGAATTAGCTGAGGTTTACAAATTTTATAAAGACTCGTGTAAAACACAACATGAAAAAATTTTTTTCGATACGTTCAAAACATGTAGAGCTAACTTACATCAAATTCTCCAATCTCTATCCTAAATATTAATGGCGATACTGCGAGAATGGCGATAACATGAAGTCGGGACATGGGATTTTGAGCGCCGAAAACAGGGTCTTTTTTCCAATAAAATATCGTATAAGTTCAGATAAGGATAGGAAAAACTTTCTACATGCATTCATGAACGTAGGAATGATCATTCTGTCAAATGAATTTTATTTCGTTAAATCGGTATACTTTACTTGAAGATACATCTTCCTAAACTCAACGGACTCGACTTTTTAAATTAACAGTAGAGGGCCTGAGGCTCAGCCGCTGAGGCCTGTCAACATTATGCATGCACTCGCAAAATTAGGTACTTCCATCAGAAATCGCGAAAATGTGGGTCCGGAATGGTAACAGAGGTATTCCGTAGTCTCGGGCATGACTTAGTGGAATTTGCTCAGCACTGTAAACGATAAGTATAAGTTAGTTTTTCCACATAGATTTATTACAGCAAGACGACCTAGGTTTCGACGAAGCTCGTACAGAAGAGAGAGCATTCACCTGATGATGACGAGCTTCGTCGAAACCCAAGGTTATTAAAGTGTATATAATCTCTGTTATTAAAAGAGTAAGGTTGTCTCACACACTACTGCGCATGCTCCAGCTGCTCGCGGGTGACGTCACTGACGACCCGTCTTGGATAATTCTGCTAGGCTTGCCATTCGCGTGTTCGCTACAATTTGATGTTTACTTAAATATCGCTAAATTCAGTTTTGAGCTAATTGTATTATGCTGGCTATGTAGTTGTGGCCTGTGTGAGTGACTGTGGAAGTGGAAACCAGGGTCTATGGAAGGATCTAGGGCTATCCTTTCACAATAAAACTGTGTTATGCAATTCATTTGCTCGCCCTGAGACTGGAGGGAATATTTATTTTTTTCCAGATGCTCCACATCTGTTGAAACTGATTCTAAATTGGCTTTTGGATTCAGGAATTGTGCTAGGGAGCGGAGTTAAAATAAGTAAAGATCCCCTACTGGGCTTAGTTGAACTTACTAACTCTGAACTCTGTGTGATGAAGAGTACATTTTGGCAAAAGCCCTTGAGAAAACTAAATTGAGCAGGAAGGTGGAAGGTGATGGGGGTTATTTTGAATCACCCTTACTGGAAATTCCAAGTGAAATAGAATGTAATGGCGACTCTTTGCTCACTTCATCCTCACCTGAAATCTCAGTGTGTGATGTGCCCGAGGTCTCTACTGACACCCTTAGTTACTTAGGTGATGGATAGCCAAAAAAATCATGGTAATCATACTAATCCTGAAACTTGTACACATGAAATATCTGGTAGCCTGCAAGCAACGCCTTGTCTGCTACCATGGGTAATTCATTTATCATATGATGGTCTAGTGAAGCCATCTGATGAGTTCATCTCAGAATTCGGTGTTTTGGAGGGTGCATTTAATATGCTTTCAAAGGATGGTTTGCCAAAAGGTAGGGGGCTTGTCCAAAAAATAGTTGAGCATTTATGCAGATACTCACAAATAGACAAGACATTTTTTAAAGCTTTTGTTCAGCAGAGGATATTTATGCGGATTAAGTATTTAATTTTTAACAGTAATTTAAAGTGAGTATGAGAGGTTCATAACAGAAAAAAACAAAGCACCAAGACGTTCCTGTAACAAAATGAGAAAAATTTTTAAATAAAAGGCATTTTACTGGTTAACTGCATGTCACTCATTCCATTTTTTTCTAGGAACTTGAAAGAAGGAAATCATCTTTAGCTGTTGAACCAGAACCTGTCGATTATGTTTCAATGAAACATTTATTTCTATACAAATATTTGATTTATTTAGAATAGATATGGCTTGCCATGGACTGTTAACATTCATATATAACGTGGTATTTTGGGTAAACATATTACATACTTAGGGAGTACACTAAGTTTTTTCCAGGGTAAGTATAAATATAGGCAGAATATTATGAGTATAAGTCATTGGCGGTGTTTGAGGAAAAAGGAGAGGAATGAGAGGAGGTCATGAGAGAATGTGAATATGGTAATAGACTGGTATGAAAGGATTTTTGTTTTTTTTTCGGTTATTTTGAAATAATGAGCCAAAATACCTAATGTACGTACTATAGCATCCTGAATGGACTGAGAGGAGAGGTAGGCCATGAAAGTCATATCAGAATATGATACTAGAAGCTCCCCAGAGAAGTATTCCAAATCACAAGTAGCTAGAAAGAAGTGTAAGTAACAAAGTATGAAAGTGACAAAAACGATAGACATATGCAAGAGACGGGCAGTGATGTAGACATTAATGAAAGTTTTCAAAAATTAGAACCTGTCTTAAATACGGGAAAGGCGCAAAGGTGGCTTGTTAAACTTGTATTTTCCGTCAGTGCCGAAATTTTCGTATGCCTCGTTTATGTCTGTTGTGACACGAAAATCGGTGATAAGAACTCTCTCTCTCTCTCTCTCGATTAATCTCTTGCTCCCAGTAGACAACTGTACGCTTGTGTTGTGTTTATATTGCCCGCCCTGTCGTGTACCCACTCTTTCGAAGTTTACCGCGTTCCCGCGCGTCGCCAACTTACAGGAGTTGTTCGCGGCGCGCACAATACGTCTAGTAAGCGATTTTAATTAGCTATAGACTTTTTCCTTTGTCCAAATGTCCTCCTTAAGTTCCAATTAATTTTCTCTTTCGCCTGAATACCATTTATGTCACAAGGAGTAAAATATGCGCTATTCATCCCTAGAATTATGAAGCCTTTGAGATATATTCATTCGTCCGACCGTTTTTCGCATAACTGATCGCTATCAATATGCATGATTCAGAGTTTTGGACTATTAAATCTATGTCACAAATACGTAAAGCATTTAAAAGGAAATAGTCCTCTGAAAATCGGAATGCATTTCTGATAAAAGTCGGTCACCCCGTAGCGTATCAGCAACGGAACGGAGATATTCAAAGAGTGCGGGGCTTTGGGTCGTCAGTGACGTCAAGCCAATAGGAGCCCGAGCCGTGAGTGAGACAACCTTAGCCTTTACAGACCTTAGTCGAAACCTAGGTCGTATTGTTGTAATAAATCTATGTGGAAAAACCAAGTTATACTTATCATTTACAAAGTAACAGGGGTAGCTGTGTGGACGTACGTTCATGCATTCGCGCAATGCGACAGGTTTACGCGATGCAATGTTTTTCCACGCATGAACTTTGTCCCCATTTACCCTCGTATATACAAGTGAATCCATCGTTCAAACAGGTCATCACGAAATAATCGTTAGTTCCCAAAAGGATATCATAATAGCTATAATTGTATAAAAAGCATAGAATCCCAAAGGTCGAAAAATCGCGGAAATGGCATCCCACGTGGAAGGAAGTTATTAATAGATATTGAGGAAGATTATTCATTTCTATCTCGGCGAAGATAAAGAATTATCTCCCGATGAAATTTGATCGGAATAACTTCACCTTTGCCATTGTGATGGATCAGATCAATTGCTTAAAATAAGAGAGATAGTTTGTAGGACAGATAGATGTCATACGCTATCTCAGAGTGCCCACTGATAGGATTTGCCGCTTTTCAACAGAGATGCTACCACTCACCGTCTTAACGGGAGTTGGAATAATGAAATGAGGCCAGAGAAAGGTTAGCGAAGAGACGCATAAGGTTATGCGTTCGATAACGAGCGTTCCAACGAGTGAGAGTGCATTTATCGAGGCCTACGGCCACACACTTGACGAATTTACAGGAGCGCTGAGAAGGGATGAAAGAACACTAAACTAGCACTCGCAATTCAACCAGGGCCAAGATGGGCTCTTAAGATGCTGTAGGAGTCGAATCCGGCCAGCGCGTACGCACAATCACGAAATACTGTTCAAGCCACCATTAGGGTGAGTTGCACGGGATGATTCCACACCAGGCCTGAAGACCACATCCCACAGGCCTGAAGACCACGCACACAACTGAAGTCGGAACCACTCACGTTCCCACGGATGCCATGCACAGGCCAAAAACAGTCAGCAGAACAGGGCGCGGTCAGACCAGAAACTAGGAGATTGCTACATAGGTGAACATGATACCATAGAGCAGCGGTTCCCTCATGGTGTTCCGGGGAACCCTGGGGTTCCCTGAAAGGGTCACAGGGGTTCCGCGAATGAGGCACTACTGTCTTAAAAAACAGGCATTTACACGCATTTTTAATTTTCTTCATTTAAAAGATTTCAATCCAAAATTCCATTTCATACATACATCATGTACCTACCGAACCTTAAAACAACATTATAGTCGAGTTAATTTGCAACTCTCGAGGTAGGGTTCCACCAAAAATACGTGAATCAATAAGTGTTCCGTAGGCAAAAAAAAATTGGGAACCGCTGCCATAGAGTACACCACCTAATATACGACTACTTGTTATAATGACTACAAGAGATCTACATCTACGTCATACCCTGCAAGCCACCAAAAGGGTGTGTGGCAGGGGGTGCTTTCGCACCAGGCATGCATGAATGATGTGGAAGAACACCCACATTACATTAAAACCCGCGTACCACACATGCAAAGCGCCAATTAAAAATCTAATACCCAAGAAACATTCTATCTTCAATCGTTCCAACATGCAAGGGATACAAAGACTACTACTACAGATTCCAAATATCATGCATAAATAAGAACATCAATATTTACATCATACATAAATAAGAGAGTAGAGAATATAATGAGAAAGATTTACTGCCTGCCTATTGTCAATACTCGAACTATTCATGACGACGATCACAGCTGTTATGGTCCCTAATGGTACGCGGAAAAAATGACATTTTATACCTATCGGTTCTTCAATCTAGCTCTCTAATTTTATTGGCGCGATCTAATCTGCCGTAGTACGAAGGGGTTAATAGTATGTTTTTTACGTCGTCAGAGAAATGATTTTCCTGAAATTTATTTAGGAGGTTAAGCCTATAATTTAATCTACGCTGTGATAGCGATTCCCATCCTAATTCTTCTAACAGTCCAGACACACTAGCCAACTTATCGTAGCATCGTTTCACAAATATATAAACACTACAAGATACTAAATCATGCAAGAGCTATATCATGCCGGAAATAGCATGCAAAGTTAGTAACTAATTATGATGTTAAGATATTTAGCACGAGTGCAAAAACCTATTTTACGTAGACAGGGTCAAAGTGTCCCATAATTGATCTCAAGCAACTATTAAAGTCCCTTATTTCACGAGGAAAAAAATGTAATTTCAAACCAATCGGTTCTGCCGTCTATTTCCTTTATTTAATGCCCATCATCGTTTCTGCAATAATAATTTGGCCATAGCAAAACATGTTGAACGTCCAGCAAAAGTAGTCTATATCAACTGTCGTGAACCATTAATCAATATTTCCCCTTTCGATCGGATAGAGGTTCCAACCTTCTATCTGCGGGAGATTCCACACCAGGCAAGCAGCACTCATCCAAGTTCAAACCAGAACCGCGCAATATCCGCCAGCCGCGAGGTGCAGGCCAACAGCAGTCAGGAAAACAATGCGCAGTCGGATCAGAAACAAAGAGAGTGCTACGCAGACGAACATGCTACAATGCAGCACACTAGTTAAGATACAACTACTGGTTAGTATTATTAATGCGACTGATAAAAAGTACTACAAGGTACCAAATCTTGTCGGGAATTTCATGCGGGTTGAGTAGTATATGGGATCCGTACGAGGAAGGTTTGAAAAAAGAATTAGAGCGTGTGCCAAGGAGATCCGCTAGATTTGTTAAAGGCCGTTGTGATAATTGTATAAGTGTTACGAATTTTATAGAAGAACTAGGATGGGAATTACTATCGGAACGCAGATTAAAATTTAGGTTTAACCTTTTAAGTAAATTCGAAACCGATTTGTTCACAGATGACGTTAGATATATATTGAAAACCCCTGCGTATTATGCTAGGTTTGATCATATTAACAAGATTAGAGAGATAGATTGTCGTACCGATAGATTTAAAATGTCATTTTTCCCGCGTACCATAAGAGAGAACAATAGGCAGCTTAGAGCAAAGGGATAGGTAGGTGAAATATAGTTAGAGTAGTCTGTAGTGCATGATGCATGTAATAACAACCAATAATCCCTTTCTTATTATGTAGATACTAACCCTCTAGCTGCATGTAACCCTGTTCTCTAGCATGTCTCCCTTAAATATCCTAGTTGCATGGCAATAGTGCATGTTTGGTGATCTTCACCCCCTGCCACACACCCTCGTGGTGGCTCGCAGGGTATTACGTAGATGTGGATGGAGTTAGTAATGATGGTAAGATATTTATCACAAAACTTACTTTCCCAGTGAGGGCAAAAGTTTCACAGAACTGATCTAACGCAACTATTATGGTCCATAATTGTACGTGGAAAGAATGAAATTACAAATCTACCGGTTCTGTGGTATATTTATTTAATCTTATGTCTGTGATCGCTTCTTCCATAATAGTTTGACTCCAGCATAATATGTTGCACGTCCGGTAAAATATTAATCTAGATCAAAATTTCGTCAAAGATCATGCATCTTACAGCTAACGCGATGAACTATAGGAAAATTTAATGATAGGAATACCCTGCACTGCGAGTCAACACAGAGTACGAGGTAGACGCGACCGGTAAAGCCGTGACCTTACCTGTCGCGTCTACGACCTCAACCGTCAGGGATTGACCTAAATACTAGTACAGTAGTTGGAAATCGAAAAAAGCCTGACAAAAAGCCGAACTTGCTTTGTGCAAGCTGATACTTTGAATCTAGTCACACGTTCTCACGTACACATACACCTTGAAAATAGATTTTAAAAACAACAAATTTCCGAATTCTCTTTCCTTCATAATTCATATTCCTGGGCTATGACTCACCAAGCGCTCATTTTTTTCCCATCACTCACTATTTAATTCCACACCAATCAACTGAATTCCCTAATTTCATTTATATCCCTATAGCATTTCCCATTTTCTCTATCCCTTAACATCTTCGCCAGCAGAGCTTTTTCCCACTATTTTAACAGCTCGAACTCTTGTCCCTCTTTTCATGTTGGGCGATATTTTTTGAACCAGTTTTTCCTCTTTCTCATGTGTGCGTGTAGTACCTCATTTTAGGTTTTTGTAATGTTTACTACTTTAAACTGGCATCATTGCTGTACCTGGACAAATTTTACTCACCAAACTTTTACAATACCACGTATGAAAAATATAACAGACACGACCCGAGTTTCGACGTATGATCGTCACCATCAGGCATTTTTTTTAAATAAATAATTTAAATTAATTATTTTAATTAAAATTTTAATTTTATTATTAATTAAAATTAATTAAAAAATTAATTTTAATTAAAAATTTAAAGACGGTTTGCAGGAAAAATCTAGTTACATCCACAGACACAAAATACCTTCCAAGCCACCTCAGGGGTGAGTGGCCGAGGGCATGGGCGAAGCCAATGTCGGCAGCTACCCCCACCACTCCACAAATGAAGTAAATAAATGACAGTACTTGACACAAATTGGAAAAGACAGGTACACAGAGAAAGATAACTTGTTCATAGTTAGTTTAGGAATCCCATATACATGGCAGCACATTCCACAATAGCATGGCTTTATCAATCTCTTCTCTTACATTTTCAGGTGAGTATGCTGTCCCCATCTCCCAATATGAATGCTGGCTACGCCCATCTACATCTACGAAATACCCTGCGAGCCACCACGAGGGTGTATGGCAAGGGGTAAAGATCACCAAACATGCACTATTGACATGCAACTACGATATTTAAATGAGACATGCTAGAAAATAGGATCACATGGAGCTAGATGGTTAGTATCTACATAATAAGGAAGGGATTATTGGCCTGGGGGTGAGTTCTCGCCAACACGTATTACACACTACCCAATTTCAGCTCACGTAACTACGACATTTGATGAATTAGCATAAGCCTCCTTGGAAGCGAATTACCTTAACTTCTAATATTGCGTGGGGAACACACATACAAAACATATGCAGCACAGCGTTATAGAAACTAGGTTTTGTTAAGCGTATAATAGGAAGGCCCTCAGATGTAAAAGTCAAAGAGAGATGCTACTTCGCTCTGGTTAGGCCACACCTCGAGTACGCCGCGAGCATTTGAGACCCTGGTCATAAAGATTTAACCAAAAAAAATAATAAAATACAAAGGAAAAACAGCACGCTTTCGTAAAAACTACTACGAGCGAAAATACAGTGTCTCACAACTTTCAGAAGGATAAAGGTGGGAGCCCCTAGAGACTCGGAGGCTACACTCTACGCTTAGATTGCTTGAGAAATTCATTAATGGTGTGTTTCAGAGTGACACAGAGAATATCATCATGACTCCTCACTACATTTCTAGATCTGACAGAAGCGATAAAATAAGAGAGATACACCGCCGAACAGATAGGCACAAAAGCTCGTTCTTTCCGCGCACAACAAGCGACCACAGTAAAAACTAAGCTCCTCTAAATACACTCCCATAATACACGTCACCATTTCTCCTGCCAAAACCTTATCCCTTACATCTTTACACGGCTGGTTACCTAACACTCCCTGCCACACGCCCATGCGGTCGCTCGCAGAGTAGTATGTATATGTACAGACAAACACGTACTACACTATACGACAGTTGCCATTGATAGAGGGACTGTTAGGATTAATGTTTTTGCAACTGTACGAATTCACTGATCAAAAACAATCAGGAGCAGTAAGCCGTAGTCACTCGAGGTTTGGAAAGCAAAAACTGGAGCAATTGAAAGTGGACACATTACGAGACTCGACGGCCTCCAATTGTCGCAATAATGCAAGGAGAGGCGAAAGGGAAGTAATACGAATGAAGGTCAAGGATGGAATGAATCAGGCAAATCCCCAACAGCGTTATCAAGAGGACTCATCGAACAGCCTGAAGTGTTTATCTGTATCTGAATCGAAGTGTTTATCTGTAAGGCGAAGTGGGTGATGATCTGGCGCAAAGTAATCCTCGAATTGATGGCTGTTGATAATGGTAAGCAAGAGATTCCTCCGAGGAAGTTACCGACGGTGACAATCATCGCATCTGCGATTGCCAGATTCATTGTCCATCGCTTGTTTGGCTGAGGGTGTGGCGTGTGGATACAAGGAAGTACGATTTCCGCATGTATCTTGAACATCTTATGAGATGAAATGGACCGAACAATAGATCACAAAAATTAAAACACAGGAACAGGTTAACAATTGGTAGTTTTAACGAAAATGGGAAAAATCAGTTAAGCAAAGCAGCATCGAATAAAATCAGCCAGGAACCTATACTAACAGATGAATAGCCCAAATAACAGAAGATATAGAAAGGGACACACTCTGAGGCACAATGGGTTGGTGAAGAACATCATTGAAGGTATATTAGAAAGAAAAGTCCCCAGAGGAAGACCCAAAAATAAGTTCTGGACCAAATAAAGAGGAAAATATATAGGAAGAGCAACCAGGAAGTAAGGGAACTAGCACAAAGGAATGGTTCCAGGCTTGACTTTGTGGAAGTAATTCATAGTAACTTAAATAAAACTTTGTATACTCCACTATAGGTTTAATAACAAGACCCGGGTTTCGACACTTCGTGTCATCTTCAGGTGCAAATTAGAGCTGTGTCGTTCATGAATGAATCGTTCAGAGTGAACGATTCAATGGCATGAATCGAATCTACGTTTTCCACTCGAATCGTTCAAAATGAACGATTTGATGGAAGAATCAAATCCGCCGAATCCAAATAGTTCAACATGAACGATTTGTGAAGAAGATTCTGATAGCAATTCTCCGAATCCTCCAAATCGTTCAATAAGAACCCTGTAAATACCCTTGAAACACCTTGTCTTGTGTTTCCGAATTGGAACATCACACTTCACTTTTTTGTTTGTTATTTCGCACACTAATATTTGAAATGCAGTAAGTCGACAGATTCACATGGATTCGAGATTCACTTGGATTCGAGATTCAGTTGGATTCGAGATTCACACGGATTCGAGATTCACATGGATTCGAGATTCACTCGTGGATTTGGTTCATTCGGTTCATTATGAACGATTTAAAGAACCGAATCATTGCCACGAATCAAATCCCATGAACCGAATCCACAAAATGAACCGAAATTCCCACCTCTAGTGCAAATACAACATCCGTCACTCTACATATATAAACAGGTTCGCGATACGGGAGGGGAAGGAATCTGGGAGAGGGGGCGTGAGGGGGTATGGAAGGCGGGCGTGGGGGGGAGGGTTGCTTGGAGGTGTGGAAGGGCTAGGGGGTGGAAAGGGGAAAAATTCATAGTTTGTGTTTTGGGAAATTCAACTACAATTTACACTGTGGGAGGTATGGTATGGGTATATGGTGAGGAGCCATGATCACATTTACAAAGTACACAAAGTTCATCAGTTCACTTGAGTCATCCGGGTTTTCAGGTGAGTGGTAAGTATGGGAGAGTGGGAGGGGAGCACTTGTTCCTTAGTTGGGGGATGGCTTGTGTTTTGGGAAATGCTGCTACAATGTTCACTGCGAGGTCTGGCTTGGGTATATGGTGAGGAGTCACTTCACATTTACAAAGTACACAAAGTTCATTAGCTCACTTGCTCTTGAGTCATCCGGGTTAAGGGAACTAGCATTAGATAGGGAAGGATGAAAGGCTGCATCAACCAATCTTAGGCCGCTCTCCACGATACATTTTATTGTACAAACGAATGTATGAACTCTTGCATGAGGAAAATTGTACAGTGTAAAGCGGAAAATTGCAAGATTGTCAGAATGACTGAACGGGAAATAGAGCCTGCTCTATTCTCATTCCGTTTCTTGCATATTTTATGATGCATTCGTTTGTAAAATAATGCACCATGTAAAGCGGCCTTTAGGATTGCACGACCAATGATGATAAAGGAACATAGGAATAAAAATAGAAATATCTCTATATAAAATTGACGTGCTCCATACTATAGCATGGCGCTGGACCTACAGGAAGAAAATTCAACAAGAGGGCGAAAGAGCACGATCATGTTTTAAGGAAGGAGTATACCGCTTCACTCTTCACCAAACACCTCTTTGAACATCTGGATTTACTTTTTGTAGCCGAATAGGTATTAACTACTTTTGTAGCCGACTAGAAAGAAAGATAGCTCACCTCCTCATCTCCAATCGCAACGGAAAACTAATATTTTAAAATTTCTAAAGAGATCTGTGGCCGAAGACGCGAGGCGCCTATTCCGACTCGGCTCGTAAATTTTTTATATTTTACAAAATAAGAACTATAAGTGTTAAGCCTCTGTAAAAAATGGTCATGGAAAACACACCCTAATAAATTTGTCGGTCTAGGGAAAAGCTTAATCTGCCAAATGGTGAATCCGGGCTAGCGGTACATTAATTTTTTTGCCCAAACTTCATCACTTTGAGTACGAAGGACGTATAGCGCATTCCACGTTTCCACTTGACTTTGGGTATGAGTCTTGGGCGAAGATCAAGGCTGGAAAAGTCAGATTCGAATTAAAATTATAAATTCGGCCGAAAGGAATTCTAACTGCAACCTAATTTCTCCGCGGATTTCCATCTCTCGTGCTTGAATGAAAGATCTCGATTAGCTCCAGAGTGTAACTTGTACCAAAATTTTCCGTTTCGATTGACTCTTGAGTTAATCGAAACGGAAATTTTTAATTGAGCCTTTGGCTGAAAACGACTTTAATTTAGTCGAGTAGTTGCATATTAATTGAACAAACAAGAGTCAGCGCAGGGAATTTTCACAAAAAGGGAATATCATTTCATCATCCAAAATGGGAGTTTGGAAGAGATATTCTTCCTCGAGAGAAAAAAGTAAGTACACTGAACTCCTCAAGATCGTGATGATAAGTGTGAGGACCTAGTCTCGGGTTATTGGTCATTCAAGGCCCATAAACTAATTCCGGGCGCCCAGTGATGGTTGGAGAAAGGCTCCCTTTTATGTATAAGACAGAAATGATATGGAATAAAATCGCAATACCGTTGAAAATAAAACGATTTATTTTCAATTCCGCGACCCGAATTATCAAGCAAACAATTCGATTCAGTGCGCTCGAGATCAGCATACCTCCAATGACCAACCACCTAAGGCAGCCCCAAATCTTCACCATGACAACCAAAATCCATCATCTTGCGACTTACGCGTGAATAAAGAACACTGTGTACAGTGTTTTTCATTCACGCCAAAACACTGTGTACAGTGTTCTTGGCGTGAATAAAGGCAAAATAACGAAATGCGACATGACGTTCGATTGTCCCAACCCCACCTCGCTTTTATTGTAGCTCTATTATCCGATGTTTTTCTTAAGTTTCACCTGTCATATTCGCACCCATCATCACGAGCGAGCACTAATATTTGGTATTTTAAATGTGCCATCCCCTTGATTATTTCGCTGACAGAGGGTTGTACATGAGCTGAGCGCCGAATATTCAATTCTGTACCATGGCAGGCGGAAGACAAATGAGAAAAAATAAAAAGGAACCTCACCTACATCAAAATCCAAAGATAATCAAACGAAACATATGAACGATCTGTCCCGACAGCAGTAAAATAAAGTAGAGCTGAATTTCACGTCGGCTTTAGCAACGGTCAAAATGGGTAAGGCTCAATTATGAAACTTTGCTGAACAAGGGGGGCTACCTATCATAGCTTAGTAGGTATTCGTACAGGGGGTGTGGGTGATCCCCAATAATTCCTGAGAAGATAATTAATACGATAATAATTAAGTATTCTATAACCCACAGACCCCCCGGAAAGTAGCAACCCCCGTCAAACAACAATCTTAATCCATCCCTGCAAATGCGCTGAGTTCATTAAGCTTTTTTTAAATTGAACAGTTCCTATAGAAGCTTTGAACATGTGTACCTACCCTGCAATTATTCTCATGTGAATTATGCCACTGGAAGAACACTGCTTAAGGCCTGGTTGCGCGATACACACAGGTACGTGGTAATGTAAGGGCTCGTGTATGAATGCATGAACCAACTATAGCAGGGTCTATTTTCCTGCTCATTCATTCGTAAAAATTTGTTAGGTTACACGGTGAATTTTTGCGTTCTTGCAATCACACATTAACTCA
The DNA here is from genome assembly GCA_963169105.1 of Ceriagrion tenellum. NCBI lineage: Eukaryota > Metazoa > Arthropoda > Insecta > Odonata > Coenagrionidae > Ceriagrion > Ceriagrion tenellum. The sequence goes on along the minus strand of OY720639.1, from coordinate 93,657,074 downwards.
AACCGGGTTAATGTATCATCTAACCAGGCCTGAAGACTCGATGACACAACCAAATAACGAATGTTTATGAAAAATTCACAACTGGAGATGGATGTTTAGTTCCGAAATCCTTATTAACACCACTAGAAACTTGGCCATTTTCTACCATTCCATGATATTATTAAACACTGGAAGAAATATATTACCCGACGCAAATTAAGTTCGAGCACCTGGTCAACATCCACGACCAGCTGGGCTTACAGCGAAAGGAAAATCAAGAATTAGGAGGCAACTTACCGATTATGCATTCGATCTAACGGATACTGATGAATTCTGGCTCAAAACGTAGGCTAATTCGCAATTGGAGCTCCTCCCTCGCCTCTGAAGTCCCGGGAAATGGCCATTACCGTTGACAGGACCACCAGCTTCACAAGGCAAACACACTCTAATCTCATCAACTCCCAAAGCGTAAGATACTATACTTTGAGTCATTAGCTGATGGAAATGCCAAATACACACCTCTTTAACCTATGTACTGAATTGGTTAGTACATACAAAGACCACTGCCTCCAACTACACACAATTTCATTCGATTTCTTCACACGCCTTACATTCAACGATGCGCCCGTATACGATGCTGTTTTATTTGCGCATTATCAAATCATGCTGCAGTGCTGTAGCCGAATGAACTCAGATAGAGCTGTGACAAGTGCAGTAGCATAATAACATGACACATTTCCATGTTCTGGTTAATAGTAAGACGCATAAGATGCAGAAAAATTGTTTAGGGAATATGGCTAGTTCCCATGCATGAATAATTGCGGAGTCGGTCAATATTAGCAGTACAGTTATTAAGTTTAGTACTTGTCTGATATTTGAAATAACCATTAAAAAAGGAACTCCACTTTTCCTTTTTAGGCCAGTTTCATTCGTTCCAGAGGGAAGCTGTTTCGCAGCTGAAGAAAGAGGTCTTTGTTGGTTCCATGGTAAGCCGCCTCCTTCTCTACGACCGTGGCCGTCACGTAAATATTACATAAGAAACAAATAGCTCGAATAATGTACCAGCGCGCGACAGAGTACATCCGCTTTAATTTGTCATTTGGAAATTCTGAGGCTGTCGCAAGATTCCTACTTGTTACGCGAAGGTCAATGTTCTGCACGCCAGGCATACATTGTTTGTGAAGTGATAGCAGGGGAGAAAAAAAATCGATTTACAATTTGATTCACATCCTGAGGCAACCATAAGACTGGCACACGTCTTCCATCACCAAATTTCGCCGCAGTCTGTTTTTTTGCGCAACGGCAAAGTTTCTCTCGAAAGAGGAACGTCTGGAGTTCATTTAAGATTACTGGCGAGAAGGAGACGTCACGGCTGAACGAGTTGATAGAGCTGGCACGGGTGGGTCTTCAAATGCAGTCGCGGTAGATCAGCTGGAGGACGCCGCGGGTAGCGAGCGTCAATTATCTTCATTCAAAGTTCAAAACATTAGCAAGATGTGGAAATTAGGGTCTTTGATTCTTATTTTAAATGTTTATTTCGCCAAGTTTTCGTGTGCAGCTTCGAATCCCATCCCAATAGTTCTTTGGCATGGAATGGGTTTGTATTTTTTACACAGTTTATTACTTAATACGCTCTATATAATGTCCTTCTACCTTGTTACCGATTCCTATGCATTCTAGGAGATAACTGCTGTAATTCTGGTAGTCTAGGAGCTATCAAGAAAATGCTTGAGGAAAGTATACCAGGTGTTTATGTCAAATCAATTATGATCGGTCAAAATCCTGAGGAGGTATGTTAAGCTCCGCTTTTCCTAGTTTTGATCGTGTTGGTATGCTTTTGCTCATCTAACTTTTGTAATCATTGTGTAGGACACAGAAAACAGTCTATTTCTAAACGCCAACACTCAAGTAGAAATGGCATGTGATATTATCTCCAAAGATCCGGAGCTTGCCAATGGATACAATGGAATCGGATTTTCACAAGGTGGCCAATTCTTGTGAGTACTAAAAGGTGTCATTTTCTTATCGGAGGTTATTGACATTTGGTATTGTTAACATTCAGTGGCACGGTAGCGTTGTTTTGTAGCGTTATTTTAGTTTGCTGACTGTTGGATTACTCTGTAGTTAAGACGTATAACGATATTCACCGTAAATGTAGCCGCCAGCGGTTGCTCGAGGAGAATATATTCTGTGAGAGACTATACTAAATATCTTGGGAAAATCCTGTTAGGTTGATTCAATTTGCGCTCTATTGCATATTCATTTGATCGACTGGTCTGTCTGGAGGGTAAGTTTACAGTCCTTTCTTTCAGTCAGTTATTTCTCCTGACTGATTAGCGGGAAGGAATTCATCATTGCATTTTTAAGCCGTGTGAAAATTCTCTCGCTTTAGCTACTTAGGTTACACTCTCTTTTCGATCATGGTTAAGGCAATGAGGTTATCGATGATGTTGATTCATATCCCAAGTCATTTGGGTGTTGAGCAACTTCAAGTCTCACTTCTATGAGTAAGATTCTTGAGCAATGTGTCCCTTTAAAAAGTTAAAGCTGCGGCTACTCTAACCATTTATCATCAGTGGATTTTTCCTATTAATTTTATGGTAAAAGTCGATCATTGTTTATTTTGCCTAGAAGGATTTGAATTCAGCCTGGAATTTCATTTTCAAATATAGGTAATTCCTTCCCTTTCCCACTCTAGCACGACTGGTAGTAGAGAAAGACTGTCCTTTTGCTTTGAATTGTCCTGCCTGCTGTGGAGTGAAAAAAATTCACTGAAGAAGACAACAATAATTCTAAAGTTGGCCATTATTTAGGGAAGGATTTGAACATTGAGGGCTGATAAAGGGCCAACAGTGTATTGTCCCTAGTGAAGGGTGGAGAACCCTAGTGAAGGGTTTGCTAGTCCTTGACTCGCACACATTGCCTCAGGAATGCAAGCTGTTTTCTGAGTGAATTGTCAGCCAAATGGTAGATTAATTGCTGATTTTTGTCAAAGCATTCTCATGTTCCTTGTCCTTGAAGATTTTTGAAATTCACAATCCACATTTTGGATCAGATTTTCACGTTATGAAAAAGTGTGCGAGTAATGTGTTTCATTGCTTTATTCTCTTTGAAAAAATACACGAAGGCCTGGTTACTCAATACATTTACCTGCATATGTATTGCACGAAGTCATGAACCAAGTAGAGCAAGTTCTATTTTCAGGTTCATGCATTCGTACAAGTTTGTGTGATTACATGACGAATTTTCCTGTGTTTATTCACACGTTTATGCATCCACACATTGACTTATACAGGTCAATATGTCATGTAACCAGGCCTTAAGATGCGTAGAGTAAAACGGATTCCTGATGGAGAAATTTATTGTATGAGAGGAATGGATAGAGTTTATAAATGGGTGAATATGATAGAAGAGTCTATTGGGAGCTAAAGTGGTTGGTAGTTATCATGGAAGGCCATATCTACTATCTACTGGTGCCATATCAATCATTAAAAATCAGTGGGGTTGGTGTCTAGGCTAACTGGCTTCCCATTCCAAGGTCTTGGGTTGAAATTTTGGTGATGGTGGAGATTATTCAGTCGGATCTTGATCCCTGCTTGGGTGCCTTCCAGAGCAGAGAGTTCAACAAAAAGACTGCTGAACTTGATTCATTTCATCAGATCAAATTTCTTTTTTGCTACCCTGATCACTGCACCATCTTTTTTCAAAACTCATTCCAAATAGCATAAATGGAATATTGGAACTACCTCCATTGATTTTTAAACAAAGTTTGTCAGTTAACTCCTTCAAACCCAAACTGTACAAATATCAGGTGGAGCAACATCGCACCTTTGAAATTTGATATGGGTCAATAATACTTGAAATGTTAAATAATATTATTCTGTTATTTTAAAATGAGAAATTAATTGACTTTTATTTTATAAAGGGAAGTGTGATGTAAAGTGTAATTGACATGTATTGAATTCTTATTTTGTTGAGGCTACACTGCAACTTGTTGGAAACATGGGTAAATATCTTTATGTATAATTATTGATAATTTGGCTTAGATTCTTAAGGGAATTGCTGGGGAGTCAGACTTTTTTGTGTTTTTTTTAAATGTTTGACCTTCATACGGAGTTTTTGGAAACCAAATGGAGAGATAAAATAAAAAATGATGAAGTTTACTGAAGAGTAGAATAGGAAAGGACCATTTGGAATGCTATACAGAAATGAAAAACCAGATGGATTGGGCACACTCTATGACACAATGTGTTTGTGAAGAACATAATTGAAGGCAAAATAGAGGGAAAAGTCCCCAGAGGAAGACTCGGGAATAAGTTTGTGGATCAAATAAAGAGGAAAGTACATAGGAAGAGATATGAAGGAAACTAGTAATAGATAGCAACTGTCAACCAATCTTAGGACTGAGTGGAATAAAGATAAACGGAGAAGAAATAAATATGCTTCACTTCACAGATGATATTGCAGTCATATGTGGAAATCGCAATGATCTTCAAAGGTCACTAAACGTAATGGACCAAGTTCTCCAAGAATACAGCATGAATATAAATTGGATGAAGACCAAAATCCTAGTATGCTAAAGAGAGAAGCTGAATGTAGAAGTCACCCTGAAAGGAGAGAAATTAGAGCAAGTGGATTCCTTCACTTATTTCACATGGGACAGAAGAAGTACAACGGACATCAAGCAGAGAATAGCCCAAGCTAAGAAAGCATTCTTGGGAACAAGACTACTGCTTTGCTCAAAGATGATAGGACTACAATCCAGAAAACAGTTTGTGAAAATATTTGTGTGGAGCTTGGCTCTCTATAGATTGGAGGCATGGACCATTGGAAAAGCTGACCAGAGAAGAATAGAAGCCTTCAAAACCTGGTTCTGGAGGAGGATACTGAGGATAAAATGTACAGACAAAATAAGAAATGAAGTGTACAGAAGAGTAGAAGAGGAGAGGACAATATGGAACACCATACAGACAAGAAGAACCAGATGGATCGGACACACCTTGAGGCACAATGTGTTTGTGAAGAACATAATTGAAGATAAAATAGAGGGAAAAGTCCCCAGAGGAAGATCCAGGGATAAGTTTAATGACCAAACAAAGAGGAAATAATATTGGGAAAAATTCCAGGAGGTAAGAGAACTAGCATTCAATAGGGAAGGGTGGAGGGCTGCTGTCAACCAATATTAGAATTGAACGACCAATGACGACATTTTTGGTGACATCACTGTGCAGTAGTATGTTCATTTACCATAATTTGCTACAAAGTTGCTGGGACATGTTGCTCAAACAAGAGGCAATTAGTTTCACTGAACTTTTCAATACTGAATTCAACCAAAGTTATGAAGACGAAACGAAGAGCCTAATAGACCATAGAGATAATGGACCATTATTTGATAAAAGGCAATGGAGTTCCTGAAACTAAGGGTGAGATTGAACATTTCCCTGATTAGAGAAGTGATGGCTAACTTGTAAGTAATAAATAGTTAATATTTTCCCTGCCTGTGCATAATATTGAGATGTTTAATGTGAATTATAAGTTACATTAGTATGGTGATAACTGCCTTTTGGGCATCAGAATGAAAGCCAACATTGTGGTGTGCCTTTTACGACACAGTTTGAAAATATTCCCCTTTTAAGTGTTTTGTAGCTAACTTTAGATTTTAAATATTACCACTAAATACCCTAGGTATTTCTTTTTTGGCACAAACTTTATATTACAGAAATAGAATAAAATAACTACACAACGCTACTATCCAAATATCGAAACAGGTTATCAGAAAATAAGGTTATTGGCTCTCCTCAGTGACAAACAAGCAAGAACGATTGAAATTCTATCCATTGATATACAGGAGGTGGAAGAGTTATGTATAAGGATAAGATAATGTGGTAAAAATTTAGGGAATCTGGTTGGTGTGGCGGCTAGGATACTGCCTTCCCATTTTGAGGGCTAGGGTTAGAATGATGGTGAGGAGATAATTATTATGTATTTATATATCAATTGAGGTTGGTAAACTTATACTATAATAAATTTTTAGAGTGTAATGTGTCTCATCTTTTCTCTATTACTTTGACTGATTTTTTAATACTTCTTGTCACCATTGTACTTGTTCGTTTATGCTATCACTTTGTTCTCGCTCTATGTCTGTTTTTGTCTGTCACAGTTGACCTGCTTTAAGGCTAAGAATTATTCATTTTAGGCCATCAATATATTATGTATCATTTGTATCTGCTTGTGATGGCAAATATATTTCTTGTAGGAGAGCTTTAGCCCAGCGTTGTGTCCAGCCGCAAATGATTAATCTCATTTCTGTTGGAGGCCAGCATCAGGGTGTGTACGGATTTCCTCATTGTTACTATCCTACCCATAAATGGTGCGATTATATCAGAAAGATTCTCAACATTGGGGCTTACTGGGGGTAAGTATTGGTGTAATACTGCTGAATTATTAAATTGGAGACTTATGTGGAAACTGAGCTTAGGGGGAGAATACATACTTTGACACACCAATTTGAAAGCCGTATTTTTTATGTCTTGCATGAGGTCAAATGCAGCAATAATTCATCTAGGTCTTTTCTGTGTATGCCCTAGTTTTTTTATTTAATCTGTAATTGGCAATATTTGCCATGGCTATCAGGATCATTGGGGTTGATAGAGAGGGTACTTGCTATACTAGCCAATGCTAGAAGCTGAAGCCAGTCTAGCATCTTAGTTAACCCTTACTTTCCTAACATGCTTGGGGGCTAAAACACTAATTTTGCAATTTGACTATGTTTTCCATCGATAAATTACTGGAAATCAGGCTATTCTTTAATATGCATTCTCCTAAAATATTTTATTTATTTATTTAAAGTAATAATCATACGCATTTTTTGATGAAAACTATTGTAAAATGGAATAGAATCTATGGCACTGAGCAGCCAATGTATGTTCTGAGAGTTAGAAGCCTTAAATTAAACAGATGGTGGATATTCTTGCTATACATCTGCTAATTCGTCCATTCTGTCGTGCTATCCATAGGAAAGTAAGAAGGGAGAAGGGTTAAACAATACGGTTGTTATTTTGGTTGTCAGGATTCAATTTGATGATGCAATGCCCTCTCTATCTACCTCAATTAATAGGAGGCTGGGGAATTGCATAAAACTTGACTTGAGGAGATAGTTTGGTGGACAGGGTGGAGGGATAAAGACGCAAAAATTCCTAATTGAATTTTTGCTGCTTAAATCTCTTCAGAATTATAAAAATATAAGTGAAAGTGGCAGCTGGTGGTGGTGTAAGTTAGATTATGCAGTTTAAAAGGAGTTACATTATTCATTAAGCAGTCCATCTCAACAACCATCCCTTTTCAATTGAGGCCATCTGCCATTATGGGTTCCAAACTGGAGTACGGTTCTTGATGTAAAAGTTACGAGAAAAACGTGTGCTAAAGTTCTGTGATGAGGATATGTAAATCGGAAGAAATCTCTCCTAGTCCCACCAATATTCATTGAAGTATTCTACCAGCTGATTGCTAAGTTTTTACAGTACACCAGGGCTGAAATTCGCCATGAAAAAAAATTGTGTTTATACACCCGTGCGAGTGACTTCATACCACATCATTTGTTAAATGCAATGGTTGGAAATTTTTACGGTACTCAAATTAATCTGTTTTCACTTCTATGGATGGCCTGCCATTAGGTCCCTCATGAATGCCTCTTATCATCTCCTGCTTTTTATTTAGTTCAGATTTCTATCATCTTCCTTCCTCTGCTGCACGTCCCCAGTGTCCTCCCCTTTATTGCCCTCTTCAATATACCCTCTCCTTTCAATACATTCTCCACCTATCTCTTTTGCCTCCTCGAAACCATGGGTACTAACTTCCTCTCTTCTCCAACCACGTCCAATACCTCCTCGTTTGTCCTTCTAACCATCCAGCTCACCATCTCCATCTTTCTCCACACCCACATCTCAAACACCTCAAGTTTATGTACATGCTTCCTTTGCATTGACCAAGTCTCCAACCCATACAGCATCTTGCTCCATATCAGAAGAGTTTTCACCTACCTTTTCTTCAAGTCTCTAATCGGACCTCTCTCATCAATTCCCTCATCTTTGAAAATACTTCTTTAGCTATGGCAATTCTACATCTAATGTCCCTACCACTAAACCCATTCTCCTCCAAAATGCTATCCTATCATGTAAACTTGCTCTATTTTGTGTCCTCTCCCCCTTATGTTAAGCCTGGCCCTCTTGCTTCTTGAGAATCTCATTATTTTCCCCGTCACTGATATGAAGAAGGGAAAAAAATTGGTTGCTCAGTGGATTCATCCTGTTATCTTTGCATCATTAGCACACCACATGATGCACCTAACTATCCATGCCAGTCAAGTTTACCCAATTCCCCTGTGTCCTAGTAGTTAAGATAGATATTGCCGATTACAGGTTAATTATTCATTAAAAAACTAGCGCTTATTCGGGAAAGACCAAGAAAAATTGGCATTGCCTTAGATCTCATGCATGACATAAGAAATCCAGCATTCTAATTACCTGGTCAACATACATAGTTTCCCCTATTAAGAGCCAAAAATCATGAGTAACTTTACTGTCAAAGTTATTCATGATTTTTTATTGAAGCCATGCTAACCACCATGGCCATTAAAAATGATAATTTTTATAGTACTAAATAACTATTATAAACTCCTCTCCCCAAAGTCAAAATTAACTTTAGGAGCATATATTCTTAGCTATAGATTCATACTTACTTCCTATGGTTGTCTCACCTAATGCTTTCCTTGTCCGTATTCTATTATTTGCATTTGGTTTGAACTAAGGAAGGCGTTGTGGAAACTTGGCGCATTCCATGTTGAAACCTATTAAACAGTTCATTTTGTAGGATTCTGTCCTGATATCATGCGATGACATGAATCAATGATATGTACTTCAAATGGTCAACTGTTTTATAATACTTGACCATTTGTATTTACATATTTTGAACAATGTGCATATTTTATCATTTTTGCACTCTGCCCCCTGAGACTGATGTAAAATGGATTAAGTCCCTGTTGGCTTACAGTCATTTTTAGCATTTTACAACATACATGTACCATACATCCTAGTTTATGTCATTATTTGTATTGCTGTTGAAAAAAATTATGTCTATCAATTGTAGGAAGTTGATTTGAAAAGTCATTGCAAGACCTAGATGTATTCACAGTGCAGTGAAATCTTTTTGATCTCCTGAACCTGCCATTGCCTTCAATAACAGCAGTGCAAATGTATCTGCATTGAATTTTACAGACTTGAATCAGGCTTCATTCAATTTGATTTGCTTGTACATTGAGTGATTTGATACCGATATTTGTATGACTTGAGTGTGTGAACCTTCTTTGTAACATTTATTGCTTAATTTATGCAAAAGCTTTCATATATTATTTGTAAATAAATGACAATAGTTGATCTAGGTAATGAAATTTGCATCATTCATTTCAGTTTGATTTGAATGCATTTTCTTTTTTTTATCAATACATTGATTTGGATTGGAAAAGGAGTTACATTATTCATTAAGCAGTCCATCTCAACAACCATCCCTTTTCAATTGAGGCCATCTGCCATTATGGGTTCCAAACTGGAGTACGGTTCTTGATGTAAAAGTTACGAGAAAAACGTGTGCTAAAGTTCTGTGATGAGGATATGTAAATCGGAAGAAATCTCTCCTAGTCCCACCAATATTCATTGAAGTATTCTACCAGCTGATTGCTAAGTTTTTACAGTACACCAGGGCTGAAATTCGCCATGAAAAAAAATTGTGTTTATACACCCGTGCGAGTGACTTCATACCACATCATTTGTTAAATGCAATGGTTGGAAATTTTTACGGTACTCAAATTAATCTGTTTTCACTTCTATGGATGGCCTGCCATTAGGTCCCTCATGAATGCCTCTTATCATCTCCTGCTTTTTATTTAGTTCAGATTTCTATCATCTTCCTTCCTCTGCTGCACGTCCCCAGTGTCCTCCCCTTTATTGCCCTCTTCAATATACCCTCTCCTTTCAATACATTCTCCACCTATCTCTTTTGCCTCCTCGAAACCATGGGTACTAACTTCCTCTCTTCTCCAACCACGTCCAATACCTCCTCGTTTGTCCTTCTAACCATCCAGCTCACCATCTCCATCTTTCTCCACACCCACATCTCAAACACCTCAAGTTTATGTACATGCTTCCTTTGCATTGACCAAGTCTCCAACCCATACAGCATCTTGCTCCATATCAGAAGAGTTTTCACCTACCTTTTCTTCAAGTCTCTAATCGGACCTCTCTCATCAATTCCCTCATCTTTGAAAATACTTCTTTAGCTATGGCAATTCTACATCTAATGTCCCTACCACTAAACCCATTCTCCTCCAAAATGCTATCCTATCATGTAAACTTGCTCTATTTTGTGTCCTCTCCCCCTTATGTTAAGCCTGGCCCTCTTGCTTCTTGAGAATCTCATTATTTTCCCCGTCACTGATATGAAGAAGGGAAAAAAATTGGTTGCTCAGTGGATTCATCCTGTTATCTTTGCATCATTAGCACACCACATGATGCACCTAACTATCCATGCCAGTCAAGTTTACCCAATTCCCCTGTGTCCTAGTAGTTAAGATAGATATTGCCGATTACAGGTTAATTATTCATTAAAAAACTAGCGCTTATTCGGGAAAGACCAAGAAAAATTGGCATTGCCTTAGATCTCATGCATGACATAAGAAATCCAGCATTCTAATTACCTGGTCAACATACATAGTTTCCCCTATTAAGAGCCAAAAATCATGAGTAACTTTACTGTCAAAGTTATTCATGATTTTTTATTGAAGCCATGCTAACCACCATGGCCATTAAAAATGATAATTTTTATAGTACTAAATAACTATTATAAACTCCTCTCCCCAAAGTCAAAATTAACTTTAGGAGCATATATTCTTAGCTATAGATTCATACTTACTTCCTATGGTTGTCTCACCTAATGCTTTCCTTGTCCGTATTCTATTATTTGCATTTGGTTTGAACTAAGGAAGGCGTTGTGGAAACTTGGCGCATTCCATGTTGAAACCTATTAAACAGTTCATTTTGTAGGATTCTGTCCTGATATCATGCGATGACATGAATCAATGATATGTACTTCAAATGGTCAACTGTTTTATAATACTTGACCATTTGTATTTACATATTTTGAACAATGTGCATATTTTATCATTTTTGCACTCTGCCCCCTGAGACTGATGTAAAATGGATTAAGTCCCTGTTGGCTTACAGTCATTTTTAGCATTTTACAACATACATGTACCATACATCCTAGTTTATGTCATTATTTGTATTGCTGTTGAAAAAAATTATGTCTATCAATTGTAGGAAGTTGATTTGAAAAGTCATTGCAAGACCTAGATGTATTCACAGTGCAGTGAAATCTTTTTGATCTCCTGAACCTGCCATTGCCTTCAATAACAGCAGTGCAAATGTATCTGCATTGAATTTTACAGACTTGAATCAGGCTTCATTCAATTTGATTTGCTTGTACATTGAGTGATTTGATACCGATATTTGTATGACTTGAGTGTGTGAACCTTCTTTGTAACATTTATTGCTTAATTTATGCAAAAGCTTTCATATATTATTTGTAAATAAATGACAATAGTTGATCTAGGTAATGAAATTTGCATCATTCATTTCAGTTTGATTTGAATGCATTTTCTTTTTTTTATCAATACATTGATTTGGATTTGAAATAAAAAATTCTTGATTTGCTCAGCTTTGTCTTTTGTGTTCAAGAAATACTGTGTATTAATTTGGCGAACTACTCATTTTTTAATTGAAATTTTGCTGCAGGTGGGTGCAGAATTCTTTGGTTCAAGCTGAATACTGGCATGATCCTGTTAATGAAGATGCCTACCAAAAGGGGAGCATTTTCCTAGCTGATATCAATAATGAAAATGCAAGTAAAACAACTTACATGAAATATGTGCAATTCACTTTCAAAAATCTTTTGCCTATTGGTGCATCAGCTATTACCTCCTGTTAATGTCCCAATCATTTGAATTATATTAGTGCATGGTTATTCAACAGTGCCAATTAATATCCCGTCATCTTTTATGTGACCAGGATAAAATCACATAAAACATGACGTATTTTTAATCTTCAGTCTTGTTAGTTTTATCTTGATAGTTTATCTTAAAATTTTATAATGTATCATGATGAATATGATTCTGCCAAGTTTATTTTCGTATTTGAAATTCTTGTTTCAAGAATGTACCTACTTTACTTCATTTTTATTCTCTTTCTTTGCTGCTTCAAACCAAAGTATGGTTAAAAATAAAATCAGTATTTACTTGGCATTTGGTTTCTGGTACTGGTCAATGGAGAAGAATACTTCAATTTGATATCCTTGAAATTGGAATTTCTGAAATATTTGAATTAATAGTAACTGTTTTTCTTTGCTGTTTAGTTCATTAACAAGACTTACATCAATCAACTAACGAAGTTGAAGAACTTTGTGATGGTGAAATTCAACAATGATACCATGGTTGAACCGAGGGAATCAGAATGGTTTGAGTTCTATACACCTGGTCAGGCTAAATACATCACTCCACTGAGGAAGAGCAAGATTTATATTCAGGTCAGTTATGTCTGTGTATAATTAGGATGGTAACCTTCAGCAGATTTTGTTGCAAATAGCTATGCTCTAATGTTGTCTAGAGCAGTACAAATCTAGAAATTTAACCTTGAGTCAAACTGAATCAAATCTTCCAAATAAATATCTCATGGTTATATGTGAGCAAAAACTGTAAGTATAGCTAACTATATTAATCAGTTGTACCCTGCGTAATTTTGGTGGCTGTGGTCTGACATCTTATGGACATAGTCGGTCACTTAATAAAGGGAATCATCAAGAAGGAAAATCTGATCTTATTAAGAAGTATAGTCCAATCCCCCAATTTTTAGGCCAACAATTTTGCCTGAAAAAGTCATACTATGCACAAGTAGATATGGTAATTACTTGTTATTGGCTCCCAATAATTATATATCTCCTACATGAGTCAGGATAACCTCAATAATCCTGTTCTATTGGATTCTATCATCGTGAATTTCTTAGTTAACATGATTTTAAAGTGATGTTGAATGAAACCATTTTGTTATCACCTCATGGTATGCATACTGTGTTGTGTTCTCTTATCTTGGGTTGCATCTTCTTAAAAATGCTTGCCAATCCATGATTGGATAATTTAAACAGGGCAGCCAAATATTTTGGCAATGAAAACCAGAACAAGTCTTTGAGTTTCATTTCTGGTCTATAGCACCAGGTTACAGACCTGGAAAACCTTGAATATCTGGAAAAGTCATGGGAACTGAGAAATTAGTCTGGAAATTTGCTATTCAACATTAAAATATGATTGTTTTCGATTGCTGTGAAACGGTGACTATGTTCGGCAGGGTGACTTTGATTGCAGTGAAATTGTAAGGAATAAAATTGAATTTCACTCTTATTTTCATATCAGTGAAGGTTCCATACATTAAGGCATCAGTTGACACTAAAGTGAAAGCTAAATTCAGTTTTATTCCAAACAATAATGTTTTGATCCAAGTCACCTCATTTTATGGTAATGATTGGTACCTTTTTTTATCTCTGATGATATGTGGACTTGAATTGTAGAACCTTGCCTGAATGAGGCAGTTAAGGTTTTATTTGGTGTTTATCAAGTAATTTTTCCCCTAAAATTAACTTTTCAGTCTTATTTTTGAAACTCATGGCACAATGATCAAAACAGACCGTACTTTTCAACTCTTTTATTTTATTCCACTGCAGCCTGTTTGGATTTTTTTGTCATTTTCAAGTAGTATCCTGTAGAATTAGTATACTTTTGTTTTGTTGCACTACTACCAGCTTCAATTTTTATGCCATTTTCAAGTAGTATACTGTGTAAGTAGCGTACTTCTTGAAAACAACATTAAAATGCCAGAAACTGGTTGTGGTGGAACTAAATAAAATGATTGGAAAGTACAAAGTGGTTCAATCCTCATTCAACTGATTAATTTCCACTGAGTGAACTCACTGACTATCATCTTGAAACTCATGCTGAGTAAGCTGGGATACTTGCTTCTCCTCTAGATTGTACATGGGTAATTCGTAGCCCTAGTCATGACCAAAACCTAAAAACAATGTACCTAAAAAATGGGAGCTGATTTACTCTGAGAGCAATAGTGGCAATGCTCTGTTTGTTGGGAAAATTTACTCCCTCACAGTGCATGTGTTTGTGTGTCATGCTCCTAGTCTTGTGCCTTCTTTAAAATAGACTCCAAAGAATGGAAAATTTTTAATTTTGACCTCCCAAATCCTTCTAAAATCCTGGAATTCCATTATCTCTGGGGCCTGCTTCTTGGAGCTAGGAGTCTACTAGTTACAAGTCAGTAGTCTATGTCACAAGGCGGTTGTGTGACTCATATATGCCAAACAGAAGAATTTTACTAGTCTAAAAAAATGGCAGACATAATAAAGACCATATATAACTTGTATTTTGATGGTTATGATATATTTTGAGAGTGCACCTTGTAATATTTCCAATCCAAAAGTCATTGTAAGTTTTTGGGTAAATATAAATGATTATGTCTATGCTAAAACATATTTTTATTTCGTATCTTACCTTAAAGAGTCCCCAGCAAAGTTGGGTATTCGGGGAACCCTGACATCATACGAAAAAATTAGTTTATTTTGTTGCATTTCTTGAAGGATGTGCTTAAAATGGTTGTTACTTTTAAAGCTTACTTGTCAAGTATCATGTTGGTCTGTAGCAATCCTATATGCCAGCTGCTGAACTTTGAGAATTATGGTAGAACCCGGATTAGAATTTCCCCGGTGGACAAATTTTCCCCTTAGAAGTTTAATTGATTAATTTCCAAAATTAAATCCTTCAAGTAAGTACTAATTTTCCCTAGCAAGGTAGTTTCTATGTAATAAGTTTTCCTGTAATTTAATTAAGATTAAAATGAGTCGAATCCAAATGTCGATTCTCGATTCCACTGATTCTCAGGATTAGAATCGGTATTGAGAATTGATCGCCTAAAGTCG
The DNA here is from genome assembly GCA_963169105.1 of Ceriagrion tenellum. Classification (NCBI taxonomy): domain Eukaryota; kingdom Metazoa; phylum Arthropoda; class Insecta; order Odonata; family Coenagrionidae; genus Ceriagrion; species Ceriagrion tenellum. The sequence goes on along the minus strand of OY720639.1, from coordinate 93,642,017 downwards.
ATTCTGATTCCATCGATTACAGATAGATAAATATTCAAATCAAATTTCATTTATCACATCATATTTGTCTCAGTAATTTTGGGTGTAGACTATCAATTTGTATTTTTTATCCACCTCAATAAGCCGAGGGTATATTTGCTACTTGTTAACAATTATACTTTTTGAGCGACTTAATTGTCTTTGCTATTTTATTTCAGCCAATACTTGAATTTAAATAATAGTCATGTGTTACTAGTATATCAATATCCCACCTGTTGTTAGGAATAAGAATAGATGGAATCGATTTAAAAGAATTAGAATCGAAAAAATGTGGAATCCACTCATCCCTAATTGAGATAGAAATCAATTCAATTTTTACTCTGCTCTAAAACTGAATTTAACAATAGTAAGTTTTCTTAAAACAGCTATTGATCTGAATTAAGTTTTTGACTTCCACTTTTTTTTAAAAGAAAGTAAATTAATATTATTTCCACCAAGTGTACTTACTATCAACTTCATTCGCTCGACTAAACAGTCATTTGGCTCAAATTCACTTCCCTTTTAACCTCTTAGCTGCGGGAAACGTTTATCTACGTTTTCACGGGCAACTGCGGGAAAAACGTTTTTAAACGTTTGACCGTGTCCTGCCTCCAGAGCCTAGAACCCTCCCTTATTTTTACGACCCCAGCCTTCTCTTTCCACGGGGGAACAATAGGCCATCCCCATTCCTACCCTAAACTGGTCCCTCCCCCGCTCATTATGGGTCGCTTTCCATCGCCATGTGGTGCGACGGGTGCGACCCTTCCCACTGTCCACTTGATGAGCTTTGGAGGCCGCAATTTCCATTCAGTAGCTCCCTTGTGACGAGCGTACTATGTTGCGATTTCTAGATAATTTGTGTATTTGATTTGTTATGTCGACGGTACATCAGGAAAAATTTGTGGACAGTGGGAAAAATTCCATAAAAATTTCAGGAAATAAACAAAAAAATGTATCAATTCGTAAGTATCAAATTAGGCAAAAATCAACATATAAATAATAATCAAAATATACACGGTGTTTGGCATCGGATAAATCAGAAAATTACAAGGATAGTTATCATAATACTTATTTTAACAATTTTGAATAAATAAATAAAATAGTCCCGTTGTTCATTGCTCAATTAATTTATGACCAACTTCCGCCCGACCCCCGCAGGGAGTGGGTCGAAAAAAGGGAAGGAAGCGAGCGAGAGGATAAGAAGGGTCTTCTACCTGCTCTCCATCTCCCTAAAGAGGAGAGGGACAGGCTCTGAGTCGCTTTCTTCCGCACAGAGTGGTAGGCGAAAAATCTTGCTGCCGCAGCTTAAGGGTTAAATAAATTGTAGAAGTCACAAACTGTATCTTGATCTTTATGACATCCTTCCACCAAGTGAAAACTTCCCTTTTCGATATTATTGAAACAGTTATTTAGATAAGATGAAAAGTTTAATTTAGCTTTTTTAGAATCTCCTAAAAGTTAAGGTATGAGCTTATTACCAGTGAAAATAAGGGCATATGCCAAATGGAAGTTTAATGATTAAACCTTTTCGTTTAAATTATGGGTTTTTCTTTATTAACATGGTTTTCGGTTTCTCTTCCTGACAGGATCGCTTGGGCCTTCGGCAAATGGACAAGGCTGGAAAATTACATTTTCTTTCATTGAATGGACAGCACTTGCAGTTTTCATGGGAATGGTTTGTCGAAAACATTGTGGATGTATTCCTCAGATGAAACTAGCTGGTAATATTTATACACATAACAAACCTGAAGACTGGTAGCATAGCAGTGGGCCTACCCTTTCCCAAATCTAGTTAATGCTTATACTATTTGAAGAAGTTCCATCATACCTAATTGCCAACACAAGTAAGAATGTGTAGGTATCTAATGCCTTTCCATTTGTGCAGCTAAATACTAAACCCAACTAAATCTGCAAATTAGTCAGTTCTTGTAAGTATACTTTTTGCCACCCATTAAGGCAATTGGAGACATAGTCGGTCACTTAATAAAGGGAATCATCAAGAAGTAAAATCTGATCTTATTAAGAAGTATTTTTGAACTAGAAGAACTTTTAGGCCAAAACTTTTGCCTGAAAAAGTCATACTATGCACAAGTAGATATGGTAATTACTTGTTATTGGCTCCCAATAATTACACATCTCCTACATGAGTCAGGATAACCTCAATAATCCTGTTTCTATTTTTTATCAATACCACCTTGGAGCCCTAGTGTTCTCGAGAATCTAATGGAGGACACACAGTGGAAAGCTAAGATTTATGTTCTCTAGTAGATAGCACATTTTCCCTTACTGACATGAATATTTTAAAAATGAATTTTATTTATGTTGGAACCTCCTTGAACAGTGCCTATTTTTATTTTTGATTATGTACATTGTTCTTATCATTTTTTCAAGTATTAATGCTACCTTTGATGTATGAAAAAAAGGTATTTGTTGTAGTCAATTTTGTCAAGATATTTTTACATTAAAAGTTCTTGGAATGTATTCTCATAGCCATTTTTCATTTATTCAGCATTGTTTCATTGCTTTAAATCAGTGTTGGTAGTGCTGTAGGAGACGTATAAGGTCCATGACAACAGATGTGATGTACACTTGCCATAACTGGAGTATTAACACCAGTTTGATTTTGTGTATGATCATATTTTCTAACATATGGTCTAGAGGGTAAAGAAATTGGAGTTATATATGAGAAGGTGACAGTATTAGTGATTCTTATGAACTCCTCATGGCAAAGAATCCAATATACCATCCGTATCTGACCTCTTCACGGATCCACAAATGGCAAGGTATGTAGCAGTGTGTAGCAGTTTGTTATGGAAATGTGAATACCTATTCCCCAATATTGATCAGATTGCCAAGAACTCAGGTCTCAGAATGAAAGATATAAAATGGGATTCATGAATATAGTCAAGAGTCTCGACTGATTCATTTGGTCATCTGAGTGTGGCACATGCCAATTTGAAAATTTAATATCATTTTGCTTGTCGTTATTTTCAACAAAGATTTAAAAAAATAGGCACAAAAATGGTTTTACGGCCACGGTGCTGCCCGTAGTAAATTGAAGAATCTCAGTATTTTTGGATTTTTAATAAGTGAAATTCTACAAAACTAGCAGCCCTGCATAATGGCTAAATATAGACACTGGAGGTACGAAGCGCATTTTGCATTGTTAGGCCCACGTATGAAATTTGGAACATATGTACATCAAATGCATTTATTAGTGAATATTCACCATGGCTCATGTAAAGAAGTGGTACCTAAAATTTCATACTGCTGAAACATTGAAATACTGACCCAGGATAAGTCACCTTGCCTAAGTAGGTTTTCATGAGTAGGAAAAGTAAAATTTTTCAACAACTTGAGTAGAAACATTTGGTAAGGATTTTTTTTAAGCATCCTATCCTATATGAGAATAGCCTAACTTATTCCACTTTTTATAATTATATTGGTATTGTTTTTCTCCATTGATGTTGTGTTGAACTTACACATTGGACATACATTGTTGGCATCAAGATTTGAATTAATTTACTTCATAATAGTTTTATGATAAATGGTAGTTTACCATCATGGCAAATTAACATTATGAAACAATGGCGAAGATCGGGAGGCAAAAATTCATGTGACATGAGTTGATAGATACTTGCATTATTTATTCATGTCTGTTCATATTAGACTGCGTTACAGATGCCAATTTACAAAAGTTTTCAATTTACAAAACTTTTAGCAGTCTAGTATTTAACACAAAATACGTTAACAGTGGTATAAAATCTGGGTGATTTGACAAGGGTTCAGTACATGGGCTCTCAGAAATGAATATATTAGAAAAGTGTTATTGAAAAAACTGATGACAACAAGAAACAAATTTGGAGTAATTTTAGTTGTAGGATGTACAAATAAAATTATAAGTAGCATGAGATGCATACAGAACATTTTTTGATTCACATAACAATAGAAACAACTTCTTAAATAAACTCTGAGAAGACTAATTGGGAAAGCTGACTGCTTTTGTTCGGAATTTAAAGACACCTACTCAAAAGTGCTGTGTGGTAGACACCCTTTCAACTGTTCACGAAAATTAAATACATATGTGAAGACATACATTAGAGAAGTACAAGCTGATAATACCTCATAACAAACCGCAAACAATAATATTATGACAACAATAACTCACATGACCTCAATCATAAAAAGAGAAATAAAACAATACGGTCAACTTTACTTACTGAGGAGGGTGAAAACACAAACACACAACTATTAAAATAACTTTGCACTGGTACAGATTTACTGACCATAACGCCATTTAAGAATTTAGAAAAATTATTTTTTTTTAATGGACCACCATGCGTTAAAAAGATAATTATCAGTGAAAAAGGTATTCCTTTGAGGTCAAAGAGAAATTTCAATGTTTAACAATGGTCTTAGGAAGTTTTCAATTTTTATAGATTTACTAATATAGTAAAGCCTTCATTCACGCCAATCTGATTCACATTTGACAAGCCATGGTTTTCTGTTGTGGTATACACTAAGCCTATTTTTCTTTAATCCTGCTATTTTCAATACATATGCCTATCCTAAAACTACATTGTTTTAGTCTTGAATCCACATTAGCAACAACATAAAATATAATCCCTTCAGATGTTTGAAAATTAAAATGTGACTTTCATGGTTTCATGACTTGCTTAGAAGGAAAAAAACCTTTTAAGTATTGGCTTTTAGCTGCTTCCGAGGTAAGTAATAACATGAAGCCTTTCTTTATCCATAAAATTATCCACCTAACACGGCTATGAACACAATTTGTCCATGCATTTCATGGAAATGCACAGATATTTTGAAAATTACTTCCATTTTGCCCACATTGAGATAAATCATCATAGTATATACCAGGACAAACATGATGCTACTAAAACCTAGGCTTTGGGTATTTTACTGTGCAACTGATGCATTAGCATGGCTGGTTGCTCATTTTAATGGCTTCAATAAATCTCCTATGCTACTTAACTGCAAGGTTCCATTTATTTTATCTTTTCATTGATGCTGCTGCTGTTTTAAGGGAAGAAACAACCTTAGAAATGTCAAGAGCACAAAAGAACTTGACCCAATGGAGAGCCGGAGAAGAGCTCACTCTCACTGTATAAGCTAGGAAAGCTTGAAATAATTGATCACATGTCTAAAAGTTCCAGGAAACCAGCCCAGGGAATTTCTAAAAAGTGCAGGATGTTTAACAAATGTCGAGGAAACTAAGATGTAGTAGTCAAAGATACTTGGACAATGGAGGTTCTCAGAATAATCTTTGGTTTTATAATCTCTAATTAAATATTTTCTGAGAGTGAAAAACAAAATCAAATTTTCTGAACAATAATGATTATACCTACTTACTGACAGGCATACATAAAATTCAAAACCAGATTTTATGCTTTCAGTAATTAGTGGTATCATGAAAAGAGCATGTAAAGTCTATATACAAGGGCATAGTCATAATTTACATTTGGGAAGGATAGTACAGCATCCTGTCTGACTCTGTGCAGCAGAATTGCATTGAAAAGTTTTTTTTTTGGAAGGGGGCAGCTCCCCCTCTGCTTTCCTCCCCTGGCTGTGCCCATGTACAATTACTTAATTTTAATACTGTAAATCAACACATTTTTTGGAAAAAATACAGAAACAATCTTGGGTCTCATAGCTGATTAATGCATGCCTTTTGTGATATCTAAATAGGAGACGGAATGTATGATGCAAGAGTGGGGCAGCATAAAAGAGAGGATTTTAACCCTTTCGCTGCGGTCAAACTGCAGAGACGTTCCAGCCCCTGTGCGGCGAAAAAGTGAACGCTAACCTACGTCGGCAGAGAAAGTATGCCTCTCGTTGCACCTGCAACTCAATAGTCACTCAAGCTCCCAGGATGGGATTAGTACAATATATAACAATGAACTTGGCGAATGGCATTCGCAGAAAAAGAGAAAGTTCAGTAGCGTGGGTAGGAACAACCACTTGCAAACGGAACGTAGGAGCTACGTTCACAGCAGTCAACCGGGCGAACGTAGCTACTACGTTCACAGCAGCGAAAGGGTTAAGACTTGGGAGTCAGATTTTGCCAAACATTGGCACACCTATTTTTCATCTTCCACATTCTCACTGACTTCCATCAAAATGACAACCTAAAGAGGCTCTGTGAATATATTTTCACTCCAACTGATTCAAGTGAGGAAAAAAGCAGTGGTTTATTAGTTGTGCCATTGACCAAGTGTAAGGAGTCTCAATTTGAGCAGACTTTTCTATGGATTTGAGCCTTTCTCTGCAAATGATAGGAACAATGGAATGGTTAGCACATCATCAAATGAAGTTGAAGAAGCTGAAAATGCAGGGTTTATGAATATGTTTTAAGTTACTCATATTTTCTTCACAAGGAAAAAATATACCCAGTGCATGGCCTTCAAATGCATTAATATAACACCAGGCAACTTTGTGATTTATGTGATTCAATGGCAGTTCAAGAAGCAATAAGAGAAATAAATATGTAAATGTATAGTCGAGGAGAGCCGTGATGCCCAAGGATTACATATTCAGTACATGGACTTCAGTTGAGAGGTCAAAAAACTTCCATGAAGTGAAAAACAAATGAGTTTCCAAAGTGGAAAGTGGTGCTTGAGGCAAAGTATTCAGACATGCTATCACATTCATCGACAAATTTTACATTCTTCCTGCTTACAAAGTAAATATTAACATACATCGCCCAAATAAAAAACTATTTAAAACACAACCAATGGAATATGTTTAGTTACTATGAAGTTAACTGTTCAGTTTTGATGATCCACAAGCATTATCCCCTCAATGTCAAAATGCTCTTTTTTGAGCAAACTACTTAGGTGGATCAGAAATTTAGATCTGTTGACCATAAAAAAATAGCAGTCCAAATAGAGGTTTACACATTTTAAGTTACTTTACGATACAGCTATCAGCAATGTCCAAACTCAAATTTATGATAGACCTGGTTATGCTAGTGAAAAAGTTAATAAATATCCTCATTGTGAAGCACCACCACTTGGGAGTTAAGCCATGAAAATATTCCATTGCTAAGTATCACATGCATACAAAGCCTACAGCCTTTTTCCAAATGGGAGTTGTCTGGTCATCTTCCATGCATCCCTGAATTGAATTCTGGCAGTATCTTTTTCTAACTAGAAAAAATGGCTTGGTCACAACAGATTGAAAGTGACGAGAAGGGAATAGTAAACTCATGGCTTGACTTCCTGGTAGCAGAAATTTACATTAAGGTAATTTGAAAAACTTGTTCATTGGTAAGGCATAATTCAACAAGAAATGGTGAAGAAAAATGGCTGAGATTTGTAATAAAACAACAACCCATGTAAGTTAATTTTTAAATAATCAAACAGCAAATTTTCCAAACCACACTCACATTAAGACTTTTAGACAAGGTGCTAATAGCACAATCTGATGTAAGTTTGGATGTACATTGAAAATTGCCTCTCTGAAGCACCTTGAAGGTTCATTGACTGGCCATTGCAAGACAGTGGAACATTTCAATTATTAGGGGATATGATTGCACCCACTTTTCAGCCATTGTTATCTCTCTCAACTCATCAGCAGATGATGTGACATTGTATTATTCCTTTTCTATGTTACTCTTTCTATTTCCACCTCTCAACCAAGAGGAAAATATTAGAATCTTTCAAGCACCATCTGAATGAGTTTTAGAGGCATAGTTGTTTTTCTGGTATCAGTAAAATATGTAAGTGTAACTGCTCCTTGAATTGCTACTAACATTGAATTTCAAAGTGTTGCTATGTTCCTTGCACTTGCTATTAACATTGTCACACTTTCTGACAGGTATCTTGACATAAGTCTTAGATAAAATGCAGTAATGGATGTAAATGAAAAGATTAGTGGAAGTTTCTCACCCCAGACCTCAAAATATTCATTCAATCAACAATCGCAAAATATAATTTATACATCTTTGAATTCATGTCATTTTGAAATGGAATACACGTTCCATGCAGATGAATTTACAGAATAATAAGACTGGATTCAAAACCATATACCCTTTGGGTGTGTTGGCATTAAAAATACTAATTTTTGTTTAGGTGAGCTTTGGTTATATCATTAGATCACATGCATTCTCTTCCTATTCTAGCAATGCAAGCTCCATCAACGAGTTCACGGATATATTTAATTATTAAACTCATCAAAGAATAAATATCTCAACCAGATTTGATGCTTGGGTGATAAAGGTATGGGAAAAAATCTGTACTGTAAAAAGAGGAGTTTAGACCATGCCAATTTAGCAGAGTGCCCAGTGCAGCACCCAGAACAAAATCAATAGGTATTTATTAGCTCCAACTAGTTTGAAACTATACTCAACTTTCTAAAGGCCACTTTTAAATTAATTAAACTTGGATACTTGACACGAAAATAAACAAGGTTGCAAACAACATGTTTACAACACATGCTCTATTATTTTCTGTTGGCATAAACCATATGAGCTGCTGCTATTTAACAGGGCAGGGTTAACAATTTGATTCCGTATATATAGACTGATTCTAGTAAAATCTAGTGCAGAGGTAACTAGAGTAAACAAAATATTTCCCCAGGTTTACGAATAAAGAGTGGATATAACTTAATAAAATAGGACATAAACCTAAAAATATTATGACACTAATACCTGAGATATAAAGCAATAATTATAGGGAAGTTCAGTGCAACTAAAATATCCTCTAGAAGCGATGGAGGTTTTTTTCAGCCAATAAATTTTGTAGCAATGGATATAACAATCACAGCAAAATTTTTGTAATAAAAAAGAATATAAAATGGGCTGAATATTTAATATCTTTTCATTTCAAATGCAACAAGCAGAGCATTAGAATTAATTTAACCAATATTTTTATGTTATCCCTGAGTTAACTCATTAAGTATGGGTATTTCCAATTTCATAAAATTAAAATTATCACATATCAAGAGTCTTGACTTCTCACCAGCTGCTATTGAGTGGACGGAAAAACACATAAAACCTTCAGAAGTAGAAATGCTTCTTCATAGCAATAATAACTATGCTGGGAAAAGATACTTGTTCATATATTTCAGCCATCTTTCTATTTTTAATATTTTCCACGAGGAGCAATGAAAATGAAGAACCTCACATTTCTCTCAGGAAGGAGATTCACAGCATGCATATGCTCCAATATTGGAGCTGGCTATATGTTTCAGATTTCAGATACACAAAAAATAGCTAGCTTTAAAGCTTGTGATGCGGAAAGTTATTAACATACCTATTTAGAATAAAAGAGACTAGATGCCACAACAATATCTTCTATGTAATTTTTTCTTTAGTTAGGTAAATTTTTATAAAGTATTTTCATGAACCAATAGTTTATTAATAAAAATACTTCACAAAAATTTTTCACTTCTTTTTCAACACACAAATTTGAGCATAATGGAACTTTATTCCATCATAATTGCAGCCACCACAGTTATTTACTTTGGTAATTCAAATACCTAACCATCTAAACACTTCGACAAGGTAGAGCAATAATACAATGCAGTATTTTTACTAGGAATTCATTAGCATTACTGATTCATTCAATCTACTGAGCCTTTGGACTAATTAGATAGTTTATAAAATTGCCTCTAAAATTACCACAAGAAGACAGTGCACAACCTAGTACATTAGAAGCTAATTACAGAATAACTTTGCTATTTACAGTCAATCATACATTTTATCCAAAATATGGTCACAGAGAAGATAGAGAGAGTGAAACACAGTAAGAAGAAGTAGACAAATACTATCAGAAAAAATGGCTTGAAATCTTCAACTATGAATTCCAAATGCCACCTAACACATTTTATCGCTTTGTCACACCACAAATTTAAAAAAAGAGAAGTTGATGTTTCAAGAATTTAACAGAAATGCAAGGGCTCGGGATGAGAACAAATAAACACTCTACATTAGATGATCATACAGGTATACTAATGGGATTTGCAATAAGAATATTGCATGACAATATTTAACACACAAATATGCAAGCTCAAATGACACAAGTAGCCAACTCTAAGTTAGAAACCTAAGCTGAGCCAGAAAAACGAGAAGCATCTTTTAGATACAAAAACAAAATATCTACATTTTATTTTCAAGAGGCATAATTTATTATTCAAGAGGCATTATAAATGTATGACATTGTTGTTTGCGCTGGAAAACAATTTTTTCATGAAGTTGATGACTTCGGGCATTAAAATGCTTTTCAAAGGGTGATTTCATGTTATGAGGTGACTTAAACATGGCTATAAGAATTCGTTATAAATGAGAGTTATAGATCACTTGTATCATATTGGTTAACAAAATGTGATAATTTATTAAGACTGATGTCAAAAAAAGTTAAGAATTTGTAATGTTCAGATTTTCCCTATCCTGTAATACAAGAATGTATTTGGACCAGAAATTTTAAATAGCAATATCTCACACGTCATCATCAAATATTGTTTGATAGAAATCCAAGACAAAAAGAATAAGACTAGATTCCATGCAACTAACCTGATCTGAAACTAAGTCTCTTCTGAGAGGCTCTTGATTGGATACTTCCAGGTTTTCAAGGATAAAATAATTTAACATCTTTCCCCACTTTCTATGACTCTTACACCGCATATAATACATGTTCACACTGACAACAAGAAACATACATAAATAATTATGAAAGAATGCATCTTGAACGTACACCAAACATAATCCGGACAAGTCCACCATGTGTGTAAGGAGTCCATTGTAAAAGAAAGACCAACATTAAGTATACAATTTGTCTAGTTTTGCAATGAAACCGTTGCATATAAGCCCATACTATTCAAATCACCCACCTGTGAAAGATTTAAAATAAGACTTATGAGAGAAACGTTACCAATAGGCATTTTCAAGTTAATATACAGCAACACCAATTATTCAACATTCCGCTAACTGACCATCGGATTATTAACAATCAGTTCCGCAACAACCCCCTCACCAAATTTCCCTTTCCATCCCTTCTCCCTCCATCTTCACCTACTACTGCTTTTGTTCACAGCCAAGTTCAAGTCTACAAAAATGCTACATTTAGCCCATTGCTCATACACAAGGTTTTCCTGAGGCAGGCACTTACATTATGCAGATGACATTGTTGGATTATGGTTGAGTCCTCTGAATCACTCCTCAGTGTCTGTGCAAGGGGGCCGTTCAAGTATTACATAAGACGATTTATGCCATTTTTGACCCCACCCCTCTCCCTATGAAAGACAATGTAAGATTTTTCCAATCCCCCCTCTGCCCCATCTCAGTCGTACATAGATGTTAGATGTACATAGAGGCAATGTAGCTAGTCAGTCAACAGAATAGGAGCATAGGTGTAGCGGTGAGATTACGGAAAACACACCAGTAATGAGCGGGTGCTCCATGTCACTGCTAAATTTCATTAGGAAATAATACAATGTTTCAAGACAGACCAAAATCTTACGTATATTGGTTCCAGACCCCCTTCCCCTACATAAGAATATGTAAGATGATCCCAAGCCCCCCTCCCCCAAAAACATTTATGTAATATGTACTTGAATGGTCCCTAATCCGAGGGAGCAGGCTTATATTGCTTCCATGTCTATCATGATTTACTCATTTCTTTCAGGCAATATTCTTGATTTAAAATGTCTGATTCTTTGGGAAAGAGGAGGTGGTTTCTGGGAAGTTGAAGATGATTGAAAGGGCATCTATGGGAGATCTCGGCTTGCAGTAGCACCTAGTAAGCTTGCCACGGCAAGCAAAGAGGAGGTAAGAATCATCCTGTAGTGTGAGATTGGGTTGGTCAGTGACCTTGTCTAATTCACTTCGAGAGCGAGCTGAGAAAGAACGAAGATACACAACTTGGAACTTGAATGGAGCGATCATTAATCACTGCAGAAGAGACATAGGCCTAGGGTAGTTACAGCTTGGGATGGAAGAATCAGACTCCGAGAAGCCATAGTAAAGAAAGTATGCCTCAGCTACCTCAAAGAAGATCTAAGAAGCTAGAAAAGTGCAAAGCAAACTTAGCCAATCAGCTTAGTCAGATTCCTCACCTTGAGTGTAACATGTGGTAATCATGACTTTAAATTCTTACAAATGGGCAGATATTATTCATAATTCTTACAAATGGGCAGATATTATTCATAGGTATATAAAAACAGGATGCATTACTACACATCTGAAAATAAGATTCACCATCAAAAGTTCCAGATAGTGTTCGAGCACATGATCAACATACTTGAAGTTTAGACGGCAAAATGTTTCAGTGAAGTAAATTGAATGAACAATTGCCTGATAATGAAATTATATGATAGGAATAAAAGTATTTCATCATAATTTGCACGAAGGAGGGCTGCAGTCAACCAATCTTAGAATTGAACAACCAATGATGATAATGCATGAAAGACTTTGGGAAGCCATGATACAGAAACCAAGGCCACAACTACTGAACAATTGAACATGATTATTAAAATAAATCTATGGGAAAGCAGTTGATCTTTCATACAAAAACCTTGAATGTTGACCCACAACACAGGATAGCAAGTGCTATGAACCAAAGATATATTCTTTCAGTTACTAATGAATATGAGCCCTGATCCTGATACCAAGCATACTGTTCCATCACTGGTGCATTCAAATCCAGGCAAAAATTTTGAGAAAAAGTTGAGCAAAAATTCTTGATGCCAATATCCAATCTCGATTTAGGAGTGAACTTATTTTTTTTTAATGTCTTTCTCAAGTCAGCATTTTTATCATTGATAACTTCATTCAGAGCTATTTTGATTGTAATCATAAGTAAGGCATTTTGGAACCATTTCTTCATTTGATAAGGGATAGAAATCCAAATTGTCTCCATCCACAAGTACCAGAGAAATAAAGCCCTCTTCAGCAATTAAAAGCCCTCATTTTCACAGACTGTACCAAAGGCCAGCAAAGGATTTTCACAGCTGAGTCTTGGAGGTTAGGTATAACATATATGTTATCAGAAGATATCGTTCTTCTGGTATTTTCCAAGTGTATTCACCCTGGTGGACAACCTGTTTTGCATGCATTCCAATCTACCACTTCAGGTTCAAAATATTCAATGCAGGTACCTTGTATTACTCTCCCTATCTCATATGGAATTCATTTTTTCATGGGGACTGTTGAAAAAACATTTTTAAATTAAGGTAAAGAATACTTCGGATCTCAAGATTCAGACTTGAATGCCTACAGAAGAGACATGTCATCAACATCACTCCTAGAAAGACTTATTTCTAACAGACTACACAACATGTAAACCTTGCCACCAGAAAGAATTCATATACATGTTGCAATGGTTTATGACAGCAAAAAAAAAGACCTAAAGGTATAGATAAGCTATTCTACAATGGATGTAAGCCATAGTACTAAAGCAGTAAGTAGGTCATATGGCCATGCCATAAACCTCAGCATACGGCCACAAGGAACATTGTCAAGTCCCATATTTATGGCTCATGGCAGGCGAAATGTCAGCCAATCAGATGCACATTTACATCTAATGGTGTAGGACTTGGTCCACTGCTTTTGTAAAAGCGCTTTTGAGCTTAGAGGAGATTTTGGATTTAGTTAACTCACAATAAAACTTATAGAAACTATTCTTGAAACGTTCACATACAATGTAAATGCAATTCTAAGCCATGCAGAAAATTTTTCAACACTCAATTATCTTCGATATTCACCTCGATCTTGCATGACTCACATCAGCATTGGAAATAAATTGATGTAAGGAAATCCTTGTCTTAGGTGCTATGGATTAGGTGTTACAGCTTATAGAATGGCCTTAGAGCAGTGGCTCCCATCCTTTTTGACTAGTATAATTACAGGCAAGCAACTCTCTACATTACAACCCAAACATTTGAATTTATAGCAGTATGTGGACATATTTAATGTGTGCCAACAATACCATTACTTTTTGGAAGCCCTAAACATCAGAGGATGCATACCATTTACCCTGACCTAGAGGGAACAAGGAAGTATATCAATTGAAGTCTAATAGTACAGTGTTTAATAAGGAACATTACTTTTGCTGGCTATAAAATAGCATGCTGAGTCATGAAGGAGAACTAACCGAGAAATGTTCAGCAAGACGATACCACTTTCCCTCCAAGACAGCTATTTCATGTCCAGAGAAAATGATCTACTTTTCATTTCCATTCCTAATTCTGATAATTAAGTACCTAATTCCAAATTTCCATTCAGTATTTGTAAATAAGATCCACCCTTTGAAGAACTTTTCCTGCAGACAATATTCAAAGAAAAGAGAGTAGGCCTGGTAAGATCCACTTTGTTATAGCATAAAGAGTGTGTATTCTTAACTTAATGTTCATCAATACAAAGCCATTATAAATTGTAACCAAGAATTTATTTAGTGAAATTAATAGCTGCCATTTAACTTAAAATGTAAAACAATAAGTGTTCCAGCCTCTAATGACAACAGATTATAAGATACTACCGAGCTTTGAGAAGAAAACTGCAAAGATTATCCTTGATATTTTCTACATTCATACTATACACACTTTTACCTACACAGGAATATTTCTCAGAAGAAATTTTGACCACATCAATGATAAATCAAAAGCTGGAAAATTGGGTGTTTAGTAAAAGCTGATGACTTGAACCAAAAAATTCAAGGAAATTTCATTGCACAGCAACTAATTACAGTATACTTTTTCTTCTTTCACAATGCCATGAGTTAGATAATTTACAGTTTTATCTCAAATATCTCTGAAAAAATACTTTAAGCTTCACCTCAGTATCTACAATAGACAAAGTAAGTACCTCCATGGGCTTCTCCTTTACAGTAAGCTGCAGTTACACACAAATAGCTCTGCAATTATAAATATTTCAAATTTCATTCTGATTATTCCAGATATTGAAGATTTGTTTTTTTTTTAAACTCTTTTCACACACAAAATGAGTAGAATAAAAATAAAACATCAGGGTTTACCAAACATAATATTAAACTAAACGTGAACTTAGATAAATAATCAAAAGACAAACATTAACCAAAGTAAAACTATCACAAGTCAACACACATAAAAAAATTCACTATTTGCTTGTACTACAGCATGCCGTCTACAGATGATCAGGACATGATAATTATTACTGGACCATATTATTTCAATAAAATATTCATTTGGATAACATTTTCCCATCCAGTTCGAAGTTCTGTATCAAGAACTATAACATGTTAAATGTGGGTTATATTCAGTTTTTTCTCAATCAACAATACTTATATATTTTCTGCCTAACACAAAAGGAGACAATGACTTCTACAGCATCCTTGAAAGAATCTCTAATGACTACCCATTTATTATATAAAGCAGCCAATAGACTTATTGCCTGCATAAAATAAATTCTGCACACCAGTCTCCATGGGTCATCATTATTTAGCTGTCTCAGAAGCTTGGCTTTGTTGATTTAACTAATGTTTCTTTTAACTATCACAATGCTAATTTGCTTTCCCTCCACAAACAACAAACATTGAACTGAGAAACCAATTGTAAAGACAGTTAATGAGGAAACAAAGCAAATGCAATGACTAGACACAGTTGCGGGAAAATATGAATTATATACAAATCACAGTGTTTGATACAATGACAGTTATGCTCCTCCACAGGACATATTCATTGGTTTAAGTCAACTTCTTGCTATCAGCAGCCCATGTTCAGGAATATAAAATGACTTAACAAGCATCCACCCATCTTTCATCTATCTATAGCATATATATATAATGGCTATTATATATAGTATTGGAAAAAATGCCGTACAGTAATTAAATAGAGGAACTCTTGATATGTCTGACAAACATCTGCCACGTCTTTCACACAATGTGGCCACCATCAAAATTTATATTAAATCACATCTGAAAATTTTGCATTGAAAATTTCAATTGACATTGGTCAGGACGTCAGGGCCTAAAAAAAATCCCACCACAGCATGGAAAAACATTCACGTTTTTTAAGGGAAAATATTCCGAGCCATGTTGAAATATATGATGTTAGCAAGGGAGAGAGTAATGGTTTTCTGAGGGCCTCAACGATACACTGTGAGTATGGATAAGAGTGAATTCATGAGTGGAGGAGGTGGAGGAGGTTTTGGAGCACCACTCTTGCCATCATCCCCCGACCTTTCCCTTACTGACACATCGCCACCCTCTGCCGATGACTTGTGCATCACCTTTGGTGCGAGGCCTCTACGGTGCAAGCTGTGCAATGGTGGCGACAGTTTCTGCTCAGTCTCCTCTGCTGCCTCCAATGACATCCACAAGCACCCACTCACGTCCAAGTAACGCAAATCTTTGCAGTTTTGGGCCACAAGCTGCAGACTGGTGTCAGTTAGCTCCCGGCATCCCTGCAAAAAATAATATTATATAATGCACAAACCTATTAAGTATTGGTCTCTATTTTGAATTAAATTAACGACCATAAAGGATGTTTAAAAAGCTATTCAGTAAAAATAATACAGCATAATTATGATGCGTAAATTAGTTTTAAATATAACTATGTATAGATGTAATTAAAAAAAAAAAGAATGATAATGTCAAAATAAAAAAATTCACAGAGAAAAAATTAGTAGCCTAAACCTTGATACAAGCCTTCATCTCCTGATTGACAATCAAATGCACCATATGCCACCAAGCCATGTCATTTCAAAGCTTATTTCCAAGGAGTTATTCAACCAAATGCTCCCACTTTCACTTCACAATGAATATGGTTTAAAATCATGGGTTTCAATGACCCACATTGAGAGACAATGAGTACAATTTTTTTTGGGATGTACTCAGAATAATCGCACAGAAATGATTCAACATGAGTAGCAGTTTCCATAATACTACATTTACTGTTTTTTTTAAATTTTGTTTTAACACAGCATCACATTAGTATTTGATAAAAATGTTCACCTTCATTTTAATTGCTTCCAAACAATTAAATACCTGCAAATCCAAGTGTTTCAGCCTGGGTAGTCCTTTTACGACATGTTCAACACCAGCATCATTAATTCCAGGACAAAAAGCCAGAAGTAATGCCTCCAAGCTTGGGTTGTACTCAGACAGGGATGACAAACCAATATCTGATATCTGTAAATAGTTCAAGGTAAAAAGAGTTAATTAAAAACCACATAACACAAATAAGTTTGATGACCCAAGGCCTGTAATGTAATTTTGGTTTCTATCATAACTACAATGAAAGTTTATTCTGATGAGTGAATTTTGCAAGTCTATAGACTATAATTTACATGGCCAAATAAATAATACAGCAATCATTGCAAATTGTCTGATAAAAAACAAGATGATAATACTGATGAGGTTCACTTGAAATAAAGATTAGCAATAATAAGTAACATTGTTAAGCCTAAAGACAAACAAACTGAGAGTGATACTCTTCAAATATGCACGAGGTTATAAAAATGATTAGCCTAATGAAACTGTAGAATTAAAAAGCCAAATTGAGGCTTTAAGGATTCATAGGATTAATTTTAAGGGTAGAGATAGTAGACAACTATATCTGCCAGGATATGCACCAAAATTCTGTTCTTGGATTATTAGGAAGTGCAAAAGTTGGAAAAACACATCATAACTATGAGCTTCACAGGTGAAAGACAGCAATCTGGGACCTATTTTATTAAAAAAACCAAGACGAGTAGAGGATGATGGGTTTTGATCTTAGAAATTAAACAAATGAGCAAAGAAACATTCTGTGACACTGATTATAATATCAAAGCCATACAAGATACATGGGATACTTAATAAACTAAACTTGACAAATGGAAAATACATTTTTAGGATATTTGTACAAAAAATATCTTACATGCAGGCAATGGCTAAGGTTAAGATGTCGCAGTTCTCTGAAACGAATGGCGTACTTCAGGCTGAGATCGGTGATGCTGAAGCACCAACTTAGATCGAGCTCTTGAAGACCTTGAAGAAATAGTGTTTGTATTTTAATACAGAGCAATGTAAAGAAAATGATAAGGAAGTTGTTGAAATGTCTACCACAATTACATTCCTCAATAATATGGTTCTACATGGAAACATACATGAACTCAATATACAGTGATTTCCACCAAATATTTCATAGTCGACACTTATAGTTCAGGAGGTCATAAAAATATGTTAGGAGTCCCTTGGACCACTCCATGGAAGCCTATGGTAAAGAAATCGAGTAGATTACCTGAACTATGCATGTATTTTTAGGTAATATATAGCAAGCCTCATAAAAATTAACCAGAATTATTCACTAAAAATCAATACATCAATTCATATGACATAAAAATCATAATACTAACTGCATCCTGCACCACAGATCAAGAATCTTCAGAAGTTCTTCAGCAATGGGTATGAAAATGGTAACAATTCACTTCCTGATAGCATAATGTATATCTTCTAATTCCATTCAGCATTTCAGAAAAAAATTTCCACACACAAAATGTTCCTAAACTATCAATGAATTAGTAAGTGGCCAACAGAGATGTATTTAATGGGGAAAATAGTGTCTTTTACGTTCCATTATCATAGGCAATATGAAGGTCATTTTATATTGGGCACTTAATGGCACAATCTGATGTGTGTAACAATGTGCAAACTTGTGTTGTGTAAAGCAGAGAATAGCAAGAGCACATGCATGACTGCATGAACACAAGATGACAAAATAGCCCCTGCTCTAGTTAAGTAATTACTGCACGTTAGATTGAGAAGAAAATGCAGTCTTGAACTGTACAATTTCATGCCCCATGTAATATGGGCAAGAAATATCATATTTGTGGCAAACTTGTATTGTTTGACAACAAACAAACAAACATGTTTCACTTGATAAATCCTACACTAGTATTTTTCCATGAATCATCATTAGGAATACGAATTCCTTTCCATGAATCATGTATTCTAATGAACATATTCTTTCCATGAATCCCAAAACTATAGGATTAAAAATGTTCAACAAGCTGCCTAACTATCTTAAGGTGATCAATATGTAAATAGGGTAAAGACTTTCCTGCAAAAAAAGCTATTTTACTCAGTGCATGAATTTCTGTGTACCCTTTGAATTGTGATAGATTTTTCTATATATTCTTGCTCTATAGTGCTGTTATACTTATTAAGTTGGCATAGTACCATGCACATCAATTGTATAAGATCCTTGAGGCATTAGCATTATTATTATTTATATGAAATAAAAGTACTCTTAAGATGGTTTCATTACCAAGCAAAATCATAAGGTTTCAAGTTGGTGCCTGTTTTAACCAACCTGTCAGATTCACCACTGAGCTCTGTGGTATCGGACAGAAGGCTGGTGCAAGTGCTTTGCTCTCATCATCTGAAGCGGACGCCTCGTCTGAGTTCTCGCGCATCATCTTCTCCCACTTCTCCTCCATCCACCCCCTCTGCTTGCACACTTCGCCACTCTTTTTCGCACGCAACACTATCTCTGCTTCAGCTCTCGTCATCAGAGAAATGTGATGTGGGTTGGAGCTTATATGAGGGATACCCCCCAAGGTGGGCGGACGCTCTGCAAAGCAATATTGCAGCTTGAGTCACATATGAAGAATGTCATATCACACCATATCTCATATACAAATACAGTCACAAAAATTCATCCCCAACTCTTGGCACAGTTTCATTACCCTCGAATTCTTCAAATTTAATCCATATTGAGAACCTAATTACTCCTTCATTAACCCTCAAAAAGGGCCAGGATTAAGTTTGTTAGACAGATGTGACACAGGAATATGATTAGGATACATGACCTGATATTTGCACCACCAAATCATGGCACACTTGAGGTACACAAATTGTGAAGAGTAACTTTTGCAGTGTAAAAAAAGTGATGCTTGATGTTGCAATATACATTTATGGACATGTTTTTTCCACATTTCAAAACCTTGTATTACATACACTAAAACAAATTTTTCGGGCCCACCAAACTAACACAAAAAAGCAAGCATTACAGTCAGTGGCATATGGATCAGCTTCAAAAATTGCATAACGGGAGGTGACGCCTCAGTTGAATTTATGAGAAAAACATTAATGACCAGTGCCTGCAATACATCTGCCTATAAATAAGCTAAGATGAATTTTCATGCAAACTATTAGCAAGTAAGAGGAAAAATGAAACTGCGGCACGAGATGGTGATTCTGTTGCAATATGTTGAACAATAGGGTTTAGCAAGATTCACTGCATATGCCACTTGCACAAGCAGCATTTGATGGTTACTTGAAGGGATTTGATCAAATATTTCATCCACATATTCCATAATAACCCATTGAATCCTCAAATCATGACAATATCACAAAAATAAAATAAAGCCTAATCACTCCACAGTCAGGCAAAGGCCACCCAAAATGCTGACATTAGTTTTTCATGCTAACATGACACATACGTCAGATTGTAAAGATTGTAATGCTATGGAATGGAAGGTCTTTTCGGTTCTCTTCCAGGTAGTTCTATTTTCATGGACGACAGTTTCAGCAGCATTACAGCTACCTTCTTCAGGTCTGAGGTGATGATATAGGTGTTCATGTCTGCCTTATAAAGGAACTGTTTTCCCACCATTTCAGATGGATGCACTCTCATTGGCTGTTCTTTCTATCTTCATAAAAACCCTCTTATAAGTATTGGAGACATTGTAACCATCTTCTCTGTTTATCTTTTTTACTGTTTTCACCATATCGATCGCCTCTCTGATAAGTCCGGGGAAGTAGCAACCTTCTTAAGTGATTAATTTCTCATCTTCAAAACTCTACATCTACATACTACCCTACAAGCTGCCACATGGGCATGTGGCAGGGAGTGTTAGGACACCATCCGTGTAAAAATGTAAAAAATCATGTTGTGGCAAGGTCCACAGATTAGATTGGATTTTGGGGAGGCGACCAACAGCTAAGGTCATTTGGGCCATAGGGGACAGGTAGGGGAGGAAGGGTGGATAGAAACCCGGCATCGGCATTAGCCTGCTTTTAATGGAAGGTGCCAAGGGAACCACGGTTTAATGTCTCATCCAACAGACAGAGTACTGTACTTGAAGTGCCCTCCACAAAACACTCAAGTAGGTATCGGGTTTCCTCTGAAAAATATCCTCCTCTGCAGGGATTTGAACCCTGGCTGCCGGTATGGTTAGCCAGTACTCTAGCCAACACCCCAATCCAATCCCCCGGCAATGTCCACTCCAGGTGTGTTTGGTCAGAGCTGACTTGCACAGCTGCCACTTTTTGATATCCCTATGATGTTCTCTCAGTCGGCATATGAGTGTCTTGATATCTTTCTGATGCAAGATTTAACACATTCACATGATACTTTGTAGACACCTTCTTGGGTGTTCTCTGGAGAGCAGTCCTTGGCCTTGAAGAAGAGGTCGGATGTCTTTCCGACACAGTTTAAGCTTAAGGCAATGTTACACTTTGTACACACCCTGGATATTTTTTCACAAATTGTCTTGCCTGCGCTAATCAGCTCTGCTAGAACATACCTGGAGTTGACCTTGATATAGCATTAATTTTGAGGTAAAATGTATTGCTAAAGAGACCCACTACTTTCCCAGACTTATCAGAGAAGCCATCAAAATCATGAAATTATGGAAAACTTAAACAGAGAAGATGAGAACACCATTTCCAATGCAAAAAAGAGGGTCTTCATGAAGAAAGAAAGAACAACTGATGAGAGTACACACAACTCATTAGGCAGGAAAAACAGTCCCTTTATTAGATGGACATGAACACCCGCATTGCCACTTCAGACCTGGGGAAGGTAGCTATAATGTCACCATAACTGTTGTCCACAAAAATGGAGCTACGCAAAGAGAACCCAGAAGACCAACAATACTTTTTCAATGACCTCGTGGAAGCCTTTGAATGCATGAGGTAACACTATGCTTACCATCTAATCCATCAGATTCGTTAGTTTCAGCCAAATCAATTAATCCCATCAAGCCAGCATCCGTGAGGCCATCGGCCCCAGATAGTCTGAGAATTTGCAGAGACTTTAAACGGCTAACCAAAATAGCCACAACTTCATCGGTTAAGCCACTTATTTTCCGTCCTTCTATTCTGACACTCCATGAACCAAGATCTAAGTGGGTGATTCCAACAGGCATGGTCATCACCATTTCCTTGACAACATGTAATCCACCCGTGCCAGAAGACAGTTCAGAGGCATATAATCTTCTCAAAGAGGATCTATCTAAGGGCTAGAGGGAGACATAAAAAAAGTTATTTTATATAAAAGTACTGACTGAACACAATAATATTAACACTCCGAGTATGGACTTCATTGACTTTGAGCCAAGTACGGACCTGGGTACCTCAGGACCCAGACTTTTAAAACTGATTTCTATTCACAATATTCACTACCATAGTAAGAAATGAATGAATGTAAAATAAGTATAAAAATGTAGACAAAAAAGTGTAAGTAAATCATATGTTTCAGAAATGAAACACATAAATTCACATAGAAATCATTCCTCAATTGGAGATTTCTGTGCTTTCACTACTAAACTTGACCAACTCATTAGCTCCTTGTATGCAAATAATTGAATACTTGTGGTGAATGGAGATCTCAATTGTGATCTCCTGGTGGACTCTCCTCACAGAACTGAGTTACTGAACTTGCTCAGTACATATGGTATGAAATGTCTGAATAACAATCCTACTAGAGTTACTCCCTCATCTGCCACTTTAATTGACTATGTTGTGACTAATTTTGATCAAGACAAATCTGTATGCACTGTCTATGACCTAGGAATATCTGATCATAGTATGGTTAAAATGTGTATTGATCTAAATATACCCAAGGATTGTCATAATGGAAAAAATAAGCTATCATTTTCTGATGAAAATATTAATCATTTCTGGATCCTACTTAGCAGCCAAAACTGGGACAAAGTATATAACTCCAAAACAGTTGATGAAGGTTTCAATTACTTTTGTGTAGTATTTAGACACTATTTTGACGTGTTTTCCTTTGGTAAATCAGAAATTACCCAAAAAAACAAAATGCAAGCCATGGTTAACTGATGATATTCATTAGTACTCCAATATACTTAAAGATCAAGCTATCTCTCTTAAAACATCTAGCAATGATGAACAAAAGATGCTTAATAAAGAATTCCAAAAGTTCTACCGTAAGTTGATTTCTACTGCTAAAAGTACATATAATGATAATAAACTATTAAATTCCATTAACAAATCTAAGGCAGCTTGGGAAATAATTAACAATTCTCGAGGGAAAAAAGTCTCATTTAGCTCTCCCAAAACATAGTAACTCAAAAAATATCACTGCTATCAGTTATTCATCATTAGTGAATGAATTTAATAGATACTATATAACCTCCCCTGGGCTAACTGCCTCACAAGCTGATGTACCCATTGCAAATGCACCCTCATCATTATTTGTCAAGCCCTGCTCTGAAGCTGATCTAAGAAATATTATTTCCAAACTCAGAAGCAAATACAGTGCACGCTCAGATGAAATTCCCCGTAAAGTTGTTTATCATTGTTTTGGCGTTATAAAATCTTCACTCTTAAATCAAATAAATAAATCTATGATTCAGCGGATTTTCCCTACCCAATTAAAAGAATCTAATGTAGTGCCCATATACAAAAACAGTGGCTGTGCTAATGATTTGAATAATTATAGACCAATAGCCATACAGAATACTTTTGCTAAAATATTTGAAAAGGTTATGTATCTCCAAATGGTGTCCTATCTAGAAAAAAATCATTTACTTTTCAATTCACAACATGGGTTTAGATCTGACAAATCTACTATGACCGCCATGTTTCAGGCAATTAATAGCATACTTGGCTCATTAGATGCTAAAAATGAAACTCTTAGTCTGTTTTTTGACCACTCAAAAGCCTTTGATCATGTTAATCATGATAGACTGCTAATTAAATTAGAAAGGATGGGAATAAGAGGAACCCCTCTTCATTGGCTCAAGCCTTACCTCAAAGATCGCACTCAAAAAGTAGTGCTGTTTGTTGATGGGTTAAAATTTTCATCCAATGCCTGCCATGTTTCCAGAGATGTACCTCAGGGTTCTACCCTGGGGCCACATCTCTTTTTGATATATGTTAATGACCTCCCTGATTATCTACTGAACTTTGAAGAAACAATGCCCGTTCTGTATGCTGATGATACCAATGTTATGTTATCTTCTCAATCTCATCTTAGCCTTGTGGAAAAATCAAGATCTGTTACTATAGAAATAAAACAATGGCGTAGAGATAATTATTGAGATTTAAACATTAATAAAAGCAAGATGGTTCACTTTTCCCACAGAAAAAATGTAATTGACAGTTTGCTTGTAAACATTAATGGCCAATCAATTGAACAAGTCTCAGAATGTAAATTTTTAGGCATCTTCTTGAGTGCGAATGTTTCCTGGGAGAAGCATGTAAAAGTCCTGCAAAGTAAGCTTAGCTCTACCCACTATCTTTTAAGACACCTGCGTGAGACTACAAGCAAAACAGTACTATTAAACTTATACTATGGGGAAATGTATTCAACAATAGCCTATAGTATAATATTTGGGGCTCCGCTAGCATTTCCCAAGCAATTTTCAAATTACAAAAGAAAGCTGTCAGGATAATCACTGGGAAATCTCTAACTGCTCCATCAAGGCCTATATTTCAGGAATTAAATTTACTTCCTCTTTCTTGTATATATATATATAATGGTTTTAATCCTTCATATTAAAAATAACATCGGAGACTATTCCCGTAATTGTGACCATCACCACTATTACACCAGAGGAAGGCACAATATCCATTTTGACAATATAAGAACCAAAGCAGTAAAGATAGGGCCCAAGGAAATGGGTTTTAGGCTCTATAATAATTTGCCTAAAAGCATTAAAGATATTAAGGGAAATATTGACTTTAAAAACAAATTAAAAAGATACCTCCTAAATAAAATGTTCTATTCCATAGATGAATATTTAAATGTTACTTCCACTGGCTGAGTCCATTTCTATTTACTTTTGAGTACAATTATTGTATTGTGTTACTATTGTGTACAATGTCTGTTTTTTTTCTTAAATTGACGTGCTTTATACTATGTACTTCAAAAAATCATGGTCCTTGGGCAAATAAAAATATTATTATTATGCCTTCCCATTTTCCAAAATGGATTTTTTTTGACTTAGTATTAGCGGTTTCATATTACAGAGTAAACCACAAGACACTGAGAAAAATGAAAATTTAGCTCATCGACTACAAAATACAAATTTCAGACTTACATTTATGGAAACACAACATATTAAATAAATTTTACAAAAGACTACATGGATCAACTTTGTTTACATTTTCCTCAATGCAAGCAAAATATTTAACAAAATATTTAATTTTTTTGATACACAAGCTATCCAAGAAATAATCCCACTTTCAGTATCCTTCGTCAATCTAAAAAACACTGCAAATGGAATAGGAGATGAGAAAAAGGAAGAAGAGCATATGTATTTCAAAGAACGTAAAGGGTAGATAAATTGGTATGCATACAATACATGCACAGAAATCAGACAATTATATTTACATAAAGAAATGTCATAGAGATTTAAATAAGTGGATTTAAAATGAAAATAAACTCAATATTGAACAAAATCTTGAAAATAATGCTATGGTTGAGCATGCAACATCATAACTTAAAAATGGGGAAACTTCAAATTTTAGTTAGAATAAATAAACAAACTGGGCTGATTCCAGCAGCAAATACACTAAAAATAAACAAACCTTTTTCTGAGAATTTTCTTTCTGGGGATCGATTATATTATGGCCACATATTCCTGCTAGCAAACCAGCGGCTGTAACTTGACAGCATTCAGAAATATCAATCTTTTCGAGGGCTATACAGTGATGCAGAGATGATACCCCTGTATCTGTAAGGGCTCCACATCGCCGCAAGGCAAGGGATCTTAGCTTGGGTCCCATGTGCACAGAAATTTCTTCCAGGGAAGAATCTGTGAGTCGAGGGCAGAGGCTCATGTCCAGCTCCGTGAGGTAACTCCACCAGTTACTAGGGGGTGATAACAATAATATCAATACACAATACTAAAAAAGTGAGCCATTTTAACATTTAATAATGACTCCTCAAGCTGTAAAACTAATGATATGTATGTACATGTGATATATGATATGTATACTTACTAAGATAGTCGAGGTAATCTGTCAAGGATATCAATGTAACTAGCACATTAACTAGAGTAAAGACCATTTTTTCAATTAATATAATTTAGTAATTTCTTAATTTTATTAACATAACATGAGTTAGTACACATAAGTAAATACATACATATATACCCATCATGCCGTTCCCTTTCGGGGTAGGCACAGTCAAAATGTTTCACTCATTACTACATAATTGTACACCTAACTCTGCTTCAATAATTTCCTCCATACTGACCTATCCTTGCAAACCTCTTTTGCCTCATTTACCCCTATACACTGTTTCATACACGCACTCCTGTTTTTAAGACTCCTAATATTCCTCCTCCTAAGAATTTCCTCAACCACATTCAACCACAACTTTCTCATCCTATCTCTACCTCTCATACCATTCATTCTACTCTCATATATTCTCATCTGTTTCATTATTCGACTCCCATCCATTCTCTCAACATGGCCAAACCAACGAAGCACACTCCTTTCATATACGTCCATTACTGGAGCATTTAACCCACATTCATTCCTGACCCTATCCATCCTACTTTTGCCGCAAATAATCCTCAGATAGCTCATACGGCGTTTAGTCTACTCTTATGTCTATCCTGACATACCCATGTTTCACTACCATATAGCAAAGTGGGAAGAAGTACACTTTTGTACAAGGCATTTTCGCTTCCTTAGACAAGCACTCATTCCTTGATATGCTCCACATGCTACCTACCACTTTCCTTCCAGCATTCGCACGTCTCTTTATCTCCTCATCTATTCTTCCATCTTTCACATACATCTTATATAAGTACACAAAATCACCCACCTGTTCAATTACTTCACCATTCGCCCTCATCATACAGTTATTCTCCCCATTCTCCTTATCAAAAACTACTACTTTAATCTTGCATGCATTTACCTTCAATTCCATTCTCCCTGTTGATTCACAAAACTTATCTAGGAGCTTCTGTAATCCCTGTTGACTGTCTGAGATCAAAACAGCATCATCCGCATATAGAAGAACTCACAAGTTGACATTTCCAATCAAAACACCGTCGTTTTTACTACATGCGTCTCTAATACATTTATCCATAAATACATTAAACAGCCATGGAGACATTACATATCCTCGCTTTACACCCCGATTTATTACAAACCAATCACTCAGAGCCCCGTTGACTCTTACACTTGCCTTACTATTGTCATACATTGCCATCATAACATTCAATAACTGCCCATTCACTCCATAGTCTCTCAAAACCTTCCACAACTTCTTTCTATTTACTCTGTCATATGCCTTCTCTAAATCGACAAATGCACAGTACACTCATACATTTTTCTATCACTTGCTGAAGTGCAAAAAGCTGGTCACTACATCTTCTCCCAGGCATAAACCCACACTGCTCATCCCATATTCTGTTGGAAGTAATATTCCTCACTCTTTCGATTAATATTTTACTACTTACGTCAGATGTAAGTAAATAAGCCCATATTTTAAGAATTCTATGCCAAAATGACTGCTATTTCAAAGTTAATGGATGTTAATGGTCAATTAAAACTTTCTCACACAATTTAGACTCTCACAGTCTTAAATGTATTTTTCTATGTTTTGAACCCTTGGGCATTAGCTGGTGCACTCAATGTGCCAGTGTGTGACTTTCTTAGCACCTTCTTTCTCTCTGCTTGTAATCATCCTGCCTTCCTCAAGTCCTCCTCCAATGATATTGATAAGTATGAGTCGAGTTTTGCAATCACTGGGTATAATTTGTATTTATCATGATTTTGTTTAACTCGGTACACAGCACCAGCACAACAGTTCCGGTGAGGAAAGTTGTAATTTGGCCACTATGCCTTTTTTGTTAATTTTTTAGTTATGTTGGCCCTCTTGATTTCCATGGGCTCTTTGCTCATTCCTCAACTTTCTGTTTTGGCTTTTTAGTGCCCCCAGTAGGTACAAAGTTTTTCTATTTGCCTCAGTCTTTAGGCGAGCTCCTTTTGCCATTGTACCCAGTGAGAGACACGGTAACCATTCTTAAGAGGGGAAGTGTGACTTTCACATTCTACAGCTAACTATGCAAGATTTTCATTAGAGTGTACCAACAGACTTTTAGCTAGAGCGACTTAAGCTTCGGAACCAGTCCTGAATCAGTCATGGCAACCAATGAAATTTTGTCTTGAGAGCTACAGTTCTGTCTCTTAGCAGGGAAATTTGATTGTTAAAAAAAAAAATCTTTGGCACAACGAAGACAAACTGCAAATCAATGGAACTTCAAGATAAAAGAGGATACTACAATGCATGTGGTAAGGTAAAAAATGTGAACACAACCATTAAAGCTCCCTGTACCACAGTTTCGTTTCCAGAAGCCATATGCAAATGACAATGAAGTTCCGGAAGTTTGAGGAGATTGAGAATGAGGTATCTCAGTGAATATGTAGTAAAGTTAAAAATTGGATCCCTCATTTTTAATGTCAATAATATTTTCCATATTGCTGAGTATTTAGGGCATTACTGTCATGATAATAATTGGATATAGACAGGATGAAAGCTTTGCACTTCAAATTAGAATTTTTTTCCGAAATGATTCATGCGTTTCATAAAAGTAAGTTAATGTTATTCATAAAATTATAATGCAGTTATTTACACCTAAAGACACCGGTTAAAGTAAACGAAAGTTACACAAGCATTTTTCACATTTTTTTGTCAAATTATTTATCTAAAATCCTGAGTCAGTGCATATATTCAAATTTGTTTTTGTGAAACTTCATTATTTCATTTGCTGGTAAGTAACGACTGATGTAATGAAAGACTCTCTCTGTAATGAAAGAACTCTCAGTACCAAAACAATTTAATGGCATTTGATGAGTGAGTAATCATTGGTGCATGTAGCAAAAGGAGTAGCGGTTTGTACACTTGGCAAATGTTTTCAAGTCAACCCTTAAGAAAAAATTTCATCTATTTGCATACAATCCATTCAGCTTGTCATTTAAAAAATTAATAAATATAATTAAAATTACTGATGTTTAAATGCCATAGAATATTTTCAGATGGCTCAAAATTTACAATTAAATTGAATGAAAAGATATAATTTTACGATATAATGATATAAAATTATTACTCCATGCGCCATGACAATTGTGTCAGTTCAACCACATGGCGAAACTCCTTGCGGGTTAAAGTCATAAAATAATATGCTCTATAATAACCATGTCATTGTAATCAAGGAAACTTGAGCTCTACGGCCTCATAGAATTGGCCAAATAGGGTGAGAATATTCTATATTTTGACGAGTGGTGCCAATAGTTTCGGCCATTGGAGAAATATTCTCACCCTGTTTTGTCACCTCATTGTAGTAGACTCATGCATGTAATCTGTAGACATATGCTGTCCAGGGGCAGATGATTCACAGAGGGAGTCAAGCCCACAATGATGCTTCATTTGTTTGTTAAATTCTACCCACAGAAGCACCATTGACATAATAACTCTGGATGAAAATAGTTCAAGTCCCTATTTCCCATGCTTTTTAACATTTAATGCAACCTGTTCTGAGCTCAAACTCTGCCCATTAACAAACTTTCCCAAAGATCAAACCTATCCCAACACATTGCTCATTCTAAAAACTCTCAATACATGGTGTTGCATCAAACTTGCCAGGACCATGTAAGAGATAAATTTTACACTAATAAATACAATTACTGCAGTGACCTCTCAAATATTTGCATGCAGATGATCTTAAATACAGAATATATGCACAACTCTCTCCTCTCTGCACCTCAAAATGTTGATATTACAATGGTGAAAACAAAAATGAATGCACTGAAACTTCATTACATGCAATCCATTTTGTCAGTCATTTGTTTTCTCTTGGTCAATTAAAATACTTTTCTTCCCACCAATTAAATCATGTAATCCATTTCTAACATGACCACATTTTCTGTATGTGTTTTACAGTGATCTGTATTTTTCATTTATACCTCTTTTTTCCTAGGTAGAACCTAATTTATCATTAGTCCATTATTGTACAATGATATCATCATAAAATTAATGTCTTAATATATCTGTCAACTTTATGACTTCTGTCTAAATGTTACATGCTAGTGACCTATGAATTTATTTATAAATTTATGGGTATTTTTCTTTTTTATCCTATAAACCTGTTTTTTATGCATCATAGACGGAACTATGCAAAAACTTGCTTGCAGTGAATAAAGAATTATAAATAATATTAATATCCACTCTTCATCTTGTATCCATTAGCATGGATGATTGGAAGTTTACTGTATTAAATAAAGATAATAGGATTATCCACAGCTAGGTTAAAATGGATTAGAAGATCATTAATATATTTTTAGCTTTCAAATAGTGAAAAGCAGCTTAGTTTTGATTTTCCTGTCATCTTAGAATGAATGACAATACCTTTGATTTTCTAACGAGCCCTCCATAGGGCCAGACTCCTGAGGAATGTCTTCAATATGAGGAAGGGGAAGACTAGATATTTGTTCACAGGCACGTAGGTGTAAAGAGCGCAGACCATGAGGAACATCCCTGGCAAGTTCACACAAGGAGGCATTATCCACCAGTGTGTGGCCAAGGCTTAACCTTAAAAGCTTTCCCCCCAGTCTTTTTCGTCTCCTGAAGTACCGGAGGACATTTTGAAAGGTGAGAACACTCTCTGATATTGGACCGTCATCTTTTTCAGGTTCACTCTCATCTCCCAATGGCTCAGCTGCAACCCAGGGAGCTGTTGACGAGAAATTTTAAATTCTAAGTCCACTTTACTCAACAAGCACTGAATATATAGCACTAAGTGCACTACTCCAATCTTACGGCTACGAATTACAAATGATTGAACAGACTTTCAGGTTGAGAACTGTTCCCAGTTCTTGCAACTAAGTATCTAAAAGCCAACAACACTTATGAGCTGGGGTTTTCAGGATATTCAACCAATTAATACAGGTAGATTCAAGGACAACTCCTCAAATGAGAACGGTTCGAATTGAGCATAGACATAATTGATATTGTTTCCCTTTTTGGTAATTGGTTTTGGTAAAGTTTAGAATACCATAAAATATACAGCAGTTTGAGTTGAGTAAGAGAGTTTGGATCCAGGGATATATTCATATGACCAATTGATATAATGATTTACTGCAATTTAAAGTCATTAAAAAATCAGTGATGAGTGGAATTCAAAATTTACCAATTAAAAATCTCCCTTTTCTTTATCATATCTTGAGTACTAAATCTCAAATCCAAATTGGGCTTTCAGGAAATTTTGAATCCCAATACTTTATCATTGACAAAGCACAAAAACTTACGGTAAAACCTTGATTTTATATAGTTGGAGGGACCAAAAAAATTGGGTGCTATTTAAAATCGAAGTGGGTCAAATCAAGAGTTGGTGAAGATGTGACAACAATGCAAGGTATACACATTTAGGCTGTCTCTTACGATTTATTTTTAACAAGTCCTACAATACACAATTTAAAGATATACCTAAGGAATAAGTTAATAAGGACTCCTTTTAATTCTTTATGAACTCATTTAGGATGAGAGTGGTTACTTTTTTAAATTTGCTGCATACCATTGTTGAAATTTTTAAGAATTACTGTGTCTTAATTATTAAGGTTTTAAATGCAATTCTCTGGATCATGATGCTTCATTTGTGCTTCTTTGGGAATTTTTCTGTCAGGGAGAGCTTTCCAAAAAAGTCTCATCCATGTGTCAGAAAATAAAGTATGTAGAATTCTATTATAACTGAACGAGGGAGAGATGTGCCGAATGGCACATTTCATTTTTGAATTTTTCCATTTTTTACTGTTTTCCAGCCACTTCAGATGATTACAGAATGTTCAGTATTTGTAATTGATTTTATTTAATCACCAATGACTCCTCATACAATTGACACAACCCATCTCAAACACCTTCAATTTCTGCCGGGGAGTTCCCAAGATTCATTTTGGAGAGTGAGTGCATGTCACCCAAGTCACTGGGCATGCATTGGGCAATCATTAGCAGGGTCACTAAGCTCGATAGTATCAATTTTCAGGGACATATATGGCTTTCTGATGCATTATATTTACTTGGTGTGTCTAATGCATATTAATGCACAGGGTCTCAAATGCTCACATAATACCATATCAACTTATAGCCCACACGTACCTGTGTACGATGGGCATTCTCTTTTATAAGGGTTGAAACAAAAATAATTGGTGGCTTCCTTTATTCTCATAGTGGGGCATAGGGCTCATGATATTACTTTCAGCTTATACCAAAGCCTTCTGTTCACAATACTCTGTCATATTCATTTCTATTAGGCACATAGGCAAATATCTTCACGTTTAGACATCTTTTAACTCTTCCTTAAGTTTTTTTATTCCATGATAATCTGATTTAAGTAATCGATTCTCATTCAAATTAAACAAACCAGACCTCTCTATGATATTTCATTTGTGAATAAGTTCAACTAATGCACCAAACCCTGGACCTAAGTGTCTTGTTCTCACTCCAACAACTTTAATCTCAATCCACTTGTCTTATGCCACTGTCATCAGTGGTGTACATGACTTGACTCATGCAGTGAATATCCCCATTGTTGCTCTTTCAAATTGTTTAACCTTTAGCAAATGGCATTTAGCTATGAGCAATTGTGAGCAAGTTCTTATCGATTACCTGTACACAACACAGAATTTTACGAGCAAGACCCGTAAGAAAGATATAAAAGATCAAAACATTGATACGTATAACAATCTGAAAAATAATCAAACCAAAATGAACACATACGAAGTGAACATGATATACAAGTGAAAAAGAATTATCGGCAGCATTAAGTCAGATGATAGCTAGTGATGGCCTTCAATAGCAAGCAAGCAAACAATACACTTCCCTAACTGGCCCATATAGATCTTCAAGGGGCACAGCACGGATATAAGGAACTCATGAATGATGTGTGGCCTTTTCTACTATGATTTTGGAGAAAAAAGTTAAGCATGATACACGGGTTGACCAGTACTTGAAATGGTACCCATCAAGAGTGGAATAGCTTCTGTTTCATGCAATTGCAATATGAATTGTCATTCTTCAGTTGCTGTGCCATGTTTCCCTACATTAGGTAAGGTATCGAGAGGGTATTTAGCATTAAAGATCTATCTTTCCAGGAACTTAAACTGTTATGGCTGCAGATAGGTTCTTATAGTGCCATTAAGTTCAATTTCTTCTTCAGGCTGATTCCTGTACCCTATTTAGGCAGTTTGGACAAGACTGATCGACAAAGGTCAACAAAGTCATTATGAAAATTGCCGTGGAAGCACTGGAAAGAGTCTCCGTTGCAATCTATTGAGCAGAAAGGACCCCAGATAAGCTGTCCAAAGAATGACACCTGATATTATCTTTATTTCCATGACCATGCCAATGCTGGCTGGACTCTTTCACGTACCATAGCCTTGCCCATGAATGAGCCACCAATTGAAATCTGACAGTTGGTGCCATATTTGACCTCCATGTGGTAGGGAAATGCAGTGGTTGGAAAAGTTTGATTATGTGATGGTAAAAAAGACCTCTCCTTTTCCAAACCCCTGCCAGCAAAATGAATCAAAATGCTGGAAATTCTTTGTAAAATAGAGAAAATTTTCTCTTTGGGACTTACTGATGTTTTACTGTAGTAATACATTTTAAAATGAATTCAAATCATCTTTACCTTTTATTGTAAACTTATGAACCCAAATATAGTCCAATGTTCATGTATTTATTCGATTAATTGCTGGCTTATGCTGTTTCTTGGGCTTAAATTGAAAATTTTTATTAGCATTCCAAAGTGTATTAAGAGGCTTTGAAGATGCAACTGTAGGAAACTGTGGGATAGAGTATAAGAATGTAGTGCAAAATGATGCCACAAAGTCTCAAACTGTGACTCGTTAGGGTCAATATAATGGTCATATTTCGAACGCAATGATCTTTACATGATAAGTAGAGAACAACCTCTCTCTCCCTTCAAATTTTGGCCTCATACACTTACATCTATTCCCTTATCTTAGTACAGTCTGATTTTACCCAAGTTTTCAATTAATGTTAAAAATCTTACAACTCCTTTATCAATCCTTAGAAAGGACCAGGCTAAATTTTCCTTACATTTGAGGTAGTTAACCATATCATGATGGTGTAAAAAAAGGTTTCATGAAAATTTAGCAGCATCATAAAAAAGTGTTTCATATTTCGTGTATATTTTCCCATAGCTTAAAATTTCATGTTTCAAAAAATAAAAAGAAATATCACCCATAGTTTGTCATGCATACCTGCTCCAAGTATGGCAGCCATCCTTTGCTGGTATTGGTCCCATCTGTGAGGATAAAACCTTCTGTATATTCCCTGGTGGAAAGTAAGATGGCAGCCAGACAATGACAGAGATTCAAGCTCAGGACTGAGAGCCACAAAGCGTTCAAAGAGTGCATCAGACAGGTATCGATTGGACGCCAGCCTCAGTTCCTTCAGCTCAGGAAGAATAAGTGGACCCTCCAGGACCGGACTAGAAGAACAACTAAACTCATTTGCTTCCTTAAAACCTTCTGAACACGAATCATCAGGGTCACTGCCCTCACAGCTTTGCACAGCACTGGTTTCTGGACTCTCAGTCTCCGATGCTGCAGCCAAGTCACCACCAAGATCAATACTCGTTGAAGTTTCTTTCCACCTATTTCGATCATAAGTCCGCTCATCACGGAGCTCGACAACTGTTTCACTCGCTGCCCTCACTAAAACTAAGTCACATGTCCTACTTCTATCCCTGACTGCATTTTGTCTCTCAAGCATAGCACTTTTGTTAAGGCACCCTTTGGTGGCATTCTTGTCTGTTTTCTTGGATTTAAAAAGTTTCCTGAATGGCGATTGGGATCCTGCTTTGTGTTTCGTTTCCTTCTCTCCCTTGGACATGACAACAAATTTTGACTGATTGCTCTGACAGAGAGGCTTGTCTGAGCCTCCGGAGGATTCTACTTCATTGGCCAGCAGCCTGCCTGACATGAGCATCTCCCTGCACGAGGAAACAGAAAGGGAACGCAGCCGTGGGCAACGCCGCAGGAGGATTGGAAAGGCTCTCTCAGAAGCTTCACAGCAGTTGAGCCAGAGTGAACGCAGGGATGGTCCATATTGTTCCCAGAACTGGGCTTCTGGAGACTGGCAGTCACTGCTGTCAATGGTATCAGTGCCATCTGAGAGGGAAAAGAAAGAAGTAAGATAGAAGACCAAATACTTGTATATTTCAGCTTCCCAAATTAATTAATAATTGAAAATTTATCACTAAGTAAGAGGATAGGAGCATAAAATTGTATCACAGAAGCAATTTCATGGCTCACTCAATGCTTCAAAGGATTTGGAGCTTAGAGAGATATAACTGTTTAATAGGTAAAAGATGGAAGCAAAATATAAAAACCAAATATGGCTTGATCTTGCTTTATAAAGTCAACCACTGTACATATGTAGCTGCCTAAGAGGTTAGACTATCCAGAATTCATGAGGTATGGTGCCAATTCATGAGTCAAATCAAAATTCTACCAAAAATACTTACTAATGAACTCTCAAGGGGAATAACCTGGGTAAAAACATGGCAGATATGAATACATATGTATCATAAAGAAGAGATCTGTTTCCAATATTCCATACATATTAACTAAGGATGAGTCAAATCCAAATGTCGATTCTCGATTCCACAGATTCTCAGGATTAGAATCAGTATCGAGACTCTATTGCCTAAAGTCGATTCTGATTCCATCGATTACAGATAGATAAATAAAAAAATCAAATTTCATTTATCACATCATATTTGTCTCAGTAATTTTGGGTGTAGGCTATCAATTTGTACTTTTTATCCATCTCAATAAGCTGAGGATATATTTGCTATTTGTTAACAAATATACTTTTTGAGCGACTTAATTGTCTTTGTTATTTTATTTCAGCCAATACTTGAATTTAAGTAATAGTCATATGCTACTGCTATATCAATATCCCACTTGTTATTAGGAATAAGAATCGATGGAATCAGAAATGAGAATCGGGAACCGATTTGAAAGAATTGGAATCAAAAAAATGTGGAATCGACTCATCCCTTATATTAATATACCATTGCATGTGAGTGACTCACTTGGATTATCCGAAAGAACATCAGAGACTTTGATTTCTACATCATTAAGGACTAGGTGGAGGCAGGTTGGAGGGGGATAAAGGGTGCTGGAGAATCCCCGGCAGACTGTCTGAGCAGGTCGCGATAGGTCATCTCGGATGACCCAAGCAGTGTCCAAATGAAGCCTTGGATCTGAGGCTGCCTCCCTCCACAGTCGACACACCCGAGAGGCTATGATGCGATCCGACAGGGAAACATAGCTCAGTATGTGAGTCACCACCTGCAGGAAGACAAGAGTACAAATTTCAAACTTAAGACACAACAGAAATTCACCATTGGACGGATATGCTAAAGAATCCCTTATTCCCAAGTATGATAAACCATTAAACTTAAGCACAGAATGACACAATATCATCACCATACATTTCAATTTTCACTCCCTCCATCTACCAATTCTTTTCTACCTGTGCCATAATTTTTAAATGCTGGTGTTCATACACCCCTTATCACATACTTTAATGGAGGATTTCAGGGTAGAACATGGATAAAGAAATAAAGGGGAAATCATGCCACAGCAGCTGACCAACTCACAATTTTCTCTCACAAATATGAAAAAGTAAATGGCAGCTACATATTTTATACAAGGGGCAACATACAAACAGAATACTGCTCACAGAGTTAAAATATTCTATGTGACTCGATAGCTCAGATCTTTTGCGGGAATGGAAAATATGGATCTCTGGTTGTGCACTGATGCAGAAAAATCAGACATGACTGGCCACTGAGCAGTGGTTTATGATAAAGCTTCATAGAATTTGATTGTGAATGGCGGCAATTAAAATAAAACTCACATTCAACAGGATATATCAACTATAATCTTCAACAAGTTCCACAACATTATGGTATCATCATGATTACTAAAGGTGAACAGGGTTATTTTCTTCTCAAACCTCCTCAAGCATACGAACAATAAACCTCTGAGTACCCACCTCTCTCCTCAATCACTTTGATTGATTATGCACTGAAGCCATAATGAGACTCCAAGGGATGACCTCTTTTCAGGGCTGAGTATGCTACTTTAATACATCCTCTAATGTCTGCTCTCAGCAGCTGACTGAACTCTGTTGTAAATCCTCCTGATACCATCTATTCTCTCACTTTCTGCATGCTGCAGGATGTATGAAGTTTTTTTATGTTGTGTTCTGTAACAACCCCAATCTTAGTAGCATGTGATATACCCAGATTGGCAAACAGCTTCCCTGGTGCTTCTGCTTTGAATAAAAATCCTATGCATGGAGTAACTATTTGATGTACTTCCCTGGGGAAATCAACCACTGCTCTCTGATGGCATTATGGGACTGATTTTTTGGTGTTTCCGTTTCAAGTGATGACTTGTTATAGGCGAATTTTGAGCATACCAGGACTAGCCACAGTTTAATGTTGTTCCTGTCCTCATGCCTTGGCAGTTTTACTGGATGATGCACTTGACATGTATCAAGAGACTCAGGTTCAAGTTCCCATAAAGTTTTGGGACGAGCGTCAACTGCTGGAGAATGCAAAATGTTAAGTATTTGACTTGGACGAAATAGTATTATGGCCTCTCACTACAAATGGTTCTCACAAATCTGGGATTCAGGGGCAGAAAGCCGCGACAAATTTCCCGCATTTTTACTCTAGTTTCAGATAAAAATTGTTTCGCCTGCATCCTTAACATCTGTTACGCGATGTCTCCTTGTTCGTTTTATAGAGGTATATATAATATGCCTGACACACAGCATATGATCTTCTTTTAACGAAAATATTTTCGTCTAATTTCTATATCCAGTGTAAAATGATCGCACAAGTCACACACTTCCTTGGTGTATACATAAATCAATATTACTGGTATCATAATACATCTATGAAGCATCATAGGCTCAGTCCAAACTGTGCGAAAATTTTGCAAAGACGCTTGATCGCCTACTCTCTTACTCGCTGAAAAAAAACAAAAAGTTAGTTGTTTACCAGTAGATTTCCATGGGACATGGATGGAGGTTGATTCTTCCGATTTTCGGGATTTCAGCTATGAAAAGATGGAACAACGAGGCAGAATTCCTGAAAATTGGAAGCATCAACCTCCGACAAGTTATTTGTGTTCAACTATATGCACCCCGTTGACATGAATACAATACAAATTTAAATAAACTTTCATAAATTTTTACTTCATAAATCATGTGAATACGTCTGAATAGCACACCATAATTTAAGGAAACAAAAAAATAGCTTCATCGCAATGCTCTTGAAAGATACTCATTCATACAAAATTCAATATTACAAAGTGCTGAGTATTCCGGTCCCATCGACTTCGTAATTACGAGTTTCTACTGTAATACCAAAAAATTCCACAGGCCTCCTTAGTCTAACTGGCTGATGCACTTGGCAAGTATCAAGAGGCCCAGGTTCAAGTCCTGGTCAAGGCAAATGATTTTTCCTCAGAGGAAATTTTCCCTATTATGTATAGGGTTTCCCTCCTCTCTCACGTTGCCTTTCACTAAATGAACAACCACAGGTTTTTAGAGGAAGGTTAGAATATAGAAGTACACAGATTAGAGTGGAATATATATACCCCAAGGAAAATCTTGTTTAGTAGTAACCATCTTCAGATCTAAAAATCAGAACTTATTTAGGTAGCACAAGAATAGTGTATGAAAGACTTTCTTCATTTATTGTGAAACATAAACTTTTCTCCTCTTCTCAGCATGGTTTCTTAAAAGGAAAAAGTACCGAAACAGCCATATACAAATTTATTGATCTAATTCTTCAGGGTTTGGACGCACATATTGAGACCATAGGAATTTTCTATGATTTAAAAAAAGCGTTTGACAGTGTCGACCATGTAATTCTGCTAAAGAAATTGCATTATTATGGAATATCTGGTATAGCCAACGATTGGCTGAAATCCTTTCTTTTTGGTCGAACCCAATTTGTTTGCATAAACGGACCCTCTTCTATGGTTTCCTCAGAAAAAACACACATTTCCAAAGGTGTACCACAGGGCTCAGTATTGGGCCCTCTACTTTTCTTATTATATATTAATGACCTTCCTACCCGTGTTAGACAGGGTGAAATAATTATGTATGCAGATGATACTAATCACCTCATTTCTTGTGCCGATAATGTGAATGTAGTTGCCCAGCAAGAGGTCAATCATATGTTATCCTGGTGTACCGATAACAGGGTTGTGTTGAACAGAAAAAAATCCTCATTTATGCTTTTTCACATGTATCAAAATAAATTGATTTCTTCCCCCTTGTTGAAATTAGACAGTAAATCTATTGCTATGTCTTCTGTTACAAAATTTTTAGGTGTGTACATCGACGATACCCTGAACTGGGAATCACATATTGATTTTTTATGTTCACGAGTAGCAAGGAGCTGTTACCTACTACGTAGAATAACTCCGATCACTAGCTTAAGTGTTGCTCTCTCTGTGTATTATGCTTGTGTTTTTAGTCGACTAAAATACGGAGTCTGTGCATGGGGTCATTCCCAGCGAACAACAAGACTGTTTAAACTACAGAAGTGGGCCATAAGAATTTTGGTTGGCGTAAATAAACGCACTAGCTGCAGGTTATATTTTAAAGAACTTAACATCTTAACATTCCCATGTATATATATTTTCTATACAATTATGTATGTTAAAGAGCATCATCTGGCTCTTGGATTGCCCTTGAACAACGATGTTCATTCATACAATACCAGAAGAAATGGTGATTTTCAAGTGGTGTCTCACAATTTAGTGTCCTTCACAAGGCAACCGTCATATGCAGGATGCATGTTGTACAACAGTCTCCCTAGTGAGATCAAACAGACCCGTAGTATTCCTGTTTTTAAAAAGAAATTGAAAGAACTTCTATTGAACAATGTTTTTTACTCAGTCGATGAGTTCTTGAATAAGTGATTGTATTTATGTATTGTGTTCTCCTTTGGAGGCGAGGATTTGTATTTATGTATTGTTTCCTTTTCCTTGACTTGTCCCATACATATGTTTTTTATGTCTCCGGGACCAATAAACTACTTACTTACTTACTTACTTACTTAGTCAAGAAAGCTTCATAACGTAACTTTTAATGGACCAGGGTCAAAAAATTTCAAAATTAGGCTGTCCAATCAATTGAATAAATACTAGTGCATGTACAGTTCTCTTCTCCTTTGAACTATCCAGGTAAGTGGTGTCTACAGAGGATAATGCTGTTTGACACACGGATATTCATGTAATAGTAGAATAACATAATGATTGGTCAAATAAGTTCTCATCAGTCAGACATCAACACACGTCAACAAATTGAATTTCTCTATCTTTTGATCTGCCTCATTCACTCAATTAGTGATGGAGAGAAATCAAAATACCGGAGCAAACCTAAAAACTTGAATTCTGACTTTCGTCAAGAGAAAATGACTAATGAGCAAAATATTGTAGAATGTACTTTCTATCAAGGTTAATCAAGCATATCTGGTTATGGATTGCATACTAAATGGTGGTGTTCTACATTGACCTGAAAGACCTAGTGTATATTTAAAAATACACTGAAATGAGGGTTCTACTA
This sequence comes from Ceriagrion tenellum, assembly GCA_963169105.1. Lineage (NCBI taxonomy): Eukaryota > Metazoa > Arthropoda > Insecta > Odonata > Coenagrionidae > Ceriagrion > Ceriagrion tenellum. The sequence goes on along the minus strand of OY720639.1, from coordinate 93,601,124 downwards.
GCTATAGGTACACAAAAATATACACCAATTTTGGTATTTATTCCCACAGACCATCTACATTATGTCCTATTCTAATTCCAGCAAGCAGTACCCACAGTGGGCATTTGAATCTGTATGGTAAAGGATACAGACAAAAGGTCATTGCTTTGGAAGTATTTCATGATCAACCAATGTTGTAAAGTATCCTTTAAGGTGGGAAGTTCAAATCAATGATAGTCTTAGTTTTTCATTGCTGGTTAAAGAATTAGAAAGCCATCAATCTAAGGAAAAGTGAATTATGCAAATTCAGAGAACTTTGTATCTCAAAAAATGCTCAAGTCATGATTATGCCACAGATATTCAACACTGATCATAGTTTCAGAGGTTGGAATCAATGTTATCTGGGGAGAAGAGGCCATATCAAGAGATGGCAAGATTAGCTTCAAGAATGATAAAAAAGTCATTAGATTAACAGAAGACCAAAATAATGCTTTCTAATAACATGAAAATATCTCTGCCTATCTTGATTCACAATAGGAGGCTTGGTATCACATTGTACTTAAAACATGATAAAAAAGGCATAAAATGAAGCCATATTCACTGTAACCTCACCATATTATTCTTGTAAAATTATCTAGAAATGTTAATGAGAGAGGAATTGGGACAGACAAGTAGGTACATAAAAAAGTTGAATTAAAGATCTGATGGTCAGTTATGTACATTGTAATATCTCATGACTTTTAGTACTTTAAATTTCTTGGAAGCTTTCGGTAAATACTACTTAGAATTCGGTTCATCACTGGTTGTATACAGTGACACATATAGAAAACACTACTAATTTATCATCCTGCGAAAGTCATCACAAAAATGCCATACCTATGCAGTGGGTGGAGTAAACATAAAATCTTCAGATACAGTAAAATATCTTGGAATTACCTTAACTTCAGATATATCGTGGGGATTACACAGACAAAACATATGTGGCGCAACATTAAAGAAACTGGGTATTGTTAAACATAATAGGAAGGTCCTCGGATGAAAAAGTCAGAGAGAGATGCTACTTTGCTCTGGTTAGGCCACACCTTGAATACGCCGCGAGCATTTGGGACCTTGGTGAAATAGATTTAACCAAAAAAATTAATAAAATACAAAGGAAAGCAGCGTGCTTCATTAAAAACTACTACGAGCGTACATATAGTGTATCACAACTTTTAGAGGGATTAAGGTGGGAGCCCCTAGAGACTCGGAGGCTACACGCTAGGCTTAGGTTGCATGATAAATTCAGAACTGATATTTTTCAGAGCAAAATAGAGAATATTATCATGACTCCTCACTATATCTCTAAGCCTGACAGATGCGACAAAATAAGAGAGATACACTGCCGAACAGATAGGTACAAAAACTTGTTCTTTCCATGAACAATGAGCGACCACAATCAAAATTAAGCTCCACTAAATACACAATTCATGACACCATTTCATCTTCAACAAACTTACACCTTTACATGGCTGGTGACCTAACACCCCCTGCCACATGCCCATGCGGTGGTTCACAGGGTATTATGTAGATGTAGGAATAAATGACATCATACCCTATACCTGACAAAAAAACCTGCCGACATCCTAGTGTGAATTTTGACTCCATTACCTCAGGGTTGGCAAGTCATTTTGGCCCACAAATGTACAGCTAAGATAAAACTTCTCACCTGAGCTTCACAACATAGAGGTATAAGTCCAAATTTTATTTAGTTTGTTAAATCATTTCATTTTTAAAATGCTTGAGATATGTAAGAGAAGCAAACACGGCTTCTAAAAATAGGGCTTTATGGAGGAAATTATTAATAGGGAGTTAGTTTTAAAGAGCCAGAGACAATAGCAAAATTCTTAGACTTCGCTTATCCCAAAAGGGAATGGCATGATGGGTAAGTACGTAACATGTAAACCTACAGTAATAGTTCCATATACCATTAGAAATATAAAAAGTGATTAAGAAAGAGTCCTATAATCACTACTTAATAGTTCTATAGTATCCCTTTAATAGGGTGAGTTTGCATGGGCAAGTTAGTTGCATATAAGTAAGAGCTTCAGGGTAATTTCACTTTGATGAAAACTTTTACAATAGTTGGCGTAGGGACAGATAGGTTGATGTCTACATTGGCCACACACAACTTCTGCAAGAAACTCATCAAAGCTTTCTGTAAGCATATGATCCCTCCTCCCCCTTTTTAAACAACTCTTTTCATAATGAAAAACACTAGATGTTGTACTGTCCACTATTTTTAACACTCAAAACTTTCCTACACGTGTTTTGGAACTTTATTTGGCCATCATCAGGTACAAATAAAATGGAAACTTGAAGCTTTCATGTGGTGGAAGGACAACATTATAAGCAAGATAAAAATTTGTGACTTCCAGAATTTATTGAACACTAGCGACCAGTTTCGGCTGTCACACCTGTTATGCCTGATGATGGCGCGACAGCCAAAACTGGCCATAAACTAGTGTTCAATAAATTGTGGAAGTCACAAATTTGTATCTTGTTTATAATCATCAGGTACAGTTAAGTTAAAGTTTTGAGTATTAAAAATAGTGGACAGTACAACATCTAGTGTTTTTCATTTTGATAATGCAGTTCCACAACATCTCGCCTGAAACTGTTGACTTCAATCTTTTTCATCTTTAAAACAACCCTTCTAAAATACTAAAAATGGTTATTTTCAAATTTGGAATTGAGGTTTTCGGTTTCAGATTTCACTAAAACTGAAGACCCATCGCTTAGGGGAGTTTAATTAAATGAGGGTGCGTTCTGTACCCCATTCAATACACTTTGGAGCCCTTTTGAGGGCACCTTTGGCACCCTCCGCTATGCTTTAGGAGGGCCAATGTGTACACCCTAGCCCCCCCATGTTGTAGCACTACTGATTAGGGGGTTGACAGTTTGCATGCCTAATCTATCTCCTCATTCACAATAGAAAAACTTTGGGCAATTTTACACAGATTAATCAAAAACACAACCAGTCTTGATGTTTTACATCATAATCAAGAGGAGTGTGGCACTCTATGGATCAGAAGCACGAACCATTGGAAAAGCTGACCACAAAAGACTAGAAGCCTTCGAGACATGGTGCTGGAGGAGGATGCTAAAGAAAAAATGGACCGACAAAATAAGACATGATGAAGTTAACAGAAGAGTAGGAGAGGAAAGGACCATTTGGAGCACTGAACAGAAAAGAAGAACAAGATGGATTGGACACCCTGAGACACAATGGGCTTCTGAAGAACATCAATGAAGGCAAAATAGAGGGAAAAGTCCTGATAGGAAGACCCAGGAATAAGTACATGGACCAAATAAAGAGGAAAGTGCATAGGAAAAAAAATACCAGGAGGTAAGGGAACTAGCATTAGATAGGGAAGGATGGAGGGCTGCAGTCAACCAATCATAGGATTGAACAACCAATGAATGATCATTATTAAGTCCTTTGTTTGCTTATAATTAGTTAAACATCAAAACTGGTTATAACTGGAGTGAATCCTAGGTAACAACTCAGCTGAGAGTACAGTGTACAGCCGATTTGTACACATGTCCAATTAAATTCAGGGAAGAGAATCATGTGACCACAAAATCCATTATGGTGGCCCTTGTTTAATCAAAACATTTCATTTAAATGCTCAGTTGTGGTATGGCTGGCTAGAGTTTTTCCAAGCATTTAAATTACAGTGGTACTCAAAATTCCCTTTTGTCTGGTGGGACCTATTTTATGATGGGAACAAAATTTCTCTTTCACACATTAAATGTTAAATCAAATGAATGTGAAAATTGTATAATTAGGTTTATTTTTAAGCTAAATCAGTTTATTCCAAAAGCATTATCACCTAGTACTTACCTATGCTAGTACGAACTCTAATTGAAAGCAAAATACAAATAAGGACACACTTATTTTTCTTATTTGCACTACAAATTTTGTCATATCATGAAGTACACATTACTCAAAGAATATTTGCTCATATTTTGTTGATAGTTCTAGGAATTAGGGAGGAAAAATAACAACAGTTGTGGATAGTTAGGATTATTTTGCTGGAAAGGAGTGTGGAAGGGTGTAGGAGTAATTGATAACATAATAGGTACATTGAATTCTATGCAATATTTAATGGGTCGAGAGAACCCATTTTCACGCCATCAAGCAGGATGTGTACAATTTTAAGGGGGAAGCTGGTCAGACGATATTTCTCATAAAGGCTTTTATGCAAAGGGTAAGGATGCACATTTCTTTTAGTTGACCAGTATATGTCATATGTAAACATCCAAGAATGCAAGATAAGACTCCTCTAGCCAGAACTCCAAAATATTAAATACAGAAGCTGCAATTTGGTATCACATTAGGAGTAAACTACAAGGAGACAAATATTTAACCATGAGCACGTTTCACGGTGATAAAATACTTGCATCGTTCTGAAACTTGGTCTGTGAGGAAAATGGAAATGTGAGTAAAATGGAGTTTACAGATTGGGAACATAGGAAGACAAATGAGGAACTGATGAGTAAGATGAAGGATTAAAGGAGCTTAAAGGGGCACATTTTAAGGATGGAGAAAAATTTTGTTCCCTCAAGACAGAATATTGTTGTTTTGAGGAATTTGAAGAATATACATGAAAGCAATGACTTTGTTTCTTTGCATGAAAGATTACGTGGAACAATTAAATGATTTCATTCATTTCAATTAGAGGAGGAGAAAGTGATTTGAAGAGAGGATGAAATGTAATGGTCAGGGGGCAAGAGTGATAGAGGGGAGAATGTCAGGCAGGGAGAGAAGGGTTGAGTATATGATAGGGTCTACTGTTTTCATTATGACCACTAATGGAACATGGAGAGAGGGAATTTTTGCATCTGTCAATTTGGCAGAGTATGCCTCCTATTTTTTCACTCCTATCGGCTCTAGAGTTACAGCAAGAGGTTGAGATAATGTCCTCTGTCGTACTGAAACTCACCAGCTCGGAGTTTTTCAAGAAACCTTAGCCTATCATGAAGCCTCAGATTCTGTGACAGTTACCAACCTAATCCTTCCTCCATCTGAGTGACACTCTCTGTTCACTCCCAGCAGTTTTTAACATAGGATGCAGATTTCCTTTGTGTTTTATTAACTTCGTAAATAAAATATTTCCATGGAAATTCCAAGATACCCATGGCTCATTTGAGATGTGGACTCACCATTGTAAAGCACCAACTCTCTTTCATTTTTCCATCAAAGACCCTCATATTCACTAGGTTAATCCTAGTTTCCGTAATGGAGCACTGCTAATGTTTTGTAAGTGCTTCCAGCATGCAAGGCTAAGACCAGAAGTGGGCAAAGGAATACGAGGGTTGACGGTTTAGTAGGAACTATGCACCAACCAACATTCATGTATCATGAGGACATCTTACATGGTAAATAATGATCTCCTAAGAAAAGATATGGAAGATCAAGAAGAGCGGCAGAAATGTTATACAGCTCGGAATTACCAACGCTGATTTCACTTTCCATCTCAATAAGAAAAAAGAAAACAGAATATTCACCATTCAAATGTAATTCAATCATTAGAAGGGTTTTCAGAACTAAGGTGATAATAGTGACTCTACTATTCAACACCACAGTAGAGGAAAATCATTTGCAAGTTGAGATGTTGTTGTTATGTTTATAGTCGTACCTTCGCTAACGTGTAAAATTAATATCTTTTGCTAGGGATTAGGTAGTCGCCACCTCACTGCCAATATCAGTAATAGATCAAATAGAGCTTTACTTTATTTTCCTAATGATAGGTAGCTTTTCACTTCCAAGCGCTCGTTTAATCGGTCGTCATAGCAAACTCATTGATAGAAAAAATTATACAGCCTTGAAAATACCCAAACACACAGCCCACATACATTACACAATTAGTAACCTAAAACATCAGAAAATAACTATTGAATTACACTGAACGTTTTAACTAAAGGAAATAAACAATGATCATTTCTCAAGAATAAAAGCAGCTACATAGACTTTTGACACTATTATCATGAATGACAGTCTGTAAAACAGATGCATTGAGCTTTGGGTGGAGTTTACATGATTAGATGTTTACACCCGTAACTGCACCTTAGAAGATCGTATGTGATATGAGAGAAAGAAACAGTATAAATACCTCTATTGGGAGTTCTACTGTCCGTCTCTCATCATCTGCTTGAAAGCCCTGGGCTTGGGGGGTGACATATTCCATTGCGCTTTTCGTTAATTCCACAGATATATACACCTTCTTGACTTCCTTATTCCTTTACGATCAGCTGATTGACTTAAAATGACGGACGACTTTCCGATTTTAGTTAGTGCTGCCGTCTTTACGATGGCAAGTCTTACTACTAGCAACAGATGAGTTAGACATGGCTCCATTTTTCAATGGAGCAAATTACGAGACGTGACAACAAAATATGTTTTAGTATCGTCGTTCGTGTTAATTTAGAATGCAATATAATTCCTCTAACAAGTAAAAAAATTCAGAGATTTAAGTACGACCGATAAAGAAAATTTAATGAAGATTATTTTTGTGGAGCGTCAAATCAATGTCAGCATGAAGAGGACCAAATTTTTCGTTGATCTCTGAAAGAAATGTTTTCATGTCAATGGTGGATTATACGTATTTAATTAGTCAAGAAACAAAAAATCGGGAATTATTGTTAATGACATCGTAAAGAGTTAATTGAGAGAAAAAATAATTAGGGAAAAACAATCACTGGGTTACTACATTCAAACCATCTTTCATCCCAGGAGTGGAAGGCAGGGATTTCATTTGCCCAAGAATTCCAGTTGCCTCAGAATTGAGGCAACATGTCATTTTAACAGTGATTCCCATCTCATGCTATGCGTACCGCCAGTGGTTCCCGCCGTTATTTCATAAAAATATGCATTATGGTCTGTGATTTAATCATTTACGTGTTGTGTAATACATGGTAAATAACAGGTTGGGAACCAGTGGTATAAATAGTTATTAATTATTCTCTCCATATGCGGTAGAGGCATATATTATTCGAATTGCTCTGAGCGAGGTGCTCTTTGGTACTCCTTTTCCCCACCAGAGGCGATTACGGAGCCACCGTTTGTATTTCACGATTCACTTGTTTATTTTCCACATGGGATTTGAAGGGTTTGGGAGTATAGGTGTGTAAATATTTTGAAAATGGGAACTTACAGAATTCACAACGTGAGGTTTTACGACCTCGAACCCCGTGCCATAAACTGCATGGCCTATGCAAAAAAGGAGAGGAAGCTGGCTCTGTCAAGGTAAGAACTATTCCGGAGTATATATAACACCACGTTCGACCATTCTGTTTCTGATGTTTGAATTGTGTGTGGAAGAACACAATTTCGTATTCTGACGCAAAATGTTTTGTAGAGCTGATAACTCCGTGGAGGTTTGGGATGTTCTCAACACTCCTCACATCGAACTCACGATTCCTGGTCATCCCGAGACTTCTGTTGAATCCCTAGTTTGGTGTGACGGTCGACTTTTTGGTGCCGGGTTGCAGGGGCTGGTCAATGAATATGACTTGATCGGTCTTTCTATCAAGGTAACAGGTTTTTATCCTTTGGTAGTAATAGTAGTTTTATTTGCGAGCCCAACAAGGTCTTGTTTTAGTGTATAATCAGTATTTGAGGCATCAATGTTAATGTGGAATCTATAGCCCGGCTGGGACATATGCCCAAAGGGGAATAAGTAATATAGTGGTTCCGAGGGCTTTCCATGCTGGCAATGATTGGACAAAAGTATTGGTAAATAACTTTTCTTGCTTTAACGTGTAGATCTTAGCAGTATTTTCCCATTTTTATGCATTAATTTGGTTTTTCTTTTCATTAAGTCATTTACCCCATTGACCGCCGGTGCATGCTGGTGCCTTGATATCTCAGCAGACAACACACTCGTTGCTGTAAGTATGCGTGGGGAATTGGTGCAATTACCCTGCTTTGGGCTATGAATTTTCCTCAAAATTACAAAATTTTATTTGTTATTTCTGGTACACTCACATGTGTTTTAGTTACTTTTTTATCAATCTACATTTCATAGAAGTAGTAGCGAGACAGTGTCATTGTGTAAATGTATTTATGCATATTCCTTCAGAATTTGCTTAAGATGCCGTAACTTATTCTACGGTTCCCCTCACCTTAAAAAATAGTAATTGTGACTTAAAAGAGAACTTGTACTTATGACTTATGCATGTCTTACGGCATATATTTTTGCTAAAATAAGGCATTATGGCGAACAAGTGTGCTAGATTTATTCTGCTCTATAATATTTGAATGCTAAATTTAAATGGCTACAAAAATATGTTTTCCTATTATTTTTGTTGCCCTGAGTGTTTACCCATATGGCAACTGAATATTAGTTACCTAATTCATGGTAGCTATGAAACTCAATTGAAAATGTTTTGCTACCTTGAGACTTGTTTCCCAGTCCAGTTTATTGTCTTCTGTGGAATTTCTTTCCGTATGTTCTCTGTCTATTCTATTGTTTTTGTCCTGACAATCGCTCACCATATAATGAGTATTGAAACTGTGTGCTCACTGCTTTAATAATTTTGGTGCTTTGAATTATAAGGTTATTTCCGTTACTTTTACTATAAAGGCTGGTACTGAGGAAGGATACATCAACATTTTGAAACCATTTGAAGAGAGTCTCCTGGTGGATAAACTCTTGGACAAACAGGAGGGTAAGATTATTATTGAAATATACATAGAAAATTCACTTTTGAATAGTATTTAGTTTTCTTAACATATGTGAGCATACGTGATTGACAAAATATCTAGTTTATATGCTCATACGCTCATAAATTTACTAGATTAATTATGCTCAAGTTGGTGACAAAAGATTTGTTACTTGTTATTTAAATGATCATGATATTATTGTTGAAGTCATGAATATATATTATGGATTGGGATCTGGTTGCCAAAAAGGATTGTCTAGAATTCTAGTAAACAAAACTTTTTGGAAAGTGGTTCCGCCTAGCGATGAAAGACGGAAGTTCAAATGTAAATACAGTCGACAGATTGTAAATAAACACGTCTTACCGGTTTTTCCATGAATATACATTGCTTTTTACGTACAAGTAATAATCATGTAGTGGATAAAAATTGTAGTAATACACGATGGACGTAATTATACACTTTTAATATCGCTCGGTATACAGATATATTTAATTCCTCTACTAAATTTAATAAAATAAATGCACAGTTAACTTCTTTGTTCTATGTGAATATCGCTATCCGGAATTTTAATAATAATGCGAGATAAAAAGGTGGAATGAATCAGAAGACAGATACAAGATTGAAAAACCAAGAAATGATAATATCATGTATGGAAAAGGGATTGCGCCAATGTATCGATTTAGCCTTCGTTGTTAGTCATTTCCCACTTGACCTCTTGAGTATTCCCAATGGCCATCATTGCAGTGTGGGTAAAAAGGAATGCACTTACCGCCACCTTGAACAGATTCTTATTTTTCAATCCAAGTGTCCTATTTTGGGTCCTTGTAGATCCATACCCTGTTTTGCAGCCTGGTACGAAGCATGTTCTGTTCAAACATGGCATTCGGAATTCTTTATTTAGGCAAAACAGGCTTAATGCATTCCAAATTAAAATCGAATTCTGGTGAACAATGTTGTTGGCACACGATGAAGGTTTCAATAGTCTCTTACTGATTTCATGTAGTAGATAATGCCTTTCTAGCATTTAAAAAGTAATTTATAGATGACAAAAATAGCTAGATATATTAGGTATATAGATAAAAATAGCTAGATCTAATCATCACTTAATTCATATCTCCTCGATCGTTATTGAATATTCACCACAGTCTCACATTAGCAACAATCAACTACGTCTATTTACAATAACAACAGAAAAGACTAATCGAAGAAGCTCCGAGGACTGGGTGAACTAAAAGTGGAAATTTAGGCAACAATGCTGATCATCCGAATCCATGATATATATTCATGGTTGAAGTAATGAACTGAGAAAGAGATTTTCTACTTCTGTTCTTTTCTCTCTCTTCAGTTACACATAATTTCTGGAAGCTTCATTGAAGTTTGAAATATTTCTTATTTATATGTTAATGGAGATATCATTGCATTTATATTGAGTTTTCCACGAAAAATCATGGGTTTTATTAATCACTAAATCAGACCATTGTATTCCATGATGTGTGGTGAGATTTCTGAATTTTGGATTTTCGGCAGGTGTTGCAATGTTCATTAATCATCTTCGATTGCATTTTAGGTCGCATACTCAGTTTATCATTCGATCCATGTGGAAAGTTCTTGGCTAGTGGCTCTGTTGGTGCAGTTCGAGTGTGGTGTGTCGAAACAGGTCATGCCATACACAGAATGAGCATTGGGAAGACTACTGCTTCTGAGGAAACAATAGTTTGGTGTGTGGCATTCACCAATGATTTCACTATTATATCTGGAGATTCTAGGTATGTATGTCCAAAGAAAGTATTTTCTTCTTCCTGCTCTGTGAAATTTCCCATTATCATGCTAGAAATGTTAAGATTCAAGCTTTATCTTGGTGTGCAGCACCTCTCCTTTTAACCCTTGATTACTCCTTGAAGTTGCTACTGTATGGAGAAAACTTGTTCAATTTCCCGTTCAGTAACTGGTACCCAGTCATTTTACTTAATTTATGTACTAGAATGTGTAAAAAGACACATTTCCCCCTCTAAGGTAATGTGATATCCCACCCAAGGTGTGCTGGAAATCTAGTTTGGCAGTATTTCAATATATTTGTAGTTTATTATTCATTGTTCTCAAGTCTTGAAATGTCAATATTGGAATATTGCTTACTTTTTTCAAAGTATTCTATTAGTAAAAGGTTGGTTTTCTTTAGAGTCTGAGAATCTCCTCTGAGTTTTCTACTCTTTCAGGGTCTTAACTGACTGTCAATAAAAACTACTATTCAACACTGAAAATTGATTCTCTAAATTAACCAGTTGAAAACTGAAAACCAATATTTAAATTCCTAGCATTGAAGTTTTGCCTCATTTAATTTTTCCGCTTACAAAGAGACATTGTGTGACAGATGTTATGGATACAGGCGAAACATGTTTTATTTGAAATGGAGTAAAAATGCTGGAATAAGTGTCATGGCTTTCTGCCCCTAAGTCCCGGGTTCATGAGAAATTTCCTTTATAATATTTCGTCCCATTCTAATACTTTACAAAACAGAAGTTATGTAGTTAGAAGGTACTGTGGGTGTTAAAGCGCTTGCCGCAAATCTGTGTATACTTCAAGGTGAGGGTTTGCGGCCCTTTGCTGGTGATTTTTTTTGGTTGAATATGATTTGGAAACTGAAAGATTCCTGATCCTGAATGTATACAGTAGTATTTTTTGCTTTTTTCATTACTAACCTATTTCTTGCATTTTCAACTGACCCAAAAGGAAGAATGTAGTGTGCAATGGTGGAATTATATGCTTTATCCGGAAATAGACGCATAGGAAGGAGTGTCATTGGTGGAATACTTTCTGATTTTGATATCCAATAATACTTTTTGGGGAAGACATGGCTCTATTGGTCGAGGGAAATTATGGAGGCCATTAACAGTTGACAAAGACAAAGTATTTATCGTAAAGCACATCATTTGTTAAATGCAGTGATTGGAAATTTGTCAATTTCGTCGTTTTCATAACGACAATGTTGGGTTTATCCACGGCGACAGTGGTATCATAAGCACGACTTCGTCTCATGTGCTACAATGTTGACTTGAGGCCTGAACATCTAGTTTGCATAAACCCCCCTCGAAATTTGCCTTGAAGGCAGATGGCTTGGTGGTATAACTGGCTAACACACCTGACCGGCAATTAGGAGATCCGGGTTTGAATCTCAGTCAAGTCAAATGATTTTTTCATAACGAATTTCAACCCTGGTGTATATGCACCTTGTAATTTCTCATACCAATAAATGAATGCCAAATTGCATGTGGGCTGCTGCATTTCCCTTGAAGTTTCCCTTGAAGATAAGATGAGCCATTCTGGAAATTACCATGGTAAATTTCATTAATTACCGTCAGTCACATTCTAAAAATACTTATGGTCATTTGCATTAATTATTTTGGTATTTTAAATTATTTACTGCAGCCCCTGAAAATTATTGTAATTTTTGGTAATATTCACCTCAGTTTTCTCTGTATTCTCAGATAGTTTTCATATCGATATATTCCAATTATATAAATTTAAGCCAAGCCAGTGTATATTTCATACATTATTAGTTTTTAATTAAGTTACATACAACTCATTAGTGGAATATTTTTAGTTGTACAATATGTATCAGTGGAGCTATCATTTTAATGGTTTGAAGGAAAATTTCTCAAACTAGCAAAAGAACACCAAATTGCATGTGGGCTGCAATATTTCTTTTGAAGTTCTCTCTATTTCTAACACATTAATGTAGCAATATTAATTGTGTAGATGCCGTTAATCCCTTGTAATTGCTAATGGCGTTCAAATCCTGTATTAGCTATTAATTACAGAAAATTAAAAATCACTGGAAAGTTATGGTCATTTTCGTTCTTCAGAGTGGTATTTTATATAATTTACCGCAGCCTCTGAAAATTACAGTAATTTTTTGTAATATTCACCTTTGTATATTATTCATATCGATATATTCCAAATATATTATTTTAAGCCAAGCCTGTTTATATTTCATGCATTCTTAGTTATAAATTAAGAGATGTACCATTCATTTATGGAATATGTATTTTTGGAGCTATCATATTGACGGTTTGAACAAAAATTTCTCATACCAATAAATGAATGCCAAATGGTATGTGGGCTGCTGCATTTCCCTTGAAGTTTCCCTTGAAGATATGATAGCTCCAAAAATACATATTCCATAAATGAATGGTACATCTCTTAATTTATAACTAAGAATGCATGAAATATAAACAGGCTTGGCTTTCTCTAATAAATTTATGTAGCAATAGTAATGGTTTTGATGCTTTTAGCCCCATGAAAATGCTATTGGCTTTCTTATTTAGTCCCCTGTTAGCTATTAATTGTTGAAAATTAAAAATTACCAGAAAATTATGGTAATTTTGGAAGAATACCATAATTTACCTCAAATGAAAATTATGAAAATTTACCCATCCATAGTGATAATTATGGTTTTATATTTTGATATAAAGAAAACTCGTAGCCCAAGCTAGTCTTAGTCTTTTCTGATTTTTGCTGCGATTCCATGCGATATTACTGAACTTAGAAGTTTAACTACTTATGGAAGTTATGACCAGTGCAAATTTGCCGAAGTTCATTATCTCTTAACTCAGATACTGTGGATAGTAATGCTGTCAAGATCATCCATGCTTCTCCCTATTAGTATAGTGTTTGCATACCATTGTAATACCAATAATTATTTTTTGTTTCTTTATCTTTTGCAGAGGCAAACTTAGCTTTTGGGATGCCAAATTGGGGTGTAGCATTAAATCCTATCAGAGTCACAAGGCTGATATTTTGACTCTGTGTCTATCAGATGACAACAACTCTGTTTACTGCTCAGGTAATGTACATACAGCATTCATATGTCTAAAGAGTCTGCATAAATCATTATTTTACATGTTGTTTTCCTTCATTGATATGAAGGTGAAGAAGTGAAATATTTATTTAAAGTTAACAACATTTATTAATCAATTATAATGTGTGAAAAAATCTGTTTTACAACTTTTGCTTAAGTGATACATAGTTGGAATTAAAACTATCTGATAAACGTTGGCATAACCTTTTTAAACATTTTAATTCCTCTGAATACTACATTTATTAATAAATTGTGCTCCCGTGCCAATAAGAGCGTAAAGGAAATTTTTTTGTTCCTTGCTTGTTATTTTCTGCACATATATGTATTCAGTTTTGAAAATTATGTTGGCACTTAAAACTTAGATCGTTATTCCATTCACATTTAATGACTGCCCTTGCATTTAGATATGTCTCTGACATCCTCAGTACTTCATTATATTTTATTAAATTCCTATTAAGTCCTGTATTAGCTATTAATTACGGAAAATTAAAAATCACTAGTCCTAAGTGCTTTCTTGATATTATTTTGCTTTTTTTAGCCAGAGAAAGACCTGATTTGAACAAGTTATTCCTACTGAAACAAGCCTGAATGTGGATTACTGATGCTTCTTCTGTCTTATGGAGCAGAAATAGTTACTGAGAACTCTTTGTGAGCGTATCTTATTAATCTTCCATTTGGTGTCGTACAATCATTGACTTCATCAAATTTTCTTCATTCATCATCTGATCTCTGATTATTGCCATAAGTAGAGCACCCCAAGGGCGGTATTGATATCTTTAGATTAACTTGATTGCCCTTGGTCCCTTGGCTGACTACCTCCATGAAAGGACTCAAGGTCCAAGCTGGATTTTACTCTGATCATCTGCTATATCTATCCCTACCCTTCTTCCTTGCCTGATGTGCTGATTCATGTATTAGTCCTGTAAATCTATGTCTTACATTTATCTCGGGATTCTTTGCTTCTCCCTGGTTACTAAACGTACACTTTTTCCTCACTTCAGCTGCCCGGTCACAACACGGGTAAACCACAATATCAACACAAAATCGGAACATGCAATTCAATTCAACATATGCCAGATATTTACTTTCCATTAATTGTACATGTACAATTTGAATACTTTTGTTGGCATACACGCTTATGGGTATTCATCTACTAATTTTAAATTATACAATATCTCCCTCCTCGTGCAGACAATAAAAGTTGGCTCACATACAAATGCTGAAGTTCTGGTGCCCTCAAATGGTGAATCCGGCTATCTGAGGTAGTCCACTCTAGTTGTAGTCCTTGTTGGATGACCGTCCTTGGTTCTCCCCAGTTTACTCCTCCCCGAAGATCCTCCGACTGCAACTGCCTACTCCGTATACATCCGACTTCTCCCACAGTTAGTATAGAAGGAACTACTGTACCTCTGACTTCGTCCGCAGTTATTATAGAATTTCCCCTTGTACACATCTGACCTCCTCTGCAGTTAGTATAGAAGTCCCCTGCCTCGCTACAACCCCTATTGATTGATTAGTATCTGGGCATATGCTGAATCATTTGAGTTATTGTTAATATGCCTTCCCCTTCCCATATATTTCTCATTATTATTGTTAAACACCTTCCTCCCCCCCTTATTTCCACTGCCGACCTGGGCAACAATAATAAAACGCCTCCCAACTGTCCCATACGGCTACCATGCGATGAATTCAAATCGCCTACTGCCAACCTGAAATTCATGGCTGGACGTGTTAGTCTTTATTTATCAAATGGTGAAAACTCATCATTCTGCAGTTAAGAGTATTTGTCAGCTTGTATTCTGTGTCCTCTTCTGAGTTCACCTCTTCACAATTTACTATCTTAACTCTTCTTAATATTCTATTCTTCATATTACTTGATACAGAGGATATCCGAGCTTGTGATACAAGCACAGTCAATTGAATTTGGGATGAGAGTCCCTAGATCCTTAACTGGTTTTAAGTTAAGTTGCTAAATGCAGACTGATCATGATAAAAAGTCCTACCGTGGGGCCAAACAAATGTGATTTTGTATTATTCACAGCTTTGGTATTGTCTGAAGGACCTTAAAATTTTGTGATGTAAAATTTTTACCATTTTTTTTGGTACCTCTGCTTTTTCTATGCACTTCTCTAAATACTCTTCTGTATTCTTGTATACTTATTTTATTATTTTCAAACTTACTTCAATTTGAAAGTTGAGCCACATTTAGTGTCCTGAAAATCATATTTTATCAAAGAGATTAACATATTTGATAAGATCTGTGAATTCGATTTCCATTGCTGAGATTGGTAATTGTGATAACTATTTTTCATACAAGTCTGGCATCCAACTACTAATTACTGGCTCGTAGAGAATTCCAATGAAATATCAGATGGGTTAGAATCAACTAAACATTGTTTTTATCTTGCTGTGGTGTCATATCATGTTGAGTTTTTTTCAGTACACTTTAAAATTGATCTGGACCAGGAATTGGTACATTCAACCAAAATACTCAATTTGTGACCATAATGAAAACTGAGCTCGTCTCAAAACACTCCATAAATTCATTAACAGTGCAGGGTGTATATGTATTTATTTATATGGTCTGTAACATTTTACTTTATTGAAGCCCTTAATTTAAAGCTATAAATGAGGAAAATACTATTATTTTTTATCTTCAGAAACTCATTTTAGGTAGGAATAGTCACTTATTTTAATTTTACTACGTCACAAAGATTTTTATAAACTGCTATCTCTCATTAGGTTTTCCGTGTAACCCTCTCAGCCATGACACTTATCTCCATTTTTGTGTGTTTTTCTGTCTGTGAGAGCTTTCCTAAATAGACCAGTCTCATCCATGTTGTACACACTTGGGTGGACCTTAGTTTTTGAAATTTGAATTTCTATTGGGAAACCCCTTAAATTTGAGACATTGGGTCAGAGAGTTATGCTCATAAAGAGCATTGTGCAGGAGTAAACATTAGTGTGATTAAAGTCCCTTGAATATGGAGCTAGGTGAAGTAAAATATGTAATTCAATTTGAAAGAATAACTTAAAAGTGAAAAATCCCCCTTCTTCAATGTAATTCCAAGAAAGCATGAGTGGTATGGCAGCTGATACTATTCAAAGTTTGACCCCGTCTTGACAGGCTTTGAAACACAATCATCAAGTGTCTAATATTGTTGCATTTTGCAATTCTTGTTTTCATGTATTTGACTTTAATTCATATTGCTATCACTTAATGGCGTGAAAGCATTCATATGTTGTGTTTGAATCATCCTCTCTAAATTAAAATATGTACTTATAATAGAGTGGATGTTTTTACCTGAAAAATGAAAATTTTGACCTATAAAACCTAGAAAAGTTGAGGGATTTCATAACTTAAGCTCTCAAATGAAAAAGTAACTGTTTCCTTCCACAGATTTGTTTTGTGCCAGGAAAATAAATCTGTGGAAGGAAACAATGTTACTTTTTCATTTGTGAAATTCAACTTCCTCATGATTGAGCCTCAAACTATGAAACTTTTGCTCTGTTGTAACCTGAAAAAAGGTTGTCATGTCTTTACCCTTCAGTGGGCGTGTAAAATTTTGTTAAAACGATTGGGCGTGCAGGACACACCGGTGGCCCAAATTTAATTTTTTTTATTGGCTAAAATTTTCAGTTTTTTTGTAAAATATTTTTACAAACAATAAATTTAGACTAATAACTATCATTTATTTAGTTTTTTTTTCACTATGGAACTGATTTGTAGTCATTAGTGTAACAAAACTCAATGTAATTGAAAATTCAAAATCCACTTTGACAAAATTTATACAAACTATCTGTAGGGGGTCAGGTTTTGCTTTGTGAAAAAAGACCCAAGTGGACTGTATGAAGAGGTTTTAATGGGCGGACTCAAATCGCTGGATTCTATACACAAGCAGGCTGTACAAACAATCTCTCACTCCGAGTGCTGGAGAGAGAAATGACAGAATACTGGGGCCCTGTGCCTCACTGGTAGGCTGACTTCTGGATGTCTTTGCCGCTGCGGGCATTGGTTGACTTCTGCCTGTGCACTCCGCATATGATATGCCATTCGAAGTCTGCTGCTGAGAGCACTGCAATATGAGCGATGTTACTGCTCGGGGTTGACCTGATGAACTGATGTTTCCTGCTTGTTCCTCAGCCCTTATATACGGTTGGCCAGGCCCAGGGGAAGGGGATTGCATAATCCTTCCAAGAGGGAGAGGGTCCCTCCCCTCTTCTAGAATGTTCTACTGCATAGTTCCAGAGGATATGACTGTCTATCCAGCACTATCCAGCAATTTTAATATTACTGATTATAATATAATTATGTATAAATACAATATAAATAATATATAATATAATACTGCTGACAGAAAAAGGTTACACAGTCGCGTGGGCCACATTTGTGACCCAGTCACGCTGGCTTCCTTTTGCATGCTATTTAATACTAAACCTGCGAATTTGTTGCAAACGACCATGCGAGACTTTTGAGGACAACAATGTGCAGCTAATGAGACAAGTATATTATGCCATCCTATGAGAAACGTCACACAATAATGTGTATAATGTGTTATGATTATTGACGTAAATGTGATGTGCCTTATATCTTTTACATACAGAATGTAATATGATCTCAGGCAAATAATTGATTATTAATACATATTATTAAATGAAACACTGTGGGCCACCCCTGTAGCCCATGCACCTACTGAAAGGTTAAACATAATACATTTTTCTCTCGATACTTCTTTTTTCCTAAGTCCATGCATTGACTTGCAGGTTTTCCTTTTCAGGTGTTGATCCCCTTATTTTTAGCTTTGAGAAGGTTAACATCCACTCAGGCTTCAAAGAGAGGGATGCAGTTTTAGGTGACACAACAGAAAAAACTGATTTAGTCTCCACTTGGGTCAGATCTTTTCCTCGGAGGCTGCACGATCATGACGTAAGGGCTCTTGTGATCGGACATGGAAACAGGCTGTTTTCAGGGGGTGAGTTTAGAGTTGTTAGTAAGCATGTAACATGTTAGAAAATTTCATGGAATGCCTTCAAATTTGGAAACATTCAATGGTAGTCCAAGGAAAATTGGTTGTGTAGCTGCTCATTCATAATTGAAGCCCTCATTTCTTGTGACCAATTTATTATTCAATGCTGAAAATAATTGAGGGACTCACTGAATATAAACCATTGATATCTCCGAGCTTAATTATGTTAATACATCTTTTAGTTCATCAAAATGATCCCTGTGCATCATTGATGCTGACCCCTTCAATTTACTGTATTTTCAAAGTCATCTTAAAAAGCAAGAGATTCCCTGGAGTATTTGTTAGCCTGCTGACCATACATTCTCAGAAACCTCTTGACAAGATGGTTCCATTTTATGTCATTTCTACGTGAGCCATTACAAAATGAAAACATCTGGAGAGCAAAAGTAGGAAGTGAAACTTGCCTTATTTATGTGTTCGACAGAAAGCCTGACTATTTTTCTTTTTGTCTTTGAAAAATGTTGTTTGACTGTAGAAAAAAAAATATACCTGTCCTAAAATGCCCACGCAAACTTTACTTTTTTTCAAGCTGCAGAAGTTACAAAAAATTAGCCTAATGATTTTTGTTCTTCCTTCATACCTGTGCTTTTGTTACTCTAATTGAAGTTTATGAATTTTAAGCAGTTATGGGTATATTATTATAACTATGTAATTGGGAAAGATTAGTTACTTCACCAATTAAGTATGGAATTAAAATTAAAAATTACTTTAAAAAGTAATTGATTGAAATTAAAAGTATATTACAATAACTTCACATGTAATTACTTGAGGAGATATACATTGTCAAACAGATTGAAACACTCATTTTTTTATTTTAGAATCTTTTGTAATTCACACTCACAAGAAACACTCATACAACACCGTCTCTCCTTAGACTCAATATACTTATACTCATTGTAACACTCATTTTTCAAAAATATTTTCTTTTCTCCTGCATCCCTGGTTACACACTGCTGGAATACGGCTCTCACCCCCAATCCACCAATTAACATCCAGTAAACCATCTCAAAACACAGTTGTTTGGTTACAAGATATGTGCAAAAATTCGTTCTTTCCATGCACAATAAGTGACCATAATAAAATATGAGCTCCAATCAAAACACTCCCATGGTGAATTTCTCCATTTTGCCTACCAAATCCTTTACACATTTACATGCCTGGTGTCCAAACACCTCCTGCCACACACCCATGCTGCTGCTTGCAGGGTAGTATGTGGATGTAGATTACAAATGCATGGGAAGAAATTGAGTTTTGATTTGATGAGCCATTGATTGAAGCCCAGAGGTGGGAGGTAGCTTGAGCCATGCACCAGTAGGGTAGATTTCAGTGTAACTTGCAGGCATTATAGTCATTTTGCAAGGTCTTAGGTCATCAGCAACCGGAGCTACGTTAGGAACATTGTTCATTCATTCAAAAGTTCATATCTTATATTAGTTTGAATATGGATTTGTATTTCATTTTAATTGTAATGGTGTGATCTGCTTTGTATATATAATTTTTTTTTTATTTCAGGTGTGGATGGTTACCTTGGTATCAGTAGTTATCCCCCTAAAACAGTGGCCAAATATCCACCTATACCTCAGGTAAAGATACTTTTCTCTGTATGTATAGCTTTCTGAAAAAAATGCTGAGGCTTTGAACCAGGGATGTGAAACGTAACCGAACCTCTGAGGCATTACGGTTCCACGTGTAGCAAACCTTGTCCACGGTAAGAAAGGGGTTTGGTCCAAACTGAACCGCTTTTGTTAAAGTGAAGTGGTTCAGTCCAAGCTGTAACGGAAACGATTGTAGCATATTGGACCGCTTTTTGAAACGTTTTTCCGTCCGTTCAGTTACAGTTACGGTACAGCCAATGATACTCTTTCTCAGCGTATAATATTCCACTTATTCATTATGTGTTCTCTCGAACAATGAACGATAGGGAACCAGGGTGGGTTTTTCATGAGGTAACTTCCTAACATCGCAAAACGGGTTGGGAGACACTGCGAAAGAACAATGAGTGAGCATAGTTTGGCCGAAATTTAGATGCTACTGATGACTTGATCCTCTGGAATTTTTACTGGGATAGATAATGTGCATCATTTATTAAATATCATATATGTTTCTGACATTTAGTTTCAAATATGGTGAATTCGCACGGAAGTCTGTGCATAGAAACAGCATAAAAATGCTAATTCCACTTGCAAATTTACAGTGATAAGCCTCAGGCTATGCAACAAGGGGACTCGCAGAAACATTCAAATTGAAGTTCTCCCTACTCTACTATACTTTCTGAAATATTTTAGCTACGGTAATGCGTAGCAAATTCAAACAATGCAATGTATCATTATTAATTAAATTATTCCTACTGTAATCGAGTCCCCGACTGCATCATATTTCTCTACGCTACTCCTGAACAGTTCTTTTGATTGATACTTTTTTAAATGAGCCAGTAAGTGGTAAATGTCTAATTTAGGTCCTTTCACAGTTATAAATATCAGCCATTTCCCAAACCGATATTCCTTACTACTCTCTAAAATTACTCTCTTTAATTAAATCCTGAGTTGCTCTTTGACTTCACTCATTTTATTGGTTTCTCTGAAACTAATTATACCTCTCAACTGCTCGAATGCTCGACACTGACTGCAATGGGAAAATAACCCGGGAAGACACAATATTATGTTCCTGACATGCTATTGTCTGATAGCAGGAGTGTAGAAATAACCACGTTTGGGTGTCTGGGATTACTCACAGCATCTTCAGTAGTGAGCCGAAAGAATGACAGAAGATTCCTGAAAGCACTGTATAACAGACAGTGCCCGTGCACCCACCCTGGTTTACCAAGAAGGTCTCACTTTGGGCCAGCAATTAAGGCTGGCCCAAAGACCTTGCACTCATGCTGTGCGCCAAAGAATCACCCTCCGCGCAGGTGGCCACCGTATGAGGACAGTCGGCTCAACCCAGAAGCACAATGGAGTGTTTATGACCCGCCGGATTATGGGAACGAGAAGAGAATTTCTTGAGCAAATTCCATAAAAAGGGCAAAGGCACCCCTTAAACCGCGTTTAGCAGGATCCTCTGATGAGTTTCTGGAAAGAAAATGGAAATCCCGAATAGTGAAGTGGGTCATTGTCTGCGGAAGTAGTGGCTGCTGGCTTAAAACAGATTCTTCTAGACTAGGCTTAGAACTAGATTCTTCTGCGATGAAGGTGAAAACATACCGAGAAAAGACGGTGATAATACCAATTTCTCTGAAGAAGAATGGAGTGGTCTCCGAGATATATCTGATGCCTTGGCCCCGACTAAAATTACCACAAAAAAACTTCAAGCAGAGGAGCTTATAATTGGCGATTTCCTCGAATGCTGGCAAAAATGTAAAATTGAAACTAAAGGCGTGGGAACTGAAGTAGCCAAATTGCTGGTAAAAGCAATGGAAGAGTGGAAAAAAGCTCTGTTTAAAAGCCAAGCTATCCTCTGCGCTTTGTATTTAGATAAAAGGTGGGACATTATGCTAAGCTGGGAAAAAGTGCAAAGCAGCAGAAGATGCCCTCCTCTCGGTTTGGAACCGCTTACTGGCTCTACGTGAGGAACCAAATGTGATCCACTTACCAGCTCAAGCAATGCCCGAAATGCAGCCTAAGAACATTTCCACCAACCAAGAGACTTCGGATCCTTTGGAAATTCTACTTCAGAGCAGAGAAGCAGCATATGCAGCTTCAAAGAGAATACCAGAGGAAAAAGATATGAAAAAAATCATCTGTGATTTAGCGGAGGCTCCAAGAGTCGCATGTACCATAAATATAATAGCATATTGGGAGGAAAGGAAATGGAGTGATCTAGAATTATATGAACTGGCTACCACCGTCTTGGCAGCTCCTGCTATGTAAGCGTGGAAAGGCTCTTTTCCCATACTAAATTTATTCTGCAGACAATAAGAAGTAGATTGCATACTAGAATTGTCAACGACATCCTTTTGGTCTGATGTAACAGAATATTCAAAAGAAAAGAATTGAACCTAGAGTAATTAGTCATTCAATTTTATTTTTTCCATAACTATTTTGTGGAGATTTTATTCATGTTCCCACTAATGTAGTTTCCCTGTATCTCGTGTTTTACAATGACTAATAATTCATTTTTTACGCAAAAAGCAGTTCAAAAAGAAGAGAGGGAGTATTATTGGTCGTTTTCTTGCTGAAGTTGCAAAGGTGGGAATGTACGCCGCCATCCTAAAATATGACTTCAACCTTCTTCATTGTTGATCTAACTGCAGTCTCGGGAAATATTTTCATAAATTTGCCAAGCATTCCCTCCCATTTATCGTGAAGGTTTTCTCGAGGGAGGACCAAGGAGGTCAGACATACAAATAAGCTGAGAGAGACGTGGGTGCGGTGCGACAATGGACAATAAGAGGGGACGGGTATAGGAGGAAGATGGGAAAAACTGAGACTCTTCGGAAGCAAGCATCCCCTAAAGATACGAAGGAAAAGGGTGTCGTACGGTAGGGTCAACTCGATGACCGTTTCTATAACATGAGTGTGGGTGGGTGAGTGTACTGGGAGTAATGGTAAGGCGGGTGGTAGGGACCAGAGTCGGGATCCTCCCACAATGTGTGACCCTCCCACCCAGAGGCTCCTAAAATGACCGTCTCTGAGAGGTGCCTCCTCATAAAGGTGTTAATAAACGGACGAAAATAGAATGTTGTATGAAGATTTGAGTTTGGTATCAACATTTTCTCTTCTCGCGTGTTTACATATCTTCCGTACCGAATCGTTTTCTTTGCTTGCGAACCGTATTCAAAACGATTTTTTTTGTTTCTGTAACAAAATTCTCAAGAACGGTTCGGTTACACGTTTGTGATGAAACATTTTTCGTTACAAGCGTTTCGTTATGGAAGAGGTTCGTTTACACGTACCGTTTCTCTATACCAAACCCTTCCCGAAGCAGTTCGTGGAATGAAATTTCGTTACGTTTCACAACCCTGCTTTGAACCTTTTGGTTATGTAGATGGGCATTGGATTTTTTTGGAAATTATGTGCATCAATATTAGTGGACATCTGCATGTAAATATTTTAGATGAAGTTTGTGTGGTCTCTTTGCTCTAGGATTTAATATGATAAATTACATTCCATGTGAGATCAATGTCGTAAGTTGATTGTATTTACCAATTTGAGGATAATTTTAAATAATAATTGAATGGATGATGATTTTATTTGTTTTAAGATGAGTCACATTCACTTTTATGCCTATAGGAATGGGAAGTAAATATTGCTTGTTGCAAGGTTTCTATCCCCAACAATTTTTTATGATTGTGGAGAATTTGAAAGAGCTTCTGTGAATTTCCTCTTCAGTAAAAACATTACTTTTGTAACTCATTTTAACCTGATTTTCTATTCATTTTCCATAATTGATCTGCTATCCCTCTGTAAAGTTTAACAAAGGTAATCATGTCATAATTAGTTGCAAAGGAGAAGGAAATCTTTAAATAAGTTTCATTACAGTTAAAAATTTGTTGCAAATGAGATGTTGGACTAATTAATATAAACTATGGCAAATTATTTTCCACACCATAATTTATTACCTCCCATGATATCAGCCAGTTTTGTAGCTAGACTCTTGGGGGAACAGATATCTGAAGTCAGGTCTACTCTACCTTCCTCCCCTTCATTTTTAGTGTTTGCTGAAAATTCCCTTTTTACTAGATACAGTAGACCTCTGCAGCTCAATATTAATCCATTCCACAGAACCATTCACTATTTGAAGTCCGTTGAACAGCAAACCAACACTCTGCTGGCCTCGGGAATGGTTGTCACATATCAAATATCAGTGTATTGCCATCATAAACAACTGTAGTCCATTCACAAATAAGGATTAAAATGTTTAAGAAATTATATAAAATTAGGGGTGTAAAATATCGTCGAACTTTGAAATTTGGAATTCACATGCAATAGCATGCAGATTGTAAATTGAATACATTGTAAAGTGAACCCATCGTTAAAGGGTGGTCTACTTTATATGAGGTAATCATGCTCCAACCAACACAAAATAGGATATTTTTATTTTCCTATACATACATTGTTTGTAATTTTTGCTTCTTGGGGCACTGCCCCAGCTGCCTCCATCATGGATATTCATGTCCATTGTCAAGGATTATTGACTTGGAAATCTGTTGCCTGTCAGCTCAAGGAAAAATCAGATGAAAAAGCTTCAAAAATGATTGCAAACCAGTTCCACCAAAGAGTATTAATAATTATTGGGTGGAAAATGAGTGCAAATCTGTTTGAAATCAGTTGCAAAGAAAAATACTTCTAAAAATAAAAGGTTTCAAAAAATTTTAAAACTAGTCGTCAAAGAGACATGTTTACCTCAGCTTTTATACTTGCATTGTGCTATTTTATCTCCAGAATTTCCTTTCTATTGCTGATCTCATATCCTTATGTGGACTTTTTCCTACTGCATGAATTTTATTTCCCTGGTGTAAAATTCTGCCATCCTTGCATTCGGGCATTTTCAGATATCATCCCATTTTTTTCCCCCTTCTTAATTTACATTTTTATATTTATGTGCTGTGAATAATTTAGCTTGGGAGAATGAAACTGGACTTTATTGTTTCATATTTTAGGAAAATGCTTTCATTACTTTCTAAGTCCCTGATGTAATACTTTTCACTTATTAAACTTTCCAGTTGCATGATTTATTTGTTGTACTCAGTGTGAAAAATGTGACTGTGAAATTCTTACCTTTCTAATTCTTACAGGGAAAATGTGCGATGTTGGCTCCGAAGGCAAGGTGTGTGCTCTTTCGTTTCTCTGAACACTTGGAGGTTTGGAGATTGGGTGCCACAAGCAAACCGCCCCAAACTTCAGATGAAGACAGTTCTGTGAGTGATGTAATGTCCAAACCAGGCCACCTGCTGCCTCTCATTGATGTGCCAAAGAAAGAAGTGGAATTGAGGAGTAAGGATGGGCATCAAATTCAACAGTGTGCCTTCTCCCAAGATGCGCAATGGATTGCGTTCTCAACAATGTACGGCATCCGGATGTTTCATTTGCTACTGGTATGCTTTTTCTTGGCTCCATTTACATCTTATGTACTTCTTGTCTTTGTAAAACATTAATTACCTCATGATTTTGGAATAGTTTGTTGAGTTTTGTCTCTCAAGCCCTCTCTTTAGTATTTTTTGTTCAAGTTAATGTATTGTTAATTTTTTAAAACTTTTTTTGTCCTCGGACAGACAAAGAACTGCACTTGAAGTGCCGTCCACAAATACTTGGAAACAGCCAACATTGGATTTTGCATTGAATTTTATGAACAAAGAAAAGGGTTTCAAAAAGTTTAACAGATGTAGTGGAAGTTCATCATAATGAAACCAGTTATCGCATTTTTTCTCTAGTTTTGATAATGATATGACGCATTTTAACTCACAGAGTCATTATCAGATGCTAGACAAAGTCTAATATCTGTCTGGTCAGATGACCCTGTGAGTTGAAACATATTGTATTATAATTAAAACTGTTGGACAAGTGCAATTGATGTTTTCATTATGTTTCAATAAGTTACGAGATAAAAATGATAAAGAAATAGGTAGACAAAACATAGCTGTGCCAGAATGTTAGAGCATGCCAGAAAGAGGGTAGTACTGTATGTATTTGTATATTATCCAACTTTTTGTGACCAATGGTTGGTTGATTATTTTGGAAGGTGACTGACAACTCAGGTCATTTGCGCCGTCAATGACAGTTGGGCAAGGGGAGGTTCTTCGGGGAATGGAGGAAGGGTGGAGAGAAACCCAGAATCAGCATTAGCTTTCTCTTAATGAAAGGCCCCAGGGGACCATGTCATAACATCTCATCAGACTGACAGAGAACTACACTTGAAGTGCCCTCCACAAGACATCCATGTAAGGATTGGGTTTTCTCGGAAAAAGTATCTTTTGTTTTGGTACTCAAGGCAGCAGGTAGCCAGTCCCTTTCCTTGGCCATGGGGCTTCACTCTCCAACCCATTAGCAATCTCTCTCATACCATAGGTTCTAGCCCAACTAAATGCATTTGCTGTGGTTTATCTAATCCTAAAAATTGTTAAGTACACCAAAAATATACTCCTGACAAATACATGCCTTGTATTTTGCTGAGCATTCAAAAATTTTAAACAAAATTCTAGAGTAATCATTAATTGGTACATATTTTTGCCATTGGTGAAATGTAGGACTCCCATATGGGGAATCCATTGTTATAATGCTAAAATTTCACTTAACATACTTAGCCTCTCTCAAGCTAGATCTTGAAGAATAACAGCATACCTGAGTTTATTGTTTTGCTGGCAGTCATTTCTTTGTACTCTGCATTGGCTAAAGCTGGCATTTTTTCTTTTGCGTGGAAAAATCTTCCTCGGCTCTGGCAGGCAATCTTTCGTTTTTGTTGACAGTCGGTATTTGGTGGGAAAGGGTGGAGCATGTATTCTTTATGAAGAAATTTTCAGGAGTAAAATTCTTCTGGAGGTTATGATTAACTTAACTATGTAAGTCGTAGTGCCATCTTTAGTGCCATTATGTATAAATAACTCATTGAGATTGCTAGGGAATTCAATTAGCCCTTTGAGTGTCTCTTTTTATGAATATATTTCACCCAAAGTATTGTGTATAATTTGTGATTACCAAAGCACTAATACTTTCCCTCACAAATTTCCTTGCATATTGGAGCTGGAAGTAATAAAATATTATGTGCAAGTATGGTGTTTCAGGATATAAAGAGCAGTTAATGATCTTTCCTATTTGGCTGTAATATTTATGCTTCAATTAGTAATGGATTGCTTTGGCACAAATAAATGACTGTGCCCTGAGTTGTTGAAATGAATCTCTAGCTTTTCAATAGTCTTTTGTATATTTTTTTACTTGTAAATCTTTTCTATTTGTGCAGTAATAATGTATTTATGTCTCTTCAGGATCCTGAAATTTGCCCAGATGTAACAATGAGAGAAGATGGAGATGATGCATCCACCAAAAGTGCTCCCTCTGTCTGTAAAGTCACTGGACTTCTGCCTGAGCTTGCAAGAAGACCGTCTGGACCCATGGAATTTGCCCAAATTTCTGGCCAAACCCTTTGTTTTATATCTTCACTTGGACCATCACCAAAGATGAACATTATAGGCTTAATGGACCAAGATATTGGTTCTGTCAACAGTCTTGATGTTATCTCACATCCTACAGCTACACTGCTTCATACTATTTCCCTGAAAGTTGATGGAGGTGAGTATTATTATGCTATGTGGAGATGCCTATGTACTCCAATGGGAATTCTTTCTGTTCAAGTTTCGGTTCTTATAAAAAATAGATTTCAAGAACTGCTCACCTATGTGTAGTCATATGCCTCTCCTCTACATCTTCCTAAAACCTTGCATGGATGTGTTGCACTGTGTTTAACACTCCTGCCTCAAAAATTGTCATTACTCTGGTGAATCTAATGAATGTTATGTTTGTTCATAAACTGGCTCTAGCTACCCAATCAGCTTAGATTTCACAGTATTGGTAATGCTTCAGTGTTAGCACTACAGTTATTGCTTGAAGATGAACCATTTGACTGGGTATTAACTGGTCCGTAAAATTGGGTGAAGCCATAGAATTTTGCTTGGCATGGAGAAACCTTGGAAAATACTTGGAATTTTTTTGAACTCCTTGGGAAGTTTTCCTAATGACTATAAATTACTGTTTTTCTTCCTGTGTTAACCTGGAGGGTGTACATAGTAGAGAAAAATAGAATGCAGAGACAGAATGAACTGTATAACATAGAGGAAAAAGACCTTGGTATTTATTTCATTATTGCAATACTGTGGCTGTAAATTGGGTTCCCAGTTTGGTGAATTAATGTCACTGAGAGCTTAATTAACTTATGTAACCCACTAGTCCTTTTCAAATATATTTAAGCTGTGTAAATAACAAAAACTCCCAAGTTAATTAATTTAATAACAACCCTTGGCATTATAATACTTATCTGTGCGTCTTTCTCAAATTTTGTTCCTGGATGTGAAACAATACACAGCCAATCAGCAGGAGTGTAGGTCTTGAATAGGCAGTCATTCATTTTACACGTGTTTAGATTGTAAGGGCAGTTAAAATGTAAAGTAAGCAAGGTGTTAAGCAGATTACAACTGTAAAATAAATTTTCAATTCTGGAAGAAGTAGACAGGAATCCACACATAGGGTGAGTAGAATTGATGCGAAGGTTAAATATTCCTGCATCCACTTTAAGAACCGTTGTCAGTATTTGTGAACAAAGAAAAAAAATCATGGGGTCATTGACATTTACATTATACATGTGATGCACTTCGTAAAATAAGCATGGGATTCTGTGAGCAAAGAAATATTACCAGTTGCTCTGAGGCAGCCGGATGTAGTCATATGGTGCCTGACATTGTGGTTGACCCAACACAAGAGATAGAACTGACTGCTTTTCCTCCCAAGGAGTCCTGTCAGATGTTGGATTGGTGAATTTCGTCGAGTATTTCAAGGGTGGTGGTGATCTTGATGTTTGCCAGACCATGTCGATTGATGAGATTCATGAGCAGGAGATAGTGGAAATAGATGACACAGAGCAGGAAACAGAGTCTGATTCAGTTCCTACGGTTCCAACTCCAGCCAAAACACTCGAAGCCATGGAGTATGTACTTGACAAGTGATTTGGGAGGAGACGACGCTTATAATCTCCACTTGAGGCTCGAAGCAAAAATACTAGAGTTCGGTCCTAGAAATAAGGAGCAGAATACCGTGAACAAATTTTTAATGAAGATAAACTGTAGTATAATTAAAATCTGTATGCTAGAAAACATCTCAATCTGACTGTGATGAAGATGAGGCAGGTGGCTTACCTATGCGTTATAAAACTACAATCCTAGTAGTAGAAAATATAGGTGTAATAAATGTCTGACTTAGAGAGATGACCTCTTCTTTTAACCACTTGGTCCAGAAAATTGGCTCCTGTACCTTGGTAGAAAAAGATTTTCTAGATATTCCAGAAATATGAACAGTGCTGAAAACAATTTTTTAGGATACTTTAATTGTGGCTTTTTTTATTTTAAAAAATATTCAGCACTGTGCTAAAGTGAACATAAGTACAATTAATGACTCTTCAATAGGGAGCCAACTGGAGCAAAATTTTTACATCAAGTTGAAAGAAAAGATTGAAAAAGGAAAACCTCCCTTTTCAATCTCAGTCCAAGCATGCGTCAGTTGTTCAGCAGCCGATACAATTAAAGTTGATACATACCAGCTTAACAGACTATGAAATATGATTAAGTGCATGATGCTATTGTATTTCATATGCTTATTTCATATCATGTATTTCACTTTAATTCCTGTAGTTGTCTATAAATTGTGTGCAAGCATTAATGTTTTGTGCTCAATGTATCACACCTTTATTAAAATGTGTAATTTCAATGAAATATATATATTATAACTTTTTTATAAAATGAAAATTTTGGCCCGAAAAACCTGAAAAAAGTCTTGGAATATCTTAATATTATGTCTATAGCAACCCTGGTCCTTGCACTTTAAATTTGGGAAATCTAAAACTTTTTCTTATTAGAATTAGGACCCTATCGTTATGGAGAAGTAGTGCTTGGCAGATGTGTACTGGGACTCAGTATTAGAGATACACAAATATGATCATAGTTATCATGTGAGATAATGAATTAATTACCTGATTTTTTTGATTATTTGTCTGATTTCAAGTGGTTATCCCCTGACTGATTATTAACCAGTTATCTCTTCCTGAAAATTATAAAACTTGGGTAAAAGAGATTGTACTGGCTGTTGATTGCCATCAAGTGGCAGTTACTCAACAGAGTTATTGGCTCATCAAACAATGTTACTGGTCTTAACCTTGAAAGTTCATACTGGGGGTTTTCTTTCAATCATAATGTCCTAGAGTAATTTTATGGTACTTCATTGTAGAATTGTATTCTATTTGTGGCTGATGACATGCAGTGATTCCTTTTGGATCACTTAACTAGATTTCCTTCAAAGAATTCCTTTTATTTGTGACACATCTTGCTCGATGGTGCCTGGAATATACATCCCAGTTAGTGTGGAGATCTCGAAATTGGCTTGGTAACCCATAGGCCCTTGGAGTGATTCATGGTCCAGACCAAGGCTGCTGTGTCAATTTCTACCGTAGGATCTATAATGTAAAACAGTGGGTTGTTGAATTTTCTGGCTTGTATTTGTATCACGTTGATTCTCAATCAGTTCCTAACTGCAACTGTGGATGAACTGGAATTTGGGATACTTCTGATTTTTTTAATTTTCTAAGAGGTTGTAAAAATGTTTTGCATCTTACATTTTAAGTTCTTTGGTCTCCTGTAATGGCCCACGTTTTACTATGCATCAATGAATGTGTGGGTATGATGTTCTTTTGAGAGGAAATGGTCGTTTTGGAGAACTCTTGGAATAATGGATCATAATTGGATTGCCCACACAATAATCCATTTCTTAGTGTATTTTTAGCTTTTAAGGAGGGTTCATTGTGCCCCCTTTATCATTAAGTTATTCTTCCTTATCCGGGCCTCAATTAATTGGATGTCTTTGGGATGTAAATTCATGAATCAGAAATTCTTTGTTCAAAAGAGTTACTGTATCAGTGTGTAATGGGCCAATAGATTTAGTGTTTTCATATGGTGGGCATGTATGTTAAGTATTAATGTGATCTGCATTTTGTGCAGTGTCAGTGAACTGTAACAAGTTAGATTTGAATTTTTCTGTTCTCATTTCAGGGTTAACAAGTGGAGTTCATTTGTTCAGTATTTCTGAAGATGGGAAATATATGTGTGCCAGTGACATCGATGGTAACATTGCAGTATGGAACTCTGAGCTTTGGAAGGTAAGGTTGACTATGTTTAATTTTTTTATCTTTGGAGATGATAGTTTTAGGAAGAAATGTGAATAGAGATGAAGAATGAAAATTATTGTGAATGTAAGAATGACCCCAGGAGTAAATGAATAAATCTTGCCATCCATTTTAATTCACCCCAACAAAAATGCCCTTGTCTATTGTTGTAAAACTAACAGAAATACTCGAGATAAATGGGTATAGATTGGAGAGATAGGAGATTAATCCGTAACTTAAATATGACTCATAGGGTTCAGGTGAGGGTGACTGATGGTGAATCAGGATCGGCAATTATAGGTTGAGGGGTAAGGCAAGGGTGCCTTTTGTCACAATTGCTTTTCTACATTTATGGTGAGGAAATGGTAAGACAGGCATGGGAAGAACTTGAGGTTGGAATCAAAGTGGGAGGGCATCTGATAAAATCAGTTTGATTTGCGGACGATCAGGCGTTGGTTAGTGGATCTTCAAAGGGACTGCAAGCTTTGGTAGATGCTTTAGAAATGCAGTGTGTGATATTCGGAATGAAGATAAATCGTAAGAAAACAAAAGTAATGAGATTCTCTTGGACAAAGAAAGTGAAATTTGTGATTTAAGTTGGAGGACACAAACTCGAGCAAGTAGAACAGTTTAATTACTTAGGTAGCATGCTAGAGGAAAACAGGCATAGTAGCAAAAACATACGGAAGATAATAGCACTATCTAGGGAGGTGTTTAGTAATAGAAGGGAGTTGATGACAGGGACGTTGGGTGAGGTGAAGAATAGGCTGGTGAAGAGCTTGATATGGAGTGTAGTATTGTATGGGGCAGAAATGTGGACTCTTAGGAAGGAGGATGAGAATAGACTGCAGGCATTTGAGATGTGGGTGTGGAGAAGGATGGAGGTGAGGTGGATGGAAAGGAAGATTAACGAGGAAGTGCTTGAGATGGTGGGCAAGGAAAGGAAACTTTTAAATGAAATCCGAGATAGACAGGGGAGATGGCTGAAGGTTGTAATAAAGGGTTATGGGTTGCTGAAGAGTGTGATATAGGGAAGGATGCTGGGCAAGCGGGGAAGGGGAAGAAAGAGAATAGGTTTCATGGATGGGATGAAGAAGGGTAGATCGTATGAAGAGGCAGAAAAGGGTATACTAGAGGGAGATGGGCCCCTGAATGTGTAGAAAACTGGAAGGAGATTCTCTGACAATCAACAAAACCTACCTTTACTGGTAGAATACAATTTTTTTAAATTGTCATGAAATACTTCTGCAAATAGAAGTTTTTTTTTGTCCATTGCTCTGCTCCATTCTTCTTTCAAGTCTTCTTTGGCTTAACCCAGTCACTGTTTTTACCATGTATATAGATGATGCTGTGTTCTTCACCCCAGTCTGATTATAATCTATTATTAGAATCATGCATGTTAATTTATTGGATAGACCATGAGGGAATGGAAGTTTTTTGGAGTCCACGTTCCATTTCAATGTTCAAAAAACTGTTTGAATGAATAGAGGAATGGCCCATTGGAAAAGATAAGCTATGTTCAATCAGCAATATTTTCACCACGGAGTGTCAAGGGATATTTCAAACTTTCGCATTACATAAATAATTTGTGAATGGGTTTATGATTCCTATGCCATAACCATGAGTACATTTAAACATGTCAATTGCATGCATGTTTCTTATATATTCACGAGTCTTTATTTACATTTTTCAGCTTGAAAGCAGTCTTCCAACTCATGTTTGCAAAGCTACAGCCATTGCTATGCACCCAGAAACCAATAATGTAGTTGCAGTGTATGCAGACCATAAGGTAAATTTCATTGAAAAAGATTAGGTATGAGTAACCCACTACCTTTAACTATCACTGAAGTACTCCCAGCTATCCCTCCATCTCACCTCACACAGCCCCAAAGCACCTTTTTTCCCCTTCTCCATTTC
Source organism: Ceriagrion tenellum (assembly GCA_963169105.1). Lineage (NCBI taxonomy): Eukaryota > Metazoa > Arthropoda > Insecta > Odonata > Coenagrionidae > Ceriagrion > Ceriagrion tenellum. Next base: position 93,567,787 of record OY720639.1, on the reverse strand, counting down.
CTGATTAATATTTTCTAGCTTCCCATCATTCATCATTGTCATTTTTGGGTCCTATTCCTCTCCCCTGACAGTTCCGGCAGTGAGTGTCGCCTTTTTCCTGGTTTTCCCCAGGACAGTGGCACACTGGCAGTTTCGACCGGTCCCTTTCTCCCCCGGCAACCAACTCGGAGAATTCAATCATACCAATTGAGTGAGGGCTCCTTGGTGGTACTGCTAATCAAGGGTTCAGTAACCCTTTTTCATCCGGGTCCTCACATTTAACGTGGGTGATGTGTGGGTTTTTTGGCAGTGTGTGTGTGTCGGAAGCCAGGAGAGTGTAGATGTGGACATGTGGCACTCTCTCCAAGGGGGAAATAAACGGATTTGTTTGAAGGTGTCCTCAACTTTTTATTCAGCATAATCTGGGGCACACGGCCCCATGTACACAGTCATAATGTTCCAGATTCCTTTTCTAACTGGTACTTTCATCCTACTCTTATTCTTATTTGTCTTCTTCTCTGCTGTAGTCCTTTAATCCTCTGTTGATACATGATGTATGGTACATGAGGTTTTGTAATATAATAGTCACGGAGGCCTTGCCACTCTCACTATGGGGCACGACATCCACCCTAAAGGATGGCTTCCTATACTTTTCAGGATTCAATTCTCTGAGATTGACTTCCCTTTTATACATGATTGATAGCTGGGGGACTTCCACATCACTGTGCCCCAATGATATTTGTAATGTGACATCAGGTTAATCATCTTTCATCTTGCTCCTGCCCTTAGACATATCTGGCATGGGTGGCCCTATGCAAAACAATTACTGTTACTTCCTCCAAGCCAGCTCCAAGGGTCATTGATATGCTTAAGCCCGTCCACTATGTCAAGTTTGTAGCCCAAAGGCAGGGAGCTAAATTTTAGCTAGCTATTAAATAGCATATCGGGGTGCTAAATGCTAATGACTGCTATCTTCATGCACTCAAATTTTGGCTATCCTCGTTTGATCTATCTGGTGGATATTCCTCTTTAATTTTGTTGAAATGAAAGTTTTTAAAGGTTATAATAGGTTTGTTTGCTATCATATATTGCCATTATTTGTATTGTAATCTGGGTTTTTTCTTTAGATGCTCATATCTTGCTGTTTTTTTCTAGATTGTGGAATGGAATTTGTCATCAAAGAAGCTGACTAAATTCTGTCGTCATTTAACTAGGCATGGATTTCCCAAGCAGTGGATGTCTCGTGTTTTTCCAGTATTAGGAATTTCTTTTGATCGGAACAAACCAGACATAATCATTCTTCATGACGATGCCACCATCACTGTCGTCGATAAATCTCAGGTCTGTGCTTTAATAGTTTTTTATCAGCTCAGATATTTATGCATGCCTTTAAAGAAATATGGATTCCTGTTTTGGTTTAGTTAAGTTTAACCACATTAGTGGAATTGTTAGGACTATTAGCAAGGTCTACGGTTGTGTGAAAGAGAGGAGTTCCTTGGTATGCTATGCTATTGCTATGACTGGTATGGAAAACAATGCCGAAATCAAAGAGGTACAGTACTCATACTCGTTTGTGAGGTCCACTTTTGCGCAAGAACTTTTCCAATAATATTTAAGTTACATTTAGGTTAAATAATTATCTTATATGCCATGCGTAACCTCCATATGAGTACTATCGAACAAACGCTAGGACTTGTTAGGAAATTGCTGATAGCCTAAGAAGGAAGGAAGTCCCACCGGGCAAACCCACAGGCCCTGTAGGTTTGATGGTCTGTAGCATTCACTAGCATTTGCCAAACCAGCCTTCTGAAACTTCTAAATTCATCCCTATGAAAGAAAATTGTTTTCTTGTGTATATTTATTTGTTGATATTTGACATTGCATATTATGCAATAATTAGAGATGCTGTTGGCAATGTAGCCAGAGCATTCAAGTGCCAATCAGTATTCAATATTGGTGCCAGTATTCAATAGTGGTACTGTAAAGCCTTTTCACACGTGCATTTTGGAGTGTACTGAATGTTTTTGATAATCACTTATTGCTGTAGAAGGGAACTGGACTGTACTACACTGGGGAGTGGATTTCTTTTGCAGTTGAGATTTGTGTATATATAGTTAGCACTACCCTCAATAATTCAGGAAGGATGCTGAGGTTGGTGTTAATATGATGGTTTTTATAGAAACTAATACTGATGCGAAGTGATGTACTGAACTTTGCCCTTCTATACGAGTATTTATTTTATTCATTTGATTTCGTTATAGTTCATCGTTTTAAGGTAATGAAACCTTACATAAAAAACATTTAAGAAGCAGATTTGTGAACTGATCATTGTGTATGTGGTTACCCCATTGTAACACCTGGAATGAATGGAAACCGTGACCTCTTTTTGTATCCGTGGATAGTGATGCATCTTCGTTGGAACCATGAAGTCGCGCGCTTGTATAGGCGCACATGTGCGTTCATGAAAGCCGCTGCAGCATCATTTTTACAACCTTTTGCAGGTCCAGGTTAGCTGGGAGACCGTGATGCGCATGCATACATACATATTTTACAGTGTCGCCCGCGCCTTGTCGTTACTTTCCTCGTTATCTTCAGCGAGACGGAGTTGTCTTTTAAACCTTTCTTGGGGTTTTAGGGTGTTGGCCGGGGAGAAAGAAGGAAGTGTGGCGATGATGGGGTTGTGCATCTTCGAGTAGGAGGAACTTACCCGACTTCTGCATGCGCCAGGATGATAAAAGGTTTCCTCGTTCCCGCCAGAATACGTCGCCCTCATTTGTTTTCTCATTTCCCGCGCAGCTGCCACGCGGAGATTGCAGGTCGTCGCGAGAATGGGGTGCTAGATACGGGGAGGGTGGGGGTTTGGAGGGAAGGAGCTTGTCGGGAACACGGCGCGCGGAATGATGGGAAGGCGGGGAGGGGCGAGGAAATTCTTGACGAGATCACTTCGCAGGTCGGCCCGTCAGGGATGATGGATTAGCCGCCCCCTCGACTTCTGGGCCCCGTGTGGTGTTACTGTGTGTGTGTGAAGGGGTTCAACAGTCCGTGCCGCGCTCGCCTGCATACTTCGATCGAAATTAAATTTTGGCCCGTGATATTTCGCGAACCACAGGTTGCACCGGAAGTTTTCCCCCTCGAAAGTTTTGTGGCGCGGCCTTCGCTCTATCGGTGCCGCTGTGCGTGACATCGCGATGCTGACGATTGGGTGCAATCATTGAGGTTGATGGAGAGGGCGCTAGCTATTGTAGCCAATGCTAGAAGCTCTTAACGTTGGCGTGGTCTGCCCGCCATCTTCGTTAGCCCCGATTTTCCGTTAGCGCTTGCGGGCTGGCGCACTAATTTTGCAATTTTACCATGAATTCCGTCGATAACTTCCTAGAAGTGAGCATGTATTTTCTTTTATAATTTGCATTCTTCTTCGATATATTTTGTATTTATTTAAATTATTAATTATCCGCTTTCTCCGTGAAAATTGTGGTAAAATCGAGTCGAATCCATAGCACCAAGTAGCTAATTTATGTTTCAAGAGTTAATTGCCTTATCTCTCCAACAGATGATGGTTATTCTGGCTATGCATCGGCTAATTCGTCCATCCCGTCGTGCCATCCCAAGGAAAGAGGAGGGATAACCCATGTGGTTGTTATTACGGTTTTTAGGCTGCGGTTTTTATGACATAATTCCCTCTCCGTACACCTCAATGAGTGCATTAATGTAGCCTAGAGGCTTGGCTTCTTAGATTTCTTTCGGAAAAAACCGGGATATATATTTTAACCATGTGGCGAATTTAAAAAAAAATCTGGAAAATTTATTATTAAAAAAATAAGTAGCTGAATGTAATTTTGTGAAATAATTGCCTGATAGGCGGAAGTATTAGATGATTTTTACTAAATGAAAAATTTATCCGGATTGAATGAAATTTTTTCAGCATTTCAAGGAATAAACTCACCGAAATTAATGGCAACACAGTAAATCCAGCCAGTGACGTAACTGTCTACTAATTAGTTTTGTCTTTAATTTTATGAGCAAAATTCTTTCTTTAGAAAGAGACAGTTTCTCAATGAAGAAAAGACTTTTCTTTATAACACTTGCTAAAATGAACCCCAGATAACCACGAAATTAACCAACCAAAACAAACTTAAATTGAAGCAAAATACGACCGAGACTGTCGACATTTAAATATCGAACAATTATAACACTGGGATGATCGAAACTTTCTTAGTCGAACCGGAGGCTATGCAAGCTTCGCTGTTGCATTGCGCTGATTTTCTTAAAATTAAAGACAGACGTTTTTGACGAAATTTCTTAATTTCACACATTTATGCAACTCTTTATTATTTCGCTGACAAAATTCCGGGACCTTTGGCGTCCCGGACGGCTTTTCTCGCGGCATCGGGACTTGCATCGTAAACCCGGGAACATATAGGCCAAGCCGGTACCGTTTGGGAAGCCTCCTAGGGGCGCAAGTATTGTTCCGGTATTGGGCGGCATGAAAGATGTTACTGATATAAACCCAGATTTCTAAATAGTAAACTACGGATAGACATGGAAGTTAGATCTGATTGAAAAACGAAACGATTTGACCGATATATCCCGTCAGTTTTTTTCTCCCTCTTTGGGGAACTTAGCTGTTTCTTCCTTGGAAACCGGGAAATGCTGATTGTTGGAATACAGTACCAGGGGGTTGTGTTTGAACCGCTGGAGATAATCTCGATCACGTAACAAAGGAGTCACGTGGTGTAACAACGAACTGTTCGAGATTTTGGCGAGTTTCACTTACTCAGATGGTTATCTTAAGCGTCTAAAACGTGGTTTATTATAACTATGGTTTATTATAACTGTAATCGAGATATAAAAATACATTAACAATTTTACTGCGAGGAAAACTCGGTTGAGAAGGCTGCGTGAAATTTGTACAAATAGTTGAAGTGCACCAAAATTTCGAACCCGTCGTTGTTGTACCACGTGACTTCTTAGTTACGTGGTCGAGATTATCTCGAGCGTTTCAAATACAACCCCCCAGGTGCCGCCCTGTGTATTCGAACTTTCTTAGTTACTCTGACCGAAGCCAATTGTTGATGTACTGTCACTATAGACATCGTTCGTATCATCCAGCGTATGTAAGTGGGACCAGTCTTTCCTCGCGTTCTGGCTTCGCAGCGATTCGAAACCTCCCAGTTCCGAACTGTCGCCGCCTGGGGCATTTATAACTAACCATTCGGCTAAATTTTATTTGGGTCTTGTCATCGCGTCATAATTTATCCTCCATCGTTCTCGTTTTTATTGCCACTGTTTATAGCCTGTAGATTTTAAGCAGAGTTAGCAGAAAGGAGCAGCATAAACACTCCCTTCTGCATTATATTTTTAGTCTTTATTTTAGTCTCTCTGGATAAAGATCCGTTAAAATGACCTTGCTGTTGCTAGCGTTCTAGCCAGCGAGTCAAAATATAGATGTGCTGTTTTGTGACTTGCGTGCGATACAGCGAACAGTGAAAGTTATGCCGTCTGTATGTATGATGTAACACTTTCCCGGCGAATAACATTTGTGTAAATGTCGTCTGCATTGGTTAATGTAATGTACGCTATGTTAGGGACATGGAGTCACGCCGCTTGAATTAACTCATGGTGTTAGGTGGGTTTTTTCGCCTCTTCCAAAATTCACATAGCTTATATTGAGTATGGCCACCCAGTTGGGAAACCGGAAAAACCGTGATTTTTATTTTAGTCTTGATAACCGCAAAATACTAAAGAATTGGCTTTGTAATCCTTATTTGAACCCTTGCTTTGGGTATCCGCTGGCCCTAAATACTTCTTATCAGATTATTAACTGTTGCAAAGTACTCTTACTTCGGCATGCTTTCAGCGAGTGTCGTATGCGTATGATTCACTCAAGCACTCGATGATTTCTTTAGATCGACTATAAAAGTGTACACTATAAAAGGAAATTCTAACTTTTCGTGAGAATAGCTGTGCCTGGGGGGGGGGGGGGTGATCAATGTTGGTAACTACCGCAATCATTCATTGTTCGTTCAATCCTAAGATTGGTTAACCACAACCCTCCACCCTTCCCTATCTAATGCTAGTTCCCTTGCCTCTTGCTATCTCTCCCTATGTACTGTCTTCTTTATTTGGTCCATGAACTTTTTCCTGGGTCTTCCTCTGGGGACTCTTCCCTCTGTTTTGCCTTCAGTTATGTTCTTCACAAGCCTACACTTCTGTACACTCCATCATTTCTTATTTTATCCGTCCATTATTTCTTCAGCATTCTCCTCCAGCACCGGCTTTCGAAGGCTTCTGATCAACTTTTCAAATGGCCCATGCTTCCGATCCCCAGAGTACCACGCTCCACACGAATATTTTCACATACTGTAGACCTGGTTTGTAGTCCTATCTTCTTTGGGCAAAGCAGTTATCTATTTCCCATGAATGCTCTCTTAGGCTGGGCTATTCTCCGCTTGATGTCCGTTGTACCTCTTCCGTCCCACGTGATGTTCCGAGATAGGTGAAGAAATGCACTTGCTCCAATTTCTCTCCTCTCAGGGTGACTTCTGCATTCAGCTTCTCTCTTGCGTATATTAGCATTTTAGTCTTCGCATTTTACCATTATATTATGAGTTATCATATTTAACAAGTATGGTTTTGAATGACTCTGCTTTTAAGTCCATAATTACCGTGAAAAATTGCTATTTTTGGCCTTAAAAATCCATGAATGTCTCTGAATTTGAGTATATTGAATGAGCGGTCACCCCGGAATTACCTGTGCACCGCCTCTAAAAAGCATTTTGCTAGATACTTGTTCTTATGAGCTGTGATAGTAGAGATCACTTCGCGCGTACTGTTACTCTCATTTAAAATAAATTCTACCATACTCGCAAAATCATTACGGTTACACCAATGATATGGTGCCCGGTAGGTAAGTTCTAACCCCGGTTGAGTGAAATGATTTTCTTTCATTACGAATTTCACCCACTTCAGTGTATATCTTCTCCGCATGCCAGAGTTAGGATGCGAGGGAAATCGTTAAAGAATTGGTAGAGATAATGTGTTAGTGGATTACCCTAGCCACAATTGGAAATATCTATTCAGAATATAAGTGGCCATGGAAGCAAAATTATTTTAAGATATTGAGTATGAGTTTTATGGAGCTTCTAGAATATAATTGTCAAGGTCGTTCGATATCGATTGTATTCTTCCTTGATATAGGTCTTCGCAGCCATTTCTACCTCATGTCCGCCAGTAATGTGCTATTTCAGCATTTACTACCATTATATACCCAAGGTAATCTACAAATATGCGGCACAAGTTGTCATTTCTAATACAAATGCGCCACCAAATCAACAAAAACGTCGTACAACCAATATTATGCTAAAGAAGAATACAGGAATAGCGGATTTATGTACGTTGTGAAAACCCAAGGTTATTAAAAGTATCCTTTACAGACCTTGGCGAAAACCCATATCGAAGGAAGAATACAATCAATATTTAACTACCTTGATAATTGGTAACTCCTTGAGCCATTATTAAAAGCCAAGAGAACAAAAATTTAGATGTAAATATCGCAGGAATATATATTACTCAATTTGGATGTTTTTTTGCTTTAAAAAGTTGAATTCTTGCCCCCTCTCCGACAGTTTTTCCAAAGAAATTCTCATAATGCAATGAAATGTTTCTAATTTTGAGTTACACTTGCCCTATTATGACCTGTGGAATGCATTGGAACAGTAATCAAGCGCTCCCCTGAATAAATTCCTCGAACGGCAGTGTTCTTCACGGCGTCCGGAATGCATGCATGTGTCGGGATGTCTGCGCATGAAATTATGATGCGCTTGGGCGAGGAATGGCAATTTGTGCGTGTTCCGGAAATGATGCGGAAGGTGTGGTGTACACGTGAGAAGAGACAATTCTCTTTTTTCGCATCTATGGCGAAGGCGTTACGAGGTGGGGGAATTTTTGGGGGCTGTAACTTCTTCACTGCGCTCGTACGCGCATGCTTTGCATTCCAGACGACCTTGTTACGCGTGGGTATCGTCATGGAATTCCCATGTTGAGGTGCGTAACCTTTTCCTCTGCGACGTTCCGTCCCACTTTTCGGAAATTTATGGGCACCTTTACTAAAAATTTATGGGCGCAGTGCTGTGATGTGATGCACCCGTGTTTACTGTCCGTCTCAATCACGTTTTTAGTATCCAATCCATGATGAAGCGTCGATAATTACGCGTGAAGATAGATGCTTTGGCTTTGATGTGATATTACTCGAGGAGGCACGAATATTCCCCCTTGAGTGTGCGATTTTGCATCCCTTGCCATGATGGTAAACAGAACTAAGCCCTGATGTGCGCCAAATTTGATGTTGCAGTAAAAATATAATTCCGAGGTTCTTAAGGCCGCTTTACACGGTACATTTTATTGCATAAACGAATGTATCATAGAATGTACAAGTAAATGAATGGAATTAGAGCAGTTTCTATTTTCCACTCAGTCATTCAGAGAATCATACAATTTGCCGCTTTACACGGTACAATTTCCTCATGAATGAATTCATACATTCGTTTGTACAGTGAAATGTACCGAGTAAAGCGGATTTTATACTTTACTTTGTAGTAAATAATTAACGAAACTATGATATCTGCATCCAAACTTTAATCAATTAAAATAAACAAAGCTAAGATATATCTTCATCCATGCTTTCGCGGGTCATTGTGGCTTGACAAGTTAATCGGGTGTCTCAACTTGGTATAATTTTTGTGGATTTTACGCGACGTTTCGTCGCCATTACTGGTCGCATTATCTTGGGCTTTGTCCCTTTATGATATGTCCGGCAACGACCCCGAAATATCGGGCTACTTCGCACAAAATTACGCGGTACACCCGGTTAACCTAAAGTCAAATCACCGAAATGAAGCCGCATAATGAGCGAAAAGTCTGCGAAATACGGATGTGAAGTAAATATAATGAGGAATATGGTGGAGTTAGCCCAATAAAAATATTGGTAAGGCAGTGGTATTCAGAAAATTAAGTGTAATTGGACCTAATTTATACGAAAATATGTACGAATAAAAAGCTTTTCTGTGGAAAAGATAGGCTGTGGTGAACGCAGGGGAAAGATTTTATGCATTATAGCCCTGGGAATATAGTCTTAACTGAGTAGGGATTTGTACAGATGTAGGCCAAGTGGCAGAGACAGCGGAGAGGAGAATCATGTTAGTCATGAGGAAATTAATCTAGCAGGGGGATGAATGAGTGATGACGAAAGACGTTAAGAAAAGACTAATTTGAACTACGAAGCATTACGTTTTATTTGATTCTGAAACTTGTTCGTCGGGGGGAGAAGTTGAGCGTGTGTCGGAAACTTAAAGACGTTTCTAGAGGAGGGTGAAATAAGAATAAGCGCTTGGTGAAACACACATTATTTAAAGTACTGAACTCGAAAATTTTAATTCCCAAACGAACAAGGCATCGACCCGCATAACTAAAGCATTTTACATCCCCAAATACCGCACGACAAAATACGAAAATATTTTCCACATCCCATCTTGTAAATTATGGAACTCGTTGCCTGATAGTATTAAATTTTCTAGGAATGTCTCACAATTTAAAAGGAGTATGGCTGACTTTTTGTCTCCCTAACGTTCTCCCTCCTTTATATGAGAAGACCAAATTATATGAGATGATATTGTTACTTGTTTACTATAATACTTTGCTGTTTTTCTGTCTTATAAAATATCCATTCATTTGCTTTTTCATTTTTTTATTAACAGGTATTACAGATTGTAGTTTTTTTTTTAAACATATTGTTTAGATTATTGATATTGAGAGTTTCATTCACTTCGCCCATTTGATGTTTTTTTTGCTGACTTGAAAGTTGTTTGTTTTATTTTTTTTAAGACTTAGTTTCCAAATATCCACAAATTATAATATTTGTTGTTTTGTACTCTATTCCTCAGGAAGGCATGTAAATTGATTTAATGTTCTGAGGGACTTTGTCCAAGGACAAAAAATTGTTCTCTATTTGTAGGTAGTAGTACTACGGTAAAACCTCACATAGATTGCTCTTTTAGGGGCCGTTCAAGTATTGTGTATGACGATTTATGCCATTTTTGACCTCCCTCCTCCCCCATGTAAGAAAACGTAAGATTTTCCCGTCCCTCCCTCCCTGTCATTTTTACGTAAGACTATATATTTGTGTCTAGTCTACGTTAAATGCTCGCCTTCTGCAGTTTCGTCTTTCCATAGATGTCATCGTACAGCTTTGAGCACTGGATATCGTATAATTATCATTATGCAATGTATGGCGCAAATGACCATAGCTGTCGGTCGCCACCCCAAAATCCAACCAATTATGCAGTGTTGGAGTCTCACTCATTCCACACTCATTAACATTGAGAGCGAACCAGTACCACAGCTGATGAATGGTGAACAATCACAGATATTTAGAAATAAACACTGGATATTTGAAAACGATACAATGTTTCAAGCCGGATAAAAATCTTACGTAAATTGCTTCCAGACCCTCTGTCCCCCCTCTTCATTAGACAAAGCGAGATGATCCCAACCCCCTCCACCCCCCAAAACGTCTTACGTAATACTTGAATGGCTCCTTAAGAGGACTAATCTTACCCTTCGGTAACGAATAGTTCTGTGGAAAATCCTCCAGATGGCGACATTCGCACGCGATGGAGACGTTTTGACGTCAGGAGACTCTGACTCCCGAATAACTCTAGCTCTAGGTAACATCTATATCTACGATATACTGTGCAAGTTACCACTAAGGTATTTGGCACGGGATGATTCCACAGTAGGCATGAAGCCCTCATCCCAGCTGAAATTCGAACCGAGCACGTTCCCCCGGAATGCCAGGCGCAGGCCAAAAGATGTCGAGACAACAGTGCGCGGTCAGACCAGAAACTAGGAGAGTGCTATATGGACGAACATGCTACCATGCGGTATACTACTTGTGATACGACTACTGCTTATGATTACTGCGGCAGATAAATAGTTTTACACGGTACTTAATAATGCAACAGCTATAGCATGCCGGGAATTGCATGCGAGGTTAGTAACTAATAATGATGATAGGTTATTTAGCACTGGTGAAAAACCTATTTAACTTAGTCAGGGTCAAAGTATCATAGTACTAATTTATCGCAACTATTATGGTCCCTTATTGTATGTTGAAAAAATGACATTTTAAATCTATCTCTTCTGCAGTCTTATGCGTGTGATCGTTTCTACCATAATGGTTTCTACCGCAACAATCGCCTGTAAGTTGTTGCCATGTCTCCATCGAGTAGGTATAGGCAATGCTGACCAAACATCTGTGAGGAATATGCTCATTATCTGCGTCACCATCCGCGCATATTACCGCCGAAAACTACTCGGGTATCTTGTCGAAATGAACTGTAGCGCCGGTTCGCGGGAGAAGTCACGGGTTGGTAAAGAAAACTTATTCGCACGGAAGCTCAAACCAGACTGCATTTATTTCCTTCTTTTACTAGAGGTTTTCCTCGCAGAGGTCCACCACCTCTCGCCCCCCCCCTTCCCTTCATTCAAGCAGGGATTTCCCGGGGCGCCGGCCGACTTCGGTTCCCTCCGTTTCAGTCGGCTCCAACCGCTACAGAACCAATTACAGGTTTTATCTTACAGCCCTGACGGCTGACACTTAGCCATCTGATAGAAGAGGGATTGATTCGTCTCACTCTGTTTGAGATTTTTCAATATAGATAATATTTGTTTGTAAAAGTGCTCTCTCTATCTTCCTGTTTTCCTGGTGGTTTATGAATGTATGTATAGATAAAATTGTCATATATGAAAAACAGGTCTCCCTAGACAAAGGTCTATTATTTATCTTCTGAAAATTTCAAGTTGAAGACATCAGCTTTGAGGCAAAAATCAGGGGTCGGAAATCATGGAAAATTCGTCCGGTCGAGAGGGCGTGATGCGATTTCGAAAAGAAAAAGCCAGTCATAATTGGGTGACTATTTTTTTTAGAAGGGGTCGTTCTTTGCGATAAGAGGCTGTTTTAGATTCCGCGATCGGAACAAACTTGTGGGTCACACGCCGCTATCATTGGCACCATTGTGTTAAGGATTTGGGACAATGTTTAACCCTTTTAGTGCGGCGGGCCGATATATCGGCTTTGGCATCTCAGGCGTAAAGTGCGGCGGGCCGCCATATCGGCTCATAGGCAAAATATTGTTTAACTTTTGCACACAAATATAATTACAATTATTTTTTGTACGAAGTATAAGCGTTTTTTTACTATTACCTAATTCAAAATATACGAAATAAGAAAAACTGCATATGGATATTTTAATCCCTAGAGTGATACATTTCATTCTAGTTACCCTCCGCATTTCTCACTAGAACCGCTGGCTGGGGTCAGCACTAAGAGGGTTAAGTAACAAACCTGTCGAATGAAAACAAAATTTGGAATAAATTAGATCGTAATCCAAGAACGGTAGTACGCTAATTTTATTACGATAAACTAGTGTTGCCTTATGCCCTGATATTTGGGTGGCGACTAATGTACTGCATACGTTCGAAGCGACATATTGCCTGTTCTACGAGCCTTACGGAGGAAAGACTGGTGTGCGACAGTATCGCTTTTTCACTTCTCTCGTTCTCTACAATCACTCCATTTTTTGCCGTTTTGTTTCGTTGCTTTCTTTCAGTTATTATTTAGAATATAAGTTTAAGCCTGGCGTGAATCAGCTTCAACGAACAGTATTCTATTATGAGATCCTAAAGGTAAGCAATGTTTTCAACGGTTCATTTTAGTTCCGTACCTAACGTTCGGAAGAAGTACAGCGGACATTAAGCGGAGAATAGCCCAAGCCAAGAAGTAGTTCATGGGAATCGCTAGGCTTTATTTACAATGCGGAGTTATTCCTCGTATTGTTATTCCTCCAGATATTCCTCATTCCTCACAAATATGAGTTGTGTGTAGTTTGTACGTTTTTTCAACTGTTTTTTTTAAATAAATCATATAGTTACTGCCCTAGTTTTTTCAGAAATACAAAAACGCCTTCCGTTGTCACGAATTTTCAAACCTACCGCGTCAACTAATGAGTCAAGTTGAAGACTTATGCTTGTATTTTTATATAATTGCTGAGAATTTCAGGAATATAAGAGTATGTTGCCTCACAATTAATATTACTGTATTTGCTTAATGCTTTCTACAGCTGCTGACAGTAAAACGTATCATTCGAATATGGTTTCCGTTATGACAAGGGAACCATCTCGCTCAAACTACCATATTCGTCTACATACTACGCTGCGAGTCGCCGCATGGGCGTGTGGCAGGGTATTAGGAAGTCGTGTGAAGATCTAAGGGATAAGGTTGTTGGAGGTGAAACGGGTACGTGAATCCTGGGAGTGTATTTACTAGAGCTCGGTTTTTATTGTGGTCGCTTATTGTGCGCGGAAAAAACGAGTTTTGTACCGATTTGTTCGGCAATGTATGTCTTATTTTATCGCTACTGTCAGACCTAGAGGTGTAGTATGGCGTCATGATGATATTCTCTGCGTCGCTCTGAAACACCTTAAAATCGAATAATGCCTTTAATGTTGCCTGAGGACAATCCCGCTGAAGTTACAAAATATTTAGCAATGGACCGCTTTCGCCGGCTGGCTGACTCGTTATTTAGTGGAATGACTAGGTTTTCATTTTCTAGGAGATAATCCGTGGAAGAGAGGGAGAGTATTCCACCCGGTGTGGGAAGTCGGGGGGTGGGGCGGAGTGGTCAGAGGTCTCCGAGGGGTGCCTGTGTCGGCGGCGCCGAAAAGGCCTCTCCTCCCGACGCGGCTTGCTGCCCGCCCGAGTGCGGACAGGATCGGACCCTTCGCAGCCGCTCCGGGTGTGTTGGGTAGGGGTGAAGTCGGGGTGGGCGATGTGCGGCGGGCCAAGGTGGTCAGCTGAGTGTGCGATGGAGGGCCATTAAACTGCTCACGCTCTGCTCGCGGAAGCGTCGGACAGAGGCTGTAAGATTACACGCCTGGCCTGGCGCGCCAGGGGCCCGTCCCCTGTACACTCTCCGGGAGAGAGAGAGAGCGAGCGAGCGGGCCCCATTCAACCTCCCTTGCTCTCCTGCCATTATCTCGCTTCCGCCTGGTTCTACACCCCGATCCCTCCCTCCCTCTGCGCGATGCAAATCCGTGTCGGGGTCAGGGAGGGAGGGGATGCAGCTTTCCTTCGCCGCCAGCTTCCTATACAGGAGGAGTTCCCCCCCCCCCCCCCCCTCCGTTCCATTCCACTATTGGGGATAGGGTTTTATGTGTGGGGTCAAATGGGGCAGCAGGGATGTGGCTGGCGACCGAGTCTGGTCTCGCCCCGTTTTACTCCCCCATCTTCTTCCTCCTCCTGGGCCTCCCTAAGTGTTGATAGGGATGGACGGGAAGGGGGAGAGAGGTCTGCTCGGAAGTTGAAGCCAAGTCGATCGTAAAAGGCTTCTCCTTCTTCATCTTGTCGAAAACAAACACGAGGATGAAACTGGCCCTCCTTTATATTTGGTTGTGGGTTGAGCGAAGCCTAAGTGATGACGGGTCTAGGCGTTATTTATGCCCCGGAGAGGGGTGAGGTTGAGCTGACGCATTTGGGCGCCTCGAAGTGATCCAACCGAGCTTAGATAGTTTACGCATGGGCACTTAAAATGTAGTTTTTTTGCAGGCGCATGGTTATCAAGATATTGTGCTACTGTATCGGTTCTAATTTAATAATTTCTAGTTGGCTTAAACACAAGGACAAACAGTCTGTGCCGTGGAATTGACACAATCATGGTTTTCCTTCTTCAAGTAAGATGCAATGTGTGTAGTAAATATCTAGGTATAATTTATGCTTGGTGTAAACGTTAATCGAATCTATAATTTTTTGTTTATAAATATTCTTCTCGCCTTGCCAGTGAACAGACCATCAAGTTTAGGTCATGGTTCACCCCTTTCCTAAATATTTGCACTCTGAAACTACTTAATGGAAAACTACGAATTAATTTTACAAACTTATTGTGGCAATGATACGTGACTATAAAATTTCGTGATTTGGTGCCAAGAAGTCTTTTTCATTAACAGATTAAGAGGTGTGCATAGGTTGTCCAACCCCGCATTTTCATCTTAATCCGGAGGTCGAAATCAGCAGCATTTCTATCTGTACATTTCGTTATCCAAAAATTATGCCCTCAGTGATAGTCTAGGGATAACTTACTCTTAAGTCCAAAAAACAACAGGTTGAGATAATTTTTTTGGAGGTTATTCCTGTCGCAATGGTGGAAGAGGTGATTTCAGTATTGACGAAATCCTGCGTCGTGTTCTTATACCAAGTTATTCGTCTTTTGGGTTTTCTTTTTTCGGCCGGGGGAATGTGTACGTTTACCGTTCGTATGAACCTTAAATTTACGGCACATTTAAAATGCACTGTTTAAGGTAAAAAAAAATAAGGAAAAAAATTCGCAAGTGCGCGAAGCCCGAGGCGCAAAATGGCCCGATCTAATGTGGATCATTTTTTTCGAGCACCTGTCCAGCCACGTTCCTACCTGTGTTTTTCATCAGGGAATCACGCCTTAATTTTCAAATTTAATTACAAATTTAATTTCAAATGAATTATAGATCGAGTTCTCTGGGGGTGTTACATGGAAGTTTTTAAAGGTGGAGCACCGTCGGATTAGGTGTGGGAAGAAATGAGCCCTTTAAATTTATTACTTAGAAGTTAGTCACCCGAGTTAAGTCCTTAATCGACCCCTGTAAATTATTCGTTCCCCGTAAACTTTCGCGGCCCTCTTGAGCAGTGTAAATAACTTTTTCCACTCGTTACTCCCACCTCCTTTCCATTTAGGTTTATAAGGAACCTTCATTTTAGCCATGCCCGATAACCTACCTTATTTTTAACGTACTCTACGTTTACCAATCGATCTCAGATCGATCTGAACTCGGAACGATCTGAAAATTCCTGGCGAGACGACTCAGATCGCCTGGTTTACCAACTCGGACTGAAAATATCGATAGTGAATAATCGAATCTATCAGTTCAAGCACGATTGACTCGGTGTAGAAACAAGTGCAGAGTAGGAATATTTAAGTCACATTGCAATTGAACAAAATTGCACAATGGAGGTAGGTTGAGATGTGCTGCGATATCATCAATTTCACTTAATTTGTTTCCTAATGACAAACAAAAGAATAACGAGGTGCGCCACAAACCCGCTGGTTCAGATCGATCTGAAATCTTGGAATGGCTGAGAATGCGGACCCGCATCTCAGGTCGATCCCACCAGCCTGATGCGTTTATCATGCCGTTCTCATCGGGTCAGATCGATCTGAGATGGATTGGTAAACGAAGTGATAGATTATTTAGTAAGATTTCTGCAATCGAATGGTGTGCGAATATTACTTGGTCATCGGTCATCTAGCGAATATATAGAGGTAATAGTGGTATTATGGTAACCCGTTTCGTTAATGTCATAGGCCATCTACTTGATGAGCTAAAACAAAAATTTTATACCAAGTGCTCTTCGAGAAAATTACCAGTTGTGCTGGTAATATGAGCACCCTGGTAAATGGCGAAATAAATCCAAATTTATGATACAAAACAAAGTTTTATTGAGATAAAGAGAAAAATTATGATAAATTACTAATAACTCTTTTTACAACAAGAGTGAAATTCACCTTTATGTTGTCAACAAAATGATAATTGTTGAAATTATGGAAGATTGTGTGTAAAGTATGGTTATGAAATGAAATACATTTGAAAATGTAGAATAGTGACTACTTGCAAAAATCGCACACATAAACATTTGTTTCACACCCTGCACAATCTTTGTGCGCCCACAGTTCACCCAATATGAACTGAACCCATAGTTCACCTCTTGTGTCTCCAAGAAAAGTTCCTTCGCAAAAAAGGCAAAAAGTATCCTCATTTCCAGGGTTTGAAACTCCCACATCAAAATCCATAACCGATTTCCCCGAATCAATGTCAACATCACCATTATCTTCCTCCTCTGGGCCAAAAGCCAAATTTCTTTTGCATGATTTACTTTTGATCTTTCTTTTATCTCTTTTCCCCTCCGCTTTTCCTTTGGTCATTATTTGTTCTTTCTCCCATTCCTTTTCAGCATTTTTCCTAGCCAGAGCCTCCAAATTTAATTTGTATGGAGATGATGTTATGAGTGTAGCCTTTGCAGATTTAGGGCCTTTATTGGACTCTTATCTTTTTGGTTTGGGAATTGGCCAGATGTCTCGCGGGGAAACAACTTTTTTTAGTTTGAAGTGCATTGGACGTGCACCCTGAGTCCCCGCCTCCTGTAAATCTTTAGCACACGGCGTGTCATAAATTGACCTTTTATCTGAGACTGACGGAGTCGTGTCTTGTGGGTTTTGAAGGGCTGGAGCTGGAGCTCGTGAGGGAACTGTTGGTGAAGATTTATTTTTGGTTTCTGTCTTTGGATTGTTGAATGGTTTCAATATCCACTGTTTCTCCATAATCACTAGACGGCAGGAGATCAGCATCGCTAAATACGTTTCGGTCACGCGGGCAAAGTCCAGTTACCTTAAATCCATTTATAGAAATGGACGCAGTTTGGCATATTAGGTATGCCTTTACAAAAAGTTCAGCGATGTCATATGGTCCGAGGGGTCTATCATTTTGCCGCACCCACTGTCGAATATACTCGCTGTAATAACTTTTCGATGGATACATAAATGCCTGTCTAAAGGTTGTAGTTTATGCGTTGTATAAGGGGGGAGACTGATAATAGAAACATGGTTTTTCCGTCCAAGGTCAACAATGTCAATGTTTTTGGTTTGGGTAGTATGATGTCCATCAAGAATAAGGAGTACAGGGTCTTCCAACGTAGGTTTTGTTTTCTCGATAAAATGAATGAACCACTGTGTAAACAAATTTCCCTGAATCTAACCTGAAGGGTGGCATCTGCCAATGGCTCCGATTGGGGCTCCCCTCATCAAAGTTTCAGTTATATTCTTCCGAGGAAAAATAATCATTGGTGGCACAAACGTTCCCCCCGCACTCATGCAACATACAATGGTGATGAAAGACCCTCTTTCTGCAGAACTCAAGGCCCCGACTTGGCGTTTCCCTTTGAGACCCACAACACGTGGCACTTTACTTTGCACAACAGAGATGCCACTTTCATCTACATTGAATATGCGATCGGGTGGATACGAATGTTTCTCTATTCTGCCTCAATAATATCAAAGAAACCATTCACAGACTCTTTATGAAACCCGTTGGCTCGGGAAAAGGAAGTAGCCGTTGGATTTAGGAAAGACAATACATCGTTATGTCGGTTCATAAAATGATCAAACCACGCACGTCCTGCGACTCCATCGCCACCAAATGGATGTTTTATTCCATTTTTCTCGCACAATTGAAAAGCTAGACGCCGAACATCTTGTCTAGTTAGTCCGTAGAACTTTGTTTCCATTGTAAGAAGGTATTTCACGAGTTGTCTCTCTAGCTCTACTGGCATGATTGGCTCTCTCCCTAATTTGACACAGACTGCCTCCTCAGGAGGTAAGCTACAAGAAGCAAGCCCCTGCAGAGTTGTTCTTGGAACAAAAAGTATTTTAGCTGCTCGTTTAGCCCCCATGGAATTTTACCTTACAGCTTTTATGGCTTGTGCCATAACGATGTTATCCCAGGAATGCCTTTTGGGTTTTTTCCTGGGTGGGTATAGTTGTTTACGTGGCACCTACAACAAAAATGAACATTTCACTTCAGTGGTTGTCATATGAGCCCCTTTCAGTAGGGGCCCATGTTACCAGCACTAAAAGTGCCCATACTACCACCCTCGCCATATTGGAAAACAAAAGACCACCAGCAATTAACTTTAACCACAAATCGCTAAAAAAATTACTGTAATACATTCCTTAGTATGTCCACAATATACGGTGTGGCTAAGAGTATGCAGTAAATTAGGTATACTGGTTATAAAATCAGTATAAATACCTGAATTCAATAGTTTTCGTCGGAGCACAAACACAAAACTTGTGGAAACTCTCTAGCTGAAGGAGATGTCGACGTCAGCGCTTATACACGCTTTTCTATGAACTACTACTACTAGTTCAGGCATTTTCCGCTAGAATGCGTATGCTCCTTCTTTAGATATTAAGGGTGCCCATAATACCCACAGGTGCCCATAATACCACCTTCTCCTCTAGGTATTGGTTTAAACATGATGGATTTTAACTCAGAAATTCTTTGCCTTAATAGAAGTGCGATGTTATCTCTTCGAATAACTTTTTTATCTCAAGTTCCGCTCGAAAAATATTGTTTAAAAACTTGTATAACAGGCACTACACATTAAGTCGCCTAATATATATATTTCAGCTTAGGTCATCAACAATAATACGCGAGTATTTATGTGTTAATTACAGACTCGGTTTTAGTTGGGGCACTTAGCCGACATACTATGAATACTTTTAGGCTCTACAAAGAGAAATATAGTTTGAAGGGTAACATAATATTAATGTAAATTTTTAACTTCTCAGGGTACACAATTTCATTACCTTATAAATTTAGAGACGATGTAATGGAAATAGATGAAGATGAGGAAGGATGGGTCTAATTAGAATATTTTGGCTAGAAGCCTCACTATGCCCTTTCTGGAGCATTTGCATCGGATTGAGGGAATTGTGTTCATATCCTCCCAGTAAATTATTCCGTAGCTTAACTTTCATTGAACCAAAGCGTAATGAATTTTCTTAATCAACGGCATGGGTCATTTGTTTCGAAGGAAATATAATTTCGCGTTTTATTCGGAGAAATTCGAAGAAAAGAAATAAGAAAAAATTAAGAAAACGGATTTCTCTTGCATTCTAAAATTCACGATTTTGAGCGGTCTCCCGCTGACGTTGCGCTGTGCCTAGCCTGCTTTTCTGCAGATGAGGAAGGGAGAAAAACCCCAAAAATCATGGTAGGTCGTGGGAATGATCCCTATGGTTGGTGGGGCGAGGTGGCCGCAAGTGTTGCCAGGCGTCCCATATCCGCACTCGCACAGCACTAAAGCGTACGTGCTCCGGGACATTACGCCAAGTCATTAAGGTCAGCCCAGCCAGGGAAAGAACCCGGGTCCGTCGCGTCGAATGCCGTTGCGGAACCATCTCCCCCCTTCCATCCAGAGCAATTCTCCTCGCCGCTCAACGAAGATGGAGGTTTCGGTGCTTCACCCATAGGGGGCGCGAGGTGTGTTCCGGAGGGGGGGGGGGGCGGCGGGCCACCCTAGGCGTGTGGGTCCATGGGGTCCGCGGCCTCGGACCGATGTTAATGGTCTCCCGGTGAGCAAATGGGTCTAATCTAGCGGGGAGACGAGAATGCCCGGAGTCCGGGGTTCGACCTCCCGGGTGATCGATGTCTCGCCGTAATGACCAGGGAGTCGCCGCCCATGATATGCAGGGACGAGGTGAACGCGAGGGTCGTTGGAGGGAGTAATGCCCTCCAGGTGGGGCTCTGTGAGATATGAACGTAATTTTTTTAAAATTCTGTGAGATCCTGCACGTCGGTTACTTGAAACTGTCACTTGTTGAGGATGTATGTATATACTTATCAACAGCAGTCACCAATCCGATGATTGGGCTTGGCTGTGTGTAAATCCCGTTTTATACGGGGTACATAATTGCACAATATTGTATGTGTACGAACTTGCATTTCAAATTGCATCGCATGAAGCGATGAATTGCAGGAACGAATGCACGACTACATTGACGCGAGATGGCGAAATAGCCCATGCTCTAATTCATTAGATTGAGATTGAGAAAATGTCAGATTGAGAAAAAAACTCCGTTTAAAATTGTGCAATTTCGCGCTTCGTGTAAAACGGGCTTAAGGACCCGTACCTAGTTTTATTATGTGTTATGATCATGCTCTCCGAACGATATGAGAAAATTGATTGTGTCGGGCCTGGTTTGTTCGAAACGATTGGTTTTCATATTGAAGGGCCATACTTAATGGCTTCTCAAACTTTTATATTAGCACAGTGTCAATTTTTCCAGTATAATGAATGTAATGAATTGAAACGACCAAGTTTGTCACTAGTTTTAATTTAGATTTGAGAAAAGTTTTCAATGAATTATCCTGCTACGCCTTTGGTTAAATCACGAATAAAGTTTCTTTTTTCAAATTCATATTTTCTTTATTTTTACCAATGTTTTTTTAAAATTTGTTTAACATATATAAGTTGCTAAGTTGATGCGAATTCCATGCTTTTGAGATTATTTTGTATAGTGGATATTCTACGTCCAGATTTATTTATGCCTGTCCGTCACGCATTCTCATGGGAAAATATAAATAGGCGCTAGGGGTTGTGAGATAAGGAACAGGGATGCAAAGAGCAAGGTTATATCCCCCTCCTCAAAAATTTAATGTTGTTAATATCAGTGTACTATATGAGAGTGTTTTTTCGTCTATAAGCAAGGTTTTGTCCTCCAGAATCAATGGATTGCTAAAAGTTGTTGACGCCACGATTTAGCGCACTTCAGTGCGCTTGGACTTAGAATGGCTCGTCGTGAGCTGGCTAACCGTTATGTATCCTGTCTGTCGGTACTCAATTGTCACGACTCAGTGATTTATTAACAGTATTTAACTTATGTGTTCAAATGTGTTGGTACCAAAGAAGGTAAGCTTTTTTGCCGAACGGTAATTAAAAACCTCACATTGCCGTAATATTGTTACGACAGGGTGATAATGGAAGATAAAAACACTCGTAACTTAAACGTAAAAACAACGCTCTAAAATCATGGTTTGTAAATAGTGAAGTTAGTTGTTAATTTTATCGTTGATTTCAGATGTGTAAATATGTTAGTTCGTTGATTGGAAATTTTTAATGTTGACGGGGTTGCTCCACATGGCGATAAGGTAGAGACTCGCCGTTTTATGGCACCAGAACTAAAATAAAATAAAAGCAGTGTCATATAAATATTGATTTTATCGCTTTGAATTGATTTCGGATGCTGGAAAAAAGTCCAAACTCTATTAGGTCCAAAAAGATAAAAATAAACTATTCTACAAGTTAATTTTTCCTTCAAAATAGAACCGAGAAACTTATTATAGCTTACTAAACAGCAACTAGCATTTGTAAAACTTCACTGTTTATTTATTTATAATTCACTTCAAAGTTAACCTTTTTCGCGGACAAAATTTGATTTTTAGACATGGCCATGTTTGAAATTATTGTAAAACGTCGAAATGCTAGTGGACATTAGTTTCCTGTATACTAAGTCGCACTCAGAAGGGGTTTTATAATACTGAAAGTGTAGAAAATCTGCCTACTGGTAGCCTACAACCGGTTTAACAGCGGATCTCTCGTCTGGTCGTTAACTGTCAAGAATATGTCGACGTTGGAATAGACTTAGAAAATATTACATGTATTGGTCATGGCTTATATTTGTAAAATGGAGATACAAGCAGATATTTGTAAAATAATTCGTTACTTTTTTATACATTGTTTATGAAATATCTTACATTTGTAAAATCAAACTGTTTGCATAAAAATTTAGATTTATTGTATGTTGGACTTCTTTATTTGTGGACTTGAGTATTTTGGACTTTTCATGTTTTAGACTTTTAATGTTTTAGACTTTTTTTGATATTTCGGTTTGGACTGTTTGTCATCCAATCAATAAATTCATTACCGATCATCTTGGATCGGATCATCCCCTTTTCTTATCCTGCATGCATCGACATAGCTTCCGATCTGTTCTGCAGTCTACCGCTCTCAGCGGAGAGTCTGAAACGAGTCCTAAGCCGCCTAAGTCATTTGCACGCTAATTAGCCTCAGTTTCTCTCAGAAGGACTGAACTACCGCTTAAATTTTATTCGAAGATAATAGGTAACCGTCGTTAAAGTATGCTGCCACTGCCTTGTTGTAAATTAGATATTGACTTTACCCTATTTATTTACTCCTGTCAGAGAGCTTTGTATATTTCAGAGTTCTTCTTATGCCGTATAAAATACGTTTTCTTCACTTAACTGATGCAATTTCCTCCGTTCTATTGTCTTTGCTTTCATGGCATTGTGTAATCTCATCGTTACAGTTTTCTATTGTTTTATTTATTTGTTGTATTGAGTTTTTGTTCCTTCCCCTGGCGTACCAAAGTCTTTCAATTGTAAATTATTTTTTTCCACCCTTGGGAAACCATCCTCTCTAATTCCTTCCTTTTCCTTCGGAGTCCTCTTTCTGAAACCGTGCATTTTTCAAACTTTATTTCGAGGCCTTAAATGCTATAAACGTCTAAATTTAAGTCCTCAATGATCAGTTCATTATTTATTTTGGCTGCCTGGTGTAAGGTTTTTCTAGTTGGCGATTTTCAGTACTGATAACAGCAACAAGTACCATACTTGTTTATCCGGGTTTCGCCAACAACCAATTCAGTTAGAAGTTTTCAAATGATGTTTGGATGCATTACAAGTCCCCTGAAGTAACTTAAAAAGCTGAAATCTCGCTCTAGGTACTTGAAAACTGAGCATTGGATTTTGCAATTAAACCTTTTTCCTATAAATTTCAGTTGTTACTCTGTGATTTTAGTGCTGAAATACGGAAGTGCCTGGTAAAATCGTCCGTAATGCTTTGCTGCCCTTGCTGGGGAGATGCAGGAGACAAAGCGTGAAGAAGTGTCGCTGGGCTTCTGGATGTCGTAAGTTTGTTGACGCCGGACTAAGATCAGTTTGAAAATGAAAAAAATAGACTAGCCCGAACGGAATGGGAAGCGCTTGAGACATGGGAATTTTAACGTGTAAAGAGAGATGAGTATGGGAGGAAAACAGGAAGGCTTGCTCCGAAAGGTTTGGAGGCTTGAGAAATCGCGCGTCACTGACAAACACATGGAAGAGTTTTAAAAGGCGAATTACGGATCTCGGGGGAAGACAGGCCGAGCCTTTTAAAATGGTGTAATTTCTCCGACAGAACTATTAGCGTCTATTGTCGGGAGTTTTTTCTTCTGGTGCGTATCTGTATGAGGGGGATTTGGTTATTGTAGCCTGGAGACTTCCTCTTTCAAGGGGTGGCTATCTAGCCGGTGGGATTGTTGGAAGGATACTTAAGGTGCGAGTCCAGTGTTGGGAGGGGTCGAATGGTTAAAAGGAAGAGGGGGATGGAGGAGTAGGTCGTCTTGACCATCTGCCGCGCGGCCGAAGGGGTTTGGGGATTTTAATGGCCGATGAGAAAGGCGCAGGAGGAGATGAGAAAGCCGGGATCTCCGTAATGGGAGGCGAGAGCCTAGGTAGCGCTCTTTGTTGGGCGAGGGAAGATAGCGAAAAGTGACCAAATGGGCGAGAAATAGGAGAACAGGGGGGACGGGTGAAGAAATTGGGCGTCGGCCGAGCTTGGGAACAACGGGGTTTGTTGGCCAGACCAAGGGATGAAAGAGCGTTGTTGGACGGGTGCTATTTCAACTATGACTAATGGGTCCGTCTATGCCCTCATCCTCCCGGCTGTGCTTTCATGGGGCTATTTTTACGGGAGTACGGGTTGGTTTGGGGACTGGTTGTCTCCTCCCATCCCGGGGTCCTCGGTTTGAATCTCGACTGCGGACGAGACTTCACCTTGGGTTCTCGATCCCTCGATAAGTGCCCAGTGGTTAGGACCTGATTCGAGGTGTGGACCATACCCTGCGTACGCCGTCATCGTTCGGGACCCTGCTCAGAATGACTTAACCAAAAAATAAACAAAATACAAAGGAAAGCTCTGCGCTTCGTCAAGGAAGACCTAGTAGACTAGTGAACCATTGGTTATATATCATATTAACTGTACTTTCATAGTACCCAAATCATGGATGGTTGAAAAATGATAATTGCTGAACGAGCCAAGTCTTTGTATTACTCAATAGTCGATATCATAATGGTGATTGAGTCCGATGTCAATTCGAGAGACAAACTTGCTTTAAATGAAAAGTTATTCTCTGTGCAGGATGGGTTTAGACGGTAGGTTGCGTAATGTGCATCTTTTAACGTCAACTTAACGTGTTACCTCAGGTTTTTTTCGTAAGGAGGTTGTGTTGAGTTTTTTTTTGAAGTTAGTTCTTACCGCGTTATCCCTCTGTAGTAGTTCAGAAGACTTAGGCACGCAAGCTGTTGCTCTCATCATGCAGCCCGCCTCCCCTCTGTACCCTGACCCGAATTAACGCTTACCTCAAGACGTGTTACTTAAGGATTATCCTTCGGAGAAGTCTACGGTATTTCAGAGATAAAACTTTTAAAATCACAGCCTCCCCTTCTCATTTAAACATGTGTTTTTAGGAATAAATTTCTTAAGCAACCAAAAATCGTGAAAACAAATTCGAGTGTTTAGCTTTCCTGGAAACGGTGAAACATAATTTTGAATAAAAATTCTCTTGATTCAAAAGAACAACATTTGTGGCATGTTTAACATCTTTAGCTGCCATTACGCGTTTTGCATTTCTGTGGCATGTTTATGAAAAATATTACCGTGAGATATTTATATCCCCGTGTGCCAGTTACTTTTTTAAATGTAAAAAAATTCAACGATTCCAAGTGGTGTAAATTTTTTTAGCCTTAATCTTTTTAGCTCAGTAGTTTTACAAAATAAGCCGGTACATCATGGCACCACTTCCATTGCTCGCTTGGTGAGTCGATTTTGTTTTGTGAATGCTGGAGATCTTGAAATATTCTGCAATGTTATTCCGTATAGAAAGATGGAATTGGTATTTATATCCCCTCCTACTTCCTCGTTCTATGGTCTTTCTTGACGAAAAGGCAAATTCCAGCTCAGGGAGCCTCATCTCTGATCCAGTAGAGCCATTTGGCCGATATTCATCTACATCTACGTCATATCCTCCAAGCCACCCAAAGGGTGCGTGGCAGGGGGTGCTTCCACACCAGGCATGCATGACTGATACGGTAGAACACCGAAATTACATTGAAACCCGCGTGCCACACATGCAAAGCGCCAATTAAAAATCTAATAACCAACAAACATTCTATCGTCAATCGTTCCAACATGCAAGGGATACAAAGACTACTACTACATATTCAAAATATCATGCATAAATAAGAACATCAATATTTACATCATGCATAAATAAGAACGTAGAGAATATAAAGAGAAAGATTTACCGTCTGCCTTTTGTCACAATTCGAACTATTCATGACGACGATCTCAGCTGTTAAGGTCCCGAATGGTACGCGGAAAAAAATGACATTTTATACCTATCGGTTCTACAATCTATCTCTCTAATTTTATTGGCGCGGTCTTATCTGCCGTAGTACGAGGGGGTTAATAGTATGTTTTTTACGTCGTCAGAGAATTGATTTTCCTGAAATTTAGTTAGGAGGTTAAGCCTATAATTTAATCTACGCTGTGATAGCGATTCCCATCCTAATTCTTCTAACAGTCCAGACACACTAGCCAACTTATCGTAGCATCGTTTCACAAACCTGGCTCCTCTTCGCTGTACGCGATCTAACTCTGATATCAACCCCGTTTCGTATGGATCCCATACACTAACAGCATATTGTCGAGGCTCAGGTTGACAAATTGCGAGGGTAGCAGTGGGCGCTTTTCTTAGATTGAGACCTCTTCTACTTCGTATAATCTCGATAATCAACAGTAGTGAATGCTTAGGAGACTGACAGTTTAGGCAATCAACGGAAATGACTGGAGTCACAAATATACAGTGGCTCCACCAGTTCATAACTTTACCCCGCTCTGCTATCGCGCTAAAATTATGTGGAATTGCTATGGAATCCATCGCGTATTTCGACAAAAATCTCCTCTCCTCCTAGTTGCCTGACTATTTCTCTGAATTTTAGTGTACAAATCTACATACTACCCTGCGAATGATACGTAAGGAGAATCAGTTGTCAGTGCCATGAAAAAATTTGGGTTATACTGGAAAAAGGCCAAAAGAAATAGATGAACTCGAGCATCATTCAGAAGATATTATAGCCAAAATAAAGTCCCCAAGGTTAATTTGAAAGAGAGGCATATTTTCAGTGCCAGAGTACTCATGACAAACATTGTAAACATTTTGTTTGTGTTCTTGTTTATCGTCAAATTAGACATTTTTGGAGAATTTTTGTTTTTCATTAGTATTTTGTTGTTTATTAAACAGTAGTTATGGTTAGGATTCAACTTTTATATTTTCAGCATTTATGTTTTTACCTTTGTAAAAATTTTCAGAATATTTCCAATAATTTTTTAAGGCCTCCGCCGCTTAAAATTTTCACAAAATCTACATTTCAGTATTTGTCTAAAAATAAATAAATGATTCCTAGGAGGGAAAGCTGTAAATGTATTAGTTTTCTTAGGGAAAAATAACTTGTCGGAATATAACCGCAAACGTGGGGTACAATTGTTACAGCGATATTAAAAAGTGCTGTTAAACTGAGATAACTGAACATTTGATATTTCCACAAAAGGTAGCTGAAATATTTTGCTTTGAGGCTCGGTAATTGTTTCTTCTGAGTAATCAAGGACTTCCGTCCAAAAATGAATAAACCTTGAATGTTGTCACGATTTCACCCCGGTTTAAGGTATGTAAGAAGGCAATTTAAGACGCAAGCTCATGCTGATTTACTAGTAGAGTAAGTTATCGATGGAAAACATTGTAAAATTACAAAATTTGCGCATTATTCCGCAAGCGCTTTCGGAAAATGAAGGTCTACACCTACATACTACCCCGCGAGCCGCCGCATGGGCGTGTGGCAGGGGGTGGTAGGTCACCAGTCGTGTATAGATGTAAACTTTTTGGAGGTGAAATGGTGACATGTAATATGGGAGTGTATTTGGAGGAGCTCAGTTTTTATTGTGGTCGCTTATTGTGCGCGGAAAAAACGATTTTTTGTACCTATCTGTTCGGCGATGTAGTACCTCTCTTATTTTATCGCTTCTGTCAGGCTTAGAGATGTAATGAGGCGTCATGAAAATACTCTCTGTGTCGCTCAGAAACTCACAAGGTAAATGATTAGGTAGATATCGTTAGTTATTATCAATACAATCAAAGGCCCTTAATAATCTCTTCTTTTTTTTTAGAGAACGTGTCATTGTAAACGAATTTTCATGGACGTTCCGTTCGTGAATTAAATACTCAGCGAGTATCCGTATTGTGTGGAAGAGGTATGGCCTGCTCTCGCTCATCCTCCCCAAGTCTATCACCCAGTCATCCCGGTCCACATGCTTTGAAACATTTTCTCGACAGTCATTTGTTTTAGTGAAGCATCCCGGGAACGTGGAGTGGTGTCGCTGTCGTCGCGTCGTCTCTCGCGGGTTACCACAGGAGCGACACTGTGCGTTATTTGAATTCCCAGTCATTTTCGATGGACCAAAGGGAATGGGGATCGAGTTAGTGGATTACTCGTTGGATGTTTCGAGGGTCCTCACTCCATCGTTACTCGGTACAGTCTCCGCTCTCTTTCTCGATTTACGTTTCTTTTTTGTCTGCGACATCAAACGCGTGCGACGGGGAAAAAAAACAACACTCTTTGAAAACCAGCGGTGGGAGAAGGAACTTGAGAGATGACACTTTAGTCGAGGGTGTATATTTTTTAGACAGGGTCGCGATTCAAAGAAAATGAGAAACAAAAGAGTGGCGAAATATTTTATGCGGAAGTCCTCTGCTTTCGCGCCATACTTTCGGAATGGTGCTGTGGAGGGTGTTACGGGGACAAGGCAATCGGTGGCCGCCTCCACTCTACCCAAACCAGATAGGATAAAATGTTTTTTGTACGAAAAAAAACTGATAGACTTTGGAGGGCGAGTGGGGAAATTCCGACTCATTTTACATTTCGTCGCGGGTATAGACAGAGGGGGTCTGTGCGTGTGAGTGTAATGAAATGTGGCCTTGCCGCTACGTTTTGCTAAACTAAGCTATCGAGATAGGGGAAGTACAAGAGGCATCATTTTTTTTTCTCCGGCGAATGTGCTCTCAGATCCTTTTATTTTCAAGGATTTTTCCTTGACCTCTCTGTTTAGGTGTCTCTCTGCTTACGCCTTTTTCTTTCTCCAATACAACACCCCCTTCCCTTCGCTCGCCTCTCTTGTTCAAAGCCCTGGTTTCTTTCATGTTCCCCGCCGATCGTGAGTGGGCTTCACGTTTCGCCACCCGTCGCTTGGAGGGCGTCGCGACGCATAAGGTTTGTTGATCTGTCGAGGTACAGCCCGTATCGGATCACCCTTCAGTGTCTAGAGCCGGTGTCTCTCGGGTCGTTTTTCTCTGCGTTTCTTCCCGCATCTGCGCCTGGGATCGTCTGTGCCACGGGGTAAGGAACACTAGGATACACCATTAACAGTATTTCATCATTAATTACGATAGATGCCCCCCTCTAAAAGTTAAATTTGGCGTGATAAGTGACTCAAAACAGAGGCTCTTACCCGGATGAGCTGGAATAAATGTACTTTTGCGAAATAGACTAAAAAGAATATAACTTTAAAGGCCGCTACACGCGGTACATTTTATTGTGCAAACGAATGTATCATGGATTGTACAAGAAAATGAATGGAATTAGAGCTGGTTATATTTCCCGTTCAGTCATTAGAGAATCATACAATTTGTAGCTTAACGCGGTACGATTTTCCTCATGCAAGAGTTCATAAATTCGTTTGTACATTAAAATGTACCGTATGTAAAGCGGCCGTACTAAAACAGGTAGACAATCATCATTTTCAAATCAATGTGAAAAGAAAACGTATCTTGTTCACTACTCGTATCTATGTATCAGTATTATCTACTAGTATCTATAGTATTTCTGATGGAAGTAGTTCCGTAGAAATGGAGAGAAGTGCTAGCATGTTTTCATACAGTATAGTCTTACGAACACTGCGTGTTATTTTAAAGGTACATAAGTTGTTTCCCATACCTGGCAAATAATTACCTACGTTTACAACATAAGCGACTATATTTTCTCGGTAACATACTGTATTCGGAAAACAAGAAAATGGTTACCTCGTGCATGAACAAAAAAGCTTACCTTGGGTGCCTTGAATTGGCTTGCATTTTCCAATTCATTTTTAATGTTGTGTCTAATCGTGGTCCAGTGTCCTCTGCTGCATTCCGAAACAAAACACGTGCAGCTGATTTCAATGTTTAACGATGAGTCAAGACTTGACTCTTAGTCGTCTTAATCGCCACAATTGCAATTCCGCAACTGTTCTCCACCACGCTTATTTCAGAAAAGAAGTCGAATCTGCTCGGATAGTTGAAGCCCGGCTGTTTACTGCGCCTCTATTGGTAAGCTGAAAATGTCTTCCCGTCAGAGTACTTTGCTTTTCATCCGGGCTTATATCTGTCCCATTTTCCGTATTCCGATCGCACTCCTGTTTCTTACTCCGTGGTCTGAGAATTTTATCGGGACGAATACCTGTATTTTCCCAAGAGAATTGGTACTATTTGAACCTCTAGGAAGCGTGGTCCTATCCTGAGACGCAATTCTAGGAGTATGATCTCTGCATGTCCTACCTTGGCTTGTTCGATTAAACGATTAATCGAATTCTTAGACGATACTTTTAAGCATCGCGATACAGTGAACCGCGTCGATGACGATGTCTTCGTCCGCCAACAGTGATGAGTCGATGTGAATTTTCGATGTCGATGAGTCGAAGCGATTCACCTATGTCGATGAGTCGATGCGGATCATTGATGCCGACGAGTAGAAGGTGAAATCTGATTTGAAGAACCTTGAAGATGGTGAAATCTGTTTTACATATACCTCGCACCTCCTATAAATGGGTTCAGGGAGCAATTTCAGTTCACTGTTGATAAAATGTGGAGTTTCAGTTGCGGTCTCTTTTATAAATAGGACTTGTCATTCTCAGTTAAGTGTAACCCAGTCCCATCTTTTCTTAAACGCCACACCAAACGGCCTGACGTGACAGTCCCATTGTTCTTCATCCTGTTCATAAAACTTAGTCTCTTCCTTCTCCATCCTCGCTTACAAAACATCTTCCTCTCTACCACGGCCTTAAGCAAAGCATTTCCCCTCGTTACCTCCTACTAAGCCCTTTCATAATCTCATGCAGATACAATTTTAAAATCTATATATATAAAAACGACTGTATGTCTGTCCTGTAGGCATTACTACACTGTTGATCCGATCGCCAAGAAACTTTAAGAAGTTGTTGAGTACACTCTTGCGAAGGTTTTAGGTATAAAAATTTTTTAAATTTTGCCCCCCCTCCCCTCCCCCAAGGTCCTTTTAATCTTTCGAATACTTTTCGCGCAACAACGCCCGACGGGTAAGTGCATTACTACAGTTTTAATCCTATCGTGCTGAAATTTTGCCGAGTAATAGCTCAAGGCAGGAGGAAAGTTGTAGGCTACTTTAAAATGATCTCAGGGCCCATAAAGGTCCCAAAAAGGGGCCCTTAGGTGGTTCGCGGTACGTATCGGGTTTTGTGCAGTGGTTTCATTTTTTACTTTTTTAAATTATTTCCGCTCAAGATAGAGAGTTGGAATTTTTTTATTAAATGTCTGAAAGAATGAAGTTTTTAGTTCTTTCAATTAATTATCCTTTTCACTTCGTAATTGACTGAAAATTGCGTTTTTAGCTGCAGAAACACATATTTTTCTGTGAAATCAACAATACCATATTCGCTTGACAACCAGATTTCGGTCATTGCTGTTGGAATTCATATTGCTTAGTTGAGCCGATTAGGAATGCTAAGCATTGGGATTTGTGCAGCGGTTAATTATTTCGCTTTTTAAAACAACTTTAACTAAAGATAGAGAGTTGAAATTCATTGTATCACATACCCGAAAGCATGATACTACTAAAATTAGTGGTACCATGCCCGAAAGAATGAAGTTTCTCTCTTTTTCAATCGATTTTATTTTACGCATTTTCTTTGACAACCAAATAAACAAACAAAAATAAACATTAAATCAAATCTTAATTAACGAAAATGAAATTCTGAATAGCTACTCAACAAGTAAGTACTCGAATTATGTACTTAACTATAATGTTCTTTTAGCCTGGCTGTGCAGGTAGTATGATTACAGTAAAGGGTTTCAAAAAATTGTCTCTCTACTCTATATTAAACAAGTTTTACAAATTTCATTGTTTTTATTTTACCATGTTATTTTTTATCATTCTGTCAATTTTTCAGTCATTTGACTTATAATTATTATTGTTCATGGGAGATATTTTCACATTGTTTACTTACTATTGTCTAACAATTGTATAGATGCTCTGCAGAAGAAAATATTAATTTAATAAAACAATTCCTTGAAATGTAGTCTGATATCACAACTACTTACTAACTCCTCACCTCTTATATTAAGAGTTTTGAAGGAAGTATGATCCCGAGCAACGCCGGGTAATTCAGCTAGTAAATGAATAAAATTTGTGTTGATATGCAGTGCGAAAAAGAAACGAAAATGATGGTTTTGAAAAAGTCGGCAGAGATGTTCCAAAAGACATAGGGAATTGATGGCGCAGTCGTATGAGAGATACTACGTCTGCGATTCACTCCACCTGGCCTGTCATTCGGCGTTGTCTCCAAACATGCACGGATGAATTAAATCTGGTATTTGATATGAGGTAGCTACCACCGCTTAGATTTCTCGAAAAAAATTACGCTCTCCACTTTAAATCAAGTGTTGGTTAATGTTTAAATTTTATTTTGGTCTGGGCCCACTAAGTCTCCGGTCCTCAACCTTCGTTCGCGACGACCTTCTCCTGCAACCCTTGTGCCGTTATTTGATATTTCGTATTCGTCTCTTGCGGGCAAGAAAGGCCGCCATTGTTGTCAGAAAAAAAGAAGTAAGGTTTTTTTGTCTCATAATGTTTGCCTTTTGTTTATTTTTCCTCCGGAGTGGGTGTGTATACCTCGTGTTTTTTACGTACATATCTCTCTCTCCTCTTTTCGTCCATCAAATGGAGAAGTATTTTAATTTTTTCTCCTTCTTCGCTCATTCCTCCAGAAAGCAATTACGGCGCACTCCTTTTGTTGGCGTCGTCTTCTTGCTTTTCGCTCGGCGCGCGAGTGAAGGGAGGGAATAATTGATGAGAAAATGTGAAGTGAAATTCGTAATTTATGCACTGTATAGAAGAATAAAGTAATTGACGGGCGGTATTAAGAAGAGGGGAATTGCAACGATAACCGACAATACGGAAAGGTTAGTCGTCGAGGCAAAAGATATCCAAGAGTTGTGGAAGGAATACGTCGAAAATCTCTTGGTTAAAGGAATACGGTCCAATAGGTTACGTTTATTAAGAAAGGATGGCATCGGGCCAGGCTTCTTTGAGAGTGAAATGAAAGAGCACAACTAGACAGGATAAAATAAGGCGATTGATAACGTACCAGCAGAGCTTCTGTAGAGTATGAGGAAGAGCAGACGCGGGAAAATTCCTTCGCTAATTCCTAGTTTTTTTACGATGATAATGTTACATTACTCCGTCAGAGAATGCTTACAACATAATATCTTTGGTTAAATCGGGGCGTAGCATTGGGTAGCCATGAAGATAAACCTGAATTATGGCTACCGTCGTTTACGGAATGGGTTATGCACACATATATAAACAAATACAGCATTTTGAAATTACAGTACATGTGTCAAATAATATTACCGTTTTTAGAAAACATCCTCTCGACTTTCTTTAGTGAACAACCAAGATCGTATATTTTTCATTGTTTTGTTTGGGATTTTTTAATTAAAACAGGAAACATTTAATAAATTATATACCTTAGGTCCTATGCAAGAACACTGCATATGGACGGAAAACTCCCATCTCGACTCTGTTGCCACTGGAAGCGAAAGAATTGAAGTTCCACTTTTGACCACAGGCTGCGCTGTTTGACTAATTGATCCATATAGCAGACGTCTCTGGGCTAACTATACGGGTTTTTACATCTCCTTTTTCTCCGCCAGTACGATGATTTATACTGCAAGTAATACTTAAAGGCATTGAATAGTAGATATATGTACCTAAGGTACCGAGCCATCGACGAGAAAACTCTCGAGAGCGTCTTGAAATAAATAAATGACACCGAAGGCGTACGGCATTAGGTGATGTAATCGGTGGATTCTTATACCGAAATCCACCCTAAAATTTTTAATTTATGATGTAAAATAAGGGAACAGAGAGCATTGAATTAATAATTAATGCAATTAATACGAAAGCTATTTAATTTCAGGTTATTCGATGCCAATTTACGTATTTCGACACCTCCACTAGCGACATCAGCTGATGATGGCGAAATCAGCTGATGTGGTTGGCAAACTTGCGAATAGAATCTTCGCAAGTCTGTGCTTCCGGCGGGATAGATATGAAAACAAGGTTATTGTATGTCTTCGGGAGGAAAATGTAGCTCACACACCCGATCCTCCTTCCCTAGGACATCATCCTTTCGAGGAATAGCCTTCCCCCATTTTTGAAGCTGAGACTCCGACTGATGAATAATTTCGAATAAATAGAAAACATCACGATTGAAATACGTTCATGAGATTAATAGTGCTATAAATTCACAATTCTATGTGACCGTAATGGCTACCATGATGTAAGGGCAACAATCCCCACCCAAGTCAACTTACATTAGCCTTAAACAAGCTTTTGTTCTTCACGCCGAGAATCTTGTTCCTCCTCCTTGTATTCGCGTACCCTGTAGAGCACCCCGGCACAAAACAACACCGCAAACCCATTTGTAACCAAACTCTCGTCGTTTTTCCGCACGTATACATACGGACTCCCTTCACTACAATGCACTACTCGTTGCCAACAAGGATATATTTGGTGACTGAGACACCTATCGGAGGATTCTGGAACGCCATTAACCTGCGAAAGTAATTTTAGCAAATGACGATCGAAAGCGCATCGAGAGTCGCGTCCTTATGCAGTGTTCTTGATTACCATATTCATTGTTTACTTCCGTCATCCATTTGTTTGGAAAAGGCCGGAAGTTATGTGTAAGCAGAACGATGCCCAGCAAGTGGCGATACGATTCGAAATATCGCTATGTTAGCTACTTCCATAGAAGCCAATTACCATGTGTATACCCGCCTTATCGCAGCTCGATATATCGCATTTCTCGACGATTGATACCGCAGCGCGACAACATCTCCGACATTTCGCAGTCGATGTATGTCAGCCCTTGGGTCAGGATTCCTACAGTAGAGCGTCAGTAATCCGGGCGTCAAAAATCCGGACCGTCGATAATCCGGATTCACATCCGGCGAAAAGTAAGTTGAAGTGAATACAATGTACAGTCACTTCATAAAGTATCGCGAAACACTACGCTATAGGTCGGATGTCGTAGCTCGAAATAAGTTGGCTATCCTGAACTATCTCTGGTGGCTATGTCCCTCTTGACTTTCAATAAATATCATACTGTACCTGGAAATGCTCATAGTCAACAGAGATGGCTCAGTATAGCCAACGCACTTCCAGCTTCGAAAGCCGACCTATACAAACCGCTAGCATAAAGTGTCGCGATACTTTATGAAGTGACTGTACATATTTGTCAAAAGCGTTGATGCGAGACTCGGCGGGGTCATCGACCGCTAAAATATTTTTATTTATCTCTTATAATAATTTAACTACAGCACTAAATTGAATTACTGTTTTTACCGTTTTTAACTAAGTTTCTTTATGTTTTAGACATCAAACGGCCTTTTTATGTTTCTTTTCGAAAATCCGGACTTCTTGATAATCCGGACTGGGTCCGGTAACAATTGATCCGGAACAATTATCGACGCTCTGCTGTACTTCCAACCTCGTTCAACTCACGAAACGAACCGCCTTCGACATCCCCTGCCAACCGCCGCCGAGTCACTCCATGCCTTCCTCTATTATATGGCTTTTTCTCTCAAGATGTTCCTCCTCCCTCCTTTGTCCGCTCCCCACCCCTCATTCGAAGAGAGTATGTCGGTTGCAGAGGGAATGAAGAGGGCGTCCCGGAAAGAGTGTGGGGGGAGGGGAGCAGGGGTTCAAGGGGTGGCGTGTGCACGGTCTCTCGCTGGAGGGTAACCCTGTAGAAGGGGTACGGGGAGGCAGGAGGGTGCAAAAGGAAGAAAAAACCGTTAATAACCCCTCTCTTTGGTAACAACAGGATGATTAACCTGCTTTATAATGAGGGGAGCCCATATTATGTATTTCTGGGGTGTGTGTATATATGTATATACACGTGTACTCACCGTAGTTTTCACTTTTTATTCTTTACGATTTTTTTACCGAGTGCGGACCCTTAATCCGCCGAGAGAGTTGGGCGGGATGTATACATTTGAAGTGGGCGCCGGATACCTTACCCTACTTGCGAAGTGGGATTTTTCGCTATCATAGCGACAGAGCGGTGATTTTCATGGTTGGTAATGGTGTAATTAGCGCCTTCCTAGAATCCTTGGTCCCAAGAAAATTACTATTAAATCTCACGTCCAACAGCGCTGGTTACTTGAAGGTTTCTTGTTTATTACGCCTTTTTTAAATATTGCTCTGTGTAGCAAAGTACGTAATTGTAGTATGATATATTGTACGAAATTGCCAGTGACTCCGACTTTTGGATGACTCTATTATTTTATGAGAGTTGCCATGTTCCATGCCACGATTAGAGCTCCATCTACTTTGAGTATATCACATGAATGTTTTTGAAGATGGTGCACCTTTCGGGTTAGGTGTGAGAAGAAATTTGAAGCCCTTGAAATTTATTACTCATAAGTCTATCATCCGAGTTAAGCCCTTAATCGGTCCCTGTAAATTATAACTCTTCCCTCGTGAACTTCCGCGGCGCTGTTGAGCGGTGTGAATCAGGGTCGTTCGATTTGATGTCTCATTCGATATGGGTCTTCGCAAAATTTCTACCACACGACCGCCATTAATGTGCTTACTGAGCAGTTACCACCGTTGCACACCCAAGAAAATCGGCGAATGTGCGGCACCAGCCATCATTTGGAAAAAAATTCACTGAAAAAATCATGAAAAACGTTGAACACCCTATGCTCTGCTCATAGAGAATACACTAAAATAAGCACATTGATGGCGGACTTGTTTGCGTTGATAACCTGTATCTAAGGAAGATTACTATCGATATTGAACGACCTTGGCATGAATAACTTTTACCTCTCGTTACTCCCACCCTCTTTCCATCCAGGTGAAAGCGCCCATAATTCTTGGCCATCTTTCCCGCTCACACCTAACATTATACCCTCCGTTCCAAAACAATAAAATGTCATGTTCCATGTCGCATTCTTTGCCTGTCATTTCATTGAGTTTCATTTATATTCCAATCATCAGTATAATTACTTTTTAAATCACGCAATCAAGTTCTTTATGCCCTTTATTTATTTCTTCCTCTTTCGAATTTACCCATCAATGCACAGCCACATACTACCCTGCGAGCCGTCACGTGGGCGTAGGCGTAAATTGGGGGGGGGTGGGGGCACGGGGTGGCAGTCGCCACCCAAATATTCCCCGGAACAACATATAGACGAGTTGTTGTCCCCCCCCCCCCCTCCCTGTAACCAGTAATCCCCACGATAGTGCCACCCCAAGGAAATTGTTGAATTTACGCCTATGGTGTTAGGACACCAGCCGTGTAAATATGTAAGGTATATGGTATTGGGAGGTGATGTAGGTACTTTTATTATGGGAGTGTGTTTAGTGGACCTCAGTTTCTATTGCGGTCGCTTACTGTGGATTGAAAGAGTGAATTTTTGTACCCATTTGCTCGGAAATGTATCTCGCTTATTTTATCGCTTCTGTCAGCCCTAGAGATGTAGTGTGGCGTCAAAATGACATTCTCTGTGTCACTCTGAAACACACCAGTTCTGAATTTCTCAAGCTAGCTGAGCCTACCGTGTAGCATCCGATTGTCTAGGGGTTCCTAACTTAATCCATCTAAAAGCTCTGAAATACTATATGTTCGTTCGTAGCAGTTTTAAACGTAGCATGCAGCTTTCCTTCGTATTTTTTATTTTTTTTGTTAAAGAAATCTCCCAAAAGTTCGCGGCATATTCGAGTTGTAGCCTAAAACCAATATGGCGATTTTTTAACGATCTGAGGGAAGGGTATCAATATATTTAGGCATAAAACATTTAGCAATGTTTATTAAAACATAATTTTGATATACATGGAAAAATTGATATATTTAAACTAATCAAACAGAATTCGTTTCCCTTGGCAACCGTGGCACATTCGTAACCTATGTTGACTATATGCTCCGACGAAAACAGGAAGTGTGGTACTTAAACCTAAATAATAGTGTAATAGTATCGATTAATTGATTTTAAAAAAATATATCAAGTGTCTCTGTATCTAGTGAATGTTATACAAGTTTTGGAACAACATAATTCGGGTGTTGATTGTGATAGAACATTTATTTGAAGATATGCCATAATGGCAATGTATTTCAGCGTAAAAATTGGTCATTTGTATACCAACATATCTTCTTAAAATAAACGATTGCTTAGTATTATTTTTTCTCCATTAAATAAGCGTTTTCTCAATTTACAATACATGTTTAAATCAAGGTTGGTTTTCGGGCATTCCTAAAATAATAGATTCCTCTTAATAAGTCATACTTCCTTCAACATCCCTTTAAACTATTCAAGAACCCCTTTAATATACAAGTGTAAGTTGATAAATAAGTCGCAAACGTCAGCATTTCATCATCAGCATCAGTCGTAAACATTTTATTGGGAACATTTGGAACATCCACTGTACAGTCCCGTCTTAACCCCCGAGGGATTTTCATCTTTTCGGGCCCTTAGAAAATCATTTAATTGGCCGACATTTTGAAGATGATGATGCCGTAGTCAAAGAGGTTACTCGTGGGTTGCGGCAAACAGAAAACTTCTCTGTTGTCGGCTATCAAGGACTTATAAAGAGATGGGATGTGTCTGAATGCACTGGGTGAATATGCAGAAAAGTGGAATAAATTTCAGGAAGTTACTTTGTTTATTACTTCCTCTCTCTAGTTTTGCGAGTTATTTATTGACTTACCTCGTATGTAAACTGATATTTCTCCTACTTCTTTAGTCCTCACTTGCATTGCAAACGTGACTTGTAACCTCGAAGAAATTACCATAAAATAAGTATATAACCCTTTTTTTTATCCCGATTCAGTTATTCTCACGGAGGTATTAAGGACATGAGGTAAGAAGAGTCGCTATTTTGCAATTAAAAATATATTTTTTTGGTTAAACCCGATATTCGGGGACCTCATCTCAGGTAGTCACAAGTTGGGTAGGCCCCAACCTCGCGGACGGTCCTAATCCCCAACCCTTCCCCGGACGCGGAGACCCATTGCCGGCGTCTCTCTTCGACCCACGCAGCGGGTGTCCCCCTCCACAAAACTAAAGCCGTGTCCCAATTCGTTAGGCATTAGGGAGGATGCGGTTAGCTACCTAAATATTTAGAGGCCTTTCGCTAAGGGAGCTTGATTTGGGACATCCTT
Organism: Ceriagrion tenellum; assembly: GCA_963169105.1. NCBI lineage: Eukaryota > Metazoa > Arthropoda > Insecta > Odonata > Coenagrionidae > Ceriagrion > Ceriagrion tenellum. Next base: position 93,528,477 of record OY720639.1, on the reverse strand, counting down.
CGCTAGTGTTGCCGTCTACCGAACTGGAAACGAATGAAAAACATATGAGTAATTAGTAAAGGACTGAATGAAACATATGAAACCTGAAATTAAGACATTTTTGGCGCCTTTGGCTACCTTCGTATGCGTTGTGAAATTTGGAAAGTGAAATAACATTTTTTTCATCCATTTCGTTGTCTGGAGATTCGTTAGTTTTTAGTTTTCGGGGTATTTAAGTTTGTGTCGGTGTTCTGGGATTTAAATTCGTTTTTTTAGTGTACTAAGTAGAATTTTTCTTTTGTTGTCGGGTATTGGGTTGCGAAATATTAGAGAATTCTTTCAATTACAGACAAAATACTTGCCAGCCATGTTTGACACTTTTCAACTACTTCCTTGTGTGCGAGTTTCCTTGTACGACGCATGCAGCGCTTTGCATGATGGCAAATTCAATATGGAGGCGGATTTAGGATAAACTCCATCTACCCTAAATTTCACCCCCGAGAAAGGCACCTAAATCCGCTCCCCCATGATGCCTAACGAATTGGGACACACTTCAAGATGGCTTCCTCCCTAAATCTGCCGATTTAGCTGCCTAAATGGCGAATTGGGACACAGCTTAACTGTGCTCACTACTATTTATACTTTTAAAACTACGTCATATAACAACAAATGAATGTTTTCATCGTATTCCCGATAATTGTACGAATAAGTACATCTTTTAATCGTCGTTCTACGATGAAAACGTTCGTTGAAGGGTTGGGGATTAGGATTGTCCGCGAGGTTGGGGCGTACCCAACTTGTGACTACCTGAGATGTGGCCCCAGAAAATCGGGTTTAACCTTTTTTTTTATTTCCGTCGCCCCCTCTATCCCCGCGCCCAGGGCTGACGGTAGGTTGTTGAAGAGTAACCGAGAGAAATGTGGAAAAGACGTGAAAGGTTGAACGAGATCGCCCAGCTATTTCTTTTTAACCCGTCATCTCCCAGCTCCCCTGACTGTCCCGTGGTTCAGGGGCTTCATGTCTTCAGTCCCGCGACACGAGACTATTCCCCACGCGACCAACCTATTCACGTCTTTCTCGCTCTTTCGGAGTTAATGGGGGCGGGGTTTCAGTAGGGAGAAGCGTGCGCGGGGAAAATAAAAGATTTTTCCCGTAAAAAATAAATCCCACGTCTCTCATTTAGTCGTTATTTTTTCATTTCATCTCCAAATCCTTTTCATCATCATCAACGGGGATCTTAACAAGCTCATTCCTGTAAATGGGTATGGTGGGGGAGAGAAATGCTCCTTGAGCGTGCATCCACTCTCATATATCCCCTAAATCCTCCTCCGAGGTAAATTATTATCGTTGTGAGCTGCGGTTCCTCACGTGCCTTTTCTAGTGCCCAGCCGTACATATAATGGAAAAGGGAGGGCATATCTCGGAGCCTCATCTTTCGCCTCCTTATTCCGTAGCTCCTCCTCTTTCTTCGTCCTCCCCAGCGGCCTCGTCATCTTTCATGCATCTTCCATGCCCTAATCATCTCCTTCTCTCATCCTCCCCCGCTCAAACCTCTTAAAGACTCGCCGATGTCGCGTAATTGTTTTCGTTACTTCCTCCTCCCTCCCGAGTAGCCTGAAGGTGGTCGGAGCGCGAATCGTGAGTCGTTGAGTGCACATTTTAATAACTTTTCAAGTTGGTCAAAAATATTTTTGAACCACCCTTAAATACGTCTATTTATACGTTGGTAATAGCTATTCATTCATTGGTCGTTCAATTCTATGGTTGGTTGCCTGCGGCCCTCCACCCTTCCCAATTTAATGCTAGTTCCCTTACATCTAGGCAGATTTCCATATGTACTTTTCTCTTTATTTGGTCCATGAACTTATTCTTGGGGACTTGTCCCTCTATTTTAACTTCTTTCTCTGGGGACCTGTGATAGGCACATAAACATTTGCCTGTATATAATTTTTAAGTAAATTTTTCACTGACTTTCAGCCATTAATGAGAATATAAAATGGCCGATTAAACGTTTCAATGTCTCTTATTTGGTCAGTAATGAGTCTCATCATCATTCGTCGTTCAAACCTAAGCTTGTTAGACTGCAGCCCTCCACTCCTCCCTATCTAATGCTAGTTCTCTTACCTACTGGTATCTCTTCCACGGTACTTTCCTCTTTATTTGCTCCATGAACTTATTCCTGGGTCTTCCTCTGGGGACTTTTCCCTCTATTTTGCCTTCAATTATGTTCCTCACAAACCCATTGTGTCTCAGGGTGTGTCCAATTCATGTTATTCTTCTTTTCTCTCCCTTGTTCTATGTGGTCCTTTCCTCTTCTACTTTTGTGTACACTTCATCATTTCTTATTTTGCCCGTCCATTTTATCTTCAGCATCCTCCTCCAGCGCCATGTTTCGAAGGCTTCTAGTCATTAGCAATACCTTGCACTAACTTACCACCTAACTAACCCGTACATCACTCGTTTTACAATTTTGTTGTTCTGGTTTAAATAGAGTCCTTAGCCAATTTAGGATATCTATATCCTCAGTGGTAGACTAATTGCATATCTCAATCTACTTTAATTATCTATATTGTTGTAATCCTTGTATTTATTTTGAGTTAGACAATCTTCCGGCGCGGTTAAAATCTTACTAGTCTAATTTTACACATTTTTCTACCCTATTTATAGTTTATACTTCGTTGTATTCTTTCGATATATTTTATGACTTATTTTTATATATGTAGACTATACCTTTATTTCATAGTTGTCTTAACAATTGTAGTATATACATAGTTAATACTTTTGTATTTACTTATTTAACTTTGATTTTCTTATAGTCTATTTAGGTTTATTCAGGTTATACGTTCCTAGCTTTAAGAATGGCTATCTAACCCTTACTTTTTTAGTCCCTAACTAATATATTACTAGTGCTTTATAGCTTACTGCTTTTACCGCATGTAGAAGCTAGCGTTTCGCTCGTTAGTCGCTTCACACTCGTAAACAATTCACTAGTGTCATAACTGCCCGTCCCACCCCCATAACAACAGCCCCCCTTGAAGTGAAAGTCCGTAACCCCCCGCGATCAGTCCATATGCTCAACCCACCTCAGCAGGGAATAATTCCGTTAAGCTTATCTGAGAAAAAAATATTCTTTAGACTAGGATGACTCCCTTTAGGTTTGCTCTTAACCTCTTCAAGAGTTCACCTGATTGCGAGTCCTTACGGTCTCGGATCGCTGAGCTTGAGAGGACGGTGGACGAGCTCCGTGCTTTGGTGGAGCAGTTGGATGCAAGTTGGGCGGAATGAGGAGGGCTCGAAGCGCTCCAAACGCGTCAGGGCCAGGGAAAGCTCAGGCGCTGTCGCGGAATGGAGGGTGGAGGACCTTTCTCTGACCTCCGTACCTCCGGAGGAGTTTCCCTCCGCTTCTTCAGAGTCACGGATAGTGAAATCCCGGCGTAGACGTGGGGTCACCCTCCGAAAACGGGGAGCGGCAAGTGTGGTGGCTGAGCCGATCCCCATCAGCAATAGCTTCGATGTTCTGGCGGAGACTAGGCCATCGGAGCTAGCGCTGGGAGGTGGGCTGCTGAGAGGGAGTGACGAGGGAAGGGATGGAATCTTAGTGATAGGTAGTTCCGTAGTAATAGGTCGGTATTTCCGGCATATAGCGGCTCCACTGCGTGGAAAGACCCGCAAGGAGAGAGGAGATACACGGGTCACCTCCTGGTGTATACCGGGAGGAATGGTGCCACAGGCGACGAAGGCGATGAAGGCGGCGGTCGGGGACAAGGGCTGCTCTAAGTTGGATGTGGTAGCCCATGTTGGGACCAATGACGCTGTGGATATGGGATCAGAGGAGATTTTAGACTCTGTGAGAGATCTATGCTCCGAGTTCCGCCGTATTCGCGGAGGGTCGAGTCGCAATATGAGGCTTACCATATGCAGCTTGGTACCTAGGACGGATCGGGGTTCGATGGTTTGGAGCCGAGTGGAAGGCATAAACCAGAGACTCCGTGAAGTCTGTGGGAGCGAGGGAGCGGAGTTCTTAGATCTCAGGCCGGTGTTGAATTCGTGTCGGGTGCCTGCCAGATAATTGTAGGTGGAGATTTCAATACACCATCGATAGGTTGGAAAACATGTAGTCATAAGTCTGGGGGTAGGGACAAAGAAATCTGCGAGTCATTGCTTAACCTGTTCGCATCATACGCACTACATGAAATAGTAAATTTGCCTAATAGAGGGGAGAAGGTTCTCGGTTTACTTGCAAAAAACATCCCTGAAAAAGTTATTAAAGTTGAAAATGTCGATGGAATAAGCGACCACAAGGTAGTGCACGTAAAATTTTCCCTCAATACTGAAAAAAAAATTTAATCAAAAAGAAATATTTACCTTTTTAGTAAAGAAGATTTTAACGGATTTAGGCGTGACTTAAAGACTTCTTTTGAAAAATTCGTGAACATCAGCAAAAATAGTGATACAGACAATACATGGAAAGAGTTCCTCCAAATTACGCGGTCACTTGTCAACAGATATATACCTAATAAGTATAAGGGTGAGAACAGGGAACCAAGGTGGTACAACGCGGAGGTTAGAAAGTGTTTAAAACGCCAACGAGTTAGCCACGCGAAATTAAGAAAAATGAAGAAAAATGTAGCTAATAGCGATCTAAAAAATACTATCAAACATTATAAAATTATTAAAGCAGCCGCAAAAACAGCCCTTAGAAAAGCGTTTAGTGAATTCAAGAGAAAAGTACTCGGAGAACAAGTAGAGGGAAATCCGAAAGTATTTTGGTCTTATGTTTCGGAAGTATAGGGAACTAAAAAGTCAACGGTTAATTCCTTGAAAAACGATGCAGGCGAAATAGCAACTTCCAGTTTAGATAAGGCTAATTTGTTGAATAATTTTTTCAGAGCGTTTTTAATCAATCTAAGCGTAGTTTGCACGAAACCATACGAGACCGATTTCAGCAACCAATGCCCCCGATCGATATATCTTGTATCGGAATCGTATGCTTACTAAATAACATTAGCCCGAACAAGTCCTCAGGTCCTGATGAAATTCCAGCTCGTGTGTATAAAGAATAAGCTCTCGAAATGGCTCCGTATCTTAAAGTTATATTTAACAAATCCCTCTAAGAACACGCGGTTCCCAAGGACTGGAAGATAGCAAACGTGACCCCAAATTTTATATGCGGCGATAGAGAACAGCCATGAAAATATAGACCAATATCATTAACGTCACTATAATGAAAAATTATAGAGCACATAATAGTTACATCAATAATGGGAAACCTCGACAGCCGGGATTTATTGATAACAAACCAGCATGAGTTCAGGAAGGGACGGTCTTGCGAAACTCAATTAAATCTTTTTGTTTGTGATATTTATGTTCGTATGTATTTGTGTTCGTGATATACGTACAGGTAGACGCAGCATTTCTTGACTTTAGAAAAGCGTTTGACAAGGTTTCACACCGTAAGTTACTCGCGAAGTTAGCATCATACGGGATAGACAGTAATATAGTTGGCTGGATAAGAGTCTTCTTACATAACCGCGTTCAAAGGGTGGTATTAGATGGTGTCAGCTCAGTCGAAGTAAAAGTTACATAGGGTGTTCCCCATGGAAGCGTGATAGGTCCAATTTTATTTCTTCTATACGTGAATGACTTGAATACAGCAGTAAAAAATAGCAAGCTCCGTCTTTTTGCCGATGATGCAGTAGTGTGTAAGGAAATTAGAAATGAAGAGGACAGTCAGTCTTTAGCTAAGGATTTAGATGCGATTGATGATTTGTGTGATAGTTGGCAGCTAGAATTAAATTTGAAGAAATGCGCGATAATAAACTTTTTAGGATTATTTTCCCTTTGTCTCGTGAAAGGTATTTCGTCTAGTTTATTTTCTTAATGAAGGCATCAACAGGAACGTGACCAGACGGTGAGGGAATTACCTCATCAAACTAGCCTGACGAACGAAATAACAACCATATTGATTATTCCTTCTCTTTTCTAACTTCCCTTTTGATAGCTCGTGGTACTGGACGAAATAATGGATGTAAAACTGGAATAACCACCATCTGTTTGAAATTTTAGGCAAGTAACCGTTGAATCGTATGTTGGCTACTTGTATGTCTGTCTGTGCAATGGACTTTACTCGATTTTGCCATAGTTTCTGAAGAGGTTAGGTTGAGTATAGAAATTCCGAAGTATAGTGTCTGGGGCATCCCTGCGTTGATGATTTCTCGGTCTTCTTTTGTTCAGCCGTCTTCCCTACCGCTCGCGATCCTCTGTCAGGAGACATTCGCGGGGTCGCCCGTCTGTGGCCCCTATGTACAGTCACTTCATAAAATATTGCGACACACTACTGTTTCGTATAGGCCGGCCGTCGAAGGTGGAAGTACGTTGGCTATCCTGTGCCGTCTCTGATGGTGATGAAAAATTTGCGGGTACACTTTTAAATAACCCCGTGGTATTGACTCAGTTTAAGGTAGTTGAGCGAAATATCAGTTCACCTAGATATCGATGAATTTGGTCTCATTTTAAAGAAAATCATCTCACCCTTACAAAGATATAAAAAAATCAGTCCCTTACCGAACTACTTTCCGAGATTTTTGACGAAAACTATCAGGTCTTTAAATGGGGAAATGGTAAATGGCACTCCAGAAAGACTTTGTTTAAAAAATGAGAAATTTCTATTTCACCTATTTCTCGGCAAAATCAAGCAGTGGGTGATTTGTGTGTTTTATTAACTTTTTTGAAAATAGTTCATATTGTACCGCAGTAATTTTTTTAGGATCACAAAAAACCTTCCGCTGTGAAGGCGTTTTTATCGTACCGCGTCAAATAAAGAGTCAAGTTAAAGACTTTTATAGATATTTTAATTTAATTATTTATAAATTCTCGTCGTACTAAAGTATATTATTCTTCCATGATTAATGAAAATTTAATTCATGCTTCCCACAGCTGGTGAAATTATAACGCATACTTCGAATATGATCTCCACTATGACTACTGTCGGCGCAGAAATTATGTGCACTCGAGTTTGGGTACAAATAAAAAGTTAACGAAAAGACTTACAGAAAAACTAATGACATCATCATTTTTCTCATTCATTTCTACGTTATGTATTAGTAACTTTCAATTTTTTTGATGAATTTTTATATTTTTTACTACAGTTATAACGTAAAAAGTACCGGTTATTTACGGCGCGCGGGAAAAGCTCCGACTTTGATACTTTGTAACTCAAACACAAGATCTACAATGTCAACTATATTTATGTAAATAGAGGATAGATATGTTTGCTATAGATTTTACGAGTTGGAGCTATGTATGTTTCATAGAAATAAAGTTATTATTCATTTTTTAAAGTTATTGCATTTAAAAACTGGGGCATCGTAAGATTTCGTTCTTGGTCTCGTTGGAATTCGCATGCCTTGAACGTTTCCAATATGTTATTGTCCAAAACATCGATAAACGCGTTTAATTTAAATCGAGTGATATTTATAATGGAATAAAGTAGGGAACTATCTCTCTCGAACTACCTTAGTGAGACCGCATTATGGAGGTTCCCTCGTTCAGAGGCGGGAAGGACTTATACCTAGAAGCGGCCTTGAGGACTGTATTTGGGCGAAAGAAGCGAATAAGGAACGAATGGAAATGGGGTGAAAAAGCGATACTGAATTGAGTAAGCGAGGGAGTGCCCAGTATAATAATATTTTAAGTGGTATTTCCTTTGAAAAATCATGGGACGGCCTGACTAAGGCCAAAGTAGTATTGTGTTGGCACGGAGATGCCTAATATTTGAAAAAATATCGTTGTTATTTATGAGAAAAACAGTGGTAATAAGAAATATGTTTAATGATTATCAGCTTAGAGTTCAAATCGTTTCGTCATGCTGGACGGAGTTTTTGAATAATAGGTGAATAAAAAAATATATTTTTGTACGTATTTTTTTTTTCAATAAACTGCGTGCCCAGCTTCATTATCAATTTCCAATATCGCAAAGAGGGGCTGTTTCCATTTCCGACTGTGCAATAAAACAGCGGAGTAAGATTACGAGGCCATTGAGTTGCGAACACTGTTTCTTCCCGCTGCGAATTCACTTCAATATTAATGTTCTAACGCGAACGAAGGCGAGAGCACAGTTGATTTCGAATACATATAGTGTACCCGAAAATTCTTATCGTCACCAGAGACGACCGAGGGTAGCCAACGTACTTGGAGCTTCTACAGCCAGCCTATATGAACCGCTTGTGTAGCGTGTCGCGATAGTTAATGAGGTGACCGTTAATTTACACTCACGTCAGAGAAAAAATATTATACATGTGTTTACTGCCCATTAAAAAAGTCGAGTCATTTGAGTTTAGGTAGCTGTATCTTAAAGTCGGGTCAACCGATTAAACTAACAAAATAATGTGTATTTGATAGAATAATCCTGTATACGTTTATTTATGCATGTAGAATTTTATTTCTATCCTTATCTTCACTTTAACGATATTTATTTGAAAAAAAGCCGTGTTTTCGGCGTTCAAAATCCGATTTGCTGAAGGCATGCATGTGAGTGCAATCCAGTGGTTTCTCAATAAACGATACCGTATAAGGCCAATTGGAACATACATTGACCCGGCACTTGAGTCCATAAGCCTCCGCGAACGACTTTGCGCCTTGGGGAAACGTTAGGGCCGTGTTCCAATCCGTAGGGTGTACCCTATGCACTTACGCCCTGTCCTGTACTTCACGCACTTTCTGCTCTTAAGGTAGCCAGCGCCAATGTCTCCCAGTGTCCTATGTCGGAACTATATCAGAACCGCCTCGACCCGTAAATTGATCTGCGTACTTCTTCCGCAGGCCGATGAATTGTATTATCCTTTCGTCTGTCCCTAGTATATCAGAAGATCATCCATTAGTCACTCAGAATTGTAATTTATCGCAAGACATCGAATTGAAAATTCGCATTATTCACGAATGAGAAATTCCTAGGGCGCAAAAGGGCGCATCGTCATACACTTACCTTCTATGTGCACTAGCGCCCTAGCCATGATGCGCTCTAACGGATTGGAACCGCACTATACGACGTCACATCCGGAAAATGACAATCGAAAAGAGCACATAAGGGTACGAAGTGTGCATAATATCGGATTAGAACACGGACTAAGTGAAGGGAGGGAACGGACGGAGGGAGAGATAGAGAAGGAGACGGCTGAGAATGAGGCAGGGTAGCCAAACTACTTTGCCAGGCACACACACACAAGGCTAATAGGCAAGTGGTTTTGCTTCATCAATGCCATGCTTTACCCATGCACTTCCTTGTCACGTGCAAGGAGTGGTAGTACGAATACAATGCAGCAAACCGGGCGCCTGGTAGCTGTGACTCATGGAGTTTACCGTGGCGCTAAGGTTGGCAGCAACTAGAAAAGGTTCGCTTACTGACGCTCCACAATTTATAACCTTCATCCCCTGCAGGCAGGGTTTTTAAAGTTCTGAGGTCCATGTCCCAAAATCATCCACGGCGCAGCGCCAGGTTCTTTTGCGACTGCTCTATGTCGAAGTTCGTGGATGAGAGTACAAATTCCTCAACTCCCTGGTTGGTAAATGGAATAATGACGTATGGCATAACGGTGGAATTAGAACGACGACGCTAAAATTTAAAAAAAACTTTTCGGCACGAGCGAACCCGAAGGGAGGAACGGGACGTGATCAACATAGCGGTGGTGGGCCTCTCTCCCGACGTCGTCGAGGGGATACGAGGGAAGAGTCCTGCCTCGAAAACTCCTGAAGGACTATTGAAAAAGGGGATCCTGGATGAGGAGGAGTAGAAGTGGGGAGCTGTAGGATATGAAAAGGGGTTTTTCGGGGAAAGGAAGAATGAGTGACGAGAGTTGAGACGGGGAGAGGACGCGGGATAGTTCTCCGGGTTAGAGAGGAGGGAGAGAAACTAGGAGAGGGACAGCATCTCTCGAGATGGTGAAAGCCGCCTCCTCTCCTTTTGTCTCCCGGTACTCTCCGGGAGGCTTTTAAAAATTTTATTTTATATCCGTCGTTCGCATTTCGTTCCTCCTCTCCGAAAAATCCACCGCGACCTACCCTCACCTCTTTTTTTTCAACCCCTGCCGAGTCCTCATTTTTTAAAAAATTCCAAGGAAGGAGAGGGAAGGAGAGGATTGAAAATGAACTCTTCTAGCTAGAGAGAGAAAGAGAGTAGGCCCCCTGTCTGTTTATTTTTTTTGGTGAATGCTTAATGATATCGCTGAAATTCGGCAGCCACCCACGACGAAAATGCTTTGGTGCCGTACACCGAGCGTGGTATTTAAAAAAAGCAGGAAAGCGGGCATTTGGTCGTCATGATTTTTCTCTTTTCATTTTCAAAGCGCGAAGTTGGCGCTACATTTTTTATGAGGGGGGGTTTTATTATTTTTCAAAAGCTTCGATTTTTCACCGCACAATTTTTTCGTGACAATATTTTTACGAAGTAGTGCTGTCATTTTAATTTTCTCCCCGCCGAATATTTTCGTGAGAATGAATTCGGGCTCGATGTGAGGTGACATTAACGCTCGGAGGGTCTTGAAACCCCATTATCTCAGTTAGTGGAAGTGGTGTACTCGAATGAATTGAAGGATAAATTAGATGATGTCCCACTAAGTAAACTCCCATGCTGAATCTTATTACCACTCTTGCGACGTGCGCGGAACTGAACTAATTCAGGGATGAAGCAGATGAAAACGTGCTCCAAAATGTCTCCAGTGTTCCCTCTTCTAGGTCTCATTAAATTGTTACATCCGTCTTTCATAATTCTTGAATGCCATACAATTTTGGTTTTTTGTTCGCGATCCATTATGCGTAGCTGCTTAGGTTTTGTTCAAGCAATTCAGTGATTCAGGCGATAGTGTGTGGAATTTGAACGAATTGAATGGGAGATAAGTTGCACAATTTTCCGCTAGTTTATTCAACTCTATTACAACCAAGGTTTTGGTGTATTACATACTGTACATACTTGTGTACTACGCGCATCTCGTTTCTCCGAAATCATTGCTGAAAATAGTGTGTGCAAGTCTTTCACGAGTTCCTTATCTCTATGACCTTTCCGGGAACGTTGCGTCTCTAAACATCGTAGTGAGGTCGGTTTTGTAATGCAAGAAATGGAATCGTCAAACTGTCCGTAATTATATTTAAGTAAGTGCTATATATTTTAGTGTAATAATGAAATTAAAACTTCTTACTTGGACCATAGAAGAAAAACTCTTCTCGGATAAAAATCTTTTGCTCGTACACCCACAAAATCCAGCGCCAACAACTCGCAACTGTGCGGCTCCTTACTTTCTTCACATGTCAAGGAGTGGATGGCGGACCTTACTGCAACTAAGGTGGGGTAATAAGAACTACGAATGCCGGGTAATAAGATGTGTTACAATTGATAAATGTTACTTATGACTCATCTCCCCTTGATGGTGCGCGTCTTGCACGAGTTCCTTCTCTCTCGGACCATTCCGGTAACGTTGCATCACTATCTAAACATCGTAGAGAGGTCTGTTTTTTTTAATTCGAAAGATTATCCATTACTTTAATCGAGTTTGTGTGAAAAGTACGATAGAATAGTGCTCGAGGTGCCTACAAGTAAACTTAATACTTTTTTAAATTATGTGGACTATGACATCACTGTCTATTACAAACATAATTACCTATGGGCTATTACATATTTTAAAAAAATTAAATGGGATATTAAATCACTATCGAAACATCGTGGAGAGTTCGGTTTTCTTTTTTCTAATCGATCCTTTTAATCAGTTTAGTGTGGAAAGTGCGTTAGAAAAGTGTTTTACGAGGTGCATTCAAGTTATAACACCTCCGATTTTTTTTCTCACAAACTAATCACACGCAAACTGTAAAACCTCTGTCACTTCTCGACGTAATCTCCCTGCAGCTGTAAACATTTTTCACAACGACGACACCATGATTCCATGGCCGCTGCGAATGCTTCTTTAGGGGTCTGCTTTGACCAATGGAAAATCACTGATGCAATTGCAGCACGGCTAGTGAATGTGCGACCACAAAGAGTGTCTTTCATCGTTGGAAAAAGCCAAAAGTTGCTAGGAGCCTGGTCAGGTGAGTAGGGAGCATGAGAGATCACTTCACTGTTGTTGTCACGAAAAAACTGCAGCGTAGCATTCACCCGATGTGCTGGTGCATTGTCTTGATGAAAGAGCCCACGTGCAGTCTTTTCCGGTCGTTTTTCACGCAATGCCGAAAGGAACTTTTCCTGCAAAACATCTCAGTAGGATGCACCTGTCACCGTCGTGCCCTTTGGAACGCAATGAGTTAGGATTACGCCATCGCTGTCCCAGAACATGACCACCATCATTTTTTCAGCACTGGCACATACCCGAAATATTTTTGGTGGCGGTGAGTCTGTGTGCTTCCATGGAGCTGACTGGCGTTTCATTTCAGGATTGAAAAACGGTATCCATGTCTCATCCATTGTCACAATCGATAATGGGTTGGCGGGAACTACTGAGAGAAAGGTTGTACTCACGCTTTGACCAGAATTGGTCCGAATTGACCCTCCATGGGTCCGGTGATCCCTGACTCGAGGACGTACTTCGGCAGACCGTACGACGCCAACCCATAAAGTGAGTCAGAGAGACACCTAATTCCAAATATTTGTGTAACGGGCTCTCTCGATTCGCAAAGAAGTGCGGTAGGATTTTGCAAAAGCAAAACCGACGGCTACTCGTCTCTGTTGTTTGGGTAACCAAACTAATACGAGTACTTCGGGGAGGCGGAGGCCCAATTGAGGTCCTTTTGACCTCAATCCGCCTCATTGGTGTCGGCCTCGAAGGGGCTGCGGTTCCGCTATCCTTCCCTTCCCATCCCTTCCTTCCACCTCTTCCAAGTCCCTGGGTATAAGCGAGAGCTTGCAAACCGGGGACGGAAGTTGTAATCCTGCGGCGAGAGCCGAAATGCCTGTCACAATCGATGAAAAGAAAGTCCCATTCATGCCGTCATCACGCGTCAACATTGCCTGACAACATGCCATGCGCACAGCCTTGTGGTCATCCGTCAGCATTCGCGGCACCCACCTGGAGGACACTTTTCGCATGATCAGATCCTCATGCAGGATTGTGTGCACAGACCCCACGGAAATGCCAACGTTGGAGGCGATGTGTTCCACAGTCCTTCGGTGATCCTCCAAAATAAATTTTCTCCACTCGCTCCATCATGTCGTCAGACCGGCTGGTGCGAGGCCGAGATTGTCTTGGCGTGTTGTCACACGACGTTCTGCCTTCTTTGAACAGTCGCAGCCACGAACGCGCATTGGACACATCCATGACACCATCACCACATGTCTCACTCAACTGGCGATGAATTTCAATCGGTGGCACAACACGCAAATGAAGAAAACGAATGATTACACGCTGTTCTTGTACTGAGAATGTCGCCATTTTAAGTATCAACAACAGTCTACATCTACATCTACGTGATACCCTGCGAGCCACCACGAGGGTGTGTGGCAGAGGGTGAAGATCACCAAACATGCACTATTGACATGCAACTAGGATATTTAATGGAGACATGCTAGATAATATGGTCACATGAAGCTAGATGATTAGTATCTACGTAATATGAAATTGATTATTGGTTGTTATTATATGCATCATGCACTACAGACTACTCTAACTATATTTCACCTACCTATCCCTTTGCTACGCTGCCTATTGTTCTCTCTTATAGTACGAGGGAAAAATGACATTTTAAATCTATCGGTACGACAATCTATCTCTCTAATTTTGTTAATATGATCAAACCTAGCATAATACGCAAGGGTTCTTAATATATATCTAACGTCATCTGTGAACAAATCGGCTTCGAATTTACTTAAAAGGTTTAACCTAAATTTTAACCTGCGTTCTGATAGTAATTCCCATCCTAGTTCTTGTATTAGGCTCGTAACACTTATACAATTATCATAACGGCCTTTAACAAACCTAGCAGATCTCCTTTGCACGCGCTCTAATTCTTTAATCATACCTTCCTCGTACGGATCCCATATACTAGCGGCATATTCTAAATGAGGCCTGACAACTGTAAAATAGTTTCTTTCTCGTACTCTCTCATCGCATTTACCTAGAACCCTTTTGACGAATCCTAATCTACGGTTTGCTACACTAGTTATTTCCCAGTCCTAACTCTCTCCGCTGCCGCTAGAATATTATGTGCCGTACAATGTTGCTATCGCTATCACACATTCACAATGAGTGCGCGCGTATTTTAAAACAAACCACATGTTTCTATCAGTAGCCAATCCTGAGAAAAAAAAATCGGAGGTGTTATAACTTGAATGCACCTCGTATGTGCCTAAACGTGAGCATAATTACCTTTGGGCTTCACCATGCCTAAGAGAAAACCAGCTTAAATTACATGAGAGTATCGCTGACGGGAGGTTTCGGTATCGACCGAAAGTACTACGATCCCTAAAACCTACCGCAAGGAGAATGAAGACGGCCGCCGATTTCTTTAAACCTCAACGCTGATAAAAGCGGGTTGCGCGTCTTACATGATTGCGCGTGGTGCACGAGTTTACGTGCTAATATCAGGTGTCGATGATGTTACTCATTGTAACCACCGTCGTGGTTTATGTCAATTTTTTTCTCGTAGAAAATTTCCCTTCTTTTTAATGTTTTTTTGACATTTTTTTCTCCTACTACCGAGAACGTTCCAACTATTGTCATGTATAATCTTGGCGCACAATGAACATGACGGTGTTTACGTCGGAAATCCACCCCTTTCCCCCTCTCTCAACCCCCCGGTGAATTAGTAATGGCCCTTTCACTCAAACCTCTCGGCTTACCTCATTTTGCCCCCGCGCGCAGATGTTCTTTGTCCCGAATTCTGAAGTGGCCGTCGAAATAAAAAAAGAAGAGTTTCTGGGGAGCTGGAAGAGTTGGCATTAGTATTCAAAGACATCTCTTTCCGGCCTCGGTCTCGGGCTCCCGAATAAACAATCAGCTGTCCCCGCCTCCCCCTAAATACTCGTCCTGTATTTGCCCAATTATGAATTTGTATCTGTATTCATCACTTCTTTTTTTTATTCCCTTTTGCTCGACGACTCGCGATCTCGTGCCCGTGTGTACACGTCTTGTTGTTCCTTCTTTACTGGAGGCTTGAAAGAATGTCGGAGCGTAGGATGGAGTACAGCATACATATATGTGTCGTGGTGGATGTAAATGTGAATGTGTTTATGTATATATATGTTCAGGATACGCTCTCTCCCTTCTGTCACCCTTGTCGTCACACAAGTGCGTGTATGTCAACCTTAATACGGCTTATATTTAGTGATATTTATGTTTATTTCCCCCTTCATCATTATTTTAGTCAGTAGCTGTAAGTACGAAGGTTGGTCAACCCTTTTTAGTGCGGCATGACGTGACATCACGTCATGGTTTTTTTACGCTGTTGCTGATGACGTGATATCACGTCATGAGTACCGTGAGTGTTCCAACTTTCATTAGGGGGCCTAGTGAAGGCTGGAACACTCACGGCACCCTTGACGTAATATCACGTCATCAGCACCAGCGTAAAGACAACCATGAGGTTACCTGTTGTGTCTGGCGTCCTTGGCCCTCTTCTGTTTTCACTCTATGTGGATGACATCACTGAGGGCATAATCCCTCTCGGATGCAATATTCTGCTGTACGCGGACGATTGCAAAATTTTCAAGCAGGTTGATCGCCCCTCCGACTCACATTTCCTTCCATCCGCCATCAACTTTGTTTCCGAATGGTGCTCAACTTGGCAGCTGCAAATCAACCCCTCAAAATCAGCTCTTATGACCTTTTCATTAAAAAGCAAACCCCATTCACATTCTTACACTCTCTTAAATAATCCTATCCTCCCTGTGACCTCCCACTGCGACTTAGGAGTCATTCTAGATTCGAAACTCAACTTTAATGGCCACACAAGAATGATTGTGCGGAAGGCGATGGCTATAGTTGGCGTGCTTTACCGTCTCACTGACGTTCAGGACCCTACGGCTCTGAAAACTGTCTTTTTCGGTTGTATTCTCCCCATTTTAGAATACTGTGCACCAATTTGGTCTACCGCCTGCCCCACTACCTTGGATTTGCGCAACCGTCCAGTCAACTTCTTTCTCGCCATAGTTCGCCATCGAGTCCCCTTCTTCAGAAGCTCATCCCGTGACCTCATCCTTTCTTCCCTTGGCATTTCTCATTTAACTCACCGCCGTGTCCTATCAGATATGATGTTCCTACAAAGAATCTTCAGCGGCTCTCTTCTGACCAATGAAATACTCCCTCTCTTTAGTATTCATGTTCCTCCCCGTCCGTTACGCAGTAACTGTCTACTGCATACCCCCCGATTCCGTCTTTCCATCTCCCAGCGCTCTCTCTTCTTCCGATTCCCCTCGTTGTTTAACTCCTTGGCCTCGAAATATCCTTCCTTGGACCTTTTCTCCTCTGCCACCATTTTCAAATCCTCCCTAAAACGCCACTTAAATGATCCATCCCTCTCCAGTCCCTAAGTCCCTTCTTACGCTTGCCGCATTATTGTTTTATTTAATGAATATTTGTTTTTGTTTGAAATTTTTATTTATTTGTTGATTATTTCAACCAATATAATAGCCTTTGTGCCGTTTTCGGTGGTGAATTAAATAAATAAATAAATGACGTGATATCACGTCATGCCGCACTCAAAGGGTTAAGGTAGCTTGATCGAAATATCATTTCACCTATTTTGGTCTCATTTTAAAGAAAAATATCTCACCCTTCCAAAAATATCAAAATATTAGCCCCTTACCCATCTACTTACCGAGATTTTTGACGAGCAATACCTGCCCTTTTACATGGGAATGGTACGTGAGTGCACTCCAGAGAGGCTTATTTAAAAATGAGGAATTTTAAACACCTAGGCCTCCTCTAAAAATTAACTGTGAGTAGTATGCAAGTTTTCTCGACTGTTTAGGAAAGCTTATTGTCACCGCAGTAATTTTTTCAGGATCAAAAAAAACCTTCCGTTGTGAGTTGTAAACGTTCCGCGCGAAACAATGAGTGAAAATTAAATACGCAGATATTTGTATTTAATTACTAATAATTTCAGTCTTACGAAAGTTTATTATTGCACCATTAATAATGCAGTGTTTAATTCAGCTTCCTACCGCTGCTGGAACTGAAACGAGTAAAGAAGGCTTACAAAGACATTGCTTTTAGTCGTACGCCGTGTTATGAATAGTTTATCCAATTCATAATTGGTCGTCAGGTGTTTCGGCTCTCGCCGCGGGATTACAACTTCCACCCTGGAATCAAGCTTCTAGCTTAGCTTCTAGCTTCCGAGGCAAGTAAGCAGTGGGAAGGAAGGGATGGGGAGGGAAGGTTAGCGAAAGCAACAGCCCTGTCGAGGCCGACACCAATGAGACGAATGGAGGTCAAAAGGACCTCAGTAGGGCCTCCGTCTCCCCGAAGTACTCGTATTAGTTAGGTTAACCCAACAACGTAAGACGAGTTACCGTCAGTCTCGCTTTCGCGAAAACTTTCCGCACATCTTTGAGAACCGGAAGAGCCCGTTGCCGAAAGAATTGAGATTAGGTGTCCTCCTGGCTCCCTTTCCGGGTAGACGCCGTGCGGTCTGCCGGAAATAATTGGTCGTCAGTCAGCTCAAGACAATCTTTTACCTAGTAGGCCTTCGACGCCAACTGATGGAAGTATCACTCAGAAAATCGAGTCTCTGTTGCGCGCCAACCTTAGCTAGATTCTCAGAGAACTTGAAAGTTTTAAATCTTAATTGGGTCATATCGTGACATGACCGAAAAATGGAACCTGCATCGGTGTGCAGCAAAGATTATTCCTCGTTCGATAGCAGCCGAGCAGAAAGAACTTCCTCGACCACGACTAAGTAAGCGGCCGCCACTAATCCTTCTACAATCGTGAGGTTTGTGCAAAAATGAAAAGAACGTCCTTTCTCAGCCTCTCTACTCATTTGGCTTATCTCCGTTGCTTTTTTTAATTTGCTTAGTTAAAATCAGTGCTTCAAAAGCGTCGTCCATTGACTACATTAACGAGAATTCGGCACGGGAAAGGGAGGAGATACACAGAGAAGTACTTCAGGACTGTATGGCGAAGTGGAAACACTCCTGGAACAAGTTTGTCTCGAGATAAGGAGAGTACTTATAAGGATGTAAGGACCAATAAGGTATAAGATGGTACACTGAAATAATTTTTTGTGCAACATTTTCTCGTTATTGTTTGAACAGCCCCCGTAAGCTGCCGTACGTCAAATGCAGGAGTGTGGACTTCCTCAATCTTATGCAGTGAATCCCAAAATCCTTCCTCTCATTTAGCAGCGTGGTTTCATGATGAATCTTTTCTTTGACTTTGGCGATATTGAAATATGTACCAGTATTAGTCCTTGGAATAATATTGCATTAGGAATCACGGTGACACGCATTGCTTGTTACCCCAGGGAACTACAGCCTGTGAGCATATGGTAGAAATCCTCCGTGATGGGAACCTTTGCTCAGACTCTGATATCGCCTCGGTGCTACATCCACCAACAGGTCCTACTGTAGGCCACTCACTAATGGGACTCAGTGTTCAGATATACCTGTTAAATGAGTAATGCGACCTCGATCCCGATTGTGCTGGTAGGAAAAGTTCTATTTTCCCAGGAAATAGCAGTGTGTTATACACGTCATTTCCTATGCGAATGTATAGAAAGGATCGTTCACTTATAAAAAGCCAGTCGATTCCAGTTGTCTTTTGAAAGCACTAGGTCTCCTAATCGTAGAGAAGTTTTTTCCCGTCGCCGTCGCATCCAGGCATCAAATTGAGAGGTATAGGCAGCGTGTCCGATGACTCGGTCGTTCAATCCTAAGATTGGTTGACTGCAGCCCACCGTCCCTATCAAATGCTCGATTCCTTACTTCCACATAGCTGTTCCTATGTACTTTCTTCTTTATTTGGTCCTTGAACTTTTCCTGGGTCTTCCTCTGGGGACTTTTCTTCTATTTACCTTCAATTATGTTCTTCACAAACCCATTGTACCCCAGGGTGTGTGCAATCCATCTGGTTCATAATTTCTGTAGCGTGTTCCTTATGGCCCTTTCCTCTTCTACTCTACTGAACTCTACTTCTACTCTACTGAATACTTCATCGTTTCTAACGTTCTCCGTCCATTTGATCTTCAGCATTCTCCTCCAGTGTCAGGTTTCGAAGGCTTCCAGTCTGTTCTGGTTCGTTTCTCGAATGGTCCATGCTTCCGATCCTTGAAGTGCCACACGCTCCACACGAATGTTTTCACTCACTGTTTTCTATTTTGTAGTCCTATCTTCTTTGAAAACTACGATTGTCTTTTAACGGTGAACGCTGTGTGAGCTTGGGTTATTCTTCGCTTGATATCCGTTGTACATCTTCCGTCCCCCGCGATGGTACT
Organism: Ceriagrion tenellum; assembly: GCA_963169105.1. Taxonomy (NCBI): domain Eukaryota; kingdom Metazoa; phylum Arthropoda; class Insecta; order Odonata; family Coenagrionidae; genus Ceriagrion; species Ceriagrion tenellum. Next base: position 93,509,091 of record OY720639.1, on the reverse strand, counting down.
TCCGGATTACTCGGAAAAACTGGTAAACATATTCTAAGTCCGTGTGGTAAACCGGTAAAAGTTATGGAATTTCGTCACGCATGGAATAGCCAGGGAATTTGTTGAAATCACCAGTAAAATTTTCGAAGTGAACATGGAATAAATTTTG